>JAJQQW010000003.1:35316652-37716652 GCA_025583905.1 Ia io
TGCTTTAAGGAAATATAGCTGTAATACTAATTTTCCAACTAGAAACTATCAACGTTCAAAAAATATATTCTTAACTATCTATTCAGTCTTAAAATTTTTCAAATTATTACATGGAGTTTTTCGTTTAATTAATTGAATTGTATTTCAAATTAATGATATGTATATCACTAATATAATTTAACCTCCCTTACTCTCTTTTCCTTCCTTCCAACTTATATTGGGGGGACTGTTTTGCTTGATTTGCATGTCATTTATATTTTCCCCTGGTATAGAGGTATAGATATTACTGATTCTAACCTTTGATATTACTGCACATACTTTATAGATTCTCATATTTCTATAGTATATTGGCCAGGAGAGCAAGAAGCCTTCATCAGATTGATGTTTGAGCTTTTTGGAAAGAATTGCTCATGGTCTTGTGTATTCCCATAAAGAGGCACATATTATCTCTATGTTATTTTTGACTCTATGTTATTTTTGGAGCCAGTGATCATTAATTAGAACCAATATTTCATTGGTATTATAAAATAGTAACATGCTTTCTAGCATCCTTCTTCATTTATTCATCAGAATAGTTCTATAAAAAGAAAATCAAATATTAATATTTGATTGCACTAAGATAAAATTCATAAAAACCTCATAAAATAAAGGTAGGATAAGTGCTTGAGTCTTTTCTTTAAAGTTTGCCAACTTGCAGTTTATTGGTATGTAAGGGAAACTATACAATCCTTGAAATTATAACACTTAAGTCACAACTCTTCATTTGTTTGTGGATATATCTTTCTTATGCAGGGGCCTAAAAATATAGTGATTCTGAACTCAGCAAACTATATCCACATTTGATTATTCTTGCAATGTACAGGAGAGCCAGAGTATTTTTTTTTTATACAACTGAGTAATGCAGTGTTTTTTTTTTTCTCAGTTAGTATAGCCAAAATAATTCAGATAATGAAAGTTTTGGTGAAGGAGCACATGCTATATGTATTGTGAAAATGTTATATTAATGCATCTATGTGTAAAACTAATTCAGCTGAATGGTTCCTATTATACTTAATGATGTATAACTCTAATACACGTGAGCTATATGAACTATGCTTTTATATGGTTTGCATTCACAAATCTTTTGAAAGCTATTATTATACTTTCATGTTTTTTAAAACTATTGTCATTATTATTTCATATTCTTGTGTAAAATTTTCCATACACTAGCATTACATATGAATATAACTTTAATGAATGAGCTTTCATTAAAAAATCTTGAGCTTAAATAGGCATGCTTCCGTTTACTGAATTGCCTTTTTTTATGTGTATCTTAGTACTACAATTTAAGTCAAATTATAGTTTCCAAGCAACCAAATATCCTCCTAAGCACTGTTTCACTTGAACATTTAACAGGTTATATTATAAAACTAATATCAACCCATTTCATTTTGATGTTAATAGTTGAAAGCATTTTTTATCTTTCCAAAAAGGTCTAAGATATTTTTAAATCTCAGCAATTGTATTTTCTTGCTTCCACAATTGAAACTGGCCATGCATCTGATGACACTCTTTTTAAACCTGGATTTAGTCTTCAGCTATATGCCACAATGTTATGCTTATCATTTAGAAGTGAGATTTATAAAACTTATTATGGCTTCATCTTTCATAAAATTGAATTATCTTCTCCATCATCAACCGACTTTTATTCCCTCAACATATGTGTTGTATATGTTTACGTACCATTTTCCTATATGTTTGTGAGTATAGCAATAGAATCTGGAAATGCTTCATTTTTTAAAAGATCTAGTTATAGCAGAGATATGAAAAGCTATGCAGAGCCACATACTGAGTAGCTTAAAAATTAAATGACACTTACTATTATCTACACAGTGCCTACCAATTTTACCCTACATCTAGTCACTAAAAAATACTCATTAAAAAATAATCATTATTACCTAGTAAAAGCTGCTTCTCAGGGCAAAACCCTATCTTTCTAACGTTGAGTCCCTGCCTTTTTTTTCCCCCCCTCCCAATGGTATGAATTTTTTTCCAAATAAAACATGATTCTGAATATTTACACTGTTCTGACAGAATTTAAAGTTTAAATATTTTAAATGATGAGTCTCTTATAAAGACTTCTCATTTAGATTAATTAAAGAAGTGGCCTATATATTATATACCTAAAGCAAAATGATTTATTGAATGTCCTGCTCAGTACTAAGTTATAGAAAAGTTGGTACATTTTTATTTTAAGTGTAACTTTGAAATTCATTTTTATAGCTGGAAGTTTGGAGAAAAAAATACGAACTGACACCATTTTCTTGATATCTGTCAGGGAGTTGGCTATTGACATTAAAAAAGAAGACTACTCTGTCTTTCCAAATAATAGAAATAATTTTCTATTTTAAAATTAAAGCCATTTACTAGAAAGTCTTTGAAAAGGGTGTTTCTACAGATTTTAAATACACATCAGAGAGGTAAGTGATCATTCCAACTGATGATAGAAGCATGGAGACATTTATGCAAATGCAGCTGCTTTATAGGGATCTTGCCACTGGGCCACCATTAAATTTAAAGTTGGCTTTGATTATAAATGACAATTGTCGAGAATTACCCTGGCAATTATCTTAATTGCACTAGATTTCTAAAAGTTAAAATATTTCTCCTTACCCAAATGCTTATTCATTTGATATTTTATTACTTGAAGACAACTTTTTAAAGTTTAAGGCATATGAGAACGGAAAATATTAACAATACACTTATTTTGCAATTTAAAAATTCAAAATTTATAGGAAACTGTATATAGGACTTAAGGATATTTTGAAACAACTTTAATTGAAAAGGTATATAGCCATTGCCACCTGGCCAGTGTGGCTCAGCAGTTGAGCTTCAACCTATGAACCAGGAAGTCATGGCTCGATTCCCACTCAGGGCACATGCCCAGATTTCGGGATTGATCCCAAGTTGAGGGTGTGAAGGAGGCAGCTGATCAATGATTCTCTCTTATCACTGATGTATCTATCTCTCCCTCTCTCTCCCTTCCATTCTGAAATAAAAAATATATATTAAAAAAATAAAAGAAATGGTATACAGCAGCTACATTAAAAAAAAAAAAAAAGCATGCCCTGATTTAATTAATAATCTTAGCAGTGTTTGAAAAATGGGAGAAAGTTTGGAAAAAAAATAACTATGCTGGATCTACATTATTATGAAATGATCAGTTTATACTGAGCTAACCAAAACTTAAACGCTTAAGTAAGACAAGCACTCAATGTATATTTATTCATGGTGGGTTTGATTTTTGTATACTGTATGCTGATACCCACAAGACACTGTTTCTTATAAGCAAATCTTTTACTATGTGTTAATAGTTTTGTAGTAGGCAGTTAGTCATGAGCAGATTAAGAACCATAGGCCAGGTATAGAAGGTCACCAGGATGGAAAGCAATGGACAAAACTGGGCTGGGACCCACCCCTAGGATGACCTTTACTCCCCCAGCATATATCTAGTCATGTGGTTTAGACCTCCTGACCTTTCACATTGCTGGTCATGTGGTTCAGACCCTCCCCTGAGCTTTTCACCCCTGGCTTGTCCTTAGTCATGAGGGTTAGATACCCTTAGAGAGGAAACAAGGGGGCCAAAGAATAGCATATAGCCCCCACATAAGCCCTTGAACACTCCCTTAAGCATTAGTTATTGCTCCCTGGAAATAACAAACATCTAGATAACAAACGCCCAGAAAAGCAGCAGGGCCAGGCATGGCAGGTCATGACTGATTCTGGACCAATTGTGGTAACTAATGACCCTCTGCCCTGGCAACAACCAATCATTAGAGACCAACCGTAAAAAAACATACCTGGAAAGTTGATGAATATCTACTGAGATCTACTCTTGGACCTCCCCTAAGATCCCACTTTTAGAGAGGGGATAAAAACCCTTAGGACACAGGACCCAGTGAGACCCTGCTTTCCCTCTCTTTCTCTCAAGCATGCACCACCTTATTTCCCCAGGCGCGTGCTCGCTCTCACTCTCTCTCTCTCTCTCTCTCTCTCCTGTATTTTCCTCCCTCCCCTTCCCCCAGGTGCATTATCTCTGCCTTCTTTCTCCTAAGCTTCAAGTGCCCTTCATATATATATATATTCTCTCTCATCATTGTTGTTTCTATCTCTCCCTCTCCCTTTTTCTCAGAAGTCTCCCTCTCTCTCTCCCTCTCGGGAGACTTCAGAGAGGAAGGGAGAGGGAGAGAGAGAAACAACAATGATGAGAGAGAATTATTGATCGGCTGCTTCCTGCACTCCCCCTACTGGAGATTGAGCCTGCAACCCAGGCATGTGCCCTTGACTGGAATTGAACCTGGTATCCTTCAGTCTGCAGGCTGATGCTCTATCCACTGAGCCAAACCAGCTAGGGCAAGTACCCTTCTTTTTGCTTTTGTAACTGTTCCCATACAGCCCAGCTGGCTCACTTCCTCCACCTGTGACTTTTTAATTAAACTTTTACTTGCATTTGAGTTCCTTGACTTTGAATTCTTTCCTAGCCAAAACTGCAGAACTGAGATGCTGAACCAAGCTCCAAGATCTGGTGCCATTCGTCAATACCTTTACCTTTTTATGTGATCATAATGTCATTTAAAAAGATTTTTGAGATAAATGTGCTTGTCATCTATTGCATGTAATCATAATCAAACATGAGATATATTGATAAATCAATGGGAAAATATTGTTTTTCTTGAACAATTCTCAACTTAATATCTATAATAATAAAAGCATAATATGCTAATTAGGCTGGACATCCTTCCGGATGACCTTCCCTGTGAGGGAAGCTCGGGTCCTGGGTGCCAGGAGCCAGAGAGAAGCCCGTGCCAGCAGTCAGGGGGAAGGAAGGCCTACTCTTACATAATTTCCGTGCTTCAGGCCTCTAGTATTTTATAAACTTTTGGAAGTCTGAAATTTTTCAGGAGACTCGTGTGAGTCTAAAACTGAGCATATAAGAGGAAACATGTAACATGATATCATGATACAGTACCTATTTAACTGTATTATAAATTACCAGCTTCAAGATGACCAAAGGACATTAAGAGTTTCTATAAAACAACTATGGAAAATAAATTAGTTTGGGGGGTGTAGGGGACAAGATGATAGCTGTCATAAATTTTTTTGTAGTTTTATGTTGTCAAGCCATATGCTAATAGCTGAATAATAAGAATCCTGCAAGGAATCAAATTATTTATCATTTGACAAACCAGTAGAAAGTGATAACAAGAAGACGAGTGCCACATTGAGTGACTATTCTGAAAATATCAGATATCTATTTTAAAGGAAGTCAGAATATAAAAAGAAAAATTAATATAAGTATTAAGAAATACAAAGTGGTTTCATTTTGTGTTCTGGGTTACTGGAAGTTTCTTTACATAAAAGACATGTAATAAATGAAAATACAGTGGGGGAGAGAAGAGTGAGGTAGTATAATGGCTCAAGGATTAAATCTAGCAAAATCTCCATAATTTACAGCAGACCTGTTATAGTAGAGGCCCGGTGCATGAAATCATGCATGGATGGGGTCCCTCAGTCTGGCTGGCTATTGGGGCTGTCTCGCCCAGTCCTGATTGGGGCCGGCCGGCCCGGGGGAGAAATTGCAGAAGGTTGGCTGGCTGCGGGGAGGGACCGTGGGAGGTTGGCCAGCTGTGGGGAGGGACTGCAGGATGTTGGCTGGCTCTGGGAGTTTGGCTGTGGGAGTGCAATGACCGCCAGGGTGCAGCTCCTGCATTGAGTGTCTTCCCCCTGGTTGTCAATGTGCATCATAGTGACCGGTTGACTGGTCATTCAGTCGACCAGTCTTAACAATCACTTAGGGTTTTATATATATAGATGTTGCAACACTTCACTGGAGTCTGATTTTCATAAGTATGGGAAATAGTTCATTCATTAGACACACACATACACTTCTAAGGTTATAAGATTAATACATTTTCAGAAATATTTTTCTATCTGCATAATCTTACCTAATAATAGACAAACATGTAAATTGACCGTACCTCCGCTACTCCCACAGACAATCAGAGTGAGTATGCAAATTAGAAGGCCAAAGATAGTGGCCACCCAGCTGCTTCAGGCGCGGAGTGGCCAGAAGGGGCAGGAGGCCTGCTATGAGAGGGAGGGTGGGGGGCGAAGGGATCTACAGGAGCAGAGTACTGCAGCGAAGACAAGACTGCAGACTCCAGAGTCTGCAGTGAAGACGAAGATGGTAGACTCTAGCCGGAGTCTGCAGCAAAGATGAAGAAGGCCTGGGTCCCGGGTGCCGGAGGAAAACCAGTGCTGGAAGCCAAGGGAAGGAAGGCCTATTGCATGAATCTCTTCATGCAATGGGCCTCTAGTTGCAGTTATATACTCTAAGTCATTATCTATACTAATAAAGAGCTAATATGCTAATGGTTGGGACGCTGTAACAGGTAATGACCAGGTCATTAGCATATTAGCTGAGGCGTTGCTCCAGAGACTGGGAAGAAGCAGGGAGGTGACTGGAGGAGGTGGGACCAGCCCAAGGTGACTTGAGGGACTGAGGGCAAGGCTTTTAGTGGCCAGAGAAGGCCAAAGGGTTTGGGGGCTGGGCCAGGTGTGCTGGAGTTCTGCATGGACAGATTCGGGTGTCAAGGCAGGACTGCAGGTGGGTGGGTGCTGCCACGTGAATTCGTGCACTGGGGTCCTAGTATCCACATAAAAATACTAGAACTTAAAACATTGCATAGTTCTGTGAGTTTACTGTTCTGTTCTTCTTCTGGTTTTGTTAAGATTTACTTATGTAGCTGCACTCAGCTAGTAACTTTACTAGCGTAAGGGGGTCTCAAAGGACCTCACTAGCATGTCTTGAATCTTTGTAGAGTGGGGAGGCTTCTATCTGTATGTGGTCTTTCATAAACACCACTTCACATGATGGCAATAGTATTCCAGGAGACCAAGAGTAAAAAAAGCTGGAAGTACTTCTGAGGCTACCACATTCTGTTATTCAAAAGAAGTCAAGGATGGAGAAATAGACTCTATATCATTGGGGCAAGCTACAAAATATAGTGCCCATGTTTCTAAATCTGCCATACAAACTCATATAAAATTGTGAAAAATTACCTGATACAATAACTATGCATCAAAAATAGAGGTACAATCACATTAAAATGTTAACAAGCATTTATTTAAAAGACACAATTGGATTCAAATTCTGTTATCTGCACTAGCTCTGTGAAGTTGGGCAATTTAATAATTATCAGATAATTCATGCTTCAATGGGCATAATACCACTTTCACAAGAGTGATATGATTCATATTGTTGTAATTAACCTAGCTACTAATTAAAGGATAAGAGCAAAGAGAAGGCCAAACAGACACATGCCCAGTAAAGTATGGGTGAAATAAGGACCATACTTGCCTGTCAGTCACACCTGGGGAAAGGTAATTGGCCAGAATAAGCATGGCCACTGCAAAGGCACAAAATATGAGATACTTAATCTCCTAAACAAAGGAGTTCCCTCTCTTGCTTATGCCTGACCCCTGGCCTGCGGAACTCAAGACTCCTCCATTCTGCAGTTGCCCACATGACCCACAGCCTGTGGACCCCACACAATGGACTACAACTAGCCTGATGTGACATTGGACCCTACTCTACCATTGAACAGAAACTCTGGACACTGGCTTTGCTTTTAGCTCTGCTGAATCCCCAACTGAACCTCTCCCAGGACTGGTTTAAGGGAAATGGGATTTTAGAAACCGAGAAATGTAGTTCTACATAAATAAAGCTTTCTACCACATCTCACTTTACTGTGGGGCCTCCAGAAATTCTTATTCCTGTTGTACCCCAAGAACCCTGCTTCCACTAGCATAGGAGAAGGGAAATCCATACCTATCTCCAATAACAATATGATTATATAAAACTAGAGGCCTGGTGCATAAAATTTGTGCATTGGGGTCCCATCAGCACAGCCTGCACCCTCTCCAATCCGGGACCCCCTTGGGGGATGTCTGAATGCCGGTTTAGGCACAATCCTGGGGACATCCCTCTCACAATCCGGGACCACTGGGTCCTAACTGCTCACCTGCCTGCCTAACTGGCCCCCTGCTGGCCTGGTCACCCACAACTGCCCCCCTGCCAGCCTGGTCACCCTTAACTGCCCCCCCACTGGACTGATCACCCCCAACTGCACCCCCGCTAGCCTGGTAGCCCCTAACTGCCCCCACACCAGACTGATTGCCCCTTACTGGGCCCCCTGCCGGCCTGATTGCTCCCAACTGCTCCCCTGCCTGCCTGGTCACCACCAACTGCACCCCCCGATGGCCTGGTAGCCCCTAACTGGTCCTCCCGGCCTGGTCATCCCTTACTGTCCCCCCTGCTGGCCTGGTTGCCCCTCATTGCTCCCTCTGCCGGCCTGGTCACACCTCACTGCTCCCTCTGCCAGCCTGGTCACCCTTCACTGCCCCCCCCCCCGCCACTTGCTGGCCTGGTTACCACCAACTGCACCCCCTGCAGGCCTGGTTGCCCCCACACAGCCTACTGCTCAGTCATTTGGTTGCCCCTCACTAACACCCCTGCTAGCCTGGTCACCCCACGCAGGCTGCTGCTCAGTCGTTTGGTCGTCCCTCACTAACCCCCCTGCTGGCCTGGTTGCCCCATGCAGCCTGCTGCTCAGTCATTTGGTTGTCCTTCACTAACCCCCCCTGCCAGCCTACTCACTCCATACAGCCTGTTCGGTTGTCCGTTCGGTTGCAATGGTCGCTTAGGCTTTTATTATTATAGACTAGTGGCTCAGTGCACTAAATTCGTGCATGGAGGGGGGTTCCCTCAACCCAGCCTGCACCCTCTCCAATTGGGGACCCCTTGGGGATGTCTGACTGCTGGTTTAGGCCTAAACTGACAATCGGACATCCCTCTCACAATCTGGGACCGCTGGCTACTAACTGCTCACCTGCCTGACTGACTGATCACCCCTAACTGCCATTATCTGCCTGCCTGATTGCCCCTAACCCCTCTGCCTGCCTGCCTGATTGCCCCTAACTGCCTCTGCCTGCCTGCCTGATTGCCCCTAACTGCCCTCCCCTGCCGGCCTGATCTCACCCCCAATGGCCCTCCTCTGCCAGCCTAATATTGCCCTCAACTTTCCCCCCCATGCAGGCTCAATCTCATTTCCAACTGCCCTCCTCTGCTGGCCAATTTTGTTCTGATTGGTCGGTTTCTATGCCAGTCAGCATCAAAAGCTCTGCCTCCTGGGCAGCCATTGGCTCCTCACAGTTGACCCATATTTGGTTCTGATTAGTCAGTTTCTATGCCAGTCAGTGTCAAAAGCTCTGCCTCCTAGGCAGCCACTGCCTCCTCACACTTCACCCAAATTTGGTTCTGATTGGTCAGTTTCTATGCCAGTCAGTGTCTCTGGGCCTGTCAACAGGGCCTGATCAGAAAGGCAGGGCTTATCAGCAGCCCCAGTGGAGGCCTGGAGAGAAATGGAGGCATGGCTGGTGGCCAGACTTGGAGAGAAAGAGAGAGGCAAGTGCTGATCAAACACTGCCACACAAGCAACGGATCAATCCCTGCTTCTCTCTTCAGGCCTCTCTCTGGCCCTGATTTGCAGCCCCCTCAGCAGTCAGTGCTGAGGCACCACATCTGCAGCTGAAACAGGTAGCACTGGGTTTCCATGACAACCCAGCGCTGACTGAAGGACTGACTTCTGGTTGGTCAAGCCTCAGTCATTACTGGTCATTATGACCCAGGGTTTTTATATATTAGGATGTTCTATGTAGAGCCCTTAGTAGAGTATTTAGCATATAGTATGAATGCTAAAATAATAGCAATAATTATTATTTAATCAATTTAGAGCTGAGTTGGTTTCTGTATGGTATAAACAGAGAGCAATTATCATTATTTTTTAATAATTAAGTCTTTTAGCAAATCTTCTTTACTCTTATCCTTCATCTCCCTCATTACCTTGAGTAGGCCACATAGAATTTTCCGGTTTCTCTCAGACATTGGCAAAGTCTTATCATAGGTATCTATATATATAAAGGCTAAATGTCCATTCATCCAACCGTTAGCTATGACGCACACTGACCACCAGCGGACAGATGCTCAATGCTGTAATGATGTGCACTGGCCATTTAAAAATGGCACCGCAGACCTGGCACCAAAAAACCAACACTTGGCATCCCCCAAGTGGGACACAGGCCCTGCCACCACCCCAGAGCAACACCCCACCAAATCGCAGCCAATGCTGCCGACACCCCATGGTGCAAAATGGAGCCCACAGCCTAGCCCAGCCCAGAAATGGTGGCTGTGGGTGCCGGTAATGACATCATGTTTCAATGCCCAGTTTCTTCTCTCTAGCGACTAGCCTCCTTAGAGTTTCTTCAGCCTAGTAATTTGACTTGCTTTATAGCCAGGTGCAAACATTTTACGGTTCAACCAAATGTTTGTGAAGTGTTTTCCCATGCCTTATCTCATTTGATACTCACAGAAGTCCTGGAGTAGGTAGATAGGAGACTTGGTAGAATCCAATTTTCTTTTCATTAGCTGGAAAATGGTGATTTAGAAAGTTTAGAAACTTGACCAAACTGAAAAGAAGTAAGAAATGCTGAAACTTGAAAATGACTTAAGATTTTTCACTGTGCAGAATATAATCAAACACTGCTACAGTTAAATATTTTACCCTTTGTTCTTCCTGCATGATCTACAATAATAATCTGCTTCGTGTTGATATTTATTGCTGTGTTGCTGACAATTACCTGAAAGAGAAGTTGGGGTGCTTCATTAGGCTCTAAAAAAATTAGCTAAATCAGAAAGCAGGTCTAATTAAGCAAGTTTATCTACATATATAAAGCTCTCCTTGGACCAATTGTACGCATGTGTTTCAATCTGTCATTGTCAATCGTGAATTTGGTTGACACTTATAGAGAAAGGGCGAATAGCAATATTAAAACATTTCTTTTAATTACTTTCCTTTCAATGTGCACAAGTCCGTGTACCAAGACACTAGTGGAAATATAATTTTGTCTAACACAAAACTTCAGTCTCTCAGCTTCTCAGGTAGTTCAACATTTCTATTTTCTACAGAACCTGCCTTACCCATTCAACCTTATTTCAGCAGGTCATGGTAGGAATTTTTTTTAACCACTTCTTCCTAATTAATTTATTTGTGTTTTCCATTCATTGCCTATCTCTGGTCCCTCCAGCATTGTTTTAAAGGAAGTAAGTTCCAGCAAAGACCTTCCTTCATATGATAAAAATAAATCATAAAACTAATATCCTCTCTGGTGTGGCAACTGTCAAAATGCTTATTTTCTCTTTGTCTCATATGCAGAGTAACCATTATTTTATCATTAAAACTGGGACAATTTTAGAGTTAGAGGAGTTCTAAAAGTCAATAAGAAATATTCATTGATTGACAGCAATATAAACGTGGGTTGTCCCATGAAAACTAAGTGAATTCTTCATCCTATCCCTGAAGTGATTTCATGGGTTCATTGGAGCTCCTCTATTGGTTACAAGGAGTTATCCTGGTGCAACTACAGTCTCC
Organism: Ia io; assembly: GCA_025583905.1. Classification (NCBI taxonomy): domain Eukaryota; kingdom Metazoa; phylum Chordata; class Mammalia; order Chiroptera; family Vespertilionidae; genus Ia; species Ia io. The sequence goes on from JAJQQW010000003.1 coordinate 35,328,181, forward strand.
ATCTGACCATCTCTGACTTCTACATCTCTTTCTCCTAAGGTTGCTTCAGTTGGAAGCCCACTTATGTTGAATCTGATTTAAGATGACCTTTCTATGAGCTAGGCATGAATTATAATGTAGAGTAGACATGCATTTATCCTGTTGCCAGTGGAAGTGTTCATGTTTCACTTCCTCAGAATGATTCTAATCTATTTTTGCTCTCCTAAATTAAACCATGTCTCTTTGATTTAAAGTTCATATAAAAATATACATTCCTTTTCTATTTATTAACTGTTGTGTGATTGTTTGATTTTTTATTTTTCAAAGGAAGCCATGTTATCATGTATAAATTTTCATTATTTTACAATTCTAGCACAGTGCTTAAGCGTGTAGAAGTTATTCAATAAATAGTATTAAAATTAAAAAATACAAAGTAGGCCCATAAAGGTTAGAAAAAGAAAAAAAGCATTGATTTGTTAAGATAATTTTTTTTAGAAATTCATAATAAGAGCTCTTCTGAGCAAACTCTAGATTCAATTAAAATATTTTCTTTATGGATTATGTAAGACAAAGTACTTATAGCTCTACATAAATAGCAAAATAAACTTTCTTTTAAACTTGGGAATTCATAATAGGAGGCTATTTTAAATTACATGTTGATTTGTTACAAAGATTTCATTTGTTTCAGAAAATTATTTCTTATGAGGGAAACTGTTTTAATATTCTATAAGCCCAACCTAAGAACACTTTGAAGATAGTTGCCAGTCTATTAAGTTAGAGTAATTTAATTCAATACACAGTGCTATTATTAGATTCAACTTCAAGGAAGTATATTTTGTGGGTTTAACCACTTTAGTAAGAACATTGATGTAATAGTAAGAGTCTTAGTTTTCATTCTTGTGTAAGAGGGTTGAAATATCCCAAGGAGTATTTTAATGAAAAAATAATAATTTCTTTATGAAAGAAGATATTTTAAAAATCATTAGATGTGGGTACTATATAGTTCCACAGACATTGACTTCAAAGGTGGAAATGAAATAATGATCTTTTCCAAAAAGTAACTTAAATATTGAGTAAAAGTACACTTAAATAGTTAAGTCTTCTTGGAAGAAAATAGTACAGAGGAAAAAAGCTGAATTATATAATTTAGGAAAAAAAGAAATACATAAATTTGATGTCAGAAAATTTAGGAAAAGTAATAAATGTGAGAAGGAAATATAACCTTAGAAATTTTGAATATTGATTATTAATTGATAATGAGACATTTAGAAGAAAATTACATAAAGAACAAAAATATTATTTATAAATACACAGTCAAAACAGAATAATGAAAATATGGTGCAAGGGAAGATATAATTTAAGTAAATGTTAGCAAATGAGGAATGCATATATTCTTATACAAGATTCATGGTTATTTTAATTACTTAAGGTTACATTTACAGTCACTTGAGAAGAATGGAAGCATGTGCTTTAAGCAATAGAAAGTTCATATTTGAGCAATCAAAGACATACTGAGAGTTAACTTGATAAACAGGAGCTGGGTAAAAGGTAGGCACTATATCTAATGAATGATGTTTGAATAATCATAAGAGCTGAATACTTTTTATGTCCATATTGTCCAACAGAACATATAAGGTGATTGATCTGTCCACTGAATGTTAACAACTATGGATCCAGTGAACATGTGCAGGTGCAGAGTAAAGAATTAAAAGGGGGGATGGAAATGGCTTTCATCAGTATTTCAATAGATAATCCTGGGCATGGGTGGCATGTAGCAATATTGAAAGTGACAACAGCAATCCATTATTAGTGTCATGATTTTAGAATGCAGGCTTAGCAGTAAAGTATGCCATGACTGGTGATCAACTACTGTAGATGGCTGTGAGCACAGGAGCAGGCATGTGGCAATAAGGAAAGCCTTACTTATTTTCCATCTCTACCTCAACTCATTGGTCTATATCATAGGAATTCAGCAACAGCTTGAGTAAATGGATTTGTTAAGTATACATCATAGCTGAAGTTAAACATTTCTTAGCTTCTTATTTCATATCAAAGTATCATGCCCAACACAGATATAAATATAGCTGGCACTTTGCTTCCATGGGTTCCACATCCACAGATTCAGTCACCACAGATCAAAAATATCTAATAAAAAGGTTTTTATTTCTGACATGTACAGTGAGTCCTCACTTAAAAGTGTCAATAGTTCTGCAACTTTAAGCAAAATGATGTATAAGAAAATCAACTTCACTATAACATATGAAAAACTTTCTTAATTAATTTAAAGCTGTTTTACAACTGAATCATGAGTTTTCTTTCGATATTTATATAATTGATCAAATTTCCTAAAATATACCAGATGCATTGGGAAATTTTTAAAATAAATATAAAATGTGATGACATTCCATCAAATTAAAGAGCTATATCACACTTGAAGACAGAAAATTTGCTTTATGCTTTTTTAAGTTTCCTGCTCCTAGCACCTAACACAATACATGATTCAAAAAATGTATGTGCTATATTTCCTTCTTCTTTTAAAGAAAAAAATATTTTTCTTGGTTTTATGGAGGAAGGAAGAGGGAAAGAGAGATAGAAACATCAATGATGAGAGAGAATCAGTGCTTGGCTGCCTCCTGCATGCCCCTCTTCTCACCCCCGCCTGTACCACCACACACAAAATGGGGATGGGGTGTGCAACCAGGTATGTGCCCTGACCTGGAATGGAACCAACCGTGAGCTCCTGGCTCATGGGTGGATGCTCAACCACTGAGATACATGGGCTCGGCTATTTCCTTCTTGTTTAGCCAAAGAACATATATGTATAACCCATAGACACAGAGAACAGAGTGGTGATGGCCAGAGGGAAGAAGTGTAGGCAGGTGCTGGGTGGAGGCAGGCAAATGGGGACATCTGTAATAATCTTAACAATAAAAACATAGGAAAATAAATTTATGAGAGATTGGCTCATTTATTTCATTAACTGATTTAGTTTTTAAAGTATAAATAATAATCATCTCTATTATTTCAGAAAAGTAAAATTACTATATCCTTCTATTGAAAAGAAAGGAACAATTGAAAAGAAAACTTATTTTCACTAAGTTCTGGCATAACTAAACTGGAACTTCTAAATGTAACAATGGGAAACAAATTGCCTGCCAAGGAAACAACAGGCAAAGAAAAAAATCTATCTGGTCTTGCCTGCAGTTCTGAGCCTCATTTCCTGACAGCTGTTACTAGATCTTTTAATGAGTCCCTTTTGTAGAAGGATATGGTGAAAAGCCAACCAAGAGCATGATTAAAATGAATCACAGGCATATTAGTAGTAGGTTATAATGTAAGAAATTAAGCATAACAAGTTAGCAATAACTTTTCCATAATTGCATGAATAGTAACTATTTGGTCAGATAATTTCAATGTATATTGAGTATTGAGTGATAAAATGTTCCTAAAACTTGTAACATTGTATGTAAGCTATTTATAAAGCTGGTAGCTCTGTTAAATAAATTCAGACAGGCAGTGAAGACTCACAGTTTTCCATTTTCACTAATGGGGAAATTGTTTGGAAGTGATGTTATTTTTGTGCATCCCAACTTTTTCAGGAGATAAACATTTTATCCCAAAGTTTACTCCCAAATTTTTTTTAAAAAGTGCTCATTTCTAAGAATTGTTACTTAATTATGAAGACTGTATGCCTTACCCAATGTTGGGAAAATACATACAAATCATTAATGTTATCAATGCATGTGCCTGGTAGGCTCAATTGTTTGAAATATCGTGCTAATGACAACAAGATCATGTATTTTATGGATTTAAGGGATCTATGTTAGCTAGCTTTTCCATTTTTGTGATCATACAGCACACTTTCAAAACATGTTCCTATTTTTCAAAGATGCATTAATGTTCACAAGAGAGACCATGCAATGGAGGTTGAAAAAATAAAATTATGCAAGGTAAAAAAAAAAAAAAGTAGCTGAGACCGGTTTGGCTCAGCAGATAGAGCGTCGGCCTGTGGACTCAAGGGTCCCGGGTTCGATTCCGGTCAAGGGCATGTACCTTGGTTGCGGGCACATCCCCAGTGGGGGGTGTGCAAGAGGCAGCTGATCAATGTTTCTCTCTCATTGATGTTTCTGACTTTCTGTCCCTCTCTCTTCCTCTCTGTAAAAAATCAATAAAATATATTTAAAAAAAAAAAAAAAGTAAAAATTTGTTGATGGTGGATACAGAGTCCCTTTTATCTGGAATGTTGGACTATAAACATACTTATGCAATGATGTCTTTTATACTCTTACTAGAGGCCTGGTGCATGAATTCGTGCACCAGTAGGTTCCCTCAGCCTGGCCTGCGGGATCCGGCAGAAACCGGCTCCCCGACATCCCCCAAGGGGTCCCAGATTGCGAGAGGGCACAGGCCAGGCCAAGTGACCCCACCGATGCACTATTGGGGCCAAGGAGGGATGCAGGAGGTTGGCCAGCCAGTGAGGGACCACAGCAGGGCTCCAGGGCATATCCAACCCATCTTGTTCAGTCCTGATTGGCCAGACCCCAGCAGCAAGCTAACCTGCTGGTTGGAGCATCTTCCCCCTGGTGTTCAGTGCACGTCATAGCAACTGGTCAACTGGCCAACTGTCTGCCGCCTGGTGGTCAGTGCATGTCATAGGGAGCGGTTGAGTGGCCTTAGCATATCATTAGCATATTATGCTTTGAACGGATGACTGGATGACCAGACACTTAGCATATTAGGCTTTTATTATATAGGATTACTAATACACTTTCAGGACAAAGGAACCAAGGAAAAAATAATGTCTGTCTTCCTCCACGGAGGAAACCTTAATGAAATAGGTTGTTCTTCAATTTAAATATTTGAGCAATTAAATTAAAATCATTTAATATATTTAAAAATATGACATGATTAAAGGATGTTTTATACATTTTTCATTCAGTTTTCATAAATATTTTTATTGGAGTCATGATTGACTCACTCTAGATTTGAGAAAGCACCGGAAAACAACATTTCAAACTTTGCATGTTGACTTATTCCCAAATTAAAATTCTGTCAACATTATTCTCCTCAGCATTTAGACCAATGGAATTATAATTGTTTCTTAGGGTATGCTATAATTCAGTTCCCTGAAGAAGTGATTCACAGACTTTTCCAGTTCATGGACCCTTCAGTGAGTACAACATTTGACCCAATTGCTTCTAATATAATTCCATTAAAACAACCTATCCTGCCATTACTGGGAAGAATGTGTAATAATGTGAGAACTAATTACTCTTACATATAAATATGAGAACCATAGGGGTTATATTTATGAGAATAGTAAGAATTGAACAATTCTATGAGAGAAACAGAAAATGAAAATATTACCAATGGAAGTTACACTTCTGCAGACTTTTGATATATTCTCATCCATCCCTAGGATAGATCACATATTTTAAAAAAGTCTAAATAAATTCACGAACATTGAAATCATATCAAGTATTTTTTCTGATCATAATAGTAGGAAACTATAAATCAATTATAAAAAGATAACTGAAAAACATACAACTACATGGAGAAATTCAGAACAGAAATTAATGAGACAGAGATTAAAAAATTAAAAACAGGAGAAAAGAGCAATGAGGCTAAGTGTTGGGACCTGCTAGTGTTTCTCAGTGGTTGAGCATCAACACATGGATCAGGAGGTCATGGTGAGGGCCAATTGTCGGCTCGATTCCCAGTAGGAGGCATGCAGGAGGCAGCCTATCAATGATTCTCAACGTTGATGTTTCTATCTCTCCCTCTACAAACATACTTAAAAAAAAAAAAAAACTAAGAGCTGGTTCTTTAAAAAGATAAAACTTTAAAAAAAGAGATAAAACTAGTAATAAACCTTTAGCTAGACTCATCAAAAAAAATCCATAAATTAATCAAGGTGATACATCACACTAACAAAACCAAGGACCAAAATTATATAATCACTCTTTAGGGTTTTCAACATACAGTATCATGTCATCCACAAATAATGAGTTTTACTTCTTCCTTTCCAATTTGAATGTCTTTTATTTCTTCTTCTTGTCTGATTGCTGGGGCTAGGACTTATAGCACTATATTAAAGTGGTGAAAATGGACATCCCTGTCTCGTTCTGAATTTTAAGAGAAACACTCAGTTTTGCCTATTGTGTATGATGTTGGCTATAGGTCTGTAATATATAGCCTTTATTAAGTTGAGGTATGTTCTTTCTGTTTCCACTTTGCTGAGAGTTTTTATCACAAATGGGTGCATGATTTTATCAAATTCTTTTTCTGCATCTATTGATATGATCATGTATGTGATTTTTATCCTTCATTTTGTTTCTGTGATGTATCTCGTTTACTGATCTGCAGATACTATTACCAACCTTGCATCCCCAGAATAATACCCACTTGGTCATGGTGTATATTTTTAATTTTTTTCTAGATCCAGTTTGATAAATATGTTCCAGATTTTAGCATCTGTATTCATCAGGGATATTGCCATATAATTTTCTTTCTTTGTAGTGTCTTTATCTGGTTTTGGAATTAGAATAGTGCTGGCCTTGTAAAATAAGCTTAGGATTCATCCTTCCTCTTAAATTTTTTAGAATAGTTTGAGGAGGATAGGTATTAGTTTTTCTTTGAATATTTGGTAAAATTCTCTGGTGAAGCTATCCAGTCTTGGACTCTTTTTTGTTGGGACTTTATTTTTATTACTGCTTCAATTTCATTTGTTGAAGCCATCCAGTCCCGGACTTCTGTGCGTTGGAAGTTGTTTTTTTTTTTTTATTATTATTACTGCTTCAATTTCATTCGTTGTAATTAGTCTATTCAGATTTTTTGTTTCTTCCTAGTTCAGTTTGAAAGATTGTATATTTTTAGGAATTTATCCATTTCTTCCAGATTGTCCAATTTGTTGGCATATGGTTGTTTATAATATTTTCTTACAATCATTTGTATTTCTTTGATGTCAGTTGTGAAGAGATTAAAAAACAAAACCAAAAAATTCATAGACAACAGTATGGTGAAAATGGGGTGGTGGGATGTAGGAGAGGGTAAAGGGGAGGATAAGTGGTAATAGGACACTTGGCTTGAGGTGGTGAACACACAAGCCAGTATACAGATGATGTATTATTGTCAGCTCATGAACCAAGAGGTCACTGGTTCTATTCCTGCTTAGGGTTGTGGGCTTGATCCCCAGTAGGGGGCATGCAGGAAGCAGCCAATCCATGTTTTTCTTATTGATGTTTCTATTTCTCTCTCTCCATCTCCCTTCCTCTCTCTGAAATCAATAAAAGCATATTTAAAAAATTTAAAAATACAAATAAAAATTCCAAAAAGATGTGAAATGATTGAGTATACAAGGGCTATTAAATTTTTATAACACCGCATCATTTAATGTTAACATTTGATTCAATTTACTACAATTTAATCTAGCAAATGTTTGTTAATGCCCATGTAAAGCTTTGCATTATGGTAGGTACTTGGAATATGCAATTCATGTATACCTATTACAGTGAGAAGCAGGCTAATGTAGTAGTTGGTGAGAAAGGAAAGGGGGTCTAAGAACTTCTCCCAATTTCATCTGTAACCAAGGGAACACAGCACATTTCCTAACCAGGACCTTCCATGAGGCTAGCCAAGTATGCTTTCCAACAGATCCAATTAAAAAGATAAATGAAAAAAATAAATAAAAAGATAAGTGATTATAGAAGGCAGTGCCTGTTCTTTCTACATCCTTATAAAAATGTGAAAATAATTGCTTCCAGACCCCTCCCCATGACTTCCAATGACAGGTTCTTGAAAACCCTAATTTACCTGTATATTCTGTCCACCTCCTGGAAAACAGTTAATCCTTGGATGTATGTAACTAAGCCAAACTGTTGAGGCATAGCTGTATTTTCCTTTGTTCTCCTGCATATCAGAACATGCCCACTCTCCTAAAGTTGGAGCACTGTTTTGAGGCTTTTTAGGACTCTGCTCCCAGGCAGTATCCTTAGATGGGCCAAAATAAATCTCTTTTCTTAAATCTACAAAGGTTCAAGTCTCTCTGTTGATATTAGGAATCCAGATTTGAAGGTAGGTTGTGTTCCCTTCCAGCTCTGCTCTCATTAGTTGTGTGACCTTAGGTAACTGCTTCCTCATCTTAAAGTAGGGATAGTACTAATATTTATGGCATTGGCTTGCTGTGATCATTAATGAGTTAAAACACTTATAAACATTAGTAAGATTTTAAAAGCATTAATGAACATTATCATTATACAAGATTCTCTTTTAGACTTATTGACCATTTATTGAGGAGAGTTATATACATTAATATTACAAATGTGTTGTTACATTAAGTATATTAGTAAGCTCTTTGATGTCTAAATTGTATTACAAATTCAAGAACTTAGTGACTGAAACAGCTATCTATAAATTATTCCATAATTTATACCTCCTTATGTTTTAAGCTCTTATGAACTGCTCTTTATTACTTAGTATTTTTTCTTCAAAAAGAGTTTATAGCTTAAAATAAGTATTGTTAAATATTATATATCACAATTAACCTTGTCTTTGTTTTCTCAACTCTGTCCACTTCATTGCTCTTTGCCCCTGTAGCACGCCACAGAAATAATGTTTGGTTCATAAGGCATTCAATTCCCTAGGAAACCAAAGAGCTCATTTAACCATCTATAAATGATTGTTCTATATAGAACAGGAATACAAACCACATACTCTATGCCCTTTACATCAATTTCCAATAACTGAAAATGCTTTTAATCACAACTTGAATTGCCTTTTATAAATTAAGTAGCATTAGCCAAATTATAGCATTCCAATTCATCTCTGCATATTGATATAAATTGCTATTGAAAACAAATAACAATGTAATTTAATAAGTGAATATTGAAACCATATTGAACATAGAATTTTTGAACACAAATATACTCCTCTATGGTATACAGAAGAAATAGAGTTTATAATAGTAAGATAACTAACATATGCCATAAAATGTATATGCCACAGTTAGGTTTAATTTTATTTGACCTGACAGCAAACCTGTGCAATTGTAATTCCCATTTTATATAATAGCAAGTACATTAACAAATGATTTTGATTTGTCAATGGCCATAAGCCTGACAATTGCAGAGCCTTAACCCAATTTTTTTATATTACTTTGAATAGCTCTACTGTAATAGTTCTCAACCTTGGTGACAATTAGAATCATTTGGTGAGCTTTAAAAAATTACTATTGTCTACCCTGCTCCAAGATTAATTAAACAGAATCTCTGAGTAAAAAACTGGGGTACTACTAGTAAAACAAACAGCAATGAAACATTTTCTAATTCCGTTTTATACCCACATAGTGAAAGAATATAATTTTTAAATTTTTCTGTCTGATTTAAATGTGACCATCAGTTTTAAAAAGCAGTGCACTAATAACTAAAATTTCAATAAATTTGACTGATTGAATGCCAGCGGGCATCGGATGCAAGCAATGCTATTTTGTGGAACAAACCTCCGACCCACAGTGACATATTCAAACATAACACATAGCTAAAAACTGTCACAGATGGGAGAGCGGAACCAAAGAAGTCTGTTTGCAATGAGGGGAGCTGCATTGTGTCCTAGGAGATAGATATTTTTATTAGGGGAGTGGCTGTACTTGGTAAAGAAAACAATTGTTCTTTCAAAAACTGAAACATTCTCCTTGAATAATTAATTTTTGTCACCATTACTTGGGAGTTTTGACTTTTCTATCACCTGCTCTTTCAATTCTACCTTGTATTTTCATCACTCTCTTCGTTTTTCTTTGCAATTTTTCAAATGAATTCCTTGCTTTCAATTTTATAGCATCTGCTTCTCCATGTTTAAAATGCTCTGTAAAGAGTCTTGAAATCTTAGGGGAAAACATGCAATAGCAGTCTAATCAATCAAACACAGAATGCAGAGCTGTGTTGGGACACTGCACTCATAAATAAGAGCCTTGAGTACTCATTTGCCCAGACTGTGGATTTTCAAGAAAAATATAAGACAGGTAATCTATTCTGCCAAGGCCACTACAAGTTCCCTACTATCCCATTGCTAGCCAATAAAACATTTCTTTCTTTATCCAGAATGCATTGTTTACACTCCTCTGTATGTTTTTATGACCACCTGGGTCTAGAATAGCATAGGTGCTTTTGCTCTGAGGCATATTAGAATGCAAAGCTCATGTTTATCCCCTTCTACTGTTTAATTGGATGGTTTCATTCTTTCCTGAATGTGCTTGCATCAATTAGCTTTCAGCAACTAAGAAAATATTTGCTGATTATTTTGAGAGAAGTAGAATAGTTCCATTAGATCTGTAGTTTATTCAAAGTTAAGTTTGGTATGCTTAAGCAATATTTGATGTACTAACTTTTGAGTTTACTGAGGCCCTGAAGTTGTAACAATAACAAAATGTAGTCTGGTTGAGGAGGGTTAGTAAGTATTGTCACTGACAACACCTAAAACAACAATTGCATTTCTGTGGCACTGTATAGAAACCATTGCTTATATCATCTGCAATTAGAAAAGTACTTAGTTCAAAGTAGGATGATCAAATTCCCCCGGAATTTCTATGGCAATTTTATTTCAATATAAAGTTTCCTTTCTCGTATTTTATGCTTCAGGGATTTGGGTTGCTTATTAGTTTCATTCTGTGTTGCTTGGTGGTTGTTAGCCTTTTCATATTTTTCCCCTGCCCTTAACTAATTTTCATTATATTTATATTCTGGAACATTATTTTTATTAATTTTCTAAATTGTACTTTATACATCCCTTGTTAAATGTGTTGACGTGTATAAAGACATTGGATTAATAATATACACACCTTAGAGAAGAAAGGTTGGAGGAAATCAGTTAAAAGCACAAGAATGCTACACTCTCTGTACTTAAGTGAGACTTCAACCCTAAATCCTGTAGTACATTATACCAGAGAGAAAAGGGGCATTTACAAAAAATAATTTGTAGCATGTCACCTGCTAATTGCCACATTGGTCTTGAGCATGTACATCTGGTAATCAAATTAACTAATCAAGGATTTGGAATTGTTTTCTGAAGTATCAATCTATGGCATTATGATTATGCTATAGCAACCAGAAAAGTGTATGAAAATAAAACATTTGACTTCCATTTCAGAAAAAAAAAATTGTCATATATCCATATGAGAGGATCTAATTAAGAAATGATGCCCAAAGGGCGAGCCGAAGTTCTTCCAGGGATTGTGCCTCAAAAAGTTGAAGAATAAAATCATGGACCATAAGATTTAAGCAAAAGCGTGGAAATTTATTATAAGCAGATACAAACTCCCCACATGGGGAGGAGGCCCAAGAACGGGCTGCCACTGAAGTTCCTTTGTCTAGAGGTTTTTATTTGCTATGGACCTGCTCTTTGCCTATTTGTGTCACTCTTTTATTGGCTTCTTCTACCTTCCTTGCCTAACAACAATTTCAAAACCCATTTGATGCTTCCTCCTCTTTCTCCCCTCCTTCTCCCACAGCTCTTGCAATATCCTGCACCTGCAAGATAAACGTTTTTGTAGTTTGGAGCTCGGCCCTGTTTGGTCCTGGTCCTGCAGTTACGTCGGCACTTTCTTCTTATTCCACGCCTATCTCTTGTAACCTTCTGCACATGCAAGATAAGTCTTGTCCAGTGGCATCCTGTTTTTCTGCAAGACCCGCATCCTTATGGTCTTAATTGGCTTCAGTTGTCATGTCCGTATTTCCTCCTTCCTTCCACCCCTTCCCCTGTCTGCCTAACCTTATGTCTAACTCCTCTCCGAAGTACATATTTTCCTGCCGAAACCGGTTTGGCTCAGTGGATAGAGCATCGGCCTGCGGACTCAAGGGTCCCAGGTTCGATTCCGGTCAAGGGCATGTACCTTGGTTGCGGGCACATCCCCAGTAGGGGGTGTGCAAGAGGCAGCTGATCGATGTTTCTAACTCTCTATCCCTCTCTCTTCCTCTCTGTAAAAAATCAATAAAATATATTTTAAAAAAAAAAGAAGTACATATTTTCCTGTTACCATGCTTTTTTACTATATGATTAACAGTATATGACACCTTTCAAAAGTGTATATGTACTATGGGTACATTTCCGACATAAAATGTTAAAATTTAATTTTATATTTCTGTTCATATCAGTGAAGACAGTTAGATTTCCCATTTTCTCTCTGGAAATTTTACTCCTAGTGTTAACTCAAACATCATACAGCAAAAACTCATGGTAACTCTCACAGCCATCATTGAATATCCAATTCTGATTTAAGTGGGATTTCTCCCTAGACAAGGAATGCAGCATAAACCCCAATTAATGCGGTATTTTACTCATAAGAAAACTTCTGTAGCCTGAAGTTTAAAAAATAAAACTCAATTTTGTGATATGTTTGCTTCACATGGAAGAGAAAGATAGTTTTTTTTAACCACTTTAAGTTTTAGTCCCTTTATTTTAATAGTTCCCTCCTCATGTTGTAAATGAAAAATGTTATAAAATTATATTATCTGTCAAAGGGAATTTGATATTATAGTTTCAAAGATCAATGAGAAAAACGTTCACCCCACATCGCCACTGGCTAGACTTTGTGGGGAATGTAGATGGTACTAAGAAAAGGAAAGTCTCTGTATTACACTAAGTTTGGAAAATATAGCATATGAAAGTTTTCCTTGGATGTTATTAGATTTTCAAACTGCTGATTTTCAGCAAAAGCATACAATAATTTTCAAAAGATGTGGGCAACATTATTTATGATTCTTATGACTATGTGCACATATCTTAGAGTTTCCCTATGTTATGATTTTAAAACTTTACATGTATTAAAACGTGGATAAGCCAAAGTAACTGAATCTGAATTTAAATCTCCTATATATATTTTAAAACATTATTTCAGTCAATTTACAGTTTTTTCAAGTGATACATATTTCAAAATCAGTATATGCCATTTTAGTTAATCCCATATTTTATTAACTTTCAGCATTTCAAAGGTTATCTTGTCATGAAAGCACTTGGCAGTTAGCACTAATTTTTTTTTCAAAATTGCTCTAGTTACATACAGCTATCTTATAGTTCTATATTCCATATTTTATAAAAATTATAAAATATTAATAAGAAATGTTGTATGGTTGTTTTCTAGAGCTGCCATAAAAGAGTACCAAAAATATATGGGTCCCATAAAACAACATATATGTTTCATTCCAGTTCTGAAGGTTAGATGTCTGAAATTAATGTATTGGTAGAACCTTGCTCTCTCCATCAGCTCTAGGAAAAGGGAAGTCTCTGTATTGCACTAAGTTTAGTAAGTATAGCATATGAAAGTTTTCCTTGGATGTTAGTCATTAGATTTTCAGCCCCTTCCTCAGCTCTTCCAGTTTCCAGAGTTTGCTGTCAATCCTTGGCATTGTTTGGCTTGTAGGTTCACCAAACCATTCATGTGGCCACCTTCTCCCTATGACTATTCACATAGTCTTTTCTCTGAGCACCTCTGACTCTCTGTTCAGATTTTCTCTTTTAATATGTGTGCCAGTCATACTGAATTAAAGCCTACCCTGAAGACCTCACTTTAACAGGATTACCCCTGAAATGGGATTTTTGTACTGGAACAGGTGGTGTTTCCCTGGGCAGGAGAAAGGTGGTATAGCAAAGGTGGAAATTTATTGAGAAACAAGCACAGACTCCCATGTGGGGAGGGGGAAGAGTCCCAACTGAGTCCCATTTTCCTACTGTTTATAAAGGCTGTAGATCTTTGTGCCTTGATATCCTCCCTGATTGGTCACTATCCCCTTCTGATTTGGTCACTATAGTAACTCCTGAGCTCAAAGGTCAAACTCACCTGCGAGGCTCTCCTCCCCTCCTCCCTCATTGTTTCCTTATTCCCTCTGGGCTTTCTTCTTCTCTCTTTGAATGAGAGGCTTCCATCCCATTCTTCTGTAAATGTACACCCTTCTGTAGCTTCCAGTCCCCTTCTTCTGTGGAAATTGCCTTCTGCTGTTTCCAGCTCCCTTATTCTGTGGAAATGCACCCTTTGCAGCTCTGTAGCCCTGTGCTTTTTCCATGGACCCCTTAATTCCTAAAATTTCCTAAACCTGCCTATTTTACCCACCAAAACCCCTATTTTATCCCCAAAACTTCTTTCACTGCCATAATCCTATTTCCAAATAAGGTCACATTCTGAGGTGATGGGGGTTAAGACATATATATATATTTAACCACTAATAAAAGGGTAATATGCTAATTAGACCGGGAGACCTTCCAGACGTCCTTCCGGACAAAGCCATGGTGTTAGGGCCAAGGCAGAGGCGGTTAGGGGCGATCAGGCCAGGAGGGGAGGGCAGTTGGGGGTGATCAGGCCGGCAGGAGGGGTAGCAGTTGGGGGCAAGCAGGCCAGCAAGGGGGGGGGGCAGTTGGGGGTGATAGGCCAGCAGGCAGAGTGGTTAGGGGAGATCAGGCAGGCAGGCAGGTGTGTGGTTAAGAGCCAGCGGTCCCGGAATCCATGCACAAGTAGCTCACTGCCACTTGCCTCAGCTGGCCCACCGCCACTGGTAGCTCTCCAGCTCTCCTAGCTCACTGCCACGCCCTCCTGTAGCTCTCTGCCACTCGTAGCTCTTAGCTTGCTGCCCCACCCTCCTATAGCCCTCTTTTAGCTCTCTGCTGCTTGTAGATAGGTCATGATGTTACAGTGTCCTGGCAAATTTGCATATTTCTCTATTATTAGATTATAGAGGTGGGTCTAGTCAAAATTCAATTCTAACAGCTGCCTACACTAATATGAGAACAACAATAAGAACATATTAATTTTCCTTGACAAACTTTACAGTAATTTGAGAATTTAGCTCAAAATGCTGCTTTCTTTTTTTTAGATAATTGTCACCCAAAAGTATTTTGAAATTCAATACTTCTATTAACTTAAACCTTATTCAATGCTCTTTTATTTTATATTTAAAAAATTTTACCTGGCCCATAGGTTCTATCTTGAAAAAGTAACATACATTCACTTTACCCTAGTGGACTAGGCCTGGATAAGAAAAGCTTTGCAATTATCCTGGTCCTTCATGACAACATAAGCACAAGTTGCTACCTATTGGGGACTATGAAGCATAGCATGGAGCTGGAGGAAACACAAAGTCCATTTCCGAAAGGAGGAAGATTTTTAAAGCATATTTATCCATTTTTATAAATTATTTCAAATCAACTGCTTTATATTTGAGTATTATTAAGTATCATTTATATATAACTTATTTGTATTTATTTTGTGCTTAAAATTTATTTTAACCTTATTAATTCTGTAAATTAAAGTGTTGAATTGAGTAAAATGTATTCAAAATAGATAATGCAAAGAGGAAAAACTAAATATCTAAGGGATACAAACATAGTGAGTAAAAATGTAAAATTTGAAATTAAATTGAATTTTTCAGGATATGTGCATGCTCACTTTTTGCAGAAAAAGGAACACGAGGACATTTAAAGTAACAAAGATGATTTATTAGAACCTACACTGTGCTAGGGTGTCTGGGTGAATATACAATTAGATGCTGCATCCTGAATTGAGAAGTTCACATTTCAGTAAGCACACATTCCTAAAGAAAAATAATTAAACTACAGTTGTAAAAAATTCTATATCGGATATATTAAAAACCTACTGGGTGTTTAAGTATAGAGGTAACAGTTATCATAGATCTGGTTAATACCCACTGAAAATGTCTGACCTGTAGAAAATGTCTGACTTGTAAATGTTAGCATCGACAATATAATTCCTTTCAATTGACTGGTGGAACAAAAGCTCATTCCAATTACACAAACCAAAGATGGCCTATGGATATAAGAATATTTTTCCTGTAGTGACTATGATTTTGGAATTATCTCATATATTCTACACAGTAATATAAGTATACTATTTATATTGATATTTAAGTGTTTCCTTAATAACTTTTATTTTAACTATATGAATCTACACTTTAAAGGTGATTAAGGCATCAAAATAAATATTTTATTTTAAGCAATTTACATTATTGTTCTCTATCAAATCAGAATCCTAGAGAGAAACCTTCGTAATAATGGTAACAAAGTCCAAATAGTTACCTTTTGATATATGACATTGTAAATTTGCTCTATGTCTTGGGAGGGGGAAGAAAAAAAACTACAAGTTGTTCAACACATTACAGTAATGTTCTAATATATGAAAAAAATCATATTGTGATCCAATCTGTCATAGTCTCATTGGTTTCCAGATTGCAGCAAGATTAAATTTTTAGTGCTTTATATAGCCCCATCTTTCCTTACTTACTGCCATATGTTTCTACCTCCTCACTTTTAATCAGCCTCACTACACTGTCTGAACAATCAACATTCAAATTGTTTCATAACTATTCAAGCATAGAGCTTCTTATGTTTCCTAACTATGAAATTCTCTGTGATTATTTCTAGTAAGGACAGGTGGCTTACTATTGAAAAAACTAGTTTCTAGTTTCTGTAAGATATGCTTTTGATTTTTTTTTCATCATCTAAATTAAATTGATATATTTTGATACTTGGCACATATTGATTTGCTATCAAATTATATCTCTATGATGTGCAGCACTTTATATCAACTGTTTCTTATAAACTGATATACAAACATCACTCGACTTTGTAATTTATTTATGAGACTACTAAATAAATCACTGCAAAAGGAGAATATCTTTAAAGGACAAATAAACTAGTTTTAAAAAATCCCAGTAGAGGCATATAAAGGAGAATAGGGAAAGAAAAAGGCAAAATGATCCAAACTGATTCTTTTTGTGTTATGAAGTTGGTATATGGAAATATTGCTAACAATATAAGCAACAAAATATCTTGGGTAAACAAAATTTTGAAATCTTTTGACTGTGTCTATAGTACCCTTTGGCACTGATATAACAAGACAGCATTACGGGGCGTGCGGCGTGCGTGCGTGCGTGCGTGCGTGTGTGTGTGTGTGTACCAGAAAACAAGATGGAGCATATGGACATAGTTTAGCCTTAATAATAATTACAAATTCCTAGAGCATTTAGTGTGAGCATATATTTTTTTTAAAGAAAAGTACATATTGTCTAAATGAAAAAAAAAAACTATTTCCTAATATTATGCTATAGTTAAATGCTGCAGTTATAAATCAGATATTAGAATGATCAAAAAGTGAGCAGGGGTTCTATGATTGCTTTTCTCTTTTAGGATTATGTCATCAGTTTTTTCCATAACGACAAACATTTAAAAATGTGAGAAAGATGAGAAAAATATTTCTATCAGAAGGAAGTTCCTTTCTTATGTGTTTCCCCACATCACCCAGAAAAATTTTGTGAATGCTTTATTTTTAAATCACATATCATATAGTAAAAAATTACTTAAAATGTTAGAATAGAAAATCAAACGTTTTGATTTCTCCAGATAAGGAAAAACCTTTTTATACAAACCTTAAGATAACTAAATATTAAAATTTAGTAATTTTCATTTTAAAAATCATGTTAAATGACATAAAAATATTAGAGAAAAATCTTAACTAGAAATCATAAGTTTCTGGCATTAAAAATCTAACAATTTTAAAAGCTTTCTGGGAAAGAGTAGATGACACACCTGTAGAACTGCTGGGCTAGTAGTCCTTAGCTTCCCAAAATGCAGGGTGGGCAAAAGTAGGTTTACAACAGTTCATATGGAAAATAATACAATAATTAACAATTGATAATACAAGAATAAACTCTGTTTTGTGTACTCACAACTGTAAACCTACTTTTGCCCACCCCTGAAAACTGTTGCCTGAGTCTACAGGTGAATTATTAGTGTGGGTATTTAAATCTGTGATAGAGTAAATACAAATAACCAAATTAAGATTCTAGTTCTGAAAGTTCATGATTGATATTTGTTGGCTTGAGGCTAATATGTTGGCTTTATTACTTTTAAAATGTAATTGCTGCCCTGGCCAGTGTGGCGCAGTTGGTTGATTATTATTGTCACCAGTTTGATTCCCTGTCAGGGCTCAATTCCTAGTAGAGGGCATGCAGGAGGCAGCTGATGAATGTTTCTCTCTCTCCCTCTCCCTCTCTCTAAAAAATCAATAAAATATATATTTTTAAAATTTAATTGTCTGAAGTGGTTCCTGTACTATCAATGTACCATTTTCAAATAGTACCCTGCCTATAAGAGGTGGCCATGTCAGAAATAATACATTTGAAAAATCCAAATAATAGTCGTTAAATTTTAATAGAACTATATATCAAAAACTGATTAGTAAGATAAAACTTAAATTATATTCTTTTTAATTTTAATGAGATAGGATAATGTTGACTAGAAATAAGTTCTGGTTGAAGGATAAATCTTATTTTATTATCCACATTGGTGATTGGATTAGTCAAATATTGATACTGAATTTTTTAAATATATTTCTTTATTGATTTCAGAGAGAGAGGGAAAAGGAGAGAGAGAGATAAACATTAATGATGAGAGAGAATCATCTATCGGTTGCCTTCTGCACGGCCCCTACTGGGGATCGAGCCAGCAACCCAGGCACGTGCCCTTGGTCAGAATCGAACCTGGGAACCTTCAGTCCACAGGCTTATGCTCTATCCACTGAGCCAAACTGCACAGGGCGATATTGAATTTTTTAACTAGAGATATAAAGATTGTTCAAAACATTCCTTAACATTATTTTCAGTTTGGAAGCATTTAGTATAATTTCACTTTCACCAGGGAAAAAGTGAAGGGATCCATTTCATTGACATGTTCATGAGTAGGCACAGAAAAGCCAGATAAATAGATTGAGGGATGGGTCATTAAAGCCTAGAGGAATTAATACCTAAGTCAATTCTTTCCAGCTTTATTGAGGAATGATTGACAAATGAAAAGAATACATTGCTAGGCTATACCAGTGGTTGGCAAACTGCATCTCGTGAGCCACGGTTTGCCACTCTGTTGACTAATGAGTTTGCCGACCACTGGGCTATACGATGTAAGTTGTAAAGGCTCTACAATGTTTTTTTGAAGTGCACAATATGATGACTTAATATACAGGTACATTCTGAAATAATTGCCACACACAAGTTGATTAACATAACGGTCACCTCACACAGTTACAATTTTTTGGTGACAGCACTTAAGGTCTACTCTCTTAGGGGATTTCAAGGATACAATACAATATTATTAACCATAGTTACCATGCTATACATTAGGCCCCTAAAATTATTAATCTTGTAACTAAAATTGATACCCTTTAAGGAATGTCTCCCCAAATTCCCCCACTCCGCAGCCCTTCCCAACCACCATTCTACTCTGTTTTTTTAATGAAGATGGTAAGGAAAAGACAGTATACATATGAATTTCAAGCTGAACTTTAAAACATTTTTAAAGGTTCCACATTAAGAGGTATATATGCTGACTCAGAGCACTGGTATGGGCAGAAAATCACACTGAATATTTTAAAATGTAGGTTCATGATTTTGCTCTGACATTAACTGCTGAGTGGCCTTGTCAAATACAACAGTTCAATAAGTGGAACATAGAAAAAAAGATGTAAGTGTCAAGATATAAACTTTTTGTCCTCAATTTATTATATATAAAATGAAGGTCTTATCCTTGATGCCCTTCAGCTCTCTTAATCTGGCTTGGTGTGTACTGAGTCACTTGCTTTTTGCTAAGCAAAATTGTTAGGAACTGCCTGGTTTTCTACTCACATGTTTTGTTCAGTTACTGAATTAAATACATTTGTGGGTAAAAAGGGGGAAATTTTTACTCTACTAATTTTTAAAATTTGTTATTCTTAGCAGTTTTATTAAAAACTGAATGACATATACTAAGCTGCATACATAAAATGTACGATTGATAAATTTTAATCCATAAAACTGTCAATACAAGCAAGGTTATGATTAATACCCCAGAAGTATTCTTCTGTTCTTTCATAACCTATCCAACCTATATTTCCCTAGCCCTTCCACCAGACAAACACTGCCACTATGGATTAGTTTTCATTTTCTAGAGTTTTATATAAACAGAAAAATATATAATATATGCTCCAAAAAATGTTTGGCTTCTTTTATTCAGTAGATTTTGTTGTTGTTGTTGTTGTTGTTGTTGGCTGTATCAATAATTTTTTTGTTGTGTTTTGTTTTTTAGTTGTATTATATATTTTTATTATTTATCCACTACAATTATTTATCCATTCTTCAATTGATGAATATTTTAGTCATTTCCAGTTTGGAGTGATTAAAGAAAAAAAAACACACATGTTTATTAGAGTACAAGTCTTTTAATGGACATATGAGTTTATTTCTTTTGGGCAAATGCACAGAATGGATCTATAAATGTCTAGATCACATGGTAGGTGCATTTCATTTTTAAGAGACTGCCATATTGTTTTCCAAAGTGGTTGTACTGTTTCTATGCCCACCAATAGTGCAAGTTTTTATTCTTCCACACCCTCACTAAAATCAGTTATGATCAGGCTTTAAATCTTTAACTATATAACATGAAGAGCAGCATCTGATTGTAGTTTTAATTTGCATTTCAATAATAACTATTGATGTTGAGCATCTTGTCATAAGTTTATTTGCTATTCTTATATTTTCTTTGGTAAACATATTACCTGCTTAAATATTTTGTATATTTTTAAACTTAGTTGTTCTCATATTTTTAAATTATGAGTTTTAAAAAATATTCTATAAATTAGTATCTTACCAAATATTTATTTTGAAAATAATTCTTCCAATTCTGTTACTTGTATTTTAATTCTATTATTCTCTTTAAAAAACAGTAATTTTAATTTCGATGAAGCCTAATTTATCATTTTTTTTATGGACCCAGCTTTGGGATCATACTTAAGAATGCTTTATATGACTTCATGTCATAAAGATTTTCTTCTATGCTTTCTGGTAGATGTTTTATTATTTTAGGTTTCATATTTTGGTCTATTATTCATTTTGAATTAATTTTAGTTTAAGTTTGTGGCATGGATCCAAGCTCTTTTTTGGTATATTAATGTTATGATTCCAGCATGCCTTATTAAAGGGACTGTCCCTTTTCCACTTAGTTACCTTGCAAACTTTCTTAAAAATGTTAGTTGTCCATTTATATGTGGATCTATCTGCATTCTATTCTGATATTAGGTGTAAAAGCATTTAGGATCACCCTACTGGTGTGGGTCAGTGGTTGAACATTGACCTATTAACCAGGAGGTCATGATCAGGGCACATGCTGGGGTTGTGAGCTCAATCCCTACTTGGGGACATGCAGGAGGCAGCCAATCAATGAATGATTCTTTCTCATCACTGATGTTTCTCTGTCTCTCACCCTCTCCTTTCCTATCTGAAATCAATAAAAATATATTTCAAAAAATGTTTAAGATCATTGTGTTTTTGATAAATTAACTTTTATATCTGTAATTTGACTTTCTTGATCCCTGTTAATATTATCTGCTCTTAAATCTACTTTGATATTAATTTAATCTTTCCAGATTTATTTGATTAATGTTATCATGGTGTCTTTCTATCTTTTTATCTTTAACTAGAGGCCTGGTACACAAAATTCGTGCACAGGGGAGTGTATCCCACAGCCCAGCCTGCACCCTCTCCAATCTGGGACCACTTGAGGGATCTCCGACTGCCCGTTTAGGCCCGATCCCACGAGGATCAGGCCTAAATGGGCAGTCGGACATCCCTCTCACAATCCAGGACTGCTGGCTCCCAACCACTCACCTGCCTGCCTGCCTGATTGCCCCTAACTGCTTCTGCCTGCCAGCCTGATCTCCCCCTAACCACTCCCCTGCTGGGCTGATCGACGCCTAACTTCTCCCCTGCTGGCCCAATTGCCCCTAACTGCTCTCCCCTGCCAGCCTGGTCACCCATAACTGCCTTCCCCTGTAGTCCTGGTCCCTCCCAACTGCTCTCTCCTGCTGGCCTGATCACCCACAACTGCCCTCCCCTGCCAGCCATCTTGTGGCGGCCATCTTTGACCACATGGGACGGCCATCTTGTGTGTTGGAGTGATGGTCAATTTGCATATTACCTCTTTATTATGTAGGATTGGCCTGTTTCTTTATATTTACAATGAGTGTCTTATTAGAAACTTATAGGATCTTTCATTTTTATCCAATCTGGTGCATTGGGGTCATTTATATTTAATGTCATAACACTGTGGATTTTTTTTCATCTTGGCTAACTATAAAAATGCTTTGTTCTATTTATGAATGACATTAAAAATATAAGAAATTCCAATATGAATTCAAAGTTATAATCTTGCCCACTTTATTCAGAGAATGAATTAGACTAAAGTCATACAATTTAATTTTCAGACTATCTTGAAATACTTAATTAAAGTATAATTACATATCTACTTAATAGTCTATTTTTTATTAGTTTTGAAATGTTTTCACTTTAATTATTAGTATTTTACATTTTTAAAATATATTTCTTCATTGTAAGTGTTCAACTCTTTTTGAAGGATCAGTTTCTCTCCAACCATAGTGATTTGTTATGCCATTATATCAGCCTTCTGAAAGTTCAAGATAAATTGGGATGTAACTATCACTTATTCAAATGTCAAAAAGTAAGCCAATTAAAGAGAAAAAAAGAATCCAGTGCTAAAAAAAGACAAGAACCTTATTTTTAAAGATTCTTCAACTTTTTTGGTTTGTCATGTTACACTATATAGGTATAACTAGATGGCTTACAAATTTTCAGAACGGTTTATATTATCTCAACTAAGTAATTTTAAATCTACAGCTGTGAATCTTTCTATAAATAAAACACATTTTAAGATGAGGCAGTATTGGAAATGATAACAAAAAGCTGTCATGCCTAGGGTTAAACTTCTGCATGATAAATATATTAATTCATTTTTGTAATTTTAAAATTTCATAATAATATTTAGATATAAACATTCAAATACCCTCATTTATTAATTTATTTGGCATATTGTATATTTAATCATACAATTATGGCATTTAGGAGCTGTTAGTTACCACAAAGATTATCTAGCTCCATAATTTTTACTACAGATAGGAAATCTATAGCATAAAGATTGCCTCACTCAAGGCCACAGAGCTAGTTAGAGCAGAATCATGTATGCAAACAACCAACCATTAATTGAGAGAGGAACTGGTTTGACATAAATGAAAATTATAGTCTCTGCCACTATGGAGGGTCTTAAGCCAGAATTGCAGTAAATATGACAAAATGTGTATATCAGTGAATCACAGGCTGCTACAGAAGTTTATAGAATGAGTGAGGAGTTCAGTGTTCAGGCTTTCCACAGAGGGAGACACAAAAGTGAAATTTGAGTGATGTCAGAGTTTAACAATGACAGCAGAGGAGAAATGAGTGATCCTGGAAAGAGAATTGCACAGATAAAAGCGAGATATTTAGAAATAGAATACCATCATTGAATTGTTGCATAATTTAATGTTGCATCTAAGAGTTGAGTCAGGTGAGTGATGGTGTAAGATGAGCCTGAATAGGTAAATAGGTCATGAAAGGACTTTAATTTACTTATATATATTTTTTGTTGAGTGATATAGAGAGTAATTGAAGCAATTTATGCAAGGAAACTAGAATGGGCAATACAACATCTCAGGGTCAATTCTGAATTCAGGCTCTAAGAAATTATTTACATAGATTTTTATACATTTAATACACTTGCTTTGGTGCAAGTTCTTCAAAATTACCTTCTATTAGTGCTTTATCCTCTTATATAAATACTAGAGGCCCGGTGCACGGAATTAGTGCATGGGGGTGTGTGTCCCTCAGCCCAGCCTGCACCCTCTCCAATCTGGGACCCCTCGAGGGATGTCCAACTGCCCATTTAGGCCCCATCCCGGTAGGATCAGGCCTAAACGGGCAGTCGGATATCCCTCTCACAATCCAGGACTGCTGGCTCCCAAGTGCTCGCCTGCCTGCCTCCCTGATTGCCCCTAACTGCTTCTGCCTGCCAGCCTGATCACCCCCTAACCACTCCCCTGCCAGCCTGATTGATGCCTAACTCCTCTCCTACCAGCCTGTTTGCCCCTAACTGCCCTCCCCTGCAGGCCTGGTCCCTCCAACTGCCGTCCCTTGCAGGTCTGGTCCCCCCCAACTGCCCTTCCCTGAGGCCCGGTCATCCCCAACTTCCCTCCTTTGCCAGCCTGGTCACCCGTAACTGCACTCCCCTGCAGGCTTGATCACCCCCAACTGCCCTCCCTTGCAGGCCTGGTCTTTCCCAACTGCCCTCCCCTGCTGGCCATCTTATGGTGCCCATCTTGTTCCACATGGGGGCAGCCATCTTGTGTGTTGGAGTGATGGTCAATTTGCATAGTACTCTTTTATTAGATAGGATATGCCACTGATACTCACAAAGGAGAATTATTAAAATAGGAGACAAGAGACATGAATAGTTGGTACTAATAATCATTCTGGATCATAATTTCAATATATAGAACGTAGAGGGACACACATAATGCAATATTTCTCAAGTCATTTTCCAACTAAAATAATCCCATAAACCACATTAATGAACTGTACTTACTTAACCACTAAAAAATCCATATTATGTATGGCTATGTTTTTAATCCTTTGCACTCACTTGCTTTTTTCTCGATTCCTTTATTCTACTCGGGATTTAATTTTTTAAATACCCCAGATTTTACAAAGCGCGGCAGTAGAATAAAAAACTGGAGTTTTTCATACAAACTTATTTACTTGGATTTTTTTATATTTCAAATTATTGATACATTCAATACAATTCGACATACGAGCTGCTACCAATGCTAACCGTGTCGAGTCACACTCGACATCCGAGTGCAAAAGGTTAAGAACTCTTCTGATCCTATTTTGCAGTGGGAAATATAAGTAGTATCATAATTTTTCATATGTAGAAATGATGATTCAGTGATTTTTTTCAGCAACTGTTACTTAAGCAAAGTAGAAGTGTAATACTTGGTTGTGGAATACTGGACAAATGACTAAAATTACGTATATTTTATTAATTGTAATTTACTGTTATTTTTACATTTCTATAATATTTACCTTTTACATTTCTATAATACTTACTTATCTACTGAGAGCCATATGGGGAATCTTAAGTAATCTAAGAGAAAAGAATTTTTCAATGCCTCCTCATTTAAAAATTAACCATGCTTCACGTTAAAATGTATTTTTATTTTAGTTTCTTTAGAAGGAATCATTTTAAAGGATGGAGGAACTGAAGAGACAAGGACCTGAGTCTGAGAGGATAAAAGTGGCTACTTTCTTAGAATGAAATGTCATTGTTTCCCCTGCCTTGGCCCTCTATAACTCACTGAAAGTATTATCAATTATTTTGTTAATGACATTACCCTAAATATAATCAGTGTTATTCTTGACAATTGAATAAGATTATAAGGGGAAAAAAGATATATATATTTTTTTTGTAGAAATATTAGCAAAGAAACCAGATTCAACTAGAGAGAGCAGTGAGGGATGATCTGTGTTGAGGGAGGAAAGCTTGGCCCAAGTAAGCAGCTTCCGAGGCCTAATTAAGCAGTAGAGCTGCTGGTGCAGAGAGACAAGCTGAGGGGACCAAGGAGGGCCCATTACCAGTCCTGCTGCCAGAGAACTGTGGGCTCACAGATAATCCGTTTTATGGTTGAGGACGTCATAGCATATGTGCTAGTGTCTTTGCAGCCTGTGGGAGTCATGCCACAAGTCCTCCAATACTACCTGGAAAGAACCACGTACTAGGGATAGGGCTATCAGGTAAGATATAGTATGTCTGGTTAAATTTGCATTTCAGATAAACTACAAACCGTATTTTAATACAAGTTATGTCTCAAATATTTCATGGAACACATTCTACTTTAAAAAGTCAATTCTGTAAATTTGAAATTCAAATTAAGTGAACATACCATATTTTTTGCTAATCTTAACTTGAAGGGCCATGTTCCCACAGTGCCCAGAGGAAAGGCAAAATCAAAATAAATCCTGTTGTGAAGCAGAGGCAAAGAGCAGTCTATTCATCTATTCTTGGGGCTGAATTAAGCATTTAGAGCACCCTGGACTGTGACAAGGTGAGAAGGTTGAACACTCCTGCTATAATTGTATAGTTTCCCCTAAAATGTAAATACATAGGAAAGACACAAACAAACAGAAAAAGCTTTGAAACCACTGTTCCTGCCATTTCCAGTTAAAACTGCCTCACCGTACTCTTTAGGGGAGGGGAAAGCAGTTCTTTAATTTTTATTTTAACTGAAGTCAATTTCCCATACTCAGTCCTTCGCTTTGGTTGCTTTATATTCTCTCCTCTATCCTTCTTCTAAAAGTAAAATAAAACATCCCTTCTGGAGATCCTTGTCTATATGGGCACCTTAAAGTTTAAATGCCCTTCTCATTTTCAGAGTGTCCTTATGTTATAAATGGAAGAATATTTTAAAAACAGGCCTGAACAGAATATTAAAAAATGTTTAAGATTTTAGCCTAGCCAGTGTGGTTCAGTGATTGAGCTCCGACCTATGAATCAGGAGGTCACGGTTTGATTCCCAGTCAGGCCACATGCCCAGGTTGTGGGCTCGATCCCCAGTAGCGGGTGTGCAGGAGGCAGCCAATCAATGATTCTCTCTCATCACTGATGTTTCCATTTCTCTCTCCCTCTCTCTTCCTCTCTGATATCCATAAAAAATATATTTTAAAAACATGTTTAAGAATTTAAACTAGAGTTTCCAGTAGAGAGGCTAATCCTATTTTTGGTCTCAATGCCTTTGGTCAATACTTTCAAGTGTTTTTCTTTTTTAATTTATAATTACTCTAACTGTATCCACTCACAAGTACCGAATATCCATCTCTCTTAACGCTTAACAAATTCTGTTTCACTCTAAACTCTCCTTAAACAAACCAAATGCATCAAGTTAAGAAGAATTTTTCCCATATTTTCAAGCTAACAACCATATCTATCAGTATATTTCTGTAGGGGTTTTCATGTCCCCAAATTTTTGCATTTCCGATGGCAAAATAAATAAGAACAATTTCAAGATATTAAAAATTAGGGTGATATGCATGGTAAGTGACTGACAGAACTCCTTGTTCCACAGAAAGTATGTGATTATTGCATGCCAAGTCGATTAGAACTAATTCACTGTGGAAAAACTGTTCCGATTATCTATTGAAAAATTTAGTCAATCACTGACAGAGACCTGCTTTCTTTAATGACTATTCTGGTTATAAAGATGAATAGCAGGCTTTTATCTTAGAAAATTATAAGGACGACTGCTGTGTGTTTAAATCTATCATAGGTTTCCTGGAGTCAAGGCAATTACAGATAGAAAAGCACTGGTTGGTCATCTCCCCTATCCTTCCGTCCAGGCACGCTTGCATACTTGAGTAAATTCTCTAGTGCTTTATCTCGTCGAATTTTACATAACCTAAATGGAAACTTGGAAGACTTTACCACATTCTAAAAGACCTTGCTGCTGGGAATTATTATAATAAGCATACTTTCGCTCAGCTTAATTTCCCACTAGTTTTATCTGTGCCTCCTGGGAACATCCTTGAGCAGTGCCACGCAAGCCCCCTCCCCCTTGGGGAGCTGCCATTCAAATAATCATTCATGTTGATCACACTCAACCTAACACATTCAATCATGTTTGGCAAAATGATTTGTATATCTTTTAACAACTCGATGTCTGCCAATCCCTCCAGCATCTTTGAAATTAATGAGAAACCTAACAGATAAAGATGAACTTCGACTAAAATACAGCATTAATCATCTTCATTACAGAGCTCTTTTGAACACTTGAAGTTCCTGGGTCAAGTGCATTCTAGTGATTATTTGCTTAGGATGTGAAAAATATGAACTATGCCAAGAATATCTTCAGAAATATCTCTATTTCTATTTATGCATTTTCCTGCTCCAGCTTCCCGGGACTCATGCTATTTATTTATTAGCTGCCAGCCACCTTCTGAATGTGCTTTTAGTCCAAAAAATCCCTGCTCCCAATGAAAAAGTCCTCTGTCTATAAATAACATAGTTAGTGGTTACCTTGTAGATTGTAACACTATGATGAGACCAAAATGATATTGTGACAATGCCCATCTTCTAAAAAACATTTACATTTGAATGTGATCATTACAACTTTAATTATTTGAAACAATAATATACGGAGTGAAGCAGGATAGAAAACTGGCAGAAAGGGGGTTGGGCATTTTTAAAGAGAATATCACTAGAATGAAAACTCCTTAAGGGTAGAAATTTTTGTTTCACTACTATACCTCTAGTTCCTAGATCCATACATACCAGTTTAATAGGTTTTCTTTCAGTAACTCAAATCACAATTGGTAGTTAGGTAGGAAGCTAGACATGAGTTGCTGGGGTGGGACCTGCCCTGGGGTCCTGAACAGGGGTCGAACCAACATTGCCTTCAGACCACCTCTCTGTGGGCGGCCTAGCAGCCAGCAGACCACCAGTGGGCAGGTTCAGCGCCAGCTGGCATTTGGCACAAGCTCAGAGGAAAACAACAGGACCTCAATGCGACCTTACTAGGGCCCTGGACTAATTATAATACAATTAGCATTTAGGTTTTGACCCTGCCCCCTGTGGGTTTTTCTGTATACATTATGGATAAGGGCATGCCCAGAAGAAATATAGTTTCTATCAATCATCCCTGAATGCAAATGAAAGTCTCCACCCAGAAAGTCTCTTTTAAACCCTGGAAATGAGGGTCATGTGCTGTCACCATTATCCCCCAACCTCTAAGGGACCCTGTGAGACTGGCAACTAGGGGAGAAATTGGCAGCTGCAGCTTGTGCTGGGCTAACCCCCTGACCCTGTCTCCAAGGCCCCCTTTTCTCCGACTTCCCAGGGAGCTAGAGCAGCCCAGCCATTGTCTCTCTCAACTGGCCCACTCCTCTTTCGGAACGTCAGCAGCCTGGCCATTTTGTCCCACACTCTCTGTACTGTCATGTACCTTGCTTGGAATGTGTCGTCAATAAACCCCATTTTGATTTTTGATTTTCATTGACCTTAAAATCTTTTCTGGGTCAACAAAAAGAACCTAGACTCCATCCCCCAGCTGGTAACCCCAATTGGTAACAGTAGGACAAGTGAAGATAATATTGCTTAATATTGAATCTTTATTGAGGACATTTTTTTTGTAGTCCATATGTTTATCTTCTCTACTCATTCAAACACTAGTGTACCCATATGAACTCAGACTTTATTGTGGGAACAGAGAGAGTGGCTATGAGAATCCAGTTGTGGTGCAAGGAATAGAATTGCCTGTCAATAGTTAGTTATGTAATCTTACTTATGCTATAAAGGGGAATTAGGAGAGACAGGGAAAGAAGTTACAATGGAAGCCCGTGATAAATGTCTTGATCTGCCTAAGAGAGAATGTATATTGTAAACTCTTGGAATTATCTGATTAAATGTAAGCAGTGATAAAGTAGATCTTAACCAAAGGAAGCTTCTAAGACAGTGTTTTCATTAACAGATTAAGGAGAGGGGCTTCCTGGGCCTTAAACTGTGCACTCAAAATAAGTGATACCTAAGCTTTCTGCAAGGCACAGCATTAAAAAGATGGCTGCTGACTGTCAAACATGCAAAAAGGAAAGTAGACTTTAAAGAAAAAATGCAATTTGACATAAAGAAAAGTAAATTCAAATCAATCTTTTGTGATCTCATATTTTTGAGAAATTAAATATAAAATACCACATGGGTTTTCACTCATTTACAAAGGGACATGTTCAAAGGAAGCAGGGCATTCAAAATAAAGTAAACATACATTTTAGCTGTCACAAAGCTTTATAGCCACTGTCAAAATCAGAAGACTTAAAACAGAAAGCTGTTTTATATTTAACGTATAGCTACGTTTGATCAATTAGGATTTATGGAGATGGAAATCAGTTTCTTTTATTTCTGCCACTCAGAAATGTGTGTGTGAATATTTGTAATAGAATCTGTCAGTTGTCCTAAGTGCTGACCATCTCACTTAAGTTGCTGAGACAGTAAGGGGAAATTTTCCTGTCAAAGCATTCATTGCGGTAGGGTAGGGTTGGAAGACTATTACTAATGTCATGGGCAATGATTAAAAAAAGCTCGAGGTTTAATCCCTTCTGGCTTTATTGAAAGAACTACCAAAGTGACATAGTGTCTTAACCCACAGGCAGATTTATTAGGGTGGAAATCTCTCTTGCTTTGTATTTAATTAGCTTAGTCTGTGGAGAGAACCTGGTAGCAGAGAAATCTCTCACACTGACACAAAGCATTGAACAATGAACCATACTTCAAGCTACTAAAAGAGAGGCAAGGACATTCTAATACATTAACTACTAAGGAGAAAATATGGCTATCAGATCATAAATTTAGAGCAAGAACCTATGCCTACATCTTTATCACTTAATTCAAAAGCTTCTGGTTGGCCGATTTTGTTTGGGACACTAAGTAAAACAGGATAAATTGTGGCATATAGGATTATTGGTATTAATGTACTTATCTGGATTCAAATTGTTGCAAAACTTAGTCATGAAAAATTGATCATAGTTTAATCTGTATATATCATGTCATTATTGAATTACCTGCAAAACCAGCAGCAAAGCAAAACTGAATATTATATTTCATTAATATAAAAATGTTATTAATAAAGAAAAAAATAGGAGGGGATCCAGACTCTTCTTGGGTTCATTATCAGAATTAACAAATTTTACCCAATTCACAAGGATCATAAATCAGAAGATTTTGTTCGTTGCATACTAGAAAACAATAATGAACAAATATACAAGATATAAATATATGTGATACCCTAATGTCATATTGGGGGGAAAAAGATTTCATGGATGATTTTTTACCATATTATCTCAGAAACTTTTTGTAATCTCTCTGTATTTTTGATAGAAGTAATTTTTTTATCTCTAGCACAGATAAGTACAGTATTTAAATATCTCAGAAGCAAAAAAAAAAAAAAAAAAGCAAAACAATTCCCCCAAAGACACTAACAGTGAAAGAGCCCTGAAGAATAGAAGTAATACACAACCTAACAAGAGATGAAAGTTTAAAATAAATTATTGCATATTTTAGAACAACACATTTTAAGGGTTTATACTGCAGGCGTCCTCAAACTACAGCTCGCGGGCCACATGCGGGTGTTTTGCCGTTTTGTTTTTTCACTTCAAAATAAGATATGTGCAGTGTCCATAGGAATTTGTTCATAGTTTTTTTCAAACTATAGTCCGGCCCTCCAACGGTCTGAGGGACAGTAAACTGGCCCCCTGTTTAAAAAGTTTGAGGACCCCTGGTTTATATATCATGTATCAAGACTTATTATAACATTATAATTAAGGAAGTGTAGTATTGCACCAAGAGTAACAAACCAGTGAAGCACAATCAGGGAAAAATATACCGGTACTTATGCAAACTCATACTATACATGAAAATCAATAACAGGAATTAAAGAGCTTAATGTAAATTAATAATGTTTCTAAAGGATAACAGTAAAAATCTTCATGGATTTGGATTATCAAGACTCTTAAAACAGAATAGAGATAAAAACAAAACCCTAAAGAAAATGATTAGTACATTTGTACATATTTCTATTAAGGATTCTTTTTTACAAAATGTAATATTGTTAGACAATTCTAAAGGCAAATGAGAATGGAAAAATTTTACAGTACATGTATCATTAGTCATCAGGATTATGAAAATAAAAACCTCAATAAGATAATGATATACGCCTGCCACAATCACGAAACTTAAGACAGAAAACGCCAAGTGTTGGCAAGGATGTGAAGTAGGTGGAAAACTAATGCTCTGCCAGGGAAAAACTGCTTGTGGCATCTACTAAAAGCTGAACATAATGCAGACTTTATGAATAAGCATTTCTATTCCTGAGTATATGTCAAACATAAGTTTATATACATATAACAACAACAACAACAAAAATGTGAGGAGAAAGTCCAAAGCAGGACTATTTGTAAAATAGCCAGAAATTTGTAACAGCTGACAGTGTTCAAAACGGGACTATTTGTAACAGCGCCAAATTACAGTGGGATGGATAAGTAGGTAAGTACTACCATTTCTACAACAGTAGAAAGGATAAGGCACAATAAAAATTTACAAAATACTCCTACCTACCACAAGGACCACTTTCACAGACAAAATATTGAGTAAAATAAACCAGTCAGAGTATACCTACCTACTTAAAATTCATTTACATAATCAACAAAGTCAGACAAAACAAATCAATTTTCATAAAACTGAAGTAGTGTTTACCTTAAGGTAAGAGAGGCAGGTGCCAACTGGGCTCTGGCAAATTCCACTTCGTAGTGGTAATATATACATTGAAGTAAAAGTGCACCTACCTTTAAGATGGACACATGAGGAGAAACACCACACCATGAAGAAGAACAACACAGCCATGTACCAGTCACTCATCACTTGGGATGAACATAATGACAGGAAACAGGCCGACTGTGGAAGTTTAGTTTCCGGAATTCCGCAGATCCAAGTTCCCAGCACCTCTCCTTAGTCAGAGACTGCAGATGTGGGCGTTACCATCTACTTTTATAACCTCGTCAGGTCAGGGGCGTGTGGTTAGTGGCCATTCTTAGGCTCAGCTGCATTCAATCGATCTCAGTTACTACTAAAAAACATCATCTCAGCTATCAGTACAGGTGCTTCCTGTGGTACATCAGCTTGCAGTTGGTAAACTACAAGAACCAATAATGGTTCGAGGAGTATTGGCTAAGTTTTCAGACATCCCTGAGGCTGGATGAAAGACCATTTATTTTTCTTTCTTTTCCATTTACATTTTATTTTCTTTAATTATTTAAAATATTTTCTCTTACTCTAAATGTAACTTTACTGTATTTTGTTCTTAAAATGGTTTTACTTGATTTTAGGAATCAATGCTTCTACACTAAACAAATCTGATCTGTTTTGTTGCGAGTTATGTTGTTGCATAATTCATATTAACATTGAGTATTTATTATTTCTTTTGATAAAATAGTGGTAAAACAATATTTCATTTCAAAATTGACAAAAATTATTTAGAATACAATTGTGGTGGTATTTATTCTGAAAAATGTTTTTTGTAAGTTTTCTTGACAACTTATAGGTAAGGTATTTAAGAGGTTACAGTTACTGAGAAATGCATATCGTATAGTAATATTTTCAATGTATAACCATTTTATGAAGTATCTCATTGGATTGGTTAGAAAATAAACTTTTTGAAAGCAGCATGCTCTGTAAATCTCTGCAGGAAATCTACATGTTTTTACACCAAATCTCTACCTCTATTGAGTGACATACACTTTTTAATAACAGGAAAGCCTCTTGTTTGCTGAGAGTGGTTATTGTGCACCCCATGCTCCCACAGCATGGGGCACTACCCTCCTTGTCTGAGCCCTGCTAGCCTCCTTGATTGATTTAGCTCTTACACCGAGTTATTCAGGTGAGTGGCATTAGGTCCCAGCTGCTCCTTCTCCTGCCCAGTTACATTTTATAACTGGCATGAGCTCTGTTTAGCAGATTTTTGCATTCACAGAGGTACATGCTTTCATGAAAAATTACATAGTAACCCTATACTTTGCCTCACTTCCTCTACATTTCTGTAATTTTTACTCATCTAGTGGTGCTATAGAGCAAATGGCGTCGGAAGGAGGAGATAGTAGGTATGGAAAGGGAAAGCAAGAAATTGGAGAAGGCAAATATAACGAAGACTTCAAAGTATGTTCATGCATTAGAATTAAACTTATTAGCCTAAGGAAAAATACCAGAGCAGATTCAGCAAAATTTGTCCCTTTTTGGTTATCCTAAGTCATTGTAATTTATTCATTTATTTTATATGTATCTGTTTTTCCTCTTTCAAATATTCTCTTTGAAAATGTATAATACTTTTGAAATAAGAAATGTACTTTTAGATTAGAACTGTGCTTAAAATTAATGTCATTTAATAATAATTTTCCAATACTAAAATGTCAAGTCTGAGAATTTAGAGACTGAAGTACTTTTTTTCTTTTTTTTGTAAACTTTTATTTCTTTCATGGTTTAACCACTGCCAGGTTGAGCTCAAAGGAAAGATTATGAAACAGCTGGTTGATGACTATGTGAAATGGGAGGAGAGGAAATAAAACTATTTTAATCCAGTATAATCTGAGGTGTAATGAGCTTAATATAAAGATACAAACTTGGGCTTCAGCATCATTTGTACTCTTCCTTTTTTTTTGTCTGCCACACTCTTAAATATACTCATACAAACACACATCTTGCATTTGAACAAGAACTTATAGAAGTTCATGAAATAAATATATCAGTGTAACAAGTAGTAAAGGTACTTGAATGAACTGACCATCAAATGAAAAGGCTAGAAGCATGACCATATGTGTATTTACTAAATTGCAGTGAAAATTAATTTTAATTATATATGTTAATTGTGACACTGTTCTACCAACATTTCAATTGTGGAATTAGTTATATTAAACCATTCTTACAATATCCCATCAGAACACATTTGGCTTCAGTTCAGGAAAGGAAAATTAAATAAAGCATACCACTTTTTATTTTTCCTTCTTGGTATTTGTAACACTTTAATGTAAGAAATTTTTATATTATTTACCTATTCCATAAAATATTATTGCAAAATTTCTCTTCTACATTTCATATTTTCATTTTGTTTCTATAAATAGTAAAGTGCACCAAAAAAAAAAACAAAAACAGAAAAATTCAGCTTTGATGCCCCATATCTCGTCTATTTGATCATCTGAAGGTCTGACAAAATGTTTAAAAGGAATTATTTAAAAGAAACATCAAACCTTTGCCTTGAAAGTTCAAGCTCACTTTGATGTGTGTATAAATCTAACATGTCCATAAAAATTAGATAAAACAAGCTTGTTATTTTTAAATTAAGACATGGACATATATTTTAAACTAAACTGAAATATATAAGTAAAATATATAATGACCCCATAACTTAAGTATTATAAGGCACAAATAAATAGTTGCTAATTGAGCAGGTAATAAAGTAAAAATAAAGATGGATAATGAGTATAAAAATAAGTGGTCTCTTCATTATGGTAGAGTATGTATATTTGCTAAATCATATAGTGAAATAGTGTTTAGATATAAAATATCAACATGTATTAAACATTTTTATTTGCTTTTTATAACATTATCAAGACACTAGAAACAAATAAAATTAGATTTCAAAATCCTTGGAAACTTTTCTCCACTAAATTTGACTACCCTGATGATAATTTGCATTTCAAAACAGTAAAATATTTAAATTTATCTACATAGAATACTCTCAGAGCAGTTTTTTCTTGTTTTCATGTACTTGAAAATTTGGAAATGAAGCAAAGTTTAAGAAAACAAAAACATGATGAGATTTTAAAAGATTGTTTAAAATAATCAAGTTTTGTTCATATTCTAATTGAAGCAGATATAACCCAAACCTCTTTTATCCTCTATTTTTATTGCAATATATAACTTTCATTCTTCTGATTCTCATAAGAAAAATTTCACTTTTTAACGTTTTCACTTCTTAGATTTAGTATCCTTAAAGTAGCAATTTAATGTTATATTCAAACTAGAGGCTCAGGTCACAAAATTCGTGCATGGGGGGGGGTGTCCCTCAGCCTGGCCTGCACCCTCTCCAATCTGGGACATCCCTCTCACAATCCAGGACCACTGGCTCCTAACCGCTCGCCTGCCTGCCTGCCTGATTGCCCCTTAACCACTTCTGCCTGCCAGCCTGATCGCCCCTAACTGCTCCACTGCCGGCCTGATTGATGACTACTCCCTTGCTGGCCTTATCGCCCCCAACTGCCCTCCCCTGCTGACCTGATCGCCCACAACTGCCTTCCCCTGATGTGACCTGCCCCCTCCGCTGGGACCAGCCTCCTCTGCACTGCACAGAGCTGCAGGACTACCAGGCCTCAGAGCACAGAGCGGCCACTGGGCCCCGCCTCCACTGTCGTGCGGCCATCTTGTGACAACCATCTTGTGATGGCCATCTGGTGATGACGTGAGGGCGTGATGCCACCTAGGCTATTATTAGTATAGATATAAAGACAAGATTACTTTCATTTATCATATTTGTTACCAGAATTAATATATGCAAGAGATATTTTCAAATTTAGTGTTGTAAATGAAACACATTTCTCTCCTAACCTCAGTTAGCTGGAAAATGTATCACTTTTATAAACATTACCATTCACAGTCTTTTTATTTTCTTTATGATTGTTATTTTTTTTTCCGCTTGGTACTGTCATTAAAAAATTCTTCTAAAATATACTCTTTCCTATTGAGAGGAGTTAGAAACAGGGTTAGGCAAACAGGGTAAGGGGTGGAAGAAGAAGAAAGTACAGACATAATTGTGGGGTTGACCAGGACCAAACTCCAAACCACAAGGTTGTTTATCTGACAGGTGCAGAATGTTACAGGATTCCAGGAAGGAGGAATAGGGAAACTGAGACAGGAAAGTTAAAACAAGGCCAAACAGTGTGGGCAATTTGCAGCCAGCTTGTAACTAACAGGCTATTATCTTCCTCAGCAAGGATACTAGAGCAAATGGTGATGAGAGAATGTAGAAAGGGAGGGGAAAAGGGAAATGGGAAACAAGGACCAGTTTACTCCCTCCCTAAGCAGAGAAGCCAGCAGTCTGAAGGCTTGGCAAGATAAAGTTGCCAGGTGCTTTTCATGAATTCTGGGAAGGCCACAACAAAGTAAAAAAAGAGACCTTGAGAATTAATCTGTACCAAAATAGTGAGCAGAGGAATATTGAGGCCTATAGACAGGAGGGTATATAACGCCTCAGACCC
Source organism: Ia io (assembly GCA_025583905.1). Classification (NCBI taxonomy): domain Eukaryota; kingdom Metazoa; phylum Chordata; class Mammalia; order Chiroptera; family Vespertilionidae; genus Ia; species Ia io. The sequence continues at coordinate 35,364,903 of JAJQQW010000003.1, forward strand.
CCATCCAACTTGCTCCTCAGATTAGCTGATAGCCCATCTGTGCTTCATAAGCCAGATGTATAGGTTTGCTTGCTTTGCTTTTTTTCAATCAAGATGCATGCTTTAGTTGATCTCTTGTATGCATGCATATAAGCCTAACCAATGGACACAGACACCAGGGGGGTGAGGGCATGAGTGCGGAAGTGGGGGGGGGGGCAATAGGGAGATAAGGACACATATGTAATATCTTAATCAATAAAGAAAAATAAAATAAAATAAAATACTGAATGGGAAAAGCTAAAATAAATATGTATGGTTTAACTCCTTTAATAAGTTGGCTTTTCACAACACAGTCAAGGTCTCTCGTATAAATTCATTTATATGAGAAGACAAGGATCAAGGTTGGGGTCAGCAATCTCCCACTGGCTCAGGGGGTTGTCTTGTCCTGTAACACCTCCCTGGTGTTGGTAAGAAGTGCCAACAACACTATATTGCAGTGACTTCAATAAATGTCCTAATAATCATAAAATTTCTTTACTGTTATAAAAATTGAAGGAGCCTGTCTTGACAGAACTAACTTCTCAATCAACATTATATTTAATGAATAGAAAAGACAAATGTTATTACCAATATTACTTTTAGACAAAAATATCCCCTAAGTATATCTAACCAACAAGAAGGTTACTTGTATAAAAGTTTGGGAACATTGCTTTCCATTTTTATCAATACTTTCCCAGCATCTATAATGATGACTGGCACATGTGCAAACTCAATAAATATTTTTAAATGAGTTTTATTTAAACCTAACAGTCTTAAACCATATTATCAATATCTGTGATAGAATATATGCCCATCAGATAATTTAGTAAACTATTTTAAAAGATATAGTGCATTATGTAAGAGTACCATGGGACATGTGGGGGAAATATAACATTACTTAAAAGTAATACAGGTTAATATAAAATTCATGCTAGTTAAATATCAAATGCAATTAGAAATTTTTTTCTTTGGATTAAGTTCTCAGATTCCTAGGTGTATTTTTACTTAAATTGGCTGTTATGTGTACAAAGAGTAAAGGTTTAAAAAAGGAGGATAAATGGTGACAGAAAGAGACTGGAGACTTGACTTTGGATGGTGAACACACAATCCTACATAAGAAAAGCATAGTATGCAAATTGACCGGGAGTTTGACCAGGTGGCAGGGCTGGCTGGGGGAAGGGAGAGAGTACCTGGCCAGCAACCAGCAGCTGCTAGGGACCCTACTAGTGCATGAATTTCATGCACTGGGCCTCTAGTACAATAAAAAGATAATGTATTATGGAATTGTACACTTGAACCTTATATAATTTTACTAACCAATGTCACCCCAATAAATTCAATAAAAATTTAAAATAAAATAAAGTAGATGAACATTTTGTCCAGTATTCTAAATAAATAAATATATAAATAAATAAAATTAAAGCATTAAAAATATATGTGTTTTTTAAAAGTATTACATATGTCCCTTTTTTTTCCCCATTGACCACTTCTAGCCCACCCTTCCCCCCACCCCAGGTCTTCACCACCCTATTGTCTGTGTCCATGGGTTATGCGTATATGAATACAAGTTCTTTGGTTGATCTCTTCCCACCCACCCACCCACCCACCTCCACCTTCCCCCTGAGATTCAACAGTCTGTTGTAATACTTTCAATAATAAAGATATAAAATAAAATAAAAATTTAAAAATAATAAAATAAATAAAAATAAAAACCTAAAAAAAAGTATGAGTTTTTGGCCAAGGATGATAAAAATAGCTACCATTTAATAAACATTCTGTGCCAAGCAATATGTTCAGTGCTTATTATGTAATTCTCATAACAATATTTTGAGTATTAATTTTTTTAAATTTAATTAAAGCTATTGAGGTAACATAGGTTAATAGCATTACATCGTTTTAGTTATACAACTTTATAATATCTGTATACTCCTTGTGTGCTCACCACACTAGGTCTAGTCTCTTTCTTTTACCAAATATTTTACCCCCTTTACATTTTTTTCCTCCTCCCCTCTGGTAACCATTATGAGTTTGTTTGTTTTGCTTGTCCATTGTTGCTTTCTGTTTTATATCACACATATGAGTAAAACCATATGGTTTTTGTCCTTTTTCACCTGAATTATTCCACTTAGCATGATCCTCTCAAGAACCATCCATTTTGTCTCAAATAGGAATGTTTCATCTTTTTTATAGCTCAGAATACTCCATTGCATATATGTACTACATCTACTTTAATCATTGGTATTCCATTTTACAGAATTAAACAAATACCCTTCCATTATGGAATATCAACATGTTGAAGAACAAGGATATTAACTAATGTTCCCAAGCTAGGAATTATCAAGAATATCATAAAAGCAAAGTATTTAGCTTCAAAAATCATGCTTTCAGTTTGCCTGCTATTCCTCTTTAATGCAGTTGACACAATAATATGGCTGCTGCTTTCTTCTTACCATCTTTCCTCTTGGTGTTGTTTGACTACTGATAAAGTACATATTTTTACATGTCACTAAAAAGGTGGTTTTTTTCAATAGAAATGTCAATCTGCTTTCTTTTTAAAAAACTTTTCTTTGTTTTCTCATATTTGTACTATTAATTAGTTCTGTTTTGTTTTTTATTTTTGAGTATTTTCACTTTCTATTTACCTTTTCTTTTTCTTTTCACCAAAAGAATCATCTGATTATTTGTGATTTATCTTTTTTATTCAATGCATTGGTACTATTGTATTAAAATCTTTGAATATAGGTTTATATTGCTATAAATGTGATTTTGCCATACTTATTTTCCAAAAGCTTTCCAATCTGAATCCATTAAAAATGACCAATTATGGAGAAAACCAAGATGGTGGTGTAGGTAAACCCCCGTACTTGCCACCTTCCACAACCACCTCAAAATTACAACTAAAATACAGAACAGCCATAACTCAGAAACATCTGAAAGCTGGCTGAATAGAAATCCTACAACTAGAGAAGTAAAGAAGAAAGCACATTGAGAAGAGTAGGAAAGGGGGAGGCAGGGAACAGGTTGGTCCAACACCCACATCTGCCTTTTTTAAGTCGGGAGTGAGATTGTCCTTGTGAAGGCTCACCATGAGAAGCAAGGGGCCCAGCCTCATGCCAGACCCTCAGCTCAGGGTCCCAGAGATGGGAAGAGAAGTTATGATAACTATGGGCTGTAAAAACCTGTGGGGGATTGTGCTGAGTGACACAGAAGCTGCTGGAGACCCAGGTATTCTTTTTAAAGGGCTGTCACATAAACTTACTAAGATCGATCCCTCTAAGCACCAGCACTCGATGGCTTTGGCAGACCCAGACACATATAGGGAGACACTAGATTGTCTAACATCAGGGCAGAAATTCTGGGCAGCTTTCTTCCAGACAGGGGTACTCACAGGGATCATTGTTCCTGTGCTAGGACCTCCCCTGTCCCAGGGCTGACTGTAAGCTATATCTGAATTTCCATCAGTGTGGCCCACACTGTTTACTCCACCCTGGTAATTCCCTGAGCCCCCCTCCCTTCCCCTGCCCTACCCCACCCAATTTTCAGCCCCACCCAAGCTGTTTGCAGCAGCTTTTCCTTATGAATGGCCTGTCCTGGCTCAAGCTTCAGAATTTGCTAAAATCTCTCAAACAAGCTGCAGCTGGTGTCAGCATACCCAAACTTATCAATAAAAGGCCCAAGACCCAGCACTAGCCTGCCTTGCTTCACAGATGGGCCTCACCTGGGCACCTCCAAGCCAAATACAAATAGCAGCCTTCTGCAGATCTCTCTGTAGCTCTTGCCAGGTGGCCCCAGACCGTGGCTGACTTTGCACCTTCCTGGAGGCCCTAGAGCCAGTGCACTGGTGGACAGCTTCAGACCATAACAGGTTACAACTCTATACACCCACAAGTGACATACTCAAGAGGCAGACTCAGTGAGTACCAAAGCTCCACTGAAGCAAGACCTGCTCCATAGAGGTGTTTTCTGCACAGCAGCTCTTTCACTGTAGATGCAGCTGGTCTTCACAGCCCATTGGCCTGGAGGTCAATTCTTCCCAAAGACATCAATAGCAATCAAGGCTCAACTACAAGAATGTGCACACAGCCCACACAGGGTCATATCTAGAGTGCCCATCTCAGGTGACCGGGGAGGCTGAGCCACTGGGCCCTACAAGACATCTACAACACAAGGCCACTCTACCAATTCCAGGAAACATAGCAGCTCTACCTAATACATAAAAAAAGCACAGGGAACCAGGCAAAATGTAGAAACAAAGAAACTTGTCACAATTGAAAGAAATGGAACAAAGTTCAAAACCATGGTTATAAGGTTACTCAAAGATCTTCATGAGAGCTTCAAGGGATTTAGTGGGACTTTCAAGGATCTTAGTGGGAATGTCAAAGACATGGAAAAAGACCAGTCAGAAATTAAGAATACACTAACTCTAATAAAGAATAATTTACAGCCCTAGCTGGTTTGGCTCAGTGGATGGAGCATTGGCCTGTGGACTGAAGGGTCCCAGGTTCGATTCCAGTCAAGGGCACATGCTCCGGTTGCAGGCTCAACCCTCAGTAGGGGGTGTGCAGGAAGCAGCCAATCAATGATTCTCTTGCATTGTTGATGTTTCTCTCTCTCTCTCTCCCTCTCCTTTCCTCTCTGAAATCAATGAAAAATATTTTTTTTTAAAAGGAATAATTTACAGGGATTCAACAGTAGAGTAGAGGATTCTGAGAATCAAATCAATGATTTGAAATATGAGGAAACAAAAAACACCCAATCAGAAGAGAAAAAGAAAAAAGAATCCAAAACTATTGTAAGGAGTGTAAACTAGTGTAAGGAGTGTAAGGAGCCTCCAGGACAACTTCAAATATACCAACATTCGCATTATGGGTGTGCCAGAAGGACAAAAGAGAGAGCAAGATATTGAAAACCTATTTGAAGAAATAATTACAGAAAGTTTTTTTTTTTTTTTTTTCTATCTGGTGAAAGAAATAGACTTACAAGACCAGGAAGCATACAGAATCCTAAACAAAAGGAACCCAAAGAGACCCACACCAAGACACATCATAATTAAAATGCCAAGGGTTAAAGACAAAGAGAATTTTAAAAGCAGCAAGAGAAAAGCAGTTAGTTACCTACAAGGAAGCGACTATCAGCTGATTTCTCAATACAAACTTTGCAGGCCAGAAGGGAGTGGCAAAAAATATTCAAAGTGATGAATGATAAGGACCTACAACTAAGATTACTCTACCCAGCAAAGCTATCATTTAGAAGTGAAGATTATTTAATGAGCTTTCACAGACAAGATAAAGCTAAAGGAGTTCATCACTAGCAAACCAGTAATACAAGAAATGTTGAAGGTTCTTACTTAAGAAGAAGAAAAAGGAATAAAGAGAAGATAAAAAATGTGAACAATAAAATGGCAATAAATACATTTCTATATTTATATTTATAAATAAAATATCTATCAGCAATTGAATCTAAAAATCAAAATAAACAAATAAGAAATCTAATGAACAAAATAAACTGATGAATAAAATAAAATCAGAGGCATGGAAACAGGGAACAGACTGACAAATCTCAGAGGGAAGGGGGAGAATGGGTGGGAAGAGATTAACCAAAGATCTTATCTATGGACACAGACAGTAGGGTGGTAAAGGTGTGGGGTGGGGTGGGAACTGTGTGGAGGGGATAATGGGGGGTCGGAAATGAGGACATCTGTAATACTCTCAAAAATAAAGATGAGAAAAAAAAAAAAAAAAGACCAGTTATTACCTTTTCCTATTTAAAAGAAAAACAAAACAACTTAATATTAAGCCTTTTTTTTTCTTAAAAGCATTAACATTGCTGAGAACAGTTTAATTTTTGTTAAATTTGCTTAGTTATGAACTCATAACAATTTAAATAAATACAAGATACACAAATTGCTTATATTAAAATAAACTATTTTAAAATGTAATAATTGTAAATATTTATAATTATTTATTAGAACAACACATTTTGGTAATATAATTAAATTCTCTGACATCAACTACTTGAATGTCTCAAGCAAAAATTAGTGCTGCTTCAAGATTTAAAATAATCTAGTTTAAGATTCCAGTTTGGCTATTATTATTTAAAACTAAAGGCCTGGTACACGGATCTATGCACCAGTGGGGTCCCTCAGCCTGTCCTGAGCCTTCTTGCAATCCAGGACCTCTCAGAGGATGTTGCACTGCTGGTTTTGGCCTGATCCCAACAGGCCAGGCTGAGGGACCCCACTGGTGCAAGCATCCATGCACTGGGCCTCTAGTATACATATAAGATCTTTGGTTAATCTCTTCCTGCCCTCCCCCCTCTCCCCTTCCCTCTGAGATTCATCATTCTGTTCCATGTTTCCTTCCATGCCTGTGCATTGAGCATCTGCCTCTGGTGGTCAGTGCATGTCATAGCTAATGGTTGAACAGTCGAATGGTCAAATGGTCACTTAGGCTTTTATATATATATATCTATATCCTATATAATAAAGAGCTAATATGCAAATGGTCATCATGCCCTCACACCGTCATGCTCAGACACTCAACACTGGGGAGAGAGGAATGAGGACCAGCCAGGCTGTGGCCTGGGAGAGGGACAAGCCACCCACCCGATGGTCCCAGGTGCCTGCAGCTGCAGCCTGGGCGAAGCAGCCTGCCCACGGTCCCCTGAGGCTATGGTCAGCCCGGGCAAAGCCAGCCCAGGTCCTGGGTTGCTGCGGCTATCAGAGGAAGGGAAGCCCGGGTCCTGGGTGCCTGTGACCAGCCGGAGGAGGGAATCCTGGGTCCCAGGTACAGGGCAAGGCAGAGGTGGTTAGGAGCGATCAGGCCAGGGGGGAGCAGTTAGGGGCGATCAGGCTGGTAGGGGAGCAGTTAGGGGCAATCAGGCAGGCAGGCAGAGGTGGTTAGGGACAATTAGGCAGGAAGGCAGGAGAGCAGTTAGGAGCTAGTGGTCTTGGATTGCGAGAGGCAGTTGGACATCCCCCAAGGGGTCCCGGATTGAAGAGGGTGCAGGCCAGGCTGAGGGACCCCTTCCCGTGCAAGAATTTCATGCACTGGGCCTCTAGTCCTATCTAATAAAGAGGGAATATGCTATTTGACCCTCACACCATCGCAAAGATGGCAGTGCCCACAGCCACAACAAGGCGGTGCCCAGTCCCCTGAGTCCCACTGGGACGATGGGCCCGGCCTCTCCGCATGCCTGCTTCGGGAGTCTCCCAGTACCCTCAGCTGGCCCAAGGCTAAGGCAAGCCTCAGATGGTGGCTGCCCAGCTGCCCAAGGCTGCCCGAGGCTCAGGTAACCAGAGCCGGCCGAGGCTTGCGCTGCTGGCAGTGGCAGCAGCAGAGGTGTGATGGTGCGTCGCCTTCACCTGATTGCTGGGTCATCTCCCACCCCTGAGGGTTCCTGCACTGTGAGAGGGGGCAGGCCGGGCTGAAGGACCCCCCCCCCCTTCCAGTGCATGAATTTTCATGCACTGGGCCTCTAGTATATATATATAAAAGGCTAATATGCAAAGTGTTCCCTCAGGAGTTCGATGGGGAGAACAGGAATTTGATCGCTCGCTATGATGTGCGCTGATCACCAGGGGGTGGCGCAGAACATGGAGGGTGACCAGCGGCGGTGGGGCACTGAGGGAGCAAAGGAATGAGGAGACAAGGAGGCTGGAAACCTGATCAGCCCTGATTGCAGGCCAGGCCTAGGGATCTTACCCGTGCACAAATTTTGTGCACTGGGCCTCTAGTAGATAGTATAAAATGCAAGCCTGTGGTTTTATTTTGGTTTGCTTTTTGTTTTCCTGTTCATAGCTAGAATTTAGGCATGGCTCCAGAATTTAGTTTTTATATGTCACCAATTATATCACCATTTTTATTCTCTCATCAGTGTCAAATAATAACCATCAAATTTGAAATATAAGAGCCATTAAAATAATTTCTCTATGTCTAAGGTCATTTTGTGTAAAAGGGTATACAGGAAATAATGTAGGCTTTGAGGCTCATATGGTCTCTGGTCTGGATGCCTCTGCCATTGTGAGAGCAGTCATAGACAACACATAAAGGCATGAGCAAGGCCGAGTTCCAATAAGACAAATTTATTCATTATTTATGAAATTTAAATTTTATAGAAATTACGTGTCATGAAATATTATTCTTTTGGTTTTTGCAAAAGTATGAAAATATCATCTATTATTGGCACATGCAAAATCAGATACTTGTTTTAATTTGACCATGAGCCATTGTTTAGTGACTCCCGCCTTAGATAAATTGTGAAAACAAAGTAAGTTTTTGTTCAAATGAGGATAGGGTATTTCCTGAGCTATAGTTCATTACATTAAAATAATCAAGAAATGTTAGACTTAAAAACCCTTATATTTATATTAGATCATTGGACAGACTTTATCCCATTTTAGTGTATTACGATACTAATTAGGAAGCATTTTAAGTAAAGAATTTCCATTTCATAAAAGTACTACACATTTTTTCTTTGAAAAATAAAATCATTATCAGTAAACTCGCAGGTGAAATGATCCTCAATTTTTTTAATTGATTTCAGAAAGGAAGGGAGAGGGAGAGAGAGATAGAAACATCAATGATGAGAGAGAATCTTTGCTTGGCTGTTTCCTGCATGCCACCTACTGGGGATCGAGCCTGCAACAAAGCATGTGCCCTTGATTGGAATTGAACCTGTGACCCTTCAGTCCACAGGCTGATGCTCTATCAACTAAGCCAAACCAACTAGGGAAATACGGTCTTCAATTTTATCTTTTTTCCTTGTAAGTAAAATGGATTTTTCTTCAGCTTTCACCATTTATGGCTAATTGCTTTGATGTGCAGATCTTTTATACTGTATGTCTCAGAATCCATTTCTACTTTAAATGTTATAAGACATCAGAATATCTTATTATATGTCTTATGTAAGTCGGCTTTTGAAGGATAATGGTGGTTTCATATTTCACTCTCACTTTAAATTTCCTTTTAGTATATTAACTTATATTTTCTCTCTCCTAGTTAGGCTTAATTCCATTTAATTGCAGGTGCTTTTTTGTTCAGTTTTGAATTCCAACTAATAAAAGGCATATTTTATTTTATAAAATTCCCCTTAGTAGTTTAACTATTTTAAAAATCAGAAGAGAATATACTGGTTTAAGAACGAACACAAGGCATAGGTAAAATATGCCATTTTGATTTCATAAATTGTCCATTTATTCATAAAGATGCCACTATCAGTCTTATCATTTCTAGCTCCTTTTTAGATGTCTAACTTTGTATTACCATGCCTCTGGGAATGTCAAGTTAATAACAACTTAAACTTCATCTCCTCAGAACTAGTTTATATCTAATTATAATAAAGCATGCTCAATTCCCTATCTGAGCTTACCATCAATACTGTTAATAGATTTCCTACTTCACTAAGTAGGAATTTCTAATATTCAAAGAATGAACTTACTGTGCTTTTTTTCCCACACAATGCCCTAAATTTGCCTTTTCTTAAGAAAGAACTCTGTGGAATCAGTCAATAAAATCTCTTTTGCTTTAGCTTAGCAGAAAATCACAAATGCATCTCTATTATAAAATCTGGTTTTTAAAATATGAATACAAAAGTGATACTTTTTCCTCATCTGTGGCTATTGTAGTTCAGCACTTTCTTAATGCATTCAAAATTATTTTATATAATCTATTAATGACAACTGTTCTTTGATTTTAGAATTGAATAAAAACTTATGATGAGATATATCTTACATGTTTTAAAGTCAATATTTATAGGCATCAGAGTCTACCCTATTTTTAGTATTGGTGTTATTGGTCTATCCTATGACAATTACTGTCCTGATTTTATTCTTTTTGTGTGTTTAATAATGTTTTATTTTTCAAATATAACTGATCATATTCAGAGGATTAACAAAAGAATAATGATGTTTCAATATCCACTCCTACTTCTGAAATTTAATTATTTAGAAATAAATAAATAAAGAGAATCCTATCTAATAATAGAGTAACATGTAAATTACCATCACTCCCCTACGCCCACGATTGGGCGGTGGGAGGCTGGGAGGCAGGACTTGGGGTGGCCTATCTGGCCATTGAGAGGCACGGATCTGCTGCCACTGAGGGGGGCTACCCTGCTGTTGATAGGGGCCTGCCGCGGACACCCGGTTGCGCCTCTCAATGGCAGGGTAGCCAGGTGTCTGCGGCAGCCCCCCTCAGCGGCCGTTGAGAGGCGCAGGGGGCAGGAGTCCCGCCCCCTGCACCTCTCAACAGCAGGGTAGCCCCCCTCAGCAGCCGCGGACCATCAAAAGCGGGGGGAGCTGGGTGCCTGTCTGCTCTGGCACCAGGCCTTTCAGAAGCCTCCGCCGAGCCGGAGGCTTCTGAAAGGCCTGGTGCACCAGTGGACAGGCACCCAGCTCCACTGCAAAGAGCGAAAGCGTGTAGGGGACCCTACACGTGCATGATTCAATCATGCACTGGGCCTCTAGTATTCATGATATAATCTCAATATATACTAGTACTAGAGGCCCGGTGCATGAAATCTGTTCATGGGGGGGAGAGGAGATGTGTCCCTCAGCCCAGCCTGTACCCTGTCCAATCTGGGACCCCTCGAGGGATATCTGACTGCCCGTTTAGGCCTGATCTTGGTGGGTGGTCGGACATCCCTCTCACAATCCAGTACTGCTGGCTCCCAACCGCTCACCTGCCTGCTTGCCTAATTGCCCCTAACCATTTCTACCTGCCAGCCTGATCACCCCCTAACCACTCCCTTGCCAGCCTGATCAACGTCTAACTGCTCCCCTGCCGGCCTGATTGCCCCTAACTGCCCTCCCCTGCTGGCCTGGTCACCCGTAAGTGTCCTCTCCTACAGGCTTGGTCCCCCCCAACTGCCCTCCCCTGCAGGTCTGGTCACCCCTAACTGCCCTCCCCTGCAGGCCTGATCGACCCCAACTGTCCTCCCTTGCAGGCCTGGTCCCCCCTAACTGCCCTCCCCTGCTGGCCTGATCGCCCACAACTAGCCTCCCCTGCCAGCCCAGTCACCCCTAACCCTAACCCTCCCCTGCCAGCCATCTTGTGGTAGCCATCTTGTGTCCACATGGGGGCAGCCATTATTGACCACATGGGGTGGCCATCTTGTGTGTTGGAGTGACGGTCAATTTGCATATTACCTCTTTATTATGTAGGATAAGGCAAACACAAGCCCTGACAGAGTGGCTTAGTTGGTTGGAGGGTTGCCCTGTACATGAAAAAAGTTCATGTTTGATTCCTGGTCAGGGCACATACCTAGGTTATCTATGTTTCTCTCTTATATCTATGTTTCTCTCTCCCTTCCTCTGTCTAAAAATCAATAAAACAACATATCCTTTGGTGAGGATACAAAAAATTGAATCACAAAAGAGTGGCTTTGTAAGTTTTTGCATACAAATATAGTAAATATAGCAACTGTGCAGTGATTTTGGAGAATAACAGTTACTTTATTTTAAAGAATATTTACTTTATGCATTGTTTCCTTATGGCTCACAGGGCAAATGATCACTAACGTTTCTACAAAATATATTCATAATCAGAGCACGCCCTCACCCTTCACCTGTATCACCAAATCCTGGTTTAACTGCCATCATCTCTCACCTGGATAGAGCAATAACTTTTTAATTCATCTATCTGCCAACACACCTGACATTTTACTATTTTTTTTCAACATGAATAGTGGAGGAGTGCCTTAATAATATAAATCATATTACTTTTCATCTCAAAAAAATCTTCATTGGTTCTTAGTTCACCCACTGGAAAGCCAAAGTTCTTACAAAATCCTACAAAAATCATTTTAGACATACTAAGTTTGATAGAGCATTGAATAATCCAAATTAAATGCCCAGTTAGTTGAAATTGTATAGTTAGGATATTAGGGATACACTCCTGTATTAAAGATGAAGATTTTGAGCTAAAAACATAGAAACCACAATACTTACAGAGATTTTCTATTTAATAGTGGAGAAATAAATTTTAAAAATACAATTTAAAAATCACAGACAAAATAGCAGCTAATGTCTTTGATCATAAGAAGAGGAAAAATAAGCATAGAATATTATTCTGAAACACAAAAGGAGAACAAGAAGGTGTAATTCTGAAAGTAGAAAAGATTTAAAAGGAAAGAGAAAGGTAAAAGGTGTCAAGTGGTGTTGGGACTTAAGAAAGTGAGACCGAGGATCATTGGATTATGTGACACATCATTCATTGCTGACAATCAGAACAGTTTACAGGATATGTTAGAGGACAGACACATTTTTTATTATTTATTTTTTTCTTTATTGATTAAAATATTACATATGTGTTCCTATCTCCCCATTGCCCCCCCCACTCATGCCCCAACCCAGACACATTGTAAAGGATAATATTTGATTAGATTTTATGTTTAGATTACCTGAGAATTTAGGTATAACTAATAAATTTAGTTATAAGATGAATAAATTCTGGGGATGTAATGTATAGCATGGTGACTATAGTTAGTAATACTGTCTCATATACTTAAATTTTGCAGAGAATAGATCTTAAGTGTTCTCACCACAGACACAAAAGATGACTATGTGAGGTGGTGATATTGTAGATGATTCTCACATGTTATCATAACCCGTTGCTGGAAGAATTGAGAATGTTCCCTGCAATTCTACTGAAAGGGGACTTGAGGAAATGTGCATGGATATCTAATCTACCTGGTGGTTAGGTACAGCTTCTAAACTTCTGTGACAGAAGACATTTAATTAGTCCAACATCATTTTATTCATCTATTACATTTTTGTTTTTTGACCTTTCACAAAAACATATTGATTGGGTGTGTGATTTCATTCTGTGGCTTAAAATTAAATATGGTGGCAATTTATTTTTTGAAATTACTAAGCAGAGCCTCTCAGTAATGTGCTTTGTTTATTGTTGTTAATCCTCACCTGAAGATATTTTTCCCATTGATTTTTAGAGAGAGTGGAAGGGAAGGAGGGGAGGAAGAAGGGATGGAGGGAGAGAAAGAGAGACAGAAACATCGATGTGAGAGAGACACATAGATTGGTCACCTCCTGCACATGCCTGGACCGGACCAGGAATGGATTCTGCAAACCATGTACGTGCGCTTGACTGGGAATCAAACCTTCAACCCTTCAGTGCCTGAGCCGACATGCTAGACACTGAGAAACACTAGCCAGGGCAGTAATGTACTATTTTTTTTCCAATCAATTATTATAATAATGATCTATCAAGTATATCTAGCATTAATACTACATTTGGCATGTTGAAGAATATTGAGTATTCATAAACATTTTCTAGTTGACTAAACTAATACTATCACTTTTCTCTAATTAAATTACCTGTCACTCTAAGTTAAGAATAGTCTGTTTAAACTCAACATGATATTTCTGAAAAACCTACATTTGATATTTTAAAGATAGCTCTGTGAGATGCATGAGTATTTCACAACAACCTTTCTTCCTTTGAAAATCATAGGAATTTCCCTAGGCATTTAGCAACACCTTCTGGCCTCTGTCATACTGCTTGATATATGATATTATTCCGTCATTGTTTTGCAGAAAAATATGGAATTGTAATCATTATCCCAGTGAAAGATATTTGCTTCACCAATGTCATATTTGTGCCTCACTACTCTGCTTCCATGCCTATTTTTTCACAATAAAATGTTGTTTGATGAACAAATCATGGTATACCATTTTAAATGGCACTCTATTCATATGTCATAATGAAAATGCATGTAACTAAATTGTCATGACAACCACATGAGGAGGTGTGACTAAGTACACACAAGCACAGCAGTGAGAAGTATATCCCTACTGCACCTGTCAACAGCACTATCAGACACCATTGCTTGCTTATGGGATACATGCCAATTTCAGACATGTTAAATTGTGAACATATTTGCATATTAGCAGAACCCAAGGACAGAGCCCAAGAAAACAGCTGAGCCTCATGAGGAAGAAAAATCAGAAACATCATTTATCTATCCTCTGTTCCTCATCTATTTATCTCTCCCCTTCAGCTTCATTCTTCTTTTTCACCAGACCAACTTTTGCTGCTCTTCAGGGCACATGTTCAGTCTATAGTCCATAGGTTTTCATGTTTCCCCTTCATTGACCCGCCTACATTGACTATATTTCTACTTTCAAATTCAAATTTTTTAGGACTAACTAACTGACTGGCTGAATTGTGTCAGCTTGCCACTCCTCGTCCAATGTGTGAAAACGGGCTGGGCATAAGTAGCCAGATACGTTGATATGTATTTTGAAAATGCCTTTTTCTTTTCCTGTTTGAAACTCATCTAGATATAATATATTGGAAAACAAATCTACATCCTGTTTACTCTTTTTACCACACTCTTGCATAGTGGAAAGTAAAAACAGACATTCACTAAATTGTTGCATTAATTAATTAATAGAAAAAGTAGTGATATAAAATTATTCCAAAAATCTTTTCTCACTGTAAAATATGATACAAGCAGTAAATGTTTCCAAAGCATATTACTGTCATCTGTGAATTAGAAATGTGACATTTTAAAAACGAAAGTAGCTATTAGGCATTACTAATCAAGCATTAAAGAACAACTTTACAGTTATGCATTTGATTGCCCAAGGTCGGGTAAATGTGTATTGACAATCCATCAGTCACTTCTCCACAAATATGACGAGAGTCAAAGGGCCTCATATAATGGATATGAGAGGTACAATTAATGCATGTGACATAGGGCATATTCCTGTTTTGAGAGCAGAGATACAATTAGTGTGTTTTCCCCAATTCTATAAACAAGTGGTAAAAGAACCTATCTCTTGGATCCCACAGAATCAGAAAAGGGAAGCACCTGCACCCACTGGAGATATTAGGGCTGCTGTTGCATGAGTCTTCTCTTTTCCCTGGAAAACATCTGCTGGGAACAAAACTTTTGTTTTGCATTTGATGTCTCTTGCCTGCAGCCCCTGTCTATTCACACACTCAGAAATAATCCAGAATAGTCTTTCTTTTACAAGATCGTAATAGTATGCTGTTGCATTTGGAGAAAATATTCTGTTTCTGGGAAAAAAAATAGTAGGATGGCCAGGTCACAGTCTCCTGGCAGCACAGCTTCCTCCACTCCGTTTTTGACGAGCTGGAGCAGCAAGCAGGGTGTCCATGAAGATCCAGCACAATGCCAGTCTGGAGGAGAACAGCCTGAAGACCCCCTGGTGTGCCTTGGGAAGGTGATAGCACAGTCAGCCTCTGAGGGATGCTGGTGGAAACTTTCCAAAAGTCTGGGGTCCCTTGAGCACTCTGCCAATGGACCTTAGGAAGTGCTAGCAGAAACGGCAGGCATTCTTGAAGAATGCTAGTGGGTTGTTCACATTTACAAGAGTTTCAGTTTTGAGAGGGGCATTGGCCTTTTCCTTAGTCCCTGACACCCTGGCTGAGCACATCTGCTGGGTCAGATTAGAGATACAACCACTGGGGTTCCCAGAAAGTTAGTTCCCTACCCACCACATTGCTTCCTGGAATGGAACTAGATGACAGTCAGTCATTCCGCACAGCCCACACCCAACCCCTCCAACTCCAGCTGAATAACTAAACAGCTCCCTGGAGCTAGAGCCTATGAACACCCTGAGGATCAGCAGAGTTGAAAGTCCCAGGAAAAAGAACACCGAGCCCTTGGAAATTGCTTTGCCAGGGGCCAGAAGAGACCATGGAGCCTTAATTAGATCCCCTCCGGAGTGATCTTGTTAAACTTGGTGAGAGAGAGTGAAGTGTGAGCCATATTACCACGAGACCCCTCCCGGCCGCCTCCACTGGAAAAATAGACATGAAGCAGGAGCAAGGGCAGCAGCCAGGGCTGTAGCGGCGCCAGGGGACCCGCCTTCCTCAGTGTCCCGGGCAGACTGGCCAGCAGTATACACCTCTGTCCCTGGCAAAGAGGTGGCGGCAGCTCCTTCATGACTCCCGACAGAAAGCGTAACTAAGAGGTGATGATCTGGTTGGCCATTTCCTTCTCCACCCTACTCCCTATGCCACCCCCTTTCTTTTGCAACACTTTTGCACCCCAACCCGCTCCTGGCCAAACCAGGGTGCTTAGAGGAGGAGCGACAGAGAGTCCGCAGGGCCTCAGCTTTCCCCACCCGCTGCACACCATTCAGCCTCCCACTGTGGCCCAGAGTCCTGGCAAGAGAAGCTGTCCCCATCTCTGCTGCTTCACTGGCTCTCAGCTCCCTCTCCCTCCATAGGAATTATGTGACCAAATCTTGGTGGGCTGCCCTACTGGGTCCGTGGTGGTGACCTCTGGGGCTGACACCAGCCCTGTTCCCTTCACACTAGGAACAAGCTAGGGTTGATTCAAAAATCAACAAATCTAGGGGTTAGTCCAATGTTCCTCTGTCTCCACGGGGCACTGGAGGCCCTATGCCAAGGTGAGAATGTAGTGGGACAGTGGAAGAGAATTGCTCTTCTTGGGCCTTTTAGATGCCAGTGCACAGATTACTGTGGTCACTGCAGCCAGATGAAGGAAAACAGACAATGCTCTCTGGTTCGAGGGCTGAGGCCCCTGCATGCCTGACCCTGGCAAGACTAAATATGCTGCCTGGGGACAGACTCCTTGAGCAAAGGAGTCAAGATGTTCTTGGCAGGTGAATCAGTAGTGTCTTAATACCATCCTAACGGTTTCGCTGGATCCTGACTGCAGTTGCCACCTTCCCCAGCTTTGGCCTAGCTACCCCTGCTCTGTTTTATTGATGGGCCCTCTACCCAGGTTCTGCAAGAATGTATTTGCTTTTTGGGTGTGTTTTTTTCTGAGCATATTATATCTGATTATGACCCCAGATTCACAGCCCACGCCACACATCAGTGCGCCAAATCAGAGGCCACATGATGGACCATCCATGCTCTATGTAACCCCTAAGCTAGACAGGTGATCATTTTTATGGACAATGAAAAGACAGGCTGACACAGTTGAGGGGAGGGGACAAGATAACCCAGCCTGGACTACGCAGCTCAGACAAGCAGTCTGGAGGGTCAAATGCAGCAATTCCCAAGGAGGCTGCTTCTCATTTACCACATGCTTGATCAGGCTGTCTGCCCCTTCCTTCAATCATTTGCTCTAGTTTTACAGTTATTGACACCTTGCACACCTTTAACGGCCTTCCACCCCTTTTGTTCACCTTCCTGAATATTCAAATAGAAGGGAGTTTGGGATGACTTTTCAATAGCAAGTATGGAAGGTGATATAAACCCATTTTGAAATGTTTAAAAATTCAGAATGTTCACCCTAGCTGGTTTTGCTCAGTGGATAGAGCATCAGCCTGCTGACTGAAGGGTCCCAGGTTCGATTCCAGCCAAGGCCACATGTTGAGGTTGCAGGCTCGATCCCCAGTAGGGGGCGTGTAGGAGGCAGTCGATCAATGATTCTCCCATCCTTGATGTTTCTATCTCTCTCTCCCTCTCCCTTCCTCTCTGAAATCAATAAAAATATATTTTTAAACAAACCTCAGAATTTTTCTGCTAATTCCTTTAAGTGATGTGTCTTTCTGGTTACATTATATAAACATATTTTTGTGTACAAATACTTTTGTCCTTTTTGCATACAACCAATTTGGATGAAAATCCTGGACAAGAGTAGGATGACTGAAAAAATATGTATTGATTACTAAATGGGACACATTAATAGCAGCAATCACCACAAGAAACACCAAAACCCCCAGCACCTGTGCAAGTGTGGGAGACGGGGGAGAATTTAATATCTCTATTTTTCAGAACTGCTCTGAAAGCTTTCCCTCCGAAAGAAAAACTCCCTGTGCTCCTTTTCCAAGCTACTGTGTCTGCTTTGAAGTCACAGACTTCTGAGCCTATGAACACAGGTGACAATGCTATGACAGAACAGAAGTTGGCCTCAGCTCCTGCACCTTCCACACAGAACGCCTCCTAATGTCACCCACACTCCCGAGGCTGACAAACTGATGTCATGGACAAACACAGCTTTATGAAACTGACTGCCTCACGTAGTCCCTAAAGCACAGACTGCACTAAATTATTTGGGCTGGACTGGGAACCCGGGTAACTTGACTGCCTAATTAATGTATGTCCTGTTTGGAGTGCCCTAACATTGTCAGCTCCTTGTTTCCAGGGACCGAGTGCCCTCTGGGATTATACTTACTGTGTGTGCAGCCTGACCAGCATGAAGTTGCAACAGCCTGAAGGCATTCAGGTCAGTTTCAACTTCCTGGACAGAGCTGTGTTGCGCCTGAGTTGATACCTCAGGCCAGATAAAAAATGATTCACAAAGAAGCTTAAAGAAGAAACTTCTTGACTTTCTAAAGTAGATCCTAATGAGCTATGGGGCATTATTTCCTGGCTTGATAATGGTTAGTGCCATGTTCACTCCCCCAGGAGGCTTGATCATCTTGCTTGGAGTGAACTTTATTATGACCATGGTCTTCCGTGGCTTCAGACTATTTACAAGGTTCTTGTCACAGCTCCTCAGAGACTGATGTTTTGGGTCCACCTGGGTCATTTATGTTTCTCACCAGGGCACTGAAAACACAAAAGATGGCAGTGAGCAGTCTGGCTCCAGGCCCAAATCCTGTGCGCCATCTTTCAGGCTCCACCACAGGCAATGACAAAGGCCCTTCTTGTCAGGCCTCATGGCTGAAAACTGCCCGCCCACACTGTTTGGTGCACAGACCGTGCACTGCAGTCTTTGAAGGGGTGGCAGTGGGGGAGTCAGCTCCCATTCGCAGGACATGCTCTTACATGTATCTGCACTCCTAGCCCAGGCCATGACAATCAGAGGCCTCCTGGTTGGGCCCTGGGCTGAGGTCTTCCCCAGGTGCTTGGGCAGGGGTCTCTTATTGGAGGAGAAAGTAGCCTGAAGGACATCTCCACTCTGACTCAGTACTCAGTGCAGTGAGTCCTCACTCAGTGTCATCAATAGGTCCTGCAATTTTAAACAAAAAAGTATTAATGGCATCTCATCAACACTGAGACAAAAGGACATTAAATGAAACAACTTTATTGGAGGATGTACTGTAGATTCGCTCTCCTGGATTGTCTCATTCTCCTTCCACCTAGCTCTAAGGTCCATGAAATTCCAGAAACCTTTTGTTTGGGTGTTTCCTCTGTGGTGAGACAATTCCCTCACCTGCGCTAACATCTCTGAAACTTGCCTAGTGCCACTCATGGCCTCTTGTTTATACCATTACAGCAAGCAAATGAAGTCTTCATTGTTATTTTCACTGTGGCTTATTGTCTTAATTGACTGTCCTAACACCTGGCAGTTTATCTCTCTCCAGCTCAGCTCTTGACATTGAAAATGGGAAGAAGGATCTCTCTATGCTCTCTCCTTTTTGACTTGTACTTCAATATGAGGATCTGTGTTTTAGGACTTATATATCAAGAACATGCAATTTGATTGCTTTTGCTCAGTTACAAAGAGAACTCAAGACTAGGTAACAAATCAGTTTCTTACAGAAAGAAAGGAAGGAAAGAGGGAGGGAGGAAGGGAAGGTGAGTAAGACTATGGGCTAATAAGGAATAAAATGTTTTAATAAAATCAAGCTATATACTATGATAACAGAAAAATATTGTACATCATGTTCATGATGGATAATAAGGGTCCTACTTCAATGATAAATATAATACACCATTTTAAACATATGGAGTTTTAAAAAGAAATGAAATAAGAATTATAGATAGTTCAGCTATATTTTAACCCAAACAACTAATTTTGCTAATAATTTTAAGTTATACTTATTCACAAAGCAATGAGGAAAATAAGCCTTCTTACCACACTCTTTTGTTACCCATGCTGCAAACACATAGCAGTATACCTAAATAACATTCACAAAACACTTGTTAAGCCCTTGGGCAAAAGATAAATCTATAATTTTAATATTGTGTGGGGGAGAGGCTGGAATGAACAAAAGTTTCCAGAAAGGATGTTGCTTCAAAGCTCAAACTTCTGAGGATATAACCTGCAATTTACAATTGTGGGTTTGTGTCTACTTCATGTGTATCCCACATTGAGATTTGTAATCTCATACTTCAATTGTTTTTGTCCAGATTATTTCTCAGTATAGTGCAAGGTCCAATCTCCATTTGAGATTACCAACATTTTGTTTCATAAGTAACACTAGCCCTTAAGAATGTGTCCACCTCAGAATGCCTGATAGAGACAACACATAGAAAAGGAAAAAGTGACAAGTTTGTTTTGTCACTGTGTTAGAGTAGGCAAATAAAAAGATATGAGCTTGGAGAGGCTAGGAGAGGCAGCTGGGGCTTGGAGGAAGTATGTGTGAGACATGACACACTGAAAATAGATAATGGAGATGGCAAGCTCCTATGTGAGCAGGAAAGATACAGAGCACCTGGATGAAGGAGCCTTATAACTTAAAGATACATTTCTTTTTGAGAAATAAGGGAAGAGGAGACTTACTGAGGGATAAATGTAAATATCCCAAACCCTACCTAAGTGGGACATTCAGTTTGGTTTCAGCCAGCTGGGTTGCCCACTCAGGCCCTACCTGAGTGAATTTCTTTCCTATAAAAAAGTATTTGCCTGCTTTTGCTGCCATTTGTTGTCTCTTGTTTGAATTCATTACTACAAGTCAGACAAGAACTGGGGATGCAGAGTATTGCCTCTGGCCAGAGGTTACCTCCAGCTAGAACCCCCCCCTTGACCACTGCTGACAACTTTATCTATTTGTTGTATACTGAAGGATACGAAGATGATATATCATAAAGCAACATAACACTAAAATAGATGATTTAGAAAAGAATGAGTAGAAAGACTCCACTAATTAGACTCCAGTGAACAAACATCAAAGCAAATCATTAATGATCAGAAGCAAAGAAGAAAGAAGGCACACAGACCTGACAGCTTCTGCCATAGAGAATTCTGTCTGAAGTTCTCTCCATAACAACCCAGATGGAGGTAGCTCAAGAGATGAGCCTTACTGACTGGCAGGCGTTAGATAACGTGGTAGTGGAAACTTCTACAATTATTACTCTTGTCAGAATGTCACTAGGATTGACTGGGGTTGGTGAGGAAGACAGATATCAGAGCTAGCCATCTTTCTGAAAATAATCAACAGCATATTTCTATGTCTACCTACTTTTTAAATACTTTGATTAAACACTCATACATTCATATTCCCAAAATGTTCAACATACATACTTTCAAAGATATATGAATTCATTATTTCTAGTAAATGTCCTTTTGAATGCTGTCCAGAATCTTTACGATTAGAAAGAATACAATGTTGTTGAAAATTAGGTTTGCAACCCAAATATACATTAGAATTGACGTCTTTAAATTAGATCACCTTCCTAGTGTATATTCCTCTATGAATCTCATTTTAGCTAGTTTCAGTGCTTACTCTATAATCAGACATTAGCTTTTAAATGTAGACTAAAATTAATGTTGTTCCAAATGGGCATTAATAGATTTCATTCAACATCTGGGAGGATTCAAACTATGCATCTATCTTTTGCTACCTAGTACTCAACAGGTATTGATTTGCACAGCCTAAACCATCATAAATAATTTATTTGAATCCATAGTTTCACACTTGTAATTTTATTTCTTTTTTCAATGTTTTGTATCTTGAATGAGCCATACTTCATTTTTGTAATATAAAAGTTGCACATTTTTTTAAAACCTAACATTCTCTCAATTGTTTTTCTCCCTCCTTATACTAAAACTAGAGGCCCGATGCATGAAATTCATGCATTGGGCTCGGCCCCTGCCACTGCAGCTTTATCCGGAAGGTCGTCTGGAAGGTCATCCAGTAGGTTGTCCGGTCTAATTAGCATATTACCCTTTTATTATTATAGATTTATGTTCTGATCTGCTTTGTTCCTGAGATTCAGTTTAGTGATTATAGTTACTCCTTTGTTCCTGAGATTCAGTTTAGTGATTATAGTTACTCCGTGATCTGTGATTTAAAATAATGAAGAAATTTCTCTATATAAATAATTAATATATAAAGTTGCCCCAAATATCATGAATTTTAAGACTATATTACTCTGGTAATGTAATTTAATGCTAATGTAATATTCATCATTGTGAAGGATTCTAAGTGCTCTATGCCACACTTTTTAAAATTAAAAAACACCTAATTTGTTTTTAAAATACAGAACACATGTATTATATTGAGTGTTAACATATAATTTAAATATGACATTAAATGCCTTTCAGATAGACTATCTATAAGAGACTTTCTCTGCATTATTATCTTTCTATATCCTTTCAACAACTAACAACTTACTCTCTCCCAGTTATCATGTTAGACACAGGAGATACAAACATAAACAAAACATAGTCCTTGTCCTTGAGATGCTCAAAGTCGAGTGAGGGGACACATGAAGGCATGAAAAAGAAGGGAAATTAAAATACAATCTTGTTAGTGTCGCAATAATATGCGGTTCGTAGTTATAATTGTAAAACACTATTGATGTAACAAAATTACTTATACATATTTCTTGAATAGCATTGTACTGAAAGAAGATACTGCTTATAAGAAATAACCAAAAATTCTTGAATTCTAGATTATTACATAATTTTCTGAAATCTTTTTAATTGGTTTAAACTTTATTCACACTGTAAATAATCAAAACTAATATATATATATATATTAAAGCTTACTATGCAGTGTGTCAAATTATTTAAATTTCATCTCTATTCCAAACTTAAGAGATGTCATATTTAGTTTAATATTGATGATTAACACATAGTACTCAAAGTTTTGCAAACCATGAACAGTTTAGGAAAGATTTTGAAAATACTTTACCGTAACAATAAATATGCACCTTAATTATGAATCATAATAACTTGTGTGCCATAATTAAAATTATAGTCAACACTTAGATAAAAATAAAATATATATATTTATAGCAGAGGGAAGAATAACTGGATTTAACCTAAATATAAATAATCATATTAATAAAAATTATATGTAAAAGAAATAAGTACAATGTGTTTATTCTCTGAAGGGATAAAATCCTAATATCACACTTTCCACAGTTGTGCAGTGTGAGGTTTTTACCTACTTGCGGGCTCACCAGTTTGCCTACCTCTGTTGCATTTAAAACTGAGATGCCACTGGAGCCAGGACTGTTGAGTTATTGAATATACTTAGCATTTATATTTGATAAGTGAGGCTTCTGGGGCTCCTTCCACCTTGTTGGTGGTTGTACCTCCAACATCAGGCTATGGAGTCATAAGCCCTCCATGGGCAGGCTTCGGTATTAACAAGAGCAGAGCAGCAAGCTAACAGCTGCTTTCACAGAGATGGTGGTCCTGTCAAACAGAATGTAAGGTGAAAACTCGAAGGGGATTCCCTTCCTGGGAGCTGCTTCCCTTTGCCAGAGGCTCTGACCAAAAGCACCAGTCCCCAGCACTTGCCTTGTCTCCAATACCCAGTGTCCAAAACGGGCTGGGACTCCTCTTAGCAGTGGGGAGCTGAAGGAACAGCAGGTTTTCTTTGAGAAGGCCTTGTGAATTTACCCATGTAACCCCAAAAAACGTTACTCATCAAGTGGGCCCCAGAATTGTGTCAGGGTTTACCAGCCATTCTTTCTGGGGGAGAAGGGATAACACTGGAGTTAGACCAGTAAGACTGAGACTTCTGACTTGCTAACCAACAGGGCATGACCTACACTGTGAAGACTTTTGACATCACGGGGCAGAAGCACGTGAACTAAATTCTGATCCACTCATTAGTGGCCAATGTTAGGACAGTGTGTCTCGTTAGCACTTCTCTACCTGTAGCTCTTCTCAGTTTAGGCTAATGTCCTCTGGCACTTATGGGATAAGATGTGCAAGCACATAATTTGTCAATCCCTACATTCAGATGTACAAGCAACAGCGATACATTGAATTGGCCCCAGGGGTTCCTGCTACATGGTCACATTAATTTTATTCCCCTACATTTCATCTTTAGGTGTTCTTTTTTTTTTTAAATCTTAGAGACAACAGTCTTTATTGCTTAAAGCACGACAGGCATATGAGCTTCATGTTCTCAACCCCCCAAGTCCCACAGCAGCGATGCAGAAGTGAGCCCCAGTGAATGTCATTCAAACGGTGGTTTTGTGTCACAGATGGGAAACCACAAGCTTAGAAAACCCGATCTTTTAAAAAGAGGGCTGTTTGTTTCCTAACTACCAGTTAGGTTCACCTGTGCAGCCTTTGTCCGGGCGGAAGATATTATCATTATTCTGGTCAAGAAACACATTCTCCCTCTGCCCTGCAGGGAAACACTTCTCTGTCTTCCAAGAATGTTTGCTATTAACATCCATGAAAAGATTGTATTGATCTAAAGCTGATAGGAGACATGCAGAAATAAGACAGACCTGCGGTGAACTATACGAACAGAGACAGGATTTTAAGCCCCTAAAGGCAAGGACCAGGTCTCTTGAGCCCATTGCTTTATTCACAGAAGTTTTTAAATTCCCTAAAGCATAAGGGGAACATAATATTTGTCAGCAAATAAATGAAATGAGCTCTTATAGAATCATCTCTGTATTTACGGTACAGGATGATATATACTTTAGAATTATAGTGGCCCCAGTAGTCTGAAATCAATGAAATGCTCCATAGTTAAAAGCTATTAATATAAGGAATAATCTTTTGTTATATTTTTGTTTGATCCCCACGTGATTGAAATTGAACCAAAATGGAGAAAAACTATTCCACGAAAAATGCTGAAGAAAATGCACTTTTTAGCCTAAATAAGAAATAGCATTGGGAGAATAATAATCATTTTTGTCTAATATAAACATAGCATTTATAAAATGATAAAGTACATAAATATCCAAATATGAAGAAATAAACTCATATGACTTATTGGTTAAAAATAGAGACATTAGGTTATAATAATGATAAAATATTGTGAAAATCTGCGTCTGAACAATATAGACTCAAACACGCTTTATGTTGCCTGTGCAATTATGACTAAATCAGTCAATGTTGCCTTTAAAAATCCTTTCCAGGCATTTCTCAATATTAACTATATATTGTTAATCTTTCTGAATACGTCCTAGGATTCCAAATTTTTCCTAAACTCTTGGTCTCCCTTCAATATACAACACACTCCTGTTCCAGTTCTGTAGCAATCCTAACAATGCCTGAAGGTGTATTTCAAATGCTAAATTCTTAATGAAACATGTCCTGATTGATAGCATTCCTCTCTGGAATGCACAGAACATATTATTAAATTATTTTCTTTCTTCCCTTATTTTTTTCTTTTGTCCTTTTTAAACACACACACACACACACACACACACACACACACACACAAACACACACAGATGTTCTATCTTGTATTGTGCCAGTGATTGTTTCATTGTTACATCATTAGGTTACTTATTTTAAAGTCTATGTGAATTTTTAAAGGCAAGTTCATATTTTCTCCATTAGATGTTAATTGAATCAAGGATTAAAAATAATGTTTTCTTTCTCTTTATTTTAGAATTTTAATGCACTTTTCTTTTTAGAGGATTAAAATAGCATTTAGTACTAAACTTCAATATAAATTTAACTACTCATATTGAAAATCAATAAGGAGAAAATTAAAACTTTGGAATAATTTAGAGCTAATATTATTCTAGAAGCAGCAGCAACTAGTTAAATAAAGATTATAAGAAGCACATCCTTTCAGACAATTGGCAAATATCATTATAGCAACAGAGAGAGCATACAAAAAAGCACTTTGTTAAATCTATAAAAAAGTTCAAAATTAAGATGCAAAACTTTCTGTTACCTTGTGTAACTTACTCTTTTTGGTACCTTTGATGGCTCTGTAAAATCTGTAAAATTTTTAAAATTTTGGACTTAGTAAGCCCCACAAATATGTGAAACTAAAAATGTATTCCTGAAGGCTGTGAGGTTATTTTACATTTCTTCATAAAACTAACCTAAGACCACAATATGGCTTGTATTCTGAGGAGAACTTGGAATAAAATTGTATACTATCTCAAAGATTCATGTGAAAAATTCATTGGCAGATGGCAATTAAGGAACCTTCAGTGTATATATAACTCTCTGGATATTAAATCTAATTCTTGTTGGAAACTCCATTTGCTTCCTCAGTCTCGTATGACAGCATTTAGGCAGTTTCCATATATTTTCACCAAATTGGACCCCTCTTAATACAATAATAAATAAAATAGCCCTGTCTGTGTGGCCCATTTGGTTAGAGTGTGGCCCTGTATATGAAAGGGTAAAGGTTAAATTCCTGGTCAGGGTACAGACTAGATTTTGTGTTCAGTCCCCACTTGGGGCACATGTGGGAGGCAACTGATCAATGTTTCTAGCTCACATCCATGTTTCCCGCCCCCCCTTCTCTCTACCTTCCTCTCTATCTGAAATCGATAGTATGAAAGGGAAAAAATACTATTTTAGAACTAATTTGTAGAGTAGTATGTCATTTTCACTCAACCTCCTCTTGATAACATGATTTGGCCTACATCTGAAATTCAAGTAAGAATCACTGACATGAGGTCTCAGAAGCCACAAAAGTTTGTAATCACTTTATTTTTGTAAATTTATATAATTTTTATAAATTTAATTTTTCTAAATATAAAATTATATGTTTTCAAATATAATTTGAGACTATCTACTCTGTGTTCCTACACTAACTCTCATTCCTGGCCTCGAATTCCTTTGGTCCTTTTTCCAATATAATCTTAACTGTGGGACTTAAATATTCCCAGTAGCTTTACCATTTTTTTTTCTGTTTTCATTTTTAATCCAGAACATCTCTCTGTTGGTCTCTCTCCATTTTATTGACTCTTTATTTTTCTAGCTCTGTTCTCTCCTAGACACTTCCTAATCTTCTCCCACTGTCTTTGCTAAGTCTTACCAATGGACTCAGCCAGTTTTGTTGATTTGATAAAAATATTCCCTATTGATATCTATATCTCTACTGAATAATAAATGACTTTCAGGATAACAATACACCAATTTATATTTTCACAATTTTATGTAAATCTAATATGTTTTCCTTTGGTATTCTAAGAAATAAGTGTTTTTAATCTTGCTATATCTGTTTTTATTCTATAGAAATTACTACATGTGACTTGTCTTTGTATAACATTATTTCTTCTAATAGAGTTAATAAATTTAAGTTTATATGTAAGAACAAAAAAATTTAGGTCAAAAAACAATGAAAAAGAAACTAGGAGGCTAAAAATACTTGTCTTACCCTTTATATAGGATTTTGCCTCAAATTGTACATTTGAATCTGTAGAAGATTGTTTAGCAAACAGACTTCTTTTAGCAATTGCAAATATATATAATACATATTTGAATATGTATTAAATACTACTTCATATACTAGTATATTGCATGATATACCCTAAATTAATAGCCATCCTTCCCAATTGATATAATAGAAGTTAATAAATAGGGCATGTTGTCTATTATTTATAAATTTAGAAGCTACTTCAGACTTAGAAATCCCATCTGGAATAAGACTATATGTTCACACATTGACCAACTACTCCCCTTATTCCATCCCATCCACCTGGTCAACCATGAACCATTAATAACTAATTTTTGAGTACCACACTCGAACTATCTTTACATCAAGCCAGCAACAACATGACCTAACCCATATTTTCCTAGCTTGTTGATGAGTATGCCATGTGGGACAGAGTTAAAAGACTTCCTGATGTTAAGTTCAATTACACTTATTGTAGATTGAAGAAATCAAGTCCCTCATAGAAGGAAATACATTTGGTTTGACAATGATTTGTAACTGAAGTCATACTATATATAACCCAGCACTTTGTGACCCTCAAAGGGTTTGCAAAGTTTCTCTTGAATGATAACATACTGTACTGTTAAACTAAAAATAAGGAAGCCAAGGTGAGAGGCAACAAGGATTTATTTGAGATCCAAAAATAATTGCAATTCTCAAAAGTACTGATTCAGGCAGAAACCCAAATACATTGTTCCAATTAGGAGGTGAATGCAAGGGGTATTTATGAGAAAGGGAAGATAAATAATTACATGAATAGAAAGAAGGAATTTCTATGGGTGAATATAAGCTAAGTTAGTCTTTAGCTATACATAGTGGTGCTAATTCTAAAGAATATCTTTAATTTTCAGGCAGGTAGTCAGAATGTCTGTTTTGCTGTTAGCTTTTTAAACAGTTGTTTGAAATACAATGTGGCTTTAGGCTAAGTACAAATATTATTTTGCCCCGTTAAAATATTTCAGAGATTTGAGGAATAAGTTCTACAAGGCAGTTCCTCTGAGATGACAGCTCTAACTCCATACAAAGTGGCTCTTATATTATTTTTTCAGAGTACATTTCCTCATTTAAGTTAAAGTAGCTAGTTTGTGGTATCCAGAACTACTTTCCTCCTTTTAGATTTAGTTTCTTCTTTTAGATTTAGATTTTCTTCTGAAAATGCTAGTCAGAATAAACTTACATGGCACTTTATCAAAGCATGTTTTTTTTTAATAAAAAAATGTACATAAAAAATCTGTGATGTAAAAAGATTAATAGATAATTAAACAATTTTTTGATGTAATTTGTCATCTTTTGAGATGCTTCAACTAAGTATTTAAATCATGTATTTCTGAAAACTCTCAGCTGAATATTTTATAATAGCTAGCAGAACACAGATCCTAATTTTCAAGTCTGCCCTTGCAAATTTGAAGGTTACTTACCAACTGATTAGAACTGTCAGGTCTTATGGCATTTGTTATATAGTGTTTCTTTTAAGGTTACTTATGAAACTATTAGCCTTTTCCTTTGACATTTGATGTTCTTCATGATTAACTGTGTTTATATTCCTGAAAACTTTGTATTGCTTTAAAGGTAGTTTAAATAGAGCTCAGGTTAAATGAGCTGCTAACAAGTTATCTTTATTGAATCCTTTTATTTACAATTAAAATCATGTTCCTTAATGTTATTGCTTTCTTTTTGCATTGCTAATTTACTGTGATTTATACAAACAATTGATAATTTACTTTTAGGATTAGAATAATAATAAATTCAAATAAGTTAAGTCATCATTACAGGATAGGGGTACAATTTTTAAAAAATGTATTTTAAAATTATAAAAGTTTTACTTCTTTTCAAAAGGATAACTAGACAAACCAAAACAATTACTATTAAACCATGTATATATATTAAGCCACAGTGTATCCCTCAAATAATAGCTAATCTTTTCTTTCACATTCCAATAACAATGTATTTATATAGCACATATTAAATGTCTGCCTTATAGATAAGTAGGCATACATTTGCTTGATTAACTTAACTAGCTGTAAAGGATGGGTGGTAGTCATATTTTTACCTTCTTAGTTACTATCAGTGTTTCTGCTTATAGGCATCCTTAAAGTTTAAAGTGACTTAAAAGGAAAATGTTTTTTTATTCTTTTAGAAATGTTTGCAAAACTATTAAGTAATTCACTAATCTTTTTCTCTTACTTTAAAAATAGTTTAGTTAATAATTAAAAATATTTTTCAGAATTACAGATTATAAACTTAAGATTTATATTTATGCTTCTGTGAGTGAAAAATATGATTACCAGAATTTAAAAATATGCTCTCTAAGGCTAAAAATTTAGTTCAGAAATGTTCTTTATTGAGATAAATAGTAAAATAACAATATATACCTAATTTCATCCAGAAGGTATTTGAATATTAGGAGACTATTTCCTTGAAAATACAGACTGATTATCTTCATATCTTTTTTTTTTTAATACTCTCTGATGTCTTAAAAAAGAAAAAAATTTAAAAATTAAAATATACCACATATTTCAAAAATAATTGAAATAAAAGTATAAAAACAAAACGTTGAAATTGGGGCATAGGACTTCCCTGGGTTATCATTATCAAATTAAATCAAACATATTCAAATACATTCTGCTTTAAACTTTGCTTAGAAATCAAATATGAAAAGCCCATGCTACTTGTTTTCTCAACTTCCAACCATTGAGATGAGCAATATATTGAAATGGGAAGAAAATATATTTAAAATTAATTTTCAGATGAAGACACTATGGCTTATACTGGGTCACTGGTTTTCTTTCAGTTAAACAACGCCAATGTTATTTTCTCTTACAAGGATGAGCCCAGAGTTGTTATGTTTTTCTAAGCGCAATTGATAAATTACCGTTTCTTTTTTCTGTTGCTGATTAGACAATATGGTGATATTATCTATTCCTTTTAAGAACATGGAGACAATGTGTCCTACTTGATAAATTTTTAGTCAACTGTGTTAACAGAAAGACCAGTCAAAAGTGTCACTCAAACATGACTGTTTGTTTCATTGTGGAGATTTTTAAAAAATATATTTTTATTGATTTCAGAGAGTAAGGGAGAGGGAAAGAGATAGAAACATCAATGATGAGAGATAATCATTGATTGGCTTCCTCCTGCATGCCCCACACGGGGGACTGAGCCCACAACTCGGGCATGTGCCCTGACCTGGACTAGAACCTTGACCTCCTGGTTCATAAGTCAATGTTCAACCACTGAGCCATGCTGGCTGAGCTATTGTGGAGATTTTAACAACATTTATTGGAGTCATTGCTCAACAAGACTTCCTGCTAAGCTGTAAAGAAATAGATGTTAAAGATAAAATGGTTATAGAGAAGTGTGGATTAAATTTCAACAGGACTATAAAAGCCATTTTGTTTAAAGGTAAAATTGGAGAATAGATAAATAAACACTAGAGAACTGATGAATAGTGTATTGAGTATACTCAACAATAATGGATTATAAATTTCAAAATTGCTAAGAGACTAGATCTTAATTGTTCTTAATCTTCCCAAAACAGGAAATGGTAATTATGTGGCATGATAGAGGTGTTAGCTAACATTAAGTTTGTAATCATATTATAAGTAAATGTATCAAATCACCATGTTGTACACTTTAAACTTATACCATGTTAAATGTCAATTATATTTCAACTAGGGGCCCAGTGCATGACTTCATGAACCTTGAAAGGAACTGTGGGCCCCAAGGCTGATGTGGGCACATGGGCGGGTCTCGACCCATCCTCCACGCCCCTGCCCTGCCCCTCCCGCCTGGCCCCCAGTCCCTGTCTGCCAGCAACCCCCAGCGCTGCTCCTCCCACACGCTGACGGGGCCGGCCCTGCTCGCACCCACTGATGGCACAGAGCAATTGGGGCCAACTCTGTCAGCAGGTTCGAGCAGTAGCTGCTTCCCCAATCCACCCTCAGGATTAGGGGAGGTCGGTGGAGAAGCCCTGAGGGGTGATCAGGGCCAGCGGCCACTGCTCGCACCAGCTGACAGCACCAAGCGATCGGGGCCGGCGCCAGGTGCTGGCAGTAGGTGCAGGCACCAGCAGCAGGTACAAGTGCCCAGCAGGACTGTGGTGTACTGGAGCAAAGAATTTTCAGTAACCACCAGAGGCTCACCCTGATGACAGCAACCGGCACCCTGCTTTGGTCTGACGCCCCCGCTCACCTGCTCCAACATCCCGCCATGGCCAATGCCTGCTATGTTCTGCGCTCTGCCACCTGCTGCCAACGCCCGCCATTTTCTGTGTGCACCCCCTGGTGGTCAGTGCACATCATAGCCAAACAGTTGTTTGGTTGTTCCACCGTTCGGTCTATTTGCATATTAGGGTTTTATAGATAGATAGATAGATAGATAGATAGATAGATAGATAGATAGATTAAAAATTGTTCCCCCAAAAGCAGAAGATACAGCCAGGCCTCATGGAATAAGGAATGGCACCCAAGTCAACCTTGATGGGAGAAGGCTTTCCAAAGGGTGTCTTCCTCTCTCTGGTTAACCCATATAACTAGAAACACTTATTTCCATGTACGGTATTAGCCAATATATGTAAAAGCATATTTCATTCAATGATCAGGCCAATAGGAAAGTTCAAGCAAATAAGAATGAAGAGGAGATATTTAACTAGTTGATAGCAGGAAAAACAGTTTAGAAGATGAGCTTAGAGCAATACTTTGGGTTTATGAAGAATGAACTTTGAGTCCTTAAAGTGATTCAAAACAACTAAAATATATCTTCCACCTTTGGTAAGGACAAAGATAAAGAGAGAACATTAGAGACAGTCTGATTTTAAAATAATATTAAAAAAGACAAACTAAAATCGTCAGTGAACCAAATGAAGAAGGCTGTGGTCCAGGAATAAAATAAGGATTCTGTAACTACCTTTGACTCTGTTTTGAATTCTTTTACGTAGTTTGGTAGTGGTCTTTAAATGTATATATTATTTATTTTTGTAAACTCTAAGTCAACTCTCCAGTTAACCTTCAACCCGTGTTTTTGTGTGTAATGACAGTAATGACAGTAAAAATAAACATAAACATAAACAGTCATTAAATTAAGAATCTGATATGATGCAGAAGGAGCTCTATTGATTTGTACAAATTCTGCCCTGGCTACCCCATTTTAGGTGCCGTGTATTACCTCTGAAAACAATGATATGAGATTTCCTTATTGTTGAGTAAAACTACCATGAAATAGACCACTATTTTATAAGAAACAAAGCATTCGTTACTCAATTATTTGTATTGACTCATATTTGTGACAACCTTAAGTAGAAGTTGATTACTTACAATTAAAATTCCTGTACTATATGATGAAGTATTAAGGGAAAAGAGATTATTGCCTCCATTGCCCAGAGCTTATTAGCTACCTGATGTTGAGAGGTATAAAAGTCTCAAAGGATAGATGAACAATTCTCAGAGCTTGAGGTAATTTCAACATAGCAGATCCCTAAATTGAATATGTTTCTTTTTAGATAAAAATAAAGCTAAGCATGTGTATGTTAGCTTTTATATTAAAGATTTACATATATACTATTACCTATTGAAATCAAATAATTAATTTGTAGATCTAGTGGTGTCCACATGGGAAGGCAGCTGACCATTAAGTATGTAGATGGTGCAGCATGGCATTACCTAGATTATCTCATAATGGTCCAATGTTTTATTCTCCGGTTTATAAGTCCAGAAAAAAGATATAATACATAATTAATTTCAAGTTTATTAAATTAATATAGGTTAATTCATAATACCAAATATCTAAGACATAAAAAGAATGTTTTGATAAGATATTCAGAGACTGAGTTGCTCTGATAATGCTATTATACTAATTCATAACAAAATGCTGATTTGTTCCATTTGAACCAGAATTATAAGAAGTACATTGACTTCCTCAGGTAGTCTGCTTCCAAAATGATTTTTTAAAAACAATTAGAATAAATGTGTTATGTAGTGGTTTAGAGCTGGGGCTTTTTAAAAAATATATTTATTGATTTCAGAGAGGAAGGGAGAGGAGGAGAGAGATAGAAACATCAATGATGAGAGAGAATCATTGATTGGCTGCCTGCTGCACATCCTGCACCAGGGATTGAGCATATTCCCTGACCAGGAATAGAACCTTGACCTCAGCAATGCTCAACCACTGAGTCATGCTGTTTTGGTAAGAACTGGGACTTTTTAATGAGGCTGACTTGTGCTAGGATCCTGGCTTTGGCACATGCCAGTGATGAGACTTTGGACAAGTTTTGAACACCTCTGTACCTCAATTTTGTTTTCTATAATAGGGGACTATTAATACTCAGCTTCAGCAATCATCTTCAGACTGTTTTCTGATTAAGTCTTTGGTAACTCACATGTGAGTGTCTAATATAATTAGGCATATACCCATGTCCCAGGGAAATAGTGATGAATGAGAGGCAAGTTACCTTCTACTAATGAGCAAATAAGACATTGGGGTAAGCAACAATGAATTAGTAAGCAAATTAATAAACTTAAATGTATAAATTATAATACATCTTATAAGAAAATGAATGGGGCCCAGTGAATGGCAAGAATTTGCATTGAACCTGTGGTTAAATATTGCCTGTACCAGGCATTGATATTCAAGGTGTGAATGAGGAGGCAGGATAGAGACAGCTTCCCAGGAGTGGTAAGCAGAGTGGGATCCTCATAAAATTGTGTGTGTCAGTTTGCCAAGCTGACAACAGAGAGAAAGAAATGAGGAGAGAGAGTTTTAAGTAAGAGGATCTCTCGATCTGATTTATTATAAAAATATAACTGTAACGATTGTATAGAAATAGATAGAAAGGAAAGATTGGGAGTGATATACTTATTAAGCTAAATGTAAAGAACATTTAAAACCTCCCACATACCTATCACTAAATTATACCTATTATCTCAAGCTGTATTAGAAAGCCAGCATCATTATAACTTAGCTAATTGGTGTATAAGTCTTCGACCAAATGGTCAAATTATCTGGCATTTTGTCTTCTAGCTTCTATAATTCTCAATAATTCTAGAAAATTTCATACAACTCTGATATTGGCTCTACTAAATTTCACAATAACTCACACTGAGATTGTCTTCAATTCTGCTTTTCCATTCACCTATTCACCCCTAAAAGATTGCTGGTAATATTTTTCATTGCTATACTCTCGAGCTCGTCTCACTGAGTTACCACTTTCAGCAGAAAACCCCAATCCTCTCCTTCATTGAAAAAAAATGTGACTTTAAGTTAATATATACTCAAAACAGTACTATGTTTTAAAGTAAACTTTTATGTTTTCTTCTTTTTTTGTGAAATCATTCCCTCCTCTTTCATAAGGCTAAAACCTATTCTTTCTACTGGGAACTAGCATCTCCACTTATCTTCAATATTTACTGTTCAGTTGAACCATATAAAAGTACTGTTTTTATAGAACAAGAAGAATTAAATATCCTCTATTTTCTATGTCTCAATTTAATCTTTAACAGTAGTCTCTCTCCCTCTCTCTACTCTCACTCTTATGCGGTACATTTAGCTCAAACAAAGAACATGATGTCTCTATATAAATAATCTCTTCATACTAAAATAAAACAACATATTGTTGGAATATTATTATGTACAAGGCAATGCTTTTCCTATTTTCTTCCTTTTACTACTGAGGTTCTAGCAAACATAGCCTATATTCTGTCTCTTTCTTCATTTGTTACAATCCGATTTTTCTTCATCATTCTGCTCTAATGAAGGTTCTTAGTAACACCCTATGTTGCAAAATACAGATGTATCCCATTAGTTTTATTTTGTTCTGTTTTATTATAATATTTGGTCTAGGATGATATTTTTATTTTTATTTGAGAGAGAAGAGCTATTGGGTGGGAATACTCCAAAGGAAATTGTCTGAGTACAGATTCTGGCTTCACCAATTACTTGTTATTATAAGTTATAAAAATTAAGTAAAATATAATTTACGTTTTTGTTATCTTGGGACAATTACAGTACATATTCATTGATAGTGAAGATTAAAAAATTAATAATGTTAAATAACCTACAACTACGTTGGCTAGATTGTGACTCCTCCATGGGTGTTCGCTACTATTATTATTATTATTATTATTGATGGCACACTTATTGAAAGCCTTTCCTTTTGGCATAGCTCCTTGACAGGTCTACTTCCTCCTTGTTGGTAAATCTTCCTGGTGACCTTAGTATCCTTGTCACTTGCAAGTGATTTGTTTCCAACTTTTTAAGCAAAATGAAACTTTTTAAAAACAGGGGCTTCATCTGTATCTGTTCATCTTTGTGTAAATTATTTCTAATACTGTTCCTGACTTAGGGTGGGTGCCCAGTCAATATTATCAGATGCGTGAGTGAATGAACACTACTTTGTATTTAGTAAACACTATTCAAATGTTTCGTCCAGAAAACTCTGATACAATCTCAAATAAAATCTTAGAAATGATTTAAGAAGATAACATGGTCATTAATTTATATGAAAAGGTACTTGATTCACAGATGGTCTAAGTATTGTTTTAGTACTTCCATTTCTTCCTTCTTCAATAATGGAAATCCCCTTTTGAGGATAAGTTCTCACATGGTTTTATTTTCCATTATTTTATTACTTCCATGTACCTGATATCACAAAGTTATTTTAATATACTTTTAATGTCAATTTACTACCTGAGCCATGCTAATTTTCATGATATTTGGGAGGTCACAAATGCATAAACATAGATTCTTACTTTCAGAATATTCTATTTATCACTAGTTATACTATGGGAGATACCTTTGTGAAATTAAAACAATTGTGATAGCAAAAATAGCAACCAAAATATTGTATCACCACTTGATATGGACTATGTATCAGGTGAAATGGTAATTATAGTCTGGCTTATTCACAAACTACTCTATCCCTCTGCTTTTTACCAACATGGTCTTTCAGCCCATTTTCAGATCAAGGTTTTGAGTGAAATAAAGACACTGAAAGGTCATTAAGTCAAAATTGGTATAAAGAAGAAAGTTCTAGCACTATGTAAGGAAAGTATAAGAAACTATATTGGGGAAGGTGCAGAATGGGGTTAGTGAATAGAAAGGCAGATGGTTGGAGTAGAAAAGGGGGAAAATGCAACCTGAATTTCATGGGAGTTTTGAAACACAGAGCAGAGAGAGATTTAAGGCAGACTCTAACTTTTCTATATATGTGATACATAGATACAGGTGGGAAAGAGGGAGAAAGGAGGTGTTGAGAACAATGTGTTTAAAAGCATTTTGCTTATGGAATAAGTGGTATTGCATTTCTGAGAGCCTTTGTGAAGTTAAATAATTTTGCAGTTGCTCTAGGTCAGTGGTCGGCAAATTCATTAATCAACAGAGCCAAATATCAACAGTACAACGACTGAAATTTCTTTTGAGAGCCAAATTTTTTAAACTTAAACTTCTTCTAATGTCACTTCTTCAATGTAGACTCTCCAAGGCTGTGGTATTTTGTGGAAGAGCCACACTCAAGGGGCCAAAGAGCCTCGTGTGGCTCGCGAGCCGCAGTTTGCCGACCACAGCTCTAGGTCATTGAACTGGGGGTTGTGGAATGTGATTCTATGCCAAAATCAGCTTCAAAGCAGAGCAAGGAAGATCTTCGTTATGGTGATCATGTCCTATTAATTTATGGTGTTGAAGTACATTTCTAAACCCAAATGGAGCTCTCCTGCCCAAGGTGCCACTTTAGCAAAGGAATTTTTGTGTTCCTGTAAATTCTGTGCTTGACCAGAAATGTAGACTATCCAGTCAGCTCTCTCTGGGGTATATGCTTATGTCCTTGTTCCATGATCATTCTAAATAAGGTCAGATACACAACCCAAGCCAATCATGCCCTGTGTCTACCTTACTGCTTCTAAAGCTCTATTAGCCAAAATCCTCCTAAAAGGAATGTTCTATTGCTTGGAGGTGCTGTACTGCCCCAATCTATGGGTTGTTTTCCCTTGAATGAAGGATATCAGACTCTTTACTAAAGTGCTTCATTTGTATCGTTTGGCGATGGATAGAATAGTTTAAGGAAAAACTAGTGACGGGCTCAAGGGTTAAAACATTTTCAGTAGAATATACACAAATTTGACAATTAAAATAAACAATTTAAAATAAACTTCTTATAAGTATGGTTAATGTTTTACAATTAAAGATAGATGGTTTTCTTCTCTCACATATAAATTAAGTGAAATGAATCCAAGTGAAGTGACTGCCTTAGCAAGGATTACATGGAAAACACCAAGTAATGATTCTGAAACTAAGAAAAAATATATAAATGGAAATATGAGGGGGGACACTTTGTAAAGTATATGAATGTCTAACTACTATGCTGTACACCTGAAACTAATACAAAATAATACTGAATGTAAACTGTAATTGAAAAACAAAATGTAAAGATCTCTATTAGTAAAAAAAAAAAAAAAAAAAAAAAAAAAAAGAATTTAAAAAAGCACAATAATGACTAACTAAGCAAAGGTAAATTATTATCCTTCGTTTCCACAAGGTGTTAGATTTATTATTAAAATAAATGATTTTGGGATTCATTATTTTTTCCTGATAGAATATATTGGAATTTAGAATAGAAAAGCAGTGTTTTTCTTAATTTTACTATTACTCATTGCATGTATTAGAGTGGTAAAAATGTTCAAATCACTTAGAATAACCTTAAGTATTAAGAACATGAATCTTATTTTCCCCTATATCACTTTTTTTCTAGTTACCAAGACCATTAATTTCCACCTCAAAATGGTTAATTAGGTGATGGGTTTCTCTCCTTTTTGATTTTTAATGGGATCACACACTGTCATCTTCCTTCTCATTATGAAACTTCTATGTCAGTATTGAATTTTCCACTAATAATTACTGGTCTCTGGCTAGATATCATTTTAAGTTTGCATGGAGACCGTTTTTCTCTAGACTGCAATGCAAAGTGACTAAATCCCACACCCTCTGATTGACAGTGGGTCTTCTGTCTTTCACAGTTTTAGCAGGAGGAGAAGCAGAAGGGGAAGAAAAGATCATTAGGAGTTATTCACAGGCATTCTCTGTGTCTGAACTTGGAAGTGAGCAAGAAGACAAAGCTTATCTTTTGGGGTATTTTTTAATGATCCTGTAATGTCACTGGGAAAATCAGCAAGCCAGCAGAGTGGGAAACAATGTGCCCTCAGAACCCAGCAGAGTCTGACTTTAGCAGAGTAACTTTCTTACATCAACCAGTTCTATTTGACACATTGAAATTATTTGTCTTTCTGTTTTGTTTTTATAAATTATTAGTGTGTGAGAGCAGATAAGAAAACATGGACTCTACATGGAAACACTGAAACTTTCACTGAAAGCCAACAATTAAGCAATAGTTTAATATTATTTCCTGCCACACTCCCCTTCTATTACTGCACTTTTTCCTAAGCTGAAGCCAAATTGGGCTAAATTGACCTTAACTCTGGACTCTTTATGACTTTGCCTACTTTCTGCTTTCTTAGTTCCTATCCTGAATCAAAATTATATTTCTGCTAGAAGGCACAGTCCAATTCTATCATCTTTTTTATGAAGTCATCCACAGATGAAATCCCATAGTATTCTGCCTTTACAATTTACAAACTATAATGATTATATGGTGCCCTAGGGGGAGGTAATATAAAAGAATAATGTAATAGTGGCACATATTTAATACTCAGAGTTTTTATTAAATAATATAGTACTAATGGGGAGTTTCTGCATCATTAAGCAAACTTTTTTTAAAAATTTAAAGCACATGGTATGGATGTTAGAGATATTTAAAAGAGAGTTCTTATTGTACTTTCAAAGAAAAACAAATGGGGTCACTTTCAGGATCTTTCAGTTGATCTGCCAAAATGTCACCTTTCCCTCATCTATTTTTAATTTTTATTTTTTTCTCCCTCACGTCTAGATTGTCAGTAGTCAACAAGTATTTGTTATGTCTGCCCTTTGCCACACACGGTGTAAGGACAGGGCTAGAGAGGTGAATACCCTGGATAGGAAAGAGAAATTATAACATATATATATAAATGAAATATAGTATGGATGTCAAAAATTCTGAAGGCTCTCAGATTTTACTGTAATTGCAAGCTAACAATTTACCCTGCCAGTTTCCCGAATCCTGACGGAAAACACGAGACTACTTGGTCAAGGGGAAAATCACTATTGCTCACAGCAGAGC
Source organism: Ia io (assembly GCA_025583905.1). Classification (NCBI taxonomy): domain Eukaryota; kingdom Metazoa; phylum Chordata; class Mammalia; order Chiroptera; family Vespertilionidae; genus Ia; species Ia io. The sequence continues at coordinate 35,404,361 of JAJQQW010000003.1, forward strand.
AGGCAGCAGAAGCTTTCTGTTCACATCCATTCTTCCTTCTCCATCAAGTATCATAGGGAAAGTGTGGATGCTACACACCGAGTAGGTTTCTATTATAGCTAATGATCCATGAATTAAGAAGCCCTGAATATTTTTATTTATTTACCTTTAATTCAGATCATAAGCACATTTTTTAAAATATAATATAATTTTACTAAGATATAATTTATATACAAAACAATTCATCTACTAAAAAGGAACACTTCACTTTATATATATTCAGTTTTGTAAAGCCATTGCCACAGTGAATTTTAGAACACTTCCATCACACCTAAACTTACTCCCTATTACCCAAAACTTTTCCCATAGCCTTAGGTCAGGCCTCCACTAATCTAGTTTCTGTCTGTAGATTTTCCTAATCCTGCCATTCCATCGGAGAGAAATCATGCTTTATAAGCCTTTGTGACTGGCTTCCTTCTCTTAACGTAATTTTTTCAAGGTTCATCTTCCAAGGCTGTGTGCTGTGCAAACACTCTGGGGAAGACAGTCCTGGACAAATCCAACACCATACAAGGTATGTAAAGACTTCAAGGATTGTTTGTTGCTCCCCAAAAATCTCAACTGGACAAAATGCTGAGAAAGGAAAAGCAAGGGGTTAGGGAAACACATAGGAAGGGAAGCAACCCCATCTGAGGGGCCCCAGAGGCTTCCTCAAGAAGTTGCTTTTTAAAGTGGAATCTGAGAGCCCTGGGTGGTGGCTAAAGTGGTTAGAGCATTGGCCCATGCACCAAAGGGTTGTGGGTTCGGTTCTCGGTCAAGGACACGTGCCTGGGTTGCTGGTTAGCTCCCAGTCCCCTGGTTCCCTGGGCAGAGCATGTATGGGAGGCAAACTGTTGATGTTTCTCTCTCTGTCCCTCCCTCCCTCCCTTCCACTCTCTCAGAAAAGCCATGGAAAACATCCTCTGATGAGGATTAATAAAATGGAATCTGAGAAAAAAATATTAAAATAAGAAATGAAGAACCTGGTGAAAAATAATTTTAGGCATAAGCCCCAGACATCTTTATTTCTTTATCTTTATTCATGCTATAAAGACATTTTAAAAAATATAGCTTTATATAATGAGTATGTATAAAGGTGAAGAGACGGAGGATACAAGGCACATGTTTCGGACGCTGCTGGAAAGGAACGCACGGATGGAAGGCTGTCATGAGATGAGACTCTCACAGCAGGTAGATGACAGATCCTGCAGGGCCTTGTGAGTCATGATAGAGACTTGCGCATTCCAAAATAATGGAACACAGTTAAAGGAATTTAAGCAAGACAGTAAAATTATCAGACTTATTTTCTAAGGAAATATTCAGAAAGATGTTCAATATATAAAAATCTTTATGAGAAAAATGATTTATTCTTTACATACATGAAAAAGAAAAATGTATTCAGTTTGTGTTAAAATTTTGTTTAGTTCCTTGGATTATGCTATTTTGAAAATGACAGCTGGTCCTACACTGAACAGTTTGGTGACAGTTTCTTTAAGTGTTTCATGAGGATCACAATACTAGTATAACTATTGAGATTGATTATATCATGTAGGAATGACTATCTGGTGAAAAATCAAAGAAAGATTAGGAATAAACTCTAAGAAATAAAAAAAAAGGTAAATATATATTTTGCAAAGGTGAAACAGCTAGGGCAGTCTAACAAAGTCTATTAAGGGATGAAAAGAAGAATACTGGGAGATTGTGTTTTAATGGAAGAAAATTCAATGAAGCATTTCCAAATTTCATCTTCATGACTCAGCCAATTATGTGAATCTTATCTTATGCCCTCTCTCTTGTCCTTTGATTCAATCAATATCTTTATTTTAATTTATGAGAAATTAACTTTACTCTTAATTTTCAAAACATCAGCTCAATATCCTTTGCTACCTTGTTCTTCAATATCATATTTATTTTAAAAATATTTTTATTGATTTCAGAGAGGAAGGGAGAGGGAGAGAGACACAGAAACATCAATAATGAGAGAGAATCACTAATTGGCTGCCTCCTGCATGCCCCTTACTGGGAATCGAGCATGCAACCCAGGCATGTGCCCTTGACTGGAATCAAACCCAGGACCCTTCAGTCCGCAGGCCAATGCTCTATCCACTGAGCCAAACCTGCTAGGGTTACAGTATCATATTTTTGCAGTCACATTTTATGGTCACAATTTAAATGCTAGGTATCTTAAAAAATACTTTATATAAAATTGATTCAGAGTCTGAATAAACTAGGTTACTTACTGTCCTATGCATGGATTTTCATGTAATATATTTTAATCAATAATTTCATATGTATATAATTTGAATATGTATATCTTTTATTATCTATATGTACATACATCCATATAACTATAGAATATGGACATAAAATAGATATATAAACAATATTTAAAAACTCTTATTTTCATGTACAACTCTACAAACAAATACAAAAATAGCAGTTTTAGGTACTTTGAATCCAAGCTACTCTGTATTGTTCCTGCTGTAACTCACTGAAAACTATGAAAGAGAGGTTAGTAGGAGAAAAGAAACAACCTCAGTTAACAGTATGTTTTCAGTTTTGTTCAGAACAAAAATAGCCCCTACATACTTTGCAGGTTGTAATTACGACTGGATAGTCTATAATGGTTTAGTCTGTCTATAAAAGCTTTCAAATTGAGCAGCTCTACTATTTTTGAGCCAATTTGTCCCACTTTACTAGAGAAACAGAAATACCAAAACATTAAATAAACCGATTGAACAGAATAGATAGACCAAGATTAGACAGTGCCTAGGTACTTTCTTTTGTGCAGAAGAAATCACAGTGACAATCACAACTCCTTTGTCTATCCGGAAATGTTTCCGTTGTCAGTTACAAATAGAGCTTTGCAAATTTTCCCAAGGGGAAAATAAGTCACTCGATTTGATTGGTTAAATCTTCTTTAATTTTTAAAATAAAGTAGCCAATCTGTTTGGCTTATTTCCACTTATCCTCAGTCCAAAAAAACAATGTACCCATTTATTTCAGTATGCCCACAATTACCGACCAGAGAATGACTATAATGAGACCATTTGTAACAAAAGAGGCTGTGGCCCGTTTTCTCTTCCTCTGGTACACTAACGCAAGAGAACATTTCAAATATCAGGTCCAAGAACTGTTTGGAGCCAACGAACATTCAGTCTTGCAGCAGGTGGAAGTACCACCTGTTCATGTCTTATTCCAGAAAAAACAATCGCCTCTTCCGAGTCCCCAGCTGTGGTGTAACCAAGAGTGACTTTGAATGCAAGCAAATACTGAGAACAGCTCTCTCAAAGACGGAGCCTGTTAGACAAAGACTGAGAGGTAAAATGAAGGGTTAAGGCCTGCAGCTCAGAGCACTAGGCAAAGGCTAAAGCTACCGCAGGTGTGAATCTTAATGGTTGTTAATTAGGTAGAGGTTCAGCAGAAAAGAGAAAAGCAGCAGGTGTAGGGTGTGTGTTTGCTGATGAAGAAGCAGTATAAACATTCGGCTCTGTAACGGAAAAAAACAAGTTCATTTTTATTTTCTCCATAGCGTAGACTTTGTTTCAATTAGTGCCAGATGATTACTTCCTTTTATGATTCAACAAAGATACAACATTATTCCTCCTCTAAATATTACCATCTAGGAAATACCAAGTGGCACATCTGTGTGTGCTTAATTTTGATTCACTTTGTGGAGCGGACAATTTTGCATGGGTGGCTTAAAGAGAAGGAAATTGTAACCTTGAACACTAATGAGAGTTTAAGAGATAGGCTTGCAATTTGTCTCTGGATGATAAATTAAACCTTACTTTATTGAGCTAACCTAACCACAGCACTCCTTGCATCTCCAAACAAATCAAAGTTGATCTAAGATATTTTCTTCTGAGAAACTTCCATGCCAGCTGTCTTCAAAGTCACCTACTTAACATACCAATGCAAAAAGAACCCTTAATATTAAAACACTTTCATCATCAAATCTTCTTGATCATTCGTAAGTATTTACTTGGTTAAGTATAGACATATTTAGTTCTGATAATATGAAACTGTCTTTGTGTTTATGAAGTACTTTGCCATTATGCCAATCTATTAGAACTCTTACAAAGTCTCAGAATGACTTAACACTGACAACTTAGAAAATACTGAAAAAGATTTTACACACACACACAGATATATATATATATATATATATATATATACATATATATACACACACTAATAAAAGAGTAAGATGCAAATTGATCATACCTTTGTGATGCCCACCAGCCAATCAGGAGTGAGTATGCAAATTAACCCAACAAAGCTGACAGGTTAATTTGCATATGCAGGTGCCGAGTGGCTGGGGGCAGGGCAGGAGGCTTGCATCGTCACCATGGCAACGACGCAGGTGGTCCACTCTGCCCCAGCTGCTCTGGGCCTCTGGGCAGAGTGGGAAGGTGGAAAGGCAGCTCTGGCCAGAGCAAAGGCTATGCTGGTAGGCAGGTGAAGGAAGGCCCATTCTTGCACGAATCTTTGTGCATCAGGCCTGTATATATATCCTACCTAATAAAAGGGTAATATGCAAATAACCATCACTCCGCTACACCACGAATGGGCCAGCGGGAGGCTGGGGGCAGGACTCGGGGTGGCCTATCCAGCCGTTGAGAGGCGTGGCAGGCGGGCTTATCCGGCCATTGAGAGGCGCCGGAGGCTTTTGGCCGGGTGCACAAGCGGACACCCAGCTCTCCTGCCATTGAAAGCGGGGAGCTGGGTCTCTCTCTGTGCATACGGAGAGACTATAAGATGCCAAGAAAGAAACCACTACTAAGAAAAGGACTCAAAAACTAAAACTATGGAACTTACAGGTAAAGAAATAGGAGAAAATCTTTGCTACTTTGGAGGTAGCTAGACAGCTTAGAAGGACATAGGAAACACTAACCATAAAAAAGTAATTATTAGATTTGTTAAAATTAACATCTTCTCTTGAAAAAAGACACCATTATGAAAATAAAAAGACAAGTCATAGGGAGAAATTATTCACAATACGTATGTCTGAAACAGACTTTTATGGAGAATATCTATGAAGCAGTCTTACAATTCAATGGTAAGAATACAGAAAACCCAATGTTCAAAATGTGCAAAAGATTTGCACAGACACATCACAAAAATAAGATCTATACCATCATGTGATGATTAATATCATTAGTCATAAGGGAAATGTGGATTAAGCCTCAGTGATTTTCTACAAAACAAACTAGAAAGGCTAAAATTAAAAAGGCTGACAATAACAAGTATTGGCAAGTATGAGGAGCCACTACAACTCTCATGTAGGTGGGAGTATAAACTGTTGCACCCACTTTGGAAAATGTATTGACAGTTTCTTAGAAAGGTAAACATTCCCTTACCATAGACCCAGCAATGTTACCTCTTGGTATTTAAAATAAATCAATAAATCATAACATTTGTTCACACAAGGATTTGTACACAGATGTCCATTGTAATCTTATATAATAAAAAGCTAATATGCTAATTAGACCAGATGGCAGAACAACCTTCCAGAACGATCAGTGGGCGGGGCTGTGAGGTAGCCAGGGCCACAAGGCAGCCGGGGCTTCGAGGGCTGAGTTCCTTGCACAAATTTTGTGCATCGGGCCTCTAATATATATATATATATACACACACACACATATATATATATACACACACACACATATATATATATATGTGTGTGTGTGTGTATATATATATATATATATATATATGTAAAATGTAATCTACACTACAGCATCTACATTATAAACTAAATTGGAGAGGTTGTGGAGAAATGGTAGCCTCATACACTGCTGGTAAAAATGTGAATTGGTACAGACATTATGAAAAAAACACAACAGAGTTTCCTTAAAATTAAGAATGAGCTACCATATTACCCAGCATTCCCTCTTTTAGGTATCAACCCCAAAGTTAAAAACAAAACAAAACAAAACTGTGTTCTTAATGATATATGTATCCCTATGTTCAGTGCAGCATTATTCATGATGGCCAAGACAGAAACAACCTAGGTGGCCTTCGATGGGTGGATGATTTGCTAAAGAAGAGGTAATATATATATAATGGAATACTACTCAACCATAAGAAAAGATGAAATGCTGACATTTGCAACAACATGAGAATATCATGCTAAGAGAAATAAGTCAGATGGGAAAAAAACACAGAAATATATAATTTCACTCATATGTGGAATATAAAACAGAAAGCAACAAATGAACAAACAAATAAATAAAAACTCATAAACACAGACAATGACATGATGGTTATCAAAGGGAAAGGGGGTTCTGAGGAGGTAGAAGAGGGTAAAAGGGGTCAAATTTGCCGTGACAGAAGACTTGACTATGGATGGTGAAAACACAATGTGATACACACATAATATACTATAGAATTATAATACACTGAAAAATGATATGATCTTATTAACAAATGTCCCCTAATAAATTTAATATTTTTTTTAAAATGCATGTGTAGACTTAATATATTGTTGTTTGTTTCCTGTGTTTCTCCTTTTCTATTTTATCTAGTGTCAACAATTACAAAGCAGAGAACATGTAAAAATAATGTATACTGAGAAATTATGGTATACAGTAGCATAAATATCATGTAATTTTCCTCAAATCAACTCCATAAGTTAGGTGACATTATCAGTATCCAGACAATAAGTTACATGAGGAACGAGGAATTCAAAACATACTTATATAAAAACAACTGGATTAAAAATGAATGATTTATCCCAAATCCCTATAATGCTTAAATATCATGACATGCAATCTGGTTTCCATCACCTTTATCAATGTTCATTCCACATGTTAATCACATTTCTTTCTCCATTTACACAAGAGTTGTCATTTAAAGATGGAAGACAAATTTCAAGTTTTCTGAGGCATTGCTTCACACTGTACTCTCCAAAATAGCTGAGTAATTATAGGCACTCATACTTCTGTGTATATTTTGGGGTAAATGACTAGAAAATATGATACTTGTTGGATATTTCATAAAACAACATAACTAAACTATAACTTTTTGCAAATACATACAGAAGCAGTTGTGGATTGTCCCCAAGATTTGCAAATGCCACCAATTTTGCAGAAGTAGTTGACTTGTAAAATCTACTTGTTCTGTTAATTTGCGTAGAGCTAAGTATTATTCCAAATGTTGTGTGTGCTGTAAGCCCATCCTATTGATGTTTTGAAAAAATTTCAGATACAATTAACAATAAAACATTTAAATTTACACTCAGAGAAAACTTTAAATATTTTTGAAGTATCTCATGATTATATGTCTTTTCATCTAAAATAAACTTGTGCATAATCTGTTTCCAAACTGGACTTTATATCTTTGTACTGTCATATCTGTATGCCATAGTGAAAACACTCTACCAATGACAAAGTTTTCTTTTTAATTAACAGCCTACTAAAGTTCAACATTTGTAATCTTAGCAGAGTATCGTTAACCTTTAAGATTTCTGTGCTTAGTGTGTAGGGTAGTTTTGATGTAATATTGGAGAACTCAGCATAGCTCTGCTCACTTCACTGGCTTTACCATTGGCCTATAAATTAATAGATGAAAAATAAAATCTTATGGTGAAATAACATGAACATAACTAAACCACATAACCTTTTCTATTTTGGGAATGATATTTTGATAAATTGAATCTCTAATTACTTTAACTTTTAGCAGGAAATGATACTGGACGGAAACCTTTATCCTTTTTTCATGGAAATAATGCATTCAAAGTTTTAAAATTAACTTAAAATTTGGAGAGGGAAAATTGTTCCATCTAGTTGGGACTCACTATATTTTATGATAAAAGATAACAGTAGAAGTTTAGCCAAGGATTTATTAAGAAAATGAGAAGGGTAACTATGATGGCTATAAACACACTGCAGTGTTAATTAAATGGTGTCCTTCGGAAATTTCATTTCAGATTTTTTTTTTTAATTTGCCTTATGTAGCAGTTTATTAAGCAGCATAGAACCAATGAAACTAACCTACTACTTACAATGGCATGACATTTTTAATAGCTTATTTGCATTATGTAAATATTAAATAGTAATAATACCTTCAAAATTTTGAATAAAGAATAATTTTAACATAATTACATCAATAAATTAAATTTAAAATTTTTTAAATACTCAAAATTGCTATAGAAAGTAATGATCATATCACCATTGTAAACTATACCAAGTCATTTTTAGTTTTGTGACCTTGAGTTAGCAACAGTTTCCTGTTTAAAATTGTTGGGTTAGCATCAATCATTCCAAAGCTTTCTCCCAAGTCTGAAGGGAAAAATAAGTAAATAAATAAAGTATTAAACTTCAAACAAAATTGAGATTATTTTCATGATCCTCATAAGATATAAGCATTATTATAAATTACATCATAGAGATAAATAAACTCATGATATTCTTATTTTAACCCAGTTTTTCCAAACCCTGGATCTTGAAATTATGTTTGGCCACTTTTTTTTTTTTTTTAATTTATCTTTACTGTTGAAAGTATTACAGATGTTCCCTTTTTGTCCCTGTTGACCCCTGCCTCCCTATCACACCCCCTCCCAGGCTTTCACCACACTATTGTCCATATCCATAGGTTATATATAAAAGTAAAATGATCCAATTGAGAAAAAGTGTAGATCTTTACAATATGTGTATGCATAAGAATTTTAAAAAAAACAAAACAGAATGCAGGATGAAATAATATTTCTTTTTTTCTGGCTAATTGTATATTTTTAAGTACAAAATTTTAGTTATGTTAAGGGAATAAATATGTCCTAACATGAATGATTAAATTATTTTTATTAACCCTATGTCCTTGAACATAGGATATTTTCTTCTCTTAGATTTTAAGTATATTTACTTCAAAATTATTATGAATAGGCATGAAACTAGAAGCAACCATTAATTTCCATTAAAAGAGATATAAAGGCTAGAATAGGCTTATTAAGCTCATCATGCTAGTAACCTCAAGATGTGGATTTTATTTACATACTTTATATCAGGTATTGGCAAACTATAGGCCTCTTGCAGATCAACTGTTTTTGAAAATAAAGATTTATTGGAATAAGCCCCATCCATTTATTTATATGTTGCTTATGTCTGGTTTCCCATTACAGAGTTGAATAGTTGCAACAGAGATGCTATGGCATAGAGGGTCTAAATATTTGCTATCTGGCCCTTTATAGAAAATATGTGTTGACTCATGCTATAGACACTAAAGTCTTAACCCAAGAAACTGTAAGGAAAGAAAAAGGACTCTCTTTTTCTTTGTGGTGGCCTTCCACAATTTATGAGAAATACTTGGTAATTAAACCCCAGGATTTTTGGCTCCTCTGTTCAAACTTTGGGACAAGATAACCTACTCTCATTCTTGCATCTCCTTCCCCCCCTGCTATTTTCACAACTCAGGGTTAACTCACACCAAGGGATCTCTAGTTAGTAGAAAGTTCCCTTCTGCCCTTCTCTTCTAACAATCGTTTTTTGAACTCTTCGTAACTTTTGCTCTAAGCATGTTTTACTGGCTTGGGAAAAAATACTGGCAAGACAACGCCTTAGGACATCTGCCAGACTATCTCCTGGAAAGCAAACAAACTGTAACTTTTCAAGACAACCCCTGGTATCTCTCAACTTCAACATAATCATCCTCCTTTCCTTATCACCTAGCAACAGTGACCAATTGCTCTTTAAAACTGGAAGCCACTCTTTATTCCCTGCTTGTATTGACTAGCAACACTTGGCCCTTTGCCCCCTTGGAAAGAAAAATAAACTTCCTCTCTGAATCTCTCCTCTTAGTTATGAATTCTTTCACAGCTTGTTTTGGTCAAACCCTAACAGAAACAAATTATTATTTTTTTATCAATTTTTATTTGTCATTAAATTTATTGGGGTGACATTGGTTAATAAGATTATATAGGTTTCAAGTGTACAATTCTGATACATGATTTGTATATTACATTGTGTGCCCACCACCCAAGTCAAAACTTCCTTCTCACCATATATTTGGCCCCCTTTACACTTTACTACCCGAACCCCCTTCCCTCTGGTAACCACCATACTGTCGTCTGTGTCTATGGGTTTCAGTTGTAATCCACATGAGTGAAATCATATGATTCTTAGCTTATTCTGACCGATTTATTTCTCTTAGCGTGATATTCTTAAGGTACATCCATGTTATTGCAAATGGCAGTATCTCATTTTTTCTTATGGCTGAGTAGTATCCCATCCATATAATAAAAACCCAGTGGTTGTAACCCCGTAACGACCAAAGACCATTCATCAGGAGGTGCATTGAGCACCTCTCAGTCCCTCCCCCCAGCCCATGAGCAGAGGCTCTTGCAGAAGGTGGGGCAGGGCATGAGCTACTAACAGCAGAGAGCTATGAGTGGCGGAGGGCAGGGTGGCCAGCTGAGGCAAGCGGAAGCAATCTGCTCTGGGCCTGTAGTTGTATATATCTACAGAAATACAACATCTTCATTATCCAGTCATCTACTGAAGGACACTTTGGTTGTTTCCAAGTCTTGGCCACTGTGAATAATACAATGAACATAGGGCTGCATATATCTTTATGAATAAATGTTTTCAAATTTTCATGTAGGAACTCAGAAGAGGGGTTTTTGAGTCATATGGTAACTTTCTTATTTAAGGAACCTCCATAATATTTTCCATAGTGACTGTACCAGTTTACATTCTCATCAGCAGTGGATAAGGGATTCTGATCCTAATTTCCATAAAAAGAATAATGTATGAAATCCAACGTGTGTGAAACAAAATGGGGGAAATATTTTTCAATGTTCATTCCTAATTGGGAATTTGCATTACCTTTAATTATGAGTTAAGACAAAAAGCACACTTGTATTAGTTGCATTTTTGAATATGTAAACAAAAATTACATATATTTTAATAATACTTAATAATTATACAGCTATGTCAAAATATCTTTAATATTTATTACTTGTTCAAAATTATGGTACTCAGGATCTCTAAAAGATCTTTAAGATGTTAATAAAAAACACATACAATGTCAAAAATTGTAAATATGTTGGCAATATATTTCATTTCCTTTGTAATACTTTTATTGTATGTGTTGTATTTAAAGACAGTATTTGGAGAAATGTTCTATAGGATTTTTCATAATGCAAAAGGAGTATATAGCAAAAAAATAAATGAATAAATAACATAAGAATCAAGAACTAATGTTTTAATAAACAAACTTTCAATTTATCAACTACAAATTTTATTTAGATTTAGATACAAAGGTATCATGTCACTCTCTATTGGGTCTTTGTCTTAACAGAATTAGATTTTACTTATTATTCATAGAATAATGTTAGGCAAAAATAAAAATAATTTTAGATTCCACAGAAGTTGAAGGTTTTTTGTGTTGCATTAACACCTAGTATACCCTGAGGAGTATTCTGTAATAAGGAAATTGCCCACCAAACCTCCTTTTTTGAGTATCATGTCTCTGTTAAAGCTACTTTATCATTTAGTGCTCCTGTACTTTCAGGATGATGGGCAAGCTCTAATTCCAAATTTCCAATAAAAATTGTGAGACTGTGGTCTGCTATTTCAACCTTGGACTTTCACTTCTCTTGACATGAATATTCAAAAGGACAATCTCTTCCACAAAAGGAATGTTTCATTAATATTAAAATATATTCATTTTTTCTTTTATCTTTCACTGGCCTGAAACTAAAATATTACTTATCTAGTCTATGCTTCCAATCTTTTCAACACATTCATACATTCATCACAGAGAAAGGTCTCTGAAGGCTTATCCACATAAGAAGTCCAGGCTTCTGTACCATAAGCCTGATGAGTTATGGTAAGGCTGGAAAATGAAATATACTTAGTACTTTCTGCTTAGATATCTAGAAAATTGATATTTATATCTCAAAGCAGTATTATCTAGCATTAGTACTATTTTTGAATCAATATTCCTTGTTAAAAACGGCTTTAAAGATCATTGTCATTAATCATATGTGGTTTTCTGATTTGGATTTACATAGTGTGGACATATAATTAGAATTAAAAGGTAGTAGAAAGATTGTACTTCAATACTAAATGAAAATATTTTTTACATATCTCCAAATTAGAATGTCTTGAATGTGCTAATATAATTATGTTATAAAAGTCAACATGATATTATTTAGAGTCAGATATTATTTTAGCACATGTTTAAATTCCTTATTAAAACTTCATTAATTTGACATTCAAAATTAGTTCTCTTGATTGAGAATTGTAAACACTTTGGGTTTAATAAAATGTTAGTCATAATATCAAACTACTTTTAATTAGATTCATATTGTTCTTACTGCTATATTAGGAACAAGTTCTAAGAATGACCTAAAATAGATGGGTGAAAAATTTTGTTACTATTACTGGCCTCTTAAATTTATTGGCTTTTGACGAATTTTAAAATCCTATTCCTGAAGTGCAGAGAGTACGTGTTCACATTCAGGATGTGTCACAATCATGGGTTGAACTATCTTCAAAGCAGGGAATACTACGGAATGTCTTATCGCCTCTAAGAGGAAATAGGTTCAAAACTACATAAGGAGACAAGCAATAAAAACTGAGCAGGTATTTAATATTATGCCTAATGCATTTATTATTCTATCTACAGTTATTTACTAAATACAATTTAAAATATTAGCATGCATACACCTTTTCATAATAGCCAGAAAAAGGTGTACCCCTTCTAAACAACTGAGAAATCAACCTATTGGACTAAAGTGTTGTTTTGGGTCAATTGATCTAAGATTCACTTAAGAAATATTGACACAGGACACCTTGTTTGTTTGTTTTATGTCTTGGCCACCATGAACAATGCTGCAATGAACATGGGTGGGGGGAGGGCAAATATCTTTGTGAATACATGTTCTTGAGTTTTTCAGGTATATACCCAGGAGAGAGATTTCTAGGCCATTTGGTAGTTTTAGTCTTAATTTTTTGAGGCATAGCCAGACTGTTTTCCATAGTGGTTGTACCAGTCTACCTTCCCACCAGCAGTGAATGAGGGATCCCCTTTTCCCACAACACTTGTTATTGCTTGTCTTGTTGATAATGGCCTCTCTAACAGGTGTGAGGTGGTATCCAATTGTAATTTTGATTTACATTTCCCTACTTGCTAGTGAGGTTGAACATATTTTCATACATCTATTGGCTGTCCATATGTCTTCTTGGGAAAGGTGTATTTTCAGGTCCTCTGCCCACTTTTTGATTGGGTTGTTTGGCTTTTATGAATTCTTTATATATTTTGGAAATTAAATCTTTGTTAGGGCTAGTGTATGCAAATATCATCTCCCATCAGGTTGGCTGCCATTTTGTTTTGTTGTCAGTTTCTTTTGCTGTGCATAGGGGACTGGACAAAGAAAATGTGGTTCATATACATGATGGAATACTAATCAGCCATAAGAAAGGGTGAAATACTGCCATTTGCAACAACATGGATGGGCAATGAGAATATCATGCTGAGTGAAATAAGTCAGTCAGAAAAAGCTAGGAACCATATGATTTAACTTATATGTGTGATATGAGTGAAACTCATGAACACAAACAGCAGTATGGTGGTTGCCAGAGGGAAGGAGTGAGGGCGAAGATTTGACTTTGGGCTTGGGGAGCATGGTGCAATATACAGATCTTGTAACATAAAACCCACACCTGAAACCTATATGATTATATTGACAGATGTCACCCCAGTAAATTTAATAAAAAAAGAATGTCAATTTTTGTTTTTTGCTTTAACATAAACATTAAAATATAATTAAAATTAATGATAGAACTTATGAAATTAACTCATCATTTTTCAGTTAACATAGACAAATATATATATTTGACTGAAATTTTCAGGACTTTACCAGCTTTTTGGTCATGATTCTTTTACTTCTTGCCTCTGACAGAACAGCTTATATTACACTTGCAATATTTTATTGTCATATTTTGTATTTTCTTAACAATATGATAATCTTCTGCGGAAATAAACTTCAGCCTTTAGTTCTGAGAAGACAGAAATGGCCTATACATTTAAAATGACAATTTTTCTTTTTCAACACTATTCTAAAAAAAATCTATTAGCTATTTTTTAACTAGAGCACTAATTGTCAACTATATGCTTGATATAAATAAAGTGTTGTTTAATAATAATAATAGCTTTTATTAATAAAATAATTATATATGCTTGTAAAAAATAATAATTTTTTCAAGCTTTAAGATTTCTCAAAAAATCCTAACATTTTATATCTGGTAGAGTTACTTTCTTGTGTATATGTGCACCTCTTCCATGCACTAGAATGGCAATCTCTATATTTACTTTAAACTGTTACTGTTTCTTAATAAAGTACTGATAAAAACCTGAGTCAGAGTGTCTATGGGAAGTTTCTAGGATTATATATCTTGGACCTGTCAGGACTCCCAGCCATCATGGCTCTGGTCATGGCACCAGGTTGCAGGCTAGATCCCCAGTGCGGGGCATGCAAGAGGCAGCCAATCAATGATCCTCTATCATCATTGATGTTTCTATCTCTCTAGCCCTCTCTGAAATCAATAAAAATACATATATATTTAGGATCCTCATCTTTAATTTCATCTTCATCTTCATCTTAAAAAAAAAATCTCTCTTGAATTCTCTTTTGTGTCCAGTGTCACTAAACAGTCCTTCTTATTGATGAAAAGTATGCCTCATCAACGCCTCACTCAGTTTTTGCTGTTTACAATTATTTTTTATATTCTCTTAACTTTGGGATACATTTACAAGTTCTTCTCTTATTATCTGTTTTCTTAATGTCTATTTACTCTCCTTTAATCTTTATATCACACCCTTGCACGTAAAACTAATCCAGATGAAATAAAATAGCAAGCTTCTAATTCTTATTCCCAAATAATTAGATTTCCCTCATGCCTAAATTATTGACTCCATGGGAAAAGGCTTACATTGTTTTACATATTTTCTTATTAGCAGGCATCCCTAATAGTATAATATAAAAAACATTAGGTTTGTAGCAAAATTAAAATGTAGAAGAACAATAATAATGCCTAATCTGTGAATTCTGTAGCCTTAAGTAAGAAGACCACTTCCTTATCTCTTTAATGTCTTATTCCTCTCTTGACATGAGGGTCATAACAGTTCTTTTTTGGGGACTGTGAGAATTCAAGGATGACCGTGTGACAGTATTTAGCTTCATTAAAGCTTCATTGATACTTAGTGACAATTCCTCCCACTTTCTTATTCTCACAGGACGCTGAGTTTCTGATACCTGCTATGTGTCCAACCAAAATTATTACTCTGAGTATTAAAGAAAACAAACAGGACAATACCTGGGTCATAGCTGCCATATTGAAGCCTATTGCTCTACCAGGAAAAGTATCAGTAGTAGCCCGGGGCTGCCACAAAGCGTTGATAAAGCAAAAGAAGATTGGAGTGAGCTTTCTTTTCATCTCAACATCTAGATATAGAGAATTAGCAGAGGAGTGAAAAAAGACACTATTCTACTTATTATGCTCTTTGTTTCTCCTTGTATATCCTCTTCTTTCCTTCAAAATCACATAAACTGCCAGTACAGATGGTGGGGCATATAAGACAGGCACTGTTGTAAACTACTAGAAACAGCAATAGTGGTCTAGATCACTGTCAAATAGAGTGTTAGCTACCTTGTGAAGGTTTGTTGAACAAGAAAATACGGGTTCATTCCATTCCCTGACATATATATTAATTGGCTATTGTAATTGGCTGATTTGTCTGTTGTTGTTTTTTTTAATTCTTTATTGTTTAGCGTATTACATATGAATTCTTTTTCCCCCATTGACCTCTCCCCACTTGTTTCCCCCCCTCCCCCTGCCCAGCACATGCCCTCACCCCCCCCCCCTACTGACTATGTCCATGGGTTATGCTTATATGCATGCATACATGTCCTTTGGTTGATCTCTCCTCCCCCCAATCCCTTTCCCCCTCCCCTGACCCCAGCCTTTCCCCTGAGGTTGGATGGTCTGTTCAATGCTTCTATGTCTCTGGATCTATTTCAGTTCATCGGTTTATGTTGTTCATTATATTCCACATATGAGTGAGATCATATGATATTTATCTTTCTCCGACTGGCTTATTTTGCTTAGCATAATGCTCTCATTGTTCTTCACCAATTTCCTATTTTCTATCACCTTTTATTTTTAGTTTTATTTTTCTCCCCTCTAATATAATAACTTTTTTTTGTTACTTCAATCTCCTTCACTCAACTAACTCAAATAATATAAGTTTTAATATACTTGTTGATTTGAAAGAACATTTTCAAATTAGAATCTATTTTAGGACTTTCATGGAAAATAGTGATTGGAAATTAATGGCTTTAATGGCATTAAAACATAATTGAGAAAGTGGAAAAATACAAAATACAAGCATGTATCTAAAATTCAATATTCAAATTGCAGCATGAAAAAAATATTAGATGTATTTATAAACCCACCGAAAAGTTAAAGATTTTTCAAATGTATTAGATGTTTATGTAGTTACTTGCTTATATACCATTTATCATCATAAAGAACATTCCAATGAATGCAAAAATGTCTCTATGGTATACTAAATGCATCCTTTTATTCCTTAATGTTCTACAGAAAAACTAATTAAATAATGTAATGGCTGATTTCATGGACTTTTTTTTTTTTTTTTTTTTTTTTTTTTGGCACAGCTAGAAGATCCAGATAGAAACAGAACATAGACCAACAGTAAATTTGCACTATTTCTATTTTAATCTAAATTTTCAGGATTTAAAAAATGCTTTTATTTAATTATAGAAAAATATATACATGAACATTCTGTGTCCACTTGAGGGTGATGCATATCTTATCCATTTAACAATGTTTAGATTGAGGTTTTGGAAAAATGTGTGTGTGTTTTTTTAAATATTGATATTTCAATCTCCTCTCTGTTAGTTATATTTTGTTTCTATATCAAATATCATCAATCTCTTTCATTGGTAACAAGAATGTCTTTTGAGGTTAATAGTACAAGACAGTCCGTAAACTCAAATTCAAAGGAGAAAATATCATTTTGTTATAGTATTATTTTCCATAAAATTTAATTTCATAGTTGAAAATAAATGTGATGAATTGATGTTGTTGCTGTTTCTTTAATGTGTTTAGAAAATAGCATTAAAAGCGCTAAATAAACAGGGCTATTCTAATCAACAATAACCTAAATTAGTAGATATTATTTGGCAAATGGAATTTATTTTATTCACATATACTATATTTAAGTATTTTAACTAGAGATTCAAGTTAATGTTGAAAATTAAATTAAAGTAGTTATTAGGCAGTGATTTACATTATGGAATTTTGAATGTTTATGTTACATTATAGGTTATAAGGTTTAAAAAATGATGTAACACCTTCAGAACATAAACAGGTAGGTTTTAATTTTATAATATAGTCATTCTCCTATAGGAGTGACCTAGACTCTGAAAGATCATGATGGGATTAGTTTTCTATGCAAATATATCTACTTATCCCATAGTATATGGGTCTTTCTTAAAGAATTTTGAGTACAAAGATGGTCATGATCAAATTCTGTACTAGATAGAACACTCCAATGGCTACAATAATATAAAAAAAACCTAATGTACTAGTCACAATGAATAATAATAGTAAGATTAAGAGCTGAGGCAAGAGAGAACAAGAAGGTTACATTGCAGGTAGAAAAAATAAAAGACTAAAAAAGAGGTGACAGTTATTCTAATGAGATCATTTACACAGATTGCTAAGTTACATTCACAAGATCAACCCAAGAGAAATTAAGAGAAGAGGTAGAAACATGGTTTTCAGGGACTGACAAAAACAAAATAAGCAGCAATTGTAATTAAGACAAAACCAACCAACCAAACCAAGACACTTTTGAGAAAATCACTAGGGAGTTTGAAAGCTGTCTTTTAAAAACGTGTGTGGGAGAGGTATGGAGAAGAATAGGGAGGAGGTTACTAATTGGGGAAATAGCAGCCAGAGGCAGCTGTGAAAAGACTGGTTGAAGAAATATTTTGAAATGTAGTCTTTGCCCGAGTTCACCCTCTCTGCTTCACAGTCTGGAAGCTCTCTTGAGGCAGTAAATTGCCATAAGCATAGGGCTCCCATCTTTCAGGGATCATCGCTTTTTCTTGCCTGATGTTCAGTGCCTTGAAATCTATTGTTTCATCTATTTTGTTTGAATTTTGAGTTATTTTTTGAGCAGGTGGCTATATGTGGTCCCTAAAACAGTCTTGCCTGAGAAAGCAGTCATATTAGGATTTGATATTTTATTTCCGATGGCAGGAGTAGGGAAACTTTTTCTACCAAGGACCAGATGGTATTTTCATCTTTATGGGCAATACAGTCCCTGTCACAACCACTCAACTCTGCCATATTAAAGCAAAAATAACTAAAAACAATATAGAAATAATGGGTACGGCAGGCTATGGCTTGCAGTGAGCCAGAGTAGCTTGTCAAACCCTGTTCTATGATAACCATTACAATTTTGAAAACAATGTTTAACACAAGCTAACAGAAAAAATATATAATTAGATAGTAAATTTAAAAATACAACTTTAAAAGAAGTCACATTAAATCAGAACATAAAACAATCAGGACAATTTGAAAGCACATGAAAAGATAGTTTTAAATTGAACATATGGGAAATTATATTAAGCTTATATAGGCTAAATGATTTCTGTACAAGGCAATTGCTGTCATTCGGCTTAAAACACTAATTTCTGATAAAAAGTAACAGGTAAAATGTACACATATACAGGAATTGTATAAAGGGGAAAAGATATACTCTGTAAAAGTGACTAAAATAAATATTCGATAACTACATTGTTATTAAATAACAGATCAAAAGGGATGATAAATACGGTGACTTAACATTGATAAAGTTTAAAATTTCAAGGAAACGCACACATTTTAAATTTGTATGCATCCAGTAATATTCTCAAAATGTATGAAGCATATTTTAGCAAAGTTCATAAAGAAATAAGCAGATTGACAAAGGAGAAGATTTTAACACTGCTCTTAGCCCTTCATATAGCAAGCAGGGCAAAACATAATTCAGTACGAGATAAGTGGTTACAATACTGAAAATATACAAAGTACTAGTACAAGAAATCATTTTGATATGCATTAAATTCCACTCAATTTAAAGGATAGAAAAAATAAAGAATAACTATTATATGATTCCATTTATACAAATTTCAAGTACAGGCAATATTAAATTAGAACCGTAAAACTGCATCAGAATAGGGTCAAAGTCTGGGCCTTTGATACTGTGGGTCTATTGGGAATTGTGTGGAGGAAGGAAACACTGTCGGCTTTGGTAGTCTGAACAGAAATTCCTGCCACACTGGAGAAGCATGTTATATTGACAGTATCACACCCACAAACCTTCAGAATGAGACTTCTGCATATTTATTCCAAGAAATAAGAACAACAACAAAAAATGTGGAGAAGCTGGAACCCTAATCATGGTAATCACCAAACAGAATATTTCAGATAACAGGTTGCCCTGTATCCGTACTGGTGCCAGCACTCTCCTCTCCCAGTTAGCAGAGGTGCCCAAGTGGTCTTCCAGTAACTTTATTTGTGCATTTTTTTTTCTGAGAGGCATGCATCAGGAACAATAGCCCCACTTGTCTAGGGTGAAAGACAGTATTATCCTAAGGATATAGAAGCAAACACAGGATGAACATGAAAATAATTTGAGAGGCTCATGAGTCTTCTAGAGTTGGATGTCCAGAAAATGGTTGGATATCTTAGATTGCAGATGGGAAAATGCAGATCTATAAAGCCATCCTTCCACAAGGTTTACTGAAGCAGTGGGCATGTAGGAAAGTGCAATGAAGAAAATGTCAAGTAAGAAGACAACAGAACTGAAGATTGCTCTACGGGACACCAAAATGGAAGGAGCCGAAAAGGAAATAAAATTCCTAAACTATGACTGAGATATGTAACAAGATATGTAAGAAGATAACAGGAGTGCCTGGAAAACTAAAATAAAGGTAGGATGTAGTAAAGAGTAAAGGATGCCAAATATATGGTGACTAAAGATGATTTGATTTTGGGTGGTGGGCACACAATGCATTGCGCAGATGGTGTATCATAGAAATGTACACTTGAAACCTACATAACCCTGTTAACCAATGTCACCAATAAAGTTAGTAAAAATTTTAAAAAGATATAAGACTCCTTGTTCTGAAATGAAGGATGACCAATCTGGAATGTTTGAAAGGCTGTCAATCACTAATGAACCCAATGAGATTATTCACATTAATATACTGAAGTTACATAATAGATTTTGGTGTTTTGATGAGTAAATGAGAAATTAGGAGCAGAGTCAATTAGATGCAAAAAAGTATAAATACAGAGCTATATGTGTGTGTGCCCATGTGTATCATTGAGCATGTAGATATGTTTATGTGTGTGTGTTTCAGATGTAAGAATATTGAGGATATTTTTATTCTAAAATTAATGGGACTAGATGAAAACTTTCATTGAAATGTAAATCTCTTGAGGGTAAAATTTTTATCTCCTTGCTCAGAGGATGCTGCTGAAATAATTCTGACACCTGTCATTTAGTCAACTCCTCATTTAGATAAGTGAAATGTCCTAGATTATATAATTATCTGAAATTAATTGAACCCAACACACTACTGATTATTAGATAAACTGTCATTTTATGTATCACTGGGGAAAACATGATACTGCCAAATTATTTCACAAATTTTTTGTATCACTTGTAATTGTTATTGAATATTTACAGAAAAATGAAGTTATTTTCAAATAGATTTTTATTATATATCACATGAAAAATATACATGCTAATTAAATGACTTAGCGTATACCTAAAATATTGTTCACATTTAGTGTCCATATTTTCCAAACCATTTTTCAACTCACAATTTCAAAAATCTATGTTTTATAATATGGAATCATTTGCTTTACTTCCTGAGTGTTATTGGTACAGCATTGCTCAAAGAACTCTCTAATATTCTGCGCCAGACCTTCCTATAAGCCACTTAAACAAGTAATAATGTACATTGCAGGAATTAACAACTTCTTGGGTGACAGGAACCTTCAGCTAAATCTGGAATTCAGAGCAATTTATAAAGAAGTTATTAGAATTTATCAAATGCACTAAGAAAAATAAATCTGAGACCTAAATTAAGTTGTCATTATTTTCCATGTAGTTCTCTTCTAAATACTCCATACCAGTATTCTTGGAATCATATCCACTTTTACATGTGTTTAAATTGATATTTTAAAAAAATAAAAATTAAGTATTCATAAGTAAAATACTATGCTACTATCAAAGTAATGTGTTAAAGGACACATAGGACTTGGAAATATATTTATGATATTAAAATATATGAATATGTAAATATATGTGTGAATGAGTACATATACAATACACACATGCATATATCTATATACAGATATAATCATATTAATATCTATATATATAAAAGCTTAAGCGACCATCGCAACCAAACAGATGAACGAACAGGCTGCGTGGGGCGACCAGGCCAGCAGGGGAGTTAGTGAAAGGTGACCAAACTACCGAGCAGCAGCCTGCATGGGGTGACCAGGCCGACAGGGGGGTTAGTGAGGGGCAACCAAACAACCAAGAACCAGGCTGTGTGGGGCGACCAGGTCTGCAGGCAGCTTAGTGAAGGGTGACCAAACAACCAAGCAGCAGTCTGTGTGGGGCAACCAGGCCGGCAGAGGGGGCAGTGAGGGGCAAACAGGCTGGCAGGGGTGGGCAGTTGGGGGTGACCAGGCCAGCAGGAGGGGCAGTAAGAGGTGACCAGGCCAGCAGGGGGGGATGTTGAGGGTGACTAGGCCAGCAGGGGAGGCAGTTGGGGGTGACCAGACCAGCACGGGGGGCAGTTAGGAGCAATCAGGCAGGCAGGCAGGTGAGCAATTAGGAGCCAGTGGCCCCGGATTGTGAGAGGGATGTCTGACTGCCAGTTTAGGGTCAATCCCCAGGATCGGGCCTAAACCGGCAGTCGGACATCCCCCGAGGGGTACCAGATTGGAGAGGGTGCAGGCTGGGCTGAGGGGACCCTCACCCCCATGCATAAATTTTGTGCACCGGGCCTCTAGTATATGAAATAACTCTGAAGAATATATACAAAGATACTGTAAGATAGTACTATGGGTAACTGTTTCCTGTATTCCCTTGATGTATTTGTATTTTCAATTTTCTACTGTTCATCAATACTACTTTGCCATTTAAAAATAAATGGGATAGATTATCCTTGAAAATTTCTCAATAAAGAATTTCCATAACATTTCTTGGTATAATTTCAGATAATTTTAAACTTCAGATTAAATTTGAATTAGAGGAGAAACCAAGATGGCGGCATAGGTAAACACCTAAACTGCTACCTTGCACAACAATTTCAAAACTACAACTAAAAGACAAAACATCTATCACCCAGAACCATGGGAAAGCTGGCTGAGTGGAAGTTCTACAACTAGAAGGAAAGAGAAAACAGCATTGAGATGTGCACAAGCGCTGAAATGCTGAGGTACAGAGGTGCGCGAATCGGGCTGGCAGAGGGTGTCTGGGTGTGTTGCTTCTTTCAACCCGAAGGGAGACAAGCTCACGATTACTCTGAAATTCAGTTTCTGGGGAGACACGGGGAACCCAAACTCCTACGGGGAGAAGCTGGACTGTCTGCCATTGGGTCGGAAAGTGAGGGTGGCTTGCTTGCAGAGCTGTGCCCAGCAATCATTGTTTACTGTGCTGGGGCGTGGGACATGGGGACTTGGAAACATGGAAACGCAGAGGTGGCTGATGGCAGCCATCGCTGTTTGCCATGCCCTAGCCTAGTGACTCCCTGAGACCCCGCCCCGCACAATCTACAAATCCACCCAAGCTCTGCGCAGTGGCTTTTGCATATAAATGGCCTGTCCTATTGCAGCTTAACCAAACAAACTGCAGCTCAGGTCAGACAGCTCCAAAACCTCCAAACCCCAAGCAAAGAGGAGAAAACTGTAGTTCTCACTGTAGCTCCTGTTGGGTGGCCTCAGACAGTTAGTTGACCTGCACCCCATTGGAGATCCAGAAGCTAGTATATCTAGTGGTCAGTTTGAGACGACACCAGATTTCAACTACTCACATCCATAAGTGACACATTTAAGAGGCAGACTCAGTGAGCACCAAAGCCCCACTGAAGCATGTCTCCAGTGCAGCAGTTCTTCCATTATAGACACAGCTGGTCCTCACAGCCAATTGGCCTGGAGGTCAATTCCTCCCAGTGACACCAACAACAATCAAGAATTAACTAAAACAAGGCTGTATACACAGTCCACAAAGGGGTGCACCAAGAGTGTCCACCTCAGGTAACTGGGAGGCTGACCCACTGGCCCATATAGGACACCTAGCACACAAAGCCACCCTAGCAACTCAGGGAAGCAGCGAAAATGAGGAGACAAAGAAACAGATCACAAATGAAAGAAATGGAGGACAACAAAAGACTGGATATAGAGTTCAAAACCACGGTTATAAGGTTTTTCAAGGATTTCCTAGAAAAGGCCAATAAATTTAACGAGACCCTCGAGGATATGAAAAAGGACCAACTAGAAATTAAACATACACTGACTGAAATAAAAAATATTATACAAAGACCCAACAGCAAACTAGAGGAACGCAAGAATCAAGTCAAAGATTTGAAATACAAAGAAGCAAAAAACACTCAACCAGGAAAGCAAAAAGAAAAAAGAATCCCAAAATTTGAAGATAGTGTAAGAAGCCTCTGGGATAACTTCGAGCGTACCAACATCTGAATTTTTGGGGTGCCAGAAGAAGAGAGAGAGCAAGATACTGAAAACCTATTTGAAAAAATAATGACTGAAAACTTCCCCCACCTGGTGGAAGAAATAGACTTACAAGTCCAGGAAGCACACAGTACCCCAAACAAAAGGAATCCAAAGAGGACCACACCAAGACACATCATAATTAAAATGCCAAGGGCAAAAGACAAAGAGAGAATATTAAAAGCACCAAGAGAAAACAGTTAGTTACCTACAAGGGAGCACCCATACGATTGTCAGATGATTTCTCAACAGAAACTATGCAGGCCAGAAGAGAGTGGCAAGAAATATTCAAAGTAATGAATAGTAAGAACCTACAACCAAGATTACTCCACCCAGCAAAGTTATCATTCAGAATTGAAGGTCAGATAAAGAGCTTCACAGATAAGGAAAAGCTAAAGGAGTTCATCACCACCAAAACAGTATTATAGGAAATGCTGAAAGGTATTCTTTAAGATGAGGAAGAAGAAGAAAAAAGTAAAGATAAAAATTATGAACAACAAATACATATCTATCAACAAGTGAATCTAAAAATCAAGTGAATTAAAATTCTGAGGAACAGAATAAACTGGTGAATATAATAGAATCAGGGGCATAGAATGAGAGTGGGATTGATAATTCTCAGGGGGAGAGGGGTTTGGGGGGTATGGGAAGAGACTGGACAAAAATCATACACCTATGGATGAGGACAGTTGCGGGGAGGTAAGGGCTGAGGGTGGGGTGGGAACCGGGTGGAGGGGAGCTATGAGGGGAGAAAGGAGAAACAATTATAATAATCTGAACAATAAAGATTTATTAAATTAAAAAAATAAAATAAAAAATAAATTAAATATTAGACTGCAATATACTAAAAACATTGAAATTTTACCTACCTATAACAGAAATTTATTACAAATTATCATATTTTTTCTAATTTATAATAGTCAAATGGATCATCATGAAAAAATTATCTTCTTCTTTGAAATAAGTATATTGTCAAAACCTCTCAGGGAAAGTTACTTAGCACATAGCTCATTTGGTTGCAACATTATAATTGTTAGTTTACATTTCTAATTATACACTACTCTAAATAACCCAAAATGTCTAATAATAATTATACAATGTAAATAATTGCAGGGACATATTAACCATTGTTCTATTAATTTACGCATTTTCACTTTTGTTACAATATTAAGGATAAAGTGTTTATGTCCATATTTCAGTCTTTATTAATATACACTTGGCATACATTGAACATAGAATTTTAATTTTTTTGAGTCTTCATATGTATATGTATATATGTGTGTGTATATATATATATATATGTATGTGTATATATATATATATATATATATATATATCCTCACCTGAGAAAATTTTTTTTTTATTAATTTTTTTTAGAGAGAGAGAAAGAGGGAGAGAGAAACATCAATTTGTTCCCTTCCTTACACACCCAGATCAGGGATCAAACCTGCGATCTAGGTAGGTGCCCTGACCTGGAATAGAACCCGCACCCTTTTGGTGTACTGAACAGTGCTCCAACCAACTGAGCCACCCAGCCAGGATCACATGTATTTCTAGATTATCTACTTTCTGCAAACATAAAAGGAAGCTATGTGTTTTTTGTACTTATGTCTTTTCTAATAATCCATTTTCCCTCCTCTTTAACAGAATTAAGTAGTTTAAATATATTTTAAACTTACATACTCATTTAAACCTTCTCTTCTCTGAAGACGACAGAATGGAAGCTGCAGCCATCAGAGGTCTTATAAATGAGTGGAGGAAAGGGACAATAAAAAAGTCAGTTGTAACATAGCATGAAATGCGCCTGACAGAGGACACACCGGGTCAAATCATTTGAACTTCCTAGAGCTGTCAACTGTATTGAAAGGTACATGAGTGTTGTCCAGATTCTGAAGAAAATTCAGGGCAGAGATTCCCAGAAGAATCTAGCACAAATACCTTGCTTTAGGAGAGAAACATATTATGGATACTGCAAATAAGTTAGTATGATTTTCTGTGAGAGTTATGTGGATCTGATATCTAAAGTTGACAGTGGACAGAAGCCAGATTATAAAAGGTTTTGGAATATAAGATTCAAGAGTTTAGATTCTTCACATAAAGGCAAAGCATATAGCAATGGAAAGACAGAGGATGGTGACTATAGAAGGTGCAAATATGTTATAATAAGTAATTGGTTAAATATATTCCAGAAATGTGTGGCAAAGGGAATGGAGAGATGAGTGTATATTTTAGACTATAAAAGGATAAAATCTTTTGAATATGTAAGTAAATATTGGAAAGAGGGGCTGAGAACAAAAGAACAAAAGAGAAGTGCAACATGAAAGCTACAGTTCTGGTTTAGGTTCCTGGAAAGATGGTGTTGGACATACACACAGGGCATACAGGTAGTCCAGTATAACAGAGTCAAGGAAAGTGTGTGGGCAGTGGTGGATGCTAGGAGAAATGGGAACAAGGAGTTGGGGCAAATCCCCACTACAGATATTTACATTTTCTGACCTTGCAGGAGGTTGATTTCCCACCCTTCACTTTGCTGAATCATCTCTATGACCTAAGATAGGAGTTGGAAACTATGGCTTGTAGACCAACTCCAGACTGACACCAGCTTTCGTTAATAAAATTTCATGGGGACATAGCCAGGCTCACTCATTTATATGTCTCTCACTATCTCTGCACTGCAGCATCCCCGTTGAGCAGTTATGAGGCAGACCATTTGGCCTGAAGGGTCAAAAATATTTATTATTTGGCTCTTTACCAAGAAAAAGTTAGCTTGGTAATGATTCAAATTGTGAAAAACTGAGTTTGAGATGCTGGACCATTATGGTGTAACTGTTCAACAGTGAGTTTGAGATATAAATCTGAAATTCAGGAGAGACCTGTGCAATATCATTTAAGTCATTATTAGTTTTCTAATTATATAACAATTATAAATATTTCTGTGTATTATAATAAAAGATGTGATATAGAAATAATGCATTAAATATGATAATTTATAAATATGTGCAATTTTGTAAATTTGTATGTACATTTAATGTATATCATAAATAAGTAAAGATATATTTTAAATCAAAATCTTTTGCTTCGGTTATATTATTTTTGGTCTATTTTTTCCTGTGCCCTATTAATTCATATGGACTGTCTTCAATTATTTGTATTGTCTCTGATATTTTGTCAAGTTTAGTTTTCAAAGTACAAAGTCTTAGTCAAATTTTTTGTGTAGTTCTGGCTGTGTTTTCTTTCTGTGATTTCCTTGACAATTTTGTGCAAATTCTGGACGAACTTGTAATTCTCCAATTCTGTAAAACACCTGCTGAAACTACCTGCTTCAAATTGCCTTCCCTGTCTTGTGATGATGGTGATGATGGGCAGGTTTTTATGGAATAGCACTGGCTTTTGGCAGCAATAGAGTAACTTCTAAGCTGAGCAATATTAGAAAATATATTTTAATCAGAAATCACTTGTTTTCTTATTATTTTCTATGTAACAATTAAAAAAATATTTCCCTTAGTAGCAGCATTTGTATTTTTCCTTATGTCTACTTTGTTAATTTCTATACAGAAAAACAAAATAAAACTGTGGTTTATGTTACTTCTGTTTCTTAATGTTAAGTTTGATAATGCTTTGGTTTTCATTTTTAAATGAATACATATTAAAAATTTGGCATGATAGAAAAATAAATTTTTCTAATTAGTTTGCTGCTCATTTCACATTTTAGTATCCAAAAATTTAAAAACTGACAATTTGTAAAAGATTTTTTGCTATGATGTAATTAAAGTAATCTTGGCTATATAACTATTCTGGCTAGCTGGTCAAATATTTTAATAATTGTAGTGTGAGATATATATTTGGTTTACCCATCCTCGAATAAGCAATCATGTACTCACCTGTAAGGTGAGAACATATGTTTATTTTAAACAATCCATTTAATTTTATAATTTTATAGATGTTATTTAATTGATATAATGTACATTATTCTTGTTTCAGTCACCATTAATGCATAGATATATTTAAATTTGTGAAGACAAAAAAAGTTTATAGATTCAGTGAGAAAAAATGTAAACATTATTACTAATTTTAGATATTTACTGTATTTCATTTATTGGTAATTTTTAAGTATGGATTAACAAACACGAAAGGTAGATAAATAATCTTTATTTGAATCCTGGAAGCACAACTGTTTTTAAGGGGTTGAATTTAATGTAATGGGAAATAACCATAATTTGAAAAAATTAAAAGTAATAAAAAAAGTAAAGTGAAAATCCACATTCTAAACACATAACTATCAAAATATGCAACTTTCTATAAGCTAGCCATGATCCTAACTTTCTTTTTCAGTGTACACATTATTTTTACATTTAATTTATTTATAATTTTCATAGCTAATCCATGTGTTAGTAGCTTCTAAATCTATTCAATATGTAGTTTCAAAACACTTTGAGTTTTAAAGTAAAGCATTGAAATAAATAAGTCAAAATATGTTTTATTGGTCTTGATGTGATTAATAACACTAACCTTATATAATACAAGAAAATAAAGAATAGCATTATTTTGTTAGTATAGGAAGTTTTGCTACTTGTGTTACCACTTAGAATCCTAATGAGAATCTTTCAAGGAAAGTTGATAAAAAGTAACTAATTACTTGCTCTTTGAGATGTGTATGGAATTAAAGTGAAAATATAATAAATTGAAAAACAAATATTAAATGATATTTGTTTATTTTCAATATGGTATGTATGAATACATATAAATTTATTCTTTATATAGTTATAAAGGCTAAAACTATTTTATAATATAAAAATAAATGGAGCCAAAACCGGTTTGGCTCAGTGGATAGAGCGTCGGCCTGTGGACTGAAGGGTCCCAGGTTCGATTCCGGGCAAGGGCATGTACCTTGGTTGCGGGCACATCCCCGGTAGGGGATGTGCAGGAGGCAGCTGGTCGATGTTTCTCTCTCATCGATGTTTCTGGCTTTCTATCCCTCTCCCTTCCTCTCTGTAAAAAATCAATAAAATATATTAAAAAAAATAAAAAAATAAAAAAATAAATGGAGACTTTATACATGTAGCATAATCTTTATATGTGATATAAAACAAAATGTGAAATAATCATCTACATAATTTTTATGGATAACACTCCTTATGTTATATTTTAGAAATCTTTAGCTGCAGGTAAAGTTATCCTTAGAATTAGCAAACATTTTATAAAGGACCAAAATTGGAGGGGGGGGGGTATAGTTCATTTAACACACATATAATACATTTTAAATAGAATATAGAATAAATTATGGGGGAATAAATGGTGATGGAAGCAGAATTGGCTTGGGGTGGTGAACACACAATACAATATACAGATGATGTTTTATAGAATTGTACACATAAAACCTACATAATTTTAGTAACCAATATCACACCAATAAATTCAATAAAAATGAAAAAAAATTAAAAACATTAAAGGAGACAAGAAGAGTCTCAAAGAAAAAAAGAAATATATAATAATAAAAGCGTAATATGCTCATTAGACCGGATGACCTTCTGGACGAAGCTGGGGCTGTAAGGGAACCCTGGGTCCCGGGTGCCAGAGGGAAGCTGGTACTGGCAGCTGAGGGAAGAAAGGCCTACTCTTGCACGATTTTCATCTATCGGGCCTCTAGTATTTAAATAAAAACATAGATAAGGTAAAGGCTCCAGTTAGAAGAAATAGTCCACAGACAGTTCCTAAAAAAAGGTAATGTTTGCAGAATTACAAGGAGGTCAATGTAGCAGGAGCTGCATGAGCAAAAGGGAAAAATGTAGAACATTATTTCATGGACTTGAGGGAGGAGATATGCTAGAGACTTGTAGCCCATTACATATAATATTAATATATATTACACTGAGTGAAATAAAAAGCCATTATATAGTTACTAACAGCATAACATCATAATTTATGAGTATAGCACAAGGGAAGAATAATGTGGATAAAAGAGTATAGTAGTTTGGCCCAAGTGCAAGTAAGAGGGAATAAGTGGTACTCTGATCCTGGGTATATATTGAAGGTAGAGCTGACTGGATTTGTAGTTGAATTGGACTTTAGGAATTGAGATAAATGAGTCAGGAAATATAACATTATTATTATTCCATTTTATGAGAAAATGGGTATGCATTAACCAAAATGGAAGGGAATGCTAGAGGAAAAGGAAATGCTAGAGGAGAACATTTAGCATTAGTGGTGTGGAACATGGCAGGCATTGGCTACACAGCACTGGCAACAGGCGGCAGTGGAGGTGGTGCCAGCCCTGATGGGCCTGATGAGAGCGGGACCGTGGTGGGATGATGGAGCAGGTGAGCAGGCAGCGCCAGAACAAGGCAGGTGCAAAGGGAAGCCCCAGCCAGCAGCCGGGGGAAAGGAGGCACCAGCTGGCAGCTGGCAGCCTGCAGCCGCTAGGGACCCTACCCATGCACGATTTTCATGCACTGGACCTCTAGTATTAAATATTGGAATGTCAATTCTTTTCAAATTAATTTGTAGATTTAACATAATTTCAATGAAAATCCTATCAAGTTTTTTTTTTCCTATAAGTTGAGTGGCCAATTCTAAAATTAGTATGACAATGCAAAAGAACCATGAGCCAAACCAAGTTTGAAAAACACATACAAAAAACTACCATTTTCTGACTGAAAGACTTATCGTAAATCTACAGCAATCAAGACTATGTGATGTTGCCCTGGCTGGTGTGGCTCAGTTGGTTGAATATTGTCCCATGCATTGAGAGGTCACCAGTTCAATTCTAGGTGAGAGCAAATGCTCAAGTTTCAGTCTCCATCCCCAGTATGAGGTTTGCAGGAGGCAGCCAATTGACATTTCTTTCTTACTCCTTTTCTTTCAAATCAATAAAAAATATTTATAAAAAAGACTATATGTTTTTGCATAAAGACAAATATGTAGATCAATAGAAATAAATCCAAGCCTACATGTACAACTGAAATTCACAAAGGTACAATGGTAACACTGAGCAGAGTTTTGTTTTTTCCAAAAAAAGTGTTTTTGAAACAATCATCCTATATAATAAAAGGCTAATATGCAAATCCACTGAACGGCTGGTCGCTATGATGCACACTGACCACCAGGGGAAAGACGTTCAATGCAGGAGCTGCCTCCTGGTGGTCAGTGCGCTCTCACAGGGGGAGCGCTGCTCAGCCAGAAGCCAGGCTCACAGCTGGCGAGCACAGCGGTGGTGGCGGGAGCCTCTCCCACCTCCAGGGCAGCACTAAGGATTAAGGATGCTTGACTGCCAGCTTCAGACATTGGGTTCAGACATTCCCTGAAGGCTCCCAGAATGTGAGAGGGTGCAGGCTGGGCTGAGGGACACCACACCCCCCCTGCCGAGTGCATGAATTTCGTGCACTGAGCCTCTAGTATATCTATAAAAACAATTTTGATCCATGCATACCAACTTATATAATATAAAAAAAATGCAGATTTAAATGAAAACTATATGATCTAAAACATCTAGATGAAATTATAGAGAAAATATTTGTGACTTTGTGCTGGGTAAAGATTTCTAAAATATAACATAAGGAGTGTTATCCATAAAAATGAGAAGTTGGACTTAAAGATATCTACATCTCAAAATACAGTGTGAAAAGAATAAAACGATGAGGCACACTTTGGGGGAAAATATGTTCAAATCACATTTCAGAAAGACTTCAATCTACAATATGTAAAATAATTCTCAAACCTCAATAATATGTAAATAAACATCTCTAGAAAAATAGAGGCTCCAAGAGGGCTTCCGACAGGACGGCAGGCTGCAAGATAGTGTGTGAGTGAGAGAATGAAAGGAGAGTGTGTGGACGTGCGGGGAGTATCTGTATTTGTGAGTGAGGGACAGCTATATTCTAAGGGACTGTTGGGGACTGGCTGACCAGGCTCCCCTGAAATTTCTGCTGAAATCTCTCCCGGAGCAGCCAGTTCTGCCACATCTTGAAGGGGAGCGTGGCTGTGATCTGAAGCTCAGCCTTACCTTAAACTGGGGAGACCTTGTATACCTCCCTGCACCCTACAACCACAACCTCTAGGAGCCAGCTACCTCAACTGTGAACCCACGGAACACCGGGACTCCAGCCTTCCCGACCGTGGACACCTAAAAAGTCTGTCCAGGGGTAGACAAAAGCGGCGCGAATACGTGGACGAGCCCAGTGCCTTCTCACAGAGCAGATTGAAGGAACAGCTGAATCGAATACATCCACTTGGAATTGGTGAATTAAACACAGCTGGTGAGGCAATCAGTGGAAGGAAAGGTCAGATATTGCCTAGAGCAGTGGCTCTCAACCTTCCTAATGCTGCAACCCTTTAATACATTTCCTCATGTTGTGGTGACCCCCAACCATAAATCTATTTTTGTTGCTACTTCATAACTGTAATTTTGCTACTGTTATGAATTGTAATGTAAATATCTGTGTTTTCCGATGGTCTTAGGTGACCCCTGTGAAAGGGGTCATGACCCACAGGTTGAGAACCTCTGTCAGGGGTCATCTAAGACCATTGGAAAACACAGATATTTACATTATGATTCATAAGGAACTGTATTAAAGGGTTGCAGCATTAGGAAGGTTGAAAAACACTGGCCTAGAGAAAGGTGAGATCTGGGATCCAGTCTGGAGGGAGAAATGCACGTGAAACACACGCAGTGGGAACTAGAGTCTCAGAGGAAGACTATGCCCCACAAAAATCCATGGCCGTTGGGGTCAGTGTAGCCCTCAAATGTGGAAGGGGGTCCACGGGACTGCTGGCAGTAGGGGACTCTAGAAATTAACACACAGCAGGGCTGGGCCCAGAAAGGCAGCCTGAAGTTCTACCAGTATACCAGGTGTACAGTGCCAGGGATAAAAATATGCTAGCCTGTGCACATTCTCTGGCTTTTCTTTTTTTTTAATCCTTGCTTTTGATTGCTAAGTCCCGTACATAGGATCTTCCAATTAAAAACACTCACCGAGACTGCAGGGCAAAGTTGTTTTTGTGGAACCCAGGGATCAGAGTGGGGAGAGATGAACAGAAAACCAGCTCTGGGGCAGTCCATCCCTCCAACCTAGTATTAAGTGCAGCAGGGAAAAGAATCTAAACACTGGGTAGAGGGGCCTTTTAGCCCTGGATATTAATACAAAAACACTGAAATCCAGGGGTTGTATCAGAAATTGACTCTTGTAAATACAACTAAAGGCAAGCTGAGAAACAAAGAGATCCCACCTGCTTGAAAACAAGGTTGTGGCTATGACACAGAGGAGAGGTGGATCTCAGGGAACTTCAATACTGTGCTGACTACCTGACAGGAAACAAACCTGCCAAGCAGAACAGTAGAGGAAGTGAGCAATCTTCTTTGCTTCACATTTTTATTTTTTATCTTTTACTTAAGAAACTAATTTTTTCACACTTGATTTTACCTTTTTTATTATTATATTTTAGTTTTAATTATTATTATTACTACTATTGTACCTTTTTTTAAAGTTTTATTTTATTTTATCTTGGGATTAGTGTTCTACATTCTATTTTTATTTTTCCTTTAGCATTATTTTACTCTATCTCAATTTTTTTCTTTATGCCAACACTATCTTCCTCACTTTTCCCCTTTTTTTGTCCTGTTAATCTTACCCTGATCCTGCTTTAGTTTTTCTCTACCGTTTCTTTTTACTCCCAGTTAAAAATTGATCTTACTCATATATCTAATTTCCACTCCCCTGCTCCAAGTCTATACACATTTCTCTCTTCTCTTTCTTCACTATACAAATTTTCTTTTTCTTCCTTTTTTTTGCCCTTTTCCTTCTTTCTGTCTTGTTGTTGTTGTTTGTTTGATTGTTGATTAGTTTTGTTTGTTTGTTTGTTTGATTGTTTTTCACTTTTTGCTTCTGTTTTTTCCTCTCCTCACTTGTTCTCTTCTACTAATAGCTTATCTAATTCCAATCACCAACTCAGGCCTATCAACTCTCTATTCTCTTTTTCCAATAGTAAACAAATATATAGATAGATAGATTAAAGAATGGGGAAAATTTTATATATACTAGTAAATATATTTATATATGTATGTATATATATAAACATATGTATATATATAAATTATATATATATATAAATTTTCTTTTATATATATTTTTAATATACATATTTTCCTTTTTTGTAATTTGCTTTTCCCTTTTCTTCTTATACACTCATTCTTGTTCTACCTCCTCTATACTGAATTGTGGCTATTTCCCTATTCATTCAATTCCTTGACCTTACTTTCTGAAAATATGCTCTGTCTCCTCAGATTCACCTGGGTGTTTGTTGTTTGGGTGTTTGTAGTTTACATATTTTGGATTAGTTGTTGTTTGTAGTTTGAATTCATCTCTGGGTGTTTGTTGTTTGCATTTTTTGGATTAGATGTTGTTTTATTGGAGTTTTCCTCCCACATACATATATTTTCCCCCCTTCTTTTTTCTTCTCTTTCTTTTCCCTCTTATGTTTTTTCCTTTACTCAATATCATTTTTGTACTCTTTTCTATCCCCTAATCATCTTGTCTCGGTGGTCATCTTTATTTGGGGTTATGAGTATAGTGAATACATTTGTGTTTGGTGCCCACTGCATTGTATCTTGTTGTGTTGTATTTTGTGCCATTAAGTCAATATAGGAGAGAGAGAGCTAACTAACCAGACACCCAGAGAGGAGTGATCATGGGAAGAGAAAGAAACAGCCCACATACAAAAGAAAAGGAGGAATCATCAGAAAAGGAAGTAAACAAAATTGCGGCAAGCAATATGTCAGAGAAAGAATTCAGAGAAATGGTCATCAGGTCGCTGAAAAGGATGGAAGACAAATTCAACAATATGTGTAAGAACCAAGAGAAAATGAAGAAGAACCAAGAAGAAATGAAAAAATTACATCGCTGCAATAAAGAACTCAATGGAAAGCATCAACAGTAGACTAGAAGAAGCGGAGGACTGCATCAGTGAGCTAGAAGACAAGGTATGAAAAAATACCCAAGCAGAGCAGCATCTAGAAAAAAATTTAAAAAAGAGGAGGAGAGCCTAAGTGAACTTTGGGACAACATGAAATGAAACCACATCCACATAATAGGGGTTCCAGAAGGAGAGGAAACTGAGCAAGGAATAGAAAACCTGTTTGAAGAAATAATGACAGAAAACTTCCATGAAATAGGGAAGAAAAAACTCACACAAGTCCAAGAAGCACATAGAGTCCCAAACAAGATGAACCCCAAAAGACCAACACCATGACACATTATATAAATTGGCAAACACCAATGACAAAGTAAGAATCTTAAAGGCTGCCAGAGAGAGGCAGAAAGTTACCTACAAAGGATCTACCATCAGATCATCAACTTATTTCTCAACAGAAATGCATCAGGCCAAAAGGAAATGGAATGAAATATACAAAGTCATGCAAGGAAGGGTCTGAATCCAAGAATAATGTACCCAGCAAGACTATCAATCAAAATTGAGGGTGAAATCAGAAGCTTCACAGATAAAAAAAAAGGACTAAGGGAGTTTATTACCACCAAACCAGCAATGCAAGAAATGCTAAAGGGTCTGCTATAAAAAGAAGAAATAGGAAGCGAAGAACAAACACAGGCATAAAGAATAAAAATGGCGACAAACAAGTACCTATCAATAATAATTTTAAATGTAAATGGATTAAATGCCCCAATCAAAAGATATAGGGTAGCTGAGCGGATAAAAAAACATGACCCATATATCTGCTGTCTACAGGAAACCCACCTCAGAACAAAGGACTCATACAGATTGATGGTGTAGGAATGGAAAAAGATTTTTCAGGCAAATGGAAATGAAAAATAAACTGGGCTAGCAATAATTATATCTGACAAATTAGACCTCAAAGTGAAGGCCATAACAAGAGATAAGGAAGGCCACTTCATAATACTAAAGGGAGCAATTCAATAAGAAGATATAACTCTGGTAAACATATATGCACCCAAGACAGGAGCACCAAATACATAAAAAAACCTTCTGGAGGATATCAAGGGAGAGATTGACAGCAATACAGTCATATTAGGGGAATTTAATACCTCACTGGACAAATCCTTTAAACAAAAAAATCAGCAAAGAAACATCAATCCTAAATGACTCACTAGATCAGATGGAATTAATTGACATCTTCAGAATATTTCACCTCAAAGCCACAGAATATACATTCTTCTCAAGTGCACATGAGTCATTTCAAAGACAGACCACATATTGGGACACAGGCAAAGTCTCCTCAAACTCAAGAAGATAGAAATCATATCAAGCGTCTGCTTAGATCACAAAGGTATAAAACTGAAAATCAACTACAATAAAAACAATAAAAAACCAAACACCTGGATGCTAAATAGCATGCTATTAAGCAATGATTGGGTTACTAAAGAGATCAAAGAAGAAGTAAAAAGCATCATGGCAACAAATGACAATGTAATTACAACAATCCAAAATCTATGGGACACAGTAAAAGCAGTCTTGAGAGGGAAGTTCATAGCTCTACAGGCCTATCTCAAAATAACAAGAAGAAATGGTAATAAAGTATCTAACCCTACAAATCAAAGAGTTTGAAAGAGAGCAACAAGAAAAAGCCAGCTTTAGCAGAAGGAAGGAAATAACAAAGATCAGAGTGGAGATAAATGACATAGAGACAAAAAAAAAAAATACAAAAGATCAACAAAACCAAGAGCTGGTTCCTTGAAAGGATAAACAAGATTGATGAACCTCTAGCCAGACTCACCAAGAAACAAAGAGAGAGGACCCAAATGAACAAAACCAGAAATGAAAGAGGTGAAGTAACAACTGATCCCACAGAAATACAAACGATTATGAAAAAACACAATGAACACCTCTATTCCAACAAAATTGACAACCTAGAGGAAATGGACATATTCTTAGAAAAATACAAGCTCCCAAAACTCAATCAAAAAGAATACAAAAACCTGAACAGGCCAATAACTACCAAAGAAATTGCAGCAGTAATCAAAAATCTTCCAGCAAACAAAAGCCCTGGACTGGATGGCTTTACAGGGGAGTTCTACCAAACATTCAAAGAAGAACTAAAACCTATCCTCCTCAGGCTATTTCAAAAAATTCAAGATGAAGGCACACTTCCAAGCTCATTCTATGAAGCCCGCATCACACTAATACCAAAACCAGATAAAGACACCACAAAAAAGAGAACTACAGGCCAATATCCTTGATGAACATAGATGCTAAAATCCTCAACAAAATTCTAGCAAATCAGATTCAGCATTACATTAGAAAGATCATACACCATGACTAAGTGGGATTTATTCTGGGGATGTGAGGATGGTACAATATCTGCAAATCAATAAATGTGATACATCACATAAACAAATTGAGAGACCAAAAATCACATAATCTTATCAATCAATGCAGAAAAAACATTTGACAAATTCAACACCCTTTCTTGATAAAAACTCTCAGTAAAGTGGGAACAGAGGGCTCATACCTCAACATAATAAAAGCCTTATAGGACGAACCTACAGCCAACATCATACTCAATGGGCAAAAACTAAACTCATTTCCCCTAAGAACAGGAACAAGACAGGGATGCCCACTTTCACCACTCCTGTTTGATATAGTACTGGAATTGCTAGCCATTGCAATCAGATAAGAAGTAGAAATAAAATGCATCCAAATTGGAAGAGAAGAGGTAAAACTGTCCTTATTCGCAGATGACATGATACTATACATAGAAAACCCCAAACACTCCATCAAAAAACTACTAGACCTAATAAATGAATTTGGCAATGTAGCAGGATATGAAATTAACACCCAGAAACCTTGGCCTTTTTACTTGTATACACCGATAATGAACTCACAGAAAGAGAAACGAAAAAAACCTATTTATCATTGCACCAAAAAAATTAAGATACCTAGGAATAAACTTAACTAATGACGTAAAAGACCTGTACTCAGAAAACTACAGGACATTGAAAAGAGAGATAGAGAAAGACATAAACAAATACAAGAACATACCATGTTCATGGATTGGTAGAATCAACATCATTAAAATGTCCATACTACCCAAAGCAATCTACAGATTCAATGCACTCCCCATTAAAATACCAATGGCATATTTCAAAGATCTAGAACAAGCTCTCCAAAAATTCATCTGGAATAATAAAAGACCCCGAATAGCCACAGCAATCCTGAGAAAGAAGAACAAAGTTGGAAGAATCACAATACCAGAGATCAAGCTGTATTACCAACCCACGGTTCCCAAAATTGCCTGGTACTGGCATAAGAACAGACATATAGACCAATGGAGCAGAATAGAGAACCCAGAAATAGACCCAAACCATTATGCTCAATTAATATTTGACAAAGGAGGCAAGAGCATACAATGGAGTCCACATTCCCACTAGCAGTGCATGAGGGTTCCTTTTTCTTCACATCCTCGCCAGCACTTGTCATTTGTTGATTAGTGACTTTGAGCATGTTTTCATATGTCTCCAGGCCTTCTGTCGAAAAGTATTTATTTAGATCCTTGCCCATTTTTTGATTGGATCATTTGTCTTCTTTTTGTTAAGTTGTATCAGTTCTCTGTAAATTTTGGAGATTAAACCCTTATCAGAAATATCATTGGCAAATAAATTCAATGGGCTTTCTTGTTGTTTTGTTGATGGTTTCTTTTGCTGTGCAGAATCTTTTTATTTTGATGTAGTCCCATTTGTTTATTTTCTCTTTAGTCTCCATTGCCCTAGGAGCTGTGTCTGTAAAGATATTGCTATGACATATGTCTGCTATTTTGCTGCCTATGGAGTCTTCTAGTATTTTTATGGTTTCCCATCTTACATACAAGTCCTTTAGCCATTTTGAGTTTGTTTTTGTGTATGGTGTAAGTTGGTGATCTAGTTTCTTTCTTTTTTTTTTTTTTTGCATGTATCTGTCCAAATTTCCCAGCACCATTTATTAAAGAGACTGTTTCTACTCCATTGTATGCTCTGGTCTCCTTTGTCATATATTAATTGAGCATAATGATTTGGGTCAATTTCTGGGTTCTCTGTTCCATCCCATTGGTCTATACATCTGTTCTTGTGCCAGTACCAGGCAGTTTTGAGAACCGTGACATATATATATATATATATTTTTTCAATAAATGTGTTATATCACATATATATATGATGTGCCAGAAGGGGTGCCAGAAGGGGTGCCAGAAGGAGAGGAAATAGAAAACCTGTTTGAAGAAATCACTTTGACAGTGATAGAGGGTAGAGGAGCCTTTTAGCCCTGGATATTAATACAGAAACATATATATATATATAACATTTTTAATACATTCATCCATTGATAGACACTTAGGTTTTTTCCATAACTCAGCTATTTAAAATAACACTGCAATATAAATGAGGATGCATATATCTTTTGGAGTTATTTTTCTAAAAATAAACACCTCAGAGTGAAATTGTTGGATCATATGGTGATGCTATTATTAATTTTTTGAGAAAGTTTCATACTATTTTCCATAGTTCCTTAACCAATTACATTCCCACCATCGGTGTACAAGAGTTCCATTTTTGGCACATCCTTGTTAACAAAAGGGAACAATTTCTTCTCTGTTTGATAAGAATTATTTTAACAGGTGTGAGATAAATCGTCATATATTTTTGACTTGCATTTCCCTGATCATTAGTAATTTTGAACATTTTTCATGTACTATCTGTATATCTTTTTTGGTAAAATGTCTGTTCAGATATTCTGCCCATATTTTAATTGGACTGTCTGGTTATTTGCTATTGAGCTGTATGAGTTATAATATATAATATTAACCCCTTCTAAGATATATGATTTGCAAATATTTTTCCCCATTTAGTAGGTTGTCTTTTCATTTTGTTGGTTGTTTCCTTTGTTATACAGAAGCTTTTTAGTTTGATGTGGTCCCACTTGTTTATTTTTTCTTTTCTTTTTTTTACTTTTTTAAAATATATTTTTATTGATTTCAGAGAGGAAGGGAGAGGGAGAGAGAGAGATAGAAACATCAATTATGAGAGTGAATAATTGATTGGCTGCCTCCTTCATGCCCCCTACTGGGGATGGAACCCACAATCCTAGACATGTGCCCTTGACTGGAATCAAACCTGGGATCCTTTGGGTGTTCACTCTATCCACTGAGCCAAACCAGCAAGTGCTTTTTTTTTTTTTTTTTCTTTTGGTGTCAGATCCAAAAATCCATTGTCAAGGCCAAGGTTAAGGAGTTACTGCCTATATTTTCTTCTACAAGTTTTATGGTTTCAGGTATTATATTCAAGTCTTTAATCCATTTTGAGTCAATTTTTGTATATTATGTAAGGAATAAACTATTGATTCATGAGATGACATAAATTAATCTCAAAATAATTATGCTAAGTAAAGGAAGCCACTCAAAATACATGTATACTGCATAACTACATTTATCTCAAATTATAGAAAATGCAAACTAATCCATAGTGGCTGGAAGTAGATGAGTAGTGACATTAAGATCAGGGGTAGGGAGTGAAGGATGAGAAAAAGCAGAGATAGAGGTGAATTATTACAAAGGATTAGAATAAAAGGAGTAATATATATATTAATATATTGATTTTGAGATGGTTTAAGGATATATACATGACAATACTGGTCAAATGGTATACAATAAAAAATACATTTTCTTGTAACTAAATTTTACTTTAGTAAACTTGATAATTTCATGACATACCTATTAGACTTCCAAAATAAAATGTAAAAGGGGGTTTGGTGTTCCAGGGAGCATAAAAAGAAGGAAATATGCTAATGTGCTGGGGGAGAGGAGGGAGTGAGGACAGTGGTCCTTCTTGCTGCAGAGATTTGTAGCAGTAGCGCCCACGCCACCTGGCCACCTGAAGGGAGCTGGCGGGCTGGCTGGCCTTCCTCAGGGCCCTGGCTTTCCCCACGGTGAGGTCTGTTACACACAAACTGTTGTGGGTTCCTGACAGGTTTGAAGAAAATTATTTAAATTTCTTTGTTTTTTTGGTTTTATTTTATTTATTTTGTGTTTTCTCCTTTTGGGGGTATGAAAAGTGGGCTGGGGTCCCTGGGTGATACACAACTATTTCTGTTGGTATCCTTATAATACCAGGAACCCCACGGCTTGCAGCCATGGCTACAATAAAAAAAGTAGGGGTGGGAAGGTGAGGGGGAAGGAAAAGAACCAAAGGCATAAAAAAAGCCACAGCAAAAATCCTTGATGAAAATTGAAAATAAAATTTCCTTGTAAAAAAAAAAAAAGGGGGTGGACATATAGAGGGTAGCAGGGTGGGGAACATCCGGCCCACAGTCCATATAAGGCCGGCAAAATCATTTGGTCATTTGGTCTGGCCCTGCCAAGGCATTTGGGGTGAGTTAATTAAATGTTTGACCACTAAGAACAGGTTAATTTTTAAGCTGATAATTTTTATGGCCTGCGAATGATATTATACACATCCAAATGGTCCTTGGCACAAAAAAGGGTCCCCACCCCTAGAAGGGGAATAAATGGTGAAGGAAGGATGCTTGACTTGGGGTGGTGAACACAATACAACATACAGACGATGTATTATAGAATTGTACACCTAAAAACTATATAATTTTATTAACCAATATCACCCCAATAAATTCAATATAAATAAATAAATATTAAATACAACCATAGATGTTTAAAGTGATGAAAATGAATATATAAAGAAAAAGAAATGATCTAAGAATCAAGTCATTGTCCTTATATTTACTGTTCACATTTTTAATATTAATTAAATATTGACAGTTTTAGACTATGAAGAACTATCAAAAGATACTGAAAGGAGTATCCAGTGAGAAAGAAGGAATTTCAAGACAGTGTGATATCCTGGAAGCCAATTGATACAGCTATTTGAAAAGTATGAGAAGGATCAACTATGTCAATTGCAATTGAGAGAAATCCATAAAGTGAAATGAACACACAGCGTCTTTGGGCATACCAGTGCAGACATCAGGACAAAACAGTGGTGAGGTGCTTGACTAGGGAATGCACAAGAAAGATATTAGAGCTATAAGGGAGAGAAAATTCAGTAGAAGCAAGAAAGAGGTAGAG
The DNA here is from genome assembly GCA_025583905.1 of Ia io. Lineage (NCBI taxonomy): Eukaryota > Metazoa > Chordata > Mammalia > Chiroptera > Vespertilionidae > Ia > Ia io. The sequence goes on from JAJQQW010000003.1 coordinate 35,446,283, forward strand.
TAAAGGGAGTGGGACTTTTCATTTTATTTTTTTAAGTTTGGGAAAGTAACAATGTAACTGCTTTTAATGAGAATGATATGGTAGAGAGGGAAAAAGGTGTTGATCCTGGAGAGAGAAAATAAATCATAAAATGGTTGTCCTGAATGGAAGAAATCTATTCAGAGGAAAGGAACAAAGATATTAATTAGGAACATATAGTTCATATATAGCATAGGTGGGAAGGCAGAATATATCATTCAAATGCAGATGGGTAGATAGATGTATAGGAGCCTGTGGGAGTTCTTTTATGATCTATGTTCTCAGGAAATCAGGCAGAAAACTCAGCAGATAAAAGTGAGAATTAGGAAGGTTGTTTTTTTATTATTATTTGATAGAAGAGAAAGTAAGAAATAGTAGTGAGAACAATGGAAAATTAATAAACTATGAAAAAAACAAAGGAAACTAAAGGCCCAATTGTATGTAGCAGTATAGATTTAAAGTGAGTTTGGTGTAAAGTTTTTACAAATATCTTTCCATTTAAGAAATATTTCAAAATATTTTTCTGAGTTTAGTTTCCAACTAAAGTTTAATAAGTAATATAATATTTGCATTTTGTGAAATAAAATCAATGATTTGCATATTTGTGCTTTGCCTACACTTAATTTGATTTATAGTGCTAACATATTTTATTGGGAAATTTGGTTGTTTTGAGATGTTTTATTTAAAAAAATATCCTTCTTGTTGATAGGAAAAAAGCATTCAAATGGCGCATTGTACTTTAACAGTGTTTAACTAAAGCCACTTAGTATGCCAGCCACAATTATTCAAACAAGTAAAAAGGCTCTAGAAACTGGTAATATCTAAAGTACATGGTTTGGGTTAAATCTACTTCCATTATTCTTCATAGAAAAAATAGAATGGTAATCAATGCAAGAGTGATAGTAAAAATGCTGGTGCAATATTTGTCAGAATTATATCAGTTTCCATTTATAGACTTACTAGATTCCATCGTTGGTTATAATGAATAATATTAGGATTAATTATGTAATAGATTTTAGTAACAGAATTAATAGAATTGAATGACATAATTGATTTGAATAGCTAATTATACTCTAATCTTAATAATTCTGAATCTAGGACATCAAGGTTTAAATACAGAGCTAATACCTAATAAGATAGATGTGACTAATTAAAATGGAAAGTAAATTTAATTCCTTCATGTTTTATAAGGTCCTTTACTGTTTTCACTAATGAAGCAATAATTACAAGCGTGAATCAGCTACATTTTCTTTAAGTATTAAGAATATTTTTAGTAAACAAAGTTATACTGCAAGCAAATTTCTGACTTGTTCCAAAAAGCCCACTGCTTTAAAGTGCTGTCTCATCTCTGGCTTGAGAATCATCTATTGTTCTTGAAAGGTCTTTCAGCCCAACTTGTGTACTCTTGTCAGGTGACAGTAGCAAAGGTTGTGGGTAAATCATTAGAAATAGCATTTAAAAGAAGATGCCCAGACCCAGTAGTTCTAGGTCCATCTGGGTTAGTAAGAGACACAGTTGTAGAACAGGGATTCAAGTCTGTTTTTCTGTGTGCTGATCTTAGGGTAGTTTTGACATTTGGTGGTACATTTTTAGCTAATTTTTTTTTTTCCTTTCTGGTTAATCTAGAGGTTTCCTATAACAAGCAGTGTTTTGCTGGTGGAAAAGCTGAATGAGATTCTGTTTCTTGGTATTTAACAAAAAAATTCTGAAAAGGGAATATTAAACATAGATTGCTGCCTTGGTCTCAAAGGTGTATTGTATACACGTTTTGATCCAAGCCATCAGGTCATCCAACTGGTAACACTGCCTGGATCTTTATTGAACAACTTCCATTTCTTTGCTTTTGATATCCAGAGTGTTTTCCATTGATCGTAACACTTGATGTTCATGGTTTGGTGTTTGAAAATATCACATAAAGAGGTTTCTCATTAAAATTCTATTGACTTCTCCTTCTGTGCTACTTAGTAAGTTCATCAGTTTCTTTTGTACATCATCCAGGACTTCCTATTGAACCTCATTTTGTTTTCCATTTGTTCTTCAGATCCAAGCCAGCACTTGGTTTATTCAAATGTCCCAGTAACATGATTCTTCCTTCTAGACTGTTTACCTTCTGAGTTCTTACCTGTTCCTGGAGCAATTTAAGAGACTCATTCAATTGATCAGATTTAATTGCCTTAAGATAGTCTGCAGAGTCTGAAGTATTGACCCAATGGAAAATAGTAGTGAAATACAGTCAAGCATCCTTACATTGCAAATCTGTCCTATTCTGAGCTGAATTTGTTCTAATTCCTTCTCCAAATTTTTTAGTTTAATTTTATTTCCTTTAAAATTTTGGATGAGGTCCATAGAGTTCATCTGTAGTTTAGAATTGTCATCACTGTATCTAAAGTTGTTGAAGTTGTTTCTGAAGTAGGGTTGACTCACCCTGCACATTATGTACCATGGTCATCACCTGATGTTCCAGTCTTTAATTTTCTTGTGTTGTTCTTTTTTTAGGTTTTTAAAATAACATTTATTTTTTAAAAAGTTAACATGCACATATAATAGGAAATTGAAAAACACAAGCAAAGAACAAACTCATCTATTACTACAAACAGTTTACAGTTTGACATGTCCTTATAAGTCCCCTGTGTATCCACACAACTAAGCTTCCATTTTTATGTAATTAAGATGGTACAGTATGAATCATGATTTTTCACACATCATGAATATTTACCATTTCAAAGTCCCCAAACTGCCAAACTATGTGAGTTAACTTGTTTTAATTTATTGTGCTCCTGCTCAAACTGATTCATATTAACACCTCTAACCTCATTACCAATGCTAGATGTTGGCAAAATTATGAATAAAATCTGACATTGTGCCTTAATGCATTGATTTTTTTAGACCAGTTTTATTTTTTGTTTTTAATTGAATTTATTGGAGTGACATTGGTTCAAAAATCATTTAGGTTTCAAGTGTACAAATCAACAAACATGATCTGCACATTGCATTATGCACCCATCACCCAAAGCAAAGTCTCTTTCTGTTCCATTAATCCTCCCTTTGCCCACCTACACATAAGGCCACCCCCCTTTCCCTTTGGCTATCACCACATTATTGTCCGTGTGTATTTGTTACAGGTTTTTAATACATTGATTTCAATATTGTTTTCTATGTGATGTGTGAAAAATTATGAATGTTTTCTTTAAACATATCCTCACCATTAGCTTCTAATCTAGTATATAGTTTTTTGTTTGTTTTTTTCATTTTTGTCTTGAAGCTTCATGAGGTCTACATCTTTGACAACAATGAATCCATCATCTTTCCTTTTAGATTGCTATTTTCCATATTCTTCTCATAATTGCATCACAGATAGACAAAAGGTTGTAAAATACTATGAACAACTATATGCCAACAAGCCAGAAAATGTGGATGAAATGGACAAATTTTAGAAAAATATAATCTTCTAAAATGGAATCAGGAAGAATCAGAAAACCGCTATAGGTCAATAACAACTGATGCAACTGAAGGAATAAAAACAAAACAAACAAACAAAACAAAACAAAAACCTCTCAGCAAACAAAAGCCCTGGTCTGTCCAGATAGCTTCACAGGAGTTTCATCAAACGTTCCAAAAAGAACACCTATCCTCTTCAAACTATTCCAAAAAATCCAAGAGGAGGAAACACTTCCAACCTCTTTCTATGAAGCCAGCATTACCCTAAATCCAAAACCAGATAAAGACACTACAATGAGAGAGAATTACAGGCCAATATCCCTGATGAACATAGATGTTAAAATCCTCAACAAAATATTAGCAAGTATGATCCAGCAATATATTAAAAAGATCATACACCATGACCAATAGGGATTTATTTCAGGATGTAAGGCTGGTACAATATTTGCAAATCAATAAACGTGATACATCACATAAATGAATTGAAAGACAAAAATAACATGATCATACAAATAGACGCAGAAAAAGCATTCAACAACATCCAATACCCATTTTTGTTAAAAACTCTCAGCAAAGTGGGAATAGAGGGATCGTATCTCAATATAATAAAAGCCATATATGACAAACATACAGTCAACATCATACTCAATAGGCAAACACTGAAATCAATTCCTCAAAGAACAGGAACAAGACGGGGATGTCCTTTATCACCACTCTTATTCAACATAATAATGGAAGTGCTAGCCACAGTGATCAGACAAAAAGAAAATATAAAAGGCATCTAAATTGGAAAAGAGGAAGTAAAGCTGTCATTATTCGCAGATGACATGATATTATACATAGAAAACAATAAAGTCTCCACCAAAAAACTACTAGTTAGTAGATGAATTTGGTGATATAACAGGATACAAAATTAATGTGGATATATTGATGGCATTTTTATACACCAATAATGAATTCTCAGAAAGAGAATCTAAACAAATAATCCCATTTACCATTGAAAAAAATGAAAATACTTAGGAATAAACTTAACCAAGGAGTAAAAGACTTATATTTGGAAAACTACAAGATGTTGAAAAAAGAGATAGAGGAAGATATAAACAAGTGGAAGAACATACCATGTTCATGAATTGGTAGAATCAATATCATTAAAATGTCTATACAACCCCAAAAAATCTATGGATTAAATGTACTCCCTATTAAAATATCAATGGCATATTTCACAGATCTAGAACAAATATTCCAAAAATTCATATGGAACCCAAAAAGACCTGGAAGAGCTACATAAATCTTGAGAAAGAAGAACAAAGTTGGAGAGATCACAATACCAGATATCAAGTTATACTACAAACCACTGTACTCAAAATAGCCTGGTACTGGCACAAGAACATACATATAGATCAATGGGACAGAACAGAGACCCGAGAAATCGACACAAACCATTATGCAAAATTAATATTTGACAAAGGAGGCAAGAGCATACAATAGAGTCAAGACAGTCTCTTTAATAAATGGTGTTGGGAAAATTGGACAGATACATGCAAAAAAATGAAACTAGATCACCAACTTATACCATACACAAGAATAAACTCAAAATAATAAAAGGCTTAAATGTAATTTATTAAACCATAAAAACACTAGAAGAAACCATAGACAGCAAAATCTCAGACATCTCTCATAGTAATATGCTTAGAGATACATCTCCTTGGACAAGGAAAACTAAGGAGAAAATACAAATGGGACTACGTCAAAATAAAAGCTCCTGCACAGCAAAAGAAATCATCAACAAAATTAAAAGGGATCCCACTGTATGGGAGAACTTATTTGGCAATGATACATCTGATAAAGGGTTAATATCCAAACTATATAAAGAACTCATACAACTTAACAAAAGGAAGACAAACAATCCAATTAAAAAATGGGCAAAGTACCTAAATAGACACTTCTCCAAAATGGACATACAGATGGCCAAGAGACATATGAAAAAATACTCAAAGTCATTCATCATCAAAGCGATGCAAATTAAAATAATAATAAGGTATCACTTCACACCTTTCAGAATGGCTGCCATGAACAAATCAACAAATAACAAGTGCTAGTGATGAAGTACATAAAATGGAACCCTAATACACTGCTTTTGGGAATGCAGCCACTGTGGAAAATATGGAGTTTCCTCAAAACATGAAATATGGAACTATCATTTGACCCAGAGATCCCACTTCTAGGAATATATCCTAGGAAAACTGATACACCAATCAGAAATAATGTATTCACCCCTAGGTTCATAGCAGCACAATTTACAAAAACTAAGATCTGGAAACAGCCCAAGTGCCCATCAGCAGATGAGTGGATAAAAAAGCCGTGGTACATTTACACCATGGAATACCATGCAGCAGTAAAAAAGAAGGATCTCTTACCCCTTGAGACAATATGGAGGGACCTGAAGAGTATTAATGTTAAGCAAAATAAGTCATTCAGAGAAAGACAAGCATCACATGATCTCACTTATATGTGGAATCTAATGAATAAAATAAACTGATGAACAAAATAGAACCAGAGACATAGAAGCATGAAACAGACTGTGGAATTTCAAAGGGAAGGCAGTGGTTGGTCGGTGGGTGGATGGGAAGAGATTAACCAAAGAACTTATATTCATATATGCATAACCCAAGGACACAGACAATAGGTGGAGGCCTGGGGTGGGATGGAGGGGCAGGCTAGAAGGGGTCAATGGGGAAAAAGTGGACATAGGTAATATTTTCAATAATGTAGATTAAAATATAACGACAACCCCTCCTCCCCACAGCCCCCTGAGCTAATACATGTTTGCTTTCCAAACCATACACTTATACATTTGCAATTGCTGCTGGATGAGGAAGCTGAGGATATTCTAAATGATGACATCATATCTCTAAATCTATTTGCTTGAAAATCTGAGTTAGTTTACCAATCTCATATTTGGACAGCTAATCAATCTGTTCAGCTAAAGAAATATTCTTTTCCATTAGAAGTTTTATCTCCAATTCTTATTCTTTTATTTCTTTCAGTAATATCTCAGTTTCAGCTTTAGATAAGTCATGCTTTTCACTTCCATGTTCTAAATTAAGATTCTGAACTTTTGTTACTTGAAAAATATCAGAATGTTCTGCTTGAATGTGCTGGTTGTATTCAGGCAACTGGGTTTTGATTTGTTCTATTGTGTTTAGCAAATTCTTAATTTCCTCATCTTTCATGGAAAAGAGCTGAAGTGTATTTAATATTCATTTGCTCATGCTAATGTTGAAGATCACCCATTTCCTGTTTCTGCTCTTGTATGGATTGCAGTAGTTGCAGTTTACACTTCTTTTGATCTTCAAATATCTTTTGATGATATTCCATTTCCACTTCAAGACTACCTTTTATTGTATCCTGTTGAGATACCTTAGATTCTAGTTTTGTAATATTGTCTAGTGTTTTAGGGTCAACCACAGGTGCAGTTTGACTATGTTGTTCTCTCACCTGGTCCAGTTCTTCTTTGATATGACTATTTTCATCTTTCATAGATGCAAGGTTTGTGTCATTTTTGTCTATGTTTTGCTGCAAAATTTCATTTTTCCTTAAGGTTTGAGGATATTTAACTAATTCCTCTTAGAGCTCTGAACTTCCTTTAAGTTTGTCAGTAAAAATGTCCTCATTTATCTGGTCTTGTTCTCTCCTTGAAACATCTCTCTAATTTTCTGCTGAAGATAGTTTTTTATTTATGTATTCAATTCTAACCTCATGCTTTTCTTTTTTTAATTTTTATTTTTTGACTCTTTTTCTTTATTGATTAAGGTATTACATAAGTGTCCTTATCCTCCCATTGCCCCGCTCCCCCCACCGCCAATCCCCACTCATGCCTTCACCCGCCCTGGTGTCTGTGTCCATTGGTTAGGCTTATATGCATGCATACAAGTCCTTTGGTTGATCTCTCCCCCTTGCCCCCACCATCCACTACCTTCCCTCTGAGATTTGGTGGTCTGATACATGCTTCTCTGTCTCTGGATCTGTTTTTGTTCATCAGTTTATATTGTTCATCATATTCCACAAATGAGTGAGATCATGTGATATTTATCTTTCTCAGACTGGCTTATTTTACTTAGCATAATGCTCTCCAGTTCCATCCATACTGTTGAAAATGGTAAGAATTTATTCTTTTTTACCACAGGGTAGTATTCCATTGTGTAGATATACCACCGTTTTTTAATCCACTCATCTGCTGATGGGCACTTAGGCTGTTTCCAAATATTGCTATGGTAAATTATGCTGCTACAAAAGTAGGGGTGCATATATCCTTTCTGATTGGTGTTTCTGGTTTCTTGGGATATATTCCTAGAAGTGGGATCACTGGGTCAAATGGAAGTTCCATTTTTAGTTTTTTGAGGAAACTCAATACTATTCTCCACAGTGGCTGCAGCAGTCTGCATTCCCACAGTGCATGAGGGTTCCTTTTTCTCCACATGCTCGCCAGCACTTGTCATTTGTTGATTTGTTGATGATATCCATTCTGACAGGTGTGAAATGGTACCGCATTGTCGTTTTGATTTGCATCTTTCAAATGATTAGTGACTTTGATCATGTTTCCATATGTCTCTTGGCCTTCCTTATGTCCTCTTTCAAAAAGTATCTATTTAGATCCATTGCCCATGTTTTAATTGGGTTGTTTATTTTTCTTGTAAGTTGTATGAGTTCCCTGTAAATGTTGGAGATTAAACCTTTATTGGAGATAACATTGGCAAATATGTTCTCCCATGCAGTGGGCTTTCTTGTTGTTTTGTTGATGGCTTCTTTTGCTGTACAGAAGCTTTTTATTTTGATGTAGTCCCATTTGTTTATTTTCTCTTTAGTTGCCATTGCCCTAGGAGTTGTATTGGTGAAGATATTTCTTAGGCATATGTCTGAGATTTTGCTACCTGTGGATTCTTCTAATATTTTTACGTTTTCCCATCTTATGTTTAAGTCCTTTATCCATTTTGAGTTTATTTTTGTGTATGGTGTAAGTTACTGGTCTAGTTTCATTTTTTTGCATGTATCTGTCCAATGTTTCCAGTACCATTTATTGAAGAAACTGTCTTGACTTCATTTTATGCTCTTGCATCCTTTGTCAAATATTAATTGAGCATATTGGCTTGGGTAGATTTCTGGGTTCTCTCTTCTATTCCATTGGTTTATATGTCTGTTCTTGTGCCAGTACCAGGCAGTTTTGAGAACAGTGGCTTTGTAATACAGCTTGATATCTGGTATTAAGATCCCTCCACTTTGTTCTTCTTTCTCCGGATTGCTGCTGCTCTTCAGGGTCTTTTTTATTCCAGATGAGTTTTTGGAAAGTTTATCCTAGGTCTGTGAAATATGCCGTTGGTATTTTAATGGGGATTGCATTGAATCTGTAGATTGCTTTGGGTAGTATGGACATTTTAATGACGTTGATTCTACCAATCCATGAACACGATATGTTCTTCCATCTGTTTATGTCTTCCTCTATCTCTTTTTTCAGTGTCCTGTAATTTTCTGAGCATAGATCTTTTGCCTCCTTACTTAAGTTTATTCCTGGGTATCTTAATTTTTTTGGTGCAATGGTAAATGGGATTTTTTTAATCTCTCTTTCTGTAAGTTCACTATTGGTGTAAAAAATGCCATAGATTTATTGGCATTAATTTTGTATCCTGCTACATTGCTGAATTCATTTATTAGGTCTAATAATTTTTGATGGAGTCTTTAGGGTTTTCTATATACAGTATCATGTCATCTGCAAATTATGACAATTTTACATCTTCTTTCCAATTTGGATATATCTTATTTCTTCTTCTTGTCTAATTGCTATGACTATCACTTCCAGTACTATGTTGAACAAGAGTGGTGAAAGTGGCATCCCTGTCTTGTTCCTGTTCTTAGATGAAATGGTTTTAGTTTTTCCCCAATGAGTATGATGTTGGCTGTAGGTTTGTCATATAAGACTTTTATTATGTTGAGGTATAATCCCTCTATTTTCATTTAGCTGAGGGTTTTTATCAAGAAAGGGTGTTGAATTTTGTCAAATGTTTTTTTCTGCATCGATTGATATGATTATGTGATTTTTGTTTCTCAGTTTGTTTATGTGATGTATCACATTTATTGATTTGCGGATATTGTACCACCTTTGCATCCTTGAAATAAATCCCACTTGGTCATGGTGTATGATCTTTCTAATGTATTGCTGAATCTGATTTGCTAGAATTTGTTGAGGATTTTAGCATTTATGTTCATCAAGGATATTGGCCTGTAGTTCTCTTTCATTGTGTTGTCTTTATCTGGTTTTGGTATTAATGTGATGCTGGTTTCATAGAATGAGCTTGGAAGTGTGCCTTCATCTTGAATTTTTTGGAATAGTCTGAGGAGGATAGCTTTTAGTTCTTCATTGAATGTTTGGTAAAACTCCCCCGTCAAGCCATCTGGCCCTGGGCTTTTGTTTGCTGGAAGCTTTTTGATGAGCTTCAATTTCTTCTATAGTTTTCGGCCTATGGAGATTTTTAGATTCTTCCTGATTGAGTTTTGGAAGGTTGTATTTTTCTAGGAATATGTCCATGTCTTCTAGGTTGTCTAGTTTATTGGAATAAAGTTGTTCATAGTATTTTTTAACAATCCTTTGTATTTCTGTGGTGTCTGTTGTTATTTCACCTCTTTCATTTCTGATTTTGTTTATTTGGGTCCTTTCTCTTTGCTTCTTGGTGAGCCTGGCTAGAGGTTCATCAATCTTGTTTATCCTTTCAAAGAATCAGCTCATTGTTTCATTGATCTTTTGTATTTTTGTTGTTGTTGTTGTTGTTGTTCCTATGTCATTTATTTCTGCTCTGATATTTATTATCTCATTCCTTCTGCTCACTCTGGGCTTTTCTTGTTGTTCTCTCTATAATTCTTTAAGTTGTAGAGTTAGATGATTTATTACCATTTTTTCTTGTTTTTTGAGGTAGACCTGCAGAGCTTTAAACTTCCCTCTCAGGACTGCTTTCATTGTGTCACATAGGATTTGGATTGTTGTGTTTTCATTGTCATTCATTTCCAGGATGTTTTTAGTTTCTTCTTTGATCTCATTGGTAACCATATCATTGTTTAATAGCATGCTATTCAGTTTCCAAATGTTTGAATTTTTTAATTGTTTTTATTGTAGTTGATTTCTAATATTATGCCATTGTGGTCTGAGAAGATGCTTGATATGATTTCAATATTCTTGTATTTGGAGAGACATTGCCTGTGACCCAGTATGTGGTCTATCTTTGAAAATGTCCCATGTGCACTTAAGAAGAATGTATATTCCATGGCTTTGGGGTGAAATGTTCTGAAGATGTCAGTTAATTCCATCTGATCTAGTGAGTCGTTTAGGATTGCTTTTTCTTTGATGATTTTTTTGTCTAGAAGGTTTATCCAGTGATGTCAGTGGGGTATTAAAGTCCCTACTATGATTGTATTTTTGTTGATCTCTCTCTTGATATCTTCCAGGAGGTTTTTTTTTCCCCATGTATTTGGGTACTCCTGCATTAGGTGCATATATGTTTATCAGGGTTATATACTCTTTTTGTATCAATCCCTTTAATATTATGAAGTGGCCTTCCTTATCTCTTGTTATAGCCTTCACTTTGAGGTCTATTTTGTCAGATATAAGTATTGCTACCCCAGCTTTTTTTTTTTTCATTTCCATTTGCCTGAAAGATATTTTTCCATCCCTTCACTTTCAGTCTGTGTGTGTCCCTTGCTCTTAGGTGGGTCTCTTGTAGACAGCATATGTATGGGTCATGTATTTTTTTATCCATTCAGCCACTTGATGTCTTTTGATTAGAGCATTTAGTCCATTTACATTAAAAATTATTATTATAGATACTTATTTGTAGCCATTTTTATTTTTTGTTCCTGTGTTCCTTCTTCCCTTTTTATTTCTTCTTTTTACACCAGTCCCATTAGCATTTCTTGCATTGCTGGCTTGGTAGTGATAAATTCCCTTAGCCTTTGTTTCATCTGTGAAGCTCCTTATTTCCCCTTCAATTTTGAATGATAGCCTTGCTGTATACAATATTCTTGGATTCAGTCCCTTGCTTTGCATCCCTTTGTAAATTTCCTTTCATTCCTCTCTGGCCTGATGTGTTTCTGTTGAGAAATAATTTGATAATCTAATGGGAGATTCCTTGTATGTAATTTTCTTTCTCTCTCTTGAATCCTTTAAAATTCTCTCTTTGTCCTGAACTTTTGCCATCATAATTACATGTCTTGGTGTGCATCTTTTCATGTTCATCTTGTTTGGGACTCTGTGTTTATGCAACTTTTTCTTCCCCACATCGGGGAAGTTTTCTGACATTATTTCTTCAAATAGGTTTTCTAATCCTTGTTCCTCTTCCTGTTGTTCTGGCACCCCTATTATTCTTATGTTGCTTCGTTTTATGTTGTCCCAAAGCTCCCTTAGGCTCTCCTCCTGTCTTTTCATTTTTTTCTCCAATTGCAGTTCAGTTTGGGTGTGTTTTGCTTCCCTGTCTTCTAATTAGCTAATTCTGTCCTCTGCTTCTCCTAGTCTACTGTTGAAACTTTCCAGGGTGTTTTTTATTGCAACTATATCACTTTTTATTTCTTCTTGATTCTTACATAAGTTGTTTGATTTTTTCATCCATCTGATTTATTAACTGTATGACCCTTATTCTGAATTCTTTTTCTGACATATTGCATGCCTCAGTTTTACTTAGCTGCTTTTCTGGTGATTCCTCCTTTTCTTTCCTTTGTCTCCCCTTGCTCTCACTGAAGGATCTAGGTGTCCAGTCTTGTAACAGCTGCTCCTCAGTTGGCAGCGGCCACTCTGGTGGGGGTGGGCTGCTCATGAGGCTACTGCTCCTTGGTGGGCTATGCATGGTTGCTGCTCTTTGGATGAGTGCTAATCTACCACTTTTCAATCTTCTTGGTAGACTCTTCTGTTTCAATTTGTAGAACTTGAATAATTTTATGCATATCATGAATTTGAGAGTCATCAGTTACTCTGAGTCCTGAGCCACCTGCTGTAACAAATTTTCCAGTTCTTTAATCTTTCCTTCATTCTCACTTATTTTTCATGCCTATGACTTATTTTTGCCAATTTGTGTTGATGAACAATCTACAATACTGCCACTTCAAGTTGATGGTTATTTTCCTTATTTTGTTTCTGTTGAAGTTCCTTGGTTGCATTTTGAAGTTTGCAAATTTCATTGCCATCTAAGCTCTTTGCTCCTCTTGCTATGGAAGTCTGAGAAAAATGCCCCCAATTGCTAAGTTCAGCCTCAAGTCTTAGAACTTCATTTGATAACCTATTTATTTCTTGTTGTGATGAAATCAGGTAAGCAAAGTCCATGTCATCTAAGTTGCAAGCTCAAGCCTGATGGTTGATATCTTAATCCAGTGAAGGTGATGCATGGGTCAATGGTACAAGGCCAGCTCCAGAATTCACTGAATGGCTGACTGCAGCTTCAGTAACTGATCCTTTAGCACCGTATGTCTTCCATCAGAATTTTGATTTCTATGTCTTTTTGTTGTAGTTGATGTTGGTAAGTAGCAGTTTTGTTTGCTGTCTTATTTGTAGCTCTGATGTTTTACACTTATGTTCTAAATCATTACAAAGAGTTTTAAGACACATTCTCTGATCTTAAGGTTTCCTGAATGGCATCAATACCTCTTCTCTTTGACTGAAGTGACTCTTCCCCCTTTTGGTTTCCCTTCACCAGCACATCCTTCCTGAGTTAGAGATGTGGCCCATGAAGGAAGCCACACTGCCACCCAACTACAGAGAACCAAGGCCATTAAACCAAGAGGTCATCACTGTGGATCATAGGATTGACCTGATCCATTCCACCAAAAGTGATCAGCATAATTGGAAACCTTGTCAAGTATCAGGGAAGTGAAAGCATGAGGCTGAATGTATCCAGATTTCAAATAATAAAATTACATTTACCAAAAGCCATATCAAAAACCAACATATCTATGTTGGCAGTATTAACTATTTATAAAACCATTAAAAAGAACTGCTGTGTGTGACTTTTTCCTCAGATATGCAGCATATTACACAGACAGATGAAAAAATAAAATATGTATTTAGAATATAAGTGGTTGAAGTGAAAAATTATTTAGGCATTTATGAAGGAGCATAAATAGAATTGCAGTGTATATAAATATCTTATGAAGTTATTTTTCAATTTCTATATGGAAAAAGGGTGACTATTATAGAACAACAATTTTAAATATTTAGCTTGTGTCCTCTGCCTTTCTTACAAAATACTGCCTCTTTAACTTATATACATTATCTTTTACTCTAATGAAAGCAAATAGGTTAATATAAATATGAAAAGGTTGTAGATTTGGTTCCATAGGAAATTTTACTTTATGCCCTATACTTTCTTATAACATTTTTAAACATAAAATATTGTATAGATTTTTATTAAAGTTGAGTAATTGATAGTTTGCATTTAACCGGTATTTATGAACCTAAGGGAATAATTACTGTGGGAAGAGTAGTCTGAGAAGACAAATGAGATCATTTTGGATCCCAAACTTTATGCAGTTGCTTATCTATCCCTGACTAGGATATTAATCACAGCTATTAGGAATTCAAGAAAATTAGAGGACATGACCCTTTATATATGTGTACCACGTATTCTCAGTTGGTTTACTATTGCAATTACATTAAATATGAGGAGATTTAAGGAGTGGGTAATTTCCTGTGAAACCAAATTTCAGAACCATCTCATGTAATCCTATATTTACCTAGTACATTTTATTTGAATAAAAAGGAGTTGTGAAATCTATCTATAAAATGGGTTCTCTAGTAATGCGGACTCTTCCTATTATTTCCTTTACTAGAGAGCACTAATGCATAAATTGGTTATTGATTTTGTGGGTACTAGATTTTATGGAATGAGATTTTTATTTTATTAAGACCACATTATGGGAGAAACCAAGATGGCGGCATAAGGTAAACACCTATACTGCTACCTCCCACAACAATTTTAAAACTGCAACTGGAAGACAGAGCGGATATCATCCAGAACCACCGGAAAGCTGGCTGAGTGGAAATTCTACAACTAGAAGGAAAGAGAAAAGGACACTGAGACTCAGGAGCTGTGGAGGTGTGGAGATCCGTGCGCGCAGAGAGGGTGGGCAGAAAACGCACTGCTAGCTTCCTCATTCGGGAGGGAAGCAAAACCTCCCGACTGCACTGAAATCCAGCTCCGGGTGAGACTTTCAGTACCAGACTCATTCAGGGAGAAACTGGACTGTCTGGCAGTGGGCGAAACTCGAGAGCAGCCTTCTCTCAGAGGTGTGTGCAGCCATTGCTGCAGGACACTGAGACACAGGGCCCTCTTAGGGCAGGGCTAACGGGAAACCAAGGCTTGTCTGCTCCACCCTGAGACTCCGACCCATCCAAGCTGAGCACAGTAGCCCTCCCAGCAGAGACACTGCTGATCCTCGGAGCCAATTGGCTTGGAGGTCAACTCCCCCCAGTGATACCAACAACAATCAAGGCATAACTACAACAAGACTGCACACACAGCCCGCAAAGTGGTGCACCAAGAGTGTCTACCACAGGTAACCGGGGAGGCTGAGCTACTGGGCCCTGCTAGGACACCTAGCACACAAAGCAACTCCATCAACTCAGGGAAGCAGCTAAAATGCAGAGACAAAGAAGCAGGCCACAATTGAAGGAAATGGAGGAAAACAAAAGACTGGGTATAAACCACGGTTATAAGGTTTCTCAAGAATTTCCTAGAAAAGGCCGATAAATTTAACTGAGACCCTCGAGTATATGAAAAAGGATCAACTAGAAATTAAGCATACACCGACTGAAATAAAAAATATTATACAGAGACCTAAAAGCAGACTAGAAGATCGCAAGAATCAAGTCAAAGATTTGGAATACTAAGAAGCAAAAAACACTCCACTAGAAAAGAAAAAACAAAAAAGAGTCCAAAAAGTTGAAGATAGTGTAAGAAGCCTCTGGGACAACTTCAAGCATACCAACATCAGAATTATGGGGGTCTCAGAAGAAGAGAGAGAGCAAGATACTGAAAACCTACTTGAAGAAATAGTGACAGAAAACTTCCCCCACCTGGTGAAAGAAATAGACTTACAAGTCCAGGAAGCACACAGAACCCCAAACAAAAGGAATCCAAAGAGGACCACACCAAGACACAGCATAATTAAAATTCCAAGAGCAAAAGACAAAGAGAGAATATTAAAAGCACCAAGAGAAAAACAGTTAGTTACCTACAAGGGAGCACCCATACGATTGTCTGCTGATTTCTCAACAGAAACTATGCAGGCCAGATGGGAGTGGCAAGAAATATTCAAAGTGATGAATAGCCACAAACTACAACCAAGATTACTCTACCCAGCAAAGCTATCATTCAGAATTGAAGGTCAGATAAAGAGCTTCACAGACAAGAAAAAGCTAAAGGAGTTCATCACCACCAAACCAGTATTATATGAAGTGCAGAAAGGTATTCTTTAAGAAGAGTAAGAAGAAGAAAAAGATAAAAATTATGAACCACAAATACGTAACTATCAACAAGTGAATCTAAAAACCAAGGGAATAAAAAATCTGATGAACTGTATTAACTGGTGAATATAATAGAATCAGGGGCATAGAAAGGGAGTGGACTGACAATTCTTGGGGGAAAAGGGGAGTGGGGGGTGTGGGAAGAGACTGAACAAAAAGCGTAGACCTATGGATGAGGTCAGTGGCGGGGGGGGGTAAGGGCAAAGGGTGGGGTAGGAACCTGGTGGAGGGGAGCTATGGGAGGAAAAAAGAGGAACAATTGTAATAATCTGAACAATAAATATTTATTAAATTAAAAAAAAAGACCACATTATAAGTGAGGATTTTACTTGTATTTTAGATTTGAACATTTTTGGGAATAAAATTGAAAACCAAGACCCAAACAAACTAAAATTAAGTAAACATAAAAACCAAAATAATAAAAATAAATATATTGTAACTTATTATAACTTTAATTTGACTTTGTCTTCACTTTTGTTTAGAAGGTTCTTATCGCTGCTTCACTTTCTTCAGCAATTCAATGGAATGCACATGCAGGAGCTTAAAAAACAAGCATACATTAATTTGTATCATTTTTCCAAAACTTTCATTGCTTTGCCTAATCCCAAATCACCCCCATTCCATCATTTTTATGTACACAGTTTAATACAATTAGTGCAGACGAAGTTGAATTCAATCTCATTATAAGCACAGTAGTGAGTAAAAACATATCCATCCCGTAAGGATTTGTTTATTTTACAACTAACAATGGAATTTCTGTGGGCTCTCTGTGGTATTACTCCTTCTTATAGTTTGAAAGTCACTTCCCCAAAGAAGCATTTTCTACTAGCTAGAGAATGTTTTAAATTACTTGCTGAAATTAAATGCTTTTGTTGGCATGAGTTTGATTTGCCATCCTTTTGTCCTATGGGACAAAAATAAAAGGGATAAAAATAAAAGGGACAAAAAACTGAGGTTTAACAACTCATTGCATATGTGAATTTCTGTTTCTTATTGCTGATTTTATTCCTATAAAGAAATAAATTAGTAAATTCTTATTTTCAAGAATGTTCAAGTTTAGAATGTGAATCTTTTGTTAAAATTTCTTTATTGATTATGGTATCACATAATTGTCCTCATCCCCCCATTCCCATCCCAAACCCCTCCCACGTACGTCCCCACCCCCCTGTTGTCCATGACCACGGGTTAGGCTTATATGCATGCATGCAAGTCCTTTGGTTGATCTCTACCCCTTTCCCCCACTCTCCCCTACCTTCCCTCTGAGGTTTGACAGTCTGATCGATGCTTCTCTGTCTCCAGGTCTGTTTTTGTTCATCAGTTTATGTTGTTCATTATTTCCCCTAGATTGCTGACATGTACACATAAGGAATTGTTTGACATTGAAATTGGGACTCAAAAGAACTGTTGGCCCAGAAAGAAACTCACTACAGACTGATTCATTTGCCTCTCAGAATGTGAATCTTTGATAGTAGAGAATAGCAAGAACAATGAGTATAAGAATGGGATACAGAAATAGGGCTTCCACTTGAACTGTTATCATTGGGAGCATAATTTGCAATGAGATTTACAATAATTAAGTAGCTTTTATTACGCGATAGTAGTAAAACTTCTTTGTTTTCTTTTTCAATTTCTTTACATACAATATAAACTTCAAAGGTGAAAGTTAACCAATAAGAAAAATAAAAGTTAAATATATTAATTGTTTTTTGTTTTAAATAGTTTCTATCCACTAAACTTAGTTTCTCTACTTAACCTGTTTTTGTCTCATTTTCTATTCTTTCATTTAATACTGTAGTTTAGTGATAAGGCCACTTGTTCTTTTTGTCTTTAAAACTTGATACCTGTTTTTCCAAATTTTGTTCAACTTCGTTATTCTTCATAAATATTTATCTGATTCTGCAGTCTACTACATGTACCGGTTAATAATGGCAGATTTTGTAATCAAAGAAAACACGATAATTTTAAGAAAAACATCAAAAGTGCTTTACTCGCCGAAACCGGTTTGGCTCAGTGGATAGAGTGTCGGCCTGTGGACTCAAGGGTCCCAGGTTTGATTCCGGTCAAGGGCATGTACCTTGGTTGCGGGCATATCCCCAGTGGGGGGTGTGCAAGAGGCAGCTGACGGATGTTTCTCTCTCATCGGTGTTTCTAACTCCCTATCCCTCTCTCTTTCCTCTCTGTAAAAAATCAATAAAATATATTAAAAAAAAGTGCTTTATTCAAAGTAATGTTCATTGCTAGCTACACATTGCCCCCATCTTTCAGGTAATTTGTGGATACCATCCCAATATAACTTTTCTTGTTTTGAGGCAAACCATTCAGAGATCCAATTTTTTATTTCTTCGTATGTTTTAAAGTGCTGCTCAGAAAGTGCCTGTGCCATCAATCGGAACAAGTGGTAATCTGAAGGAGAAAGGTCTGGTGAATACTGTGGGTGGGTTAATACTTTCCAGGAAAGATCTTTTAACATGTCTTTAACTGGTTTTAAAGTGTGTGATGGTGCGTTATCATGAAGCAAAATTACTTTGCAGTGTCTTCTGGCACATTCTGGTCGTTTCATTATCAAAGTTGGTTCAAATAGATTATCTGTTTTCGGTAGCAATCAGTATTAATGGTTTCACCTGGTTTTAGAAGCTCCTAATACGCAACACCTTCCTGATCCCACCAAACGCAGAGCATTATCTTCTTTCCAAAGCGATTTGGCCTTGCAGTGGATGTTGATGGTTGACCTGGATCAACCCATGATTTTGTGCATTTGGGATTCTCAAAATAAATCCACTATTCATCGCCAGTCAAAATTTGATGCAAAATAAACTTTCTTTTGTGCTATTGAAGCAACAGTTTACTAATGACGTTTTGGTTTTCCATTTGTCTTTCATTCAGTTGATGTGGCACATATTTTCCTTCCTTTAAAATCTTTCGCAATGCTTGTAAATGATCACAAATTGTTTGCTGAGCAATGTTTAATCTTTCTGCAAGTTGTTTTTGAGTTTGATCCACATTTTCATCCAATAATGCTTGTAATTGTTGGTCTTCAAACTTTTTCAGTTGACCTGGACGTTCTTTGTCTTTCACATCGAAATCAACACTTTTAAAGCATTTAAACCAGCGTTCACAAGTATTTTGAGATGGAGCATGTTTACCATAAGCTTCCAGAAGTATACAATAACTTTCAGCAGCACTTTTCTTCAAAATAAAGTAATGAATTAAAACTTCCCGCAAATGCTCTTTTTTTTGGCACGAAATTCAACTTTTTTAATCGTAAAAATATCTATGAAGTTAATGCCTTCAGCAAATTTGACATATGAAATTTTGCAGCTTGCTTTCAATACAACAAAATAGCATACATATCAAATCACATATATATCAACATATGTATAACTTCTTCTATTGAAAAAATCCACATTATTAACCAGTACACCTAGTATAATATTTATTTTCATGTTTCTGTGCTACAATTTCATAGGCTTGCCCAGTGCTATTTACACACTGTCTACTTTTTCATTTGTTTTTATTTTTTCCCTCAAACTAGTTTGAAAGCTTCAAAAGAAAGTCATATTTATTAGACTGTTACACTGTACCCAAATAATTTTTAAAAAGTAAGACTCAATTGATTAATTGTTCATTGAATATAATCCTACCTAATAAAAAGAGTAATATGCAAATTGACCCTAACTCCGCTACACCCACAAGCTATGCCCACCAGCCAATCAGGAGCAAATATGCAAATAAACCCAACCAAGATGGCTACAGCCACAGAGAGCAGGAGGGAGGCTTGGGTTTCCCCGGTAACAAAGGAAGCAAAGCTTGCCACCTGCCATTGCTGGCCTAAACCTCCACTCAAGGCTACAAAGTTTCCATTATAGAAGGTAAACAAATCCAAATAGAAATGGCGGCAGCCACGGAGCTGGAAAGAGCAGTAGACAAGGGTTGCCCCTGGCAATGGAGGAAGCAAAACTTCTGCAGCCCTGGCTGGCCTAGGCCTCCGCTCTAGGCTACAAAGTTTCAATTATAGAAGAAACATAAGTCTCAAAAGAAATGGCTGCTGGCCACGGAGCGAGCAGGAGGCCTGGCTCCGCTCTAGGTTACAAAGTTTCAATTGTAGAAGATACATAAATCCCAGATACCAGGGCCACTGCTTGGGTTGCCAGGGGGCATGGCCGGCCTGCAAACCACCACAGGCCCTTCACCCAGGCCTCCCCACAGCCCAAGGGAACCCCCACCCTGATCCGGGATACCCTTCAGGGCAAACCAGCTGGCCCCCACCCATGCACCAGGCCTCTATCCTATCTAATAAAAGAGTAATATGCAGATTGACCATCACTCCAACATACAAGATGGCTGCCCCCATGTGGTCACAGATCCTGCCTTCATGTGGCCACAAGATGGCCGGCACAAGATGACCAGCACAGGAGGGCAGTTGGGAGGGACCAGGCCTGCAAGGGAGGGCAGTTGGGGGCAATCAAGCCTGCAGGTCAGGGCAGTTAGGGGTGACCAGGCCAGCAGAGGAGGGAAGTTGGGGGTTACCGGGCCTACAGGGAAGGGCAGTTGGGTGGGACCCAGGCCTGCAGGGGAGAGCAGTTGGAGGAGGACCAGGCCTGCAGGGGAGGGCAGTTGTGGGGGGACCAGGCCGGCAGGGGAGGGGAGTTAGGGGCAAACACACTAGCAGGGGAGCAGTTAGGCATCAATCAGGCTGGCAGGGTAGTGGTTAGGGGGTGATCAGGCTGGCAGGCAGAAGCGGATAGGGCCAATCAGGAAGGCAGACAGGTGAGCAGTTGGGAGCCAGCAGTCCTGGATTGTGAGAGGGGTCCCAGTTTGGAGAGGGTTCAGGCTGGCCTGAGGGACACCCCCCATGCATGAATTTCGTGCACCAGGCCTCTAGTGTTATATGCTAAAGAGGTAATACGCAAATTGGCCATCATGCCCTCACAAGATGGCTGACTATGACCAGGCTGGCAGGGGGGTTAGTGAGGGATGATCAAATGACTGAACAAGCAGGCTGTGTGGGGCAATCAGACCAGCAGTGGGGGGAAGTTAGGGGCAACCAGGCAGGCAGGCAGGCAGGTGAATGATTAGGAGCCAGCAGTCCAGGATTGTGAGAGGGATGTCTGACTGCAGTCAGACATCTTCTGAGGTGTCTCAGATTGGAGAGGGTGCAGGCTGGGTGAGGGGACCCCCCCATGCACAAATTTCATTCACCGGGCCTCTAGTGAAATATATAAAAATAAGTACATATATTAAGAGGAAATATGCAAATTAGGCCGGGACACCATAATGGGTCTCGACTGGATAGGAGGAGGTTGTGCACGCAGGTGAGTCCTGGAGCGGAAACAGAGACAGAGACAAGGGACCAGTGAGCTGCCGCGCCCCAGCTCGGGCTGGCCCCCAGAGCCGGAGCAGATACGGACAGGGACGGGGGGCTGGCCCGCAGCCTCCGCGGCCAAGCACAGGCCTGGAGAGGAAACAGCGGGCCCGCCTCCCCTGGAAGCAGCACGGCTCCCTCCTGCCTCCCGTGGAATCGGCGCGGGTCCCTCCCGGCTCCCGTGGGTGCCGGTGGCTCACTTCTGCCTCCCACGGAAGCTGCACAGCTCTCAGGGAAGCATCACGGCTCCCGGCAGCGCGCTGCATTTCCCACAGGCTCCCGGGCGGCCTACTGTGCGTGATATGGCATGATAGGCTACTAGTAGTGAATATAAAACAAAACCAATAATATTATTGGATTTTTTTTATGAAATTTCATAGATTCAGTCTCATAAAAATTAGCTAAATATCTCATCCACAGATATTCAAGTACTAATAACACAAAAATATAACACAAAGCTTTTCATTTCTAAGCTTCTTGAATTGAACATACATGTCATTACCTTTGCTGAAAACTAAGATAAGGAATATTTGAGCTCTCTGTCCCTAGTGAGTGTATTGCAAACCCCAGTATCATATATCAATCCTGTCACTTTAATATGTTGGATGCACATACAAAGTTAATTCATATCATATTTGAGCTAATATCAAAAGAAAATAATGTTTGCCAATGCAGACTTATTAAAAAAAAAAACACAAAATACAAAACTACAGGGCATGGCTGTGTTACCTGATGTGCTTTTATAGTTTACTAGTAATAGCAGAATGGATGTGAAACTAAAATCAATATCATGAGAGCTATTTAAAAGTTTTTCCCTTCTTTAAAAAAACAGAGTAATGTCATTGGTAAGACCGATAGAATTTATATTTATTCTTATGTGTCTTCATATTTATATTGAAAACTCTCTATTTCGTGGCATGGGTTTGAGTGCAACAGGGGTCTAGCTGCCTTCTCTTTTAATTTCTAGCCTGCCTAAAGAAAAAATACTCTCCCATGTGCTACTTCCAGAATAGCCTCCAGTTTTTAAAGATCTGACCAATAGTTGCTCCACCTCAAAAAAAAAATTAATTTAAATTATTCTCCTCTCATCACTACCTCACAGTGTACCAAACTGTTCCCAATGGAACTCAGAGTTCAACTATTTTGATCCTCAACTGGGCCTTCAAAGTTTTGACCTTTCATCATTTAACTGGCCTTTCTCTATTTACTTCTCTCTGTTCAGGGTTTAGATCTATTTCAATAATTTTTTTTTTCTTCTCCCATTACTTCCAAAGCACTAACATATCCCTGCACCATGAATTCACCTGGCTATTTCTAAGTCCTAATTAAACACAGCTCTTCTCCCACTCAGTGACTGTATCTGGAGCAAAACATAATCTTGCTGACTGAAACTTACTAATACTAGATTCAGACCAGGTTCCAACTGGCTGTTCAGCTATGTGTGCTGTTCTTCCACATTTTTCAGGCACATTTGTTTTACTCTTTCCCAGGTTGCTATTCCACAGGGTTGTTTTTTTTTTTTTTTTTAATCTTCACACCTCTCTCCTATCTCCCCTCAGCCTCAATGGAAACATTAACTTCTGAAGATAAATACTTCATCCTCTTCCCATCCAGTCTACCAACAGGCTTAACTCATCATCCATAGTCTGTCTACCCTCCTGTTTCAATTTAGGAACTGCAATTGAAATAGCAATTACCACTGCAATAGATCCTACTACTTCTTCCTATTCTAGGACTTTGCTTGTGCAGTTGCCCCTTTCCTGCCTCATCATTTTTTCCCCCTCTGTAGCAGAGCATCTTTCCATCAGTTTATAAACATGTCGTGTATTTCATATCTTAAAAATAACAAAAGACTCCCTTGGGCACTGTGTTCTCTTCTCCAACTAACTCATTCTTCTGCACTTGTTTACAACAATTTTCCTTAGAATTGTCTATGTTCACTGACTTTTATCATCTCACCTACCATTCTCTCATCTGCCTTGCTTCCCTCCTTCCTCATTGTTGGCTCCTTTTCAGTATTCCTTGCTGATTCATTCTCCTCTTTATGAAATGACCTCCTTTACCCCCTGGAATCCTTTGAAACAACGTGAAAGGACCTGGAGAGTATTAGGCAAAGTGAAATAAGCCAGTCAGAGAAAGAGAGTTATCACATGACCTCACTTATACTGTATATGGAATCTAATGGATAAAACAAACTGATGAACAAAATAGAACCAGAGATATGGAAATATGGATCAAACTGACAGATCTCAAAAGAAAGGGGGTTAGGAGTGGGAAGGAATAGATTAACCAAAGAACTTATATGTATATATGCATAACTCATGGACACAGACAATAGTGTGGGAAAGGCCTAGGGTAGGGCAGGAGCCAGGTGGAGGGGCACAAAGGGGGGGATATGGGGAACTTCTGTAATACTCTCAACATAAAAATACATTTTAAAAATTCTAAGGCAGAAGAAAGAAGCATTGTTTACATAAAGCAGAGTCCAAGGCTCTAATAAAAACCAGGTACAAGTATTAAAAGTGAGGAGTGAGGTAATTAAACATAAATAATAAAAATAAGCTGGAAACATAAAAACCACCTTGGTAGAAAGAAAATGTCACAGTAACCTCTTTCTAAAACTAAGTGCTCACAACAATGAAGATGCTTCCATCTTTTATGGCATCATTTTTGCATTATATCTATGGGTTAAAACTGAAAGAAATATAGGAAGGACTAAATAACACAAATTAATCAGATTGTTTGAAGCATAAAATAACAGAAAGAATGCAACATAACTAGCAAGAAAACATAATTGACCATATATATATACTAGAAGCCCGGTGCACGAAATTCGTGCACGGAGTGGGGCTGTCCCTCAGCCCAGCCTGTACCCTTTCCAATCTAGGACCCCTGGAAGGATGTCCGACTGCCTGTTTAGGCCTGACAGGCAGTCGGACATCCCTCTCACAATCCAGGACTGCTGGCTCCCAACTGCTTGCCTGCCTGCCTTCCTGATTGCACCTAACCGCTTCTGCCTGCCAGCCTGATCACCCCCTAACCACTCCGCTGCCAGTCTGGTTGATGCTTAACTGCTCCCCTGCCAGCCTGTTTGCCCCCAACTTCCCTCCTCTGCCGGCCTGGTCACCCCTAACTGCCCTCTCCTGCAGGGTTGATCACCTCCAACTGCCCTCCCTTGCAAGCCTTGTCCCTCTCAACTGCCCTCCCTTGCAAGCCTGGTCCCTCCCAACTGCCCTCTCCTGCTGGCCATCTTGTGGTGGCCATCTTGTGTCCACATGGGGGCAGGATCTTTGACCACATGGGGGCAGACATATTGTGTGTTGGAGTGATGGTCAATCTGCATATTACTCTTTTATTAGATAGGGTAGAGGCCTGGTGCATGCATGGGGGCTAGCTGGTTTGCCCTGAAGGGTGTCCCAGATCAGGGTGGGTGTTCCCTTGGGGCATGGGGTGGCCTGAGTGAGGGGCCTGTGGTGGTTTGCAGGTCAACCACGCCCCCTGGAGACAAAACCAGAGGCCCTAGTATCTGGAATTTATTTTCCTTCTACAATTGAAACTTTGTAGCCTGGACTGGAGCCAAGGCTGCTGCTCCCTCCGGGGTGGCAGTCATTTCTGTGGCAGTTAATTCACCTTCTACAATTGAAACTTTGTAGCTTTAAGTAGAGGCTGGGCCTGGACAGGGTGTGCGGAAAGCTTTTCTTCCCCTGTTGCCGCCGGCAACCCTGGCTTGCTCTCTCAAGCTCAGTTCTGCCGCCATTTCTGTTTGAATTTGTTTACCTTCTATAATTGAAACTTTGTAGCTTGAGTGGAGGCTTAGGCCTGCAACAGCTCGCAGAAAGCTTGGCTTCCTCTGTTACCTGGGAAACCTTGCTCTCTGTGGCTGTAGCCATCTTGGTTGGGTTAATTTGCATACTTGCTCTGATTGGCTGGTGGGCTTGGCTGGTGGGCGTGGCTGGTGGGTGTGTAGATGGTATGGTCAATTTGCATATTGCCTTTTTATTAGGTAGGATATATATGAATACCAGTACAATATAGCTGAATAGCATTCAAAATACTTTGTCTCTATTTGCTGAATTGTAAAATGACTGGGTTGAATTCGATATTGCACACAAATTCTGGCTTTAATACTCTATGATTCTATTTCAAAAGTTAATGATTTGTTTCCTAGGATTTTGTATTCAAAGGCAGATATCAGAAGATAAAAGAGACTATAAAAATATAGTGGATCTTTTTTCTGTCTACTTGCTTAATTATATCCCTAAATGCAGTTTTTAAAATTCATTCTTTAAAGAGCAACCATGAGAAATTCATTGCTTTGTTTTAGTTATTCAGAATGAAGCCTTGGGGGAAGGGGGGGACAAATAAACAAATATTGCTTTAAATTCAATTTACTTCAATAAACATGTAAGACATTCTAGTGATCCCCACGGTAACAAATATGAACAAGATATGATTTGGTACAGAAAGCAGTTTATAATATCGTAGTACTTGCAAATACTAGTTTAGTTTAAAAACATGTTGAAATATATTTATACTATAAAAATATATAAGCCATCAAGAAAATTCTGTGTGAGATGGCATAGGCTCAAAAAAACAGAGATGTAGAAGAAACAGTAAAACACAGATTACCTGCAGAAAATAAGAAATTAATAAAATGTGGACAAGGCAGTAAGGTAAGTTCCTATTGTTGTAGCTCATTTAACATGTGGGATAAAACAAAAATGTATTTTTAATGCATGGATGATTAGGTAAATTAAAGGAGTTTGCCAAAGGCTAAAACCTTCAGGAAAAATTCAAGTCTGGAATAATTAGCAGGCAATAGAACTAGAACACTCTTTGAGAGTACCTGTTACTCCCAGATGGTCTAGAATCTGGACTTTAAAGAGCTATTTGTACAAAATACAGGATCTAACATAATGGTTTTGTTAAGATTAGAGATTCCAGATTTAAGTCTAGATCCATGAAGGGGATCTGAAAAAAAAACACCCTGATTGCTTGGACTAGAATAAATTCTTGTCACATAGAGAGAATCATGATTCAGCTCTTGTGGTGATGATCCCCTCCTGAGGATTCCTAAATAAAATCAGGCACTCATGTGGGTAACCTAAATGACTAGGGTGGTCCCAAATCCCTACCCACCATTCAGTTAAAACAAGATCCTCGTTGAAGTGCACCTAAGTACTAGGCAGAAAGGAAACAAGCATTTTTGAAATAATTCATTTTAAAATCAGGTCAAAATGAATCCCCACATAAAAGTTTCCAGGAATATTTATAGTACTCCAAAATAGCTAAACATATGAAAAGATCTATTGCTTGACTAGATAAAATTAAACCTCTTAAAAGTTTATAGAAAGTTCTCAATTTAAATTATTTTAAAATGTTATAGTAAGCAAATATTAATCAAAAGAAATATGATGTTAAGGACTAAATTGTTCCCACCCTCAATTCTCAGGTTGAAGCTCTAACCCCCTCCCCCATGTGCATGTAATGAAGATCAGACTTTTAAGGAGGTAATGGTAAATTAATGCATACAGGTAGAAACCTAATGTGATAAAAACTGTGATCCTTATAAGAACAGGAAGTGACACCAGAGCTCTCTCTCTCCTCCATGTGAAGTTACAGTGAGAAACCAGCCATCTGCCAGCCAGGAAAAGGGTGCTCACCAGAACCTGATCATGCGGGCACCCTGAGCTCAGACTTCCAACCTCCAGACCTGTGAGAAAATAAGTTTCCATTTTATAAAGCCACCCATTTATTATTAAGGTATTTTGTTAAGGCAT
The DNA here is from genome assembly GCA_025583905.1 of Ia io. Classification (NCBI taxonomy): domain Eukaryota; kingdom Metazoa; phylum Chordata; class Mammalia; order Chiroptera; family Vespertilionidae; genus Ia; species Ia io. The sequence goes on from JAJQQW010000003.1 coordinate 35,473,434, forward strand.
CTCCAACTGGCTTATATGTTGGCATATGGGTTTGCGTCCAATCAGGAGAAAGAAATTACACATAGTTTAAAAAGGGAAGTTTAGTGTAAAGAATTACTAACTATAACAGTATGTTGGAGTAATAAGGGATTAGAAAATAAGAAGTAAAGAAAAATTAAAAATTATATAGAAATAACAGACAAAGCATTGAGAAAAGAGCTCTCTGTAACCCAGGACTGAGATCCAGCTCTGATAGACAAGGTTTGTAGAATAGCAGAGAAGTCCCCATGGTGCTACTCCAATTAAATTTGATGGAAATCTATCTTCTAATGTACCAGGGAAAAAGCAGAGAAACTCTGCTGCATAAACACACAAGATAAATGCTGGTGGGGTGGGGAGACCCTGGCAACTATGTACTGCTGACCTCTGTATCTTTTAGGAAGCTAGTAGTAGAAGAAGCCTTGTGCATTTCAGTAGTCCAGGGTTGGGGAGAAGGCCACAGGTGCTATAAGAGCCTGCCAAAGGAGATAACCCTTTCCTCCTCAATCACTATCCAGGGCCCTCAAAGGACCAAGTTTAACATAATGCCAATTGACAAAGAAAAAATAAACATTAAAGGGGCATATGTTCATTTTCACAGAGCAGGCAAAAAAGGATGAATTTGGAGCAGTGAAACAATACCTGAAATACTCAGTGTAATAGTTATATTAATGTGCACATAGTCTTTAATACTGAAATTTTTCTCAAGGATAGATAGATATTGATGCATATCCATTTAAATTTCAATGAAATTGTGGGGGGAAGGAGGAATGGAGGTGGAAGAGGGTACAACGATGATAAATGGTGATGGAAAAAATAAAACAAAATAAAGAAAAAGAGGAAATGTTAACAATTCTAAATAAATTAGGTTTGAATTATTAAATAAATTAGCTGCAAAATAGTTGAAGGACAATTAAGAGAACGCCAAAGAAATAATTTCATAATTTGTTGTGGAATATTTTTAACATACTTCATTTTTTTTTAGCAAGGACTAAAAAGATTTAATAGTAGTTTGATTGTTAAGGATTTAGTAAATGAGATTAACAAAATTGATAATATATTGAATATTCACAGGTAGCATATATACAAAATAATTGATAAGTAGTCAAAATAATTGACAATTCACAAGTAGTATATATACAAATAATTGACCATAAAGTTGGTAATAGATACGTCTCACAAAATTTAAAAATGTTTTTGTTACAGATCACATCCCCCCCCCAAAAAAAATAAGTCATCATCATAACAAAACAATAACAACAAAGAGAGTTACATGAATTCCATCTGTTTGAAAATTAGAATGCATACTCCTAAACAACTTATAGGCCAAAGAATAGAATAAAAAGTACAAATTTTATAATTTGATAAAAAGAATATATTTATAATTGAATAATAATAAAAAAACAATACCATTGTGTGTGACATAGTTAAAGCAGCATAAAGTACTAAGAGGTAAAATGCCAGGCATTTTACAAGTTCCTTTAAATGAGAAAGAGGACAGTAAACTTTTTTCTCTGCTGACTTGTTATAAAAAGTGGGAAATATGCAGGATAATTTGAAGAATGCATGAGAAGAGCAGGATCATGGAATCTGATTCCCACATGTGTCCAATGCATTGGTTCTGGGGCAGAGCAGTGGGTCAATGTCACTGCTGGTGCTACAGCAGGGGTGGTCAAAGACAGTCATCTGCTCTTGAACTTGTACACAAGCTCATGAAATGGAAAAACCTGCCAAGTTTATGATTCTATAACTTCATGTTTATTGGGGTTCAATTTATTAAAATATTATTTATTGGAAGAAACATGGAAGCTGGCCTCAAACAGTAAAAAAACCTGATTTAAACTCTGCCATTTAATAAATGACTGATGTTCAGAAATTTACTTATTTTATTTTAATCTGTTTCCCTGCATAGAAAATAAGGCTCGTTATCTCTGAGATCTTTTTCTTGTAAGGACACTCAGTCTTCTGTTTACTATATAATTAGTTAATAACAGCTGTTGTTTCTTCCTCCCTTAACATCCTTCATGATGCTCATTGATCTTCACAACAAATTTCAGCAGATTAATAACGTGAGAGTCCAACTATGTGATTTTTGCTAACATGTTTTCCCTTTTATGTGCTTTAATCACATAGATTTTATTGATCGTGTAACCATGAAAAAAAGATCAAAGGTGTCTTTCTGAGTCAAAGGGTCTCTTGAAAGATGGAGCCTATATTTACAACTTGAAGTACACTACTATAGCAACTACTTTTAATCTTATCTGAATCAGAAGTTTGAACATTTGTATTTAAATTTCTTCTAACTAAATTCACTAGGTTCTAGTAATTTAAGTGTGCTTTGTCAATCTCAGCAAACATATTGTATCTGTTAATACCAAAGATAATTTATATCTGTGGTCTTCTCTTTCTTTTTGGGATTTTTTATTGTTCTTTGTTCATAAATCATTTAAGCATTTAATGTTATATGGATTTTAATGATTTCTATTAATTTTTCAGATCCAAGGACAAGATGAGTAATATTATTGTTAGAAAAACATATATTATCAGATCTTTCTCCCTTGTATAAGTTAGGAGTTAACAATCCCTGATGTAAAAGTATTTCAGAAACCCAAAGGAATAGAATCATACAACCAATTCCATTGTTTTAATATTTGTAATTCCTTCATTGATATTCATATAAAAAAAATAAGTAGGTGCACTGTCTCATAAACACATTGTTTATAAGGCTAAGATGAGATCTCCTGGCACCCTCCAAACTTATACAGTCTGAAGTGGTGTGGTGAATGCCCCCTTTACCAGTTCTTCTCACAATTTCACTTTTCAAAATTTACCCCTAAATTAATTACGCCCACAAATTTAATAAAAAAAGTCATTCATAATAACAACAAAACTAATTAAATACTTAGAATAACTTCAAAAGAAGTTTAATTAAAATATGTACACATATTTGCATAGACATTGCAATAAAATTCATATGTGAATAGCAAATAGGGATGACAAAAATCAAAAGATAACAAATATTGTCAAGGTTGTGGAAAAAAGAAAAACCTCTACACTCTTGATTGGAATGTAAATCAGGAGAGCCATAATGTAAAACAGTATAAAGATTCATCAAAATATTAAAAACAGAACTACACATGATCTAACAATCCCACTTTGGGATATACATTCAAAGGAAATAAAATCAGGATCACAAAGAGATATCTGCACTTCCATGTTCATTGCAGTTTTATTTACAGTAGCCAAGATATAAAAACAACCTAAGTGTCTGCTGACAGATGAATGAGTAAAGAAAGTGATATAAATATACATGTATATATATATATATATCTCCTATCTAATAAAAGAGTAATATGCAAATTGACCATACCTCCACTATACCCACAAGCCATACCCACCAGCCAATCAGGAGCGAGTATGCAAATTAACCCAACTAAGATGGCTGCGGCAACAGAGAGAGCAGGAGGCTTGGGTTTCCCCAGCAATGGAGGAAGCCAAGCTTTCCACCTGCCCTGGCCTGCCTTGACCTCTGCTCAAGGCTACAAAGTTTCAATTATAGAAGATAAATAAATCCCAGATACCAGGGCCTCTGCTTGGGTCACCGGGGGGCGTGGCCAGCCTGCAAACCACCACAGGCCCCTCACCCAGGCTGCCCCATGCCCCAAAGGAACCCCCACCCTGATTCGGGCCATCCTTCAGGGCAAACCAGCTGGCCCCTACCCATGCACCAGGCCTCTATCCTATCTAATCCTATCTAATAAAAGAATAATATGCAAATTGACCATCACTCCAACACACAAGATGGCTGCCCCCATTTGGTCAAAGATGACTGCCCCCATGTGGACACAAGATGGCCACCACAAGATGGCCAGCACAGGAGGGCAGTTGGGAGGGACCAGGTCTGCAAGGGAGGGCAGTTGGGGGTGATCAAGCCTGTAGGGGAAGTCAGTTAGGGGTGACCAGGCCGACAGAGGAGGGAAGTTGGGGGTGACTGGGCCTAAAGGGAAGGGCAGTTTGGGGGGACCCAGGCCTGCAGGGGAGAACAGTTGCGGGGACCATGCCTATAGGGGAGGACAGTTAGGGTGATCAGACCAGAAGGGAGGGCAGTTAGGGCAAACAGGCTGGCAGGGGAGCAGTTAGGCATCAATCAGGCTGTCAGGGGAGTAGTTAGGGGGTCATCAGGCTGGCAGGCAGAAGCAGTTAGGGGCAATTAGGAAGGCAGGCAGGTGAGCAGTTGGGAGCCAGCAGTCCTGGATTGTGAGAGGGATGTCCGACTGCCCATTTAGGCTCAATCACACCCCCCGTGCATGAATTTGGTGCCCTGGGTCTCGTGTGTGTGTGTGTGTGTGTGTGTGTGTGTGTGTGTGTGTGTATATGAATATTTTTAAGTAAAATAAAATAAAATTTAAAAGTAAATAAATAACTAGGGAAATCCTGCCATTTGCAACAACATTGATGAACCTGGAAGACACTATACTAAGTGAAATAAGCCAAATCACAAGATACTGCATACTCTCACTTATATGTGGAATCTAAAAAACAAGTTGGACTCATAGTAACAGAGTATAATGGTACATTTGTAGAGGTTTCAGGGTGAAGGAAAAGAGATAATATTGACAAAGGAAAGAAATTTTCAGTTATAAGATTAATAAGTTCTAGAGGCCTAATGGTGACTAATAATGTGGTTTATACTTGAAATTTGCTAAGAGCCTTAAACAAATAATAGTTTATTCTAATATAAAACAAGTCTTTTTTTTAATTTTTTTATTGATTAAGGTGTTACCTATGTGTCTTTTTTCCCCTATTCTTGATGTAATTTGTTGTTGGTGTGAATTAGCAACTCAACTGTCATAACCAGAATGCCTGCAATTTTCTTGGCCTCAACCTCATGGTGGCAGTATAGAAGCCTAAGTTCCAGATATTTTGTCTTCATGAACTCAATAGAGAAAGGAGTGCGGGGTGTGGGTTCTTAATATGAGAGGGCTTTTTTCAAGGTACCCTGGCAGACTTCTACACATATGACTATTCATGATCCTAAGGAAGATCCGGGAAGAGATTATTTACTTAAACAAATTTGAGGTTTAGTGAGAAAGGAAGAGAAAAAAAAGTATTGGATGAGAAAAAAATAAAGTGGATATTGAGGATATTTTTTAGTCTGACTTACAAATATCAAGAATCTTACCCAGTATCAAACTATACTAAAAAACAAAAGATACAGATAACTGTGGGTCATAGGCAAAGCACATAGAAGTTTGCAACTTCCATTGTAGCTCCTTTTCTTCTTTATCTCACATAAGTGTGTGCCCTGCTTCAGATATAACAGATAACGTCCCTAAATAATGCATAGAATACATCAGGTACCCAAAGAAACTAGTTTAGTCATAAGATGGATCAACATTATAGAATGATAATCACTTAGCTGACACTAATATTTTCCATAAGGCCATGTTCCATAAATCCATAAATTATAAATTTGTTTTTAGAAGTACCATTAAAAAGTTTAATGAATGTGTTCATAAAAAGTTCTAACCAGGTCATTTTTTTTTCTCTTTTATTTTTTCTCTTCCCTAGCATCACCAAGTTAGGGAGGATGGATTGTGACCATCTAACACTCTGCTAACAATATCTGTCAAATACTACTGAGAGTGTAAAAAAATATCAGAGATCCCATTCCTCTGACTTCCTCATAAAATGCCTGTGATTGTGTTCTTTAGCAGAAAAAAAAGGAAGACTTTCCTTACAATTTTAAAATGCTTCTTAAAAGTTGCCAAGAGATGATTTTGAATCAACTTCTCCACAAATACACAGAGATATAATAAACGATAATTCTTTTCTGTCAACCATATCTTGTTTCTATTTCCTGGATATATCACTAGAAATATAGAGAAACTAAACCTTAGATATTTGTCAAGAACAGAGAAGAGTCTGAGATCGTACCCTACTTATAAGCTGACAAGTTAGCCTGCCTCAGTTTCCTGAATGCTGGCAGAAGATAAGAGGTATCTGAGTCAGAGAAAGAGGTATCTGAGTCAGAGAAAAAGAACAACGTGTTACTCATGGAATAGCAGTGACTAGGATGTAAGGATTTGATGTGGTTCCTACATCGCTACTTCCCACAGCGTGGCACAAACTGATACAGGTGACACCTACACATGCAACTGCTTATATGACAGGAGAAGAATCTTGAATTTAGAGGAACTTAATTTTTTACTCTGGTAAGTAAGCCTGCCTTTACCCGGAAGGAAACATTCTTTCAAGGATACTCTCTACTAACATCCTTGCTGAAAGACTCATTGGTGAGTTGCCTCCCAAGAATATTATGGAGGTTTTTTTTTATTTTTATACATTGTTACCTTTGAAAGAACAATACACTAAACAAATTTCAAAAAAAAATACATGCATGCCTAAATGTCACCATGAAACATGTATAGGGTTTAAGTTTTAATGTTGCTAATGTAAATTTAAGTTATCTTATTGTCTCATTTATAGTTCTTAACAAATTTAGTAAGATGTATTTTTCTTCAACTTTTACACAATCTGTTTCCTTCTCTTTTTTTCACCATTCTGGGAATAAATGTTTGTGAATATAGATAAAACAGACAATTCTGTTAGTATAGGAATTCATCAAATTTTTGTCATAAGGACCTGTAGCTTTTGAAAGGAGGGGCTTGTTTTGGACTGAGAGCCTATCTTCATAAAAAAAAGTTAAAATTATCCTATTAAATGAAGTCAATATAAGCAAGAAAACAGTATGTTTGGTCCAGAGACTGTTGACAAAACCAGATAATAAGGTTTTCTCTGAGACATTATATTAGCACAAGTAAGTTTGCCATGTCCTGAAAAACTCTAACTTTGAAAAGCCTAAAGGGAATAAAGCCTTCTCCATTTTAGCATAACAGCTGAGGATTTCTCCTGGATGAGGTAAATTAACTAGAATGGGGAATCTGGTTTATTGGATAAACAAAGATGTTAAACATATACATATGCACATATATACATTCAGCATATTATAAAATCTAAGTATGCAGCTGAATAAAAATATGCAACTATCTCCCTTCACTTCTAAATTATTCATATAACCATGCCAAGGTTTTCATTATGAACAGCAGTAAGTTAGCTATGCCTCTTACCCAGAGAACAATGCAATGTAAAGAACTATGATTCAGCATACCATTTGAAAGTAGTTATTGTATTTAGAAAGCCTTGATCCATTGTATTTGTGTTAATTTATTTAGATTAGGTCCAAAATGAATTTCCTGAAGTAATTACTGAAGAAAGAAATCAATAAAATGTGATTTTTATGTTTCAATTATACGAACACAACTATATATTTTAAAGAATTCTGATTTTTTTTTTCATTCATAGGAAAGACTATTACTGAAAGAAAGAATATCAATTGGCCTAGTTGATAGGCTGATACAGACTGACTAGGAATCCAGTACTGTTTGTTATGTAATGAAGATAAGAGATAGGACTAATGATGCATTCTGTGCTGGCCCATACCAGGCCCCTAAAACTCAGGGTTATTTGGGAACTTGTAGATGGAGTGCCTCAAGTGAATAAATGTGACCCATGGGTTGAAGACCTAAGGAAATGTCACACAAACAGAATGTCTCAGAAACAGAGAAAGGCAGGTGAATTAAGAAGTGGATGGCAGTTCCTGTGTCTGGTAAAACTTCTTTAAGAAAAAACAGTCAGACCGGCCAGTGTGGCTAGGTTGGTTAAGCATCCTCCCATGAACCAGGAGGCTGCTGATCCCATTCCCGGTCAGGGTGCATGCCCGAATTGCAGGCTCGATCCCCCCCGTAGGGGTTTCGTGGGGGCAGCCAATTGATGTTTCTATTTCTCTCTCCAACTACCTTCCTCTTTCTGAAATCAATAAACACACACACACACACACACACACACACACACACACACACACACACACACATGGAACAGTCAGGTAAGAAGTTCTAGTGGAAGTGTGTTAGTAGAACAGGGTCAAGAGAACTGAGCAAGGAATAAGTGACAAAATAGAACCACAGATAAAACAGTTGAAAGCTTTAACAGTGGAAAATTCTGCCATATGAACAACATAAAAATGAGAGTTTATCACACTAAGAAAAATATATACATTTTCAAGGGAAAATATCAGAAGGCCTCAGGCTGGGAAAAACAGACTTTGGGAATCTGTTCTTTATTATTTATTTATTTATTTATTTATTTATTTATTTATTTATTTATTTGTTGTGTGTGTGTGTGTGTGTGTGTGTGTGTGTGTTACTATATTTTTATTGATTTCAGAAAGGAAGGGAGAGATAGAAACATCAATGATGAGAGAGAATCATCCATATGCTGCCTCCTGCATGCCCCCAACTGGGGATCAAACCCCTCGAACCCTTGAACGGAATAAAAACTGGGACCCTTCAGTCCACAGGCTGACACTCTACCCACCGAGCCAAACTGACTAGGGTGGGAATCTGTTTAGAAAGCACACTACAGTTGAAGGGAGAGCATTCTTCCAATCTAATTCCAACCACATAATCCTGTTAGGGATGCTTCTCACCCAGAGGATAATGTGATGCAGAGGACTGTGATTTCGTGTATCATTTGAAAGTAGAGATTATATCTAGCAAGCCTTGATCTATTGTTTATGCAATCATTTCACATTATATGATTGTACTAGTAAACTGCCTTTAGTGTATAATAAAATGTTTGGGACCTAGCTGGTTTGACTCAGTGGATAGAGCATCGGCCTATGAACTGAAGGGTCCCAGGTTCGATTCCAGTCAAGGGCACATGCCTGGGTTGTGGGCTCAATCTTCAGTAGGGACATGCAGAAGGCAGCCAATCAATGATTCTCTCTCATTATTGATATTTCTCTCTCTCTCTCCATTTCCCTTTCTCTCTGAAATCAATAAAAATATATTTTAAAAAAACAACAACATTTGGACTCATGATACAACCCCAGGATGCCACTAGTGCCATCATGCTATATTTTCTACTGATTACGTAAGGTCAAAATATGATAAATTTGGAATTTCAATGAATCTATGAAATTTTGTACAATCAATTATTTACGTGCAAAGTTTAGAAAGGACCATTCCTTTGTTAAATGAGAAACAGTAAATGTGTTTATTCATAACACAATTCTAAAGCAATGAAGTGAACTATTAGGACCAATAAAAAAAATTCTGTTTGACTACTCAACATTTTACCAATCAAATCTGGGAGTTAGTCAAAAATTGTTAACATATCTTTCAATTCCCTTGACTGTCACACCATCATCACCACAACCACCATCGCGATTTGATGACCGCTAGCATCATCAACAGTAGCACCACTATCATCGACAACAAAACATCTCTTTTTGTATAAATCATTATTATTCTAATGATAGTACAAGAAAGGTTTTTATGTTTGGAGCTGATTAAATTACAGGGGAAACCCACAAAATAAATACCTACAAAATAAAAATCAGTTTCTCACTACAGACATTAAATACATTTTATATCATAGGGACAGATGTCATTCAAAAAGTTAACATCCTTTTCTCTTTCAAATACAGTTACAATAATCCTAGCAGTAATTATACTTGGTTTCTGTTGGAATAAAAACCAATAATAGAAAAAAAAGGAGAGAAAGGGGCAGGAGAAGCAGAAAGAACAGGGTGGGGGAAGATGAGAAGTAGGAAGAGAAAGCTGCTGAGAGATTTTGAGCATTCACTATATACCAGACATAGTATAAAGCACTTTTGCATACATTAACCAATAGATCCTAGTAAAAATTACTATCTAAGATATATACTTTCACTATTCTTATATCATAATTAAGGAGAGCTTAAGAACATTTTCCAAAGATATATAGTTAATAAATTGAAAAAGGGACTTAAAAAATACCTAAATTCAGAACCCAATCTCAAAAATGCTTTCTGATATGGCATAAATATAACAAGCAGACCACATATTTTAAGAGAGTAAGAAAATTATTTTTAAAATATTATTTCTGTGCAATAGTTCCTTATTAAAAAAAGTTATCATTTACTCTTTCCTCATGGATTAGTTTATCTAAAACACATTTTTCTTTTTCCAAAACTGTGTTTAAACAGCAACATCTTTTTCCAAAATTATGTTTGTACAGCAGTAATAGCTACCATTTATCAGGTAGCATCATGGGACATAAAGTGCTCTAAGAGTATTGCACACACTCATATATTATATAATTGACTTATCAAACAAATATGTGAAATATGCCCTATTATTTCATTTTATATGTAGTAGAATATCAAGCCAATATCTTGGCTGGCAGAGTGACTTACTAAAGACTCAATTTGCATTTTAGTTTATTTTGCTTTGCTACAGTAGCAACTTATTTTATTCATGTTTAACAGCAGTAGATATTCATAATAAAGTATATTTTAAAAGCATTTATACTTTCTAAAGCATTTTCATATTAAATGGGTATAGTATCAAAATGAAAGTTATTTTCCCTTTTTCCGGAAGTTAGGCAGAGTTTTCTGTTCATACAGTTTTGATTCCTCTAATTCCTGACGATGTCAATAGGTGCTTTCTAGATTCCAAAGTGTAAGCACTTCTTGATCAACCAAACAAATGTATTATTTGGACAGATAAAAGGAGGAAAAGGATGCAATTACTCTGAAGTAGAAGGATATTGAAAGTGAATGGCTGAATGGATACCAGTCCAAACTTACCACCATGAACAAAGACGTTGGGGTCTGAGCCAAAGAAAAAAAAAACAGCTTAACATTAGCAGAGACAGAATGGATTCTGTACTTAAAGCTTTGATATAAAAGCCTTGTCTTATTGAAAAGAGAGTTGAGCAGATGAAACTTCATTGTAATATGGAACAATTATGGAATCAGGCAAAAGGTGAGGCAAAACTGTACTGGTTTCCAGTGGAAGGAAGAAAGAAGAACAATGATACCAATGGTTTGAGACCTCAGGAATCTTTGTGACTTGAGAGATAGATGTCTAATGGGTATCATCTGTTCTGAACCAACCAAGAAATGACTATGGACATTCCTGCCCTCTGGTATGGGTACTAGAACAGGTTTCACATTTATTTACAATACTGAAAAGCCCATCATTATATTTCACCATGATTGCTGCAGACCAACCAGAGCTGTTAAACACTGAAGAGCACATTTATGCTTAAAGTATTTAAGGGACTTAAGAAAGCTCATACAACTAACAATGTAAATATAGCTTTTTCTAGATCAAATCCTTTGTCCGCTATTTCTCAATAATATAGACCTTTCCTCTCTCTCTCTCTCTCTCCCTCTCTCTCTCTCTCTCTCTCTCTCTCTCTCTCTCTTTCCAATCCTTTACATTATGTTTTGCAGAGTTGATGGAATGCTTTCAGATAGGTACTTTAGCTCCTTTTTTCACAACAAAATGAATATGTAATCATTAGGAATATTTTAGTTTCATTACATTTTGAGTCAAACCAAACCCTGCCTGTTCCTAGCTATTTGATTATGGACAACTTATTAGATTCAATCTTTCTGTTTCCTTATGTAGAGACTAGAGGCCCGATGCACAAAATTTGTGCAAGAGTAGGTCTTCCTTCACCTGGCTGCCAGCACCGGCTTACCTCTGGCAACCGGACCTGGGCTTCCCTTGCAGCCCTGGCTTCATCAGGAAGGTCATCCCGAAGGACGTCCAGAAGGACATCTGGTCTAACTAGCATATTACGCTTTTATTATTATAGATAAGGAAAACGAGTAACCTCATGCCTTGTTGTGAAAATTAAATTAATGGGTGGCGTGTAATGAGTGTTAGTTACCGATGCTTTTATGAGATAAACTTACATAGGGAAGAAGATATTCACATGGTAGGTAACAGGAGTAAAAGGAGGTGTGAGATGTTACAAGAAAAAGAAAACGTTTGCAGCTTTACTTAAGGAAACATAGTGAAAGAAATGGTTTAAAACTAGTGGTTTCAGAGCCAGCATCAGCTTCCAGTCTGTTTTGCTTGGCTAAATTAATATTAAAATGAATTTGAATACATAGGCACGATCTGATAGGCTCCTCAGTCCAGTCCACCACCATTTACCTGGCCTATTTTCCACTTTGGGGTTACTCGTTGCGCAGTCCTGCTTGAGTTTGTGAACCCAGATTTAAAGACGTGCTTACTAATACGTGTTTTTCTTATGTGAAAGCCTAACATCTGACCATTGCTATCTTCTTTTTTTTTTAATTGACCTTTTTAGTGCTTCATACCTGTATAACTATAGATGCATCATCTTAAATTCCACATTGTGTTATTTTTATTTTTACAATTTTATTTAGAGTTCTGGAATCAGAACTCATGTGTGACCTAACTGCTATAGGTTGTTTGTATGCTTAGCATCACTGTGTAGTTAAACAGCTCCCCTGCTTGCTCCAGTGTCAGAGCAGTGGTTGAATTATGGTCAAGCATTAAGAGAACCAGCTTTTAAAATTTTGTATCCACTTTTAAGATTTAGAGGGGTTATGTGTGATTTTTCTGGACTGGAATTTAGCCAGGAAACTATTATTTTATAGCTATATTGAGAAATATCTCAGAGCATCTTTCAACACTAAAATAGAGACAGGAACTCATTTAATAGCACTTTCACCATCCTGGTTCCGACCTACACAAAGTTAGGACTTTGGAAAAGTATTTATGAGTGAACTCTCTTGAATCACTGATTCCACTTACTGCAGTAACTGATGTCTCCTTGGAGGTTTCCCATCTACTCAATTCACTCAGCCAGGTTTATGAGATGTGACAGGGTTGTAGTGCAAGGAGATAGCTGCTATTTATATAGAAGAGAGTCAAATATGACAGTAAACTTAGGTAAGGTTTGCAAAGCTAGAATCCTTCCTCTAATTTTCTATGGCTATTTTCTGTAATGACTGCTTAACTTCACCCAATCTAACATTAAATTTTACTTTCTCTATTAGAAAATATACATGTGTTGGGAAGAAGTTAGTGTTTTAAAAATCGGATTTTTTTAACAGCTTTATTGAGGTATAATTGATATTCAAAGAATTGCACATACTTAATGTATCCAATTTGATGAATTTGAAGACATGAGGACACCTGTGATATCATCACCACAATCAAGGTAACAGAACATAGAGTGGGGAAAGCCTCAACAAATAGTATTGGGAAAACAGGATATCCACATGCAAAAAATAAAATTGTACTTCTACCTTACACTACACATAGCAATCAACTCAAAATAAATGAAACACTAAATATAAGACCTGAAACTATAAAACTTCTAGAAGAAAACATAGGAGAAAGGATACTTGACACTGGTCTGAGAAATGATTTCTAGGATATGACACACAAAGCACAGCCAACAAAAGCAATGAGAAGTGAGACTATCTCAACCCGAGGAACTTCTTCACAGAAAAAGAAACAATAGAATGAAAATGCAACCTGTGTGTGTGTGTGTGTGTGTGTGTGTGTGTGTGTGTGTGTGTGTGTGTGAGATATTTACAAACCATGTACCTGATAAGTGGTTAATTTCCAAAATATATAAAAGACTCCTACAACTCAATATAAATATAAATAAAATAAAATAACCTGACTTAAAATGGATGAAGGACTTGAATAAGCATTTTTCCAAAGAAGACATAAAAATGGACAACAGATATATGAAAAGATGCTCAGCATCATTAATTACCATGGAACTGCAAATAAAAATTACAATGAGACATCACTCCACATCTGCAAGCATGGCTATTATAAAAATAAATAAATAAATACATACATAAGTGAATAAGTGGTGGAAAGGTTGTGTAAAAATTGGAACCCTTAAATTATACATATAAATGTATAAATATTAATATATATTACACACATATGTGTAAATTTGTATATGTAATGTATATGAGAACTTACAGTTTTATCTGTGGGTGAGTTAGTTTAAATAAAACCATTCCATTTGCTTTAAAACAATCTTATTATCAAAGGCCCACTCTCCTAAAATCCCCGCACAATACTTATTGATAAAGCAAATTCAGGTTCAATAGACTTACTTCAGTAAGTAAAAATGCCACATTGACAGAATTAGCATGAAAGGTAGAAATCTAAAAAGAATAATGATATAATCTTGGAACTAGATATGGTGACTGCAAAAAGATCCTGCAAAGAGGAAAACTGGCTGGAAATGTGTAGAATTTATAATGTTAAATTTTGGTTTGGTGGGCAGAGTGAATGAAGCAAGGGTTTTAAAATGAGGATTCATGAGTAATTCATTTGTTTTTACAAGTTACTATTTTAACTTGTTCATAGGCTTATTTTTCAGTAGCAAATATATCCGAAAGCAAGTTGTTGTGCTATTTTGGTGTGGTTTCAGTGTTAATTAGCCCAGAAACATAAAAGTATGATATTTTTTGTTCCCAGCATTTAATCTTTTATAATATACTAAAGGCCCGGTGCATGAAAAGTCATGTACCCAGGGGGTCCCTCAGCCCAGCCTGTGCCCTCTCACAGTCTGGGACCTAGGGGGATGCCCACCTGCTGGCTTAGGCGTGCTCCCCGAGAACAGATGCTGTAAAAGAAATAACCATATTCTTGGGTAAGGATTTTTTAAAAAGGTAATGGTCACATGAAAATTCACTGCCAGTGGGGCTGAGGGGATTGGGCGCCGCCATCTTGTGGCTGCGGGTGCCGTCATCTTGTGAGGGCATGATGATCAATTAGCATATTACCTCTTTAATATATAGGATTGAAAGTTATAGCACTCATAGACTATATTCTCACAGGGAATTACAGACTGTCCTATGTTTCCCTAGTTCAAAATATGTAAACATCAACTTGCCAAACAGTTAATATTTGAAGACTGATTTACAGATAATGTTGTTGGAAGTCAATTTCTTTTAATTTTTTCTAGGAGACATTATTATTAATTTTTCTTTTCATTGTTTAACTGAGAAATAGGCATCTTCATATACAATGTTTTGGACATATGCTTATTTACTTATTGGGCTATTAGTAACTTTTAAAATAGTTCGTTCTTGCCGAAAACAGTTTGGCTCAGTGGATAGAGCATCGGCCTGCGGACTCAAGGGTCCCAGGTTTGATTCCGGTCAAGGGCATGTACCTTGGTTGTGGGCACATCCCCAGTGGGGGGTGTGCAGGAGGCAGCTGATCGATGTTTCTCTCTCATCGATGTTTCTAACTCTCTATCCCTCTCTCTTCCTCTCTGTAAAAAATCAATAAAATATATTAAAAAAAATAAAAATAAATAAAATAGTTCGTTCTTACAAATACGGTATAAAGATAATGTCTAAGATCAAATACAAATATAAAACAAATAATTGATTCACTATGTAGATAGAAAGAAAAGAACACAATTTACTAATTCCAAGAAATATGTTCCCAGAACTGTGTTAGACAAAAGATTTCCTCACCAACAAAATTTTATTGTTGGACTAAACTATTATTAAATGTCTTGACCTAATCTACGTTTTCAGTTTTTCTCGAGACTTTTTCTTGATGCATGCTCTCTAACAGAATTTTGTTGTTTGATGTCTCATTGCACAAAATAAGACAGTCTTTAAATGATCACAATAGGCTATAAATCCTGTATCCCACATCAATATAGACAAGATTCAGAAAACAGTACCATTAAAGCAATATTTCAATAAGAACAGTTATCACTCTTACTTTCTGATCAATAATCATTTCAAATTATATGACACTCTTGTTTTTTTATACTTCAAACCCTCATTCTCCTTATATTGCAATTGTGTTCCTTTGTTACCACCTGCAATATAATTTAATATACCCAGATCAACCAAGGCCATCTCATTTCCTTTGGGTGTGTCTTTCTGCTAGCCCTAAAATTATGTTACTTTTGGAGAAATATAATTGAAAACAAAATATCTTGCCAACTCAGAAAACTTTCCCACAAAGGTAGAATATACAGAAAGTAGTGTCATTATTTAATAGAATAAACGTTAACCCAGGATGTGGTGCACATCACAGGCAATCCTCAAAGAGACTGCAAAGACATAAATCTATCCTTTTTTATACCCAGGCAGATATACCCCATTATTTACATGTTATCAAGATAAACAATGAGTAATCTATGAGTAATAGGACTTGATAGCACCATGCATCATCAGTATTTCATCATAGATTCATTTGGTAATTAGGGTGGCCATCTGTGTTTGTTAATTGGCTTTATCCACAGGAAAAATAAACCTCCCATGTCTTTATGACAGGAGGGAGTTTAGCAAGTTGGAAGGATGTGGTCATGGAACTTAGGTTCCTACCATTCCATAAACTGGGACATGAGAGAGCTGTCTTCCTTGATGATTACTTTCTTAAAGAGATGGCCCCCAGGTCCTTGAGGAAGAAGTTCCAGGCATTACTCTGGCAAAAGGCTGATGTGCTGGTTGTTGTTGTTGTTACCTTAAATATTTTATTAATTTTCTTTTCAGAATAGATTCTACATTTAATATTATTTTATATTAATTTCAGTTGTGCAACATAGTGGTTGTGGAATCATATACTTTACAAAGTGTTCTGCCCTGATAGTTCCAGAACCCATGTGGCCCCATAAATAGTTATTTGATTTACCTTAAAAAAATTCTTGCATACAGTTTTAAAAGAGAAAGTGATTACAAGTTCTTCAAAGTAAAAAGTCTAAGAAAACCGTGGAGGAGAAGTCTTTTTTCTTACTTTCAACAGATAGCTTTTAGCCTCTAATTTTGAGTATTTACTCTTATACTATTGAATTAGTCCTGGTTCTCCAGAGGAACAGAACCAGTAGGATATTTATTGGTTTATGTGATTATGGAGGCTAAGAAATCCAAATATCAGTAAGCCAGAGATCCAGGAAAGCGGATGGAGTTTTAATCAGTCCAAAGGCCTGAGAACCAGAAAGAGCTGATAAAATAGTTCCAGTCTGAAAGCCAGCAGGCTCGGGATACAAGAAGAGATGACATTTTAGTTCTAGATGAAGGAGGAGTTCTTTCTTACTTAGGGAGGATCAGCCCCCCTCCACCCCACAGCCACTCCCCTCCTGTCCCTTCCCCACAACCCTTCCCCACACCTATTTTTCTGTTCAGGCCTTCAACAGGAGGGAACAATCTTCCTCACTCAGTCTACTGATTCAAATATTAAGCTCATCCAAATACTCTCACAGAAACATACAGAATGTTTAACCAAAAATATGTGGGTATCTCCTGATCCAGTCAAATTCACACATTAAATTAACCATCACAATTATCAAGTTGAGTATTAAATAAAGTACCCAATTTCTTTATCATTACCTTAAGAAATTATTTTTTTCCTCAATGACTTTTTTTTTCTCAATAATTTTTTCTCTCTACAGTTTTTACATTAGCATAGCACATTAGATAACATTTGAAAAGAGTGAATACGATTTTGAGTAAAATTTTAGGAGCACAATACCCGAGCACTAATAATATCCTACTTATAGCCAAAAGAAACCTTTTTCACTTAGCATATGATATAAAGATTACCCTTTCTTTCCCAATCTTACACTATTAGTTTTTACTACTAATTATATAATACCACTGTTTATTTATTTTAAAGTTAAAACACTTAATTTTTAAAATTAAAGTTATTGAGCTCACTTGAAAAGGTGGTAAACAAGATATATAAACTAACAGAAAATAAAGCCATAGTGATAGCTACATTGAATGGTTTATATCTTGTTTGCTACCTTATCAAACTCTTTTCTGAACAACTCCATTGGTAATTCAGTAAGTCAAATATATAATTCCAGCCTAATTTTGTTAATGTATTTTTTTCCAGTTTCATCCCATATTCTGTGCTTCAATTAACTTGTACCTTTTTATTGACCAAGTTCTTCAGGTCCCTCTCTTTTATTTTTCTTAAGCCATTGCCACAATTGGAAATGCTCTCACCTCTATAATTTTGCTGTTTGTATTACTTATCCTTTAATGTTCATCTCTACAATTGTAGTCTCCTTAGATCTTGACACATCTTTCACCGGAAAGTATATCTTAAATCTTTTGACAATCATAAATCTTTCTCTCATAGTATTTGTCATATTCTACTCTACCATACTTGTGTTAATATTTTCTTCCTCCAAAATATTTTCACTTCACACAGTGCAGAAAAATATGCATTTTTTTCTGTCCCTCACACTCTGGCAGTGTATCCTTGGTTATGTGTTAAATAAATGAATCAATGTACTGATAGCTACATGTAGGGTACTTTAATATAACTTCTTTCTGCATCTCTAAATGTCTTGTATGCAGGTATTCCCCAGAGAAATTTATACTACAAAGAGAATAATTATTATGGTAATTAAATTCAGAGTCAGTAACATCAACATAGGCCTTTTTAAAAAACATTATTAGGAAGAAAATGTAAGTGAAAATTTTACTGCCTATGCTAAGCTTAACTGTTTGAAAGCAAGTAAATATTCTGAATAGCTAAAAATGCATTTTGATTTTAAAATGTTAGAATTTTGATCATTAGGTGCCCTGGGACTGAAATATAATTTGTTAGGTTGGATTGTGAGTGGAAAATCTTAATATTACCATCATCATAATAAATAAAGCATTAAGAACAAATTGAGGGGAGTTAGGGAAATCAATCAATAAAAAATTTATTCTCCCCCAAAACAGTTGGTTTTCCACCTGTAATTTTTTTTTCTACCACAATTTCAAAGAAATTTCTGACATCAATATTCCAGAAGTTCTATTAAAAAATGCATCATTTGGGATGTGTGCTAAATATGTAAATTTTAGAAAGAAAACAGTATTATAATTATATTTACAGTTTTTATTTTATTTTGAAGTTGCACTTTTGAATGAGGTTTAACTCAAATATTACATTATAATGGCTATTTAAAACAAGTTTAAAATTTTATAGTATGATTTTTCTCCCTGAATTATCAAAAACAATAGAATAAAATGTAAGTGATATTAAAGGCCATTAGTCACCACATTATAGGGTTATTCTTTAAATTATACACTTCAGTAATATGCACAATATAGTTTTAAATGGTTCAGTTGATGGGTTTTACATTTTTATTCTGGAAAAACATTATGCAATATGGTTCTTAATTGTTCTATTGCCTAGAACATTTTCTTAGGATGTTGCTTCAGTTTTCTTGTTTTAATAATACAGTTCAATTTTTGATTTGTGTAATTTCTTAACATAATCTATATTATTGGAGTATTGTTAATACTATCAAATTTATATAATGTTAGATATTTTAATATTTATTTTATACATCAACTCTTCTCGATCTTAATAATAGAATTAAGATAGAGTCATTGATTGAACATATTATGGTCAGGCATTATTTTAAGTACTTCTCATGTATTTGTCATATTCAACTCTTTTGAGATAAATACTGTTTAGCTCCATTTTACAGATGAAAAAATAAAGGCATATAATGATTGCCTATCTTACTAAAGATAACACCACTACAAAGTGGTACATTCAGAAGACAAAATCCATACATTATAGTTGAACAATCTTCACTCTTATCTAGTGTACTACTGCTTCTTGGCATTTAACTTTAACATAGTTAAAATTTAGCAATGATCAATAAGCAAGTTACTATTTAGAAAATTATTTTTGTGTCTCACTCCTTCAAACTACATAATTATTTTTGATCCAAATTTTACACACTTCAAAAACACATCTATTGAACATTTTAAAGCAATATAAAAATAAGAATGGTAAGAGATCAACCAAAGGACTTGTATCCATGCATATGAGCATGACCAATGGGCACAGAAAATAGGGGGTTGGGGACATGAGCTGAGGGGTGGGAGCAAGTTGGGAGAGGTCAATGGGGGAAAAAGGAGACATATGTAAAACTTTCAAAAATAAAAATTTTTTAAAATATAATATCCTATACATATGTTCTTCATCTCATAGTGCATTACACCTGTGCTTTCGTAGTGTTGTAATCTTTGCAATCATATTCAGAAAATTATTTTTTTTTCTCTATTAATTTTGCCTATTGTTTTTTTCTCTATTAATTTTGCCAACAAAAGTTGCTATATGCAATTAAAGTTTACTTCCAAACTCTGTCTGAATTTTGTAGTCTGTTTATTCACCATAATAGAGGCTCGGCGCACAAAATTAATGCACGAATATGGTCCCTAGGCCTGGCCTGTGATTAGGGCCATCTTCCCCAGCTGCCTGCAGCTGGCCCTGCCCCCCCCACCCACCCCGGTTCCCCGTTCACCATCCTGTCATCGGTGCCTGACGGCTGGGGGAAGGGACTGAGAGGTCAGCTGTTCCCGCCTGCTCGCTGGCCCTGCCCCTGCTGTGGGTGGCCATCAGGCCATTGGACCTGCTGGCCAAGGAAAGGGACCAAGAGGTGGTCAGTGTGCCTCATAGTGACGGATCTAGCAGTTGTTCTAGTTATTCTGCTATTAGGGTCAATTTGCATATTACCTTTTTATTATATAGGATAGAGGCCTGGTGCATGGGTGGGGGCCAGCTGGCCTGTCCTGAAGGAAGTGCCAGATCGGGGTGGGAGGTCCCCACTGGGGGGCAGGGCCAGCCTAGGTGAGGGGACACCGAGGGTTTGCAGGCCGGCCATGCCCCCAATAGGGGTGTAGGGTCCCTGCTGGGGTATGGGGCCGGCCTGGGCAAGGGGCTGTGGGCAGTTTGCAGGCTGACCACACTCCCGGATTTGTCAGGAAGGTCGTCCAGAATGACATCTGGAATGACATCCAGAAGACATCCGTTCTATCTGGTCTAATTAGCATATTACCCTTTTATTATTATAGATGTCATGAAACTGTCCATTTTAAATTCCCTTACCTCATTCTTCTATTTTCCTTCACCAACATCCCTTTATAACTTTCTCCATAAAATGTTATTACACCACATATCATTTTCAAAGAATAAACCAAAATGTTATTGACCTATGAACCCAAAAATATCAGAAAAACCCAATTTACTTAAAATTTCCAAATTTCAAATATCATAAAGTATATTTTCTCAAATGAATGGAATATAATAATGGAATCTAAATGGAATGAAAATATCCTTCAGCCAAGATATTATGCAATGCACTTTGAGACTTTAAAAACAATTTTCTATAGCTAATTAATTAAATATTGAACTACTTCTATTTGTACAGTGAGAAATGTAATACAAAATATTTGAAAATGCTTCTCTCTACTATCTTTTTTAGCAGAAATTAGAAAAGGTAATTTGTTTTTTGCTGCAGCTCCCAAATTTATTGGATTCTATTTAACCTTCAAAAATAAACTCTGCACAATTATTATTGAAAGGAAACCCTTACTTTTAGTGAAAAAATACTTTTCAGCACCATTGATATTCAAAAATAAGTGGATTATAATATTATAATAGAACTTTATAAATTTTCCAAGTTACATCCAAAGTTTAAAATAAAACACAAGAAGAGCTGTAATGTAGTTGACTTATGGCCAATTAAATCCAATACTCTATCTTGGATAGTGCTACTCTAGCAATTTAAGAAGCCATCAGTATCAAATTATTAGTAACGCCCCTCAATCATTTTTAATGCCCTAGATAGCTTATTATTTATCCATCTTCTTTCTCTGTTCTTTGTTCTTTTTACCACTTTCCTCATATCATCTTTAACTATATAACTCCTGCTCATCCTGCAAATTAAACATCGTTTTGAGGTCTTCTTTCACTTTGAGTCTTTTTTTTAATTGAGATTAATAGTGAATTATTTTTTTTCACATAGTAGTTGCTCATCATGTACATGTTCACTGCATGATTTAAACAAATTAATACCAAGCATTAATTTATTTCAAATCCTGCACTTTCAGTAAGGTATTTTTACCTTAAAGTATTCCCTTTAGTTCAAACTGGCTATATAAAATAATATTGCATGCATTTTCATTAATAATATTAGGTATATTATATTATCTTCTTAGTCCATAATATGTTTTAAAGGTCTGTGCTCATCTTGCACATTTCCCATTATTTCTTAATTTGATAGCATCTTGCATTAACTTTCTTCTTTCAAAACACATAATAAGCCCTAGCTGGTTTGGCTCAGTGGATAGAGCATCAGCCTGCAGACTGAAGGTTCCTGGGTTCATTTCCAGTCAAGGGCACATGCCTTGGTTGTGGGCTTGATCTCCAGCAGGGGACATGCAGGATGCAGCCGATTAATTATTCTCTCTCATCATTGACATTTCTCTCTCTCTCTCTCCCTTTCTCTCTGAAATCAATAAAAATATGTTAAAAAAATAAAACACATAACAAATTTTTAAATTATTTTAATACATTAGTTTCATTTTAATCCACTTGCATATTAGAATATTTTGTAATGTGTTGATTATAATCATACAAAACATTGTGTAGTTAAGAAAACAGTTTCAGTAAGGGAAGTTTTGTGGGGGGTTTTTTCTTACCAACATTCCTTCTGATTATTTGATAATGATAACACATTGGCTTTTATCTTCAAGGGATTATCTATTTAAATTCCTTCCTTGGTTATGACAAATCTCAGAGGAAGATCTCTTACAAATATTCTGCATTGTGTTTTTTTCAAGTATAATTATATGATGACTAGAGGCCCATTGCACGATATTCATGCAATAGGCCCCTGGCTTCACTCCCAGCCGCCCGGGAGCCGGCAAGTCCCCACTCCCTGGGCCACTCGGAAGCCATCAAGTACCCTCTCCCAGGCCTCCCGGAGCTGGCAAGTACTCGCTTCTGTCTGGGGCACCACTCCAGTAGATCCCTCCACCGCCCTCCTTCCCCTCATAGCAGGCTTCACACTGCTCTGCACATGCATATGCAAATTAACCTCTATCTTTGTTGGGTTAATTTGCATACTCACTCTGATTGGCTGTGGGTGTAGCAGGGTGATGGTTAATTTGCATGTTTCTCTTTTATTAGGTAAGATTGTCCACGTGAATATCTCTCAGCAAGGGGAAAAATTGATACCAACATTGAACAGTTTCCTTTAGGACATTTACGGAAGTACTCTTTTATGTGTTTCTGGTATCTACTGACATATTGTAAGAACCTATTTTATTAAATTGGAAGGACCCAGAAGTCCTTTTTGTGAAGCTTCTTTATTATTCTTGGGTATAAACCATAACTATGTCAACTCTGGTTTAGTCTACAAGCCCACAAATTCAAACTTCTCAGTCAATTTCAACTTGGACTCTACCATTCTCTATTGTACTAGTAGTTTCCCACTTGGTAAAAGAAAAAAATAGATAGGCAAAACAGCATTTGTGGGAAAGAGTCTATATCCTTTTTCAATCTATAAATACAATAAAAAATTATTGAATCCACAAAGCAAAACTATACAGAATTTTTTATTGTGGAACTTAAAATTGGATGAAAATGAATTAAATCTTCCAACTTGCTCTTTAAGAGTAATAATTCAATTTCTATGCTGACAAAAACAATTAAAAACACCTTCATTAATAATATCTCAATTCAATTTAGATAATTAACAATCTAAGCTATTTCAAAATTTAATCTGAAGCAACATAAATTAATAGTACTGGTCCTAGAATTTAATGCTGTTTGTCATATTTTTCTGTATTGGTATTTCTGTTACATGTTACTAAATTTAATTATTTCAGAAGAATGTATTTACCTCTGATCTAGAAAAAGAAACTAAACTGAAAATTGAGTATAGGCACCTTTCACTTGGGAAAAGAAATTCATAGGAAGTGAGCTGCTAATTGAATACTATTGTGTTCTCATCATCATTTCTAACTTCAAGGACAGGACTCCTCTAGGAAACTCCCCAGTATTGAACTTGCATTACATTGTAATTACTTCAAGCTCTAGATCAGCGATTTTCAACCAGTGTGCCACCATAAATTTTTTAAACATTCAATACATTACTATTTAGTCAGGGACATGGGCCTCTTTCCCCTAAGATTGCCAAATTAAAAAAAAAAAAATAAGGACAAGAGCCAACACAAAAGTAGCTGTTGAATGAATCAAAATTACACCTATTTTTGTATGTGAGATAGGCAAATAATATATTTTTGTTGTGTTACAGAATTTTAATAATTAGTTTATATGTGTCATGAGATGAAAAAGGTTGAAAATCGCTGCTCTAGCTCAATCACTTCTTTGCTAACTCTTGATAGGGTAGAGATATGTTGATCATCTTCGTTTAATTCGTCTTCCTCTTTCCTATATTGTTTGGATTACTTGATCTATGCAGATTTCACTAAAATCCATTTAAAGATATGGAGCTGACCTTTCTAAAGTTTTCTCATGTGTTCTAAGTTGTCCAACAGATTTCTCTCAATCTAGAAATAGTGTCAGAATGTGCACAAGGAAGTAGGATAGTGAATAATATATGTGCTTATGGATATTCACTTAAGTTATAGAGTTGAAAGTGCGCTCCCTCTGAGGGAGCCTTTCAGGAAGAGGGTGATTAGACAATGATGGGTAAACATTTGAGTAAGGCTGGTCAGAAACAGAAAGAGAGCTGATAATTATTGTGTTCAGGTTTGCTGAGCTAGAGGAAATCACTATCAATTTAACAAGTTTACTAAAGAATTTTATTTGTTGAGTTTATTCAGAGACCAGTTCTCCTTTTATGAGGCATCAATTTCATCCTTGTTAATGCAACACCTCAGTAATTCTAGTTGGATTGTGGCAATTTCTTGTGACTCCCAGTATCTGTCATAAATGATCATCATGCTATGAATGATGAGAAACTTAATACCAGAAATAATCACGAGACATCTGCAGATTCTACTTGAATATCCTTTCTGAATTATTTTTCACAACCAGGCCCAGTGATTGTCAATTTGAGTAGCGGAGATCATGATGAGTATCACCTCAAAAGCTGGTATTAACTGCATCTCTTTCAGAAAGAAACCAGCAAACAACCTCCAAGATGAAACACCCATGCTGTCTCAAAGGGTAAGCAATCCTTTTTTACTGCTGCATAGTTTTCATGGTGTAAATTTACCACAATTATTTTATCCACTTATCTACTGATGGGCAGTTGGGCTATTTTCAGATCTTAGCTATTATAAATTGTGCTGCTATGAACATAGGGGTGCATACATTCTTTCTGATTGGTGTCAGGGGTCTCAGGATATATTCTTAGAAGTGGGATCACTGGGTTAAGTGGCAGTTCCATATTTATTTTTTTTAGGAAACGCCATACTGTTTTCCATAATGGCTGCATCAGTCTGCACTCCCACTAGCAGTGCAGGAGGGTTCCCTTTCCTCCACATCCTCTTTTGTCATTTGTTGATTTGTTGATGGTAGCCATTCTGATAGGAGTGAAGTGATATTTCATTGTTGTTTTAATTTGCATTTCTGTGATTATCAGTGAATTTGAGCATTTTTTCATGTCTCTTGGTTATCTGTATGTCCACTTTGGAGAAGTGTCTATTTAGGTCCTTAGCCCACTTTTTGGATGGATTGTTTCTCTTCCTTTTGTTAAGTTGTATGAGTTTCCTGTATATTTTGGAAATTAACCCTTATTGGATGTATCAGATATAACCCTTTATCAGATGTATCATTGCCAAATAAGTTCTCCCATACAGTGGGCTCCCTTTTCATTTTGTTGATGGTTTCTTTTTCTGTTCAGAAGCTTTTATTCTGATGTAGTCCCATGTGTTTATTTTCCCCTTAGTTTCCCTTGTCCTAGGAGATGTATTCACAAACATATTGCTATGAGAGATGTCTGAGATTTTGCTGCCTATGGTTAATTTTAGGATTTATAGTCTTAATTTAAATTCTCATATCAAATAGAATTTTACCTAAATATTTGTAAATTTAATTATCTTATGTAAATATAGTTAATCTCCAAAAGTTAGAAATAACTATTAATTATTAATATATCAAGAATATTATTCTCCAGAATTGAATTATCAAAGGAATTTATTTTTGTCTTTACTGAGTTTATTATTTTTGTGTGTGTTAGAATAATTTCTATTGAGTGAAACATTTTAAATCTAACCTGATAAAAGATACATGCCTGAGTTAGGCATAGCAGGCAAGACAATTTAAACTAAGTAATTTGTTTATATATTAATGTGATTTATAAAGATCCATTTTTTCTCTAGTTGAAAAATGTACACTCGCCTGCCTAAGAGGTGATAGTATGTCCCATTTCCCTAATGAGTTATCTAATATTTTGAAATTTCTAGTGAAATAACAAGGTGTATAATTGTGTCATAGTAGAAGTAAATGAAGCTGGATTAAATATCTCTTCTAGTTGGATTCTTTTATTGTTTTTCTTTGCTTTCAATTCCCAACAGCTAACCTTATTTTAAGGAGGTTTGCTCTTTAATGATATCTATTCATGAGACTTAACTGTTGGGGCTTAGATTTCCACTATATGTTTCTGAGCTGCATTGCAGCTTAGGGAATAGTGAGATAGAGAAAATAATGAGACAAATTAATTTTCTTTTCCCAAAGGAACTATATTCCCCATAGCTATCACTCAGAGGACAACCTCTTTTCTGAAAGATTGATATAAAAATAATTTATGTCAGGCTAAGAGGCAGAGCAAATCCATCTCCCTGGAAAAGCATATAAATGCCTTTAAGAAAAGAGTAGTGGCTTGTGGAGACAGTGCTCTTGGTAATTAGGGGTGTTTATTATCCTTGTCAGGCTTTAACAATCAGTTCTGGACTCATATAATGAAAAATATTTCAACATTTAATATATAACTACATCCAGGTCCCTCTATAATTTAGTTTCAGATAATTCAAGAATAGGTTAGTAAGCCAGAAGTTGTATTTTTTTAGCTTAAAATGCTGCAGTGATAATGAGAAAATACTAAAAATGAGCATCTTACTAAGCTGTTGGCAGTAATGGAATTCTAGACCTTGAAGAGCTCAAGTAAGGTCATTTAATTTATTTCTTTGCTTTTAAGGAATAATGCCACTAAACCAAAGTATTAGAAATTAAAATTAATTATAATTTTGCTATAAATATTTTCTGTAACATACACTGAGTGGCCAGATTATTATGATCTCTGAATGCATAATAATCTGGTCACTCAGTGTATATCCTATATAATAAAATGCTAATATGCAAATTGTCCCCTCGACCAGGAGTTCGACCAGCAGGCAGGCCGGCCAACCGCCCATGTCCCCATCCCCTGGCAAGATTGGCCGGACCCCACCCATACACGAATTCATGCACCGGGCCTGTAATACACACACACACACACTGAGTGGCCAGATTATTATGTGTTCAGAGATCATAATAATCTGTCCACTCAGTGTATTTTATATTTTGTAGTATAACAGCAAATAAAAAGATGCGTAAATACCTCATTCTAATGTAGTTTATGGCCTGTGGTTTTATGGAATATCATCTAATTAACTTTGTAACTACCAGTTAAGGGTTTATAAAGACTCAAACCCTATTAACATTGGGTAAATGTACATGTAAGAAGTCTATCTTCCCTGGGCAACGTGGCTCAGGGGTTGAGCATTGAACCTATGAACCAGGTCACAAGTTCTATTCCTGGTCAGTGCATATGCCCAGTTTTCAGCTCAGTCCCCAGTAGGGGGCGTGCAGGAGGCAGATGATCAATGATTCTCTCTCATCATTGATGTTTCCATGTCTCCCTCTCCCTTCCTCTCTGAAATAAATTTTTAAAAATTTAAAAAACTTTATCTTAAAATTATTTTCATGGTCTTTATTTTAAAAGTAGTTAATCATACAATTTAATGGTATATACAAAGCTGTTCTCAAAATGACTTGTGTAAAGAAAGTGTAACACAATAGAGGTGGCAAAAGCAGAAGGAAACGAAGAGAAATACATCTTTAAATACTGTTGGCTCCTTTATTATAAAAATTCTTGAATATTACACATATTCAAGAATCCCATTGCTCATTATTTTAACTTTCACCACTAACTCTTTGAAAGAGCCTATGTTAAAAATAGGAGAAATTATAACAGGAAAATAAGAATAGCATAGAATGCCATTTTGAATCTCAGATTGAACTGTTGCAAATGAGAATCTTAGAAAAAAAATGAAGACGTAATGAAATCAGTAGAAAATAGACAAGACCATATGTAACATATATAACAGCAGTTCCAATTAGCACCTATTTAAAGTATTACCAAGAGGAAACTGTGACAATGACTGCTGGTGTTCCCTCGCTTTTCAGTCACATTATAACACATGTTAAGAAATGCTATTTTCAGATACAACTGATATGGTTAGAAAAGATATGCCAGGAACCATTTACAAAGAGAGAGAGAGAGAGAGAGAGAGAGAGAGAGAGAGAGAGAGAGAGAGAGAGAGAGACTTTTAGTACAAGTGAAATACTTTTAGAGATGAGATAAATTTCTATTGTCTCTGAGACTGGGCAGAAGGATGATCTGGGACTGAAGTGTAAGAGAAAGGGAGTTACAAAGTTTATGGTGGCAACATTTTAGAGATGGCCAAGTGCTGAAATTTCTGGAAAAGGAATTAAGGACTTTCTAGCAGGTATTAAGACTTTTCCTAATGCTAAGCAGTTGTGCTCATTCTAACTGACTACTCAGTAAAGATTTTCAACCTATACTTTTGAGACTGTTTCTCTGTGTGAGCATTATTTTTTATCTATATGGGGGGGGGGGAGAAAATATAATTTTTTTGCATTTTATAAATAAATCATCTACTTTTCAAATCAAGAATTAATGTAAGCCAGATGGTAAGATACTGGTTGTTTTATTATATATCTGAGGAACAAAACGTGATACATTAGGAAAGAATAACCAAGGTCCCTAAAGTATTTTTCACACAATAATAAATTCTATTTGTTAATTCTAATTTACATCCTATTTAATAAAAGAGTAGTATGCAAATTGACCATTACCTCAACACACAGGATGGCTGCCCCCATGTGGTCAAAGATGGCTGCCCCCATGTAGACACAAGATGGCCGTCACAAGAAAGCCGGCAGGGGAGGGTAGTTGTGGGGGATCAAGCCAGCAGGGGAGGACAGTTGTGAGGGACCAGGCCTGCAGGGGAGGACAGTTGGGGGGTGACTGAGCAGGCAGAGGAGGGCAGTTGGAGGAGACCAGGCCTGAAGGGGAGGGCAGTTGGAAGGGACAAGGCCTGAAGTGTAAGAGAAAGGGAGTTACAAAGTTTATGGTGGTAACATTTTAGAGATGGCCAAGTGCTGAAATTTCTGGAAAAGGAATTAAGGACTTTCTAGCAGGTATTAAGACTTAAGGGCAATTTGGGAGGGACAAGGCCTGCAGGGGAGGGCAGTTGGGAGAGACAAGGCCTGCAGGGAAGGGAAGTTGGGGCATGACCAGGCCAGGCCAGCAGGGGAATGCAGTTAGGGGTAACCAGGCCTGCAGGGGAATGCAGTTGGGGGAGACCAGGACTGCAGGGGAAGACAGTTGGGGGGGGGACCAGGACTGCAGGGGATGGCAGTTGGGGGAAACCAGGCCTGCAGGGGAGGGCAGTTAGGGGCAAACGGGCCAGCAGGGGAGCAGTTAGGTGTTAATCAGGCTGGCAGGGGAGTGGTTAGGGGGTGATCAGGTTGGCAGGCAGAAGCCGTTAGGGGCAATTGGGCAGGCAGGCAGGTGAGCAGTTGGGAGCCAGCAGTCCTGGATTGTGAGAAGATGCAAGATGGGGTGAGGGACACACAACCCCCCCCATGCAGGAATTTCGTGCACCGGGCCTCTAGTTGATATATAAATGTTTTCACAAGTAATTATTTTTATTTAGGCTAAATACAGCTCATTTTCCTAGTTTGCTTTTGAAAGCTTTTTTTCCTTTTCTGAAATCATCTAGTAGATTTGAGAATGTATTTTTAAAAGTAATTTTAAGATATAAATGAAAAGTTTGTAAATTCCTTAAATATATCTCACATATGGGAACTATTCTTAGAAAATAAGTTATTTCACGGGGATTACAAAGGAAATACTCTTCCACAAAATTAATAATATATAGATCATTGTGCTGGTTGTAATAATTGCTTAGACAATGCAAAAATTAAATGGTGAATTTAATGAAATATTATGAAATAGTAAGCAAAACCATGGAAGATTAAACATTAATAAAATAGAATATCGTACAGCCCATGTCTGCTCATGCACACATTCACACAACTGTTCTTCTCTTGTCATCATTTAGGATTGTGATGCTGTTCACAGCACTGTTTCCCATGAATAGAAGTGTGATGAGATGGAAGGAAGGTGAACTAATTACAGCCATGGGTTTTCCTTTGACTAACAACTCTAACCCCAGCCTGCAGGGCCTGTCACTATTTGCGGCACTGCCTCTTAGTCTTGACAGTCTAAACACAACTTTTGCTAAAAAAAGTTGCACCACCTCTCAATTTTAGAATGCTAGCACTTAAAATTTATCAATTTCTGTCATCTCCAAAGTATTGACAGGCATATTATAAACTTTTATTTTTTCTATATAATAATTTTAAGTTTGAATATGAAATATAAATTGAAGAATAGGGGAAAACTATGCAATTATTTCCTAATTAAAATTAAGTTGTTCCAGAACTTTATTATTTTTACTTATATAATCATTTATTTAATATTTGTTCATTTCAGGGAGATATACAGCCAATAACCTGGCAGTGAATACACCCACATTTATTATTTATTCATCAGTTCATACTGTCACACATGTCCCTCCACAGCACTCAGTCATACTGATCAACACTTTCCAGTGCCATATTATCTATGTCATAGAAAAATGTTATTTGAAATGAAGGCTCTAAAGTTTCCTTTATTTTTGTAACTATACTCAAATTCAAACTTTCACTTGAGAAATAAAACTCTTTTTCTATATCATGGTCCAATGGAAATGAGACTCCATGGGTCATATGGAACAGGCCTTTGAAGTGTGAAGACAGATAGTGTTGGATTTATCCTCCATGTAGTAAGTGGACACTAAGGTACAAAATATCAACTTTGCACAATATGAACCATAATAATGGAATTAAATACTTGAAAACCTCATTAAACCACTAAATTTCATGATTAATAATACTATTGTAATTTCAATAAGGATTAAATAAGTATCATCTAAGGTTATATTATTAAAAATAAGTAGGAAATAAGCATACAAATTCTCTTTAAGGAATATTTATGAAAATAAACATTGAAATTCTTAAAGGTGATGATGGAAACATTGAAGTGGACTCTTTTCTTAATTACATTACATTAATTATTTTTACCCATTTACTCTGGAGCTTTCTTGTCAAGTCTTCATAGTATACAATAGTTATACTAGAGGCCCGGCACATGAAATTTGTGCACAGGTACAGTTCTTAGGCCTGGCCTGCGATCAGGGCCATCTTCCCTGGCAACCCACTGCCAGCTCCCCCCCCTCCCCCACTGCCACCCACCCCTGATTCCCCATTCACCATCGGGCAATTGGAGCCTGCCGGCCAGGGAGGAATCGAGAAGTTGGCCATTCCCACTCACTCACTGGCCCTGCCCCTGCCACGGGTTGCCCTCTGTGTGTGGGGCGAGCGGCCTGAGGATCGGGGGCCATGGCCTGGCGCTGCCCATGTCCTCTGTCACCCACCCTCGGTTTCCCTTTCAACATTGGGTGATTGCAGCCTGCTTGCCGGGGTGAAGGAACCGAGAGGTGGTCAGTGGGCCTCCTAGTGACTGGTCGAGCAGTTGTTCTGGCAGTTCCGCCATCATGGTCAATTTGCATATTACTTTTTTATTATATAGGACTTTCTAATTCTTTAACTTTTTGCACTTGGATGTTGAGTGTGACTCGACACGGTTAGCATTAGAATAAAGGAATCAAGAAAAAAGCAAGCAAGTGCAAAGGGTTAATAGCAGAAACACTTTTCCCTTTTTCTGTTGCATCTAAACTGCTTTCAAACAATTCTCCCATATGTTATTAATTTATTTAAGATTGAAGACTTTTCCTCACCATTGAACCATTTCTGTTATTCCTATTGACTTTTCTCACTATTGAACCATTTCTGTTATTCCTATTGTATGCATTTGGTTTGCCTGTCAACAGAGAAGGAAAGTATTTAAATGAATTTGGATGATTCTCAAATGTCAGTATGTACATGGCTCATTAAAATTCTTAGTATTATTAATTTAGATAGATAATACCAAATTATCCTGCAAAAATGTGTACAAGTTTAAACTCCATCATCATCATCATCCTCTTCCTATATTTTTCTAGTAACAGAAATAAAAACACATATCCTCTAGGAGTAGGCATAAATAAAAACTGTTCTGTGGGAGGGAAGTTAGAATTAGCTGAAGGGCCAAAATAACATTCATCTCATTTTTCCTATCTTAGATTCTATAACCTTTGCTCAGCTAACCAAGGGGCACCAGATGCCAGGCTGACAGCTGGTGAGCCCAGCTTCGGCAGTGTGAGCCTCTTTTGTGGACACTTTCCTTGCACGCCCCTCCCCATCCCGACTGGGACCGGATCGGGACCGGGATCGGGACTGACTGGGTGTGAGCCTGCAGCTGTTTCTTGATCATGGGTGCGCCAGTATCACCCTAGGACAGGCATGCAAGGACTGCAGCAGAGCAGCAGCAAGCCTACCGAGAGGTGGCGGTGGGAGGCGCAGTGGGGCTGGGATGAGTGGGAGCAGCGTGAGCGTGGTACTCGCCTGGGCTCTGGCTCCTCTGCAGCCGCTTGCCACTTTGCACACTACTACATCCCTCAGGGGATGCTGGACTGCCAGTTTCGGCTGTATCTCTGCAGGCCATGCCAAAGGACCCCACCGGTGCACAAATCCATGCACCAGGTGGCTAGTCTACACTAATAAAAGAGAAAATGCTAATTGACCGTACCTTCACTACGCCCACAGCCAATCAGAGCGAGTATGCAAATTAACCCAACAAAGATGGCAGTTAATTTGCATACACTGAGGGAGGGAGGAGTGAAGACTGAATACAGCATAGAAGGATGAGGGAGGGAAAGTGGAAAACAAGGTGGCTGCGGGAGGGAAAGCGTGGTCGGGGTGGGCAGGGTGGGGAGGGCAACGGAGTCGGCAGCGGCGGGAGGGAAAGCGCGGAGGGTGGGGGGGTGGCGGCAGTGTGAGAAAAGTGTGGAGTGGAGGGTGGGGGGCAGAGGCAGCAGGGAAAGCGTGGGGTGGGGTGGCGGGAGAGGTGGCAGTGGCAAGATGGAAGCCCGCCAGAAGCCCTGTTCTTGCAGAAATCTTCCTGCAATGGGCCCCTAGTTTAATAATAATCATCATGACTGATGTGAGGTAATATCTCATCATGTTTTTAATTGATATATTCCTCATGAAAAATGATGGTATCTTTTTATACACCTGTTATCTATATGTATGTATACTTTGGATAAATGGCTATGCCAGTGCTTTGCCCATTTTTAATTAGGTTATTAGACTTTTTTGCTACTGAGAGGCATAAATTTACTAGAGGTCTGGTGCACAAAATTCGTGGATGGGAGGGTCCCTCAGCCTGGCCTGCACCCTCTCCAATCAGAGACCCCTTGGGGCATCCTCTCGGAATCTGGGACTGCTGGCTCCTAACAGCTTGCCTGCCTGCTGACCTGATTGCCCCCTAACTACTCCCCTTCCCACCTGATCCCCCCTCAACAGCCCCCCTGTTGGCCTGGCCACCCCCCAACTGCCCATCTGCTGGCCTGGTCACCCCCTAACTGCCACCCTGCATGCCTGGTGGTCACCTCCTAACTGTCTGGAAGGAAGTCGGATGTCCAAAAGATGTCCAGTCACCCAGTCTAATT
Organism: Ia io; assembly: GCA_025583905.1. Classification (NCBI taxonomy): domain Eukaryota; kingdom Metazoa; phylum Chordata; class Mammalia; order Chiroptera; family Vespertilionidae; genus Ia; species Ia io. The sequence goes on from JAJQQW010000003.1 coordinate 35,507,095, forward strand.
AGCATATTATCCTTTTATTAGTATAGATTATATATTTTGGATTCCAATCTCTGATCAAACATATAGTTTTCAATATTTTCTTCCATTCCATATGTTGCTTTTCACTTACTTAATTTTTTCCAGAGGTTTTTACTTTTATATAGTCCCTCTTGTCTATTTTTGTGTTGTTTGTGCTTTTGGTGTCATCTTCAAGAAAGCATTGCCCATGCCAGTGTAGTAAAGCTTTGCTACTACATTTTATTCCAGAGTTTCAGGTTTCAGGTCTTATGGTTACATCTTTAACCTTTTGCACTCGGATGTTGAGTGTGACTCAACACGGTTAGCATTAGAATAAAGGAATCGAGAAAAAAGCAAGCGAGTGCAAAGGGTTAATCCATTTTGAGTTGATTTTTCTGTATGGTGTAAGAAAAGGATCCAGTTTCATTCTTTGTTACGTGCATATCCAGTTTTCTGAGCACCAATGGTTGAAGAGATTATTCATCTTTATTGTGATTCTTTGACACCCTTGGCAAAGATCAGTTATTTGTATATGTGTAGACTTGTTTCTGGGATCTCTAATCTATTTGGTTGTTCTTCATGACTCTCTTTATGTTACTGTTATGTAGTATTACAATATGTAACAATATATACATACTAGAGGCCCGGTGCATAAATTCATGCATGGGTGGCATCCCTCAGCCTGGCCAGTGATCGAGGCCTATTGGGGAGCCAGCCGGCTGGCTGGGGGGGGAGGGAAGGTAGAGAGCAGGGGAGGTTGGCCAGCCAGGGGGAGGGGCTGCAGGAGGTTGGCCATCCATCCCCCGATTGGAGCCATTGGGGGGGCTGGCAGGCTGGGGGGAGGGGCTGGCTGGTGTTGGAGAGGCCGCAGGAGGTTGGCTCGCAGGGATGGAGATGACATGAGAGGTTGGCTGGCCAGCCAGGGGAGAGGGGCCATGGAGGTTGGCAGGTGGTGTGGGAGGGTCCACAGGAGGATGGCCAACCCCCGCATCAGGGCTGATCAGGGGCCAGCCAGACAGGCGGAGGGGCCGCGAGAGGTTGGCTGTGGGAGTGCACTGACCACCAGGAGGTAGCTCTTGCATTGAGCATCTGCCCCCTGGTGGTCAGTGTGCATCATAGTGACTGGTGAACCGGTTGTTCAGTCATAAAAGTCACTTAGGCTTTTATATATATATATAGATGTACATATATATGATATGTAAAACCATGCCATACTATTTTAATTACGTAGCTTTGTAAATGTATTTTGAAATCAGGAAGTTTAATAGTACCAGCTTTATTTTTATTTTGAAAGATTGTTATGACTATTTAGGGTTACTTGTGATTCCATATGGATTTTAGAATTACTGAAAAGTCACCTCCTATTTAAGCTTATTCTTAACCTTTTGCACTCGGATGTCGAGTGTGACTCGACATGGTTAGCATCAGTAGCAGGAATCAAGAAAAAAGCAAGCGAGTGCAAAGGGTTAAGTACAGGGTGTGACAAAAGTAGGCTAATGGTTGTTCATATGGAAAATAATATCATAATTAATAAATAAGAATACAAGAATAAACTATGTTTCATGTACTCACAACTGTGAACCTACTTTTGACCCACTCTGTATTTTATTATTTTTGATGTTTTTGAAATGGGATTATTTTCTTATTTTCTTTCTGAATATTTTATTTTTAGACTATAGAAATGTAACTGGTTTTGTATGATGGTTGGGTATCCAATAACTTTTCTGAATTTGTTAGTTTAATTGTGGTGTTTTCTTTCTTTTTTTGTATGCAAACCTTCTAGAGTTACCTATTTACTAAAGGCCCAATACACAAAATTCGTGCAAGAGTAGTCCTTCCTTCCCCTGGCTGCCAGCACCAGCTTCCCTCTGACACCCAGGACCCAGGCTTTCCTCCAACACCCAGGACCCGGGCTTCCCTGCAGCCGCCGGTAGGCACCTGGGAGCCTGGCTTCCCTCACAGCCCTTGCTTCATTCAGAAGGATAGAAGGACGTCTGGAAGGATATCCAGTCTAATTAGCATATTATTTTTTTATTATTATAGATAAGATCATGTCATCTACAGACAGAGGTAATCATCCTCTCCTATTAGATTTCTATTATTATTATTATTTTTATTATTATTTTGCCTAATTACTCTGGATAGAACTTCCAGTTTTGTGTTTAATATACAAATGATATTGTGCATCTTTGTCTTTTTCCTACTCTTAGTCTGCTATTGTATTTTCCTACTCTTAGAAGAAATATTTCAGTTTTTAACTATTGAGTATGATGTTTGCTGTGGTCTTTAATATATGGCTTTTATTATATTGAAGTATTTTTTTTTCTATTCCCAATTTGTTGAGTGTTATTATCATGAAAGGGTATTCAGTTTTGTCAAATGTTTTTCTTGCACCTTTTTTTCCCCCTGCATCTTTTGAGATGATCATATGACTTTATTTTTTTATTCTGTTAATCTGTTATATCACATTGATTGATTTGTATATGTTGAACCATCCTTGTATCTCCAGGATAAAACCCACTTGATCATGGTGTAAGATCCTTTCAACATACTGTTGAATTTGATTTGCTACTATTTTGTTGATAATTTTCCTTTATGTACTCCAATGATATTGGCCTGAAGTTTTTATTTCTGGCCATTTGTATTTCTGGCTTTGGTATCACAGTAATTATGTACTCATAAAATGTGTTTGGAATTGTTCTCTTAAATTTTTTGAAAGAGTTTGAGAAAGATTGGCATTAATCATTCTTTAATTATTTGGTAGAATTCACCCATAATGCCATCTGTTCCTAGGCTTTTTTGTTGTTGTTGGGAAGTTTCTGATTACTGATTCAAACTCCTTATTAGATACAAGTCTGTTCAGATTTTCAATACTTTATGGTTCTGTCTTTCAGATACTTTATATCTTTTTGGGGGAGTTTAACCCCCATTTACAATTAAAGTAATTAATGATAGGGAAACACTACTGCCATATTGCCGTTTTGTTAATTTTTTTATCTGTCTTGTAGTTCTTGGTCTGCTTTCCCTCACTGCTGTCTTCCTTTGTCTTTCATTGATTTTTAAAAAATTAATCTGTTTTGATTCCTTTATTTTTCTTGTATGTATTCTTAATAGCTAAATAGCTATTTTCTTTGTGGTTACCATGGAGCTTACATGAAACATCATATAATAGTCTGTTTTATTCTGATAACAATTTAAGTCCAATCACATACAACACTTTACATTTTTACCTTTCTCCCTATACCTTATGTTGTTAATGTTATTTCCATATTTTATATTGTCTATTCATTAGCTTACTTTTTATTTATAGTTAGTTCTATTACTTTTGTCTTTTAACTTATAAAGTATAATTAAAAGTAATATATGTTACATTAATACATATTCTGTATTTGTCTATATAATTACTTTTACCAGCAGGTTTTATACTATCATATGCTTTTGGTATTACTCTTTCATGTCTTTTCATTTCAACTTGAAAAATCATCAGCTTTTCTAGTTATGATGATCTCCCTCAACTTTTATTTGCCTCAGAAAGTACTTAACTATCCTTGATTTTCAAAGGCCAATTTGGCTTCCTATTTGATCATGTTGCTAATGTCACCCTCTAAGAACTATGATTTAAAGCCAACCAAAGTTTCTAGTTACTAGGCTAGATTTTATCTGGATGTTCTTCAACATTTCTCTTCAATTTATTTTACTTTCCTTTAAAATGAATATTAGGGCTTGAAACAACAAATAAATAACAAAGATTTTTTCCACTGCAGATCTCCTTTACTGATTAAAATATCAGCTAAAAATACTGAAGTAACTACTTACCAAGTAATTATGATAGCACATATTGTTAGAGTTCTCTAATATAAATAACTATTTCAATAAAATGAATCATACCTTAAGATACAAAAAATTAATGCAACTTTCAAAATGTCACTGCAATTTGATTTAGTGTACGATATTTGAACAAAATTATTTTTTAACATTTGAAGCAACAGTTGGAATACCAAACTAGTCAGCAAATGAGCGATTTCTCCAAAGGAAAATTATTTAACAGAAAATTATTAACTATAATCATATCCATATGTTTGAGATATCTTGGGGTGGCTGACCAGGAAATGCAACAGAGCTGCTATAATAACTTTCATCTATTATCTGTGTTAATCATCATTTCAATTATATATCAAATATTATCTAATATTGATTAACTCATGTAACTATATTGAAAGCTGCTATAGAGTTCATTTTATGTGTCTCTAAAAGTCTGGAGTATTTTCTTAAAAAAAAACTTAGGAAGAATTTTTCACCATTTCTAAAAAAAAAAAAATAAAATATAATAACTGCATGCATCAATGAAAGGAAATCAGGTGTACTAAACTTTAATGGCTGAAGACATCCTAAGTGACCTAGAACATTAGAAAGAACATTGGCTTTTTCTAAAAGCACTAAAAAAACAACAACATCTATTAGTAAGAATGACTTCTTGCCCACCGCTATACTTAACAGCTTTTAGTCTTAAGAATTTCATGTAAAATTCATTGGATGCTGTGGCAGAGTAGAGCATATCTGCCTAGTGTGCTGATGGAAGAAGGGGGGTGAGGATGGGTGTAATGCTTAATGCTTATGACACATTGCAAATAGTGTTTGGAAACATAGAGCTTAGGAAGAAAAGAGTAAAATTGCTGGGCTTTGCAAATGAGCAATATTTCTAGAGTTGTGATATTTCATATTCATAAATGTTGGTATCATTTAGTGCACTTTGTTGTGTATGTCTGAAACAGACCTATTTCACAAGAAAATTCTTGTGAAATAGCAGGTAGACTATAAGGCACACATATAGGCACACCAGTGATAGTGATGGAATTATTTCAGAGGCTGAAAGGATATTTTTCCTAAATGCCACCAGACATCAAGTTAAATTTAAATTTTCTCTTCTGCAGACCACCAAATATTTGCCGCTTTAAGTCAAACAACTCATGAAATGAAATTCCCATAAAGGGATAATAAAATAGTTTGGTATGTATTGTTCTATCCTCAAAATCCATTTAAGTTTTCATAAAACTACCAGCATAATAAAAGAAAAGGCATTCAAGCTGAATCTCTGCTAGTATATTGAATACAGTAAAATGCAAATAACAACAAAATAATCTCAGCTTTTTGAAATTTCATACCATATGAAAGTCTTTAAATTATTTACTTTGTTGTTGTATCACAGGTATATTTATTTTAAAATGAGATATGCTTTTGAATATCATAATATAAAATTCAGGAAAGGCTATTTTAAATTTCTTTATTGAAATAAGTTCCACTCATATAAGAAGAAAAGTACAAAATTCACATGTTGAAAATCACAATTGTTGTTTTATTATGCTCTGGGTATTAACATAAAAAAAGAGTTATGGAGATAAACAATTTGGAATCTATAACATGTATCTGGAGAGGAAAATATGGTGCTATATTGCTTTGAAAAGGTGAATATTCCCATTTCTAAAATATTTTAAGGAAAGTCAGTATTTCTCTTAGGTTTGGGTTGTTTTTCTTTATAGGCCAAGGTGTGATATTACAAGTTCATTAAATAGCTTTCTTATCATACACATCTAGGGTGTGTATATGTAGATTATGTTAATAGGAATTGAATATACCTAAGGGATTTTATGAATTATGAAAGGATGCTCTTTTTTTTTGGGGGGGGGGGTTAACATTAAATTTATACATTTATTATTTTATTATTTTTTGTATTTTTTTATTTCAAGAAAAATGATTTTAGATATAATAATGTTACATGCAATAAACACCAATTATTCAAGAAAAACTATCTTAAATATAATAATAGTACATGCAATAAACATTACTATTTCAAGAAAAAAAGGATTTTAAGTTTAATAATATTACCAAAACTGTACTAACATAGAATGATATTACAACATCATACTCAATGGGCAAAAACTAAAACCATTTCTCTGAACAGGAACAAGACAGGGATGTTCCCTTTCACCACTCCTGTTAGACATAGTACTGGAAGTGCTAGCCATAGTGATTATACAAGAAGAAGAAATAAAAGTTATCCAAATTGGAAAAGAAGAAGTAAAGCTGTCATTATTCATAAATGACATGATACTGTACATAGAAAACCCCAAAAACTCCATCAAAACCTACTAGACTGAATAAATGAATTTGGAAATGTAGCAGGATACAAAATTAACAGCCAGAAATCTATGGCTATTTTATACACTAATAATGAACTCACAGAAAGAGAAACTAAAAAAAAACCAACCATTTACCATTGCACCAAAAATATTAAGATATCTAGGAATAAACTTAAGTAAGGAGGTAAAAGATCTGGACTGGGAAAACTACAGGATATTGAAAAAAGAGATAGAGGAAGTCATATACAAAGGGAATAATATACTGTGTTCATGGATTGGTAGAATCAACATCATTAAAATGTCCATATTACCCAAATCAATCTATAGATTCAATGCAATCCCCTTTAAGATACATATGGAATATTTCACAGGCCTAGAACAAACTCTCCAAAAATTCATCTATATATATAAGCCTAAGCAACTGAACAACTGAACGACCAGTCGACTCATCACTATGATGCACACTGACCATCAGGGGCAGATGCTCAATGCAGGAACACCCCTTGGTGATCAGTTTGCTACCACAGCAGGGGTGCCACTCAGCTGACCAATGAGTGCCAGACACAGGGCTCATGGCTGGCTGCCCCACCCCGGACACCACAGCTGAACAGCAGCGAGCCTACAGAATGGTGATGACAGGCACAGTGGGGACCATGATTAGCAGGAGCAGCAGGTGGTGCTGGACTGCCAGTTTCATCCCGATCCCCGCAGGCTACACCGAGGGACCCCACCATCGCACGAATCCATGCACCAGGCCTCTAGTATAGAATAAAACCAGAACCTGAATAGCTGCAGCAATCCTAAGAAAGAAGAACAAAGTTGGAGGGATCACAATACAAGATATCAAGCTATATTGCAAAGCCATGGTTCTCAAAACTGCCTGGTATTGGCACAAGAACAGACATATAGACCAATGGAACCAAATAGATAACCCAGAAATCGACCCAAACCACTATGCTCAATTAATATTTGACAAATGAGGCAAGAGCATACAATGGAGTCAAGTAGTCTCTTTAATAAATGGTTTTGGGAAAATTGGACAGATACATGCAAAAAAATGAAACTAGATTACCAACTTACACCATACACAAAAATAAACACAAAATGGATAAAGGACTTAAACGTAAGATGGGAAACCACAAAAATCTTAGAAGAATCCATAGGCAGCAAAATATCAGACATATGTTGTAGCAATGTCTTTACCGATACAGCTCCTAGGGCAATGGAAACTAAAGAGAAAATAAACAAATGGAACTACATCAAAATAAAAAGCTTCTGCAAGCAAAAGAATCTATCAACAAAACAATAAGAAAGCCCACTGCATGGAAGAACATATTTGCCAATGTTATCTCCGATAAGGGTTTAATCTCCAAAATTTACAGGAAACTCATACAACTTAGCAAAAGGAAGATAAACAATCCAATCAAAAAATGGGGAAAGGACCCAAATAGACACTTTCGAAAGAGGACATAAAGAAGGCCAAGAGATATATGAAAACATGCTCAAATTCACCAATCATTCAAAAGATGCCAATAAAAACAACAATTAGGTACCATCTCACGCCTGTCAGAATGGCTATCATCAACAAATAAACAAACCACAAGTGCTGGCAAGGATGCGGAGTAAAAGGAACTCTCGTGCACTGCTGGTGGGAGTGCAGACTGGTGCAGCCCCTGTGAAAAACAGTATGGAGATTCCTCAAAAAATTAAAAATGGAACTCCCATTATACCCAATAATCCCACTTCTAGGAATATATCCCAAGAAACCAGAAACACCACTCAGAAAGGACATATGAACCCCTATGTTCATAGCAGCACAATTTACAATAGCTAAGATTTGGAAACAGCCTAAGTGCCCATCAGCAGATGAGTGGATTAAAAGACAATGGAATACTACACTGCTGTAAAAAACGAAGGAATTCTTACCATTTGCAAAAGCATGGATGGACCTGGAGAGCATCATGCTAAGTGAAATAAGCCAATCAGAGAAAGATAAATATCTCATTATCTCACTCATTTGTGGAATATAATGATCAGCATAAACTGATGAACAAAAATAGAGCCAGAGGGGGAAAAATTACAATATAATAGAAGTAATCCTGTTATTTGCAGATTTTTAATATTTCCTATAACTGTTGTAAGGATACTCTTCATGTGAGGTGTTGCCATCAGATTCTATATCCACCTTATGTTAAGCAAGCAATCAGGCAAAGCAAGCAGCCAGACAGACCTGGGTACAAACCCTAGGCATTTTCTTCCTATGCAGTGCCTCTTGACCTTCCTTAACCTGCTCTATATCCTTTACTTTCTCTCTTTATTTTTGAGGGATCACTTCTGCAGGCCTTATTTTGTATAGTGAAGTATAATGCAGACAGATTGATGATATATATATATATATACACACACACACACACACACACACATCAGGAAAAAGGCAATGACTGTGAAAATTCATGGAAGGAATCAGATCAAGAGACCTTTATGATGAAGTGTTCAAAACATTTAAATAGCAGTGTTTTGTTCTGTTTCTTTTCTCTCCAGCACGTTCCTTCTCCTGCTATTTATATCAGCAGTACCTGGATTATGTTATTTTGGAGTGCAAACCTATATTCTGTTCTTTTCTTCCCATTCTCCCATATGTCAAAGAATCTGTAGTCAGCGGATATTGTCTCTAATATATTTATTTAATGAGTTTGCAAATTTGCACTTTTTTGCCCTTAGTGTCTTGAATTTGATATTTCCTTACAGGCTAATAAGTTAATCTATTACTGTTTCAAGCATGCTGGCAAAGACACGAGTCTCTTCATTGTATGTTCATCCTGTTTGCATCTATTCCTATAGTTGTACTGGGACAATGGAGAGGAACTCAAGTGGATGCTATGTATGCAGTGATTTGTGGTATAGCTGAGAAACACTGAATTTGGGAAGCTACCATGTTAATAGAAGCATTAAGCAAGTTTCCTCTTTGTCCCTAAGGGAAGCTGTCCTAGTCTGTTTGGATTGCTATAGCAAAGTACCATGGACTGGGTGGCTTACAAACAACAGATATGTATTTCTCTCAGTGCTGGAGGCTGGCAATCTGAAACCAGTGTTCCAGCTTGGTCTGTTTTTAGTGAGAGCTCTCTTTCAGCTGTGCTCGCCAACTTATTCCTGTATTTTCATGTGGTGGAGAGAGAGAGAGAGCTCTTTAACTCTTCTTATGTAGACCCTAATGTCATCATGGGGGGTCCTACTCTCACAACCTAATTATCTCTCAATCATCCTACCTCCTAATAGCATCATATTTGGTATTAGGATTTTAATATATGAATGTTGGAGTGACACAAACATTCAGTGCAAAATAGAGGCATTTCCTCATTTCTCAAGGTCATTGCAAACAACTCTGAGAAATGGCTCAAGTAAAAGAGTAGCCAGGGTTTTGCTTCTTGGTATACTCAGAAAATAGAGTGGATTTCATTGACAGCCGACATATGTAGTCACAGAGTACCCTGTGCTCGGAGGTGCTTTGTGCTTTCTGCACTTGTTCCTGTAAATTATGTATCTGGTCTTGCTGTTGAAACTTACTGAGATATGCAGCACCTAATATATAACAAGAAGATATATTAGATTAGTCAGACACTTGTACCTCAGCATAGAGGTAACAGCTCCAAATGCAGACCACTCTTCCTGTTATGTTGGGATATCAAACACCAGAAGTGTCATTGCCTTTGGTGAAATGAGTTTCAAAATATTGGACAATAGTTGGAGAGTTCTTGAAAAAAGCAGACTATGCTCTTCATTTGGCATATATAGTAGTTACTTTTCTAAAAAAGTACAGGATATTTTAAACTGTGAAAAACTACTCTTGTGTGAAATAATGTTATGTTCTAGGCTCTGATGAATATTAATCAATTTATCATATCCGGTAATGTGTGCTGAGTTATTTGGAAGAAGTGTGGAATGTGAGAAAACTATTCGCTAAAGATAATAAACCTGAGCACTAAGATGCCTAGTATCTTTGACCACACTAATTAAAAGTCAGTAGTTGCTTATCATAATTTCCAAATGTCCCATATATAGTAACTATACCACAGAAACCAATTATTTAAAGGCTGAGGTAAGGGTCAAAGAAAGTAAAATGAGAAATAGGGACTGTACCTACCAAAAAGTTGGATTGGTATACATAGAAATTGCTACACAAATTAAAATGAAAATTTAAAGTAATTTAGATTAAAATAGAAATTAAAAAGTAAATAATTGGAAATTATTGTATGATCAAAAGGTAATGATCAGACATAGGAAGTGTTGAGCATATGCATTTTCAGTATAGTGGGAAAGAGATTCCAGATATGTATGGAGCAGAGAGCCAGTATTATTTTAGGGATAGCAGAGTTGATTAGTAATTCTATGTGATAGAACAGTAACAAAAGAGACAGGGAAAGATAAGCAGGAGTTGTATTTCTACTCTTTGATGGTGGAACAATTTTAACAAAAATGTGCCACATGGAACAATATAAAATGTCTTCATACTTCTAATCTCATCTTCATGGTTTATTTATCTAATTGTTCCCTTCTTAATCTATAGCTTGAGGCTCCATTTCTGCTCATTCAGGCTTGTGTGTAGTCTCAGTAAACTAAACTTATTTCCAGATATTATCATGTCTAGGTTTCTATTACTAATCAATTTATTAATATTTTGCTTAGGAGTAGAGCCAAACTTATTCATTCCATTTTTTTTAACTTCATCATTCTTTCAAATCAGAACATTCTCCAATCTCTACTTACTAAAAATTTAACTTGCTCTGTGATGTTTTTCCTATATGTCTTTAGATTCCTATGCCATCATCAATGAGGAATTAAAAAAAAAGATTTAATGGGCTAGGATCCTTTTTTATATATAATTTGTTCACTACATAGATCTTCAGAACTCTATAATCAGTAACTCTTTTTCCCTTTCCAATTCAAACATCTTTCCCCTTGGTGGAGGACAAGCAAAGAGGAAATTAAGTGGTTAATTGCACATATATGGTTTCCTTTATATAATTAGAATTAAGGGATGTAGGACTTTTTGAATCATATATAGATTGGTATCTATAGCACAAAACAACATTAAAATTCCATAGAGGTAGTGAAAACTGAAATGATTCACTTGTTGAGGGTAATTATTGAAAACCTTCAATGAAAAAAATTGTTTGACAATTGGAAAATATTAATCTACATTATACTAGTATATTTAATAGTAGGAATTGTTACAGATCAAATTATTGAGCAAAAAAAAGGCTTTTTAAAATATAACCTTCTATATCTAAAAGTAAATGCATAAAAATGGGAAAATGATGCACCTTTTCTATATATATTTCCCATTTACATTATTTGTGATGTTGATAATTAAATCAAATTTTGAAAATGTCATAAGTAATTTTATTAATATAAAGATATGTCAGTTTATAATGCTCCTAGCTTCAAGAAATTCAAAGAATGACCAATACTGGCTTACACCAAAATGGGATTATCTTCCTCACACATGAACAAATCCATAAATACGTTGTTGATACTCAAGGTTTAGCTGCTCAGTGGTGCCATTAAGATACTGTCTCCTATTTTTCTATCACATTATCATTAGTTTTGGCTTTCTGTTCTCATGTTTGTAACTTAACACTGAAATATCAATATGACTGTTGAGGTTGCATAATTTATGTAGGCAACTAATAATTTTTGAATTGCATAATTGTCCATTGCATATATTTCTGCATTTATTGTTAAGAAAAACAATTTGATAAAAACTAAAAGTTTAATTGCTACGATTTTGTTATTAATTAATAGTGAACTTTAAGAAGTATTCTTAATTGTTGTGATTTATATTATTGTTTTACAGAATTATTCATCTAATCATACTAAATTTCAGGAAGATAAAAGTTAAGTAGAATTATAAAGAGGAAATTAATACTTCATTATTATTTATTTGTAAACTATTTCTATGTATTTTCTAAAGAAGAGAAAAAAAGGAAAAAATATGTTTGATTCTTAGAAATGTATCTTGGGTTATATTTATTAATGTTTAATTTAAATTTACACTTACACTGAAGTTTCATTTTAAATTTGCATCAAGATCTTGTTTCACTTTGGCTTTGAAATTTTGGCTTTCCTGCTATAATACTACCAAGACTATATACTAAAAGATTTTCAACAAAATATATTTAAATTTCAATTAAAATGCATTACTACGTTCTTATGCTTCATTGCGTGAAAAAAGTTGACATTATTATGCAGTTAACCTGTAGAGTGTTGTCTGTAGAGATGTTTCCCTCAAATGAACTAGGTCTTTTCCACAAATTATTTTCAGTCTACATAATAAAAGAAAATATATGTAAAGTTCCTTTGAAAATGAATCTGTGCTGTGCTTTAAGTTTTTAGGCAACAAATTCTAAAGTACATAAATTTTTAATATGTGTGAAAGCCATTTAAATATCCAAAACTTAAAAAATGGTCTTACATAAACTACTATAGAAAATTATTAGACCCTCAATGTTGAATATAAAAGTACAAATCAGCTATTATTACAAGGATTGTTAACTCAATTGTGGATTAACTGTAATACAAATTAAATCTAATGTTGCTTTTTCCCTTCTAAAAGGGGTTTTGATTTACTATGGTCTCAGAAAATAAATAATAATAATGATTCAAGTATTAACATAATTCATACATACTTAGGAAAGTAATTCTCCAGCTAAAATATTTATGTGACTTAGAGTTATTAACAAAACTTAATAGAAGGTTTCCCAAAGGTAGTTCAAGCTGTAATTGGGGCACAGTTTTTATATGGGATACAAGTGGGTGCTGTAAAATCTAATCAAAACCAGAACTGGAAAACTATTCAGAGGGTCTAGTCAGTTTTATAATGCAACACCCTGCCCCTCTGGGAGGGTATATTAAACAATATCATAATTTATTGTAATCCAGGTAATATGTTGGTCCCATGGGTATACAATGGTTTATAGTAACTAAATGTATGATTTCACTTATTGTTATATGGATATTTGTTTTCCCAAATATTTAGGGTGATTCTGAGTAGAACTTTGAAGATCAATTATTCCCTTATATTATTATGCAAGGAAATAATTACTAGCAATTTTTTTAGAAAAACAGAAGCTGTTGTTACAGTTTCCTTTAGAGAATTATAGGAAAATGGTTAGAGGCTTGCTACTGAGAAATAAATTCCTTAAGACACTGGAAATTTAGAATGGGGAAGATCCAGACCATTGGACCATGATTTCTAGGAGTTAGGTCAAATATCACTCACTCTCTGTAAATTTCTATAAGAGAGAATGCATAGTGGTAGGATTTCTCAGTGGTAATGTGGAAGTTTATTTATATACAGCCCCATTAGATTTAAGAACAAAGAAAAGATGACTGGAATGGCTAATGTTCCAGAAACTTTTAGGGGCTCATATAAATTAAGAAAATTATAAACTATCATTCAACTGTGAATTCTAAGAAGGCTCTGGGAACATACGGTATACACTATGAAAAACATTCTTTCTCATATCTGTCTTCCTCCTCCCCTCCACCTTCCCTCTCACTCTCTTACACTCACACATGCACACTCTTTTCTGTATTTTTTTTTAAAATGTTGGAATTCCAAAAGGCCAGATCCTATACTTTGCCCTTTTTCATACACCATACTGTCAAATTTATTACCACATGAGTCACAAAGTACTTTCCCATTCCAGTTCCAGGCTCTATTGTGAACTATGACATCACACCTGGGCAATTTTCAATTTCAACATATTCCTTGTAATAAAATATATATTCTATCTAATAAAAGAGTGATATGCAAATTGACCGTCACTCCAAAACACAAGATGGCCACCCCCATGTGGTCAAAGATGGCCACCCCATGTTGACACAAGATGGCCGCCACAAGATGGCTGGCAGGGGAGGGCAGTTGTGGGCAATCAGGCCAGTGGGGGAGGGCAGTTGGGAGGAACCAGGCCTGCAAGGGAGGACAGTTGGGAGGGACCAGGCCTGCAGGAGAGGCCAGTTGGAGGGAACCAGGCCTGCAGGGGAGGACAGTTGGCGGGGGGGGGGGGGCACCAGGCCTGCAGGGGAGGAGAGTTGGGGGCCAGGCATGCAGGGGAGGGCAGTTGGGGGGGACCAGGCCTGCAGAGGAGGGCAGTTGGGGGGACCAGGCCTGCAGGGGAGGGCAGTTAGGGGTGACCAGGCTGGCAGGGGAGGGCAGTTAGGGGCAATTGGGCTGGCAGGGGAGCACTTAGGTGTCGATCAGGCTGGCAGGGGAGTGGTTTGGGGGTGATCAGGCTGGCAGGCAGAAGCAGTTAGGGGCAATCAGGCAGGCAGGAAGGTAAGCGGTTGGGAGCCAGAAGTCCTGGATTGGAGAGGGTTAAGGCTGGCCTGAGGGACACCCCCCCCCTATGCACACATTTTGTGCACCGGGCTTCTAATATATATATATTAGAAGTCCCTTGTCAAGCCCTGCCGGGTGGGGGGTGTGACCTGAGGTTCCCTGGCCTGGCGCTGGGGCAGGGGGAGCAGCCTGAGGTCCCCTAGCCCAGCACCAGGATGGGAAGCGCACCCTGAGGTACCCCATCAAGCCCCACTGGTTTGGGGGGCGCAGCCTGAAGTCCCCTGTCAAGCCCCACCTGGTGGGGGGCGCGGCCTGAGGTCCGCTGTCAAGCCCCACCTGGTGGAAAGCGCACCCTGAGGTCCCCTGTCAAGCCCTGCTGGGTGGGGGATGCGGCCTGAGGTCCCCTGTCAAGCCCCATGGGGGTGGGGGAGGGCGTAGCCTCAGGTCCCTGCTGATTGCTCGTTAAGGCTCTTTAAGGGAACTTGGCCTCAGCTGTGGGTGCAGCCATCTTTGTGATGGAGTGACGGTCAGTTAACATATTCCCTCTTTATTAGATAGAATTCTGAATATATATATTTAGAAGTCACATTAAAAAGTTTTACTATCTTAGCATAATTTATTGGTTAAATGTGTAGGTTATAGAGGTACAATTGAATTCTAGAAAAATATTTTTTTGTTTATCATGTTTAAGGCTTTCTGAGCAAAAATAATAATAATCATTTAAAGATAGAGAATATCGCCTTAGAATCATTTGCTCTTGGCATTTTAAGGTGATAGACAAGCCAGAGCCATGCCACGTGCTATGCCACAAGGCATGCCACATGTCATGGTACATGGCAGGCACAATTCTAAGTGCTTTAACAAATATTAAATTCTCATAACAACTCTGTGAGGAAGATGTGTTTTATTAACCACATTTTAAAAATAAGAAAACTAAAGCACAGAGATCTTATGCATCTTTCCTTAGGTCACACAGCAGTAGGAGAAAGAACTGGAAACTGAAGTCAGGCTGCCTTGGTTCCAAGGTCAAACATTAGTCTGCTAGGTATACTTTCCTAAACAGTAGCTCAATAAACATAAATACCAGTTATTTATTGTTATTATTATTTTAAAATGATAAAATATTTAATTTTCCAAATGCTTAAAGATATGCATAGTAAAAGTGGTCAGAGTATTTTCCATTACATATTTAAGTAGTCTTGCTCATCATGCTAAGCAATTTGTGTGTACTTCTTCAATTAAATGATCTCAAACACTGAGAATCTACTGAAGAATCCCACTTTCCAACAGAAATATGAATTTTGTACAAATTGACTCTTAGATTTTCCTTATGTCCTGCCTATTTCCCTAAGGAAATGAGCATACACAACTAAAATATTTGAAATGATGAGGCTATGAGGAAAGGAAAAAATGCAAAAATAATTAGTTAATATACAATGATATCTAAACCCTGATATCCCTTTTTATCTTTGGTGTTTTAATGACTTTTCCCCATATTATGAATAACCAATAATCAATTTTGTTGTTGAGGAGTATGGAGTTAAATACATATCATATCTTTCCATATTGAAATAGCATACCTATATATCTTAGTAAATCTCCTTGTTGAAATACTTAAATATTGTGGTTCAAGTACTTGAATTATTGGCATAAGTCCCAATGCTTCACAAATGACTTTTCATTACACATTTCCTACATATCCTGCCATTTTCTCATGAGGGTGCCTGGGAGAGAACTGTTAGAGTCCATACAGAATTCTCAGCAGCATTTCACCTCTAGCATTGACTGTCTCTGCAGGCTTAGTATTGGAAACAGGAACTAAATCATCCTTCATGTTTCTGATGATAGCACTAAAATTTCTAGAGATCAATCTACTTGCAATCTTCAGTTGGCTGGCACTTAAGTCTTCGTTGTGACAGATAATGTAGTAACACCAGTTCGGTTCTGAAATGTTTTGCTCTTCTATACTGCTCCCATCTTGTTAGCAAAAAGCACAGGTTTTTTTTGTTTGTTTGTTTGTTTTTTCCATTTTATAAGCATGTTAACAAGTGTATAACTACTTAGTTTCAAATTTATAAATTAGGTCAACATTTATTATTTTAATTATACTTAAAAAAGCAACTTGAAATTCTTTACTTCCTATCACTTCCAGATAAGTCACTAATCATCAACATTGTTTTACAACAGTGGTCGGCAAACCGTGGCTCGCGAGCCACATGCGGCTCTTTGGCCCCTTGAGTGTGGCTCTTCCACAAAATACCACGTGCGGGCGTGCACATACAGTGCGATTGAAACTTCGTAGCCCATGTGCAGAAGTCGGCTTTCTGCCTGGGTGTGTCTATTTTGAAGGAGTGGCGTTAGAACACTCAAAGAGCCAAAGAGCCGCATGTGGCTCGTGAGCCGCGGTTTGCCAACCACTGTTTTAAAGGATTAAGAAAGGCTTATTTATGTGAACTGGGACAAAGCAAATAAAAAGTTTTATTTCTGGATGCAATATAGATTCATTTTTAAATTTTCTTGGATAAAGTAATAAGACAGAGCATAACTAAAGTATGATCACCTACTTCTGTCACTTAAATTGATATTCTACTACTCAGACTTAAATGACTGCTAGTTACTCATCCATAGCATCACCAGCATGACCAATTCCTCATCAGTGTGACGGAGGGTGGTTGATGCTATATAAAAAAATATACATATATATATATATATATATATATATATATATATATATACATACATGCACATATATGCATATATATGTTCCTCTTAAGTGGGTATAGGGGGCAGTGATGGATGGAAATTTGACTTGGAATGGTAAATACAATACCTTGTACAGATGAGGTGTTGTACAATTGTGCACCAGAAACCTGTATAATTTTGTTAACCAGGATCACCTCAAAAAATTCAATAAAGAAGAAAAAAATGGAAAGGGAGGAGTAATCATGGTTTTAAAAAAGTAATTTCACAAATATCCCCATTAATTGGTGTAATCATGAGTGTGAGGTGACTTTTACTTATGTATAATTTATCACCAGATAAATCTACCTCATAGTATATTTCTTACACCATGTTTACATTTATTAGTTTTGTTACTATTGTTACTATTTAAACAAAAGCCTGCAGTGTCTGCTGCTAGTGGGAATGCAGACTGGTGCAGCCACTGTGAAAAACAGTATGGAGTTTCCTGAAAAAATTATAAATGGAACTCCCATTTGACCCAGTAATCCCACTTCTAGGAATATATCCCAAGAAACCAGAAACACCAATCAGAAAGGATATATGCACCCCTATGTTCATAGAAGCACAATTTACAATAGCTAAGATTTGGAAACAGCCTAAGTGCCCATCAGCAGATGAGTGGATTAAAAAATGGTGGTTCATCTCACAATGGAATATTATGCTGCTGTAAAAAAGAAAGAACTCTTACCATTCACAACAGCATGGATGGATATGGAGAGCATTATGTTAAGCGAAACAAGCCAGTCAGAGAAATAAATATCACATGATCTCACTCATCTGTGGAATATAATGAACAACGTAAAGTGATGAACAAAATAGAACCAGGGACAGAGAAGCATTGAACAGACCATCAAACTTCAGAGGGAAGGCAGTGGGCGGGGGGGCAGGGGGAAGGATTGTAAGAGATCAACCAAAGGACTTGTATGCATGCATTGAGGCATAACCAGTGGTCACAGACATTGGCGGGGAGGGGTGTGAGGGCATGTGCTGGGGGGTCAGGGTGGCCAGGGAGAGGTCAATGGGTGAAAAAGGAGGCATATGTAATACTATATGTAATACGTTAAACAATAAAGAATTTTTTAAAAAGCCTGCAGTGTCTGACTTACTATTATCTATAAAAATAAAAGGGTAATATGCTAATTAGACCAGAGGTTCTTCTTTCCAGACAAAGCCACAGTGGGTGGGAGCTGAGGCAGAGGCCCCTGGCCATGGCAGCGACAGGCAGGGCGGGGGCCAAGGCCCTTGCACGAATTTCGTGCATTGGGCATCTAGTTGATATATATTGTCTAAATGTCTTTTAAGACCAGATGTTATTTCAATGTAGATATAACCTGTTAAGTAATTTTCATGTAACTGATTGAGTTGCCTGTGGAGTTCTGAAACCTAAACTGCCACTTTTCTTTTTTTTTCTTTTTTTCCTTTTCAGCAGTACATAATCTGAAAAGGAAAATTGGTAGTGAATATAGTTTGGTCAGACCTTTGGCCTGGGGAATTTTGATACAGACTTTAAGCTGAATATTCAGGAATGCAAAAAAAAAAAAGTGGGGGGGAGGGATGATAATAAAATAAGTGTACATATTTGCATTTGGGAAATAATTCATATTCCATTCCTATATTGTGAGGATACCCTGCAGAAATATGTGGCAATACACAAAATTAATATTGCTATTGAACTCCCATGTTAATATGTTTTCTTCAGTTGTAGGTTCCATATTAATTGAGACATCCAGATACAAATTGAATATCAAGAGAGATTTAAACACCCATGATACTTGATTTCTTTATCAATACAAAGTATTTTCCTGAACTTTTATTATTAAAACTAGAGGCCTGGTACACGAAATTCGTGCATGGGGGGAGTCCCCTCAGCCCAGCCTGCACCCTCTCCAATCTGGGACCCCTCGAGGGATGTCCGAATGCCTGTTTAGGCCCGATCCCACCGGGCCTAAATGGGCATTCGGACATCCCTATCATAATCCCGGACTGCTGGCTCCCAACCGCTTGCCTGCCTGCCTTCCTGATTGCCCCTAACTGCTTCTGCCTGCCAGCTTGATCACCCCCTAACCACACCCCTGCCAGCCTGATTGATGTCTAACTGCTCCCCTGCCAGCTGTTTCCCCCCAACTTCCCTCCTCTGCCAGCCTGGTCACCCCTAACTGCCCTCCCCTGCAGGCCTGGTCACCCCTAACTGCCCTCCCCTGCAGGCCCGGTCCCCCACAACTGCCCTTACCTGCAGGCCCAGTCACACCCAACTTCCCTCCTTTGCCAGCCTTGTCACCCCTAACTGTCCTCCCCTGCAGGCTTGATCGCCCCCAACTGTCCTCCCTTGCAGTCCTTGTCCCTTCCCACTGCCCTCCCCTGCTGGCCATCTTGTGTCCACGTGGGGGAAGGATCTTTGGCTCCATGGGGGCAGCCATCTTGTGTGTTGGAGTGATGGTCAATCTGCATATTACTCTTTTATTAGATAGGATAGACGCCTGGTGCATGGGTGGGGGCCGGCTGGTTTGCTCTGAAGGGTGTCCCGGATCAGAGTGGCAGTTCCCTTGGGGCGTGGGGCAGCCTGGGCGAGGGGCCTATTTTCAGGCCGCCCATGCCCCCCAGCAACCCAAGCAGAGGCCCTGGTAGCTGGGATTTATTTATCTTCTACAATTGAAACTTTGTAGCCTTGAGTGGAGCCAAGCCTCCGGCTCGCTCCGTGGCCGCAGCCATTTCTGTTGGGATTTATTTATCTTCTAATTGAAACATTGTAGCCTTAAGCGGAGGCTTGGGCCGGCCAGGGTGTGCGGAAAGCTTGGATTCCTCCATCACCGGGGAAACCCAAGCCTCCCTCCTGCTCTCTCCGTGGCTGCAGCCATCTTGGTTGGGTTAATTTGAATACTCGCTCCTGATTGGCTGGTGGGCATGTCTTGTGGTGTAGTGGAGTGATGGTTAATTTGCATATTACTCTTTTATTAGATAGGATATGAGTCATTTTTATCACTTCAAACTCAAAACTGTCACTTATGTACATGTTCTCTTTTATTTAAGTATTTTTGTTATTATAAATGTGATAAATGTTGGTTCAGTGATTCAAACAAAAGTATCTTCTTCCTATTCTATCCATCCTACTCACTGGGCGTTGCTTATGTCACAAGTGTATCCTATTTAATTCCATTCATTTTGTTTAATATACTATCATTTGTTCATATTACATTGAGATTCTGTAGCAAATGAAATATAAAAATGACCATTTCCCTAAAAATGTATCTTATTTTTCTTCCTTATTCATCATTCTTTTTAATTTTTTTTCTTTCATTCCCCATACTTTATATTAACTCATTCATCATTTTTGCCAATTCTTACTATATACCTGGAGTCAGCAAAAATTTATTGTAAAAGTTCAAAGAGTAAATGTTTCAGGTTTGGCAGTCTCCTTTTTTTATATGTTTTTATTGATTTGGGGGAGAGGGGGAGAGATAGAAACATGAATGATGAGAGAGAGTTATTGATTGTCTGACTCCTGCACATCCCCTATTGGGGATGGAGCCCACAATCCAGGCATGTGCCCTGACCTGGAATTGATCCCGCTCGACCACTAGCAACACCAGCTAGGCTGTAGTTCCTTTCACATATTATTCTTCTTATATATTTTAAAACAACCACTTTCAAATATAAAAAACATTCTTAGCTTATGGGACCCAGACTATGGCTCACAGGTCATAGTTGGTCAATCCCTGCAAGTCACAAATTTTATACTTATGTTCATATTTAAAATGTGTTCAATTATTAGTGCAGTTTGATTTTAAGACATAATATAATAAATATCACATATACATGTAAATTTTTACTGATGTACAATGCAAGAAATCATTTCTCAGAGGCATTAATTACATTCACAATGTTGTGCAACCGACATCACTACCCATTTCCAAAACTTTTATATTTGAGTAATTTGAATCTTTAGTATCTTTTTTTAATGCATTTTTGATTTTTCAATTATACTTGGCATATAATATTTTATTAGTTTCAAGTGTAAACCCTAGTAATTAGACATTATAAAAGTTACTAAGTGATCATCCCGAAAAATCTCAAACCCATCCTACATCATACATAGTTATTAGAATATTGTTGACTATATTTCCAATGCTGTATTTTACACCCCCATGAATACACTAAAACTACTAATTTGTACTTCTAAATCTTTTCACCTTTTTTATCCATCCCCTCAAAAGCCCTCCCATATGGCAATTCAAAATGAGTCTGTTTCTGTTCTACTTGTTCATTTATTTTGATTTTTAGATTCAATTATTGATAGAGATGTATTTATTGCCATTTTATTGTTCATATTTTTTATCTTTTTATTCATCATAAAGAAGACCTTTTAACATTTTATGTAATACTAGAGGCCCGGTGCACAAAATTCGTGCACGGAGGGGGGTTGTCCTTCAGCCCAGCCTGTACCCTCTCCAATATGGGACGCCTCAAGGGATATCCGACTGCCCGTTTATGGCCAGTCGGACATCCCTCTCACAATCCAGGACTGCTGGCTCCCAACTGCTTGCCTGCCTGCCTTCCTGATTGCCCCTAAATGCTTCTGCCTGCCAGCATGATCAGGCCCTAACCACTCTGTTGCCAGCCTCTTTGCCCCCAACTTCCCTCCTCTGCCGGCCTGGTCACCCCTAACTGCCCTCTCCTGCAGGGTTAATCACCTCCAACTGCCCTCCCTTGCAAGCCTGGTCCCTCTCAACTGCCCTCCCTTGCAAGCCTGGTCCCTCTCAACTGCCCTCCCTTGCAGGCCGGGTGCCTCCCACCTGCCCTCTCCTGCTGGCCATCTTGTGGTGGCCATCTTGTGTCCACATGGGGACAGGATCTTTGACCACATGGGGGCAGCTATATTGTGTGTTGCAGTGATGATCAATCTGCATGTTACTCTTTTATTAGATAGGATAGAGGCCTGGTACAGGGGTGGGGGCCAGCTGGTTTTCCCTGAATTGTGTCCCGGATCAGGATGGGGGTACCCTTGGGGTGTGGGGTGGCCTGAGCGAGGGGCTTGTGGTGGTTTGCAGGCCTGCCACGCCCCCTGGCAACCCAAGCGGAGGCCCTGGTATCTGGAATTTATTTTCCTTCTACAATTGAAACTTTGTAGCCTGGAGCAGAGCCAAGCCTGGGGCTCCCTCCGAGGCTGGCAGCCATTTCTGTTGGAATTATAATTGAAACTTTGTTGCCTTAAGCGGGTGGGCCCGGCCAGGGTGTGCGGAACGCTTTGCTTCCCCTGTTGCTGGCGGCAACCCTGGCCTGCTCTCTCAAGCTCTGTTCTGCCACCATTTGTTTGAATTTGTTTACCTTCAATAATTGAAACTTTGTAGCTTGAGTGGAGGCTTAGGCCTGGCAATGGCAGGCGGAAAACTTGGTTTCCTCTGTTACCTAGGAAACCTTGCTCTCTGTGGCTATAGCCATCTTGGTTTGGGTTAATTTGCATGCTCGCTCTGATTGGATGGTGGGCGTGGCTTGTGGATGTGTCAGAGGTATGGTCAATTTGCATATTTGTCTATTATTAGGTAGGACTAGAGGCCCAGTGCACGAAATTTGTGCATGGGGGGTGTGTCGCTCAGCCCAGCCTGAACCCTCTCCAATCTGGGACCCCTCGAGGGATATCCAACTGCCCATTTAGGCCCGATCCTACCTGGATTGCCCTTAACCGCATTCCTGATTGCCCCTAACTGCTTCTGCCTGCCAGCCTGATCACGCCCTAACCACTCCCCTGACAGCCTGATTGATGCCTAACTACTCCCCTGCCAGCCTGTTTGCCCCTAACTGCCCTCCCCTGCAGACCTGGTCCCCTCCAACTGCTCTCCCCTGCAGGCCTGGGTCCACCCCAACTGTCCTTCCCTGCATGCCCGGTCGCCTCCAACTTCCCTTCTCTGCAGGCCTTGTCACCCCTAACTGCCTTCCCCTGCAGGCTTGATCGCCCCCAACTGCCCTTCCTTGCAGGCCTGGACCACCCCAAATTCCCTCCCCTGCTGACCACCTTGTGGCGGCCATCTTGTGTCTACATGGGGGCAGCCATCTGTGTGTTGGCATGACGCTCAATTTGCATATTACTCTTTTATTAGACAGGAAAGAGGCCTGGTGCATGAGTGGGGGCCAGCTGGTTTTCCCTGAAGGGTGTCCAGGATCAAGGTGGGGGTTCCCTTGGGGCATGGGGTGACCTGGGCAAGGGGCCTGTGGTGGTGTTCAGGCTGGCCACGCCCCCTGGCAACCCAAGCAGAGGCCCTGGTATCTGGGATTTGTTCATCTTCCATAATTAAAACTATGTAGCCTCGAGCAGAGCCAAGCCTCCTGCTTGCTCCATGGCTGCCGCCATATTTGTTAGGATTTATTTATATTCTATAATTGAAACTTTGTAGCCTTAAGTGGAGACCAAGGCAAGCCATGGTTGCGGAAGCTTGGCTTCCTCCATTGCTGGGGGCAACTCAAGCCTCCTGCTCTCTCCAGTTCCGTGGCTGCCGCCATTTTTGTTGGGATTTATATATCTTCTATAATTGAAACTTTGTAGCCCTGAGTGGAGGCCTGGCATCCAGGGTGTGTGGAAAGCTTGGCTTCCTCCATTGCCGGGGAAACCCAAGCCTCCTATTCGCTCTGTGGCTCCAGCCATCTTGCTTGGGTTAATTTGCATACTTGCTCCTGATTGGCTGGTGGGCATGGCTTGTGGGTGTAGGGGGGTGATGGTTAATTTACATATTACTCTTTTATTAGATAGGATTTTTTAATTTAGTAGATTCTTTTTTTTATTGAATTTGCGATTTAAACAATTGGTGTTCCTTTAAATTAGATCTGAAAATATATAAATGCTTATCTTCAGAGGATCTTCATTAAATACAGGGTTAATTTAGCAATAAATAATTTGTCATTCATCAGTACATATTAAAATTTGACTTGGGGTTATGAACACATAATACTGTGTACAGATGATGTGTTGTGAAATTATGCACCTGAAACCTGTATAATTTCATTAATCAGTGTTAACCTATAAATTAAATAAAAAGGAAAAAATAAAACTGTATATGTATGTATATATATATATATGTATATATATATACATATATATAGTGTATATATATATATATATCCTATCTAATAAAATAATAATATGTAAATTAACTATCACTCCACACCACCCACAAGCCACACCCACCAGCCAATCAGGAGTGAGTATGCAAATTAACCCAAGCAAGATGTCTGGAGCCATGGAGCGAGCAGGAGGCTTGGGTTTCCCTGGCAATGGAGGAAGCCAAGCTTTCCGCACACCCTGGTAGGCCCAGGCCTCCACTCAAAGCTACAAAGTTCCTATTACAGAAGATAAATAAATCCCAACAAAAATGGCAGCATCCACGGAGTAGGAGAGAGTAGGAAGCTTGGGTTGCCCCCGGAGATGGAGGAAGCCTAGCTCCCAAATCCCTGGCCTTCCTTGGCCTCCACTACAAAGTTTCAATTATAGAAGATAAATAAATCAAAACAAAAATGCCTGCAGCCACGGAGCAAGCAGGAGGCTTGGCTACGCTCAAGGCTACAAAGTTTCAGTTATAGAAGATAAATAAATCCCAGATACCACGGCCTCTGCTTGGGTCGCCAGGGGGGGTGGGTGGCCGGCCTGCAAACCACCACAGGCCCCTTGCCCAGGTCACCCCATGCCCCAAGGGAACCCCCACCCTGATCCAGGATACCCTTAGGGCAAACCAGTTGGCCCCCACCCCCACCCGTGCACCAGGCCTCTATCCTATCTAATCCTCCTATCTAATAAAAGAATAATATGAAAATTGACCGTCACTCCAACACACAAGATGGCTGCCCCCATGTGGACACAAGATGGCCACCACAAGATGGCCAGCAGGGGAGGGCAGTTGGGAGAGACCAGGCCTGCAAGGGAGGGCAGTTGGGGGTGATCAAGCCTGCAGGGGAGGGCAGTTAGGGGCAAACAGACTGACAGGGGAGCAGTTAGGCATCAATCAGGCTGGCAGGGGACTGGTTAGGGGGTGATCAGGCTGGCAGGCAGAAGTGGTTAGGGGCAATCAGGAAGGCAGGCAGGCGAACAGTTGGGAGCTAGCAGTCCTGGATTGTGAGAGGGATGTCAACTGCCCATTTAGGCCCGATCCTGGCAGATGGACATCCCTCGAGGTGTCCCAGATTGGAGAGGGTGCAGACTGGGCTTAGGGACACACACCCCCATGCACAAATTTTGTGTAACAGGCCTCTAGTATATATATAAAAGTCTAAGTGACCATCACATCTGAAATATCTGAACGGATGACCAAACAGGCTGCATGGGGCTACCAGTCCTGCAGGGGGCAGTTGGGTGGGACCAGACCGGCAGGGGGGGGCGTTGATGGGTGACCAGGCCGGGGGGGTGGAAACTAAGGAGCGACCAGACTGCTGGGGGGGTAGTTGGGGGCAACTACACCTGCAGTGGGGCAGTTGGGGGTGACCAGGCCAGCAGGAGGGGCAGTTAGCTGTGATCAGGCAGGCTTGCAGGTGAGCAGTTAGGAGCCAGTGGTCCCAGATTGTGAGAGGGATGTCCGAGGGGTCCTGGATTGGAGAGGGTTCAGGCTGGGCTGAGGGGATGCCCCCCCCCCTGCACAAATTCCATGCACCAGGCCTCTAGTTTTAAATAAAAAAATACAGACCTCTATAAATTCTCTTTGATTTTCCACTGGAATTTGCTGATTGGACAAAGCAAATATTCTTGCTTGAGTCTGAATAAGATGAACATATGTGCATCTATTTCCCTACTGTTGCACATGACTAACTTCCTCTGACATTAAATTATCCTTGTGTATCACATAATGCTCTTATCAACAGTGGAATGGACCCTTTATTGCAAATGTTCAGTGATGTACAAAGGTGTATATTGGCCTCTGTGGAATATAATTTAACTTCTGTAAATTAAACACTCCTGTAGTCACACATTTAAGCTGATGTTTAAGTTAGATTGCATCACACAGCTATTTTTTAAATTATTATTTTTAAATCTTTATTGTTGAAAGTATGAAAGTATTACACATGCCTCCCTTTACCCCCTTCAAGTTTGCCCCTGCTCCCTTGCACCAGGCCTTCTCGACTCAGCTATTTTTAACATTCACTTGAAGCTGGTAATTATATGTCTATATATAATGGAATAATACTCAGCCATACAAAAGATGAAATATTGCCATTTGTGATGACATGGATGGACCTTGAGAGTATCAGGCTAAATGAAATAATTCTAATGGAAAAGGACAATAACCATATGATTTTACTCAAAGTGGGCTGCAAAAAAAAAGCAAAAATGAAACAAACTTATAGATAACTAGTGGTCCCGTGCATGGAATTTGTGCACAGGGGTGTGTCCCTCAGCCTGGCCTGCACCCTCTCCAATCTGGGACCCCTCAAAGGATGTCCTACTGCTGGTTTACAGGGATCAGGCCTAAACCAGCAGTCGGACATTCCTCTCGCAATCCAGGACTGCTGGCTCCTAACCACTCACCTGCCTGCCTGCCTGATAGCCCCTAACCACTTTGCCTGCCTGCCTGCTCGCCCCCAAATGCCCCCCCACCAGCCTAATCACCCCCGACTGCCCCCAATGCCAGTGTGCTCACACTGAACTGCCCTTCTGGCCTGCTCACCCCAAACTGCCCCCCCTGCTGTCCTGATCACCCCCAACTGACCTCCACTGACAGCTTGCTTGCCCCTAACTGCCCCCCCCACTAGCCTGATCACCCCTAATGCCCCCCCCACCAGCCTGATCACCCACAACTGCCGTCCCATCCTTGCCTGATCACCCACAACTGCTGTCCCATCCTTGCCGGATCACCCACAACTGCCCTCTCCTCTTGGCCTCTAACCATCTCTACCTCGGCCCTGCCACCATGGCTTTGTTCAGAAGAATGTCCGGAAGGTCTCCTGGAAGGTCTTCCAGTCTAATTGCATATTACCCTTTTATTAGTATAGATGATAACAGAATGCTGGTTACCAGGAGAGAAGGGGGGAGGGGAAAATGGAAAGGGTAAAAGTAGTCAAATATATGGTAATGGAAGGGGACTAGACATTTGGATGATGAGCACACAATAGAGTATACAGATGGTACATTATAAAGTAATTTATGTAATGTTATTTTCTTAAAAAAAATTTTTTATTGATTTCAGAGAGGAAGGGAGAGGGAGAGAATGATAGAAACATAAATGATGAGCGAGAATCATTGATGCTGCCTCCTGCACACCCCCTATTGGGGATCAAGCCTGCAACCTGGGGCATGTGCCCTTCACCAGAATCGAACCTGGGAACCTTCATTCTTCAGGCTGACGCTCAATCCATTGAGCCAAACCAGGTAGGGCTTATGTAATGTTATTAACCAATATTACCCTAATAAAATTGATTAAAGATAACAATGAAAGAAAATAAATTATAACAGAAAAACAAATATTTTCTATGTTTGCATTTTAATTTTCCCCAAGATTTATTTAAAAGTAACAGTAAATTATTTATACTGTATTCTACCTCCTCTATCAGTCACTATCAAAAAGTGCCATAATTTTCAGCCTAAGATACCTAAAATATCTATATGGATGTTCTCTATAACTTATATATTTAAGATAATCAAACAAGCTTGAATTATTTAGCTTTTCTATATATTTTTTAAAACAATTTTTTCCTCTGTTACCAGATTGCCTTAATTATTTTCAAATTCTACTTTATAATTTGAAATTCACAATACATAAATTAGGAATATAAATACTGCACATACCTGTCTGTACAAATTGATCATGCTAATATTTCACATATTTAAGAATATATTTGTACATTAAAATTAACTTCATATTAACCAATGTCACCCCAAAAATTAATTTAAAATAAATAGTTTTTAAATGAAATGCCTTATTGTATATTCAAATAGAGGTCTTGAGTGTGAGATTAATATACACATCTATAATTAAGAGGAGAGGCCCTGGATAGATATATAAATTTGGGCATTCCCTGAGAATAATCATATCAAGTGAGTGTCACGGATAAGAATACCAAATGAGTGAAAGTACCTAGAAAATACATGTGGTTCAAAGAACATGCGCTAGAATGCGCCAGAATTTAGAAGTCAGGGTAGTTAGTGAAACTGGCACAGGAAGATGAGACGGCTCAGTGAGATAGGAGACCAATAGGTAATAGTGTGGAACCTTGGAATTAAAGGTAAAAGATATGCTTCAAGAAGCAAGAATTATCAACAGTGCTAAGCAGTAATGCAATTCAAGTACAAATACAGGCTGAGATTTGGCAATTGTATTTAATAATAGTGGTGATGTTAAGCAACCTGGATAAAAGTAGTTTCAGTGGAGAGGTGAGAGGAAACACACATTTGAAATGAATTTAAGTAACAATAAGAGGAGAGAAATTTGAAGTAGTGAATATAGATGACTCTTCTCAGGAGTTCATATAATGGAAATGTAGTTCATTATTATATATAAGTGTTGCCTTTTCTTAAGCTTTTAATATAGTAATAACTTTTATTTATAGAATTAAAAATACTACTATTTTAATAGGAATATAACATTTTCATAAATATAAATAAAACACTATAATCTAGTAACTAAAATAGCATTAAATTCAAAAATTGAATATGTAGGTATGTTACATGGATTTTTAAATTGTTAACATTCTACTAGATAGATCCTGTCCCTTTTAGTATTGAACAACCTTATAGGATAGGATATAAAATATATTGAATATAGTTTCAAATGTGTTTCTAATTGTCCAAAGGGCATCTTCCTTAGGTAAGAGGGGCTTCCAGGATATTTCCTCAAACATACAAACAATCTAAGACATTAAGGAGAGTGGCAATGGAGTCCAAAGCTAGAAATGGGTTTGTAGCAGGTTCAGGCTTGGACATAAATAGCCCTATAATTTGAGTCATGCAACATGGAAGACCCTATTGTACTAGAATGATTTTATGAAAATTCCCATTGTAGTTCTGATAAATTCCAATAGGAAAAGCACAACATAGTTACCTAAGGTTGTGGAGCAAGTTCACGCTGTCTGAAACAGAAACATCATACATTTGAGAAATAGTTCCTGGTGTGTTACCTGATCTTTGTAGAGACAGAGCATCTGACCCTGGCACATTAAATGAACACGTGGCCAGAACTACATTTTCATCATTAGTGTTCCATAAGAAATACCAATTTATCAGAATAGACTGCCTAACAATCTACTATCAGATGAAAATATATCCAGGATTGGGTACCAGCAATAGGAGACACAAGCTGCACATGTTATTTACCCATGTGATACCATTCCTATATAGGTTCCTTTTGCCCAGATGACAGAGGAGTAAAACAGCTAAACTGTTTTCACAGAGAGGCCAGCTCAGTTTCTGGGTGAAAGCATAAAACAAACTACTTATACATTAATCACACTAACATAGAAAATTACTACATTCAGAATGGCCCTGAATGATAGTGATGAAAAAAAATTCTTCCAAAAGACAAAGCTTGGGTTATCAACATGTTTGTATTGAAAAATATGTGACTTAGATAAGAATACATACAGAGTCATGGACAATGGCAAATAGCCAGAAGGAGGAAGATTTGAAGATATGTTACAGCAACTCTGTGGAAAAGACATATGTAAAGACCTCAAGGAGTAAACACTAAGTACCAAGATCTTTTTAATGCATGTTAATACTCATCAGAGAGCAACTACATTTAAAAAAATGAATTGACCAGTTCTCCTCTTATCAACAGCACTTTGGGCTGGTACAATGTGTGCACAAAAGAAGCAACCCTGATGGCAGTGATGAGGTGCAAAAGCTATACCAAAATAGGCTTCTCCTCCTCAAGACTGATTCAGCTGCCTCCACCACTGCAACCTTCCAGCAGTAGATAAAAAAGGTTGAGCCCCTGATACGGTATCATTGTTTTAGATCAATACATTTGTTGTTTTAGGTCAAAACAGACATTTGTTGTTTCAGCCCACAAGGATAGACCAAGCACCACTAATTATGGCTTAGAGTCTTTTATATCCAGCAGTATGGATTCTGCATAAAACCACATTGGATCAAGGAACCTATTTTACAAGGGGGAAAAAAAATACAGAAAAAAAATATAGCAGTGGGAACGTGGAATCCACTGGTTCTTTACCCAGAAGTGCCAATCTTTAAAAGTTTTAAAGTTCTTTTAAAGGTGCAATTGAGATGTTGGATTGAAGCTAATACCACGAGGATTGATGCTGTCCTTCAAGCTGCAGAACATTAAATGGTTCTTTGTTTGCAATAGAAAATAGAAAGCAGAGGTATGGAAAATGAGAGATGGAAGAGGGGTCCTCTACTATCATTTCTATTTATTGTTCCTGGAAGGTTTAGGTTTCACATGCCCAACAACTCCAGGCTCTGAGAGTTTACAGACATTTCCCCCCGAGGGGGAAATTCTTCTACAACAGACCCAATGAAGACCTCCTAATCTTTAATCCACAATTGTTTCCCAATGTCTTTGGAGTCTTCTTACTATAAGGCAGCTGGGAAAATTGAGATTCCATCCTGACCTGGATAATTAAGTCTGATTTTTAGAATGAAATAGGGGTGGTCTTACCAAATGAAGGTATAGGGAAATAGGTTTGGCACCTGCATGACTAATTAGGTATCTCTTCATGCACTCTTTCACAATTTTGATGGTAGATGGACAAGCACAGAAAAGTTTTTGACCACAGACCAGTAAAACCATGGCAATTAAAGGCTCGAAAATATTAGAAACTGAAATAAAACTATTTTATTTTATTTTATTTTATTTTATTTTATTTTATTTTATTTTATTTTATTTTATTTTATTTTATTTTTTTATTTTATTCGTGCAAGAATAGGCCTTCCTTCCCCTGGCTGCTGGCACTGCCTTCGCTCCAGCCTGAAGCCGCCTTTCCACCTTCGTTCTGGCCAAAGCCACCTTCCGCCTCTCTCCTTGTCACCTTAATTTGCATATTCCCTCCTTATTGGCTGTGGGCGCTGCCATCTTTGTTGTGGAGTTAAGGTCAATTCGAATATTCCATCTTTATTAGATAGGATGTGTTATTCCCTTCAGGAAAGTCACCTAAAACAGCAGCAAATATATTTGCTGATGGTAAAGTCAATCTGGAATGGACACTAGAGGAGAGACGTGATTATCTGGAGCAGCGAACAGAAGCAAGAGGTCTATAGTTCATTCCACTTACTGTCCTCTTGTAATTTTCCCCAGAAAAAATAAACCAACCAGAATCTTATCTTGTGGGTTGAATTTATTATTTTCAGCAAATGGGCGTGAGTGGTAAGAGTTGAATTGCAATTCATGATTGATTCCAAAACCCAGATTTCCCCTTTCAACACCAGGCACCCATGCTCCTGTGGCCAGGAAAGTTAATTGCTAACAGCTCACAACTGAGTCTCTGGGCACATTTCTCTCAGGCAAAGGGTTTACCAAAATAATACTATATACCCTTTTCCTTGGTGAAACTCAAATTCATGACTGGTCATTGTGCATGTACAAAAGCTTAGGCCACTTTTCTGCATATGAGACAATTTTGAAGGAACTCAGAGATCCCTGTTGTAGCAAATGAGTTTTTTTATTTTGTTTTACGGCCACACCATAATCCATCATCCTTCACAGGTATTTAAGAAGATTTCCCAATAAAACGCATCCATGCAAATATCTATTTTAGAGTCTTTTCCCACATGAAAACAATGGTGTATACTAAATTATCATATCAAACCTAATTCTTTTTTTAAAATATATTTTATTGATTTTTTACAGAGAGGAAGGGAGAGGGATAGAGAGATAGAAACATTGATGAGAGAGAAACATCAATCAACTGCCTCCTGCACACTCCCCACCTGGTATATGCCCGAAACCAAGGTACATGCCCTTGACCGGAATCGAACCTGGGACCCTTGAGTCCACAGGCCGATGTTCTATCCACTGATCCAAACCGGTTAGGGCTCAAACTTAATTCTTAATGGAGAAATATTATATGCATTTTCTATAAAAGAAGAAAAAAACATACATAAGAATTACTATTATTTCTACTTCTAGTCAACATTGGGCTGAAGGTCCTAATCAATGCTGTGAGTCAAGAAAAATAAAGTAACCATGATAAGAGAAAGGGAAATTAAACATCAGGATTTTCCCTTAAGAACAATATAAATTATTAGAGCACTTTTCCTTATTTGAAGTTTTGAAGGCATTTAAGAAATTACTGAACCTAATTCTGTGATAATTATACTTGCATTATATATTTAATAATAGTATATATGTAATCTTCCAGGTAACTAGTCTGCACTTTGAAAAATACATACATTTTTTTAAATGGACATGATTATATAGGACATCACTTAGTACAGTATTTCATTTTTTTTGACAACACAATCTTTCTTGTCAACCATTAAAAGTTTCTGATGAGTTGCATTTATCTTAAATGGAAGAATAAAATACCCCCAAATATTATCAAATATGTGTAGGTTGTAGAAAGTATATAATTGTTATGACTATTGATACCAATAGACTTTTCTGTGAAGGTAACCATTTTATTTTATTTTTTAGTTACTGAAAAGGATAACATCTATTTGCTAAGATTTATAAGAAGAAAATAAACAAAAACAAAAACAACCAAAACACTATTTTTAGAGACTATAAAGGTATTAACTTCTACTTAAGTGATTTATTAGTATTCAAGGAAAAATACTAGCCTCAAGTTCTTACTTATATCACAGTATCCTTTAAATGAAGAAAGTTTGTTCAAAGTGATACTGTTGACCCAGAATAAGCTTAACTGTTAAAACTTTTGACATTTGAACTTTGAGTCCTTTAGTTTTATTATCATGACCTTTTAAAACTTCCTATTTGATTTATCATAAAATGTGAGACTGAAGAGATTTCAAGTGAACTATGTATAGGAATACAACATGTAGCTTCAAATCACACACAAAAATATTACTTTTTCTTTTGAATGTACATGTCAAAATTTTTTCAGGAAGATAAATTCATATGGATGTAGATATACAGTGTTTTAATGACCTAACATCTGTACTTCTTTTGGTTGCCTCTTTTTATATTCTCTGGGAGAATTAAACCTTCTCCAATACGATGCTTGTAGTTGGCCTGTCCTAGTTAAAATGTAGCCAGACAAGTCCTAAAGGCCTCTGAATCTTTTGCTGTTGTATGCAATCACAAGTAAAATAGAAAATTTTGGAATTGATTCATCTCTGCTGAAATGCCCTCAAAATATGTCTGCTATCTGACATCTTGGAAGTACCCATTACTGTTCTGATTTTGGCTCATCAGCTATATACCGATTATTTAAACTGCCAATTTCAATTTGATTAACTGCCTTTTCATTAAGCCATACCGCATTATTTTCTGGTGTTTATAACCAAAGAACCTAGGTCTAATAAAAACTAAGTATAATTATATACTTATATGTATAATGGTTGCTTTGTAAATTAAAAAGGTACAGAAATAAACAAGAATCCATATTGTTCAGATATATTTTACTTCACAAAGGACCAGATATGTCTGAACATTACTCTAAGGTAACCTTACCATGGAAGCCAGCTTATATCAAATAGAATAAAAACTGGCTGGAATTAGAAAATTAACAGTATGTACTTTATCATCATTTGATTTCCCTTGATTTACTATGATCTCGCTACTAGGGTAACCACTTACAAGGTTTAATTCAGATCAACAGTTGATGAGGTCTAAGTTCATAGGCAATATATCATTTAACAAAAATTAAGATTATTTTCTCCTCTAAGGGTATATAGTTTTAAATAAACCGAGTGTCTGAGCATTTTTCAGAACTTAAAATAAGGAAGTAATGGTGGAACGAAAATTATTATAGCTGCAAAAATGTAGCTTAGCTCTATGATAAATCTGTTATGTTGTGATTCTGGATAGTAAGACCACCCTTTTAAAGTTTAAAAATCTCATTTCCCCCCTCAAAGCCTAGTGTGAATTATGCTTTAAATGGTTGTGAAGGTGATACTATATAATCAATAGTATGTAGAATATACTGCCACCAAATAAAAGTAAAATTATCTTCAAAATGATCTGATGCTAAAAGGCAGGTAAATTTCATGTGTACCTTAATATTAGAATCCTAATTTCAGTAGGAAATCCTGTCAGCTTTGACATTCATCACTTTTTACTCTTTATTTACTTGTTCATACTCCTATATAGTTACATATATGTAGGCCAGTCTTAGCCACTTAATTATAATCTAACCTAAGTAAATGAATAAGGTCCTCCACGGTACATCTTTGTATCCTAAACATTACCTCTGCAAAAATCAGTTACATTTTCCTAAATTAAAAGTTTTAATACAGAAGAGTGACATCAGCAAAAATGTGGATTAGGCAGCTCCAAACTGCCATTCCTCCAGAGAAACATTGAAAAACAAACAGAAACTCTCACAAGCAATTTGTCAGGCCTTCAGATAACAGTCAAAGGCTTATGGCAGCCAAGTGAATACTGAATCAAGAAAAAGGTAACTTTAACATGCTCCTGACATTCAAGGAAATTTCTGTCACAACGCTAGCTGAACTTACGCTAAGGAAAAGAGAATATTATGACCACATATGACAAAAAATGCAACCTTTGCAAAAAGGGTTAGAAAAGTCACTGCACAAAAGGATGACTGTAGTCTTCAACTATCCAAAAGTGCAAACTCTAGGGAAAGGGGAGAATCTGATTTCTAGAGTTACCATATTGTAACAGTCAAATATCCAATTTTCAACAGATAACTGCAGGATATACAAAGAAATGGAAAAATATGATTCATTCACAGGAATGAAATTAATTGACAGAAATTGTCCCCAAGGAAGCTCAGAAAATTGACCTGTTACAGAAAAAGATTAAAACGAGCGTTTCTAGTATGCTCAAAGAGCTAAAGGAAACCAGGAAAATGATATAGGGGGAAAAATGAGAATATAAACAAAGAAATAGAAATTATAAAAATGAATCAAATACAAATTATTGAGCTTAAAAAAGTATGATAACTGAAGTAAATATTTACTAGAGGGTTTTACTACAGGTTTTATCAGGCAAAATAAGCAAACTATGAGACCTGTGTGGCACCATCAACAGGACCAGCATTTGTATAATGGGAATATCTGAAGGATCAGAGAGAAAGGGGTAGAAAGAATATTTGAATAAATTAGGCCAAAAATGTTCCAAATTTTTAGAAATATATAAATCTATACATCCAAGAATTGCAATAAATTTATGACAAAGGGAACCACACTGAAACACATTGTAATTGCACCACTGAAAATCAAAACAGAAGAGAATTGAAGGCAGCCATAAAGAAGCTCTTTATCAAAAGGCAGAGATTTTCAAAATAGTTTTTTTTAAATATACAACCATATGCTTCTACAAGAGACCTGCTTTATATCTAAAGACACAGAGAGCAGATAGGTTGATAGTGAAAGGGTGAAAAAAATACCTTTCATGCAAATAGTAACAAAAGACTGTTAGACTGATTTACAAATATGAGTGAATAATCTTTAGATCATAAAAAATTACAAGAAACAAAAAGAACATAATATTTTGATGAAAAGATCAATTAATAAAAAAGATACAACTATAAGCATACATGCACCAAAGAACATAGTTCTGAAAGCTATAAAGGGGATTATGATTAGAGAAATAGACAATATTACAATAATAGTTGTAGATGCCAATACTTCATTTCTCATGATTTGTAAAACATATTGACAGAAGGACAACAAAGAGAACCTGAACAACACTATAAATCAACAAGATCTAAGAGACATTGGAACACTGTACCTAACAACAGTGGTATACAAATACTTCTCAAGTGAACATGGAATATTCTCCAGGATAACTTATATGTTAGGCAACAAAACATTGTTATTACATTTTTTAAAATTTAAGTCAGATAAGGTGTGTTCTGTAAGTGAAATAGAATGGAGCTAAGAACCCTAGTACATTCCCAGTGGGAATGCAGACTGGTGCATGGAAAATAGTATGGAGTTTCCTCAAAAAGTAAAAAATAGAACTGCCATTTGACACAATGATCCCACTTCTAGGAATATATGCTAAGAATCCTGAAACACCAATCAGAAAGAATATATATGCACCCTTAAATTCATAGCAGTGCTATTTATAATAGCTAAGACCTGGAAACAGCCTAAGTGACCATCAGTAGATGAGTGGATAAAAAACAAAAAAAGTATATTTATACCATGGAATACTATGCAGCACTAAAAAGAAGGATCTCTTACCCTTTGAGGCAGCATGGAGGGACCTGACGAGTATTATGCTAATGAAAATAAGCCAGTCAGAGAAAGACAAGTATCACATTATCTCACTTATTTGTGAAATCTGATAAACAAAATAAACCATGAACAAAATAGATCCAGACCACAGAACGACTGATTTAGAGGGAAGGGGAGAGAGGAGTGATGGGAAGAGATTAACCAAAGAATTTATGTGCATACCAGTATATGCACAACCCATGGACATAGATAATAATGTGCTGAAGGCTTGGGTGGTGGTGGAGGAGATCAATGTGGGGGAAAAGGGATATCTGTAATAATTTCAACAATAAAGATAAATATTAAAAAATCAATAACAGAAAAAAACTGGAAATTTTTACAAATGTAGGGTAATTAAACACCACATGGTTAAACAATGAATGAGTCAATGAGAAATTGCATAAGTATAATTTTAATCTGTAGTGATAAAATATTGTGGAACTGTTTGCTATTTCAAGAAAACCAATTTCTCTCTCTTTTATTTCCCACTGATATAAATATATATATATTCATTCAGGCTCTTGGAATTTTCAAGCAAGCCATTACTAGGCATCTTTAAAAGTTTTATGTCTTTGAAAAAAATACATTTAGATTGTTCTTCCTCATCCTAGAAAAGAATATGAAAATTATATTAAGTTGTGGTAGTAGTTAGTCTCTGCTATTCATATTACATGAAATATTTTTAAGGGTCATATATAAATTTTGTCTGTGCTTTCACAGATTAGCTAAGTTTTGAAAATCAGAACACTATAATTATAAATTTCCATTATAATTCAAAGATACATCATTTGAACATAGTAAAGTATCTTACAATAGGAGTATATTAGAAAATTAGTATCTAGCTAATAGTGAAACTAAATATTTATCATGACCCCACCTAATGTCTAATAGTTCACTATATTTAATATCTTTTGCTGAAGTTTGTGAGGAACCTCAATTTTAATATCTCAGACTGAACTATGAAATCAAATAACTTTAACTCCTGAAAGTTGAGATCTTGTCCAATTTCCTCCTCTTATAAAAAGGACTTTTAGCATTCATTTTTTTTTCACTTGGATTGTAAAATTAATAAGGTATAAAGTATAATTAGAGGAATTTTGTAAAGAGTAATTACTAAGCTACTTTTAGACAAGAATAACCATAAAACCTAAGAAGCAAGTTACTGTTAATCCTTTAATTGTTAAATTTATTTTTACTTATGGATCTGTGTCAAAAAACAACAGACTAGCTCTGGCTGGGTAACTCTGTTGGTTAGAGTGTTGTCTGATCCACCAAAGGTATGGGTTTGATCTCCGGTCAGGGCTTATACAAGAAGAAACCAATGAATGCACAAATAAGTATAAGTGGAACAATAAATAGATGTCTCTCTCTTCCTTTCTCTCTCACTCTTCCTTCCCCTCTTTCTCTAAAATATATATTTTTTAAAGCAGACTAACCATTACTGAAAATATAGCTTAGTACTGAGGCCAGCAAGTATTTTGTGTGAAAGGACCGATAATAAATATTTTAGGCTTTGCAGATCATACAATCTCTGATAAAGGAGCTTAACTTTGAAATCATAGCATGAAAGAAATCATAGGCATACAAAAGAAATTCATGTGACTGTGTTCCAATAACAATTTAGTTTAGAAACAGAAGATGGGCTGGATTTTCCCAATGGTCCACAATTTGCTGACACTTAATTTAGTATTCTGTACAATAATTAACATTTAAGTATCGAGAAAACTTTTTAGCATATTCATTTTATAGAGTTCCACAATGTGTGTTATTGACCTGACTTTAAATGATTCCAAGTAAAATTTTTGTTTATATTATGAGTAGCCCAGCATGCGAAATCACGCAGCCCCGCCCACCCACCCACTGCCCTGCCTTGACACCCAAACCTCTCCATGCAAAGCTCCAGCACACCTGGCCGAGCCCCAGACCCCTCTGGCCTTCTCTGGCCGCTTCAAGCCCCGCCCTCAGTCCCTCAAGTCGCCTAGGGCTGGTCCTGCCTTCTCCAGGTACCTCCCAGCTTCCACCTCATCTCTGGAGCAACATGGCAGCTCCTCCCCATCATGGCACCAGAGGAGAGCATGGAAGCCTCCCG
Organism: Ia io; assembly: GCA_025583905.1. NCBI lineage: Eukaryota > Metazoa > Chordata > Mammalia > Chiroptera > Vespertilionidae > Ia > Ia io. The sequence continues at coordinate 35,545,698 of JAJQQW010000003.1, forward strand.
CCTGATGCACTGTGCTCCTTCCTCTGGCAGGCGGGTGACAGGGCGCTGTGGAAGAATGATGAAGATTTTCAAAGATTTTTTTCTTACTACCAATATGTCTTTTGCTAAAAGCTACTTTTACTTCCTCTTCTCTATCTCCTCTTTACTTATGCTCCACTTGCCCACATTTACCTTTACTGTCTTCTTTTTAAAAAACATGTTTCTCATAGCTATTAAATGGCTATGTCTATTTTCCACTAAGGATATCAATAAAAAAAGAACGAAATGATTACAGAGAATATATAGTCATATGCCATGAAGTGACAAATCTTTAGAAACTATTACTGTAACATGAAAAGAAACAGTAATTTTTCATTACTATGTTCATTTGAATCTCAGTAATATATTTTTATTTCCTTTAAAAGATGGATAATCTACACTAAAAATTAGCTATATTTTATATTGTCAATTTTAAGCTAAAACAAATTTTTATCTTTAGTTTGGAATTAAATTTGCATTACATTTTTAATGCTATATTTATGATCTATCACAGACTGTTAAGGTTGCTTGATAGAAACTAGTTTAAAAGAGGTAGTATTTCAAATCATTTATGCTTTTTCCATTTGATAATTTTATAAACTAAATGTAATATTTTAAAAATATATCTGAGTACAGCAATATAAGTGGAAAACAATTATTAAAATTCTACCTGTAAAATCAATTTTATATTATTTCTAAAGAGAGAATACATGTAGAAGGAATTTCTAGGTATGAGAGAGTTTCTAAAATTTATACTGACATTCTTTTTTTTAATTAAATGTAACTTTTTATATATACTTTATTGATTTCAGAGAGGAATGGAGACGGAAAGAGAATGAAACATCAATGATGAGAAAGAACCATTGATTGGCTGCCTCCTGCATGCCCACTACTGGAGGTTGAACCCACAACCCAGGCATATGCCCTTGATCGGAACAGAACCTGGGACCTTTCAGTCCACAGGCAGATGCTCTATCCATTGAGCCAAAACAGCTAGGGCGATACTGATATTCTTTACAATGCTCTTATATATTGTCTGATCTCTTGGGTAAGCAAATTTTATATATCAAGATGGTATTCTCAGGAAAAATTATTGAATTAAAAGCTTACACACACTGAATAGCAATTTTATCTAAATAAATCAAAATCATTTCAAATGTTATATAAATTCATTTTATGTAATGGCTAGAGATCATCAATATTGGAATAAATACAGTTATCTTCAGAGAATATCCTATTTTATCTGATGTAAGTGTTTAATAATAGTGAACATTTAAACTGACTTAATGCTTAAAACATTCCAGGTTTTATTCTGAGCACTTGAGATGCAGTAGCTATTTTAGTAACCACACCCACCCTGTATGAGTTTCCTAAGGGCTGCCATGGCAAGTTACCACAAACTGGAAGGCTTAAGTCAACAGAAATTTATTATCTCACAGTTCTGGAAGTAAGATGTCTGAAATAAAGGTATAGGCAGAGAAATGTTCTCTTCAAGATTCTAGGGGAGAATCTGTTCCATGCCTTTCCCTTAGCTTGTGGTGTCACTAGCAATTCTTGGCATTCCCTGGCTTGCAGCTGCATTTCCAATCTCTGCCTCCATTGTGATGTGGGATTCTCTATGTATCTGTCTTCACAAGGGATTTTCTTCTTTTAAGGATGACAATCACACTAGATTAGAGGCTGTCCTTAATGACCCCATCTTAATTGATTATATCTGCACCCTTTGTCCAATGTAGGTCACATTCACAGGTACCAGGGTTTAAGGTTTTAGCATATATTTTGGAGGATACAATTCAACCCAATTCAACCCACGTTATAGATTATGAGAAAAATGTATTCTTTTAAATCAATATTATTTACTTTTTGTCCAAAGAAACTGGGGTCTAGATCACTTAAATAATTGAACCCTTTGCACTTGCTTGCTTTTTTCTCGATTCCTTTATTTTAATGCTAACTGTGTCTAGTCACACTCGACATCCGAGTGCAAAAGGTTAACAAGGTTATATATTAAATAAGTGACAAAGCTGTATTTTGAAGTCAGACAGCTGGGCTCTTCAGCTATATTTTCCAATTCCAGGAAGTGTGAAAAGTATTTTTATGCAATAATGTGGAATTGTCATCTTTTCCTCCCCTTTTCATCTAGGCAAAATATTTACATAAATTACAACTAAAATAAACTGAAATAAACTTTGTTAAACACAGATATACTCAACTGAGTTGTGTAAGTATATTTTAAAAACACCCTTTTCCTCTACACTGAAAACAACCTTTGCAACTATAAAATAGTCGCCTTGGAACCCGAGTACCAAGGAACAAACAGAGCCTGGAGGCTTTGAACAATACTGTTGTCTCTTTCGTATTTAAAGCTTTGAAAAAAGTCTCATTGAACACTGCCAATCATTTAGCAGGGTCACTAAGACGTACTCCAGAAGGTTGAAATTCTTTTTATGAGTTTAAGGAAGGCAAATAACAATCTTGTATGTTTCTCCCCATGGATAAAGGAGTAGCATTTTATACTCTTCATGTTGAAGGAAAATATTTTTGTTAGTGTTAAAAAATAAAGTAAAGAACAACAAAAATATTCGTATTAAAAAAAGTATACTACATCCCAGTTCAATATATACAGATTGAACACCAAGAAATGGCATTTAAACACAATTAGGACACTTTATGAAGGTAGAATCAGGTTAAACTGCATATAGAGATGGTCCCAATGCCTAGCACAGTACCCAAGGGAAAACCATTTTATTATTCGCATGAAAGGAAGATATACAAGAGGCTGTTTCTGCTCTTAGAAACACAATTTTTAAGGTGGTAAGTGGGTAAGACAAAGAACAAATACACATAATTCAGAAGATATTATGAAATAATGGAGAGAGTAACAACATTTTAGAAAACTTGGGAAAAGTAAGGTCAAATCTATAAATAACAAAGATAAAATTTTAGCTAGAATTTTATAAAGCTAAAAATGGGAAGAGAAGAATATTTAGGTGGAAGAGCAAAGAATAATCATTTTAATCCCTACGGCTAAAAATTTTATATTATCTTTAAATCATTCATCCACCCCCTTCCATGTCTACATATCCCCACATTCCAACCAGGAGCAAGGCCTCTGGTCGGTCTACTTTCAAAATATATTCAGAATCTGACCACTTCCCATCTATTTTTTTACAACCACCTGAGTCCAAGTCACCATCAATCATCTCTCATCTATATTATTGATATAGCTCTTTAACTGTCTCCCTATTTTTGTACTTGCCCTCATTCAATCTATTTTCACATAACAGCCAAAATGATTCCATTAAAATTTCAAATAAATTGTGTCACTTTTCTACTCAAATCTCGCCAGTGGCTATTCATCTCATTCAATTTAAAAACCAACTCTCTTACAATGGATTGCAAAGCCCTATGCCCTTTTCTTCTGTGTCCTCTATTTTATTTCAGCCATGCTGACCAATTCAGTTTTCCTCAAAGAGTACAGGAATGCTCCTGCCTCAAAACGTTTGCACTTGTTCTCTCTACCTGTTTTGCTTTTTCTTAAAACATCTGCTCCATTTGCTCACTTTATTTCTCTAATTCAAAGCTTCCTTCTCTGTGTGCCTTCTGTGGCTACCCTATGGAAAGAATGGATGCCCCCTATATCCACATTCTTGCTTTTAAGTCTTTTCTCCTTAGCTCTTATTAGGATTTTATATATTACACATTAGCAACTTTCCTTTTTATTTTCCTTTTTCTCTTCTTCACTGAATAGTAAACTTCATTACACCTGAGATTTTACCTCTTTTGTCAATTGCTCTATTTTCATTTTCTTGAACTATACCAGCACCAGATTATATACTCCGTTCATTTGTGTTTAGATAATGAATAATTGATGACTGGGGGATTTGAACCTAAAAAACAGTGAGATAATATTAAGGGATTGTGACAGATACCACTGTGTGTGTGTGTGTGTGTGTGTGTGTGTGTATGTGTGTGTGTGTTTCTATTCAATTATACTTATTCCTTTTTTCTTGATTCTAGAACCTTGTTTTTTTTTAATGTATCACACAGTGATAGTCTTCATTGGTACCTTTCCTAGTAACAGGGGTACATATTGATTAATCTAAGCCCTTTGCTTGTCATTTGTTTAGGTTTAAGAATCTGACCCCCTGAAATAATGAAATGTACAAGGAAAGTATTCTGTTTGGCTCATAAGAACGTATTTTTCCCTAGTATTAAAAAATATTATCTTCCTGTTTTTTAATATCATTGAATCAGTCAGACATGTGTAGCCATCATGAATTAAGGACAAAAAGGTTAGGGGAATTGTAGAAAGGCTGAACGGAAGCACTGCTGAAGGGAGTTTTAGTGGGTAAAATAGGCAGGTTTAGGGAGTTTTTGAAATAAAGAGGGTCCATGGGGAGGAAGGCTTGGAGCCCATAAGTGAGGGCTTGGAGTTGCCAAAAGGCATACATTCACAGAGAACAAAAGGTGACACAGGATAAGGGGAGAGGAAGACATCCCCTTAGGGAAGACAGGGGAAAGCCACAGGATATGGGGAGGAAGAGGAAACAAACTTTCAGAGGATAGAGAAACTGACAAATGGGAGAAAGAGGAACACAGACTTTCACAGGAGATAGAGAATTCTACCACTGAGGGGGGAGAAAAAATGGGGCACCACGAGGGGTTTGAGCTTTGAAACGGATATAGTGACCAGTCAGAAGAGAATATCAAAAAACAAAGAACTGCAGTCTTTATAAACCTTAGGAAAAAGGCTTAGTGGGTCACCCCCTTGATTCCCCTCCCTACCTGGGAATCTGTACTTGTTTCCGATAAATTTCCACCCTTTTCATTTACCACCTTTTGTCCGTGGCTTCATTCTTCAAATCCACCTGGACAAGAACCCGGGAAAGAAACCACCCTTGCATCCTGCTCAGGAAAAGCCACCCGACTCTCTAACAATATAGAAACACCAAGAAAAACAACTATGGTACTTCACTGACTCTGGGTTACTTGTAATGTGAAATAGTAAGCTCTTATCTACTATTTTGTTGCTTACTGAAACTATCTTATGTAGAGTATGCCTGTGTTTTTAAAAGTAGGTAAGGAGGAAGAGGAGGCACTCATTCTCTTTGCTTTTTTTACTTTAATTTTATATATGTACTTATTAATTTATTTTTCACTTCACACCACAAAAATATTTGAAATAATGTACCAAGATTTATATATTCAGTGTCACAGAAGGAAAGTTTTCTTTATAGAAGAGTCAGCCAAGTAAAAAAGATAGTAGGGAGGCAAAAACAAAGCTAATTGTAAGTGGAATCTCAAGAAGCAAAATTGAATAACTAAAGATAAGCTTCTTTATTTCTCAATTCCTAAACTGCCAAATCAGAAACACAATAAATTATGAGAAGTACATTATTTATAACATCAAAGCTTTCTTAACAGTTGTTCAGAAGAAGCACGGATGCTCCTTGTACTCAGACCCACAGACAAAATTGTTACGATTCCTGCTGGGCAACATCCTCAGCAGCACACCTGGACAATTAAAAAGCTTCTCATTGCCCCTTCTGCACATGCCCAGGATGCTACATCACAAAAAGCCACTGTTGTATCTTGGCACTATTACTAGATCAATATTCTATTTTATTTCTTTGTGTCTACTTGTACCCTCTCTGATTCACATAATTCAATTCTTAAATTACAGAGTGCCAAAATATTTCAGGTTAAAAAAGTAAAAATAGTAGACATTGTGTCTACTATAATGAAATTTACAGACTAGATAAGGAGATTTCTGGATTTATATATTGTAAAGCAGCTTATGAAAAACAGTCAAACTTAGATAAACAGTCCAACAACATACCCAGATGTGGTTGGAAAAAAAAACACATTTAAAACAATTGAAGGTCTTCTAAGGCAACCATAACTTAAAGATAGGATCCCAGAACAAAATGAAATACAGAGTTGAACCAATAATCACCAAGGCATTTTTTCCTCTTGGGAACATTTGCCAATTAATGATACTGAACAAAGGCCAACAATTAAACAATTTTGACAAGAATGTAAGCAGACATCAGATTTTATTTTTATAAACTTACAGTGTTAGGAAAAAATTGAAGCTGGTGTGACAATGTAAAAAATTAATGATAATAAAAAAAAAACTAGGCAGAATACCACTGAGAAGAGAGGTTCAGAGCAGTTAGCCTTCGGTGCAGTGGTTTGTCTGCAGATGTTTGGGGAGTAAGAGGCCGTCTCACTATGATTCTGAGAAAATAAAAGTGGAGCCCATGACACAAAATTGGAACTACAGCACCTGAGCTCCCAGGTACAGGCTTCGCTTGGTACTTCATCACAATCAGCTACAGGGGATGGTTTGTAATTCCGGGTAGGCCTTGGGGCACTGGCATTCCATTTCTCATTGTCAAAGAACTAGCGCTGTGCTCAAGATCAAGGGAAAAATTAGTTCTAAATTCCATTTTTAGGGCCTTATCTCAGTTACCAATTTTGCATCATCCTGAATCAAATCATGAGCCAAACCATACAATGATGTCATTAGGATGTCATATAATGTAAACAATAATTAAACTATGGTAAAAAGTGATTATGAGATATAAGAAATCTCTACTTGGCATTAGAGCTGAGGGAAGACTACCTAGGGATAGGGGTCAGATCTTCATAGAGAAGGTGTAGCCGCAGGCCACAGAAAAGGAGACAAGGTCACTAATAAATTCACTAAAAATATTTTTAAAAATCTTTATTGTTGAAAGTATTACATATATCCTCCTTTTTTCCCCATTGACCCCATCCCCACCCTCCACTCCAGGCCACTTCATCACATTATTGTCTGTATCCATGGGTTATATATATATATATATATATATATATATATATATATATATATATATGCATACAAGTTCTTTGGTTGATCTCTTCCCACCCACCCACTCACCCACCCACCCCTGCCTTCCCTCTGAGATTCCTGTTTTTTCTCTACTTCTATGTCTCTGGATCTACTTTGTTCATCAGTTTATTTTGTTCATTAAATTCCACATATTGAGTGACATAATTTCAAATTATCCTATATAATAAAGAGATAATATGCAAATTAACCCTCACACCATCACAAGATGGCTCCCTACGACCAGGCCAGCAGGGGGGTTAATGAGGGATGATCAAACGACTGAACAAGCAGGCTGCGTGGGGTGACCAGGCCAGCGGGGGGTTAGTGAGGGATGACCAAATGACTGAACAAGCAGGCTGCATGAAGAGACCAGGCTGGTGGGGGTGCTGTGAGAAGCAACCAGGCCAGCAGGGGGGCAGTTGGGGGTGACCAGGCCAGCAGGGGGGGGAGTTGGAGGTGACCAGGCCAGGAGGAGGGGCAGTTAGGAGTGACCAGGCCAGCAGGGGGGGCAGTAAGAGGAGACCAGGAAAGCAGGGGAGCAGTTAGGGGTGACCAGGCTGGCAGGGGGGGGCAGTTGGGGGCAATCAGGCTGGCACACAGAGGCAGTGAGGGGCGAGCAGGCTGGTGGGGGGGTCAGTTAAGGGAGACCAGGCAGGTAGGAGGTGATCGATTAGGAGCCAGCAGTCCAGGATTGTGAGAGGGATGTCCAACTGCCAGTGTAGGGGATTGGGCCTAAACCGGCAGTTGGACATCCCCTGAGGGGTCCTGGATTGGAGAAGGTGCAGGTTGGACTGAGGGGACCAACCCCCATGCACGAATTTTGTGCACCATGCTTCTAGTTGAAAATATAAAATAAATAAATTTTCCTGCACTTAAATTGTGCATTTTCACAGAGCATGTATTAAAGGGTAATTCTGGAGTTGGGAAGTACTAAATTGATAATTATCTATATATATAAAAGTCTAAGTGTCTGAAGGACCAAATGGCTGAAAGATTGAATGACTGGTCGACCAGTCATTATAATGCACAATGACTACCAGAGGGCAGATGCTCAATGCAGGAGCTGCCCCCTGGTCAGTGCGGTCCCACAGCAGGAGTGCTGCTTAGCTGAATGACCCATTCCGGTGGCACACCAGCTTGGCAGCAGCAACTCACTCCCTCAGTAGTGCTACAGGTCCAATCTCTGGAGAATGGGCCAGGCATCTATGAATCAGTGCCACCAGCACAATCCCAACAGCTCCACCGGCCTCCTGGAAGTTGGCCTCAGGCACCACGGCTGCTTCCCCTCCTTAGATGCTGTACAAGGAAGAAACGTTATAAAAGTGGCCACCAGGTGGCTCCCGACAACTGGCACGAGCATCAGCAGGATGGATCTGGATCCCGGGCCAGCAAGGTTGTCCCACTGCCCACCTGGAAGGCTGATCATATCCCGCTGCCCCCCCCCACCCCGCATCCCCTTTCGAGATGGGCGCCAGATGCAGGGCTCATGGCTGGCGAGTGCCGCTGTGGCAGCACAGACCTCTTCTGATCAGGACTGACTGGGCATGAGCCAGCGGCAGGTGCAGCGGGGCCAGGATGAGCAGGAACAGCAGGCAGCATTGGACTACTGGTTTTGGCCCAATCCCTGCAGGCCACCCTGAGGGACCACACCCATGCACGAATTCGTACACCAGATGTCTAGTCATAGATATAACAGAATAATATATTTTTAATATTTAGAATTAATACCACTAATATCCCTTGATATCAGTTGATTCCTTTCTATAACAACCTTTGAAGCCTAGATCTTATTTAACTCCTATTGGGTAATTTAATAATCACTTCCTGCTACATGTTTCCTCATAACATTTTTATTCATGTTGCCATCTCTTCATGTGGGGGTAAATTTCTGGCTATTAAATAGGAATTGATATAATACAATATGTTTGTAATGAAACATAATTTATCATTCAAAGACAAGTTACAAAATGTTAATTTTATATACGTTTAAGTCAGTGCTTTATTTGTATAATCCACATAAAAATCTTTTTATTTCATTAAACATTCTAAAAAGTTTGCAGTGCTGGATGTTTCCACAGTTTGGTTTTAATTCATTTTGTACAGCTGCTCAGTCAGCATGTGGCCATGAACATATCATATGCCTTGTCACATAATATGGAGTGATTTAGTGAGAAGGAGAGATCATTCCTCCCAGGGCTGAGGTGACTCAGGACTCCAAGACAGTTGTCAGTTATTAAAACTTTTGACTGTAAAAACTTCTTTAATAAATGGATGTTCTAACCTATGATTAATATGAAGAAAACACACTGTCAAATTAACTCCAATTGGTTTTTCTTTTTTTACATGCTCTCATTTTGAGCATTATAAAACCTTGTAAAACTGCCTCTTATTTAAACTTTTTTCAGTTTTTATTAATCTTAAACACTATTACTTTCAAAATACTATGGATTTCTGACTACTTGATATTTATCCCTGTTTCTTATTCTTAGAGATTAAAATATTTTAATTGCTATTCATAGTCTCAACATAAATTTTTTTATATCTTGAAAAATTTAATTAAAAACGTATACATCCAAGCATCCAGAATTTTGGTCTCAGGTATGTTGAATATTTAGTTCTTCAAATTTTTATTAGAAAAACTTGAGAATATTTCAGGAAAACATTGCAGATAGAAATGGAGCCATTTAAACATCATACCTGGAAAAACATATGTGCCGTGTCCGCACAGCCAAGGGTTCGGTGAGCCTGAGTGGGGGGCGGCAAAGAATTAAAGAAGAGACAGACAAAGAGAATAAGCTGGGTCTAGATCAGGCGTCCTCAAACTATGGCCCGCGGGCCACATGTGGGTGTTTTTGCCGTTTTGCTTTTTTACTTCAAAATAAGATATGTGCAGTGTGCATAGGAATTTGTTCATAGTTTTTTTTAAACTATAGTCCGGCCCTCCAACTGTCTGAGGGACAGTGAACTGGCCCCTGTTAAAAAAGTTTGAGGACCCCTAGTCTAGGTGGACCTCCTGTGCCTGGCTAAGGCCACAGAAAAAGATCCAGAAGGCAAGCTGAGGCTTTATTTTATAGCCAGAGGTAAACAAGGTAGTGGTCACTATAGTTACATGTTCTTGTGAGTTTCACTTGTTTTGGCAGGACTTGCTGCATCTCCCACAGCCCATTATCTACCCAGATAAGATCTAGGGAGCATCATAAGGTCAAGCTTAATTATGCTAAGAGGGCTGTGCCCTCTAAACTGGAACTTGTTTGTGGCTTTGCCAACAGGTCAGTCTGAGGCTTAACCCTATAGCCGCTCCCTACAAACTTAATCTACATATTTTGTGACTCATTTACTTCCACTTTGAAACATTATACGTTGTGAACATATTACATTATATAGGATCCTATCAAATCTTTAGCAATAAAATGAATCTCAGATATGATCTGGCTCAAACCTCATTTTAAAGCTAAAATCTCAATAAGTATTAAAATATGTCTAACTTTCTTTCAGTATTAGGCTATTTATTTCATCAAACATATATTGATCAGTAATTATATATAAAATTGTTTTTTTAATGTGAATAAAGTTTTATTGAAGCATAGCTATGCCCATTTGTTTACATATTGTCTCTGGCTACTTCAACTACAACAGCAGAGTTTCATCTTTGTTACAGACAACATATGACCCAAAATACTTATCTGGCCGACTACTGAAACAGTTTGCTTTCTTTCTTTTTTCCCCCTTTTATTTATTTATTAAATTTACTTGGATGACATCTATTTAATAAGATTTATAAGTTTCAGGTGCACAGTTCTTTAATACATCACTGTATATTGGATTCTGTGCTCACGACCCAAAGTCTAGTCTGATGGGAAAGGACAAGAACCACGTGATTTTCCTCATATGTGGGATAGAAAACAGAAAGCAACAAATGACAAACAAAACAAATAGAAAAACTGAGATACAGACAACAGTTTGGTGGTTAGCAGAGGGAAAGAAGAGTGGGTGAGGTTAAAGAGGATAAAGGGTACCTGATTATTCAGAAAGGAAATATATGGTCTGTTCTCAGAAAAAAAGAGGCTAGGATTTCTCTATATGTTACTATTATTTTACCTTATTATCTAACTGGAGGCCTGGTGCATGAAAATTTATGCACTGAAGTGGGGGGGGGGGGGGTTCCTCAGCCCAGTCTGCCCCCTCTCAGTCTGGGAGCCCTCAGGGTTGGGAGGCAACCGGCAATCATGGGAAGGCAATGCCCCCATCACACCTCTACTGCTGCCACTGCCAGCAGCGCAAGCCTCGGCCAGCCCTGGTTACCTGAGCCTCGGGCAGCCTGGGAAGCTAGGCAGCCACCATCCGAGGCTTGCCTGAGCCTCGGGCCGGCCCTGGGTGGCTGGGCAGCGGACAGCAGAGGCTTGCCTGCACCTCAGGCCGGCCCTGAGCAGCTGGGGCCTGAGGGGACTGGGGGACTTTGGAGGCAGGTGCATGGAGAATTGATCAGTAGTTATATATAAAATTGTTCTTCTTATGTAAATAAAATTTTATTGAAGCATAGCTATGCCCATTTGTTTACATGTTATCTATGGCTGCATCCACTACAACAGCAGAGTTTCTTCTTTGTTACAGACAACATATGACCCAAAATACTTATCTGGCCCATTATAGAACAGTTTGCGCCTGCTGTCCCGGCGGGGCTGAGGGGACTGGGCGCTGCTATCTTGTGGCTGTGGGTGCTGCCAACTTTGAGGGCGGGGCAGTCAATTAGCATATTCCCTCCTTATTGGCTGTGGGTGCCACTATCTTTGAGGGCGGGCAGTCAATTAGCATATTCCCTCCTTATTGGCTGTGGGTGCCGCCATCTTTGTGATGGCATGAGGGTCAATTAGCATATTCCCTCTTTATTAGATAGGATATTTTATTTTGTTTCTGTAGCCCCAGGGTACAAAATCTCATCTGACCCAGTTTTTATAGGCTTCTTTAAAATAGGGTGATGATAAGAATTGGTAAGAAAACAAAAATTTACCTTACATCCAAATTGGGATTAGTAACCTATGATATTAATAACCTTGACTTGAGTTAAAAAGTCAAACGTGATGGTTTTACTTTATGTGGCCAGAGTCAGCCCCATTTAAACCTTTGATCAAAATAAGATTGAGCATCTCCAGTTGAATTATTTAATAATCTCCCACTTTTCAGTTATAGAATAGCCAGGATTTATATTTAACAGATATACCAGATGACTCCAGCTCATTGCACATAATGCTGGGTCTTGTGTAAACCTAAACACCACAAATGGTTCCTTTAAGGAAAACTAGTAGTTATTTCTAGAGAAGTCACTGGAAGTTTGGACAGAAGAATATATAGCCCATAACCACACATTATATTTTCTAATTTATAATGAAACAAAGTAACTACTGTCCCTTTCATATTTATTCCTCAATGCCTGAAAAAAATAAGGACTTTCTATTGTAAACATTGTTTTGCAAGGATGATTTGACATGCACTTGCCTTTCAAACAGTGAATTTATTCTTAAAAGGTGATATCTAGAAAATAAAACACACACAATTGTCTATTTTGTTATGTTCCTTTCAGCTCTGTACTTATTGATAATACCAGATATACTTTAGAACTGTTGTTAAATTTAGTAAAACACTTATTAAGATTATATATTAGCTACAAGAATTCAGGGGATTTCATATTTCATGTGCAGAGACTAATTTTAAAAAACCTTTGGTTTATCAATATTCAATAACGAGGGCCATTAAATGAGGGACCTGGAGGCTTAAGATTTTTTGCTTCATAGTAATTCAACTCTGAGAGAAAAAAACAACAACAAAATTTTAATAAGCCATTAAAGTGAGACAAAAAGTTTGATCATGGAAATGCAGAATACTCTGGATGCATTTAGCAAGGGACTTCTAATTTAGTGCAACATTCTGGGTGGAAAAAAATTAGCAAAATTGAGGTTAGTGACAAATATCAGCAAAAAAACAATAGACATAAGTTCATGTAGGAACAAAAACTTGGACCTAATACTATGGGCATGGGTGCCACTGAAGGGATTTTAAAGGAGAATAAAATATTAGGTTTGCATTTTTAATGTAAATGTTGTTTATTTAAATCCAGAAATAGTTGCTTTTGTTCATTGATTACACAAACACCTGCAAACATAGTAAGTGTCAGGTAATGAATTAGACTTTGAGTATGAAATCAAAAGCCTTCTGAATTCAAGAGAACGCAGCATGTCTTTTTCTATTGAAGAAGCCTAAAATTCTTCATTAAAATAATTAAGCAATTTGATTATGATGCTCCTGGATGTAGTTGTCTTTGTGCTTATTGTGCTTAGGATTTGTTGAGATTCTTAGATCTGTGGGTTGATATTTTTTATCATATCTGGGAAATTTTGGAAACACTACCTAATCACTTCCTCCTTCTTTGAGTTCAATATTTCTGTGCTTCATTGTAGATAGATTTTTCAAGTTCAATAATATTTTCTTCTTCAGTGTCTAAACAGCTATTAGTTATATCCAGTGCATATTTTTAAATTCCAGATACTGCATTATTTCCTATTCTAGAAATTATGTTTTCTTTTATGTTATTCATTTTCTTCTTCATTGTGTCTTTATTTGTGTCTGTCTAAATATTTTAGCATGCCCTTCATAACTGCTATTAAATTGTATCTGCTAATTCCAGTCCCTTCTGCTTATCTTTCTGTTCCTGATTTATCTACTGCTTACAGATCATATTTTCATGTTTCTTTATTCCACTAATTTTTTATTAGATGTAGCCATTGTGAATGTTACATTTTTGAATGTCTGGACTTTATTACCTTACTTTAAAAAGTATCAGAGTTTGTGTAAGTGGGCAGTTATTTGTGGATATTCTTGATCTTATAGACTTGTTTTTGATGCTTTATTAGAACAGATTTAGCAAAACCTATCCTATATAATAAAAGGGTAATATGCAAATTGACCCTAAAGGCAGAACGACTGGGAATGACTAGTGGCTATGATGTGCACTGACCACCAGGGGGATGCTCCATGCAGGAACCCCTGGTGGTCAGTGAGCTCTCACAGGGGGAGCTCTGCTCAGCCACAAGCCAGGCTGACGGCTGCAAGTGCAGCGGTGGTGGCAGGACTCCTGCCTCCTAGGCAGCGCTAGGGATGTCAGACTGATGGCTTGGGTCCTCTCCCCACAGGAAGTGGGCCTAAGCTGGCAGGTGGACATCCCCCAAGGGCTCCTGGGATGCCCGAGGGATGTCTGACTGCAAGCTTTGGCCCCATCCCCTGGTAGTGGGCCTAAGCCAGCAGGTGGACATCCCCTGATGGGTCCTGGACTGCAAGAGGGTGCAGGCTGGGCTGAGGGACCCCCACCCCACCCTGAGTGCACAAATTTTCATGCACCGGGCCTCTAGTAATCTATAACTAATTTAGCCTTTCACCTTAACTTTAAGGTATGGTCATTTTAGTATTGGGATTTATTTCCTTGGATGTTGAATGAGGTTTCTCCACACTTATTGGTTAGTACTCACATATTACTCAGCCTTATGTGACCTGTCAGAGTTTTTCAATTTATGGTGCCTCAGTGGTTGGTTCTTTGCCCAGTCTTCTGGGGTATACCTGGATTATTATGCAGCAAGGAATTTAAGAAGACCCAGCTGTAGGTTTTGAGAACACTTTCTCTGCCTATTTTTCCTTCTTTCTCTTACTCAGCCTTTGACATTTCAATTACCTCAACTTCTTTGAAAAATAATCTATATTAAATCCAGTCAGAAAGACCACTGTGCTTTGTTCCTGGGTCCTTAGTATGTTCCATTTTAATTTGTTGATTTTAAGGTAATTAAAGGCTATCATCAACAAATTAAAAATGACAACTGCTGGTGAGGATGCAAACTGGTGCAGCCACTGTGGAAAACAATATGGAATTTCCTCAAAAAATTAAAGAGAAAATAAACAAATGAGACTACATAAAAATAAAAAAAGCTTTTGCACAGCAAAAGAAACCATCAACAAAACAACAAGAAAGCCCACTGCATGGGAGAACATATTTGCCAATGTTATCACCAATAAGGGTTTAATCTCCAACATTTACAGGGAACTCAGACAACTTAACAAAAGGAAGATAAACAACCCAATAAAAAAATGGGCCTAAATAGACTTTTCAAAAGAAGACAGAAGGAAGGCCAAGAGACATATGAAAACATGCTCAAAGTCACTAATCATCCGAGAGATGCAAATCAAAACAACCATGCGGTACCATCTCACACCTGTTAGAATGGCTATCATCAACAAATCAACAAACAACAAGTGCTGGCAAGGAAGCAGAGAAAAAGGAACCCTCATGCACTGCTGGTGGGAATGAAGACTGGTGAAGCCACAGTGGAGAACAGTATGGAGTTTCCTCAAAAAACTGAAATGGAACTCCCATTTGACCCAGTGATCCCACTTCTAGGACTATATCCCAAGAAATTAGAAACACCAATTAGAAAGGATATATGCACCCTTATGTTCATAGCAGTGCAATTTACAATAGCTAAGATTTGGAAACAGTCTAAGTGCCCATCATCAGATGAGTGGATTAAAAATCAGTGGTACATCTACACAATGGAATACTATGCTGCTGTAAAAAAAAAAGAACTCTTAACATTCACAACATGGATGGACCTGGAGAGCATTATGCTAAGCGAAATAAGCCAGTTGGAGAAAGATAAATATCATATGTTTTCACTCATTTGTGGAATATAATGAACAACATAAACTGATGAACAAAAATAGAGCCAGAGTCATAGAAACATCGAACAGACTGTCAAACCTCAGATGGAAGGCAGAGGAGGGTGAGAGGGGTTGGGGGTAATAGATCAACCAAAGACTTGTATGCATGCATATAAGCATAACCCATGGACCCAGACAGTAGGGAGGTGAGGACATGTGCTGGTGGTGGGAACAGTTGGGGAGAGGTCACTGGGGGGAAAAGGAGACTTATGTAATACTTTAAACAATAAAGAATTTTTAAAAAGACAGTCAAGTGGATATAAACTATAGGAAGTTGGTGCTTCGTAAAAAGGTTTAAGTGTGAGATAGGGATACTAAGTGAATAACCAAATATTATATTAAGTAAGAAAGCAGAAAACAAATTGAATGTTAAAAATGTTATGCCTCTCACTTGTTTTGTATTCATTATACTAGTACCTTATAATATTACTCTAAAAATGAAATGTCTTAAAAATCAAATGTCAGAGATGCTAAGGATCAGTTTTTAATTGGATCTGTATGTTATCTATAGTTTCCTTAATCAAATGTCATGTAAAATTGAATTGTCCAAGGGAGGAGCCAAGTCAAATTTCTTTTCACATTAAAAAAAAACAAAAACAAAAAACATGATTCTTCAAAGTGACATTATTTCAAGGAAATTGCTGTATTGACAGTATTTCATGTGTGGCATTTAAATAAAATTGCCTATGGATATATGTATATATAATTTAATTCTTTTTGTGTGTGTGTGAGAGTGCCAGTTATTGAGATACAAGAATGTTGAAGAAGCAGTTCTTAGATTCATTTGAATTTATTTTTAAGGTAAGGGTCTAACTTTATTTTTTTTTGCATGTGGATATCTAGTTTTCCTTGCAGCATTTATTGAAATAACTGTCTTTTTCCCATTGTTCTTAGAAACTTTGTCAAAATCATGACTACATATGTGAGGGTTTATTTCTGGGCTTTCTAGTATTAATTTGACATGCTTATTGAGATTTTCTCATGTGGCAGACATTGTTCCTAAAAGCCAAAGTTACAGTAATAACTTAGAGAGCAAAAGTTTTACTCTCTTTTGCAGAAATTAACAAATAAAATAGGTATTTAATGTATAAAGTTTTTATAATGCCATAAAAATAAATAATCAAGGTCAGGCAATAGTGAGTTTTATAAAGTGGCATTTGATACTATGATTAAGTAAGCTTTAATAGAAAAGTAAGCCTTAATAGAAAAGTGATGCTGGATCTGAATATAAAAATGTGCTAAGCCATGTGCAGGACAATGAGAGCAATGACTCTGGAATAGCAGCTAACTTTGTAGGTTCAAAACATCCAAGAATGTCAGAATAGCTGGAAAGGAGTAAGCAAATAGGTAGAATGACATGAGATTAGTTCACAGACAAAAAGGGGCCCTTATCATGTATTACCTCCTTTTCATGGAAAGCATTGTATTTCTTATCCCTAGTCCCGTAAGAAGCAGCCTTTTGGGGGGATTGTAACTAGAAAGTGATGCAATCTGATCATTGTTTTCACACTATTATTTGAGGAGAAAATTTTGCTATAAAAACAATGAAGAAGGATTGCATGTTATAAGGTGACTTGGACAGAACAATGATGTATTTTAAAGAAAGATCCTAGAAGAATCTAAAATGGAGATATTTGACCAGAATCATGAATGAAGTAAGGGAGCTAATTATGTGGAGATCTCGGGGGGTAGGGATTGGGGGGGGGGGATATTTTAGGCAGTTGTTTCTGAAGAACGGTGAGAGGTGAAGTTTGGCCTACGTAGAGGGCCTAAGGAGAAGAATGAGAAGAAATAATTGGCACGGGGGGGATATATGGGACAGATCAGCAGTGTCTTTTAGCCCTTTAGCCCAGGTGTCCAGTTATTGAGTTTTTGTTTGTTTTTGAAACAGATTTGGAAATTTTTAGCTGGGGAGTGATATGCTTTCTCTTTTACTAAGAGCATGTTCCCATTTTACCAAGGTGATTTTCACAGTCAGGTAGCAAATCATGTTTTGTTTTGTTTTTATTATATTTTTATTGATTTCAGAGAGGAAGGGAGAGGGAGAGAGAGATAGAAACATCAATGATGAGAGAGAATCAATGATCGGCTGCCTCCTTCATGCTCCCTACTGGGGATTGAACCCACAACCCAGGCATGTGCCATTGACCAGAATTGAACCTGGGACCCTTTGGCCCATAGGCTAATATTATATCCACTGAGCCAAACCAGCTAAGGCTTTTCTTTTTAGAAGGAAAGAGGGAGATCAGGAATACAACTTCTGAAATTATTGCAGGAGTCCAGTTGATTGAGGTGGGGTAACTTACAGTGGCCCTAAATGGTAGGCAATTTAGGATAAAGCTTACATAAATCATAGAACATGAAAACAGATTGCATGTTGAGTGTTAGAGAAAAACAGGAAACACTTTTATAGGACCTTGATATCTTTTTCAACCATTAATTTACAGATTTGTGGTCATATATATTTTTTATTTCCATTTAATCTTTTCCCTCTGCCAAGCCTAAGGATGAAAGGAAAAACAACAAATGACTCTTCTCTAGCTCTTGCCCTCATTCCCCACTGTTATTTTTTTTTCTACTCAGATGTACATATATACTGCTGCACATAATTATACCATTTTGTATGAAAAAAATAAAACATTCCATGGGCATCACAATGATGACCATCACAATGCACTTTTCTCATAAGCAAACTTCCTTACAGTGCCAGACACAAAGTGTCAAGGAGTTCTTTAGCACTTTTTTCACAGACATCAATGTTTCTATAGACATCAATGTTTCTATTCCCTGCTCAGCAGAGTTCTATATTCAGTGACATTACAAAGTCATCTGAAGGGAAGTTGCCTGGTGAGAGAGAAGATGATAGTCTTCATCTTTTAAGTAACTGAAAAATGCTTCAGCAAGACAAATTTCAGTGTTCTAATATATCTCTCCCCTCCTCCCTACCCCCCCCCCCCCGCAAGGTGAACATGTGAATATTGGAAACCCAAGAAACATCCTGCTAACTGCTAGGAAAGAAAGGCCATCTTTCTTCATTCGTCTAATATTTCATTAAAGATATTGAGTATTATAAGAGAGAATAACTAATCCATGTACTTCAAAGCTATTGATCGTCTTTTACATTTTTGAGCAGTAACCACAGCAAAACAAAATAAGAAATTTTCCCTTATTACCATGTAAATTTGAATTCAGCTAATTGTACTCATATAAAATGCATTTAATCTAGGCCTTGAAGAAAAATTATGATCTCAAAGAAAGAGCGACTTTGGAGTACATACAAAGAGGCATAAGGAACAAAGCATAAAGTAAGCACTGTCAAAGAAAAATTGCACCCAGTGAAGTTAAATTAAATAGTTAAGGAAGATTTTATTCAAGATTATAGCAAGAAGAGTTGTGACTATTGCAATAGAGTAAAGGGATTAAACTGAACTCCACTAATACAATAAAAGTGAACACCAATATTGGTTTTTAAACTCTAGAGTGAGCCAGTAGGAAAGTACTGGAAGACCTTAGTAGGGAGGTTGGACAATGTGATTAAGGCCATCTGTGGATGCTAATTGGCATTTAGCAAAGTTAGACTTCTACCCTCTCACAGAGACTGGGATATAGGTTCTCCTTTACCTTGCTGATTATATTTCAAAGAGATGGCTCTGTGGTCCTAGAGAAAGAAAATCTCCAGTTGCAAACAGTTGTAAGAGACTGGGAGAAGATCTACATCTCAATGGGGTAGAGAAAGAATTTACAATTGAAAGTTTTCTAAAGCACATCGTATGAGAAAGGGAGGTATGGACATATAATCAGGAAGAAGCTTATCTAAAGACTAGAAGCCCAGTGCATGAAACTTGTGCATGGGGGGGCGGGGTCCCTCAGCCCAGCCTGCACCCTCTCCAATCTGGGATCCCTCTCACAATTCAGAACTGCTGGCTCCCAACTGCTCACCTGCCTGCCTTCCTGATTGCCCCTAACCACTCCCCTGCCAGCCTGATTGATGCCTAACTGCTCCCCTCCAGGCCTGGTCACCCAAACTGCCCTCCCCTACAGGCTTGATCGCCCCCAACTGCCCTCCCTTGCAGGCCTGCTCCCTCCCAACAGCCCTCCCCTGCCGGCCATCTTGTGGTGGCCATCTTGTGTCCACATGGGAGCAGCCATCTTTGACCACATGGGGGCAGCCATCTTGTGTGTTGGAGAGATGGTCAATTTGCATATTACTAGTTTATTAGATAGGATTAGTCAAGCTGAGGGAAACTTCAAAGATGTGGTGATCCGTGCAGAAGGAGGGGTGGACTATGAAGTCTGAAGAAAACTCTTTAGTAATAACACATTTTTAGTACCATTATTGGAATACGTTTTTGGTTCTAATAAAAAAGGTTGAAGTGTTGTTGGTTGGCTATCAGGCTCTTCCATGGGATCATGAGAAAAGCATTTCATGGATCTATACATAGGAGATTGTGATTGTTAGGTTGTCAAAGGAGAAACGCACAAGGCCAGAATAATGAGGGATTAGGAATTTATTCTATCATCCGCACACCAGGTGGTTGAGCCTGGATGGCTCCAGCACCCCAGTGACGGGAGTCAGTGGCTTTTAAAGGACTTTTGGCGGGCTTTTTCTGGGCAGAGAATTTTCTCCATGCAGGTCCGGATTCTGGGAAGTCTGGAGGGGAGAGATAATGGTTTTACCAAGTGGAATGTGGTCTAGACAATTGGAATGTCCATTGTGAAGTGACCTACAGGTCAGTTCCCAGGGGAGGGGGTATTGCTTCAGTTGTCCCATCAAACCTAACAGTAATGTAGCAAGACAATTTACTTGTGATGCAAAATCAAAGGAATTTCCGTCTTGGGTATCCCTATGTTCCATCTCCTTCCATCTCGTCATGGAAAAAGTCCAACCTGTCTTCCTCAAGGCCAAAACAAAGACCAGTGTTCAGAATCTCTGTTTCATATTAGAGGTTAGTCCTCTGGAGCCCATGGTACATGGTATGTGGGCCCCAGTTGCTTCTAGAGCCACGTAGTCACCTGCTCCTGGGTGAGAAATGGCACAAACCAATGGGTGAGCATGTTATCATGTGGGCATGAGAGAGAGCTTCTTTGTTCACCTGGGTTTATAACCAGGAGCGATTTTAAAATAACCAATTAACTTCCCAAGTTTGTTCAGGCTTCTGATGGGTCTACCACCTGACCAGTCATCCCTTTCCCAGGTTAGACTGAAAGGGCTCTATGGCCAAGCACCTCCCCCTGCTGTATTTTGACTTTTATTGTACATACTAGAGGCCCAGTGCATGATTGAATCATGCATGTGTAGGGTCCCCTACACGCTTTCGCTTTCGATCACGGGGGAGCTGGGTGCCTGTCCGCTGGTGCACCAGGCCTTTCAGAAGCCGCGGCGGAGGCTTCTGAAAGGCCTGGTGCCTGAGCGGACAGGCACCCAGCTCCCCCGCTTTTGATGGTCAGTGGTGGGACGTGAGCTTGCTGCCCCAGAGGCCCCTTCTGTGCCACAGCACAGCCATGGCGCAGATGCTGAGCTCGAGCCGTGGCTGTCAATGCGAGCTCAGTGTCCCGCCTGCCCAAACGGCCACTCCGGCCACCCTGAGTCCCGCCCCCCCGCGCCTCCTGGCTAATTGTGGGCATAGCGAAGGTATGGTCAATTTGCATATTTGTCTATTATTAGGTAGGATACTTAACTCCCCTTGCACTCCCCCTTTGCCAAATCTGATACCAAAGTGGAAAAGGGAGGGTGTTAATCCTTCGGAGGCAATACTTTGATCCCCTGAGTGTGTGTGAAGCTGTAGCTTCTTGGTGAAGCAAACAGGCTCATTATATGATTCCCTTTGCTTTCTTCCTATAAATATTTAGCTAATTATGATAACAGAGGGACAGATTAAACAAAACTAAGGGAAACGCTGTAGAAAGCTATTACATTTGCCATAAGCACTAGTTGATAAAGACCTATTATGAGCCAAAGGCTCTATAAGTGAAAGGACAGATGGTCATAGAATAACTAAATAAAATAAAGTATCACTATAGATCATCTACCTGTCTGTCTATCTATCCATCTGTCAATCGATCCATCCATCTACCGCTCTTCCTACCTATTACTTATCATGATTTATTTGTTTATTACCTAATTTTACTTCTGATAATAACCAAACTTATCTATTATCTAAACTGAGCATCACTCATTTTGAGTACCCTGCATCTGTTTGCATTTTAAATAGCCACATGGGACCCATAGCTTTAACAGACAGATGTCCGTCAGTTAAAACAACAGATGAGTAAAACTCTTGAGCCACTGAATTACTGAAGATTATAATTACTGTGGCATTAGAGTTCTAAGAGGTCTGTATAATTCCTGTCCATTCTCTAGATGGTGATCTAGTGGTTTTGCTTCTGACATGAAGGATGCTATTTCTAATGTTCATGGAAAATAAATTCACTAGAGAAAGGTGAGTGACAGTGTACTGCCTGCGGTCATGACTTCCTTTTTTGGCTGCCATTTAGTCCGTTGTTTTATGTTTTTAGCATAAACAAAACTTTCCCTAGTTTGTGCCAACAATGTTCTCCTGGGGAATTTAATTGTCTGTGTCTGTCTGAATAGCAAATAGTGCAACTGTTACAAACATTAGGTATGCAGAGTGTCACAAAATTGCTTAATTCTGAAGCTTATTCAAGAAAGTTTATTTAGGATTCCTAAATAAATAACATTGTCAATCTTAGCTTACTCTAGGAGAATTAAGAAATCTTTTCATGACACCAAATAAAATAAAATAAAATAAATTAGCTGCTATACTTATTCTGATTTTAAAAATCACACTGCTTCAAAACAATCTTTATTAGAAATTTGTTTCACTGCCTTTTAATAGGCCATCTCTATTTTGGAAACTCTTCTTTGTCCTTGTATTTATTTTGAATAAGCAAAGAGTCTCATGGTGTTGCTGGAGGAAATAGAATTCTTCCACAGAATCACATGAGAAACATTTCAGGGATACACACATAGGAGAATTAGAGTATACTGGCAAGATTTATTGGAGTGAAAACAAAAGACTGTCCCCAGATATACCAAGCCCAATGTCTCATCCGTGACCAGGTGGCTCAGCTCCTCTCACTGCAGAAGTAGTCCAGCCTCAGGGGATGCAGGCCTGCACATGTCCCCACCAAGCCCTCGAGGGGGGCCAGAACCCAGCGCTGCTGTGCCATTAGCCTGGCATCCAACGCTCCAGTACCCCAGCACAATTTCTGCTCCTATCTGGCCCCTGTGGCTGCTGAAGAGAGAGAGCACAAAAACCAAGCCTTTGTTTAGCGTTTATTATATTTCCTTGGGCTTGGGAGAGAGCAGGCTTTCTTCCAAGCTATCCAATCTCTTTCCTGGATGTTCCTGGGTCTCTGCTGGTGACTCCCCCTATCCAATCTTTTTCTTTGATCTTTTGTGCCCTTATCCTACCCAGTCTTTTTTCCAGGTTTGTCTCCTCCGCTTTATGGTCACCATTTTGACTCCTACTGTGCACGCCTCATAGTTTTCCTTATCATCTGGCTTCTACTGCACATGCCCTTAGTAGAAGGACTTCCCCTGTACCATCGTAGCTTCTATTGCACATGTGCTCAGCAAAAGAAGTCCATTCCCTGGGGTGATTGGAAAGCCTGTCCTTACTCCCTACTCAGAGGGAGGGAGGAACATTAATCCCCTTGGCAGAGCAATTTGCAAGTCCCCTGAAGTGTCTAGGAAGCTGGCATTTCCCCACTGACACTTAGCCAGCTTTCTCCCTTCTCTTCTGTTAATAACCTAACTAGCTGCCTGTGCTAACAATGGCAATTGGCTAACTTTGGGAAACAGCCGAGATTTATTGGATTAAACATCCAGACATGGATGGAATATATTTATCTCCAAATTAGACATGGTTAGAACTGGTTTTGCAAAAACTTAATGGCAATCTTATGACATTCTTAGTTTGATTTTTCCATCGAAATGCTTCATCTTCAGCCTGACCACATTCAGACACTATAATTTAGAGGTTGTTTGTGTGTGTGAATGTACTTGGATGTAATACATTGAGAAAAAGTTTTCTACCTCAATGTCAAAGATAAAAATAAGATCCAAGCATGCTGGGGACAAGAACTGAATAAATGTGAAACCTGGTGAAGCAGAATCCTCGACCTTCGGCTCCTATGACCTGTTATTGATTGCAGAGCTGCCTGTCATGGGGATACTGAGCGGGATTCAGGCCGGTCAGAGTAGGTCAGACTTTGATAACACAAACAGCAGTTTTTGTTTAGAAAATATTGTTTTAAATACTTGTGTTTTATAACTTCTAAAATTTTGTGTAAAAGTATTTTTATTTTTTAGAAGTATAATTGAATTGTGTATTTGAATTCATTTGGCTCCTCTATGGGCCTGAGACATTCTGAGAAACAAAATATTGTTATGCAAATATTTGGTACTTTAGAGAGTAACAACAGTGAAATAAATTGACTATGGTGTACCAGATTTACACAATTGTTTATGCAGTAATGTAAAGTCCATTTAAATAATCCACATTGCAGTGGTAGTCAATTAAGAGACTTCTGAGGAAGAGAACACCCAGGAATTTTATCATTCTCCATGAAAGACTAGAATATACTCATTCATTCATATTACAAACATGCATGTAGTATATATTACGTACCACATAGGAAGAAAAAAAAATCAAAGTTAAGGCAGGTATAATCTGTCCTTTCATGTAACTTCTCATTTAATACTAGGTCTAGTAATCAAAGAGAAAAAAAGTTTATCATTATTTTATGGTACTATACATTAGGGATCTTCTGTATTACATGTACTTACTCTGTTTCAGGAAGCTGGAGGAAAGTATTCTTTCAAGTGCTAAGCTTTGCTTGATATTCTGCCCCAGATCTAGGTAATAAAAATTATGATATTGAAAAAATACTAACGTGAATGGCTAGTTGTTAATATGGACTAAAAAGAGCTGCATGCATTTCAGCTCAACTTGTGTTCCAAAGGACAATATTTTTGTCAATGAATATTAATGTGCAAGGGTTAAATGTTCAGTGCAAAAACATTGTGCCTATTTTCAGGTAACTTTTTTTAGTTAGGAGTTAAGTATACTAGTACATCCATGAAACCATGTAGTCTTTTTTTTTTTTCAGTCTAAAATATATCAATATGAACAGATTTTATTTTCCAGTTAAATTTATTTTCAATTTGGCATATTTGTAGTAAATCAAGTGACTATTTATATGTAGGTCTATTCTGGCCTCTATTATTTTTCTCTGACTTATGTCTACACTTATGCCAGAACTACATTTTCCTCGTTACTCCAGCATTATAGCAATTCTGGAAATTAGGTATCAAATTTTGTTCTTGTCAAAATTGCATTGGTTATTCTTGGTCCTTTGACTGTCTATATAATTTCTAAAAATCACCTTATTAATTTCTTACCAATATATTCATTATGGTTTTGATTGATGTCACATGGATTTATGGAACATTTTGGGGGTAATGACATCTTAATGTGATTGAGTCTTCCAGTTCATTACTGTGATATATCTCTGCCCTTATTTAGTTTGTCTTGGTTTTCTCAGAATTATTTTGTCATTTTCAGTTTAGAGGTCTTAAACATTTATGTTTACATTTATGTATAAGTATTTTATGTTTTTATATTTTTGAAAATGGTATTATTTAAAATTTTAGTTTCCAATTATTCACTAGTAATGAATAGAAGTAAAATTGATTTTGTGTAGTGTGACATTGCTAAATTCACTTATTACATTTTGTGGTTCATTTGTAGAATCCTTGGGATTTTCTATACAGAAAATCATATTAATCAATACTAAAGACAATTTTATTTTTTCACTTTCTAATCTGTATAACTTTAAACTCATTTTCTTGCCTTTTACTGGCTATGATTTGAAGTACAAATTTGAACAGGATTCATGAAAGGAGATGTCTTTCCTTCTTTCAGAAAATAGGAAAAAGTTATCTAAATTTTCAACATTATGTATTAAGTTAGCTGAAATTGCTCTTGAAGATACCCCTTAACAGATTGAAGAAGTCCTCTTATTCCTATTTGCTGACAACTTGCTTTCATGAATGTGTTGGACTTCATCAAAAGTATTCCTGCATCTATGATGATGAGTATACTCTTTTATTTGGTTACTTTGATAAAGTGCTTTAATTGAATTTTGGGTGTTCAAACAATCAGACATTCTTGGGATAAACACTACTTGGTCTTTATTATGCTTTTTATATATTGCTGAATTCATTTGCTAATATCCTGTTTATCTATATTAATGAGGCATATTGGGTATTTCATAAACAGACTTTCTTATAAGGTTTTGTCAGGTTGGTTCAGCCTTATTAGTTTCTGAAAATGTTTGTGGAAGATGGATATAATTTCCTCCTTACATGCTTGATTAAATTCACCAACATAGTTATTTGGATGTGGTATTTTCTTTCTGGAAAAGTTTTTAATGCTGAATTCAATTTCTTTAACAAAATTTAGTACTATTTAAGTTTTTTGTTTTTAGTGGTGGCAGCTTAAAAAATGTGTGTCTCTCAAGGAAAGTCTGTTCACCAAATGGTGCTTGGACAATTGGATATCAACATGGAAGAAAATTAATGTTGACTCCTAACTCATATCTTACATATAAATTAATTCAATTTGAATTATAAACATAAAAGCTAGAACCATTAAGATTCTAGGAAAAACCAGAATACCTTTTTTTTTTTTTTTTACTTGGAGTAGGCAAAGATTTTTAGGCAAGACACAGCAAATATTAAGTATAAATTGAACATCATGAAAATTAAATACTCCCACTCATCAAAACAGACAGTTAAGAAAATGAATATGTAAATGCCTGACTATGAGGAAATATGAGCAAGATGCACATATGACAAAGGACTTGTATCCAGAATATAAAGGACTCATAAACAATTCAATTGAGGAATACACAAAAAGACTTTTCACAAATGAAATTATACAAATGGCCAATAAACACTGAAAAAGTGGTCAACATTGTATTAATCAGGGAAATACAAATTAAAACCACAACTGCATACCACTATATTTCTTCTAGAATGACTTAGATTAAAACCACTGAGAATACCAAATGTTGGAAAGAGTATGGAACAACTAATGCATTCAAACAGTGTTGATGGAACTGTAAGATGGTACAACCACTTGGAAAACAGTTTGAAAATTTCCCATATGCTTTAGTATGTATCTCTTCTTTTTCCCTGAAACTTCATACCTATGTATTTAGCTGGGAGAAATGAAAACTTATGCTAATAAAAAGACTTTACAGAAATGCATATAGTAGCTTTATTCATATTTGTCAAGAAATAGAATCAACCCAAATGTCCACCAACAAAAAAAAAGGGATCTGCAAATTGTGACATAATCATAGAATTCATCAATTAAACTGAATAATCTACTGATGCACACAATAATCAAATGCATTTTAAATAATAGAAGCCAGACACAAATGTATATTTACTGCATAATTTTATTCATAAGAAGTTTTAGAACGGGCAAAACTGGTATACTGGAGTAGACAGACATAAATGGAATTTCCTCTGCATGGAGGTTTACTCTGAAGGGGAATCAGGGAACTTGCTGGGGTGCAGAAATATTTTATTTCTAGAAAATACAGGTTGTTGGCATTTGTCAAAACTCATCAAACCATTTGGCCAAGATTTGTGCATTTCACTTTGTAAAAATTACATCCTGATTTTTAAAATAATAATTTGTTATAAAAAGTAATAGTCTCAATGCAAAAAGATAATATATTTATTGTATTTAACAGATTTGTGTGTATATTTAACAATTTCAAATTATAGAAAAGAGAAAAGAAATGCCTATAAAATAGATAGTTCATCTCTAGGGCAAAACTGAGTCAGTGAAAATATCTTATAATCTCTGTGTGTAATCAACCAAAAGTATTAAAATGCACATGAATAGTACAAAGAAATCACAGCCTTAGATGTATATATGTATGCTTGTCTGAAGATAGTAGCCATTTCATTTTTATTCTAAATGATTCTTATAATTTTCTATTTTATTTTTCTGAGAAAGTCTTAAATATTATTAAATAGTTTTATAAAAACTAAAAATTTAATTAAAATACTTCAGAGTTCTATTTGCTTTCATATTTGAGCTGAAATATTATTATCTTTGGCATTTTAAATATTTTAATTTAAATATTTATGTCATTTTAAATTAAATATCATTTTTAATTAAAATATATTTTAATAACCATGACTAAGCTTATGTATGAAATATGTTGTCAATACAGTTTTTAAAGTAACTTTGGAGGAGGTACAACTAAAGTAAAAAAAAAAATTATTGTGGATAGAAAAAAATAATAATGAAAGAATCCCCAAACACATTTATCTTAAGTTCTTAGTTTTTATAACTTGGAAGATAATATTTTTCTTTCCCCTTTTTTCCCAGTTTTCCTAATGTACTAACCAGAGGAGACAAGAAGTAATTCAAACAATGTAGTCGCTGCTTAGAAATTCTCCAAAATTTATATTATTAACAATAGTGCTATAACTACAAATGACTTTGCATGGTTATATAACCATTTGCTGACTTGATTCTCCCTCTCTGTGAGATAGTTACTACTTACTATTTTCACATTATTTTGACACTACCAATAGTAAATTGACTATAAAGCTGAAAATACACCAGCGAATATAACTTATTTTTCTGAATTACCATTTCCATCTTGATAAGTCTTCATAAATGAATGCACTACATACAGATAATATCCAATGATTGGTAGATATTGTTCCAATCTGGCTTTAGGAATACAGGTATTTATTGCAATACAATTTTTATGCTTAACATTTTATTATAAAATAATGTTTGAATGGTTTGGAAAATTATGCAATTTTATTTTCTCTAATAGGGCATGATTAATGTCCTGTATCTAATTCCTTCTTTAAAAAATATAAAGAATATTCAACTATGCTTGCATTTGATAGTTTAAATATACTTTGTCCCAGAATATATTCAATTCTGTTTATAACTTAAAGCAGCAACTTTCTTTTTTAGAAGAAAGAAAGCAGAGCTGTTTTCTCTCACAAAATAGTCAAAGAAGACGTGTTTGCTCACATATTTAATGGCAGATTCCTATGAGATTTGTTTGTAGAAAACCAAATTCAATATCTTAATTTTTAAAGTTAATAGAAAAATGTCAAATAAGTAACTAATATTGCTTGTATCATGCATTTATAACTGATATTCCTGTATAGTATCACATTCCTATATTTCAGTGAAATCTTCCATTGTGTAAATCTATGTGGTAGACGTGGCACCACTTCTAATTACAGAAGTTCCAGAAGGCTTCGTATTCCCTCTCCACATTCCCTGGTAGCTAACGTGCAGATTAGTAACAAGGTTTCACCTTTTATATTCTCACTCAGTGCTTTCATAAGGTATCGACTCAGATGAGTGGAGAGGCAGAGATTAGAGCTCATTCATAAAGTGGGAACTCATTTATAAACTCATTTACAATGAGATATTAAGATGCATTCTGTGGCCACTGCACAGTAGAATCCTGTCTGGTCTCAGGAATGTCTACTGATGGTGGTGGTCCCAGTGGAAGGGCCAGCAGCACACCTTAGGTAGATGATTTCTCAGCTGTCACTTTAGGAGTGGCTTCTTTTGCCTGGCTTGCTTTTTTTCCTTTTCATTATAAAACCTGTTTCAACTACAGTAGTTTCTCCCCTTTGTCCACATGGGATATGTTTTATGACTCCCAGAGTGGAAGCTTGACACTATAGATAGTATCAAACCCTATGTGTACTATGTTTCCCCCCCCCTATATAATAACCTATGATAAAGTTCAATTTAAAAATTAGTCACAGTAAGATATTAACAACAATAAGTAATAATACAAAATAGAACAATTATAACAACATACTGTAATAAAAGTTATGTAAATTTGGTCTCTCAAAATATCTTATACTTTAATCACACTTCCTCTTGTGATGCTGTGAGATGAAATAATGCTTATGTGATAAGATAAAGGGGGTGAATTGTGGCAGACCCTTAAGTTACTATATAGATTACTGAACAAAAGCCTGCGATAGCACTCAGTGGATTTGATAACCAAGAGGGCTGCTAAATGACTAACTAACGGGGAGCTTGATTCAGCATGGAGATGTTGGATAATGGGATGAGTTATGTCCTCTGGTCCTGGGAAGGAAGGAGTGGGTCACATGTGATTTTGTCATGGTACTCAAAATGGCATGCAATCTCAAACTTATTATTTCTGCAATTTTTAATTTAATATTTGGAACACAGTTAACCATGGGTGACAAAATGCAGAAAGCAAAATAAAAAGTAAGGGGGACTACTTTTGGACTACTTATTGCACCTTTATGGCAATAAGGTGAGCTTTCTGACATGACTCAAGTCATTTTTTATTAGTTTTTATTGTTTTCAACGAAAAGAAGCTGAGAAAGATAATTTCCTTTGTGATATCCTATACAATAAAAGGCTAATATGCAAATTGTCACCTCGACTAGGAGTTCAACTGAGAGTTTGATCAGGGGGCGGGGCCAGCTGGCCAACCAACTGCAGCCCCTCCCCCTGGCCAGCCCAGCCCAATTGGCCCTGATCGAGGCTGGCTGGCTGGACCCCACACTTGCACAAATTCGTGCACCGAGCCTCTAGTCTTATATAAGCACCTGTCATGTAGATAGACTTGAAAGCTCTTATTCTTACCTTTACAAATGTATTTCCACAGTTATGGATTAATATGAGGTTAAGCATCTTTTCATGTATAAATGATTTGTAGTTTAAAAATTAGCAATAATTTATATTGTAAATTCTTCTAAATCTGCCCAGTCAATGTTGCTCAGTGATTGAGTGTCGACCTATGAACCAAGAGGTCAAGGTTCAATTCCTGTTCAGAGTACATGCCCAGGCTGTGGGATTAGTTGCCAGTAGGGGGCATGCAGGAGGCAGCTGATCAACACTTCTTCCTCATCATTGATGTTTCTATCTCTCTTTCCTTCTCCCTTCCTTTTTGAAATCAATCAAAATATATTTAAAAAAAATATTTATGAATCTGATTTCAATTAGACTTAGTCATGAAGTTTAAACATATTTTTCTGAGATTGTTTGAGCCACATTTCATGTAACATAGCCAATGGTCTAACCCAGTGGTCGGCAAACCGCGGCTCGCGAGATACATATGGCTTTTTGGCCCCTTGAGTGTTCTAACGCCACTTCTTCAAAATAGACTCACCCAGGCAGAAAACTGACTTCTGCACATGGGCCACTAAGTTTCAATTGCACTGTATGTGCGCACCCGCACGTGGTATTTTGTGGAAGAGCCACACTCAAGGGGCCAAAGAGCCGCATGTGGCTCGCGAGCCACGGTTTGTCAACCTCTGGTCTAACCTCAATTATATTCTTATAAATGTAGGGTTGCCTGCCTGCAGGCCTGCTTTTTTTCCTATCTCCCTTACTCCAACATATACAAGGCAAGAGCTGTGATTAGTATTGCGATAGATATATCACAACACTGAAGGTCTAAAATGTTAAAAAACATGAATTTGTTTTCTATAAAATGAATGAAAGACAGAAAGAAATGAGGCTGTGGCTGTGGAGTCTACTAGCCTGAGAGATTTGATGGTTTGCTTGGAGTCTTAGTGTGGAAGAGATGTGTTTTTGAAGGGCTGGAGTGGATAAAAATATAGTTTTCTCCATAAGCCTCTGAAAAGATATTGTAGGATACATTAGATATTTTATTAAAAACAAATTCCTCTACTTTCTGGGGAGAGTCAAATTCACTGTTACATAGTTAACATATACAAGGATCTATACATATATAAAAAAGCCTAAGCGACTGGTCAATCGAACAACTGAACGATCGAACAACAGGTTGACCAGTAGTTGTGATGTGCACTGACCACCAGGGGACAGATGCTCAATGCACAGGATCAGGGTCCCTCCTGTCTGGATCAGGTCTATGTGAGGTCAGGCTCCCTCCTGTCTGAATCAGGCCCACGGGGATCAGCTATTCAATATCCCTCAAGGGGTCCTGGATTGTGAGAGGGTGCAGGCCAGGTAGAGGGACCCCACCGGTGCACAAATCCATGCACTGGGCCTCTAGTTTAATTATAAAAAGGATGATTTTAAAACAAACCAGTAAGCTTATACCACTCTACTGTGATTGGGTTGAAATTGATATTATCTATAAAGAATATGATTTTTATGAAGCATTTCATGTTTTTTATGTATATTTTTAAGAAAGGGGGAAGTGGGGGGAAGAAGAAGGGAGGGAGGGAGAAAGAAAAAGACTATTTCTAACTAGGACTATTTCAACTAGAAGAATCATAATTATTTGCCTCTAAAAGTGCAGTTTGATAATAATAGGGTCTTCAAAATAGGCTATGCACTTTGAAAGAGTATTATAGGAACACTAGAGGCCAGGTGTACAAAAATTTGTGCACTCAGGGGGCAGGGAGGTGGTCCCTCAGCCCGGCCTGCACCCTCTCACAGTCCAGGACCCCTCGGGGGATGTCCACCTTCTGACTTAGGCCCACTCCCTGGGGGATCGGGCCTAAGTTGTCAGTCAGACATCCCTCTGGCAGCCTGTGAGCGCTCCCACCACCGCCGCTGTGCTCGCAGCCGTCAGCCTGGCTTGTGGCTGAGTGGAACTCCCCCTGTGGGAGTGTACTGACCATCAGGGGGCAGCTCCTGCATTGAGCGTCTGCCCCCTGGTGGTCAGTGCGTGTCATAGTGATGGGTAGTTCCTAGTCCTTCGGCCCTTAGGGTCAATTTGCATATTACCCTTCTATTACATAGAATAATAGGCTATATTTACTTCCCCTCCCTTATTTCACACCTGATTAGGGGTTCTAGGGATTACAATAAATTCAATCTTTGCCCATTTCTCAACATTATTAGATGCCTTTGATTTCTTTCAAAGATTATGAAAATACTACTTAAATATTTTATTTTGGCAGACAAAATAATGTGTATATTTATTAACTATTGACTCTTGAAGAAGTATTTTCAAACATATTAAAATATTTTATTGTTTGCATTTAAAATCTACATAAATATTATTTAGATTTTATATTTATTTATAATATGGTTGCCATAATGAAAAAAAGAGACTTAAATATTAGTGCTTGAGATCATGATTAAAATTTTTTCTAATTTCTTTTCACTATACAGCAAATGCATCTTTGGTCCTCTGATGATCTCAAAAAGAATATATAGGACAATTGTGAATTTTAAGAACAATTAAACTACTGAACAAAAACAATTTTAATAAATTCTCTTTTACATTATCTTCTATTAATATTTGATAAGTGAAAGGAAATCTGGAATGTATTTTAAGAAAATGTTACTCATTTATTAATTAAATCATGATAATTTTGATCATTGATGTCCGTCTTTGATTATTTTCATTATTAGCAAGAGATATAAAGGAATGAGAAATGGAAAAAGTAGGGATAAACTTATCAAATTTTATACTTTACTGATCCTCAATAATGCTTGCACTGTTTTGAGCTTTTTTCCAAGCCGAGAATGAAAATTTATTCCAATTACCACAATTGTCATTGCATAATTTGGTGGTTTATGTTCACAGAGGAAGTGCAAATTAAAAGGCATGTTGGTACGAGCATGAAAAAAGTCTTCCTGATCATTGATGATAAAATAAAATGATAGGACCATGTACTATGTAGCCCAAGCATGTCAAACTCGCAGCCTGCGGGCTGCATGTGGATCACAACTAATATTTTTGCAGCCCAGCCAATATAACATTATGTAAGAAATGTTTTAATAAACATTTCATAACTTAATTTTTACAATATCCTATTATACATAATTTATATATATAAAAGGCTAATATGCTATGTGTCCCTCTGACCATCTGACCAGTCACTATGATGTGCACTGACCACCAGGGTGCAGATGCTCAACGCAGGAGCTGCTGTGACACACACTGGCCATTTACAAAGAAACAGCACCGCAGACCTGGCACCAACAATCCAACACTCAGCTTCCTTCAAGTGGGACACAGGCCCAGCCATTACCCTGGAGCAATACCCCACCAAATCGCAGCCAATGCTGCCAAGACCCTATGGCACAAAATGCAGCCCACAGCCCAGCCCAGCCCAGCCCAGAAACAGCTGCAGTGGGCGCCAGGTAATGACATCACATAGCAATACCCAGCTTCCTCTCCCTAGCAACTAGCCTCCTTGCAGTTTCTTCAGCCCAGGAACCCGATTTACTTTATAGCCAGATGCAAACATTTTACAGTTTAACGTAATGGTGTGAATTGTTTTCCCATGCCTCATCTCATTTGATCCTCACAGAAGTCCTGGAGTAGGTAGATAGGAGACTCAGTAGAATCTATTTTCTTTTCATTGGCCAGAAAACGGAGATTTAGAAAGTTTAGAAACTTGACCCAACTAAAAAGAAGTAATAAATGGCAGACCTTGAAAATGACTTCAGGTTTTCTCTCTGTACAGAATATAGTCAAACACTGCTGCAGTTAAATATTTTACCCTTTGTTCTCCCTGCGTGATCTACAGTAATAATCTGCTTTGTGTTGATATTTACTGCCATGTTGCTGACAACTACCTGAAAGAGAAGTTGGGGTGCTTCACTGGGCTGGAAAAAGTTTAGCTACATCAGAAAGCAGGTCTAATTAAGGAAGTTTATTTTCTCTATATAAAAGGCTAAGTTGACTCGTGCATGTGCGATACACATAAAGCTCTCACTGGTGCGAACTGCACGCATGTGTTTATATCTGTCATTGTTGATCGTGAATTTGGTTGACACTTCTATTATAGAGAAAGGGTGAATAGCGATATTAAAATATTTCTTCAAATTAATTTCTTTTCAATGTTTACGAATCCGTGCCCTGGGTCACTAGTTATTAATAACGAACTACAACGCTCGCTAATGACTGATTACTATAATCATATTGCATTCATTTCCCTTATGCGCCTTACGCGCAGGCGCACCATTTCTCTCCATTAATACTAGCAGCAAATATTTTAGCAGCCGATTGTCATGTCATTAGTCTTGGACTAACTTGTTTGGTGTGCACAACAGGAAATATTTCGCTTTCGGAGAACAAGATAAATAGGTTTATTTGTGTTACGCTTATTAATTTGTGCAGTTATTCAGTGTCTGGTAAATTAATGTTTAAGAAAAAATTAATTTTTATTAAAATTATCTATTATTTTATGTTAATGATTACTCATTTATTTTAGCCCTTTGTATTCAGCATGTCTCTATAGAAATAAACCTACATTTCTATGAAAATTGAAGCTTTTGTTTTTTTTGTGGCCCACATAAACATAAATCGTGTTTATTTGGCCCATGTTAGCTTTTGAGCTTGATATGTGTGACGTAGTCCATATTACTGAGGTAAGTTTTTCCATATTTATGCAGTTATAGCTGAGAAAATCATTTAGCCTTTGCCAGTGAGGTAAACTTGGAGGTGGTAACCATATAGTCTGAGATTTATTTTTTTTATTTTAATTCTTTATTGTTCAAAATTTTACATCAGTCTCCTTTTTTCCCCATTGACCTCTCCCCACCTGCTCCCAACCCCTAGCACATGCCCCACCCCCCTATTGTCTGCGTCCATTGGTCATGTTCATATGCATGGATATAAGTCCTTTGGTTGATCTATCACCCCCCCTGTCCCACCCTCCCTTGCCTCCTCTCTGAGGTTTGACAGTCTGTTTGATGCTTCTATGTCTTTGGATCTATTTTTGTTCATCTGCTTATGTTGTTCATTATATTTCACAAATGGGTGAGATCATGTGATATTTACCTTTCTCTGACTGGCTTATTTCACTTAGCATAATACTCTCTAGGTCCATCCATGCTGTTGCTAATGGTAAGAGTTCTTTCTTTTTTAAAGCAGCGTAGTATTCCATTGTCTAAATGTACCACTGTTTTTTAATCCACTCATCTGCTGATGGACACTGAGGCTGTTTTCAAATCTTAGCTATTGTAAATTGTGCTGCTATGAACATAGGGGTGCATATATCCTTTCTGATTGGTGTTTCTGATTTCTTTGGATATATTCCTAGAAGTGGGATTACTGGGTCAAATGGAAGTTCCATTTTTAATTTTTTGAGGACACTCCATATGGTAGCCTGAAATTTATAGAGAAAGGAAAAACCCAGTATATATACAGAGATATGCAAGAGAAGGAATGTGTGTGTGTGTGTGTGTGTATGTGTGTGTGTGTGTGAGAGAGAGAAAGAGAGAGAGAGAGAGAGAGAGAGAGAGAGAGAGAGAGAGAGAGAGACTGAGAGTCAGAGAGACAAGGAAAGCTCCAGTTTTCTGTATTCACCAGGCCACCTTCCTGCTCAAGATTCCCACAACAAGTGCGCTCACTATGCATGCATTTTTTTCCCATGCACTATTTAAAAAGGGGTAGTTCAAGAAATTGCAGGGAAAAGAATGCGATAAGATTAGCTAGTATTTGAGTATATTTTACATTGTTAGTATACTTCTTTTACAAAAATACAAAAATTAATTTTATCTTTCTAATGACCATAGGTGACTAGTAAATTAAATTAATATCTCCACTTTACAGAGGAGAAAGAAAACTCTTACAATGGTGAAAACTGATCAGAGTTCAGTCACCAACATTTAAAATAATTTTTTTAATTTGAACATAGAGTGAATGTTAATATTAGGGTCTAATAAGTTGTTGCAGGAGCAATAGGAAAACATGAATGCAACTAGAAATAATTAACCTTTCTTAGCATTTGAACAACAACTCTAACTAGCATAGGTTAAAGTGAAAACAATCTATACTGATAAAAGAGAAACATGCAAATTGACCGTCCTCCGCTACACACGCCAGCCAATCAGGAGCGAGTATACAAATTAACCCAACAAAATGGCTGTTAATTTGCATATGCAGGCGTGGAACAAAGACTGAAGACAGTGTAGAAGGAAGCCAAGCACTGCAGAAAGGAGTGAAGCAGTGGAGCAGGGAGGGAGCTAGGCAGTGGAGAAGGGAGTGAAGCCCGCCTCACTTTGCTCAGGCTGCAGGAAGCCCTATTCTTGCAGAAATCTTCCTGCAATGGGCCTCTAGTCTACACTAATAAAAGAGAAACATGCAAATTGACTGTCCCTATGCTACTCCCACCAGCCAATCAGGAGCGAGTATGCAAATTAATCCAACAAAGATGGAGGCGGCCACGGAGCTGGAGTGAGCAGGAGGCTTGGGGTTCCCCTGGCGATGGAGGAAGCCAAGCTTCCAGCTCACCCTGGCCTCTGCTCAAGGAGTGGCTGGGGGCCTGGGTCGCCAGGGGCAACACAGGCTTCAATCCCGCCTTGGCCTCCGCTCAAGAAGTGGCTGGGAAAAAAAAGAAAAAGGCGGGGCTGGGAGCCTGGGTTGCCAGGGGGCATGGCCAGCCTGAAAACGGCCCTCAGCCCCTTACCTAGGCTGGCCACATCCCCATGGGGTAAAAGTCCTTGGGAGGCCTGGCCAGCCTGCAATCAGCCATCAGCCCCTCACCCAGGCTGGCCAGGCACCCCAGTGGGGACCCCCACCCTGTAGGGGGTGTGGCCAGCCTGGAAGCAGACCTCAGCCCCTCACCCAAGCTGGCCATGCCCCCCCCAGTGGGGACCCCACTCCATGGGGGCATGGATGGCCTGCAAACCACCACAGGACCCTCACCCAGGCCACCCCACACCCCAAGGGAATCCCACCCTGTTCTGGGACACCCTTCAGGACAAACCAGCTGGCCCTCACCCGTGCACCGGCCTCTATCTATACTAATAAAAGGATAATATACTAATTAGTCTGGGAGATCTTCCAGGAGACCTTCTGGATGTTCTTCTGGACAAAGCCATGGTGGCGGGGCCGAGGTAGAGGTGGCTAGAAGCCAAAAGGGGACAGCAGTTGTGGGTGATCAGGCTGGTGGGGGAGCCATTGGCAGTGATCAGGTTGGTGGGGGTGGCAGTTGGGGGTGAGCAGACCAGTAGTGGGTTCAATTGAGGGTGAGCAGGCCATCAGTGGGGGTCAATTGTGGGTGATCTGACAGTGGGGGGGGTGCAGTTTGGAGTGAGCAGGCCAGTAGGGGGGCAGTTGGAGGCAAGCAGGCCAGTGGGGAGGGTAGGTGGGGGCAAGCAGGCCAGCAGGGGGGGGCAATTGGGGGCGAGCACATTGGCACGGGGGTCAGTTGGGGGTGATCAGGCTGGCTGGGGGGGCATTTGGGGGTGAGCAGGCTGGCAGGCAGAGTGGTTAGGGGCAATCAGACAGGCAGGCAGGTGAATGGTTAGGAGCGAGCAGTCCCAGATTGCAGGAGGGATATCCAACTGCCGGTTTAGGCCCGATCCCTGTAAACCAGCAGTAGGACATCCTTCGAGGGGTCCCAGATTGGAGAGGGTGCAGGCTGGGCTGAGGGACATCCCCACCCCCGTGCATGAATTTTGTGCACCGCGCCACTAGTACCTATATAACAATCTCAACTGAGCTAATCAACTACAAATGGGCATTGATTTTTAGGAAGCATTTAGTATAAGCAGGATGAAAGACAGAAAGACTTTCTGAAACTGAAAGACTGAAAAACTAAGAAAATTACAGGTGTTGACAAACTAAATTTTTATAACTTAATAGGTTGAATTTAGAACATAAAATAAGTAGGCACTACCATTTCTTTCAGATGCTCTAGTCATAATACTAGCAATTAATGGAAAGTTATACATTTCATCCTGTTTACTATCCACTGATTGCCCACTAGAAATAACAGTTTTATATAATGTAGTTAATGTTATCCTATCTAATAAAAGAGAAACATGCTACCAGCCAATAGGAGTGAGTATGCAAATTAACCCAACCAAGATTGTGAGGCCCATAAAGGCCAGGTGGCGCTGAGGCTGCCGGGGCAGATTGGATACACAAACCCATAGGGAGGCTGGCATCCAGCAGCCCCAAGCCCCACCACCACAGACCTGGGGCTGGGGGTTGGGGGGGCCTGGCACCCAACAGCCCCAAGGCCTGAGGCAGAGGCGCTGGGGCTGCTGGGGGAGTGGGGGGGGTAGCGGAGATACAAACCTGCAAGAAATCTGTGGAAAGGGAAATAAACTATCATAACTTTATCTCCCTTTCCACAAGATGAAAAAACTGCCCTTGGTTTACTTAGTGATGTGGCCCACACCTTTCTACAAACACAGGGTATGTTATGACCACTCCCAGGAAGGTCTGGTCAGAATAACGTCTCCAGGGAATAATGCTACTGTGGCAAGTCATCTATGAGAGGAAACAAGCTTTAGTTGGGTTTATTCTGAAGGTCAGAGAACATGCCACCACAACATATGCTGTGTTGTTATATTGATGATCTTGAGCTGCAGATGCTTGAAAAACAGTAAATTCATGCAGAGGATTTCACTGAAGTTTCCTGATCTGCCTAAAATCGGACCCCCCTAAAGGAGCTTAAATGTCATAGGTCCCCTTGACAGGAGAAGTGTCATCGGGCAGAGAAGACTGACTCCTGTCACAAGACAGGAGAGTAGAAGTTGACATAACACCCAAACTTTGTTTCAAACTATTTCCCCCCACCCCCATTCATCTTTCCTAAAAATCATTTACTCCCCTCTAGGAGGCCTACATCTCCCGTCTCCTTTCCCAAGGAAGAAGGTATTTAAATCTGCATTCTAAGCCACCTTGAGGGGTTACTCATTTTTCCCTGGGATCTCCCACATATACATGAGGTACACATGTTAATGAACTTTTGTTTTTCTCTTGGTGATCTGTCTTTCATTACAAGGGCCTCCACTAAGAACTCAGAAAGGTAGAGGAAAACTATTTTTCCTCCTCCATAATTCTATCTTGGGAAATCAAGTCCCCAGCTGAACAATGAGTTTGGCTCAAGAACCAAGCAGTCTTGGCTGACGAGAGGGAAGGTTCTAGGGAGAAATCAATGATATCAGCATCGAAGTGGGACGGAGAGCACACGCATGGTTGCTGGTGGGAGTTTAAAGTGGTTCAACATATTTGGAGGATGATTTGGCAAATTCGATGGAAATGTTCAAGGTACATCCAAGAGTCTTCTTCTAGGAATCACATCTGCTGAGATAAAACACAAGCGCATAAGCTCTGGTCAGAACCCAGGATGCTACTGTGGGCTCCCCTTCCACGATAGGAAAACCTGGGAACAACCTGCATTTTTAGGACAAGGTGGCATCTATACTAATAAAAGGGTAATATGCTAATTAGACTGAACATCTTCCAGACAACCTTCCGGATGTCCTTCCGGGCATCCTTCCTGACAAAATCAGGTTGGCAGGGCCAAGGCAGAGGAGGTTAGAGGTGATCAGGCAGGCAGGGGAGAGCAGTTAAAGGGACAAGGCCAGCAGGGGAGAGCAATTAGGGTGAACAGGCTGTCAGGGGAGAGCAGTTAGGGGGATCAGACTGGCAGGCAGGTGAGCAGTTAGGAGCCAGGGGTCCTGAGGGGTCCCAGATTGGAGAGAGTGCAGGCCGAGCTGAGGGGACCCCCTTCCCATGCACGAATTTCATGCACTGGGCCTCTAGTAGTTTAAATAAAATTGTAGTTACCTATTATTAATTTCACTTTGATTTAGAGGTAAAGCAGAATCACTGAAAAATGATAAAATGTAATAATTTGAAATTAAATACCAGTCAGATATAATTATTACCAATAATTTATGTTTTTGTCTTTTGTTTCTGGTGTTTTTTGTTTTTGCTCATTTGCTATATAAAAATATAGCTAGTTTTGAAACCAATTTGTATGAATTTATTTTGAATTAATTATTCCCAGACCTTCACAGGTCCTCCTAGGTTACTAATAAAAAAGGAAATAAAAAAGTTCAGGTTGTCCAATATGAAATTAGAAGATGGAAAACATTACTCAAGCCCTTTTATAATAAATAAAATCATTTTAGAATAAAATAAACCTATTTTCTGAATTGATTAAGATAACTATATTTAGTAAATCTTACCTAGTACATGAATAACCTTATAAATAATTCAAATTATTTATTAAAGGTTTATTTAAACAGTACACTCTAAGCTTTGAGAATTAAATAATAGCTTTCAAATCTGGGATATAGACAAGGTTCAAAAAACACTCTTCATGTCAGGCAAGGGAAGGGCACCAAAGCAAATATGGCAGTAAAGCAATGCCAAGTTTGGTCCCATTTCAAGAGTTAATTTTCATATTATACATTTTGATTTCTAATTCTAGCCTTTAAATAAAGGAAGACTTACAAAAATAGTTTACAAATATTCCTTTTCAAATTATAAATATTTATTAATTTCTTTACATCCCGGGGTTCTGGTGCATGCAATTTCTAAGATTTTGTTTATCTATGATATATTTGTGAGTCCCCACATAGATAAGTATATCATTTATGTTCATTACATATAACTGAGAGCATGGCTGAATACATAACTCTCAGGTCAACATTTTTATCTTAATTTCTGTAGTGATTACCGCATTTTCTTCTGACGTTTTGTGATGCCAAGAAGCAATTTTTCAGTTTGAAAGAGACAGTTTATTTTTCTGTTCAAATTGTTGTAATCCTCATAATTTGAAAAAACAGGTAGGACTTTTCTAGATGAGTATTTGTTTTTTCCAAAAATAGGATCAGGATTTTAATGTATATATTCAATATATTTTCAACTCAATAATTTTATTTTGCCCATTATGGATTTTATGACAGTTATTCTAAGATTTTTGTTCTTCTTTGAAATTCTTCTATTTTCTTTTCTTCATATTTATTATTTAATTTCTCATTGTTTTCATTCTATTGTCATTTCCCTTTGTATATCAGGAAGAGTTCTCATACAGCCTTCCATTTAATTTTTAAAAATATATTTTTATGATTTCAGAGAGGAGGGGGAGGGAGTGAGATAGAAACATCAATGATGAGAGAGAATCATTGATCAGCTGCCTCCTGCATGCCTCACACTAGTGATTGAGCCCTCAACCTGGGCATATGCCCTGACAGGGAATTGAACCTTGGCCTCCTGGTTCATAGATCAGAGCTTAACCACAGCAACATAGACAGGGTTCCATTTAATTTTTTAATAATGTGAATTCTGCACCTTCCTACCTCACAATACATGTATTTTAGTTCTATTGTTACATTTTAAATATATTCTGCTATTGCTCCTTGTTGTGCAAAGGTGGGTACTGTGGGGGAACTAATGGCTGCCTAGGAGGTGGAGCTTCTGATGCTGACTGGCATAGGAACTGACCAATGAGAACCAAATCTGGGTGCTGTGGGGAGCCAATGGCTGCCTAGGAGGTGGAGCTTTTGACACTCACTGGCATAGGAACCAAACAATGAGAACCAAATCTGGATGCTGTGGGGAGCCAATGGCTGCCTAGGAGGCAAAGCTTTTAATGCTGGCATAGGAACCGACCAATCAGAACCAAATTGGCCAGCAGAGGAGGGCAGTTGGGGGCGACATCAGGCCTGTAGGAGAGGGCAGTTAGGGGTGATCAGGTTGGCAGGCAGAGGTAGTTAGGGGCAATCAGGCAGGCAAGCAGGTGAGCAGTTAGGAGCCAGTGGTCCCAGATTGTGAGAGGGATGTCTGACTGCTGGTTTAGGCCCGATCCCACAAAGC
Source organism: Ia io (assembly GCA_025583905.1). NCBI lineage: Eukaryota > Metazoa > Chordata > Mammalia > Chiroptera > Vespertilionidae > Ia > Ia io. The sequence goes on from JAJQQW010000003.1 coordinate 35,587,951, forward strand.
GTCCCCAATTGGAGAGGGTGCAGGCTGAGTTGAGGGAACCCCCACTTCGTGCATGAATTTTGTGCACCGGGCCTCTAGTAAAGTTAAATAAATTCAAGGAATATGTTGTTGTTTTTTTTAACATACAGGATTATATGCTTGATTGCCCTCTTTTTTTCCTTGCCTCTCTAAACTCTATTCCCAACAGGTCAGCCAGACTAATCCGTTCTAAATACAAGTAAATCTCATTATTCATCTACTCAAGCCTCTTTAGTACACTTCCATCTTTCTCAGATTAACAGTCTAATCCTAGTGGGCTCTGAAGTCTTACATCTTTTTCAACACTCTCTGTCCCATTTTACTTCAGGCATGCTATCTTTATTACTATTCCTTTAACAGAACTGACATAGCATCTTTGCATTTGCTGTTCACTATTCTTGAATGCTCTTCTCTTTACTGAATGTACTTCCTCCAGATAGTTCCATGATTCACGTTTTGTATCCCTTCAGTCTCTGCTCAAGGTTTTAATGCTTCATGTATGTCTATGATACTTGGGTTCAAAGACACAGTGATGGGGATTTGCTCAGGAAGACAGTTTTATTTTTCTGCTTTTCCACAAACAGAATCATCACAACACCTTTCCATCATTAACTATGTAATTTGGCTTCAATTCTTGCTAAGAATTAGATCTGGAGTATTTAAAATATTGAAAACATTGTGAATAAAGATGAAGTATTGCCTATATATATTTATCCTTTATCTCAAGGTAAAAGATAGAGTGGATAAACCCATAAAATTTTCCAAAAAAAGCAAAACAAAACAAAAACAATGTGAGATAGTGTTGTATAGAAGAGAGGAAAGCTGCTATAAAGTGTGTGCATCAAGAGAAATATGGACAATAATGAAGTAGGTTTCTCCATGGAACTCTTGAGAGATCCATATGATTAATGTCATTTCTAAAGAGTAGGAGTGAGACAGTAGCTAGGAGAGCAATTAAACATTTCAATATTGAAAACTTTTTCCATCAATATATCCAGAGGTTAGGTAGTCAGTTTATACCCCAAAAAGCAGATAAGAAATTTTACTGAATAATTTAATTGATCCCAGAGAAATAATTCAAAGCCTGGTATTTTAGTATTAAATAACCTAAAGAAAAGCTTGCCAACTGATATGAGGCACTAAGTTACTAAATTCCTAGTTGTTTTTTTTTTTTTTTGTACTTTTTTTCTTATATGCACCTAACTTATGGCCATCAGACACTTGAGGAACATTAACTACACACAATGTTGAAGAAGTAATGTAAAAAAAAATTACCCTGGAGGAAACAGAGATAGTCCTGGAGTAAATAAAAACAAATAACAATAAGCAAACACCCCTATAATGAATATGTTCAAAGATTTTCCAAGCATCAATGCCTCAAATATAAAAAGTACATATGAGGAAAAATCTGGGAAAAATATTCCTTGAAAATTCCATGGCTGACTGGGAGCTTCCACTCACTGCTGCTGCCCAGCGTCATGAGAGAGTATCATACAGCAGTTTGCTAGCCCAGGAAAAAATAAATTCACAATTTGAAGTACAGTTTCCACTGAATGCGTATCACTTTCACACCATGATAAAGTTGAAATATCATTAAGTGGAACCACCCTAAATTGGGAACCATTTGTATTATCTCATTTAATCTGATAGCAACCATTTATGTGAGATTGTGCATTTGTGTTTTCATACTTAAATACATAGGAAAATAAGACTCAGGGTGGTTTAATAACACATCTAAAGTTTCATAGTGTAGTCTTTTACACTATTCCCTATTATCCTCTAAGTGCTTTGCAGTGCCGTCTTTACAATTCATCAAACATAGCTTGATCTGTGCAGATATGCCAAACAATCTTAGCACACAGGGCACCCTCATTTATCTCGTGTAGTACAACTAGGGTTGTTCTACTCTCATCTGATTCCTCTGATAAATCACTGCCCAAAGATTCTTGGCACTCTTTTCCCAAAAAGAAAAAAGGCTTCACTTGCTGGCTTTAAGTTTTTGTTTGTTTGTTTGTTTTAATATATTTTTATTGATTTCAGAGAGGAAGAGAGAGGGATAGAGAGATAGAAACATCAATGATGACAGACAATCATTGATTGGCTGCCTCCTGCACACCCACACTGGGGATCGAGCCCGCAACCCAAAGCATGTGCCCTGACTGGGAATCAAACTGTGACCTCCTGGTTCATAGGTTGACGCTCAACCACTGAGCCATGCCAGCCAGGCTGGCTTTAAGTTTTTGTTTTTGTTTTTTTTTTTTTTAATATATTTTATTGATTTTTACAGGGAGGAAGGGAGAGGGATAGAGAGCTAGAAACGTCGATGAGAGAGAAACATCGACCAGCTGCCTCCTGCACACCCCGCACTGGGGATGTGCCCACAACCAAGGTATATGCCCTTGACCGGAATCGAACCTGGGACCTTCCAGTCCGCAGGCCGACGCTCTATCCACTGAGCCAAACAGGTTTCGGCCTGGCTTTAAGTTTTTAATAGAAACTAAGCATCACATGTAACTAAAGGGCCAAATCAATCCTTCTTAGCCCACACCTTCTCCCCTGGGCTTAACTAGGTTACTATCTTCTAAATGAGGAGCTACATGTGGACTTTATACCCCTTATATGCACTTATAAGTAATTTTGGTCGTAATTTTCCCCCCACCATTCTTAGTAATTATTTTACTGCACATCAAATTACTAGATAAAGCCAGTAAGATAAATTAAAAAGAAAGAGATCGAACCCAGGACCCTTTGGTCCACAGGCCAATACTCTGTCCACTGAGCCAAAACTGGCTAGGGCTTTTAGACCCCTGAAAGGCTCTCAAAAGAATCAAGACATAACTCTGATACTGGTCAAAAAATTAGTTCTGCTTTATGTAGGGGAGAAAAAATTCTTCCTTGACCTTTTTAAGGGCCTTGACTGGGTTTGAAAATTAAACTGACAAAGACAGATTAATGGGCAAAAGAGATGTTGTTTTAAAGATAGACATTTTTATTGTCACTTTAAAGACAAAATACTTACATGACACAGGAGCCTTCATACGGAAAGGAATTCCCAAAGCAATAGTTATACCTGAATAGTATTATGCCAGGTTTGATAATGAACTCATTAAACTGCTAGGTGAACAGTAAGGGAGGATTATTTGTTTAAGAGTATTAGGTAAGTATAGTAAATGGGGAAATACTTCTTGATGTTTCACTGTCTTTTAAGATAAGGATGTTTCTTTTTTTATTGATTTGAGAGAGAGAGAGACAGAGAAAAACATCAACTTGTTCCTCATATTTATACATTGATTGGTTGATTCTTGTATGTGCCCTGACTGGGGATCCAACCTGCATCCTTGGCATATGGGGATGATGTTCTAACCAATTGAGCTACCTGGCTGAGGCAGATGTTTCTTTCCTTCAGTTATATGGAGGGCCCTCCTCACAGGAAAGTTTTATGATGTACTAGTATTCCAGGGGAGAATATCAAGGGGAAGGTCAGAAGGAACGTTTTGCTTCTGTTTTTCTAGAATTCTTTCAGTTAAAAATATTCAGTATGCCAAGATGCCATATTTTGGGATAGCATGTCCTGAAGCTCATCACTTTGAACTGCCTTTTTGTTTTTCCTTTTTATTTTATTTATTTTTTAACCTTTTATTTTTTTAAATCTTTATTGTTTAAAGTATTACATATTTCCCCCTTCCCCCCATTACTCTTCCTCCCCAGGCCTTCACCACCCCACTGTCTGTGTCTATGGGTTATGCATATATGCATATGGGTACATTGGTTGATCTCTTCCTCCCCCCATCCTCCCTTTACAAAAGAAAATGTTGCTAGAAAACCTTAAATTTTTACATTTTCCACTCATGACTCAGTAAATATAAATTCATCTTTTTTTAATGTAAGAATTCTCTTCAGGGATCATTTCATTATTACCTACTTTAAAAGAAAAAAGAAAGAATCAATTTTCTCAATTTTTTCTTCAACATACTTTACCAACTTGAAATCTCTGTTGGGTAAGTTGTCTCTCTGTTTATTATTCACATTATGTAAATATTTCTGAATCCCCAAATAAGTGGTACACTAGATACTATTAATGTTTCTGTCTTTGTATATGGAAAAATAAGATAATATAAAAAGCTCCAGATCACTTATATTTTATCTCCTACCTAGTGGAATATTTAACTTTTTATTTCCCAAAACTCCTTCATTAATCTCTTTTCTTCACCACTTTCTACATCTTCTTTTTGTTCCACCAGTACATAAAATAAATTTACAAATGGTGCTTCTATGTCTCAGGAATTATTTTGAGTCCAAACTTATACTCCATCCTTATTCAATGCCTGTAATTGCTTAATTGAAATATTTCAATGGTTTCCTTATTGGTCTCCCTTCTACTGTTTTCTATGTACCTCAGTTTGGACTTCCATGCCTATTTTAGATTTATTTTTCAAAAAAGGGGAAGGATTTTCTGCTTGAGTAAAAATAAACAGAACTCCTATTGCATACAAATCAATTGTAAATACCCAGATCTCATCCCTTAACAAGAAAAGTATTACTAGTAGAATAAATCTTCAATGGAAATTCAACTATATACCTCTCTTTTTATATTATCATACACACTAGAGGCCCGGTGTATGAAATTCGTGCACAGGGCGGGGTGTCCCTCAGCCCAGCCTGCACCCTCTCCAATCTGGGACCCCTTGGGGGATGTCTGACTGCCCGTTTAGGGCTGATGCCACCAGGATCAGGCCTAAACGGGCAGTCAGACAACCCTCTCACAATCCAGGACTGCTGGCTCCCAACTGCTCGCCTGCTTGCCTTCCTGATTGCCCCTAACCACTTCTGCCTGCCAGCCTGATGACACCCTAACCACTCCCTTGACAGCCTGATTGATTCCTAACTGCTCCCCTGCCAGCCTGTTTGCCCCTAACTGCCCTCCCCTACAGGCCTGGTCACCCCTAACTGCCCTCCCCTGCAGACCAGGTCCCCCTCAACTGCTCTCCCCTGCAGGCTTGGGTTCTCCCCAACTGGCATTCCCTGCAGGCCCGGTCACCCCCAACTTCCCTCCTCTGCCAGCCTTTCACCCCTAACTGCCCTCTCTTGCAGGCCTGGTCCCTCTCAACTTCCCTCCCCTGCTGGCCATCTTGTGGTGGCCATCTTGTGTCCACATGGGGTCAGGATCTTTGACCACATGCGGGTAGCCATCTTGTGTGTTGGAGTGATGGTCAATCTGCATATTACTCTTTTATTAGATAGGATAGAGGCCTGGTGCATGGGTGGGGGCCAGCTGATTTGCCCTGAAGGGTGTCCCGGATCAGGGTGGGGGTTCTCTTGGGGTGTGGGGTGGCCTGGGTGAGGGGCCTGTGGTGGTTTTCAGGCTGGTCACGCCCCCCAGTGATCCAAGTGGAGACACTGGTATCTGGGGTTTATTTATCTTCTATCATTGAAACTTTGTAGCCTGGAGTGGAGCCAAGCCTTCTGCTTGCTCCATGGCTGCAGCCATTTCTGTTGGAATTTATTTATCTTCTATAATTGTAACTTTGTACCCTTGAGTGGAGGCCTGGGCCGCCCAAGGTGTGTGGAAAGCTTGGCTTCCTCCATCACCAGGAAAACCCAAGCTTCCCTCCTGCTCGCTCTGTGGCTGCAGCTATCTTGGTTGGGGTTAATTTGCATACTCACTCCTGATTGGCTGGTGGGTGTGCCTGGTGGGCGTGACTTGTTGGTATAGTGGAGTGATGGTTAATTTGCATATTACTCTTTTATTAGATAGGATTATCAATATGAAATTCTTATAGTTATTGAATAATTTAGCATATAATACATAAATGTGCATATTTATATTTTCTTTCTTACAACAAAGCTTGTGTTTTTTGTGTTTTTTTTTAAGTTTCTTATCTCCATCTCAACTCTCTCAGGTTTCATTTTACAAATTCTGAAAACCACCAATCTTGCAGTTGTCCTGAAGTAAAAAAAAAAAAAAAAAAGTGACACCATTATCCTACTTGGTGACGGAAGAAGGGAAAGTGGATGTTGAAGGAGGAGGTGGGGAAATAACTTGAAAATTGAGTGAGGGGCTTCCAAATTCAAAAATACGATATCAGTCTTCCTCTGTTTAGAGATCTTTAACTACATTTTCTTTCTCCTTTTTACATTTAGTACAAAATGGCAACATCTTCTGAAACAATCAGGGTATCTTCTCATGGTCTTGCTGTCATAGACTTTCTCTTGTGACATTTTCCTACCCCCTCCCACTAGATCTAATAATCCATCTTCTTCTGTTAAACTTTTTCCTTGAACTCTAAGCCCCTTCTCTTTCTTTGTGAGAAACACTGTAGTTCATAGTGGATTCTAGTTGAAAGCCTGCTCACCTTTGAAATGAGACCCTTCAGGCTATTTGGAATTGAAATTATTCATACTGTCTTTTGGCCTTCCCATCTCACCTTGTTCTTGGACAATTTGTAGAAAACAGAAGTAGAATGAAATTAGGCAAAAGACATCACTGCTACTTTTAGAAAGGTCTAGAAATACATTTTTCTCACTACATTTTAAAATATTATCCTTAAAAATGCAGTTGAAATTATATGAAATTACTACAAAATAAATGGTGGTAGCACAGAGCTTAAATATAAATGCTTGATAGTTCATTGTTTCTTTTGTTTTTTTCCCCACCAAATCTAATGGAGAGGTTCTTGAAGATAATGATATTGTCTTTTTCATTAAGGTACAGAGAAACTAAAAAAAAAAAAAATTATCTTTAATTGAATCACATTTTTTTAGTCTTAAAATTTAAATACCTAGTTACCTAAAAATTTTCTCTATGAACTATTTATATGTATTTTTCTCATTATCAGTCATATAACATTTCAAGGCTCAAACTCTATAATATGATTTTATATGCTTTCAAAATACTCATTTTTTTATACTGCTCAATAGAGCTGATACACATTAATGGGAAAATTAGTCGTTAACCTGTAATATTTCTGCATTACTGGCACTATAATTGAACCAACATGGGCATTGCAAAGCCTTCCATTTACTCAAGAATTTTTTTAATGTAAAAGAAAGACCAGTTTTCTCATTCACTCACTATTGAAATTGCTTATTGAAGTGATGAATGGTATAACTAACTAGCTAACAATGGTTTATGCAATACTGGGGCTATAAAATATAAAGATACATAAACAATTAAAAATTATAGCTAATAAAATGAAAGATATAACTTCAACAATTTGGAGCTTTTATTGTAAGGCTTTATGGAGAAAATGGTGTTAGGTGCCTAGCTGTTTTCTAAAAAAAAAAAAAAAAAAAAAATTATTTTAATTTAAATTCAATCTATTTTTACTTTAATGACAGTGCCAATAGCTATTTTATGAACAGTTGCTTAGATTCAAATTACAACTTAACTCTCTAATTAAAAAGTTTAATTTCTTTTAAACTATAATAAAAATAATTACTTTGTGTTAACTGTTTAAAAAAATTCTTAACTGTTCTCCATACATTCACTGCTATGTTGAATTCTAATTTAGAGAAAACTTTGATTAAATTGATGCCAAGAATACATACATAGATTCCTACACTGAATGAAGACTATTATCTTTTTTTGTAAACTGAAAGAATATTATTCTTGGAATTTTACATTCTTTTTCAAAATAAAACAGCTTAGAGGGAAAATTATATATCAATTTATTCATATTTGGTGATACCATGAGCTGTTCTTTCCAGAAAGTATAAAAGTGTTTTTGAAAATGTTCTCTTTGAAGCTGTGCTATTGATAAGCTTAAATAAGTTCCCAGTAGAAAATTATTCCCTTTGGGAAGATCACAGTTAGAACCAATAATATAATGTCATCTGTCCTACTTTTAATGATATAAAATGAAATATCAATCTGGACTAATATCCAAAAGCGTCTACTTCCTCTTGGATGCCATATTTTTTTACTATTGATGGGAATGCCTTTTTTATTTGCTTTTATTACTAAGATGAACTCTCTAATTTAGTAATTAAAATAAAATATAATTTGATTATACATAGATAAGATTTTCCAATTGTTATATAGCAATTATAGTTAATCTTACCCCAGAATCTTAAATTGTATTGGTGCAGACCAGGCTGGGCCCGAATCAGGAACTGAGGCTAATCGAATTGGCTGTGGTTGTTCCTGTGAGAGAAACCTGGGTATACATAATAGAGAAAAGTTTAGGTTGAGAGACAGGTCATCATATTTGTGATATGAAAACAGCTCACTGGCAGTCTGAATATAAAGTAAGCGTAGGTAATATGCAAACCAGAGTAAAGCTGTTTTCTTAGACTGCCATACCATAGCACAACACTGAGCTGGGAATTGATGATATTAGGATTAATCAGACAGGCAGTTTTTCCAGCATGAGTTCATTAGCAATTAGTAGTAAACATAAGCAGTGCTAATCTGAAACTGGCTGAACACAGCCCAGTGTCCTTGAAGTGAAAAGGGAATAGATACTTCTAAAGCAGAGATTCAAGTATTAAAAAACGAAAGAGCCAGCTAATAAGGGCACAAAGTCATAACTAGGCAATTGATATTTATAGCATATAATTATTCCCATCATATTGCAATGCCGGACCCTGGGCGCCATTTAACGCCGGTGGGTCTTGATCCGGCATCTAGAAGTGCTCTGGAATCTGGAGAAGGGGCTCTGCATAAAGTAAATAAGAGTCCAGAGATGAAACATAATTTTTAAAGGCATTTGTGGAGGGGCAGAGGAGCCTCACTAAAGAAACCCAGTTCTCCTCATCTCAGGACCCCTTGCTTTTTATTAACACAAATAGTCCTAAGGCAAGGTCGAGATATACACACCAAAGTGTAGGGTTTTGTACAGAATCCATTGTCAGATTGGGGAATTGCCTTTGGCTGTTCAGGTGTTTGGCCAACAGGAGGAAATAACATGTAGATTGAGATGCCCTGAGCTGTCTGGCAGCAAATAATCATCCTTTTCAGGTTTGGGGAAATGTTTTTAGCCATTCCAACAGGTGATAACATATGTGACACAGCCCTTCTTGAGTCCCCAAGTTCCATCAACCTTTCAATGAAACTCTTGCAATTATGACATGCTGGAATTGGCTTCCAGCAATATTGAACAATATCTCTCTTAGAAATCAATTGCATTGGAGGTTTATTGTTATAGAGCAGCAATTTTCAATGGGTGTGCCACAAGAATATTTAAAACATGCAATACCTGACTATTTAGTCAGGGTCACTGACCTCTCTTCCCTTAGATTGTCAAATAAAAAATGATAACAGCCAACACAACAACTGCTATCTGGTGTGAATGAATCCAAGCTATACCTTTTTTTTTTGTCAGATCACAAATACATGTATTTTTGGTGTGCCACAGAATTTTTTAATAAGTTTATGTGTGACATAAAATGAAAAACATTGAAAATCACTGGTATAGAGAGAAGAATGATCAGGGGCTGGAATTCAGACAAAGCCTGATCATTTTTATTTTGTAAGAATGATTCCCTGGAAAGGCTTCTTAAATTTATTAGGTAAAGTTTAAATAATACAGATTCTTGACCCCCATACCAGATCTTTTGAACCAAATTTCCTGATACATAAAAAAACCTCTATCAGATGGCTATGCAAATCGCTTTGAACCTGTAATATGTGAACTTTCATTTAGGAATCATTGAATAGTCCTTATCTGACTGCTTTTGAAAAAAAGAGTTCGTGTAAACTTTATTGTCTTTAATTTGAAATGAAAATTAGTAATATATATTTTCTTTTGTAAGTTTCTTTGAATATGGCATGAGCTACTTTTGTAGTTTTAAAACTACATGCTGTTTATAGAAAATTTAGATGGGAAACAGAAAGCTTCCCATAATCAAATCACTAGAGTTACATGTTGATGTATTATTTTGACATTTGTATGATAAATATATGCAATTAGACTGACTAATTATTTTTCTTCTAATAGATATTATAAAATATTTTTTATTAAATATTTCGTCATTTAAAATACTTTAATAAGTTGCTTAATATTGGATAAAACCCTGTCAGATATAAACGTGCACTAGCATGAATGTCTAAATCCATTCATATGTCTAAATATTATTAAATTAGTCTTCCCTTGGGCAAAGGGAAAATTAATATTTTTAACAGAAAAAAAATTATTTTATCTATATTACTAGTCCCTGGGCATATAGCTATAAGCAATGGAAAACATTTATTCTGAAACCAGTAAATTCAAGTTGGTGAAATCTATGACATTATTAGGAGAATGTTTTTTTAATGTACGCCCACTGACAAAGGCCTGTAATGCAGCTTAGGCTTCCAGGCAAAGGAATAACCTTGTAGGCTTTCCTGGCTGAAGAAACTTTGAATAGAATTATGGAAACTGATTACATTTCCTATGAAACCAAAACCTAAACACTAATTTGAAAGAATATATGCACCCTATGTTCACTGCAACATTATTTACAATAGCCAAGATTTGGAAGTAGCCCAAGTGTCCATCAGTGCATGAGTGGATAAAAATGCTGTGGTTTTTATACAGTAGAATACTACTCAGCTGTAAAAAAAACAAGGGAATTTTATCCTTTGCAACAGCATGGATGGATCTGGAGAACATTATGCTAAGTGAAATAAGCCAGTCAGAGAAAGATAAGTACCATATGATTTCACTCATATGTGGAATCAAGTGAACAAAATGAACTAACAAGCAAAATAGAGACAGACTCATAGAGAGCAGGCTGAAAGCTGTTGGGGGGGCGGGCAGGTTTGAGCAAAAAAGAAAAGAAAAAGATAGAACTCAAGGTCACAGGCAACAGTGTGGTGATCGCCAGGGGGAGGGAATTGGGGGAGGCAGAGGAGGATATAGGGGGGTAAATGGTGATGGAAGGAGACTTGACATGGGGTGGTAAACACACAATACAGTGTATAGATGATTTGTTGCAGAATTGTTCACCTGAAACCTGTATAATTTTGTTAACCAGTGTCACCCCAATAAATTCAATGAACAGGAAAAATAAATCAACATCATGGTGCCTGACTGTCAAACAGGAGAAAACAAACAACAAAAACAAGTTGGAAATTCATGAATTTGTTTGAATTAATTTCTGAACATGATTCCTCAAGATGTTAATATAAACAGTATACATGTGTACATATAATCATTTCAAAAACATGGAATAGGTATGTGACTATACATGCTTTGCATTTAAAGGTCCAATTTAGAACAGGCAACATAATTGTGTTTGTTTCTGAAAGGGGCAGAGATGCGGAAAATACTATTAAGAAAGACCATGAAGAAGAAGGTTTTGCTATGGATGTTAGATTTTCTTCCCTATAATAGTAATTACTAAACTAAAAATATATATATTTGGCACAAATTCAAGCCTGGAAGGGCCCAAAATTCAGTTTCCAGTTGACAAGCCTAAAATAAGAAAGAACATCTAGGGAAATAGGTCACTGCCAAAAATAAAATTCATAAAAATTTGCAGGAAGTGTGAGGTTTTGAATTATCCTAGACATGACACTAGTGTGAGAATTTGGTTTCCTTTTCATATTCACAAAAGGGTGACCACTGGCATGTCTAAAGTGAGAATACTGTGTAAATAAATATATATTAAGCATTTGCACTTAGTATTTTATTATAAGCATTCCTAATATTGCATTTCATAAAAACTTAATTGTAATATATGCATACATTATATTTTATATATAAATTATTTAATTATTATCTTTAGCTATATAAGGTGTATCTTTCTGTGAATTTCTTCCTTTTACTCTTATAAATTATTGTGTAATAATTGTTTTTCTACAGCAACTTTGACCATGTTCTTTATTTTTTTTCTAGGTGTTGAATCACTAATTGAAACCAATATTCAGGTCATCTTAATATGTCTTTAAACTACTGTCCAGAATGATTGTGCTAGTATATATTTCTGACAGCAATTTATAATCACAGTATACTTATATAAATATATCCCATCCAAGCATTATCATTATTAACTTTTCAAATTTCATAGATACTTTTCTAATTGCCATTTTTATTTATATGTCATGTTATTATTAACAGAATTGTGAATATGCGATCGATCCGGAAAAGATGGCGACCGGCAAGAAGGTAGGGAGAGAGAGAGTGTGAGTGAGGAACCCATAGAGGAGAGTGTAGACGTGTAGACGTGAGTGGTGTGTGTGTGGGTATGAGCTAGGGTCAGTTAGATTCTGCAGGGCTTCCAAGGGGCTGCCTAACCGGGCAGTCCTAGACGACGGAGCCCCGCGCACAAAGCAGACACTTCTCGGCGGCTGGTGCGGACGCGGAGACCACGCCATCTTGAGAAACAGAGCTGCCTGAGGCTCGGATCCTGGCTTCTGACACAAACCAGGACCCTGCAGCCACTGGGGACAGAGAACTGCTATCACAGCTTCAGTGGAAGAAACAACAAGAATCCAGACTTCCCGGCAGATTCCCGTGAGTCAAAGAGCCTATCCCCCTTCCCGCAGGCGCACACTGATAGCGCCATAGTAACTAATAGACACGCCCCTCGCTCAAGCTGCAGAGCTTTGCGCAGGGACGCGCGCTCCGCCTTAGGGAATTTGGCGCACAGGACAGAAGCAGCTCACCTTCGGGGAAATCTGTCAGTGCGCACAGAGGGCTCCCCTTCGGGGAATTTGGGGGAATTTGGCTTGCGGGTCACAGCTCCCCTTCGGGGAATCTTAGAGCGTGCACAAAGGGGCTTCCCTTTGGGGAATTTGGCGCGCAGGACGGACTCCGCCCCTCTTCGGGGATTCTGGGAGAGTGCACAAAGGCAGCTCACCTTCAGGGATTTGAGAGTGTGCGCCCTAGCCGGTTTGGCTCAGTAGAGAGAGCACACACAGGACACAGCTCCACTTCAGGGAATTTGGCACGCCGAACACAGCTGCCTGGGATCCCTGACTCACAGCGCATTCACACTAAGAGCCAACGACCCCAATTGTTGGTGCATGCACACACAGGGACCCTGATTCTCAACGAGAAACTGCACAAGGCAACAGAGACTCTGACACTCGATTCTTGGTGCAGATACAGGAAAACTCTGACTCCTGGCATATGCTAAGGATCTCATTTTCGGCACATACCAACAGTGTGGTGCTGACAAGGCCCCTGATTTTAAGTGTGCACACGAGACCACATGGAACACTGGGGACACTGACCCTGGGCAAGTCTGGTTCCCACCAACCAAAGGCAGCCACACGTCCTAGTGTCAGAGCACTTCAGTGAAACTCGGGTGGAGCGAAGTCCCCACAGCGCACGGCCGAGGTCCACACAAACGGAAGCTTGAGCTTTCTGGTGATAGCCAGAATGGGGAAACGAAATAACTCACAGAGGAAAGAAAATGTGGAGTCGCCAAGAAAGGAAATTAGTGAAACTGAAGCTTGCAACATGACCGAAAAGGAGTTCAGAGCAATGGTCGTGGAATTTATACATCGGATGGATGAGAAAATCAACAACTTATGCAAGAATCAGGAAGAAATGAAAAGTGATATAGCTACAATCAAAAACACCATGGAAAGTTTCAACAGTAGACTACAAGAAGCAGAGGACCGAATTAGTGAGTTAGAAGATCAGGTACAGAAACAAGCTCAATCTGAACAGCAATTGGAGAAAAAAATTAAAAAGCAGGAGGAAAGCCTAAGGGAGCTTCGGGACAACATGAAGCGAAGTAACATGCGTATAATAGGGCTGCCAGAAGGACAAGAAGAGCAGCAGGGATTAGAAAATCTATTTGAAGAAATAATGACAGAAAACTTCCCGGATATGGGAAAGATAAAAGTTACGCAAGTACAGAGAGTCCCAAGCAGGATCAACCCCAAAAGACCCACACCAAGACATGTCATAATCTCAATGGCAAATATAAATGATAAAGAGAGAATCTTAAAGGCAGCAAGAGAGAGACAGAGAGTTACCTACAAAGGAACACCCATCAGATTGTCAAATGATTACTCAACAGAAACACAACAAGCTAGAAGTGAATGGAAGGAGGTATACAAAGTGTTGCAAAGCAAAGGACTGAATCCAAGAATACTATATCCAGCAAGACTATCAATCAAAATTGAAGGGGAAATCAGGAGCTTCGCAGACAAAAAAAAGACTCAGGGAGTTTATCACCACCAAACCAGCAATGCAAGAATTGCTAAAGGGAATACTGTAAAAAGAAGAAATAAACAGGTAAGAAGGAATACAGACACAAAAATAGGTATGACTACAAACAAATACCTTTCAGTAATAACTTTAAATGTAAATGGACTAAATGCTCCAATCAAAAGACATCGAGTGGCTGAATGGATAAAAAAGCATGACCCATATATATGCTGTCTACAAGAGACCCACCTCACAACAAGAGACTCACACAGATTGAAAGTGAAGGGATGGAAAAATATCTTCCAGGCAAATGGAAATGAAAAAAAAGCTGGGGTAGCAATACTTATATCTGACAAATTAGACCTCAAAGTAAATGCCATAACAAGAGATAAGGAAGGCCACTTCATAATACTAAAGGGAGAAATCCAACAAGAAGAAATAATTCTGGTAAACATATACGCTCCCAATATAGGAGCACCCAAATACATAAAAATACTCCTGGAAGATATCAAGGGAGAGATTAATAGCAATACAATCATAGTAGGAGACTTTAATACCCCACTATCACCATTGGACAAATCCTCTAAACAAAAAATCAGCAAAGAAACAGCAATCCTAAATGACTCACTAGACCAGATGGAATTAATTGACATCTTCAGAACATTTCACCCCAAAGCCACAGAATATACATTCTTCTCAAGTGCACATGGGTCATTTTCAAAGATAGACCATATGCTGGGTCACAGGCAAAGTCTCTTCAAATTCAAGAAGATAGAAATTATATCAAGCATCTTCTCAGATCACAGTGGCATAAAACTGGACATCAACTACAATAAATACAATCCAAAGAAATCAAACACATGGAGACTAAACAGCATGCTATTAAACAAGGACTGGGTCACCAGAGAGATCAAGGAAGAAATAAAAAACATCATGGCAACAAATGACAATGAAAACACAACAATCCAAAATCTATGGGACACAGCGAAAGCAGTCTTGAGAGGGAAGTTCATAGCTCTACAAGCCTATTGCAAAAAACAAGAAACAATGGTAATAAATTACCTAACCCTACAACTCCAAGAGCTAGAAAAAGAGCAGCAAGAAAAGCCCAGTGTAACCAGAAGGAAGGAAATAACAAAGATCAGAGCGGAGATAAATGACATAGAGACCAAAGAAACAATACAAAAGATCAACAAAACCAAGAGCTGGTTCTTTGAAAAGATAAACAAGATTGATGGACCTCTAGCCAGGCTCACCAAGAAGCAAAGAGAGAGGACCCAAATAAACAAAATCAGAAATGAAAGAGGTGAAATAACAGCAGACCCCGCTGAGATACAAAGGATTGTTACAAAATACTACGAACAGCTCTATTCCAACAAACTGGACAACCTGGAGGAAATGGACATATTCCTAGAAAAATACAACCTTCCAAAAATCAATCAAGAAGAATCTCAACAGCTCAATAGGCCAATAACTATGGACGAAATTGAAGAAGTCATCAAAAAGCTTCCGGCAAACAAAAGCCCGGGGCCTGATGGCTTCACAGGAGAGTTCTACCAAACATTCAAGGAAGAACTAAAACCTATACTCCTCAGACTATTCCAAAAAATTCAAGAGGAAGGAACACTTCCAAGCTCCTTCTATGAAGCCAGCATCACCCTAATACCAAAACCAGATAAAGACAACACAATGAAAGAGAATTACAGACCAATATCCCTCATGAACATAGATGCCAAAATCCTCAACAAAATTCTAGCAAATCGGCTCCAGCAGCACATCAGAAAGATCATACACCATGACCAAGTAGGATTTATCCCAGGAATGCAAGGATGGTACAATATCCGCAAATCAATAAACGTGATACATCACATAAACAAATTGAGAGATAAAAATCACATGGTCATATCAATTGATGCAGAAAAAGCATTTGACAAAATCCAACACCCTTTCTTGATAAAAACTCTCAACAAGGTGGGAATGGAAGGCTCATACCTAAACATAATAAAAGCTATATATGATAAACCCACAGCAAATATCATACTCAATGGACAAAAGCTAAAAACATTTCCCCTAAGAACAGGAACAAGACAGGGATGCCCACTCTCACCACTCCTGTTTGACATAGTACTGGAAGTATTAGCTAATGCAATTAGACAAGAAGAAGAAATAAAAGGCATCCAAATTGGAAAAGAAGAAGTAAAGCTGTCTTTATTTGCAGACGACATGATATTGTACATAAAAAATCCGAAAGACTCCATCGAAAAACTAATAGACTTAATAAATGAATTCGGCAATGTAGCAGGATACAAAATTAACGCCAAGAAATCTATGGCCTTTCTATACACCAATAGTGAACTTACAGACAGAGAGACTAAAAAGGGTATCCCATTTACCATCGCACCAAAAAAATTAAGATACCTAGGAATAAACTTAACTAAGGAGGTAAAAGACCTATACACGGAAAACTACAGGACACTGAAAAAAGAGATAGAGGAAGACGTAAACAGATGGAAGAACATACCATGTTCATGGATTGATAGAATAAACATCATTAAAATGTCCATACTACCCAAAGCAATCTATAGATTCAATGCACTCCCCATTAAAATACCAACGGCATATTTCACAGACCTTGAAAGAACTCTCCAAAAATTCATCTGGAATAAAAAAAGACCCCAAATAGCCACAGCAATCCTGAGAAAGAAGAATAAAGTAGGAGGGATCTCAATACCAGATTTCAAGCTGTATTACAAAGCCACTATTCTCAAAACAGCCTGGTACTGGCACAAGAACAGACATATAGATCAATGGAACAGAATAGAGAATCCAGATATTGATCCAAACCACTATGCTCAATTAATATTTGACAAAGGAGGCATGAACATACAATGGAATAAAGACAGTCTCTTCAATAAATGGTGTTGGGAAAATTGGACAGACACATGCAAAAAAATGAAGCTAGATCACCAACTTACACCATACACAAAAAATAAACTCAAAATGGATACAGGACTTAAACATAAGACGGGAAACCATAAAAATACTAGAGGAATCCACAGGCAGCAAAATCTCAGACATATGTCAAAAGAACTTCTTCACCGATACTGCCCCTAGGGCAATGGAAGCTAAAGAGAAAATAAACAAATGGGACTACATCAAAATAAAAAGCTTTTTTACAGCAAAAGAAACTATCAACAAAACAACAAGAAAGCCCACTGCATGGGAGAACATATTTGCAAATGGCATCACTGATAAAGGTTTAATCTCCAACATCTACAGGCAGCTTATACAACTTAATAAAAGGAAGATAAATGATCCAATAAAAAAATGGGCAACGGACCTAAATAGAATCTTTTCCAAAGAAGACAGAAGGAAGGCCAAGAGACACATGAAAACATGCTCAAGGTCACTAATTATCCGAGAGATGCAAATCAAAACAACAATGCGCTATCATCTCACACCTGTCAGAATGGCTATCATCAACAAATCAACAAACGACAAGTGTTGGCGAGGATGCGGAGAAAAAGGAACCCTCGTGCACTGCTGGTGGGAATGCAGACTGGTGCAGCCACTGTGGAGAACAGTATGGAGTTTCCTCAAAAAACTGAAAATGGAACTCCCATTTGACCCAGTAATCCCACTCCTAGGAATATATCCTAAGAAACTGGGAACACCAATAAGAAAGGAAATATGCACCCCTATGTTCATAGCAGCACAATTTACAATAGCTAAGATCTGGAAACAGCCTAGGTGCCCATCAGCAGATGACTGGATCAGAAAACTATGGTACATCTACACAATGGAATATTATGCTGCCATAAAAAAGAAGGAATTCTTACCATTTGCAGCAACCTGGATGGAATTGGAGAACATTATGTTAAGTGAAATAAGCAAGTCAATGAAAGAAAAATACCACATGATCTCACTCATTTATGGATAATAAAGGACATTAAAAACTTGAACAAAAAGATAGATACAGAGGCAGTAAAGCATCAAACAGTCTGTCAAATTACAGCAGGAAGGTCAGGGAGAGGTGGGGAAGATAAGAGATCAATCAAAGGACTTGTATGCATGCATATAAGCATAACCAATGGACGCAAAACTCTGGGGGGTGAGGGCATATATGGGAGTGGGGTGGGGGGGGGCAATGGTAAGATATGTACACATATAATACCTTAATAAAAAAATTGGAAACAAAAAAAAAAAAAAAAAAACAAAAAAAAAAAAACAGAATTGTACTTAAAGGCTTAATATATTTTACTTTATAGTGTAAGTTATCTATTCAACTTCATAATTTTTTTAATTTTTATATGTTTGTTTTTATTAAATGTATTATAACCATATACTTCATTCCATATATTTATATGCAAGTGATTATAAAGTATATAAATGAGGTTGTAATTCCTTTGCAAAGGCACTAACAATAATCTTAAACTGTGTGATTCAATGCATGAATCTAGTAAAATTCTTGCTTTTTTCTGAGTCTCACACAATACTGGGATTTTTCATTATCACTCATAATTTTTATTTTTTGCTAAATTTTCATTATACTTATATTTTATAGCAAAGATTTTTTTCCTACTTATTCATGATCCAGATAGACAATATCACTAACATAATGTGTCTTCAATTCAGGTTAATTTAGTTATAGTAAAGTAATATAGATATATCTTATATAATAAAGAGCTAATATGCTAATTAGATCAGACAGTGGAACGACCTTCCAGAAGGACCTTCTGGAATGACCAGTGGGCGGGGGGTGGGGCTGCGAGGCAGCAGCCGAGGCAGCCAGGGCTGCAAAGGCCTAGCCTTGCATGGATTTCATGCATCAGGCCTCTAGTATGTGCACAACATAAATACCAACAAACTAAATTCAAGTGTAAATGTAAATGTTTTACTGAAAACAAATCATATTAAATATACCTTTTTTAATATGTATTTTTATTGATTTCAGAGAGGAAGGGAGAGGGATAGAGAGATAAAAACATCAGTGATGAGAGGAAATCATCAGTTGGCTGCCCCCTACAGATCCCTACTGGGGATTGAGCCTGCAACCCGGGCATGTGCCCTTAACTGTAATTGAACCTGGGACCCTTCAGCACGCAGGCCGACACTCTAGCCACTGAGCCAAATCAGTCAGAGCTTGAATATACATTTTAGGTGTTTTGGTTATTGCTCTAAAAAGTTCAACATTAAATGCATATATTTAACTGGAATGAAGTGAACACATTCTTTTAAAATACAGATTTTTTTTTTTGCTATGTAATGTTTCAAAATTTATTCATCTATCCCCTCTTGATTGGTAGTCACTAATAATTTAAATATTAAATTATTTCCCATAGTGTAATATAAGTAGCTATTCACTAAACATTCTTTAGTCATTGTATATGTACTTTTATGTATTAACACATTTATTTCTATGGGTTAGATTCCCAAAAGGAGATTTGGTAGGTAAAGTATGTTGTGCTGTCTTTTTTTACACATATGTTCAATATTATCAAAAAAGCTACAGTAATTCACTTTATTACCAGGGATGTATGTGAATAATCTTTTACTCCACATCCTCATCAGCATCAGATATTTACATTATTTTAAATTTTCTAAAAAGACTAGTGTGTAAATTGAGACAATATTTCTAGGTTAAGGTAATTAACCTAATAGTAATTTTGATCGCTTATTTGCCAATAGCTATTTGGATTTGCATTCTCTGGAACTGGCCCTTTAAATACTTTTTTCTGTTTTCTAATGGTTTCAATGAGTTTTTGTTTCCAAATAGCAAAATTTCTTTATGCATTACTATCTATTGCATATATGTTACCTATATTAATTATATATATCACCTATATATTAATATATTATTATTTATGTATTTACATTGATATATTTATATCTACTTACATTTATTAATATATATTAATGATATAATACCTATATATTAATATGTATTACCTGTATATTAAAACCTGTATATTAAAATTACCTAATTATATACTAGAGGCCCGGCGCACAAAATTCGTGTACGGGGTGTGTGTCCCTCAGCCCAGCCTGCACCTTCTCCAATCTGGGACCCCTTCAGGGATGTACAACTGCCCGTTTAGGCCTGATCCTGGTGGGATTAGGCCTAAACGTGCAGTCGAACATCCCTCTCACAATCCAGGACTGCTGGCTCCCAACCGCTCGCCTGCCTGCCTGCCTGATTGCCCCTAACCGCTTCTGCCTGCCAGCCTGATCACCCCCTAACCACCACCCTGCAAGCCTGATTGATGCCTAACTGATCCCCTGCCAGTCCGATTGCTCCTAACTGCCCTCCTCTGAAGGCCTGGTTGCCCCTAATTGCCCTCCCTTGCCGGTCTGGTTGCCCTTAACTGTGCTCCCCTGCATGCCTGGTCACTCCTAACTGCCCTCCCCTGCCGGCCTGGTCACCCCCAACTGCCCTCCCCTGCTGACCCGTTCACCCCTAACTGCCTTCCCTTGCCAGCCTGGTTGCCCCCAACTGCCCTCCCCTGCTGGCCCGGTCACCCCTAACTGCCCTTCCTTGCTAGCCTGGTTGTCCTCAACTGTCCTCCCCTGCTAGCCTGATTGCCCCTAACTGCCCTCCCCTGCAGGCCTGGTTCCCCCCAACTTCCCTCCCCTGCCAGCCATCTTGTGTCCACATGGGGGCAGCCATCTTTGACCACATGGGGACACCCATCTTGTGTGTTGGAGTGATGGTCAGTTTGCATATTACCTCTTTATTATATAGGATATTATATAGGATATGTCATAAATATCTCAGGAGTTTTACAATAAGTCATGAAAAAATTTGCTGAAATTACACAGAGAAAAAATTGTATAGAAAGTATTTTTAGTAGTTCAAAATTTATGATGCAAGTCTGGAGAAATAGGCTAAGAGAAAAGGGAAGGTGCAGCAATAACTAGACATTTCAATAAAATTTTCACCATGACCTGTCAGGCAAAGAACACACTGCCACTACCTTTGAAGAGTGATCTTAGAATTTGTACCACGGCCCTCTCTTAGTCTGGACACTGGCCATGTTGTCAGCACAGCTCTGGCACTTCTGCAATGGCTACTCATATAACTGAGACTTTGCTGTTATCACTACCCTCCAAACTGATCCATGTACTCATTGTATTGTTTAGCTTTTTGTTCACCATTGAATGAGTATAGCCAATTGATCTTCCAATACACATTCTCGTGTCCAAACTTCTAAGTGTATGGTGAAGTAAGTTTCACAAATATATTGCTCTTTTGACTAGAATGCTGACTTAATGACCTAAAAATACCCATTGGATGGGCAATCATCCAATCATAGGGTATTTATTCAAATATGGTACATAGCATGACCTATGGGCCAGGACATCATGGTTCAATTCCCTGTAAGGACACATGCCCAGGTTGTGGGGTTGATGCAGAAAGCAGGCAACCAATGATTCTCTCTCATCACTGATGTTTCTCTCCCTCTCTCCCTCTCCCATCCTCTCTGAAATTAATAATATAAATACATTTTAAAAAATATGGTGCATATTTGATATTAAAATTATCAAAATATTAACCATAAATATTACCTATACCCTTGTTCTGAGTTGTAAATTATTTCTCTGTATTCTATTATTTATCCTTGCTTTTGTTTATGACACAAATCAATGGATTCCCTGAAATGCCCAATTAAAAAAACTGAATTAAATAATTTGTTTATAAAGAAGTAGAATCACGGTTTCTACGGTATTTCCAAGTTTGTTAATGAACTGCTGGAATCCATTTACCCTCATGGATATTTCCAACTTTACGGTACCAATTTATAACCCAATATTATGAAAATACATTACAACTTTAAAATGAGACAGGGAAATATTTGAACAATGTAGAAATTTATTTCTTTTTAGTGTATTATGTTTAATTATTATTTTAAGTATTAAAGTGCAAACAATGATGTATGTTTTGACATAAACTTATGAAACTTATTATTTGGTCTAAAAATAAAATGAAGAAACTTTGAGAGGCATTTCAATGGATTATTTTAGTGAGCTTAGAAGAATGCTTACCATACAAAATAGAGTAGACTCAAACTAATTTTTCTCTGGCCATTGTCACTTTGAATCAATTTTTCTATTATTTATATAGGGCAGCACACTGTTTTGAATTTGCCATTAAAAGGTAAAATCCATATCTTTTGTCAAACTATTATGCACTACCCTATATACCTGCTTTTAGCAGATACCTACTTTTCACAAAGTGAGCATTTGCACATTTGAAGCAATGTGTCACGTTTCTGCTCCACTGACTAGTACTGCTTTAAATCTCTTGGATCGCGTCATCTTGTGTTTTGTCAAATCACGTTGGCTTTTCTACGTGACAAAATATACCGTGATGGAATGAGACAGAAGAAATGTAATGCAATATGACACCTCGGAAATTTAAAGGGTAAAGGGATTAGGTATTTGGTGTCAAATTAGATAGGGTATATCAAATCCAAAATGAGTGTGGCAGTCATTAATGGAGTGAAAGGTACAGTATTCACCCGATCTCTGAATCAGTAAGTGCTGAACTTCATCAGCACATATTTAGCTAACTCCAGGATACAGTTTGGAACATAAGAAAGTATCTTGGAAGATCATGGTCCTGAAGTGCACTTCAAGGTCATTTCGTGATGACAGCTTATAAAGATGACTTAATCCATATGATTCTTCAACAGAGAAAGTGAGTTTTATTAATTGTTGCTGATTTGCTGTATTTAAGAAATTATAATTTTTAGAGAGAAAAAGTAATACAATGGCATTCTGTCATGTTATGTTTGATGTCAGGATGTCACACACACACACACACACACACACAAAAAAAAAAAAAAAAACACCAAAGCATTTTAAGCTGTATAGGGAATGAGACAAAAAGAATCATAAAAATACAGATTTCTGAAGATTTAGTTTGTATCTTTAGGCATGTAGATTAAGTTTTTAAATTCTTGATATTAACCCAGAAAAAAAGACTGAAAGAAAGTTATAAATTTATTTCTTGCCCTCTCAAGTAGATAATAGTGAGTATCAGACAAATACTAAACAGAATCACTATTTCTCTAGTTTCCTGGTTGATATTGTTTAGTGACAATTAAGGGTTGTTATTTGCCTGGTTCTGCCTGGACTAGATACAACACTTTTTCTTATCAAAGTCAAATATTTTTTTTTGTTTATACAATCATGTTTTTGCTTATTTACCAAGATACAAGTTACCATTTATAATGGCTAACTATTTCCATTATGGCATTTTGAAATAAAGATGATTAGGGAAAAACTGCCTTCTGTATAATGGGCACCCATTTTTCAAAGAATGATATTAAGAATATAAGCAAACATTCATTAAATTTAGGATAAGAGCACTCTATTCATTCATTTTTTACTTTACTTTCTCCTTCATCATTTTAGGATTGTTGATTAAAACAAAATGATCTCTATGGTGACATTTAACCCTCTGGTAGGCAGTTAGGTCTACATGAGCACAGCAAGGAGATGAGCCAGGTACAGAAGGTCACCAGAATGAAAAGCCTAGGAGCCTAGCAATGGGCAAAATTGGGAAAATAAGGACCATAACCAGGATAACTTTCCCTCCCCTACATGTTGCTGGTCATGTGGTTTAGACCCCCCAGACCTTGCCTCTTTTGAGAAAGCATCCAGGTTTAAATTGTATTTCAAAGCCAGGACCAGAAAAGTAGCACACAAACCCCAGTGCTTGATGCCAGGTCCAGCTGCAATGACTAATGACTCCAGTCCTGGTGCCGACCAATCAGTGGAGACCATGATCCTTAAAGGACCCCCGGGAAAGCTGATGAATATTTTATTGAGATCCTGCCCTAGGGCCTTCTCTAAAATCCATGCCCTTAAAAGACGTTAGGATGGAGGACGCAGCATGCTCTCCCTCCCTGGAAGAGTCTCCCACCTTCCCCACCCCCTCTCTCTCCCCAGGCGAGTTACCTTTATCTTCCTCTCCTAAGCTCCAAGGTCTTTTCTTTGCCTCTGTCACTTGTTTCCTGAGCCCATTCCTTCCACAGCTCACTTCTACCGCATTGACTTCCTAAATAAATATGCTCTCATAGTTTGAGTCTTGGATAGGAATTCTTTCCTAGCCAGAACTCAAGTACCAAGGTTGCTAAACCAAAGTCCTATCTGATCCCACCAGTCTAACACCTGGTGCCATTCTTGCCACTGTCAACACCCCTTTTTAAAAGACTTGAAGACACTGAAATTCTTAATCTTAAAGTGCAGCAAACTCTAAACCATATTCTTTTGATCTTTCCCAATTAATTAAAGGTGTTTAGTTCTCCAATGTGAAAAGTTAAAGAATAATCAAAATATAAACACCAAATTGATTACTTGCAAATGAGCTACTCCTGCTCTTTTCTATCTTTTGTTTTCTTGAATGACTATTTTTTTACTTTTTTATTTTTTATTTTTGTAACCAGGGAATTTCTGAAAGGAAAGCAATTTATTATAAAGAAATCTAAAGAATAATTAACTGAAATCTCTGTCTCTCTGGCTGAATAATTGTTTTTAAGGCTGATAATGGGAAAAAAAGTAAAATAAAGTTAACGTTGCTAAGAGAGCCACTTAAAGTAACAGTCAAAAGGCTACTGAGGAGGCCGTTCCAGGGTCACTCAGTGGTTGAGCATCAACCTATGAACCAGGAAGTCACGGTTCAATTCCCAGTCAGGCCGCATGCCCAAGTTGTGGATTCCATCCCCAGTACGGGGCATACAGGACACAGGGCCCATGCAGCCTGTGTATGTCTTGTGCCTCAGTTCTCCCAGCCGCTATTAAGTTGCTAATCCTCTTTGTAACTCAGCTCAAAGCTGAACCATAAACATCCTGGAACAACTGCTATATGGACATGTATTTACTTTCTCCTTGTAGTTTTCATCTCCCTCATTTGCCAATGAGAACTATTATCACGGAAATTGGGACATTCTTTTTTCCACTGATACTAGGGGTGGAGTCATTACAATATCTCAAGGGAAAAGAATTTTCTGAGACTTGCACAGGAGGATGAATAATTTTTATTTGCCTGTAATTATATCCCTGGGTTTCCAAAGACCCATTCCAGTCATAGAAGCAAAGCACGGGTTGCAGTAGAGCTAGAATCAAAGCCAGTGTCCAGAGTTTCCATTCCATGTTGCAGTCAGGTCCAGTTTAAAATCAGGCTATTTATAGTCTATTAGTCCATTGTGTGCGGGGCCCACAGGGCCATAGGCTATGTGGGTGAATGTAGGGGAGCCAGGAGAGCATGGCCCATGCAACAAGAGTCCCGAGAGCCAAGACAGAAAACTTCTTTGTTCAGGGGATTATATATCTCACATCTTGAGCCCTTGCAGTTGCCAGGCCTATTCTAGCCAATGACCTATTGCCAGGTGTGACTGATAGGCAAGTATCTTGCTTATGCCACCCCAGCTTTACTGGGCATGCATCTATCTCCCTTCCATTGGACCCCTAGGAAATGTAAAGCTTTAGCTTCCAGGTGAAGTTGCACAAATGACATGTCTATAATATTTGGCCTTCCCTTTGCTGCTTTACCATATATATATATATATATATATATATATATTGCGAAGTGTCCCCTCAGGAGTTTGGCCCTGAGTTCGATCGTTCAATGCTCTAACCACCAGGAGGCAGTGTGTAACATGGTGTGTGACCAGCAACTGTGGCGGGGTGCTGAGGGAGCCAGGGAAGGAGAAGGCAGGAAGGTGGGGAACCTGATCAGCCCTGATTGGCGGCCAGACCTAGGGACCCTATCCCTGCCCAAATTTCATGCACCGGGCCTCTAGTTATTAATAATAAGTTAATTACAATGGTATTTGAACTAATCAGTCCCTATAAACCTAGCCAGAAGTTCTTTATTTGCATAAAATATTACATTTTATGGTTTTTGTCTTTATAAACCCTAACTTGCTTTTTCTTCAGTGCATAGTTTGAGTTACCATTGTGTCTCTTGCTCAGATTTCAACCCTTTTGCTCAGATAAATTCCTTTTTGGTTAACAGTCTACTGGGATAAATTTATTCAAGATTAATGAAGAGTATTTAAAAAATTAAAGTTTAGATAATTAAACTATTCTATTTTCCTTCACTCTTTATCTCAGAATAAAAATATCATGAAGAAAAAGGAGAGTCACTATATTACTAAAACCCTCCCCATGTCCATTTCTTTGGGTATGTTTTATAAAACAATTTACCAAATAAGACTTATTAAACAATTAAAAACTATCACCTAAACTATCAGATTTTAAAACTTCCAAAAAAGAATATAAAAAGCTCTAAGCCAAGATTTTATTTTTAGTAATACCAGGTATATTTCTACAACTGTAGGAATTGAAATCTGTGGAAGGAAAAAAAGACCACATACACACTCAATCTGACAAACTCAGGGGAGGCCAGCATAGTGGCCTTACAACTTCAGAGACCTAAAGTGATCACAGTATAGTCTGAAATTAAAACTTTCGAGCTAAAAGAGAGTCATGGCAGGTAGACATGTCCTAGAACAATAGCTACCATGACAAAGGTCAGTATTTACCTTAATTTAGCCCATTGTCTTTTTGCATCTAGATAACATACATTTGGCATGTCAGGGTAATTCCCCCCACCTTCTTGTTTTTTTCCAAACCCCCCAGGTACAACCACAGGACATCAGAGCAGAGACCACAGATTCCCTCATTGTTATTGTTGTCATGTTAATTATTGACTGTTAACTATCCTATCCACAAATGGAAAAGATGTATGTGTCCATTTAGTTAACTGTTTATCCAATCCCAGAATTTCTGTTTTGCTTTCTCCCACTTCTCTAGTCTATCACCAGTGAATTTCATGTATCCCTCTTACATATTTCCCTTTGATTTTTAGGTATAAAATAAGTGGTAAAATTGTCATGTATTTTTTCTGGAGCATTTTCTCAATCTGTTGAGATTTTGCTTCCCTGCAATTGTCATCAGTTTGGCTCAAATAAACTCATACAAATTCTCTTTAGGTTTGAACATTTCTTACATTGACAAGTCCAAGTAATTTGTTTTAATATTGGGAAATTATTAATGAATATTTTTATTGTATTTTATTTATTTTAATCCTCATCTGAAGATATCTTTCCATTGATTTTTAGAGAGAGGGAAAGACAGAGAGAAATATCAATGTGAGAGAAGCACATGAATTGGTTGCCTCCTGCAGGAGCCTGGACCAGGGTCTGGTCACGGGAGGAGCCTGTATGTGAGATATGTGCCCTTGACTGGAATCAAACCTGGGACCCTTTGGTCCATAGGCCAATACTTTATCCACTGAGCCAAACTGGCTAAGGCTTAATGAATATTTTTAACATTAAAAACACCAAAATATGTTTTAATATGCTTACTTCTTTCCTAACTTCAAGTTATATTAAAATAATACTTTTGTCTCCACCCGCACCATTGGCCAAGATGGAGGCAGCGGGAGGTCCTTGCACTGAGCAGACCAAAGCTAGAAATATGAATGAATAGGACCCCAGCTCACCGAAAGCTAGAAAGATGAATGAATAAGGCTTCCAGCATGCCAAAAGCTAGTAAGATAATTGAATAGGAAAAAAAAGCCCTCCTCTCCCTATCCCTATAAGAACAGAGGACTTCAGCAGTAACAGAGATGGTCTTTGAGACAAGAGCTGACTATTCTCCCATGTCCTGTGGCTCCTGAATAAAACCCCTTTCCTTTTGCAGCAGCACCTGACTCTCAAGTTTGACAGTCGATGGAACCTTCTTTTTTGTTTGTTTGTTTGTTGTTCATTTGTTGGGTTACATTTTGTTCATACTTAATTTATAAAATGTTACTTTCAACTCACCTAAATAAATTCTTTAGCCTTTGTTATATGGTTTTGATTGTTCAAAAGGGAAACAATGGGCCCCAAATAGAGTCACCTATCTTAGCCTCTCCCTCATCAGTAAAACCAAGACTTAATAACTAACTTAATTGCAGCATCATTTTTCCTAGGAATGTAACCTTTAATCAATCTAGAATTAGCTGGTCAGCACTAGTGATGTAATCCACCCAATAGACCACTTCCATTTCCCAAATAAAGGTGACCTTAACTGGCATAATTCACTATTTGCTAGAAATGTTCTTTTCCCACCCTCTTCAGCCCAATAATAATAATAATAATAATAATAATAATAATAATAATAAAAACCTTTCATTTTGTACAGATTTTTAGAGTTTCTTTCTATCTGAAAAGAGGAATGAATGCAAAGCCAATTATATCTTTACATTTCCTCAGTTTAAAAATTTTTTTTTACACATTTGATGGTAACAAAGCAGACTTTCAACTACTTTAGGGACATGTGAAGAAACACAGGCGTGATACATGTGAATACTTTTGAGTTCTCTTTTTCTTACCTTTTCCAAGGGCTACGGTTAGTTTCTCTTGGTTCTGCGCTCTGCGCACATTATATCAAGCTCCAGATCTGATTGGCTTAACACAGTTCTCCATTTGAAAAAAATCAATTAACATTGGTACTTAAAACAATTCCTGGACCCCCCACATTGCATCTAGGAGTTCGTTATCAAAACTCTAGTGTATGGATCAATGTCTCAATTGTAGTCAATCAGAATACTGGAAAAGAGATTGTTCTCAAATACCCTATGCAAATTCTTCAACATCAACTCAAATGCCCCCATATCTCCTCAAAGGAGGGCCCTCCAGAGCTGTCAGGGCTCTAAGGGGCCCTTTGATAAGATGCTACCATTAAACAGAAATCTAAAATTTAAAAACTAAAATTAATTTAAAATGTACTCTTTATAAGTCAACAAATTCCTTGGAGTGGTAGACAATACAAAATCAAAAACTTTCATATTGGAGATATCTAATAACATTCAAAGTGAGTTTCTATCTCAGCCAGTACAAGTGACTCTAGACTTTTCACTGAAAACATTCCTTTTTGCTATGTGATACATCTCCAGTCAATCTTTTAGGTAGGAATGTCCTCTCTAAATTAAAAACAATAACACAATTTACCTTCAATGAATTTCCTGACTACCCTAAACCTGAATTTTTATGTTTCTCACAATTTGTCCTTGATATAGAATAAGAAGAGTTCCAACAAAAGTCCCCATATTTAATTGCATTGCCCAGAAATCTGTGGGCTAATTCTAATACTGACATTGGGAGAATAAAATGTGCTGAACCTATCAAAACTTAAATAGTCATAACTGAACCTCTTCCAAAGTGCCTACTATCCATAAAAGCCTGAAGACATACAATGCCTCATTATCATAGAGAAAGACCTACTCATTCAGGGGCTGACCAATCCCTTTACCGTCCCCCACAACATGCCAATGTTTCCAGTCCAGAAACCTAATGAGTGATGATGGCAATTTGCTCAGGACTTGAGACCTTAACAAGATAGTTATTCCTTGTTTTCCAGTTGTTTCAAACCCAAATATCTTTTTGTCATAAATTCCACCAGACTCAAGATGGTTCTCTGTTGATCTTAGTTTAGCCTTTTTCAGCATCATTATAGATCCCAACAGCCAATACCTATTTGCCTTTACTCGAAACAATCAATTCTATACCTGGACAGTCATGCTTCAGATACATGAGTCTCCTTTTTATTTCTCCCAAGTACTTCACCAAGATTTAAGCAACCTTCAATTCCCTGAGAGATTAACTGTTTTACAATATGTACTAGTAGTCAATATCTTGCTGTGCTCAGTTACCAAATAATAATCTATAAATTTTTTTCATTTATTTGCTGCAACAGTTAGCTGGGGGGAAAAAGTCTTTAAAACAATTACAATTATCTCTAGACACCATTCATTAACCTAGGTCATAATTTATGAATCAAAGATATTCAGTTATCTCCAAAAAGAATTAGGCTAATCAAAAAATATCAGACTCACAACTAAATGACAGTTTTGTGGGTTCTTACATTGGCTGGCTTTTGTAGACTATGGGTTCTTCTTTTTTTTTTTTTTTCTATTGGGTTTTGCGCTCTATAAATTTACTAAAATTTTAGTCCTGGAACCCCTTCCTTGGGAAAATAAAGATGAGGTGCTTTTATGAGACTGAAATAAGCACTGCAAAATCCACCTGCCTCAGGGCTACCTAACTATTCATAATCTTTCACTTTATTTGTACAGGAGGGACATAGCCAAACTTGGGAATGGTTATGCAAAATCATGGCAATAAACATTGGCCTATTACCTGTTAGAGCAGACAGCTTGATTCAGTTGTTAGTGCCTATTCCTACAGCCTTAAGGCTATAGTTGCAACTGCAAAGTTAGTACAAGTATCAGCAGAGTTAACCCTCAGAAATAACATTTATTTACAAAGTCTACATGTGTCCAAATTCTTTTTAATTCTTAACTGACTCAAGATTTTTTTAATTTTTTTTAAAATTTCATTATTGATTAAGGTATTACATATATGTCCTTATCCCCCCATTGTCCCCCACCCCCCACTCATGCCCTCACCCCCCTGTTGCCTGTACCCATTGGTTAGGTTTATATGCATGCATACAAGTCCTTTGGTTGATCTCTTCCCTTACTCCCACCCTCCCTACCTTCCCTCTGAGGTTTGACGGTCTGATCGATGCTTCTCTATCTCTGGATCTGTTTTTGTTCATCAGTTTATGTTGTTCATTATATTCCATAAATGAGTGAGATCATGTGATATTTATCTGAAAACAAACTAACCTCCTATGAGATTCTTTTGCTTTAATTCTGCTATGTTACTAGGCCTGCCTGAGGAAGGCCAGTCCTGTGACTCCGAGGTAATTATGTCCCATTTTGTGATACCACATTCTGATTTATAAGACACTCTTTTAATTAATCCTAATTTAGTTTTGTTTATAGGTAA
The DNA here is from genome assembly GCA_025583905.1 of Ia io. Classification (NCBI taxonomy): domain Eukaryota; kingdom Metazoa; phylum Chordata; class Mammalia; order Chiroptera; family Vespertilionidae; genus Ia; species Ia io. The sequence continues at coordinate 35,618,903 of JAJQQW010000003.1, forward strand.
TACTGTAAAATGAAAAATGTAATTTCCAAGGAGATTATGCTATTACTAACCAATATAAACTACTTGAAAGGGGAAAACTCTCTCAAGTTTAGTCATCCCAACAAGCAGAGCTCCATGCCCTCACCAGAGCATGCTAGTTATAAAAATAAAAAAATTGTTAGTTAACATTCATACTGATAGCCAGTATGCCTTTGGAGTTATCTATGATTTAGAAAAAAAAAAAAAAAGGTGTTTTCTTATGTTCACAGGGACCCCAATAAAAATGGACGAGTAAATGGCCTTACTACTATACTCTCACCTTCTGAATTTGTTAAAATAAAAACTGAGGCTCACACTAAAAGCACTGAGCCTGAGTATCAGGGAAAGTCCCTAGTTGACTTCCAAGCAAAGGCAACAATAACTGAATCTATAGGGGTTGTGGCACATGTGGATAAAGTCCATTCTGTTTCTACAAAAATGACCCCTTTGTGCCAGACTTTTGCCATCCTAATGTCCTTACAACACAGCAATTGTCTGCTCCTTAATCAGAGAAGTCATGATGGGCAAAAATGGTTGTAAATTAAATAAATAATGAGGGCTGAGGAGACCCATGGCAGCCATTTGACTCTTCCAGGTTCTCTGGCAAACTCCATTTTTGGGGTTTTGCGTTTCTTTATCTGCCATGGTATAATTAAGATGACTCACATTATAAATAAATATTATTGGTGAGACTTATATATGATTGCAAAAACAGTTGACTACTAATGTTTTATCTGCAAGGTTCATAATCCTAGAAAAACTACCTTTGTTCCCAGAGGCCTCAAACCTCCTTCTTTGGACTCTTTAGACACCTGCAGCTGGGCTTCATTCAACTTCCACGTAGCATGGTTACCAATATGTCCTTGTTATTGTATGTATGTTTTTCTGGTGGGTTGAAGCCTTTCTCTGCCAAAAGGCTGACATTCTGACAGGGGCAAATAAACTTTTGGAAAACATGTTTCCCACTTGGAGTGCACCTTCCACAATCTCCAGTGATTGAGGCACCCACTTCACAAGGCAAATCATTCAAGCCTTAACAAAATATTGCAACTTCTTGGAATTGTCACTGTCCCTATCGCCCCATTGCCAGGTAAGATTGAAAGAACTAATGATATCCTCAAACTTAAACTCTCTAAACTTGCTGAAGCTACTGGACTCCCTTCACCTAAGGTATTACTTCTCGTCTTGCTGACAGTTGTAGTGCCCCCTTTTAGAAACATAAACTCATTGCACATAAGATAGTAAATGGTAGACCAATATCTATTGGTATATGACCCTCTGCTGCTTCCTTGTTATCTCTTGACAATATGACCAGGTGCTGTAAGTCTTTAATGTCTTGCACTAAAGCATATCAACAAATTCAAGAAGCCTTCCAAGATTTCAATTCAAAGGATCCTGTTGGTGATAATCTAGAGCCTGGTGACTGGTTATATTAAATGTCATCAGATGAAGACAGCCTCAATCCTTTTTGGAAGAGACCTCATCAAGTCAGGTGCACCTAACCACACACGGGCCCCAAATGGAGTCACTTGTGATAGGCCCTTATCAGCAAATCAAGACTTAATACTTAACCTAATTGTAGTTTCAGCCTCTCCCAGGAATATAACTTTTAACCAGTGAATCTGGAATTGACTGGTTTGCTCTAGTGGGGTATTCTGCCCCACAGACCTCTCCTGTCCCCCAAGGTAGGTGACCTTGCCCGAAACAATTCACTCTTTGCTAGGATGTCATTTTCACACCCTCTTTTGTCTATAGAAACCTTTTATTTTAGGGGTCTTTGGCACCCCTTTCTATCTGCCAGATGGGATGCTTCCTGACTCATGAATCATTGAATAAATCCAATTCAAACTTTAAATTTAACCAGTTGAATTTTTAACAGAAAATAATAATAACTTAATCTGTTAAGAAACATATGGAAGCTATATATCTATTATTTAATAATTTGTTATCTGATGAAATATTTAAATGATATCCAATCTTTGACCAAATTATTTTATGCATTTAAATATTTATGTGCATAGAGTACAAAAAAAACAAACTTTTCTTGGTAAAGTTCCATTTTGTGCTATTAGGCACCTAAAGAACTCCCTGGTAAAATGCACTCTTTGAAAATGAAAAAAAAAAATGTTTTTGATCTTCAGAGATTACAGAAGTTTAGTTAGAGACACTCCAGGTTACTCAGAAGACCCAGGTGAAGTGGGAGCACACAGGTACAGTGGGACATTAACTTTCACCTAATATTCTGAAGATATTTGTCTGCTGAGCTGGCATTATGCAGCAAAGGTGAACCTGTTTAATCTCTCTAGTTAGAAGGTGCCTCCATGCTCATCAGATATTGCAGCTTCATCATCCTGTAAGGATCATCTTATCATCTATGCCTACAGATAAAAATGAAACAAGTTAGAGTATGTACAACTACTTTTTATATTCAGAATTTTTTTTAAGCGTAAAAGAAAAGTTAGAGAAATTGAAAGTCCTTCTTGAACTTTTTATTTGCCACAGAAAAGGTTTCATATTAATTCCTCTCATATTCCACTGACAAAAAATAAGTCAGAAGTTCATACTGGAATTAAAGGAGGGATTGTAAACATAAAGCACCTGGTTGGGCACCTGTATCTCTACACACAGTGTAAACTATGGAAGTGGTTCATGACTCTGGGAGTTAGTTGTCTATCTTTACCTGACCAACCAAATATCCATTAAAGGTACATTTTTAGCTTTACCTATGTTCTCTAAAAAACTTAGGTAAAGGCTTTCATAATTATATTTGAGGTAGTTAAACAACTACCTAAGGTTGGTTTATCCCTGATGATATCAAAAGCTAACTCACCTTTTGCAGAGTATAGATTTTTAATGAAAATAATTCACATGAAACTAACTGAGCCTGAGATATAGATTTAAAAATATTCATACCTGTCTCACACTATCTATACTGAAGTACTTTTAATGTAAATTTTATCACAGCAACTTGACCAATATAATATTTGCAATGTACTTTTTTTCTAGCCCTTTTTAAATATGCTGAGTTATACAAATAATATAATTTACTGATTTTTCTTTAATGTTATAGTAAAAATGGAAAAGGCAATTAATAGCAGAAAAGAATCAAAGGAAATTTTTACTTTTGTAGAAAAGGGGGCATTGGTTTATTAATATCCCAAAGTAGCATTGTATTTTCAGAGACAGTACAGATGGAAGGATTCTTTCAGTTGGAGCCCTGCATATAATAATCATAGCATCCTTTTAAATGCTATCATGTCTGTACAATTACACAGTGAACCAAAAATTTAAACTCATGCAATGCCTGAAATTTAATTTTGAGTTACATGTAAACATCTCAACTGAAATAGAGGGTTCTTGCAAGTATATCATTACAAAGCATACTTAATCCAGATTATACTCTAGTTTAAAAAATGCCTTCAAAATATTCTTACAAACAGCATTGCTTTCAACAGATAGTACATGATTATGTAATTCTTTTAAAATAATTTCAGCTAAACTTAAGGCAAAAGTTATATATATATATATATATATATATATATATATATATATATATATATATATATATATACATATGTATATGTGTATATATATATATATATATATATACAAATCTATATATTTTGAAGGCATTTTTTAAACTAGAGTTTATATATATAACTTTTGACTTAAGTTTAGCTGAAATAATTTTTGTCTATATTTAGCTGAAATATATATATGTTTATATTTACAGAGAGGAAGGGAGAAGGAGAAAGAGAAACAACCATGTGAGAGCAGAAATCAATTGGTTGCCTCCTGCACACCTCCTGCTGGGGATTGAGCCCGTAACCCTTTATAATGTTTTTAAACTGGCATGCTATATACCAAACAATAGTCTGATTCCCTTGGGTTCCAACTTTTACCACCAAAATATGAACTATGTTAACATCAGAGCTTTTAAATAAATTGTAAATGAAGGAAACCCTTTGCAATTTTTATTATAGAGGATTAAAAGACATAAAAAGTTATAAAACATGTTGTCTACCCAAACTAAAAACAAACAAACAAAAAAACATAAAACTGAGCCAAAGGCCAAAATTCACATTGTCCCCATGGGGACCATCGGTCCATCCCTGAACAAAAGTGTGAAGATTAATTCTTTCTAGAATTCATGCAATCAGTGTTCTGTATATTAATTGGAAAACAATACTGAGAGTAAACATACAAACCTGTTACCTAAAACTGTAAGCTTTTATTTTCAAAAGATGAGGAAGGATTAAATTGAAGGCAGAATTGCATGAATATTTTTAGTGAACAATATATATTCTATTAAAAGTATGTAAATATACTTAAACAATTACTGCATGCTCTTATATGATTACTGTCAAAATAGTTAAATATATTTTGCAGATTATTTAAGGACACCTCTCTAATTGTGGCAGTGTTTGATAGTTCCAACCCATCTGAAGTAATGAAAGATTAAGTTAAAAATAAACATATTGGTACAAATTCGTCTAAAGTTTGCTTTAAAAAAAACGAGTATGTGTGTGTTCTAAAATTTATAATGATGACAGCTGCTATTTATTCATTTTCAAACTATTTCAACTTGTTCTGAAAGGTTTCTTGAACAGCCTTTTATGCCATCTGCCAGAGAGATGGGAATGTTTGCCTACAAAATTATCATTGTATGCAGTCATTACAAAGTGGATAGTATGTCACTCTTATCACTTGCATGAGGACATAAGAGGCTGTTAAACTAGACTATGTGGCAGATCTATGTAATTTACATAATGCAATAAAGTATAATATTTAAGCTACACAGGGCTAAAATGGATTTTAAATCATTTTAATTTTTCATTATTTTGGCTAGTGTGGTAATCCTAAAGGGCTTGGAGCCCTTGAAATTGATTTTGATTATAATCATTATGGTTTTATAATGAAAAGTGACTTTGTATGAGAGCACACCATCCATCGTAACTTTAAATGTAATTCCAATGGGCTAGGACATAGTAACAGTAATTCAATCAAATGGATATTAAAAAATAGATTATACAGCATTCAGAGCTGCTGACTAAATATATACTAATGAATTTTCTGTTTCATCATCTAAAGGACACTTATAAGGCTATTGTGAAGATGCAAAAATGACAATTTCTGAGCAATTATTTATTTTAGGAAATGAGTAAATCAATTAGGCTACCTGACACTTTATCATCTGATGAAAAATTTATCAGCTAGTTTGATTGTCATAAAAATAAAAAGGAATCTTTGAAGATGCTGAAATTGTTAATATCACTGATAGCTCTCTGTTCAGGCAATGAAAGGACATTTTGCCTTTCACACTAGTAAGGGTAATCAAGGAAACATCAGTAAATGCTTTTGTACTTATACTGAATTTTTTTTTGCCTTTTTTAAATAGGAAGATATGCAAATGTTAACATTATGAATCTCTACAACGGGAATTATATTTTGTTTCAAAAGTTTGCTCTCATATTAAGTTATTGTTTATATGACAAAAGTATTAGCTAATCAAATATGAGATGCATAAACATATTGTGTGTTTTTTTTATCAACCATTTTTAAAAGATCCATTAACAAAATTGCTTCTGGCAGTTTCATCTTCAGATCAGCAATTTAGAAACCTTTGTTATCACCAAACAGAATAAGCTGAGGAAGCAATAAAATAAGAAGAGGGAGAAATGAGAAAATAGTTAGGGTTCAACACTGGGATTCAATTTGTAAAGACCTAGAAAACCAAGTTTTTGTTTATATTTGCACCTAGACTTAATCATTTTGCAATAACTTTTTAAAAACTTATTTTGAATTCATAGTTTCTAAAGAATCAGATACTGGTGGGGTTAGCTAGTTATGTTATTCTATTCAGTGGTATATATTGATTTATAAAAGGAGCAGCAAGAATCCTATTATAATGTCTCTAATCATCTATTTTTGAACACCCTTTTTTTGAGATATCAAGACCTTAGAAAATACATTTGTATTCTGAGGTTTTGTTGCCAAAGTGCATTTTAAAACATTTTTAAAGATGGCTGATTGATTTATTATTTTTGTAATTAATTTTAGAGCTGGGGATATTAATGATTATAATTTATTCAATATAAATACAAGTCAAATACAGGTCAAAGGATATTTTCTGATTATTTTAAATGCATTTATAATTAATAGATGTCAGATAAACACATATTGTTACATTAACAAAACATGTTTCTTAGAGAGATACATTTCTTTTTTGAAATCATCGGTAGGTAAAACTATTTATGTGTGATTTCTCTATCTAAAACTTTACTTAAAAAACATGACTCATTTAAAATATAGTCATATTTACTCGCACGATACCCATGACAATCGGAGGTCTTTTTCAGAGAGGTCAGATCACTTGGTTTTGTAGAGAAGAGTGGCAACAAGGACTTGCAATACATCAAAATACTCTCAGGACACTAAGAAACGTATATACACAACTCAGCTTTCTGCTAATACTGAATCCATGCTCTCACATTGTTTTCTGAGTTGAAATATCCCTACCATGTTTTTTTTTTTTCTTCAGTTTGTATCTGTTACTATCTATATTCACAAGAAGTGAAAATCTTTAAGAAGCTATTTATACTTCTACCTATTTATACTTCTACCTTTAACAGTGTTTGTTTATGGAAATGTTTCCTTTACTTTTAGTAACACATACTTCAGTAACACATTTTTAGATGTGTGAAGCATGAACTGTAAACGTTTGCATTTTTGCAATCTGGGTTGGATTGCATTTACTCATTCATTTTTCTGTTTATCTCATTACTTACTCATTTCAGCTCAAAACTATATGATAGCCTGGGTGCAGTGATAGTATGTATACCCTATTTGTCTCGGGAGAAAGCTTAGATACACATTTTGTTTTTAACATCAGTGTCCTGAGTTGCATTTTCATAATATTGACCGTTCTTGCTGCCGTTGCGCTGCACACAGCCAAGTGTGCTGACCCTGATGAGAAAGACCTTCTGTTATCAAGTGGATGCTAAATCCTAGCTGTTGGCAGCAGCTTTGTGCGTAAGTGCGGTGGATTGAACAAACAGTCTCAGTGCCCTGGAGTCATGGAAAGGTCAGCAACAGCTCTGACCATTACATGATAGCTATTATTTTGCTCTGGAGAACAAGCTGCCCGTTAGGCAGTGATAGAGATAACTGATTTGACTGTGAAGCCGCTAAGCAAGTGCTAAGGAATTCCAGCAGTGGAACGTGTGATGATGCCTACGTAGCGCTGCAAGATAAACATTAGAGTTCAACAGCCAGGAAAAGCTCATATATATAATTTTTCTATGAGACAAAATCCTACAGGAAATTAGAGACCGACCATTAAAAATATTCAGATTATTTGCTTAAAAAGCTATATTGTTTGGATTTTTTAAGTGTGAAAAAAAAATGATTTTAAAATGTGCTAGCTTATTCATTCAACACCCACATTCCGTAATTTGAGGGATCTCTTTGTGGTAGAATAATAATGTCTTGACAAAAGTCTAGCTAACTGAAATTTCTCAGGTAGAACAACTTTTAGACTTCAGATCCCTCTCTCTCTCTCTCTCTCTCTCTCTCTCTCTCTCTCTCTCTCACTTCACTTCACTGTACTTTAAACCTGGTAAATTATATCTCTTCCTCATCACTTGCCCAAGTCCATCAGCCTTTAGTACCCACCCCAAATGCTACTATTAATATTTTTCTCACTGTTTCAATCCCAAATAAAAAAAAATATTTCCCCTTTTATAATATGAGCTATATTTAATGACTATACCACATCCCATTTATATTATGTTTCTTTATTTTGACACATGCACATGTACAAAAATATATTGAAGAGTTTTTAAATATGTTGACTATTATGGTGCAAAACTGGCTAATTAAAGTAATCTGTTTTCTCTGCTATTCTGAGAATATTTTGAGTTTGTGGGATGGTTTCAGAAGGAACAAAGGAAGATAAAGCATAGGGTTCTGAATGAAGAATAGGACTCAGATAGGGAATTGAAGACTATACACTATGAAATAGATCTACTTCTTTTTCTTTAAATATTTTTTATTGATTTTTTACAGAGAGGAAGGGAGAGGGATAGAGAGTTAGAAACATCGATGAGAGAGAAACATCCATCAGCTGCCTCCTGCACACCCCCTACTGGGGATATGTCCACAACCAAAGTATATGCCCTTGACCAGAATCGAACCTGGGACCCTTCAGTCCGCAGGCCGACCCTCTATATACTGAGTCAAACCGGTTAGGGCTAGATCTACTTCTTAAGAGAATCTACAATTTGTAAGCAAAATATAGAGGAAGAAAAGTAATTTTCCTCCTAGGTTCTTAGCTGAGAAAAGATTAGCAAGAGACAAAAAAAAAAGCTTAATTACACATTATATATGTTTGTACTTATGAGAGCCTCATGAAGATTTGAGATTCAGGGAAGTGAATGAAGAAGGAAATATTTTAGACAAAGAAATGATACATTTGTGTTTATTGATAAGACAAAGAGCTTTGAGACACGTTTTATTTACACTGTCTTCTCGGCCCTAAATTCCCCTTCTCCAGTGATAAGGATGCCTTCTACCCTCCTGGTAGAGGAAGGATACCTTTCACAGGAGATTTATCTCCTGCTTTTAGGGCAACAGAGGAGGTTCAGAGAATCCTTCTTGCACTGACAATTTCTCAAGTACCTTCAATTCAAAATAATCAATATGCCAAAATGGTATATTTGGGGGTGACATATGCTGAACCCTAACAAAAGTTTTTTTTGTTTTTTTTTTAATTCAAAAATGTTCACTGAGAATACTTATTATTTTCTTTATAACATTGTAAGGTCTGATCTAAATATCACAATAGAGCTGTTAAAGGACTAAAAAGAAGCAAATAATGAATCTTGGTTCATAAATGATAAGAAATTCTACAGAAGTATATATCTTGGAGTTAATATTTTACTGGTAGGAAGCATTTGGAAACCCACTTGCATTGAAAAGGAGGGATTCAAGGCAGTATCACTCAAATCTATCAGATGACAAAGGTTGTTGACTGACATATGAATTATCTATAAATATGTGTGGTTTATTTTCTTTTTGTGAAACTGAGTATTTATACCTTAGATTAAGATGTGCTCTCAGTATATATTAAATGATAAATCGAATTTAGGCAACAATATCTATAATAAGAAAAGCGCAATATGCTAATTAGACCAGACAGCTGAACAACATTCTGGAGGAAGCCACGGTGGCGGTGGGGGCCAAGACAGAGGCAGTTAGGGGTGATCAGGCAGGTAGGTGAGCAGTTAGGGGTGATCAGGCAGGCAGGCAGGCGAGTGGTTAGGGCTAATCAGGCAGGCAGGCAGAGTGGTTAGGGGCGATCAGGCAGGCAGGCAAGTGGTTAGGGGAAATGAGGTAGGCAAGTGAGCAGTTAGGAGCCAGCAGTCCCGGATTCAAGAGGATGCAGGCTGAGTGGAGGGATTCCCCCTGCCCGCCCCGTGCATGAATTTCGTGCACTGGGCCTCTAGTTGTATAATACTCTGTAAAAAGTTAGGGTATAACAAAGGAACAACACATAATGATAACATAATCATAGAACCTGCTACTCTGTTTTGATTCATCACTGTTGGATGAAGAAGTGTCAGGTAAGAGAGGATACAATATTATATAGAGCAAAAGAAGGGTGCTTTAGAAACTTTAAACAGCTGTGAACAAAAGTCCATCCTTCATACTTCTCTAATAGTGTGCTGTGGAAGTGCCTATAATAGTCACTGCACTGTGTGGAATATAGTAAATTGAAAAAAACCTGTGTCAGTAAATCATTCTACAGTCAATAAAAACCTACTCTGCATTTGGCATAATGACATGTGAAGCAGTTCCTTACTGAAGAGCACGTAGACTATGCACATCAGTGTATAGTAACACCATACTGTAGTTACTGTCTCACTTTTTATTTTTCAATTACAGTTTACATTCAATTACAGGTTACATTCAATATTACTTTGTGTTAGTTTAAGGTGTACTGCATTGTTATTAGATAATTATATACTTTACAAAGTGTCCCTCTCCCCCAATATTGCCAGTATCCACCCACCTGGCACCATACATAGTCATCACCATAGTATTGACTGTATTCCCAATGCTATACTTTACATCCCTGTGACTATCTTTTAACTACCAATTTGTACTTCTTAATCCAGTCACCTTTTTCACCTGATACTGCCTCTTACTTTTTAAATGAGAAAAATGAAGCATGAGGAAGCTAAACAAATTTCTCACTGTCTTTTAGTCATGAGGTAGTGGAACTTGGGTGTGAATCAAGTTAGTCTGCTTTTAAAGTCTATAAACTTAAACACTATATTACTCTGTGTATCTATAGTGTGGGGGTATGTTATTTCTTTGCCACCAGCTATTCCTCCACCTTTTTTGTTCATCTTTCTCCTGTCCTCTCCATTTTCCCTAACTTCTCCCTCCATCTCCACTTTCTTTTTCTCCCTTCCAACCTCCTTTTCTCTCTTCCATTTTCCTCTTTTTTTCTTTTTCATTATTGTATTAAATTTTTTTCAGAAAATGCTTTTAATTTGTGATGGTTCACAAAGCCAGAATAATCTATGTACCCCAGAAACTTCAACCTTTCAGAACACTTTAAAATTTATCTTTATTTTATTAAAAATTAAATTACAGTTATCATTCATACTATATTAGTTTAGGTGTACAGCATAGTGGTTATACATTTATATTCCTTACAAATTCTGGTACCTGCATGACACCATACATAGTAATTAAAATATTACTAACTATATTCCCATACTGTGCTTTATATCCCTATGACTATTTTGTAATTGCCAATTTGTACTTCTTCATACCTTTAATTTTTCTACCTAGCATCTTAAGCCCCCATTCCATCTGGCAAGTTTAAGGTGTTTTCTATATATATGAGTTTGTTTCTGTTTTATTTTGTGTTTTAGATTCTACATATAAGTGAAATCATATGATATTTGTCTTCATCTGATTTATTTCACTTAACATAATATACTCTAGGTTCATCCATGTTGTCACAAATGGTAAGATTTCATTCTTTTTTATGGATGAGTAATATTCCATTGTATACATGTATCACATCTTCTTTATCCAATCATCTATCGATGGACACTTAGCCTGCTTCCATGTATTGTCTATTGTAAAAAATGCTGCAGTGAACATAGGAATGCATATATCTTTTTGAATTAGTTTTTCTGAATTTCTTCAGGTAAATACCCAGAAGTGGAATTAATGGGTCATATGGTAGTTCCATTTTTAATTTTTTGAGGAACTACCATGCTATTTTCCATAGTAACTGCACCAATTGGAAATCCTATTAACAATGCCTGAGGGTTCCCTTTATTCACATCTTTACCAATGTGGATTTATTGGTGATAGCCATTGTGACATGTGTGAGGTGATATCTCATTGTGGTTTTAATTAGCATTTCTTTTATGTTTAGTGATGTTGAGCATTTTTTATATGTCTATTGGCCTGTATGTCTGTATGTTCTCTTTGGAAAAATGTTTATTAAGGTTCTCTGCCCATTATAATAAGACTGGAGGCCCGGTGCACAAATTCATGCACCAGTGGGGTCCCTTTGCCTGGCCTGCAGGATCAGGCTGAAACCGGCTCTCTGACATCACCCAAAGGCTCCCAGATTGCAAGAGGATTCAGGTCAGGCCAAGGGACCCCACCGGTGCATGATTGGGGCTGGGGAGGGATGTGGAAGGATGGCCAGCCGGGGAGCGACCACAGGAGGGCTCCAGGGCATGTCCGGCCCATCTCGCTAAGTCCCAATTGGCCAGCCCCTAGCAGCAAACTCACCTACTGGTCAGAGCATCTGCCACCTGATGGTCAGTGCACATCATAGCAACTGGTTAACCGGTCGACTGTCTGGCCCCTGGTGGTCAGTGCACGTCATAGCGAGCAGTTGAGCAGCCTTAGCATATCATAGCATATTATGCTTTGATTGGTTGAATGGCCAACCAATCAACTGGACACTTAGCATATTAGGCTTTTATTATATAGGATTGCTTGTCTTTTTGATGTTAAGTTCTGAGTGCCTTAAATACAGGGTGTCCCAAAAAATGTATACACACTTTAATAGCTGATAGCTTATTTTGAAAATAAAATGTATTTTAAAAACACTGCCTTTATAATTATCCAAAGTGTGTGTATACATTTTTGGGACACCCTATATTTTTGATATTAACCCCTTTTGGATATATCATTGGGGAATATCTTCTTCCATTTAATTTTGTTAATGATTTCCTTTGCTATGCAAAAATAAGTTTATTTATAATGAGACCCTTCAGCTTTTTGGGGTAGATGAAAAAGGAGCCTTTAAAACTGTTGAACTCGAGTATGTTTCAGGGCACAGGAATGAAGACTCTTGAGCCAGGAACAGGAGAGATCTGCCACACCCTCCAAAAGGAGTACCTTCACTCAGCTATAAAAGCACCTTTGAGATAGAAAAGAGACAATCTGTCCTTATGCAGGTAGTTTCTTGGGGATAAGCAGGAATAATTTTCAGTGTTTCTTATGGTAATAGTGCAGTAATTTCTGTGTATGAGAGTGTGAGGGATGTAATATAACACAAGATCATATATTAGAAAAGCTAGTATTTTGTTTACTATGTTTCTGTTTCTTTAAAAATTTGTGAACCTTAATAGGGAGAATGACTCTCAGTGATATGCTAACTATGTGGCCCCATTTGTCTGCCACAAAATGACTGGGTGGAAAGTTACATCCATTAAAATTAAATGTTTGCTAATAATATTCAGTGAGATATCAGGGACACAATGGGAAAAGGGTCTTTTTTTTTTTTTGTTTGGATGATTAACTTTAATGAATGTTAATTAATTAATGTTAAAGGTGTTTTACTACATTACTTGAATGCCCTCATCAATGAAAATGTAGAATGGGAAGCAAGAGTTTTACTTCATAAAAAAAAAAAAAAAAAAAGATTCTAATCATAGATGTAAAACCAGTACACATGTCAGATAAATTAAAAATGTAGCATCCCACCTCTTTGCCAAAAGGTCATCTCTAGAGAAATCAAAATGTGTAAAATACTGATAATGTTAAATTTGTTTTTTGTAAAAATGTGATTGACTTTCTTCCTCAGTATAAATGTAATTATCATATTTATCTTAACATTTACTTTACACTTTTCTATATGTTTAATAGCTATATACATAGTAATCTGTGAGTTGTGACTCAATTCTATTTCCTGTTGACTTGCTTTATATTGATTGTGAGGTATCTTGCTAAGAATTAACCTATAATAATAAAAGCATAATATGCTAATTAGATCAGATGTCCTTCTGGAGGAAGCTGGGGCTGCGAGGGAAGCCCAGGTCCCAGGTGCCAGAGGGAAGCAGGGGCTGGCAGCCAGGGGAAGGAAAGCCTACGCTTGCATGAATTTCGTGCATTGGGCCTCTAGTTATTCTATGAAAAGATAAACCTTCTTGGACTATAGGGAAGAAACCAGAGAATGCTAATACAGAAAATCAGTTTTTATTCCTCTAAGTGAATTCTAGTTGCTTCTGAGGGGTATAGATTACAATGTTTTGTCTTGGACTTTGGTGCAATTATCTCTATGGTGTCACACGAAATTCCCAATGCAAACAAATGAGGTTGTTAACTTCAGCAGGAAAGAAAAAGAAACAGGTCAATGTTCAGAGCACTAGTCCCCATCGTCTCTCATGACTTCAGACTACAGTACAATATACAAGTTGTCAAGGTTCTTCAAATGTCATGTTTTAGAAAAGAATGAAATTCTGAAAAAAAAAATCATTTATTCATTTTATTAAATTTTTTACATCTTCTTAGGTAGTTCTCTATAGTTATTTTTTTCAATAGTTTAGATATGCTTTTCTTACCTATGATTATTAAAAATCCTAATTTAATGAAATAACTTTTATGAAGCATGAGCATGATTAATTGCATTTTTTCAGCACCAGGTTACTTTGCAAAAATGTGTTTAGACTTCTCAGCCAGACAGCTGTTCTCTTTGCACTGTGTTTTTAAGTAAAACACTTGAGGCAGGGTGACATCATTCAAGCCATATTTAAACAGAAGAGAGAGTTCCCAATGTTAGAATTTTCAGATGCATCATTTAACTTTAGATGATGCAGAAAGCACAGTTATTTTATTTTTGTCTTAAATGTAAAATACATGAAATATAAAAACAATCACAGTTATGCTGAGTATAATGCAGTCTCTTAAATGGTGGCGCAGGCACACAATAATTAAACTAATAGACAATTAAAGCTGTGTCTACACTGATCAGCTTATTTAAAAAACAGGGTAGAAATCTCTCTCTCTGCCTCTCAAATTTCTCTTTCTTCCTCTTTGTCTCCATTCTGTGAACTAAGTCACTGCTCAAGAAAAGTCCTTTTTTTCTTAAGCATAGTAAGAGACATTGTTCAAAGACTACACAAGAAGGCTAAAACTTCATTTCCAAACTGTCCTCTATGAGAGAAATCAATATGACAATTTATTAGATAATCGTATAATAATACAGACAAATATTCATTTGTTTTACTTGTTTATTATATACCAGCAAGTTTTCTACTGCTAGAAATAGCCTGGTCAAAATATAGATAAGTCTAAAAACAACCTGATGTCCATCAATATTGGAATATTTACATAAATTATGAAGCGCCCATATAATTTAGCAATGAAACAATAATTTTGGCATTCATATACTGACATCAAATTGCATTTTTAAAAATAAAAAAGTTAATAGAATAATATGCTGCTGTAAAAAAGAAGGAATTCTTACCATTTGCAACAGCATGGTTGGAACTGGAGAGCATTATGCTAAGCGAAATAAGCCAGTCAGAGAAAGATAAATATCACATGATCTCACTCATTTGTGGAATATAATGAACAACATAAACTGATGAACAAAAAAATATCAAGAGACAGAGAAGCATCGATCAGACCATCAAAACTCAGAGGGAAGGTAGGGGAGGGTGGGGGTAAGGGAGAGATCAACCAAATGACTTGTATGCATGCATATAAGCTTAACCAATGGACACAGACACCAGGGGTGTGAGGGCATGAGTGGGGGGTTGGGGGCTGTGGGGGGATAAGAACACATATGCAATACTTTAATCAATATAAAAAATAAAATAAAATAAACAAACAAACAAAAAAAAAACCTGTGATACATCTACACAATGGAATACTACACTGCTATAAAAAAGAAGGAACTTTTACCATTTGCAATAGCATGGATGGAACTGGAGAGCATTATGCTAAGTGAAATAAGCCAGTTGGAGAAAGATAAATATCACATGATCTCACTCATATGTAGGATATAATGATCAACATAATTTGATGAACAAGAATAGATCCAAAGACAAATGGCAGGGGAGGTGGGGTGGGGGGTTAGAAAGCAACCAAAGGACTTGTATGCATGCATATTAGCATAACCAATGGACACAGACACTGGGGCGATGGGGGCTTGCCCGGGGTGGGAATGGCTGGGAGGTGAGTGTCAGTTGGGAAAAAAGGAGGCATATGTAAACTCTAGACAATAAATAAATTAAAAAAAAATAAAAAATGAAAATAAAAAAGTTTAGAAATGAAACAAGTATCAGAACACTTGATAAACAAAATAAAATAAAACTCATTATTCAGGCTTGTGAGGGTTTATGCTAAATTGTGAAACATACAATCCTGTCATTGAAGAAAGAATGAAGTTCTGACATTTGTCTTTACTGTTTTAGTTTTACCTTATTCAAGAATATAAATGAATATACGTATAAAGAAAAATTCACATCAGAACTATACCTGCTTGACGGTTGCAACTATCTATTGCTACAGATACCAAAGTTCAACAAAAATCACAAGTTTTCTAGGAAAAGTAATTGGCTATATGGAATTTACAAAAATGTTTTATATGCATGTTATTCATACTGGTAAAATTTATAATTTGTAGATATAGATTTAATGTGCTTCCTATACCTACTTATAAAAATTCAGAATTCACACAACCTAAATTATTGTGTAATGCCCCAAACAGTTTATTTTTCTCAATAATTTTAATTGTACTTTTGTGTGTGTTTTTAGTACTGACCTTTTATTTATATTCAGTTTCTCATCACAAAACCAAACTCACTGCAAAAGGATTTTTTAAAATCTCTAACTCATCTTTAAAGTGCTATAGCTCAAAGTACCTGCAAAGGTATTTGCTAAGATTGGCTAACTCAACTGTATTCTATTCCTCTATCCAAACTAACCTCAAGCATAAGAAAATTCCAGTGTCAAGAGCGTGAAGCAAATTTTCTATAAAGTGCATAAGTACTTGTTCCAATCTAACTTGATTCTTCTTCCCCCATCAATAAATTTTATCAAAAAAGAGATTCTTAGTTATTTCTAAGTGTACCAGTTAATAATACAGATTTTTTTTCAATAGATGGAGTTACACATATGTTGATATATATGTGATTTGATATGTATGCTATTTTGTTGTATTGACAGAAAGCTTCAAAACTTCATATGTCAAATTTGCTGAAGGTGTTAACATCATAGATATTTTTACACTTAAAAATGTCGGATTTCATGCCAAAAAAAAGAGCATTTGCTGGAAGTTTTAATTCATTACTTTATTTTGAAGAAAAGTGTGCTGAATCCTTCGGGAAGCTTATGGTAAACATGCTCCATCTCAAGGTACTTGTGAACACTGGTTTAAATGCTTTAAAAATGATAATTTCTATGTGAAAGATAAAACATGTCCAGGTCAACCGAAAAAGTTTGAAGACCAACAATTACAAGCATTATTGGGTGAAGATGCGTGTGAAACTCAAAAACAACTTGCAGGAAAATTAAATGTTGCTCAGCAAACACTTTCTGATCATTTAAAAGCAATGGGAAAGATTTTAAAGGAAGGCAAATGGTTGCCACATCAACTGAACGAAAAACAAATGGAAAACTGAAAAGTCATCAGTAAAATGTTGCCAAATAATAACATCAAAAACCAAGCTGAATTCTGGCTAACTTCTAGTCTGTAAAATCCATGTATTGTTTTATTAGGTAGTTGAATTCAGACATTTTGAGCATGTCTGAACCAAATATTACTCCTGGGACTCTGCTATAAACTTTCTATTAACATAACTCATATTAGCTATAATTAGTTATAGCCATACCTATGTTTCACTCTTGCTAGACTATAGACCTCTGCATTTAATTGGAGCCATGTACTTACACTTCATGTTCTCAGAGCTGTCATATCTGTAGGCAAGTGTTCAAACACTGAGAACTCACATTTAAAGGGATGTGAAATACATAGGATAGTGTTAAAGACTTATAATTCATGCTGAAAGAGCTGGTGTATATGTGTGGATGTGGTTTGAACACTTATAATTCACATAGAGCTGTGAAGGGTTTAGGAATGTGACTCTCAAAAGGGGAAAGTGGGTGGATGCATTGTCTCATCAGCACATGGAGTGAAAAGAAGTAAGGACATAAAGCTAATCTTTGAGGAACTCTGAACAGATTATAAGTAAGCCTACAAAGATGATCCAAATTCAGTGGCCAGTGGGGGCAAAACCAGAAGAGAAGGGAATCACAGAACTCTGAGTAGGGATGTTTGAAAAAGAGAGGTGTCAGCATGCTAAATACTGCTTAGAAGTCAAATAAGATGAAGTCTGAAAAATTCCCATTAAAAATGGCAAAAGATTCAGGTTTAATTGGGAAAATCCAGGTTTACGTCTATATAAACCTTATTGCCCAGCCTGGTTATTAATTATTTCCTTTCTATTTTTAACAGCGACAGATTTGGATGATGCATCTTGGAATCAATGTAGTTATCACTGACCTTAGTGAGAAGTTCTCTGGCTTTGTAATAGGACAAAAAGCCCAATTTGTATAGTTTGTCAAGTGAGTGGGAATTGAGAAAAAGGAGATAATTTTTAAGTAAGAAATTAACCCTAAACATTATCGTGAGAGATGGATTAGTACATTGCACTAGGGAGATAACATCATGAGCCCTTTATTTCACTGGGATAAAGTAGTTTTAAGCTTCTGGAATATTACTGTCTTGCTAAATATTTCTTCTGATCATTGGCTCTTTCCCCTGTGTTTTTCCCATCTCTCAGGAGTACAAGTGGTCTTCTTTATTCTCAGTAAGGAAGGGAAGCTGATTTAATTTTTGCCTACTCTTTTGGCACTTGCTAACTAACATTCATACTTATATTTTTATCTTTTTTTCAAATTTTATTAAGATTTTTTTGAAACAAAGTTCATTTCTTTAGTTGTTAAATGATACTTTTTTTGTAATCACACACTGTATTCTCTCACTCTTATTGGAAACTTTAAAAGGTAAAAAACATGGTATTTTTTCCTAATGTAACTTAGAGGTTTATTTATAATAAACCAACTCTCTCTCTCTCTCTCTCTCTCTCTATATATATATATATATATATATATATATATATATATATATATATATATATATATATATATATATATAAAGCCAACTCTCTCTCTATATATTATATATACACATATATGTGTATACACACACACACACACACACACACACACATATATATATATGCCTAACAATTCTAACAGAATAAAATGTTCAGATAACAGTAAATAATAGAACCCCGTGTTTGTGTTACAAATGAAGTTACTCTTTCACTCTTTCTATACAGGTGAATTATATTTGGTAGGTTTTTAGAACTGATTCGTGCCCTAGCTCCTCCACATCTATGACAATCCCAAAGAACTGATTCATGCCCTAGCTCCTCCACATCTATGACAATTCCTCATTCTATTTCAAAGTCCATTTGGGAAGTCTAGTTCCACAGTGACTGAACAAAATTATATTTTAAAAAACACAAAAATGGATTGTTTATGAAGACTTAAATAATATCAGCAGAACATACTCCTTCAAGAGGAATGTAAGGAAGACTACTATGTATTATCATATCATAATATAAATGTGCTGTTTTATATTTTTATAATATAAAGCCAATTATAACTATCAAGAAGTAAAACAATGAACTTACATTAGCCACTGTGAGCAAGGAGATATATCAGCAGTGTTTTCCTACTGCCCGTATCCTATATAATCCTATATAATAAAGAGCTAATATGCTAATTAGACCGAACAGCAGAACGACCGTCCAGAGGACCTTCTGTACGAAGCTGGGGCTTCAAGAGTTGAGCCCCTTGCACGAATTTCATGCATGGGTTCTCTAGTGAATAATATATTTATCTTTAGCAATGGCCACAACCTTCTTATTACCTTTAAGTCCAAACTTCTGAAATAGTATTTTTGCTGTTTAGTCTTCACATTCAAATTCAGAGCTCATAAATTGTAATAATTTGAAGTTAAGCAATTTATGATTGCTATTCACTTTCAGGTCTCTCTAGTGAGTTTTGTTAATACAAATCTTCTATTTCATTACATGTGTAGGAAAATGTAATATGTTCAGTTCAATTGAATATGTTTAATTTAAAATTCTGAGTTAAAAATATAACCTTCCTCCTTAGTATTGCTTTCTGATTAACTGAGAAATAAACCCTTTATATATTTTGTGTTGAAATATTCCTATAAAAATATCCCACTCCAAAATAATGCTTATAACCACTATCAGGTTACAAATAAAAAATAATAATAAAATATAGCAGTTCTTACTTATGTATTTCAAATAGAATAAGAAGTATGGGGTTGGGATTTGGAAACCACTATGGATTGTTACAGAACAGAAAAAGTTAGTCCACTCAGAGCTAGCAGAGCCAAACACTAAACATGGAGAATTTCAGTGGAGACATATTGGCTATTTTGTTATGTATGGTGTCATCCAAGAGAAAGAAAAACTAATAATCAGAAGACCAAACTCCCTGATTTGGGTTTTGGGGTGGGTTTTTAAGGGTTTAGGGGGAACAGGTGTGTGGAAGTGCTGGCAAGAGGAGTTTTTTTTTTAATTGATTTTTTACAGAGAGGAAGGAAGAGGGATAGAGAGCTAGAAACATCGATGAGAGAGAAACATCGACCAGCTGCCTCCTGCACACCCCCCACTGGGGATGTGCCCGCAACCAATGTACATGCCCTTGACCGGAATCGAACCTGGGACCTTTCAGTCCGCAGGCCGACGCTCTATCCACTGAGCCAAACCGGTTTTGGCACAAGAGGAGTTTTAAGTGAAGGGCTTGGAACTTGGCCATTTATGGCAAGGGGCATCAACACAGGATCTTTCTGGACAAAGGACCCTCCGCTTCTGAAAGGGCTCTTTCCGCTGTTCAGTCAGTTATATACAGGAGTGGGAGTAAGTCTTTGGCTCCTAGTACAGCAGGAGTCGAAGTGCTTTCTTCTGCACATGCTTGGACTGCATGACTTTTTGGTCTGTTGTCTCTGATAAGCAATTCAGCATCTCATTAAACCATTCTGAGCTGGTTTGCAGTTACATAATTACACTTTTGTCACATAATTGTGTGACACATAGGCAAGACTTTAACCACTGCTTACCCTCAGTGTCTTGATCTGCAGAGTGTATGACTTCCTACAATCCAGGCAAAACAATTTACTGAAAAATGTTAGGGAAACATATTTTAATATTGTTATTATTGATCTGTGTATTTCCTATTGTGTAAAACATTGTTATGCTGCGATTTCATTGCAGTGTAAAGCGACCACATAATAAAATTTTTATTTTTAAAAGTACAATAAATGTGTCTAAATTAAGAAATATTATAAGCCAGAGACGATAATACTTGCAATTTTTATACAGCCTATGCCATGAAAGGCATTACTGTGAATGCTTCACATGTAATTACTTAACATTCAAAAAAATTTCCTAAGGTGGGTGTTTTTTTCATCTTTGTTATACAAATGAAGAAACCAAGACAAGAAATGTTTAGCTAATGTGCTCAAGCTTAAAGGACTAGCAATCATAAAAAACAGTAGGCTGAACCCAAATTCTATGCTCTAGGTTACATTCTACTCTATTATTTAGTAGTACTACTAGTTGTCCTACTTGTAAAAATAGTTAAGGCCCAGAAAAAATGATTTATAAATATTTTCTACCTTTTTGCTGACCAATGGAGGGTGAATTAAACTATTTAGAATTTTTTTTTTGCCTGAATGGGTATTTTGTTTCACATACACAACTCCATTTTTAAAAGCTTCATTAATATATAATTGTTAAAAAATAAAATATTTTTAAATGTTGGTTTATTTGATCTAGTAACTGGAAACATCATATTTTAGTTGTATGCTGCATTACATTTTCAATGTGTATATATCCTATTGGAAATTCAATTCGCTATGATAATTAAACATTAATTCTAACTTTTATAACAGATCATAATACAATTTTCCTACAGATAGGATCTTAAGACTAATTTGCAAAACTATTCTGATTTTACTAAAATAAATAATTCATGAGAAAATATGTTGCATTATGAACCAATCTTACTTTTTTTCTGACATACTTGTATTTACATCTACTGTTTTATAATATAAAGAGAAGCAATTTGCAAGGGTAGGAAACTGGCAATAAATTCTTTTCCACAGAATGGATGCACCAAATGTGCCATTTAAATATTGCATTAACATTTTATGAACTGGGACTAAGCCAAGTATTGTCTGCCAGGCATAACAAAGAAAAAAGGCCAATAGTGATTATCCCTTTCAAGTTTTGTTTTTATTTGCCCATTGTATGCTGGATTTGAGAAAACATGCTTTTAAGGAATTTGTTAGCTCATTAAGCATAGACTGTCATTGTAGATCAGAGTCAGAAACCTTTCAATATAAATAAAATCCTTTGAGCCACAATTATATTACAACCCTAGGAAATTTGCTTTATATTATGTATACTTTTTGTTTTCAATACAAATATAAAATGCTATTTTAATTTTAAATCATGGCAATATTCTGTTTTCAATACCTTAGCATGATTTGAGCAAAAATATTTGCTTTTTTTTTAGAACAGCAAAACATCTGAGTGCAAAAATGCCTCTAACTGTAACTAGTCTGCTAAAATTCATGCTAAGAAATTTAGACTTCAGTACCTTCTGTTGCAGAAATAATTTCAAGTCATAAATGAGAAATTTAATGTAAAATTAACCTGTATAAAACACTTTATAAATTTTGTTTTTCAATTACAGCTTACATTCAATATTATTTTGTATTAGTTTTAGGTGTACAGTATAGTGGTTAGACAGTCATATACTTTACAAAGTGGTCCTCTTGGTATTTAAAGTACCCACCTGGTACCATATATAATTATTACAACATTATTGACTATATTTCCTATGCTGTGTTTACATCCCCACAACTACTGTGTAACTACCAATTTGTACTTCTTAATCCCTTTACCTTTTTCGCCCAGTTTCCAAACCCCCTTTCCTCTGGCAACCATCATTCTGTTATCTCTATCTATAAGTCTGTTTCAATTTTGTTCATTCTTTTATTTCTTTTTTAGATTCCACATATAAGTGAAATAAATATATGTTATTTGTCTTTCTCTGTTACAGAAATATTTTATCATTGGTTGCTAACATGCAGGTGCTTTCCCTCCAAATATTATTTCTAACATTTTACTTATTTTGAGTATTAATATATCTATTATTGAAATCTTTTATTAAACTAGGCATATTAGGCATGGTGAATACAATGACTACTTAAAGACAAATGTCAAGATCCTAAAAAAATAATCACTATTGTAAAACAACCACAATGATCACATCTGTGGACTTATGAGAGAAATACTGAGTGCTTTGGGAACACCCATGTTGAACACTCTTTGTCTATTTATTCAGTGATATCATGTGTGCAACAACATCAGTGGATTTGTTGACAATTTCCATGCATTATGCAGGTATATAAGTTACTTATTATTCCCTGTGTTAGGTATAATTCTAAGGTGACCTCTAATGACCTACACACCGTACAACCCACTTCCCTTTAGTATGGGCATAACTTACTATTTTTTTCATAGTGTTTGGCAAAGTTGAAGGGACATGACTCCTGCAATGATTACATTATATGGCAAAAGTAAAAAGTTTTCTCAGATGTAATTAAGATTCCTAATCAGTTAACTCCAAGTGAATCAAAAGATAGGTTTCTCTGGTTGGATCTTATCTAACTTATGAGCCTTATGGAAGAGAGTGTAGACACCAGAGATGGAAGAAGTTTAGAGACTTAATTTTGCTGGCCTTGAAGGAGCATATCATGGTAAGTTCCATAGATGCAAGGAAATAAATTTTGCCAACATCCATGTGATCTTGGAAGAGGACCTTGGATAGGATCATATTCCTAGTAGACACTTTGATTATAGAACTTTTAGACCCTGAGCAGAAGACCCAGTTAATCTGCTTCTGGACTCTTGATTATGAAATACTAAATGTGCATTTGTATCTGCTAATTTTTTGGCAATTTTTATTAAGAAACTATGGAAAATGAACACACTAAATATTTTTCAGTGTATATAGTAGACAAGATTGTGCACTGAAAATTATGAAGGAAGCAAAGTAAATAAGGCACAATATCTGACCAGGATGAGTTTATATTCTAATTGGAAAAATAATATACTATGTATAAATAATATAATTGGATAAATGGATAAAACAATAAAAATAAACCAATTGAAACATAATATGGAAAATACTATAAAGTAATATAAATGAACTGGTTTAATAAATCACTAGAAAGAGGGATAATTTGGGCATCTTGGGAAATCAGATGAGGTTTGTTTTCTCTAAGCTTTAAGAGATAGATGGTGGGTGGTACAAGGAAAGTCTGTGCTGGGGAAAGGAAAGCATTTCAGAATGTCACAGTAAGTTGAAGAGAGGCTTACAGATGAGAAATCTTTTCTAATGTTTAAGTGAAATCTAATGTAATTAGATTATATTAATATACATGTAAGTAATAGAGGTTAATACTGGAGAGGAGAAGGGACTAGGTCACTCAGATTCTTATGTCAAAGGCTAACAAAGATAGCTTTCATTGCATGGGTAATTGGGCATGTTAGAGTTACTAGTATCCAACATAAGTATCCTATTCCAGCAGAGCATCCCATTCTTTATTCTTGAAACTTCAATTATACTTACCTTAAGAGTTATATCCCTGCATTTTCCCTCTGATTATTGATATTCTCCTCATTTGTCAAGGTCATACTTCAAATATCCTGTATAATAAGAGAGGAATATGCTAATTAGCCCAGATATACTAATTAGTCATGACCAGTAAGGCACTTAATAGTAATAACCAGTCAGGCACTGCCCAGGAGTGGCCCCTGGTAGAAGTGGCCACCCGTGGGGGCATGCGTGGGCCAGCGGCACTGCCCAACCTGGAGGCTGTCCCAGCCTGGGATCACGAACAGGCATGCTGTGCTGCCTGGCCTAGGAGCAGCCCCTGGTGGAAGTGGCCACTTGCGATGCCATCATGATCCTGTGCTTCTGGTTCCTGGATGCCAGACAGAAACACCAGAACTTCAGCAAAGAGACCACCGAGGTCCTAAATGAGTATTTCTATTCCCACCTGAGTAACACGTATCCCAGTGAGGAGGCTAAGGAGGAGCTCGCCAAGAAATGTGGCATCACTGTCTCTCAGGTCTCCAACTGGTTAGGCAACAAGCTGATTCGCTATAAGAAAAATATTGGAAAATTTCAAGAGGAGGCAAACATCTATGCCGTCAAGACTGCGTGTCTATCATCCAGGGGGGCCACAGCCTCACCAGCTCCAGACACCCACTTCCTCTGCAGACTGTGGTGGCTCTTTCAGTCTTTCAGAATCCGGAGACATGTTTCTGGGGATGCCCGGGGTCAATGGAGATTCCTACCCTGCTTCCCAGGTGGAATCACTCCAACATTCGATGGGCCCGGGAGGCTATGGAGATAACCTCGGGGGAAGCCAGATGTACATCCCTCAGGAAATGAGGGCAAACGGTGGCTGGCAGGAGGCTGTGACCCCCCTCCTCAGTGAAGTTCCCAACAGAAGGACCAGGGAGCGTTCATTCTGACACTTCCAACTGATCCCACCCCTCAGGGCCACAGGGTGGGGGCTCATGAGGTTACTCTTGATGAGAGGACAAAGGCATCCAGAGGACAAGCCCCAGACACAGGAGAAGCACAAGATGGAGAGGGCAAATTGGGGTTGCCCTACCCCAGCCGACTCAGTGCTGGGGTTGATGACTACATGGCAAGGAGAAAAGGGTCCTCTAAGGGGAAGGTGGGGTCTGTCTCCCCTTTTTTCCCTTCTTTTCAATCTTTTTCTCTCCCCATTTCTTACACAGAAACACATCCAGAACCATATCTTACAGATCTTCTCTCTCTCATAGGCACATACACAACTATTCTATTTCTCTCTCTCACAGATACATACACAACTATTGTTTCTCTATAGACACATATACATTCTCTCTCTCTCTCAGACACATATATGACTATTCTGTTTCTCTCTCTCTCTCTCTCTCTCTGTTCCCACCCCCCACCCCTTATCTGCTCTGGGATCTGTGGAGACGCCAGCCTTTCCCTACCTACCAGAGATGCCAAGAATGGGAACACAACTTCTGGACAGATGACCTGGACACTCCCCCGGGCCTCCCACCCCTCCCCCTGCATACGGCTTATTACCTCATATGCAGCTCATCTTAAACCAATAGAATTGCTCGGTGAAAAAAAAAAAAGAAGGGAAGGAGGGAGGGAAGAACTTTAGAAAGGAGTCAGTAGACAGCAGAGTTAAAGAAGGAAAGAGGATGTATGAGTGAACTGTAGGAGCTATAATGAAAATCAAGTATAGTTGTGTACTGGGGACAGATTTTAAAAGTAGGAGTCAGAAAAGATAAAAGATAAATGATAGTGAATAATTAGACAGGTAAATAGATAGAAATTAAAACAGTGGAAGTAAGTAGAGAAGAGTGTATGGGAAAGGTAGGATGAGAGAGAAAAAGGGAGGGAAGAAAAGTTTTAAAGGGGAGCCAGTAGAGCTTAAAATGAGAATGGGAAGAAGGAAGAAATGGGGCAGGGAGCAAAGCAGGTCAGAGGGAGGAAGTGAAGAAAAAAATTAAGGTGGGAAGAAAGGGAAAGGGGAGGAAGGGCAGGGGTAAAGATAAAGGAAAGAAAGAATGTGGGGACGGAGGGTAGGAGAAAGATAGGAAGAAGGATGATGGAACAGAAGTAGGAAATAAGGAGGAAAGAAACATTTATAAATGATGAGTCAGTTAGAAAAAGAGATACATAAAGGAGAGAGAAAAATTGTGTGAGAGGGAGAAGCCAATAAGGAAGTCAAATACAATTGTGTATGAAGGGGATAAGATTAAAAAAGAAAGTTAATAGGGGTGCCCAGGTCAGCAGGGGAAGGCAGCTAGGGAGATCAGGCAGGTAGGCAAAGTGGTTAGGGCAGGCAGGCAGGTGTGCAGTTAGGAGCCAGAAGTCCCAGATTGCAATAAGGATGTCCAACTGCCAGTTTAGGCTCTGCAGGGATTGGGCCTAAACTGGCACTTGGGCATCCTCCAAGGACTCCCGGATTGGAGAGGGTGCAGGTCGGGCTAAGGGACCACCCGCCACCCCATGCATGAATTTCGTGCACCAGGTCTCTAGTATCCTACCTTATAATAGAGAAACATGCAAATTGACCGCACCTCCACTACGCCCACGATTGGGCCGGTGGGAGGCTGGGGGGGCGGGACTCCGGGTGGCTTATCCGGCCGTTGAGAAGATCAAGATGGCGGCGCCCAGTCCTCTTAGTTCCAGGGGTCGCTGGGAAGATCGCTGCCCCAGGGAGGCGAGGCCTGGCTGCCCAGCCTCTCCCGGGGGTCCCTGGGGAGATCAGCAAAAAGGGGGGCATGGCCGGCCCGCCCAGCCTCTCCCGGGGGTCCCTGGGGAGATCATCAACCTGGGAGGGCGTGGCCAGGCCCGCCCAGCCTCTCCCAGGGGTCCCTGGGGAGATCGTCAACCCGGGGTGGCGTGGCCAGGCCCGCCCAGCCTCTCCCGGGGGTCCCTGGGGAGATCAGCAACCCTGGGGGTGTGGCCAGCCGGCTCAGCCAGCTCCCAGAGATTGGCAACCGGGGGTGTGTGGGGGGACCCGCCCAGCCACTCCCGGGGTCCCTGGGAACATTGCAGGCACGTGGTTGCTGAGACCCAGACCAGGCTCTGGCCACAGATTCATAGCTTTGCAGAGACCTAGGGCAGGGATCTGCCTCATCTGCAGAGAGACAGAGGTTCTGCAGTGCCCCCCAAGATGTGGGTGGGCCCATCCAGGTATCAAGGGGCATGGAAGGACTCCTGGCAGAGGGGCAAGGACCCTCACCCCTGAGGCTGGGGTTGAGGGGTGGTGCCACCTCAGTGGAGGGGTGCTGCACTGCAGGTTACTGGACTGACTGATGTGATTCAGAGAAGCTCCCAGTGCTAATGGGCCTCGCTCAGGCGGCCTTCACACTTCAGAGGCAGTGACTCCTGCTCCTGCCTTGACCCAAAAGCAAGCTCGCGACACCCTGCCCCATGGCAGAGCATGCCTAGGCAGTGAGTGGGAAGCCTTCCACCTGCTTCGGAGAAGGGGGGGCAGTAAAGAATGGGGGGAGAGGAAAGAATGTGGAGCATCCGCAATGAAGAGGTGCTTGAGAAAGAGGCTCGGAAGCCTGACTGGAAGGTTTGTTTTGTTTGCTGGGCGGCTGCCCCTTAGGAAGCGCAAAGAGCATGGCTCTGAGGGCTTCCTGTGTGCTGAGTCAAGTTCCACAGCCAACTGGAATTGGCCTCAGTTTCCTGGTCTGTAAAATGGATGAAGCGTGTCCCAGTGCCTTCATTGAGCTTTAATGGCCAATTGAGATACTATATAAAGAAAATGAGGGAAGAAGTGAGAAAGAAAAGGAAGGACGAGCAACACAAAAGAACGACTGAAAGGAACCTGTAAACCCATTGTCACTTAAATAGGGAATATAGTCAATAGTGTTGTAATGATGGTATGATGCCAGGTGGGTACTAGAAATATCGGGGAACACTTTGTAAAGTATATGATTGTCTAACCACTATTCTGTAACTAATATAAAACCTGAAACCAATACAAAATAATGTTGAATGTAAAGAAATGAAAATTGGAGTGAAATTTTTATAAATTTCAAAGTTTAAATAAAAGCTGTAAAGGAAGGAAGGGGAGAAAGAAAGTGTTTTTCATTTTACCACTTCATTAAAAAGACAGTTGTCTTTATATGGTGCTTTTATACTTTTCTAAGTCATTATCTCATTTTAATTTCCGGGCAACTTAAAGACAAGATAAGTATTCCCTCCACTATTCAAAGAAAGGAAATCTTGGTGTCTGGTCCTAATGATTCAATCGTCAAGCCCTTATTGTAAAGCAGGGTTAGTAAAATTTTCTGTGCAGGGTCATATCTATACTAATAAAAGCCTTGGGGGTGACCAGGCCAGCAGGGGAGGGTATTTGGGGGCAATCAGGCCCACAGAGGAGCAGTTAGGGGGCAATCAGGCCAGCAAGGGAGCAGTTAAGGGGCAATCAGGCAGGTAGGTGAGCAGTTAGGAGCCAGCGGTCCCGGATTGTGAGAGGGATGTCCAACTGCAGGTTTAGGCCCGATCCCTGTGGAATCAGGCCTAAACCTGGAGTTGGAAATCCTCCAAGGGGTCCCATATTAGAGAGGGTGCAAGCTGGGCTGAGGGACACCCTCCCTAGTGCACGAATTTCGTGCACCGGGCCTCTAGTAATTATTATAAGATCCCATGTTGATTCTTCTTCCTCTCAATCTACTTGTGGATTCATTTGACCCTTAAGTGTATATTCAACACAAAATTTCTTTCTTATAATATAAAATCACCTTACAATAAACATCTATACACCCACAAACTCTAGTATCTCATGTTTTATCACAGATCACATATCTTTTCATCCATCTTACCCTATGTCTATCATCCACCCATCAACCAGATTCATCTGATACATTTCAAGTAAATTGCCACATTAATACTGACCCATCTCCATGCTTTGACATGCATGTACTTAGCTAGGGTCAGTAGTTGTTTGCAGATATTTTATAGTGTAAAATTCACAAAGAAATTTACTGTGACAGTTAATTTTATGTATTAACCTGCTTAGGCCACAGTGCCCAGGTATTTGGTCAAACACTAGTCTGGATGGATGTTGTGTCAATGTATATTTTAGATGAGGTTGACATATAAATCAATAGACCTTGGGTAAAGAAGAATGCCTCCATAATATGGGTGTGTAACAGTTAATAAAAGTTTTATACTAAGCTAACTAACCATAAATAGAACTAATGTACTAACAAAGCAAACTTGTAAAAAATCTCTATAAAGCAACCTATATTACTCTTAATAAATTTTAAACACAGCTTGTTACTCTAACCTGATTTTTCCTCTCAAAACTAGAGCTTATATGTTAATTTTTTTTCTAAGTATACAATTCAGAGATTCTCAGTTTCAGTTCCTGTGTGAACATGAGGAGCAACCTGACCTCAAGAACTCAGTTGACACTGACTTCTCAGACACAGGAAGGAATTAAGCTAATAAAAACCATATGGCCAACTCAAGGACACTGACATTGAACCATATCAAAACCTATGGGAAGCACATCCTGTACATTCTACATGTTCTGCACATACAGGTTTCCCTCTTCCTCTTTCAGCCCTATAAAATGTGCTAGCTTGACCAGAGCTGTTAAGATGGCCTTTGGGACAAGAGTTCCATCTTTTTGGGTTGCTGGCACCTGAATAAACCTCTTTCCTTTTCCACAGCACTTATCTCACTAGTTTTTTTTTGTGTGGCTGGCAACTAAAACTGGGTTTGGTTATAAGTGGGTCTCATCCAATCAGTTGGATGCCTTGAAAAACAAAAAACAAAAACTAACCTCCTCCCAAGAAGAGGGAATTCAGCCAGCAACCTGCCTTCTGTCAGGAGCTATAACATCAATTCTTTCCTGGGTCTCCAGCCTGCCCACCTTTCTTTCAGATTTTGAACTTGCCAGCTTTTACAATCACTTGAGAGGTTCCTTAATCAATCTTTCTCTCTCTCTCTCTCTCTCTCTCTCTCTCTCTCTCTCTCTCTCTCTCTCTCTCTCCCCAACCTATAGGCACTATTTCTCTGGAAAATCCTGACTAATAGATGCACACATCTTAAGCATGTATTTCTTTGAAAATTAATTATGTTGAAGCTCTTTTTAGGCACTTTTTGGGCATATGCATTTCTGTAAAGTGTCTGTACAAATGTTTGAATATTTTGTGTATTTTTTCCACTTTTTATTTTTGAGTTAATATAAGTCCTTTTTGTCAGACATGTGTTTTGCAAACAGCTTTCCCTAGTCTGTGGTTTGTTCATCTTAATTATAAGCAATTTTGATGAGCAAAATTTTATACTTTTGAGGAAATCCCAAGTATCATTGTTTTCTTCTGGTTATTGCTTTCTGTGAACTTAGAAACATTTGGCTAGCCCCAAGCTACAGTCATATTTTATTATGTTTATTTTTTAAAAAGCTTTATGGTTTTAGTTGTTATAATTAAGTCTATGATCTACCTTAAACTTCATTTGTGTATAATGTGAAGTTGGGAGTTGAAGTTTATATTAGAGTCATTCATTTTCTTGAGATGAGATCAGGAAATACATTAATTTATTCAAATAAAATATCTCTCCTTAGGCCACTGCAAAATTGAATTCTCACATACACTTTCCATATATGACAGAAAGTTATTAGTTCTTTAAGAGAAAGGCCGGAAGGCAAAATTCCTGAGTTCCCATGTTATCCAATCATGTGGTGATCCCAATGGAATCTTCTAGCCCATGTTGCCCATGCTTATTTAATTTTTAATTTGAAAAAAAAGGAAATTTGATTAGCATTATAAAAGAGCAGAGAACTAAAAAGGGGGACTTTATGTTCCTAGTTCCTTTATCTGATTGTTGTCTGGCCTTAAGACCTTCACATGGTCCACTTAATTAAGTAACTGCTAGACATTCTGTCCTTCTCACCAGACTTGTTGAGGAAATATAACTGAAAACAAAATCTCCTACCAACCCTGAAAACACCTTCACAAAGGATTAGAGGGGAAAAAATAGTTTTGTTATTAAGTAAGTATTAAACCAGAATGTAATGCAAATTTCAAGCAATCTATTAAGTGATGGCAAACACACAGACATCTCATTCTTATATATAGCCAAGCAGATACCACCCATTATATATACACTTTCAAAATAAAAATTAACTGTTAATTTAATTATAAGCAAATCATTTCTTTCAGATTTCAAATTATTTTTAAAATCTGCCTATTTTTGGTTCCTTCTCACTGAATTCAGAGTTTTGTTTGTTTGTTTTGTTATTTTCCAAGGTCCTAGTTATCCACATCATAGGAGCCTATTTGTAGTAGAAGCAGACAGGTTCCACTCCTCGTATTTCAAAGTTAATAAATGTTTCTATGTTTTCTATTTCTTCTACTAGATTACGCACAGTGATATCTTAATGTATAATTTTGGCACCACCAGATAGTGCACAATTATTCATGAATATTTGCAAAAAGAAATAAGGAAATACAAGAAATGCAGAAGTGGTTTAATTTCCTATAATGAGTAGAAATTCTAAAAGTCAACAATTAGAATAAGCCCTCGATTTGCAGACCTTAATTTTAATGGACTTTGGATTTAATGGACAAAATTTTTGGCCCATATGTCATATGTGAAAATTAATACCCTGTTAATTTTTAAATGCTTTTACCAAGATTTACTTATAGTTAAATTAATGGTTTATTTTTTGTTAACTCACTGTTATTTTTAACAAATTTTTGTGAATGGGCCATATGTTGGAAAAAAAAACACTAGTAATTTTGCTGACATAAATACATATTACATATCTACAACTGTAGTCTACGTATTTAAATCCAATAATCACTGCTCCTAAATGATGTTTGGTGAATGATTAGCACATGGTAACACTGTATTCAGTGAGGTAATTGGTTCTGTTGTCTCGTGGGGTGACTTTCTGGGACAGTTTTAATGCCTGCTGGCTGATGTTCTGATCTGCACCAAGCCATGTGCATTTGTTTACTCATGGTGACTGGTGAATGCACACTTTTACTAAGGATAGATTGGACAAGGGACACAGAACTATGCAAGAACTAGGAAAAGAATGGCTTAGGGAAGGACCTAACACAAGCCCAGGAAGGATTGGGAGATTGATTGGTTAATTTGTAAAAGCATCTGGCCCTCCCCAAGTGTGAGAGAATATAATCAAAACTTAACAAAACTCTCTCTCGCTACATCTCTCTAGCCTGCGTGCCCTCAGGTTCTCTCTCCTTAACAGCCATGTGGTTCTGGCAGCTGCTTGGGGTCCAGCAGCTGCACAGACTCCAAGCCTGGGTGTCAAAAGTGGGCCTGGCACAGGGCCAGCCCAAGCAGATCCAGGAACAGACTGAGGCAGCTGGATGGGGACAGAGACTAACCTGCACTAATCCTTGGCATAGCACAGAATTTCTGGAGACTGGCTTGATTTCTGGGTCTGATGAAGAAAAGGCTGGACTTCTTTCTCAGCAGAATGGAGATGAACCTGGGACAGTCTTTTTTTTTAAAATCTCATTTAGCTTCAATAAATCTTACCACTATGCCCAAACCTCCCTATGTGTGGGTCCACTTTTCATGGAGTCACTTTTCTCACGAATCCATTTCTATCGGCAACAGATACATGTACCTCTAGTTCTTCATTTAAATTTAAGTATAATGCACACATATATGAACATAATAAAACTAGAGGCCCGAAATTCATGCATGGGAGGGGCGGTGCAGGGGGGGAGGGTCCCCTCAGCCCAGCCTGCACCCTCTCCAATCTGGGACCCCTCAGGGGATGTCCAACTGCCAGTTTTGGCCTGATCCCTGGACCGCTGGCGTCTAATTGCTTACTTGCATGCCTGCCTGGTCGCCCCTAACTGCCTGCCCTCACCCCCGCCAGCCTGATCGCCCCTTACTGCCTCTGCATGCTGGCCTGATCACCCCTAACATCCCCCCCTGCCAGCCTGGTTGCCCCTAACTGCCCCCCGCTGCCAGCCAGGTCACCCCCAACTGCCCCCCTCCACCAGCCTGGTCACCCCCAACTGCCCCCCCCCCACCAGTCTGGTCACCCCCAACTCCCCCCCCCGCCTGCCTAATTGCCCTCAACTGCCCCCCCTGCCAGCCTGGTCACCCCCAACTTCACACCCCCCCTGCCAGCCTGGTAGCCCCTAACTGCCCCATCCTGCCAGCCTGGTCGCCTCTTACTGCCTCCCCTGCCGGCCTGGTGGCCCCCAACTGCTCCCCCCTCATGACCCCTTCTCCCCGCCAGCATGGTCGCCCTATGCAGCCTGCTGTTCAGTCGTTTGGTCATCCCTCACTAACCCCCCTGCCGGCCTGGTCGTAGGCAGCCATCTTTGTGAGGGTGTGATGGTCAATTTGCATATTACCTTTTTATTATATAGGATGTAATTACATGGCTTACCATAATAAGTTGATTGTTTCCAACATTTAATTTAGATGTAAGTTCTATAATGAGCATTCTTTTGCACATTTCCTCATACATATGAAGAGCACCTGCTCTTCCGCAAGTGTGAAAGAATATAAATTGAAACGTAACAAAACTCTATCTCACTACAAGTGGAATTGATAACACTAAATTGTCCTTTGAAGTTGCCTGGAGTATGTAAAAGCTGTCATTGTCAGGGAGAAAGAATTATCATCTACACTTCAGTTCTTCTGGCTGGACTAATAAATTAACATGAGACAAGATTAGTAGGTGAAAAACAAATAATTAAAGCTTAATAACATGCATACCTACCATTATTCTTACATGGGGGAGACCCAGGAACACTTAGTAACTTGGCCAAAATGGAGGAAGCTGCCTTTAGCTAAAGACAGAAGAAAATGTTGTGGGTGCAGAGTTAGTTATGGGAAGTCACCAAGAAAAGCACAGTGAACAAGCATAAGATGGTAATGCGGATTTAATCATCTTCTCCACTGATAGTGAAGGTTGGCCTGGTACAGATAGGAAGACACCCTTATAAATTGTCCCAATTCCAATTATTAAAGAATTCATCTTTTTGCTATGCATTTGTAAAACCACTACTGTCATATCAACTTTATCCCCTGTGTATTCATTATATTACACCCATATTCTATCCTTGGCAATACAATATATGATTTAGTTACAATAATCTAAAACACATTTTGATATATGCCCATTATGTTCTCCTTTTTAAAACTTAGTTCTTCTCAAAGCCTTGAAAAATATTTTATGAGAATTTTTCTTTGTAAGATCTGAGTTTGTAAGATCATTTGGGAAATTATTTATTGTTATGATAACAAGTATGCTGCTCTGTGAGCTTGCCATATCTTGGGATTCATTCAGTTGGTCTTTTATGTTTTTACATTTTAAACAGTAACATCTTCCAAATACTGTACTATATTTAGTCATAGATAACATTTTTTACCCTTTGGAATAGCATCAGGTTGTTGAATTCATTTTCTAATTTTTTTACCCTCATTTAAAAGGGTGTTTCTTATTCTTTATGATGCAAATGTTTTGAACTCTCTTTAGTTCAAATAATTTATGGAATTGCTTGTACTTTAAATACAGACAATTATGTTGTATGAAAACTAAGATAGTGTATTAATTTCCTAGGACTTCCAAAACAAAGTACTATAGTCTGGAAGGCTTAAATAACAGAAATTTATTTTGTTACAGTTCTGTTACTGAACAAAAGGGGTCCATTCACCTGTGCGCATCAAAACCCAGTAAGACAGGAAGAGGAGCTTGCAGCCGAGAAAGTAAGGGTTAATTTTAGTAAGTGGCCCATGCCTAGAGACAGGTGAGGTAATGCTCCCAGTGGCTTCCAGGTGATGGGTTATATAGGGAAAAAATCATTAATCATGGTGACTGAGGGAGTTAAGGTCATGGTCAGGGTTGTGGTCTCACCTGATTGGTCAGCACTAGGGAGCAATTGATCAGTGCATCTGGTTCTGAGTCAGCCAAGGAACCGCTTTGTCTGGTTTTACCACTTTTTGGGCCTGGAGCTGAAACACAACTGAGGTCTAGATTTTATCTCTAGCTTGATTGAAACTCTGTCTCTGGGATCAATAGACTTGAGGCTTTGCTCCTAAGATTATTTGATGCTGATCAGAATCTCATTGTATTGAGGGCTTAATGATTAAGGGAGTGGACAGGCAAAGAAAAAGGAGGCAGGTGAATCAGGGTGCTGGATGAGGCCAGTTTGAATCAAAAGGAAAGACCAGTGAAAAGGTCATAGTAAAGAATTGGAAATGAAGTTTCTGTATGGTTATAGTTCTGGAGGCTAGAAGTCAAAGTTCAAGTTGTTTAAGCAAATACATACACTGAGTGGCCAGATTATTATGATTTCTGAATGCATAATAATCTGTCCACTCAGTTTGTATGTCTGTGTGTATGTGTATGTATATATATATATACTAGAGATATACTAGAGGCCCAGTGCATGAAATTCGTGCATGGGAGTGTGTGTCCCTCAGCCCAGCCTGCACCCTCTCCAATCTGGGACCCCTCGAGGGATATCTGACTGCCCGTTTAAAAAGGCAGTCGGACATCCCTCTCACAATCCAGGATTGCTGGCTCCCAACTGCTCGCCTGCCTGCCTTCCTGATTGCCCCTAACTGCTTCTGCCTGCCAGCCTGATCACCCCCTAATCACTCCCCTGCCAGCTTGATTGATGCCTAACTACTCTCCCGCCAGCCTGTTTGCCCCTAACTGCCCTCCCCTGCAGGCCTGGGCAACCCTAACTGCTCTCCCCTGTAGGCCTGGTCCCCCGCAACTGCCCTTCCCTGCAGTCCCAGTCACCCCCAACTTCCCTCCTCTGCCGGCCTGGTCACCCCTAACTGCCCTCCCCTGCAGGCTTGATCACCCCCAACTACCCTCCCTTGCAGGCCTGGTCCCTCCCAACTGCCCTCCCCTGCTGGCTACCTTGGGGTGGACATCTTGTGTCCACATGGGGGTAGCCATCTTGTTTGTTGGTGTGATGGTCAATTTGCATATTACTCTTTTATTAGATAGGATATATATATATATATATATATATATATATATATATATATATATATATATATATAGAGGTCTGGTGCACGAATTCTCTGGGAGGGCAGTGGGACGCCTTTGCCGGCTTGGGATCCAGATCTGTTCCACTGACATTTGCGCCAGTTGTCAGGACCACCTGGCGGCTACTTTTATATTATTTCTTCTAGGGAGGGGAAGCAGCTGCCTTACCAGAGGCTGACTTCCAGGAAGGCGGCAGCACTGTTGGGATTGTGCAGGCAGCACTAGTCCATCTTCAGAGATTAGACCTGCAGGACTACTATGGGAGTGAGTGGCTGCCACCAGGCTGGTGGGCTGCCAGGATGGGTCTCAGCTGAATGGTGCTCCCGCTGTGGGAGTACACTGACCACCAGGGGGCAGCTCCTGTGTTAATTGTCTACCCCCTGGTGGTCAGTATGTGTCATAGTTACCGGTTGTGTTTCAGTCATTCGGTCGCTTAGGCTTTTATATATATACTAGAGGCCCAGTGCACGAAATTTGCACATGGGGTAGGGAGGAGCCCTCAGCCTGGCCTTCACCCTATTGCAATCCGAGACCCCTCGGGGGATGTCCAACTGGCTTTCCCTATAATTCTGAAAAGCTGTATTAACCAAAGCATGCTTTACTTTACACTGTTTTAAATAGATTATATGATATTTCAGTGCTTTTCTATAAATTTATGTCATTTTAATGACTTCCTCATATATTTCATATATCTTTTAAAAAGTTTAGTTATGTCTACTAATATTTTCTTTTATGCTTTACAATACTTTTTTTGTCTTAAGTAGTTTTTTTCTGTTCTTATATGTCTTTTTTTTTAATCAGTTGTAAATAATTATCCTATATAATAAAAGGGTAATATGCAAATTGACCAAATGGCAGAGTGACCAGAACGCCCACGGCCCCTCCTCCCAGCCATCCCCATCCTGAGCAGCCCCCACTCCCTGATCAGGGGGTGGGGCCAGCAGGCAAACCGCCCGCGGCCCCTTGCCGCAGCCGGCCTGCCTCTAATAGCCCCCATCCGGCGGGCCAGCTGGACTCCACCAGTGCACGATTTCTTGCACTGGGCCTTTATTGTTGGTATAAAAAAAGTTAAGCCTTATTGTGAATAGTTGTATGTTTTAATCTTCCCATAAATTTTAGATTTCACATAGAGATTCAGTATAACTGTGGCAGACATGCTAATTTGTTCCTAATTTCCTTTCCTCCTTTTTGATTGTCAGGAGATCCAAGACCTTTTAAGTGAGGCATTGTTCCTGAATTATTACAGCATTATTATTGGTCTAATTCAACTCTGACAGTCTTTCTTCTCCTTTGCTGGGGACTTGATTTCTCATATTCTTTACAATCAGAGGTGTCCATAAGACCCAGTTCTAGCCAATTTGTCCCAAAGAAAAATGTGCTGTTGGCTTTGGGTTATCTTTCTGCTTTTCTAATGAAAGAAAAATCATGAATCACGAATCATAGTTTTTCTACTTCCTTCGTTTCTAAACTTTATGAGTTGTCTATAGTTACAGCCACCAACTTGTGATAATAAATCAACAGTCTTAAAAATAGAAACTAGTCTTTCCTAAGGTTGAATACATGATGGCATGATGAAGTCAATGCATCAGTCTTGATGTGCCCATGAAAAGACTTTTTGTTTTTGAGAATTAAATGTCTATTGCTTAAGCCACTTTTAATAGGCAAACCTATTTAGCATGACACAGAGATGTTTCTAACAACTTCAAACACTTGAGGAGTATATGAGTATGCAGGTATATGTATACAGTGTTGGGGAAAAGTAGGTTTACTGTTGTAATCATACAAAATAGTTAATTTTTTATTATTTATTAATTATTGTGTTATTTCCTCTATTAACAAGTGTAGACCTATTTTCTAGATATATAAAACATATATTCTAGATATTGAAGTAATATTCTAGATATATAGAAAATGCACAGAATAGATAACATGGAAGCAAAGACTAATTGAGTTTAGAGTCATGATCTCAGTGAAACTGTGAAGTGTATGTTATCATATTCCCTGAGGGAGAGGGGGAAATTTCCCCTCTCTTCCCTCTTAGTTCTTCTGGCTGGTCTAATAATTAAATTGATATGAGATAGACTTCCAGGAAAAATAACGAAATTTATGACGTATGTACAAACAGAGGTTCTGTTAGAATACGTGAACTCAGGACAAATCAGGCAATTGAGGCTTATATGCCATCTTGAACTAAGGGGAAAGTGGGGTGGTGGTTTGGACTTCAAAGGGAATGTAGACAATTCAACGCGTAGGTGAGAAGGAGCAAACATTGCCAAGCAGATTCTTACTGGGCCACCTAGAAACAGTAGAACACAGAAGGGCATCCAAAAAACAGACTTTGTTAGGTTCCCTTTGTCCGCCGCACTTAGTTCATATTATGCTAAAGGGATGATTCCCTTTCTTGAAGCAAATATTTCTATCTGAATCCTTTAAGCTGGTAAGGAGCAGGTAAAAGACTCATCTTCAGTATTTTGTTTCTTAAAAATTACAAGCTTAATAAAATATATGTCCCCAAAATGGGTGGCAGAATTGTGCTCTCTCACACTACTATGGAAATATATTACTTTATTAGCTGTGCATAATATCTTTAAGATTAATGTTTACTGGATTTATTTGGGATATATTTTCATTCTCTTGATTAAAGTGATGATTTCACACATAAATCAAAATATAGACATTAAACATGCAGTTTATTGTATGTAAGTTAGACATCAATAATGTTAAAATATATTGATTGAAGGAATTATGATGCTTATTACTTTCTGGTGTGTTCAAAGTAAAAAAAATGGAAATTAATTTTTATTTACCTATTATTTCTTAATTAAGAAGCTTTGTATGTAAAGTTGAAGGAATTGAGTGAATAACAATATTCAGAAAATCATTAATAATAAAGAAGAATAATATTTATTCAGTGACTCTATGTATTGAGTCAACCTCTATTCTTCCTATCATATATGGAAGAAAATACTTTTTTAAAATTTCTTTTCTTTTTTTTTAAAATCCTCACCCAAGGATATTTTTCCATTGATTTTTAGAGTGAAAGAGATAGGGAAAGACTGAGAAAACATTTAAGTGAAAGAAACACATTGATTGGTTGCTTTCTGCTCACGCCCTGACCTGGGCCCAGGCTGGGGAGGAGCCTGCAACCAAGGCACAAGCCCTTGGGAATTGAACCCAGGATACTTCGGTCTGCAGGCCAATGCTCTAGCCACTGAGCAAAACTAGCTAGGGTAGGAAAATATTTTATTACCTCCAATTCAGGTATGAAAGATAAAAGTAAACTCAGAGAGGACAAGTAGTAGGTTGTTGAAGTCACATGGCTAATTGAATGTGTCAGTTGTGCTTTCACCATAGGCCCATCAAATTCAAAACTTGTGTTCTATCAAATGTGCTGTTCTGTTTGCAGCATTGCTATGCTCCAAAAGTACTCCAAGTGTATTTATCTTGAGCCCATTCTATGCTTAAAATTATCCTGAGGGATTCAACAGTGGGAAAACACACACACATACACACACACCTGATATGAAAAAGCTGTGCGCTTCCACAGAGATTTCAGACTAACTGCAAAATTCCTTGATTCTCTACTAGAGGTACTGTATCAAGAACATAAAATTCTTAAGTATTTAGACTCTCTCTTAATCTCCATATAAATTTTTTATTTACTTTGTCTAGGCATTTTTTTCAAGAATAGTGTAATACCTTTTCAGGACTATAGTCTACAGTCTTCTGCATAGCATGGTTCTGACCTAAATTCTACAACTTTATATCATGTAGTTGTTTCCCTGACTCACTTTATTTTCATTGTACATCCCTCAAACTGTCCACATCCTATTCCCCACAAACAGTGAATGTACTATTTTACATGGATGGGGGAACAACAACAACATTGTAGATGTGGTTAGTGAGGAAGGTGATAATCCTGGATTGTCCAAGTGGACCCTATGTAATCACAAGGCTCCTTGAAGGATGAAAGTGAGAGAAGAGTCAGATAATGAAATGTGATGACAAGCAGAAGTGAGGGTGAG
Source organism: Ia io (assembly GCA_025583905.1). NCBI lineage: Eukaryota > Metazoa > Chordata > Mammalia > Chiroptera > Vespertilionidae > Ia > Ia io. Next base: position 35,659,007 of record JAJQQW010000003.1, read on the forward strand.
TGGAGAGGAAAATGCTATACAGCTAGCTTTAAAGATGGAGAATGAGGCCATGAAGTCAAAGAATGCAGAAAGTGTCTGGAAGCTAGAAAATAAAAGCTAATGGATTCTTTCCTAGAGCTTTAGCAATGAAACATGCCTATGAGTGAAACATTTCTCATTTCAGGCTTCTAACTTCCAAAACTATAATATATTAATTTTTGTTGTTTTAATCCACACTAAGTGTGTGGTAATGTTTTACAGCAGCCATAGAAAACTAATACCCTGGAACACTTACCTGGAATAATGTGAGATAAAACATTTTTGAAGAGTAAAAATGAGTGTTCATGGACACAGTGATGTGTTCAATATGATGACATTACTGAACTAAAAATCACATTTTATTTTGCATCATTTATTTGAAATTTGTGAGAGTTTATTTAGTGAAAAATAGGTACTTGGACTTTTCTGTTGTCTCTACCATTAGTTTACTTTTAAAGTTTTGCCTTTTTTACTTTTCCTTTCAGCTTAGAGCACGGTTTCTATGGTTGGAGCTACAGCAGACACTTTGAGATATGGTGGTAACTTAAGGATGAATGCTTCATACTATGAATAATGGAATGAGAAGATGGGGGGAAAATGGGATAGTAATGCCACTGTGTTATTACTGCATGGCCTGAGGTGACCCGTCTCTAAAGTCCAGGTTCTGTAAAATAAACATGTAAATTGCTATTTATTGATTAAATCTATTTTTTTCTTAAAAAAATCTTTATTGTTGAAAGTATTACCTAAGACTCCTTTTATCCCCCACTTATTCCTTCTAGCCCCTCCCCAACCTCACCACTCCAGGTCTTTACCACCCTATTGTCTGTGTCCATGGGTTACGCATATATGCATGCAAGTTCTTTGGTTGATCTCTTCCCACCCACACACCCCCACCTCGTCTCTGAGATTTGACACACTCTCTATTTCTTAATAGTTGGATTCATACATATGACATCAATTATAAAATATATCAAACATTTTTTCTAATTACTTATTTTAAACTACTTTCTTTGCTAAGTTATGTGTGTCAGTTAGCCTTTTGTTCCTATTTTTTAATTGCTGTCACCTAGGACCAATTACATGTCTAGAGTAGGAATTCCACATTAGTGTTGCTCTTTGAGTAAGTGACTTAACTTCTCTAAATTTTAATTTCCTCCAACAGAAATAATAGTTTAATAACATATAGTTGATAAATTTCTAAAACTTAAAAAGATATGTATGAGATTTGAAAAAAAGTATCATCATGCATAAGATATTGAGGGGAAAACAACAACAAAAAAGCAAGTATATTCAGCAACTGTTGCCATTAAGTGAAAGGTGTTTTGGTCTCATCATCTAATTTAATTTTGTATAACTTTCATAAGTCTGTATTATAGATGGTATTTTTATTCTTCACTAACAAATGAAAAAAAAAATTAGTTTCAGGAAGGGTGAGTAACTTTTCTAATAACATACATCAAATATAAGGCTGGAAGTGTTGATATATACCAAACCCTGAATCCACAGTTTATATACATTCCATGGTATCACAATGAGTACAAACAGTACAAATTAGTATCCATTAAATATATAAAATTCTCAATAGTAATTTAACTAAATGACAGTTTTATATATCTGTTTAACAGTGTTTATATTTAGTATTATAAAAATTTATTCTTAAAATTTGAATAAGTTCCTGGTCATAAGAAGATTATTTTCTACCTAAAAGATGATTCAGAGTTCTCCTTAAATGATATTTTATTTCTTAACTACTCGCCTTTTATTTATAGAGTCTCTGAAAATACATGTGTTTTTTTAAATACAATCATAATGAAGGTCAAATGTGAATCCAAAAATATTATTATTTTTGACTATTCTGTGCATGCAGATTCACTTGACATAAGCAGAATTAGAATGAGAAATTCATCCCCTTCGTTTGTCATATCATGAGCCACTTTGGCTAATCGTATTGTCTGTGTAGCCAGACAACTGGCATCTCAAAAATGGCTCATCTACTTCTATTAAAGTCAGTGGAAGCTATACTGTGTATCTCTACTCACCATTTTGACAGTTTGGACACAGGAGATAATGCATCACAAACAAGGTTGTATACTACCAGAAATTGTATACTAAAAAAAAAAGAACATAATAGAATTGCAATTTACTCTGTTCCTTTACTTATCAGCTTTCCACATAAGGTTGATTTAAAACCTTATAAAAGAGTCAAAATATTATTTATAGTTTTCTTTACTAGAAATGAACACATTTTGAGCCCAAGCAAGTAAAATTATGAAATATGTTGAAATGGTTTTGCTGTTCGATCCAGGACTTAAAAAAATGCAATGTAGGAGAACAGTATCATTCAAGAAGATGACTATTTCAGGCAGATAAAAGCTAACATTAATAATAAAATGTTTATATTAGTGTTTATTAATGTAGGTGTCTCATGGATAATTTTGATACGTCTCTAGTTATGAGAAGTATATATTGAGTTTGTATGCTTTGACTTATATTCAAAGTAGAACATATTCTTTTCAGAAACATTTAAGTTTGTGGTTATAACCAAATATAGAGAACATTTTGCAAAATGAGCAATTTTAACAACTTTATTTTAGTATGCATTGTATTCTTTAAGAAATAAGAAAAATTCTATTTTTGAATACATGTGGAAAACAAAGATTATAATAATACATCAATAATAGTTAGATTCTGAAAAATGTAAATTCATTTGGCCACATTCAATAGTCTATAATTTCTAGATTTTCTTATACATGCCTTTAAACTGTTCAAAAAAGAAGTGTTCTATTTAACTCACATTCATTCTAAATAAATCTACCATTATCATAACTGTATTTGCCTTCCTGTAAAGTGAACTATAATAAAAATATCAAAAGGCATACTGAAGAGAACAAATATAGCAATTTTTTATCATAAAGCTATCAATTATTAGTAAATCACATAAATTATTTGGTCCAAATGTTTCTTGTATAATAAACATATTTTTAAAAATATGTACTATTATTTCAGTAGGACAGATATGCAAAGGACATTATGAAATTTATGTATGTACAAAAATTCATTTAAAAATATCAGATTGAAAGTAACTAAGAGAACATATTTTACAAAAGAGTCCTTAGTGTAGAAACTAATAGAAACTTAACTCATTTGTCTAAATAAGAACTAGGATTAATGAACTTAATTCAAATAGCTTGTTTTCCAAAAGAGGTAAATGAAAAGAAAGAGGAACAAAGAATTGCTTATGACTATCCTATATTTGACAAAACATGGAAAAAAATAGTGAAAAGGAGAGGAGTATATAATAGCAATGTGCTGCCTCAGAGTATGTGTGTCTTATGATCCAGCTTCTATAACCCCACACAACTGAGAAAGGGTATTTTCTTTCATCATAATTAAAGTGAGAATTCTCAATTCACATCAACCACACCTCCACCACAGGAGACAAGAGACTCCCAAAAGAGCTTTAGAAAGATGTCCTCAATTTTCCCTACTCCTTGGGTTCTATACAAATTGTTGTTTGTATAGAGCCCAGTGATGGTGAACCTATGACACACGTGTCAGCACTGACACGCATAGCCATTTCTGATGACACGCGGCCGCATGCCGAGGATGAAACATTTGCTGCTCCTGAGTATGAAACATTTGCGACCAGAGTCTTGGAGTTAGTTTTTTCCTCAAAGTGACACACTACCCGAGTTATGCTCAGTTTTTTGGCGAAGTTTGACACACCAAACTCAAAAGGTTGCCCATCACTGGTATAGATCAATTGTCCCACAACTTAATAGACACTGTTGACAAATAAAAGAATAAAATGGAAGAACATTGGGACATTCTATAAAGCCATACTCTGTAAATACTACCACTTTAGTGCTAGAAATAAAGTAATCAAAATAACAATCTTGCCGAGACTGGTTTGGCTCAGTGGATAGAGCGTCGGCCTGCGGACTCAAGGGTCCCAGGTTTGATTCTGGTCAAGGGCATGTACCTTGGTTGCGGGCACATCCCCAGTAGGGGGTGTGCAAGAGGCAGCTGATCGATGTTTCTCTCTCATCGATGTTTCTCTATCCCTCTCTCTTCCTCTCTGTAAAAAATCAATAAAATATATTTAAAACAAAAACAAAAACAAAATAACAATCTTACCTAATAATAGACAAACATGTAAATTGACCGTACCTCTGCTACACCCACAGCCAATCAGAGTGAGTATGCAAATTAACCCAAGAAAGATGGAGGTTAATTTGCATACGTAGGCGCCAGTGGCCTGGGTCCTGGGAACATCCTCAGCACCCAGGTCACTCTGAGGTAGGCCCAGTGTGGGCCCTGAGCAGCCTAGGAAAGGCCTGAGCCAGGTGGCCCCTGGGCAGGGCGGAGCCTGCAATCAGAGCCGAGGGGGAGGCCCTGCCCAGGCCTAAAGCCTGGGCCAGAGGTTTTAGGCCTGCGCAGGGGTGGAGCCAGCGATCAGAGGCAGCTGGGTGGACCCTGCCCAGGCCTAAAGCCTCGGGGCCTGGGCAGGGGCGGAGCTGGTGATGAGAGGGGGCTGGGGCCAAGCCAGTGATCAGAGGAAACTGGGGGGGTCCCTGCCTAGGCCTAAAGCCTCAGCCAGAGGCTTTAGGCCTGGGCAGGGGTGGAGCCAGCCATCAGAGGGAGCTAGGGGATGCCTGCCCAGGCCCCGAGGCTTTAGGCCTGGGCAGGGGCCGAGCCAGTGATCAGTGTGAACTACAGAGGAAACATCTTTTTAATATATTTTATTGATTTTTCACAGAGAGGAAGGGAGAGGGATAGAGAGCTAGAAACATCGATGAAAGAGATACATCGACCAGCTGCCTCCTGCACACCCCCCACCGGGGATGTGCCCGCAACCAATGTACATGCCCTTGACCGGAATCGAACCTGGGACCTTTCAGTCCGCAGACCGACGCTCTATCCACTGAGCCAAACCGGCTTCGGCCAGAGGAAACATCTTTTCTGGCTGCTCATTGGCTAAGCTCCCTGTATGCCACCGGTAATATTCTTAGTAAGTTGGCTAATAAGAATCCAAAAAGGTGATCTAGGGTTTTTCCACCACACTTCTGGTGGAAAAAACGAAGGTCCGCTGCTGGAGGGCTAAGAAATGTCATATCCTGTCCTAGCCGGTTTGGCTCAGTGGATAATGCCTTGGCTTGCCAACCGCAGGGTCCGGGTTCGATTCTGATCAAGGGCATGTACCTAGGTTGCAGGCTCGTCCCTGGCTGGGGCCCAGGTCAGGGTTCATGCAGGAGGCAACCAATCAAAGTGTTCCTCTCACTTTGATGTTTCTGTCTTTCCCTTTCTCTTCCACACTCTAAAAGTCAATTGAAACATATCTTCAGGTGAGGATAAAAAAAGAAAGAAAGAAAGAGATGTCATATCCTATGAAAGACACATCTTGAAAATGCCTAAAGAAAGTTGTCATTTTTTCATGGTGAAGGGACTGGAGTCCGTGTTGATGAAAACACCTTGGTGGCTGCGGTGGCTGGCAGTGGCTGCAGAAGCAGGGTGATGGGGCTGGTGCCTTCCTCTGATCAGCCTGGTCGCCTCCCACAAGGGGAGACCAGACTGTGGCTTAGGCCTGCTCCCCATGGGGAGCAGGCCTAAGCCATCAGTAGGACATCCACTGAGGGCTCCCAGTATGTGAGAGGGGGCAGGCTGGGCTGAGGGAGCCATCCCCAGTGCATGAATTTCATGCACTGGTGCCTAGTCTATATCTATTAAAGGCTAATACACAAAGTGTCCCCTTGGGAGTTTGGGAGACCAGGAGTTCGATTGCTCTCTATGATGTGCGCTGACCACCAGGGGGCGGCCAGCAGCTGGCAGCTGGGGAAAGAAGGCCCCAGCTGGCAGCCGGAAAGAGGACCATGGCTGGCAACTGGAAGGCCCCGATCAGCTCTGATTGCCGGCCAGTCCTAGGGACCTTAATCATACATGAATTTCATGCACTGTGCCTCTAATATATATATACATATATATATAAATACTTATGCACATAAAATGAATTAAATAGTCTCTAAATAAAGAAATTAGAAGCCCGATGCACGAAATTTATGCAAGAGTAGGCCTTTCTTCCCCCAGCTGACAGCACCAGCTTCCCTCTGGCATCCGGGACCCGGGTTTCCCTCTGGTACCCAGGACCCAGGCTTTCCTTGCAGCCCCAGCTTCGTCTGGAAGGATGTCCAGTCTAATTAGCATACTATGCTTTTATTATTATAGATCATTATTGTGAAAGACAGAAAAATAGTATTCTTATTCAACTATCTTTTTTTCACCTTTATATAATTCTATCTAATTTGGCTTCTCTTCCATTTTTTTTTCTCTTCTTTCTCCATCTTCACTACAACTTTCCTAAATAAAGCATTACAATTATGATAAAGTAAGTGTACCATCAGCCCATTGACACTTTCTTTAACAAAATGAGTTTGTTGGATGAAAGTTATATTGAATGGGCATGATGTTGACTAAGAACTTTTTCTTGTGTATCTGATTTGATTTACTATTTTCTCTGTCAAATAAAGGAAAACCTGCTTTGGTGTTTTCTGTTTATGGGATAAAGTCTAAACCATTTTCCAGATAAAAGTTGCATACCTCGAAGCAGAGGCTAAATTTATTTGCTCCCAGAAAAAGCCAATCTGGAAAAGCATCTGGGAAAGCAACTCAATGTGTTTATAATAATTCACCATTAATTTCTAGAAAACAACCATATTCAATATAGTTCAAATTGGAGGTGTGATAAGAACCACCTTTTGTGGGTCTTTAAAGTCTTGTATGCTGTCACTAATTTTTGAAGTTATTCCAGTTTTACATTATTAATTTACATTACTAGTTTTGAGTAGGATGAATTACACTAAGTCATTCATTTTCCTTTGTCTTTTGTAATGGATCTTAGCCTGTAGGTTAAGGAACTATATGGAGATTATATGAATGATAGTTACAACTAAAAATCAAGAATCTGAAGTATTACCTCTGGGTTGGTACAGGGACCCACTACTCTGCCATTTATATCTGAAAGTGGCATCTTTTTTTATCTCTAGGAATATTTCTTTTACTACCTTATTGAGTATTTCTCTCTTCTAAACTTTCTTCTTCCCCATGATGGAAATTAATTAAATACCTTCTGGGACTTTTGTACTACATGAATGTTGTCACTTAACTTGTCACTCATTCTTTTCCATACTGTGTTGCTTTTATACCACATTCTATTAAAAATATAATTCTCCACAATTTTAGCAAGTAATTTACTTTTCACATTTTACTTATAAGGCCAGTTTTAATACTATAAATGTTTATTTTTTATTTATCCTTCTTTAATTTTAAAAGTTAATATTTGTATATTAATTTCACAAAATTTCTACTTACTTTTTTTAAGTTCGATGTCCACTTTACTACCTATCTGCATTGTTAATTGCACTCGTTTAATCTTTACTGTGCTTACCTTATTTATTGTCCCATTGGAAGTTACTTCTCTGCTGACTTTAATATATCTTTAGTGACAGTACTGGTTTACACTAAATGTTAATATTTATATTCCTGCCTATTTTTATATTTGGTCATTCTTGTTTTCCTCTCAAGGAGTATAGGTTATGCTTAGGTTACTGCTGTCTCAGAAGATAGTCATGTGGAAGTCAAGACTAGACTCTGGATGCCAGGCAACATCACTTGCTTGCTTCTTGGTTTATGAGTGTCATAGCTGCTCACCAATTTTGAGGGTACAGAGAGCACTTTATTGACTCTACACATTTGCATAATTGTTTTAGTTAGGAAGAAAATGTTCCTGCTGTTCAAAAAGATAACTATGCCATGATTTTTTAAATAAGTTTAATTAATTGATACCTAGTTGGTTGCTCCTAGGCAACATCATGTTTCTTGTCTTTATCAATTTTTCATATGTAACTATCATAGCACCATGATCAAACTTCTCAGAATGCATCTTTCTTGGGTTATCTTTTGAACTTATAGTTATAAATTTGTTTTCCTGTAGATGAATATGATCCTTTCAGGTTCCTACATTTCATCGGGAATCTTCATAACTTGATTTCTATTGATTGCATCCACCTGAAGAATGAATACTTTGTGGAATATATATATGGATATATATGGTTGTATACACACATATACACTGAGTGGCCAGGTTATTATGATCTCTGAACACATAATAATCTGTCCACTCAGTGTGTATCCTATATAATAAAAGGCTAATATGCAAATTGTCTCCTTGACCAGAAGTTCTACCAGCAGGCAGGCTGGCCAACAGCCTATGTCCCCTCCCCATGGCCAGGCTGGCCGGACTCCACCCATGCATGAATTATGAATTCATGCACTGGGCGTCTAATATATATATACACACACACTGAGTGGCAAGATTATTATGTGTTCAGAGATCATAATAATCTGGCCACTCAGTGTATATGGTGCATTGAAGAATTGATTGACCTTAGCCCTCAACTTCTGGAAGATAACCTCTAATCCCTTAAAATATGCCCCATTGAAATATCTTTTATCATGCCTGATTGAAGTATCTTTGCTTGTTTGGGATTTGGGTCACAGTGAATAGCATATTGCAATTTAGGATAGGTGCTGTACATTTCAGGTAGAACAGATGGCGTCTGGCCACACCAGATGGTAGCCATGTGATTTAGGGTAAGGCTTTGTAATACAGAGTATCATTTGATCCCTTGAAGGGCTAGAGATTGAGATCAACCACATAGGAAATCAGAAGACTTCCTAATGGTAGAGCCTAGATGATGGTGCCACAATAAATCTCTGAATTTGGGCCCTGGGTGAACTTCCATGGTTTGCAACACTCCACACATATTGTCACACAATGAAGCAGGATCACAGGTTTCAAGAGATAGATGTGGGTGTTGTGAGAAGTGTTATATTTTTATACATATATTTTGAAAGAAGAGCTGGCATAATTTGTTGAGAAAGTGTATATGAGGCACAGAATGGATAATTGTAGGCAAGTGTTTTGCATTGGACAACTTAAAGAATAAATGTGCCATTTACATACGTATAAAAATTAGGGGGGAGAAAAAGTAATTTGGTTTTGTTATAATATATGGGAATGCCTTTTAGTCTTGGTAGGCAAGTATTGAGAAGACAGTTGAATTTATCAGTTTAGAGTATAAGCTAAAGTTTCTACAATGTATTTAACGTCTTCATGAAAAAAAAAAAAGCCTTAAACTAGGAGAGTAAATGCATTCAACCATTAGTATGAAAGATTAGAATAGTTTAAAAACTAGATAATAGCAACCAGCAAAAGACACTAAGACATGACCAGTGAGAATTAGGGAAATATCCAGTAGAATTTGCTATTCTGGAAGCTAAGTGATGTTAGTACTTTAGAAGAAAAAAAAAAGTCATGATAAATGGTTTCTAACGATGACAATATATCAAATATGAAGTCTAAGAACTCACTATTGGGTTTAACAGAATGAAGGTTATGGCTGAATTGGACAAGTGCAGTTTTATCAGGGTTTTGGAGATAAAATTTTGATTAATGAAAGTATTTAGTGAATATTATGAGATAAATTTTAGCTAATTTAGATAAATCTTTCAAAGAGTTGCTTCAAATAGAAGAGATAAATGAGCAGTAACTAAAGGTGGAAGTATAGGGGCAGCAGAGTTTCTATTTTTAATAATGGAAGAGATGAGAAAATATGTATATTCAAGAAAATAATCCAGTAGGAAATACAGGAGACAGATAGAAGAATTATGAAAGCAACACGTTGAGGCTGTGTCAGGTAATGGGTGTATGTAAATAAGAGTGTTAAAAAATCTTAGAAAGGAACTGACAGATAAAATACAGAAATACAATAGAAGGCAAATTATATAGTTAACAGGTTGGTATGTGCATAGATATGAATGTAGGGACTGATTATACATTTCTTTTTATACAGGAAGCAAATTTTTATTGAAAAAGTAAGGATGGAGAGGAGGTATTGCAAATTTGGAAAGACAGGTTAAAAAGTAGGCATGTAGAAAAGAGGAAAACAAATAAAATAGAGAATTATAGTATGAACATTAATAGCATTAAGAGTCTAGTTGAGAGTTATAAACATGAAATTAAATTGAGACTAATCAGCAAGGTTGCCTGTATACATGTAAGCATGGTCAGTTACTTGGGTGCAGCTGAGAGTTGGCAGGAAGATGACTTTAATCAGTATTGATGAATTGTTAAGTAAAGACTCCAGAGTTAAGGAATGGGAATGATTTGAAGATGTATAAAGGGGAATGATTATGGAAAATATGAACATAATAAAGTTGAAAATCAGTGAAATGTGATTAGATGAACAAATTGTAGGTTCTGGTAAATTTGAAGAATTACCGAAAACAGCTTATGAGGAATACATACGAATGTTAAAGATGAGAGATAGAAAATGGATGGACTGAAAAATGGATTGTGGTGGGTAAATTATTATCTGGGATAAAATCCAGGGAATGACTTTGAGAATGAGTGACTAAAACAAGAGAAGTATAGATTATTAACAGGACAAGACATTCGTATGAATATATTGTATTATTTTGTCAGTTCTTCCGTAGACAGTGGTTTACTGCCTTGAATGATATATATATTTTCAGGCTTTTGTTGTATTACTTGAAACATTGTGGCAAGTTATATTTTTAAATGCATCTATTAATATACTTATTTACTCATATCATTGTTGACTTTAGATTTTACTGTATTTTAATCATTTCCTATTTGAAATGATTAAAATAGGAAATGATTAAAGTATTTCAGTAATTTATAGATATTTCTTCTATATTTAGTGATAACTAAGGTGTTATATTTCTATTGTTCATTTGTATATTTTCATTTGCTACTTTCTAATGGAATATAAGACACAAATTGTTCAAGTTATTTGAAACGTTTTCGAGAAACCACCTAGCCATAATAAGAGATCACTGAGCTACAAATATTGTATTCAATATCATATTGTTTTGGTTGTGTCTCTATCTCTTATATACATCGAGAGAAGTAACCTCTGAATTTTTGCAATAAATTGGTAATTTGCCATGATACAGATAGTAAAATTTATAATAGTAACAACAACAATAAAAAAGTATTGCGGGACAAGAATGGAACTTTCAAAACTGGGAATGATATTTTCTTTTTTTTAAATTTCTTTATTGATTAAGGTATCACATATTTGTCCTCATCCCCCCATTCCCATCCCACACCCCTCCCCACACATGCCCCCACACCCCTGTTGTCCTTAACTGCTAGTCAGGCTCATATGCTTGCACACAAGTCCTTTGGTTGATCTCTCCCCTTTACTCCCACCCTCCCCTACCCTACCTCTGAGGCCCGACAGTCTGATCCATGCCTCCTTGTTTCTGGGTCTGTTCTTGTTCATCAGTCTATGTTGTTCATTATTTCCCCTAGATGAGTGAGATCATGTGCTATTAGAAACACACTTATAAGAACCGAAAATGACAAGCAATAGTGGTTATGGTGACAGGCAAATGAATCAGTCTGTAGTGAGTTTCTTTCTGGGCCAACAGTTCTTTTGAGACCCAATTTCATTGTCACACAGTTCCTTATGTGTACATGTCAGCACTGACATTACAGTTCTGGATGGTGGACAAATGGTGGTAATGCAGGTCCGACTCTCTCTGGTTTGGTCCTGGGCAACTGCAGTGATGCACAGCTGCTACCTGCTAGTGTGGGAAGGCCACGTCAGCGTCTGCCATCTCTGGACTGCTTCTCTTCTGTCTTCATGGCTGGAGTAGTCCTGTAGATTCCTCTCTGTTGCTGGAATCCACATGGTCTCGGAGTTGTTTTCTGAAAATATACAAACATATTCTCGACCAAAAGTTAATAAAGGAATATTTTCTATAAATTTGACTTGGGATCCTAAGACAGGCACAGTCGCAGAAGGGCCATCAGGAGAGAATTTGGGGATCAACAGAGGTGGGGCACAGACCCTCACACCCCCAACATTGCAGGGGCCTGAACCCTAGCCCCTTCTGAGGGAGGTCTCCTGCCCCCATGGCTGCTTCGTGCTTCCCATGCCTAGCTCAGAACAGGACCCAGGTGACCGACAGAGACTTGGCCGACAGCAGTTGCCCTCTTACTCCAACAAGAATTGTTTGAGTTGTCTTGTACCCATGGTGTGGGGAAGTGGGTTTACGATATCTAAATCCAGCCTACCACCAGGAATGCTCAGGACCTACTCAAGAAGGCAAATAATCCCTTCCACTAATATTTACAGGGTAAAATAAGATTGCTGTTAGAGTAAAATAGTAGTCAAGTTTTCAGGCAAATTTAAATTGGCTAATTGAAACAAGCAAATATTCCAGAAAAATTCATTGTACTGGACAAAAAGGTGTTCTTAAAGTGTTAACTAAAATTTTTATTGGTACTTCACCTCATGATAAAATTGTGCACCATGTAATGAACCTAAAACAGTAATATTATAGTGCAAAAAATTAAAATTTAAAAGCCATCAAGACTACATTATAAAATTTTCAAAAGCCTCCTAACATTTAAATCAAAAAAGGAGTGGACAGTAGAAGAATATCATGTAAGGAAAAATACCCTGTAAATAAATTACATCTAGAAAATTAATACTTTAGAAACTTAATTGTAAGGCTAAAAGCAAGACACCCATGAAAAACACACAAGGTGTCAAAACAAGCCAGAGGAACATTATTTGGGCAAAAAATGGGAATGATATTTTCAAAGTCCATCCATGTTGTAGCAAATGGCAGTATTTCACCTTTACTTATGACTGAGTAGTATTCCATTGTATATATGTACCCCATCTTCTTTATCCAATCATCTGTTGAAGAACACTTTGGTTATTTCTATGCTAAGCAAAATAAGTCAGACAGAAAAAGTTAAGGACCAGATGATTTCACTCATATGAGGATATATAAATAAAAGCAACAAGTGAACAAACAAGGAAAACCAACAAAAACTCATAGATATAGTTTTTGTTTGAAAAACAGTATGTTGGTTACCAGAGTGAGGGGGGTGAAGGGGTACTAAAGGGAAAAGAGGGTTAAGTATACAGTGATGGGAGATTATTTGACTTTGAGTGGTGGGCGCACAATGCAATATGAAGATTGTGTATCACAAAAATGTATATTTGAAACCTATATAACCTTATTACCTGTCACCCCAATAAATTTAATGAAAATTAAAAAAAAATAAAAGAGATAATGGGATATAGACTTTCTTTAACTTCTTTGGGTAAATTCATGGCTACAAAGGCAGTTAGGGAACATTCTCCATTATGAAGTTTGGGAAAGTTTGGACCAAGATTTTTAAAAAATATTTTTTAATCTTATGGATTTAACATAAGGCTATAAAATTGGAACTTGTGATTATCACCTAGGAACTAATATGTGGGTAAGTTAATTGCAACTGGATGACCTTTGACAGGATTATCCAAGATGATCTATAAAAATTCGGATCCTGAAACTTCCCAAGATATTTTGGTAGTTCCGTGCAATCTGCATCTTAACAAGTTCCCCAGGTGACACTTCTACTCACAAAATTTAGAGCATCACTGGTAAAAACAAACCGACATATTGCACACTTAATTATGTTAGAGATTGTGAGAATATGGCAAACAATCTTTTATTTCTCTGAGCAATGCTGTCAACATGAACACTGATATTCATTGAGAGGAAAAGTTAAAAATAAAAGTCTCAGTAAACAACATATACATCATACGTTAGTAACTCTCCATTAAAATGAAACAAATATGCCAGATGGTAAATGCCCTACTTACAAAACTTGGAGAATTGACTGATTCCCAAGGAGAGATCCCTGGAAAATAATTTGTGTCACTCAAGGCAACCAAACATATTGATAAAGTGCGTGCAGTGTTCATGAAAATGACTGGATTCAAACTGAGGCACTTGAACATGTGGCATTAGGCAGCAGAGAGCCGGTTGATTAAATAAAAGACTTTCACCAAAGTCCTGTACCAGAGAGCCAAAATAAAATAGTGGTAGAGCCCTGGCTGGTTTAGCTCAGTCGATAGAGCATGGGACTGAGGACTGAAGGGTCACAGGTTTGATTCTGGTCAAGGGCACATGCCCAGGTTGTGGACTCAATCCCCAGTTGGGGGCATGCAGGAGGCAGCTGATCAATGATGTTTCTATTTCTCTCTCCCTCTCCCTTCCACTCTGAAATCAATAAAAATATATTTCAAAAAATAATAATAAAATAAAATAGTAGTAGAATGACTTTCTAAGATTTGTAAGTATTAAACTTCACTTTTGGATATGTATCATATTTATACATAGCATCACCTATATATATAAAAAGGCAGTGACCGTGACAAAAAAAATGATGGATGGACTGACCAGATGCTCAATGCAGGAGTTGCTTCCCTGGTGGTCAGTGATAACAGCCGCTCAGAGGGCAGGTCCACAGCCACTGGGCTGACCCCCACAAGCTGCCCCCTACCAGTGCACAAATCTCAGCACTAAAAGCTGGTGGTTACTAAGCACCATCCTTGTGGTGGGGAAGGCGGTGTCTCCACAGAATCTCAGATAATCCCAGAAACCCGCCTCACAGGGTTAATCTAGGGGTTTCTATTCATAGCTTTCAGAATGGAATGAGAGCCTCAGCTTTTAGTAGTTGAGGGAAAACACACAGGGCTCCTTTTTCATTCTCTTCCTCCCGCCTTCTTGCAAGAAAAGGAACAACTGGCTCCCAAGGCCCTTCCCTGAGCACTGTTTGGAGAGCTCACCCACCTGGCCCTCAGCTCCCAGTGAGTCTGCCTTCCAATGGCCTTTACACCTAAGGCCACTGCCTGCGCATCTTACTCAACCCGTATCACTGACTGAGCACCCGCCCTATACCAGATGATGCCCAGGTGCTCGCAGAGCAGCAGCAGGGAGCCAGCCGCCCTGTCCTACAGAGCGTGTGTTCCTCCAGGAGAGGACGGGGGTGCGGGGAGGAAACAGCCTGGGACAGACGTGAGGTGCAGCTGTTAGTGGCCACAGGCACCATGAAAACATGGGAATGCAGCCACATAGGGGCTCCGCGAGGGAGGGGCAAAGGGAGGCTCGCTGAGGGAAAGTGGATGCATGGAGGAGAGCCAGGCAAACGCCTAAAGAAGGGCATCGGGCAGAGGGGACAGCCCTCAGAGGGGCAGCAGGACGAGCAAGAGGCCGAATGGAAGGGGGTCAAGGCTGGATCAGGGGCACATCCTGCAGGGATCGAGGGCCCGTGAGAACCTGGTGTCCCCTGAGTGCAGGCAGAGGCCCCGGACTGTAGGTGAGGACCCGCTGGCTTCTGTGTCAGGAGCAGACGGAGGGGGAAGAGGAAGCAGGGAGACAGCAGGAGGTGACAGCACCCTCTCCGAGGGCGATGCGGAGACAGTGGAAACTGTGGCAGGCGAGGTGGTGGCTTTGGGGTGTACTGGAGGGAAGCCAGAGCATGAGGAACGATGTGGGGGGGGGGGGGGGGGGGGGGGGGGGGAGGAGGCCCCATGCTCCACTCGGCCCCTGGGAAGGCAGGCTCTCCAGCAGCTGCTGGCAGGGGGCCTGGGGTCAGATCCCGCCAGTTTTGAGGGTCTGACTGTAAAACCCAGACCTTAGTTTGAGCTCCACACGAGGGACGTGGAATGTTCCTGACCAGCCTCCCACCCTGGGGTCCAGGAGGCGGGTCATTCCTGTCCGGCTGCCCTAATCCCTCCATCAGCCCCCTTCCCCCCTCCCCCCAAAGCTCTCTTCAGTGATGACAAGTACTTATTGGAAACAAGCAAATGGTTTTATTTTTTATACAAAAACAACACAACAGAATGTACAGTATTATGGAAAGCTAACGTTGAAAAACTAGGAAAAGGAAGCTCCCTTGTGGACACACCGATCAGCTGTGCCTGGAACCGGGTCATGGATGACACAAAAGGGCTCAGGGTCCAATGCAAAGAGCTTGCCCGGGTGGTCTGACTCCAATCCCCAACTGCAGTTTCCAGGACAGAGAGGATCCTGCACCACAGAACAGAACAGGGGAGACCAGCCCCAAGTCCCGCGGCCTAAGGCAATGCTTCTGGAGAAAGAAACTCTCCTGAGAGGCTGGGACAGGGTCATCAGCATCCAGATCGCTGCCTCTAACTCCCACACAGGGTCTGTGGTGCTTCCAGCTCTGCCCCTCCCTCCCCCTCCCACACCCCCTCCCAGGTAAACCACAGATGGCCCTTCCCATCCTCCACCCTCCTCAGCTCCAGCTCCGATGGCAGGTAGGGAGGGTGGGGGGGTCATGCGGGGAATCTGAGGGCCTCCAGGAAGAGCAGCTTGAAGAGCCAGAGACAGTGTCTCATGAGTGCATGTTTAGAACCGGTCCCCCTCCCTCCCTCCTACTCTGCCACGGCAAACTTTGAGACTCATCTCTCTTCGATTTCTTTTTTTTACTGGATCTTGATTCCTCAAGTTTTCACTTCCTTGATAATATTCTGATGTTTTTAAAGATCCCCTTTTATATACTTGCCTCTGTATTCTTAGTGGGTGAGTTGTTCTGTGACAATCTGTTTCATCAATATTGGAGGCACATATTCTCAGTGAATTTTGGACAAATATCAATTTCCTCTTCACTCAAACTTGGCTGTAATGTTTAACCAGAGTGGGGAAGACAGATAAATCTCTTCACTGATCTATTCTAATGACCTTCAGTTTTTGTTGATTCTCTTTGTTTAAAATGCTGTATTTTGATTAACACAGCAGACTCTGTGACAAACCACCTGGGCATCTCTCTTATTTTCCTTACTAAATAAACTAATAATAATCTTAATACTAAAGTTTGTTCTGATGAGGAAATAGTTACTTGTGTAAAATTCTTAGAAGACTGGAATTCTTAATGATTTAGTTTCTAATTCTTTAAAACCATATGAAACATTTCTCAATGTTTGCATCTGCAAATGTTTCCACTTCCCTTGAGATATATCCTTAGCAATTCATTGCTTAGAAGGATTGCCTCATTCAGTAGGTTCTGCAAAATGCATGTCTCATGTATAATTAATCTGAAATGGTCACTCAATGTTTTGTTTATAGACTCCCTATAATTCACATGAAATAGTATGCGGAATTTTGTGTGTATGCACACATGTACATTAAATTTTTGTGGAAAAGGGTTATAAAAGTCATCAAATATTTAATGATGTCTGGATGCAAATAAACTGAAAGTGTTCTAGGCACAATTTACTGTGTAGTCTGTGGACTACAATAAATGAAGAATTGCTTTAAACATGGTTGTTGTTGCTGTTGTTTTTGTTGTTATTTGGGAGTAAAACACACACACACACACACACACACACACACACACAAACACACACACTTTAAATAGCTCTAAACATAAAATATTTTCCTCCATTGCATGATGTTAAGCTACATTTTGTGTTGTAGCAGAAAACACCCCTCCAACTGCAAAAATCAGGGAATATTTCCATCTAATTTTCTCATACCCAGTTGTGCATGAGTTATATTTGTAAATTACATTATTCCTGTCTGTAATAATACTAGTATCTTTCCTCTCCACCTAAAAAAATCTGCCCAACCATGAAACCCTTACTATAATGTGGCCCTATCTCTGAGATTGGCCTACTTAACGCAGAATTAACTTGTTATTGTTTAAATTATATGGACAAGGGCTACAGCTTCTCCCTTCCTTCCTTTCCTTCCTTCCTTTCTTCCTTCCTTCCTTTCTTTCTTTCTTTCTTTCTTTCTTTCTTTCTTTCTTTCTTTCTTTCTTTCTTTCTTTCTTTCTTTCTTTCTATATTTTTGTGCAAACTGGTACATAGTGGGAATGCGTAAAATGTTATTGGATTTGGTAAAATTTGTCCAGAATGTGGAAAAGTATATGTGATCCTTAAATTTTACAGCCATTTCATAGTGGCCAAGTGCCCTTATATAAGGCTAATGTTGCTAAAAAAAGTGAAGTTTATTTGGGATTATAGTGTAATTGTTTTGATGACCTCCGCTTCAAAATTTATGATTAAATATCATATTATGGACATACACAAATGCATTGCTTTTCTAAAATTCCACACTAAGTTAAGCAGCAATTCCAAAATTCATGTTATTTATTTAATCGATAAATATTTGTGGATTACATTTTAGGTATTAGACACTCTGTAAGCCCTGGAAATATGACAATAAGCAAAAGAGACACAGTACCTCTATTTATGGTATCATACAATTGTGGTAGAGAAATATGAAGAAACTGACAGGTATTGTCTTAACCTCAATCTAATCTTAGACCACTTCCCTTTGTTATATAACACTAGAGGCCCAATGCACAAAGTTCATGTGGGGGTAGGGTCCCTCAGCCCAGTCTGTGCCCTCTCGCAGTCCAGGAGCTGGTGGGGAGTGGGCCTAAGCCATCAGTCGGACATCCTTAGCACTGCCACAGAGGTGGGAGAGGCTCCCGCCACCACTGCTGCGCTTGCCAGCCATGAGCCTGGCTCAGGGATTCTGGCTGAGCAGCACTCCCTCTGTGGGAGTGCACTGACCACCAGGGGGCAGCTCCTGCATTGAGTGTCTGCCCCCAGGGGGTCACTGTGCATCATAGCAACAGGTCTTTCCAATATTTGGTTGATTTGCATATTAGCCTTTTATTATATAGGATATTATTATTTTTCTCATTTGGATGCTCTCTTCCTCACCTAGCCTCCACTTTCTGTCTTCAGAATTTGCATAGCTTCCTCCAATTTTGAGGAAAAAAATCCTTTAAAGAGTTGTCTTTACTTCTTTCCTCCTATATTATCTGTACTCTATCTCCCATTGTATCTTAAATCTGAAAACTGTAGTTTAAGCCACCATCGTTTCTCACTTGGATTATCACAATACCCTTCAAATTCTTTCCATTTCTAAAAATGTCACCTAAGGAGTATTTTCACATAGTTGCCTGAATGATGCTGTTAAAACGTATGTCAGATTTCTTTTCTCCTTAAAATTATCCAATAGCTTTCTAGTTTACTCAACAAATTCTGAATCCCTCCATTGTCCTGAGAGATTCCAAGTGATCTGACCACAATGTCTCTGACTTCTTCTCCTAATAGTCTGGCCTCACTGAAGCCTATGCTTCCTCTCGGTGTGTCAGGTATGGTCCTATATCAGAAACTTTGCTCTATTTATTCTCTCTAATATGTTCTTTCCAAATACTATCCCTCACTTTCTTCAGAGCTTTCCTTTCTTTCTTTCTTTCTTTCTTTCTTTCTTTCTTTCTTTCTTTCTTTCTTTCTTTCTTTCTTTCTTTCTTTCTTTCTTTCTTCTTCCTTCCTTCCTTCCTTCCTTCCTTCCTTCCTTCCTTCCTTCCTTCCTTCCTTCCTTCCTTTCTTTCTTTCTTTCTTTTTTTTTAAACAAATTTATCAAATCAAACCTAATGAGACATTAAATTTTGGCAGGAGCTGTTTTTATTTTATTGTTAAAGTATTGAGATAAAGTGAAATTACAAAATATAAATATAAATTTTAATAAAACACTCAAAATTAGTAATAAGACTGCAGTTTTATTGTGACATTTATCTGCATGTAAGAGAAAACAGGTAAAGTTAATAATATTGTAGGTTCGCCTTCTAATACAAGAATGTCCATCTTGAACATGAACAAAATACTAGGGGCCCAGTGCATGAATTCGTGCATGGGTGGGATCCAGCTGGCCCACCCTGATCAGGGCCAATCAAGCTAGACCAGCCATGGGGAGAAGATGTGGAAACTTGGCTGGCTGGCCTCAGCCCTGATCGGTGTGGAGGGCCCATTTGGGAGCAGGGCCGGCCAGGGGGAGGGGCCGTGGGCAGTTGGTGGGCCAGCCCTGCCCTCTGCTTGAACTCTGATCAAACTCCCAGTAGAGGGGACAATTTGTATATTACCCTTTTATTATGTAGGATGATATTATATAGAAAAATGGCATTTCAATTTATTTCTATACTTGCTTTTTTCTTTTTTGAAATTTATTTATATTTTAATTACAGTTGGCATTCAATATTATTTTATATTAGTTTCAGGTGTACAGTATAGTCATTAGACATTTTTATAATTTACCTAATGATTCCTCTGATAAGTCTAATATACATCTGACACCATACATAATTATTACAATACTAGAGGCCCGGTGCACAAAATTAGTGCACTCAGTGGGGAGGTCCCTCAGTCCAGCCTGTGCCCTCTTTCAGTCTGGGAGCCCTCAGAGGATGTCGGACTGATGGGTTAGGCCCGTCCCTTGGAAATGGGCCTAAGCCCTCAGTCGGACATCCTTAGCACTGCCGCAAAGGCAGGAGAGCCTCCTGTCACCACTGCTATACTTGCCAGCCATGAGCCTGGCTTCTGGCTGAGCTGCACTCCCCTTGTGGGAATGCACTGACCACCAGGGGGCACTTCCTGCATTGAGTGTCTGCCCCCTGGTAATCAGTGGACGTCATAGCGACCAGTTGTTCCGCCATTTGGTAGATTTGCATATTAGCCTTTTATTATTATCACAATATATTGACTATATTCCCTATGCTGTACTTTACATCCCCCAACTATTTTGCAACTATCAATTCATACATCATCATCCTTTCACATTATACACCTGCAGGGCATTTTTAAATGTAGCTTCATAGGGAGACCTGTCATAACAACTGTGCTTAAAATTGCAATACTTTTTGGTCAGTATCTTCAGTTCCTCCTTGAAATCACTCTATTAGTCACATCAGTATTTTTTCTATTTCTTAAAAACATCATTCATATTACTGCTTCAGCAGCTATTCACTTAGTATTCCATATACATAGGCTAGCCTTCTTTTACAGGTATACTAGTACATGGCTCATTCACTTTTTCTTGGTTTAAGTCTATCTTTTTAATGAATTCTTTCCTCCCAATCATATATGAAATTGCCACCTCCTTTTCACATTCAGTATTCTCTTTCCTGTGCTATTATAAAAGGTGTGGCAAAAGCAGGTTTAGAATTGTGAGTATGCAAAACACAGATTTTATTCTTGTATTATTATTATTTATTAATTATCGTATTATTTTCCATATGAACAACTGTAAACCTACTTTTGCTCACCCTGTACTTAGTAGAATTTTTAAACTATAAAATGTATTAATTTTTAAAATAGTTTCTTACCTATGGCCTCACAGTAAATCATGGAGTTTTATAAGAGCTTTGATTTTCACTTTAATTATGAACATATAGTTGGCAATAAATAAATATTAATATGGTATGGGAGATAGTGTTCAATATAAGAAAGTTGCAAATGCTATGGGAAGTATTAGAGGTATCTAAGTGGAAAAGTTGTTATGGAAAGGTCTGCCTATTTTATAAAATGTTGTCAGGGAAAGGATCAAGGTTGGGCTGACATAAATGGAGAACTGAGATGAGTGAGTAAGGGGAGGGGCAGAGGAAAGAGTTCTAAACATGGGAAAAAGCCAGTGCGAAAGCCCCCAGGCATGGGAATCCTTAGCATATTACAGGAACTGCAGTAGACCAATGTGTCTGGAGCTGGGACACTGGGGAGAAGAGTAGGAAGGAAGGCCAGAGAAGCATTGAGGCAAGGTCATATAGGCTTTCAAGTCATTGAAAGAACATTGAATTTTATTCTGAGTGATAGAATGACATGCAAGGGTTTGAGCAGAGGAGTGACATGATCTAATCTATCCTTTTAAAGGATATTTCTGGCTAAAGGAGAGAGGTTTGCTAGGAAAGAAGAGAGAAAATAATGAGAAAGCTCTAAAACAGATGAGAGATGTAGCATTGAAAGTGGTAGATAGAAACTGGTCAGGTTACACTTACAATTTCAAAATGGAGCTAACAATACTCTTTGATTGATTGAATCTGGGGTTAAGAGAAAGTTATGAATCCAAGATGATTCCAAACTTTTGATCTGAGTAATTGGAAGAATAAAGAGGCCATTAATTAAGATTGGCAATACATAGCAAAAAAACATTTAGGGAAGAAATAAAATTCAATGTTGGACTTGTTGAGCTGGAAATGTTTATTTAACATTCAAGTCTCAAGAAGAAGAGTCTAGAATAGAGAAAAATATTTGTGAAACTACAATTTCCATTTGATTCATCTCAAGTTTAATAGTAAGAGCAATGAAGAAGAAGAAAAATAGGTAACTTAAGAAATAGATGAGAAACCAATAGAAGTGTTGTCCTGATAGTCAAGCAAAGAAACTGTTTCAAGAAGTGAGTACTCAGCTATCCCAAATGATAATGATAATTCAAGTGACATGAAGATCAAAAAGTGATCATTTGTTTTAGGAGAATGGAGATTACTGGAGACTAATCAAAAGTCATCAGCTGACTAAGAGAAAGTACAGCCGGCAAAGTTTTAGAATATCCTGTGTCTCCAGTGAAGTAGTTTAGTAGAGCATCTATCTCAGTACTGACCTCTGTCCACAGTGCTTAATTAGCTGCCACGGCATGCCATATAACCTCAATATGACCTTGAAGTTAAGGATGTGAATATAACAGCATTAAATTTTGATATTTTAATTGAGAGTTAGTTTCACAGGAAATTGGATTTTTTGAACCTATAATTTTATATGGTGTAATATTGTAAGACTGAAAATATATTTAAGCCTATAGGCTAAGGTCCAACCTCACTTCTTAGGTTGTTTTAATATAACAATCTTCTAAAGAAATATATAAATAGAAAAAAATCCCTAAGTATCTGAATCCTATAGGTCCTTTAGCTTGTCTTAGTATTGTTGAAATTTATTGGACCTGTCAGAAGAAATCATTTGATTCAGCTATACTAGGTCTGAAATATCATAAATGCTTTCTACCATAAGAAATTTAGTGAGACCATAATTTATTTCATAAATATGTCTCCTTGGTTGTTTCAGGACATTAGTGGAAAGATAGGTTAGATATAGTATAGAACTACAAAAATAAATCAACAATATTTACTTCTGTTGACATTTTTTTAAACCAAGCTTTCATTTGTGTTGAATTTTCATGTAAAGTTTTATAAAATTAAGGCAAACTCGAGCTATTATAGAAACAGCGTAATTTCAGCCATGAAGGTTTCACCTAATAAAATATGGTGTAATATCATTTTGCAAGCCGTAAGATATAATATAAAACCAGAAACTAATTAGAAATATATATTTTATCAATCATATATTTTGTCATTGTCAGTTTCCTTTTAAATCAAAATTGTTTAAAATTAAGGTATCTTAAATAATTTAGATGAATTATCTATCCCCCTGGTAGAATTAATATAAAAATAAAAATGATTTGCAAAGGAAAAGGTGTGAAAAGTTTAATAACCTATATTTAAAATGTAGCAAGTCTTTTAGTACTTTCATCAATTTTGGTATTAAAGTCTTTCTAGTCATTTCTCAGACTATAATAATGTGTCCTTAAATACTAACTTCCAAACGTTAAAATGTTGTGGTAATCTTTGTATGAGAGCAAGTATGTATTTTTGACTCTAATTACCTATTGAGATTCATTGGGAACATATTTACAGTATGTTTAGAGAGTGATTTACTTTATAAATTACTCTGATGTCAGATATATTGAAAATTCAAGGATGTCTTTTTTATAGGTTATGAATAGCATTCCTTGATTTGTGAGTCACCAATTTTTGGCATTGCAGAAAGCCACATTAAATTCAATTTATTTAAGTTGTTTCTAAGTAGCTAATTTTTATAAATATTTATTTTTGATAGTATGAAGTAGACTTCTTATATATTACTAGAGACACAGTACACGAAATCATGCACGGGTAGGGTCCCTAGGCCTAGCCTTCCATCAGGGCCATCTTCTGCCAGCTCACCAGTCCCTAGTCCAGCCCGGCTGCCGCCACCCACCCCGGTTCCTCGTTAGCCATCCAGCAATCAAAAGAACAGCCCACTCTGCCTTAGGTGCCTTGTGCCATCAAAGGGCACCTGGCCCTTTGCTCCCTTTAAAGAAGTAAAATAAAAACCCTCTCTCTGCACCTGTCCCTTCTCTCCCTTGTGAATCCTTTCACAGCTGGCGTCACCAGCCAAAACCTTAACAATGACCTGGGAAACTCAACCAGGAAGGGCTATGCCTGTGGGAGGAGGTGCAGGGAACCAGGGCTGCCCCCTTGCTCCTGCCCCACCCTCCTCTCCCTCCCTCCCTCCCCCTGTCCTTGCACTGGCCCAGCCAGCTGGCTCGGCCCCTCCCCCATCACGGAACCACTCAGCTCAGGCTCTGGAGCTGCCTATCCCTCAGGGAGGAGCATGCGCAGTTTCTTGCAGACTCAGAAGCGGCTGTGGAGTAGGGAGGTGGCAGGTTCTTCCTGAAGAGGGTGTTTGTGCTTTAAAGCTGATGCTCTCTGTCCACCTGCGCTTCTTGTCTTAGTGGATCTGGTGCTGGAAAACATCAATGGACCAGACACTCCAGGCACCCCTGGAAATGAGGCCATTGCGATATCTCCAGAAAAATGAATTTTCTGAGACTCTCAAGGGAGGATGGGATGTGGAAAAAGGCTTTATTTCTTGGGTTCCAAAGCCGCCTGCCCCTTAAGTCAGTCCTGGAAGAGGGGCAGCTGGTATTTCAGCAGAGTCAGAAAGAGGGCCAGCCTCCAGAGTTTCCATTCCATGTTGCAGCTGGGTGTGGTTCAGCATTAGGCTAATTAAAGGCGATTAGTCCATGTGTGGAGCCCAAAATGGCACTGCGCCATGTGGGCACCTGGGAGCAGGAGCACAGCACCCCTACAGTAGGAGGCCCAAGAGGGCAGGAGCGAGAGAGAGAGAGAGAGAGAGAGAGAGAGAGAGAGAGAGAGAGAGAGAGAGAGAGAGATCACTTCTTTGTTTAGAAAATTAAATAGTCAGGTTTCAGGAGTCACCCCTGCAGTAGGAGGCCCAAGAGGGCAGGAGCTAGAGAGAGAGAGAGAGAGAGATCACTTCTTTGTTTAGAAAATTAAATAGTCAGGTTTGAGGAGTTGCAGAGCCTAGCCAATTACCTGTTTCTAGTTGTGATTATGGGCAGTGAACCTCTCAGGTCACTCGGACCTTACTGGGCATGCATCTAAATGGCCTTTGTCTAGTCCCTTCAATCATGGGGGAACAGACTTGGAGAGTATTAAATGCAGCTTTTGGGGCAAAGCTGTATCAATGGCATATCTATATTGTTTGGTCTCCCCTTTCACTCCTTTCCTGTGAAATAATAACCAGGTTATTACAACGGCATCAGATTGACCACAGTGGCCAGGATCCTATGAGAGCAGGTATGAGAGGATGGGATGAGGACTGCAGAATACAAGAGAAGTCAGTCAAAAGACTCCTCAAAGACTGACTGTGCCCATGACTTAGGTACCTAATGTCAAAAATCTTAACCACTGTAACAGAGAAAGGATAATTGGTTGAGAAATTTGCAACCATGGAAAGCTGATGAATATTAGAACAACTCTAGTGTCCATTGAAAAAAGGATCACGCAGTTTTTGAGATTATTGGAAGTCTAAGTGGTTTGGGATTGCATTGGAGGGAAGCCAGTTTTTGTTCTGGTGGGAACCATGCCAAAGATCATGGTGACTAAGTGCTACTGCTGTGTCATTGTAAGCCATATCCCCTGATTGGATTCTGAGTCCATATTCCTAGGTCCTTCTGTCTAGGAAAGATCTCATTAATCCACTTATTTTACCTCCACTTGAGCCATTTAAATGCAAAAAGATGATGAAGAGAAAATAAAACAAAATAAATGCAAATGAATAACTTTTTTTTTTTTTCTAGAAGTAACACTTCTATTTAGCAAACTAAGAAGATGTTTTCTGACACTTAGAAAGAATACAAATAACTGACAACTTATTTTGGTCAAATTAATAACCTCAATTTTCAATTTGTATACATATTTTTATTAAAATCAGAATGTACCTCTGCCATAGATAATGAATATGTTTTCCTTATTTCATTTTTGTATTCTCTGAATAACAATTTTACATGTACTAAACTGAAACTACATCTCTGATTTTTTAAAAAAAACAACAACACAACAACACTAATATCCTAAGGATTATAAAAAGATAAGGGTTGAACATTAATAAAATATGCATTAGCATTAGACTATGGCTTTATATTGAAAAAATGCAGTGTTAGAGCTGGAATTTACATAAGATGAGGCAAGAGGAAACAAGACAAGACAAGAAGAGGGGGTATGCAGTGACAATAGTCCTTTTGTTTGTTTTTGTTTTGTGGGGTTTTTTTAATGTATTTTCATTGATTTCAGAGAGGAAGGGAGAGGAAAAGAGAGGCGGAAACATCAATGATGAGAGAGAACCACGGATCCACTGCCTCCTGCACACCCCACAGAGGGGACCGAGCCTACAACTCAGGCATGTGCTCCGACCTGGGATTGAACCGTGACTTCCTGGTTCACAGGTCGACACTCATCACCAAGCCACGCTGGGCACAATGACAATAGTTTTTACCTTTTCCTGAAACAAATATCCTCACTTTAGTTGAACACCAGCATTTCCTTGTTTATGTACTGAACTATATGAATAAAGGTCATAGAACTGTGTTTAATAACTTTACAAGGGTTTTTACATAATGTAAGCACAAAGCAACATGACCACTTACAAAAAATGAAAAAGCTAGGACTTCCTTTTACATTACTATTAAAAACAGTCTCTGACTTGTATTTGGCAGAAAACTTTAGAGTATAAAACTTGGGTAGAAATGTACAGCAATACAGGCTTGTCGTTGGACAATGAGAGTTTGCAGAACCTCTGGCATTACCTTATATGCAGTCATTTGGGTTGTGCAGGCAGCTGAGATCTCTGGTATTATTCTCTCTATGCTCTGGCCCTTTCTGATCATTACTTTCAAAACCTCCCACTGGTTATAAATGTCTCTAATTCACTGATGAAGCCTTATTTTAGCATTAAAAACAAAACTTGAGAGGTGTACTGGTTGGATAGTGTCTTTTCACCCCCAAATTTATGTTCTTTCTAAAACCTCAGTATGAGACCTTCTGTGAAAATAGGGTATGGGGACAGAATTAGTAAGATGAAGTAGGGTAGGCTCTTAGTCCAATATGACTGTTGTCTTCACAAAAAGAAAAGGGACACAGTGGCTGACACAGAGAGAATGCCATGTGATGATAGTGGCAGAGAGAGTGAGAGAGCTTCAAAGAAAAGAAGGCCAAGGATTGATGACCACCACCAGAAGTAGAAGAGGTAAGAAAGGATTCTAACAGAGAGTCTCTGAGGGAGCAGGGCCCTGCTAACAACTTGACTTCCACCCTACAGAACTGTGCGAGAATACATTTATTTCATTTTAAGACACCAAGTTTGTGGTACTTTGTTGTGGCTGCTTTAGGAAAATAATACAAGTGGTTTCTATTTTTCTGACTAAATGCTGATAATTATAACTTATTTGCACATAAAATCTTTAAGGAGACAGGCTTCCCAGAAAATAGGAAATAAACCGATTTATCAGAACAACCTTTCCTAAACTTTAGAAGTACGCCTGTGCTTTAGAGAGAGAATCAGTGTAAACCCCCGTGCCGCATAAAAAGCCCATTTACATTTAAGTTTTCATAGTTTCTTTACATGGAAATTGGAATCTTAAACACTGAATGAAAGTTTACAGATCCCTGTGATTCTGAAAATTTGGGACAGGAATAACATTCTTCCCACAAAAGAGGACAGTGATGTGAACTTTGTAGGGCAAATTCAGACAGCTGAGTTTACTCTGGGAAAGGAAGGCTGGTACTGCAAACAAAGGGGGTATAAAGTGAAAAATCAAGACAAAAAGACAAACTCCTGTTAATGGCATGAGTGAAGAATGTTTGTTTGAATTTGTTTAAAATCTAGAAAATGCATGATAATGCATGTTTAGGACTTACTAAGGCTGATATTCCTTCTTTTTTTTTTCTTTTTCTTTTTTTAAAATATGTTTTTAATGATTTTAGAGAGTGAGGAAGGGAGAGAAATAGAGAGATAGAAACATCAATGAGAGAGAAACATAGGTAGGCTGCCTCCTGTACTACCTCTACTGGGGATCAAGCCCAAAACCTGGCCTGTGCCCTGACCGCTTGGTAATGGGCTGACACTCAACCACTGAGCCGTATGGGCCAGGCAAGGCTAATATTCTTTTAAGCACCTTCTGTCAATTAGTCTATTTAACATCACAACAAATTTATAAGGTAAGTACTTGAATTATCTGTAGTTTACAAATAATTAAATTGGCAGAAAAGATTCTCAGTTACCCTCCAAATGTTACCTATTGAAACATGGTCAATTACCACTCTACCTTGCTCATTGCTGTAGCCCAATATTTGTTAAATCGAAGTGGCAGAGCTGTGATTGAAAGCCAGATGCTCTGGGTCAGAATCCTTGCTTC
Source organism: Ia io (assembly GCA_025583905.1). Taxonomy (NCBI): domain Eukaryota; kingdom Metazoa; phylum Chordata; class Mammalia; order Chiroptera; family Vespertilionidae; genus Ia; species Ia io. The sequence continues at coordinate 35,687,303 of JAJQQW010000003.1, forward strand.
TGCAAGATCCTGGTTTAGGATTAATTCAGCCTGAAGAGTAATCCCAATGCAGTTAGATATTCTTTATTCTTCTAGGCCACACTCCTATTTGTTCTTAAAGTTCCTTGGTCAACTCATTTCTGTTTTTCTATGATCCAGACCTTCCTTTTTTCTTTAGATGACAGTTACAATTATTCTATGGATCTCTAATGGCATTTAGATCTGGCCCCTATAAATATTTTTTTTCTCTGATTGTGAGAATAGGTCATGCTAATTTCTTATTATTTGTTAAGAAAAAAAGCTTAGAATATATACATATGAATTTATATATTTGAGTGTATCATTTCACCAGTTATATTATAATGATGAATGCAAAAGGATGAAGCAAATACATTTGATTTCTAAAAGATTCCCAGCATTTGTTTTTTCCTATGGTCAGTATTTTGTATCTCTCAATTGAAAGAGCATAAACCTCTGAGGATCTAAAAGATAAAAATATATTCAAAAGATTAAATTCCTAGCTCCCAGAGAAGCACTGACACTGTTAACTTGTCATTGAACAAATGCAGAAAACCATTTTTTCTAATTACAGAAATTTTATTAATAAATAGGATAAATCACAGTGTCAAGAAAATCTTTTTTTTTTTTTTTTTTGGGGGGGGGGGAGCAAGGGGTGTGCCTGGAAATGCTGCCATGTTCCTGAGAGAATGAAATTTCTTGTCTTGTTCAAATGTGATTCCCATATCACCTGTAGCATTTGTTATTCATGGTATAAATATTAGTGGCAGTGTTATAAGATATGATTAAATCACAGTCACTAGTATAATGAAATATGGCGAAGAGACTAGAAGAATCAAGTTTAATATTTGAAAAATCAATAACCTTTCCAGTGTCTAGCAAATCCAGGAAGGATAATGGTTGGGAGAACCACAAGAAAACTAGCTTGTATAAGGATTAGACTCATTTGTAAGGTAAAAAGTGTAGGGAAAACAGTATTAAACATAAAATTTATAGAAAAAAAAGCTCATGGGTTTCTTAGTTCAGGATACTGTAACAGAATACCATGGACTGGATGTCTTAAAAGCAACAGAAAGTTATTGCTCACGATTTTAGTGTCTGGAAGTTCAAAATGAAGGTGCCAGCATGGTCTGGTTCTGGTGAGCGCTGTCTTCTGTTTTGTAGACTGCTGATTGTTGTTGTTGCTGTATTCTCACAGGACAGAGAGCAGGGAGAAACAACAAGCTCTCCTGTGGTCCCTAGAAGGACACTACTGCCATTCATGAGGGCTCCAGTCTCAGGACCTTATGGCATCCAAATTGCCTCTCCCAGATCCCACTACCTAATATTGTTATATGGGGGGAGATAGTGTTTCCACATATAAATTTTTGAAGTTCACAAACATTCAGCCCACAACAAATACACTCTCCAACAACTATTATTTTTATTTTTGAAAACATTGCATTAAAAAGTAGTATTTTATTAGGAATACCCTCCAAATTTGAGGTAAATATTTACCTCTAAATTTTGGAGGTAATTATTTATCAAAAGCTAATACTTAGGAAATGTTTGTCAGCTCTGTTAGACCAGAAGAGCCTACTATGTTAATTGCTGCCACACAGAACTCTAAGACTTTTGTGGTGAAAAAACTTTTCTAATTTGGAAAATGAGAGTTCATGCTTGGAAAATTCTGCTGTAAGTAATGAAATAGAAATGGAAACAAACAGTTTAATAGCTTTTCTAAAAATCAACAACCAGTAAGTAGCAGGGCAACAATCAAATAGGGGCTTTTAACTGTATCCCTGATTTTTGGTAAAATTTTATGGTAAGGAAGTAATTCATTCTACTTGTAGGCATGATGCTACACCTAGAGGGATAACTCACAATATTAATACTTAATTCTAGCTTGGTTTTATCTTTTTTTATTTTTTAGAAAATTATTATTTTAAAACCAAGAAATAAAACTTTCTTAAACTTAATGATTTTCAAACTAGACAAAAGTAATACCTAAGTTGTTCAACTGTCAATGTAATATTATTTCATTATAAAATTATCTGTTATGATATTTAAACCTTGCAATAAAACATGAAGTTCTATGTGAATCATTGTTTATACAATCTTCTGTAATAAATATGGAGATGGCAATATGTATTGGACATTTTAAAAACAGAATGAAAAAAAATAAATAAATGAAATAGAAATAAGCTTCTATGGAAATTGAAATGAGATATGGTACTTTTTCTAAGGATGAGAGAAACAAGTTTTTAAACTAAAATGTATTGTCCAGGAAATAAGTATGGAAAATTACCAGCTCCCCTGCTTGCAAAGATCTCAAGGCCAAGTGCATTTCCAGTCATCATAGATAAGAGAACTGACCTTAAAAGTGATTTATAGCAAAGTTTTCATTTCTTTACAGGATTTTATGAGCATTTATGCAGCTCTGATACCCTAGGCAACAAAATGGCAGTGGTAGGACTAACCTTTAAAAAAATGTATTATTACCCATTTCAAAACAAAAAAATAGTTCAGACATAAAGCTACAAAGTTCAAAAAAAGAGAAAGGAAGGTAAATGATTCTGGACATGAGTGAATTACAGTACATATATTTAAAAATACATAAAATATAAAATAATAGTTAAAGAACAGAAAATATATAATGGTGAAATGTCTCCAAAAATTTTAAGAATAAAAAGGTTGGAGTTAGAAAACATGTTTTTCTGAATATTGATGATTAATTTGTTTGTAAATGAAATAATATATTCTTTACTAGTTATAGGTTACATATAAGAGCAAAAAGGAGATACCATTTCTATTTTTGTCATTTAAAAGGAGACAGTCTTCCATCAAGGAGGTACTAATCAAATTTAAAAATCTATTGAAAAATCAACCCTCTTTTTTTTGAACAATTATATGCTAACCTCATGAACACATATACATTTATAAAACTCTCAAGGATAAGTAATTTTAATGTCAACACTATAAAATATTTTATTCACATGTGATGTAGTATAACTACAAAAATTACAAGTTCATTATTTTGGGTATATTATGCATGTAATATGTCTGCAAAAATGAAATGGATAAAGACAGGTCATGGATGAATATGTACTATATATAATACTGTGATGTGATTAACAATATGTATCAGCATGTATTTTATTTAACAGAAGAAGTTTGCAAATGGTATTATAAGAAGCTATTAATTTGATATGTACATCAATAAATTGTATGTACAAATATGCAGACAATATATATTGCTTCTACTTGTGGATCTTCCTCCTTTATATATTTTCATTGGTTCATGTTTGCAAGCTCAGGAGTAAGGTTTGGAAAAGTGATGAAGTATTCCCCATAATTAAATGGAGATTGAGAATATATTGAAATTCAGTGAAAAAAGATATGAATTCAGGCCAGATGCATTTGGAAAAGAATCAGTGATACTGAAATGCTGCTGAGACGGGACAATGAAAAATATACAGATCTAATGGGGACTTTTAAGTTCTGTTTGCTGTGGGCTTTTATGTAAAGACTAATAGCCCTGCACACGAATCCATGTGCCAGTAGGCTGCTGCCACCCTGCTGTAGCTCTCTGCCCACTGCCCCACCCTCCTGTAGCTTCCCCCGCCCCCTTCTCTCCTCCCTCACTTCATAGCTTGCTGCCCTGCCCCCTCCTGTAGGTCTCCACCGCCCGCTTGTAGTTCGCTGCCCCACCCTCCTGCAGATCTGTGATCCAGTCATAACATGGTCTGTAATGGATAATTAACATATTCCTCTCTTATTATATAGGATTAGAGGCCCGGTGCATGGATTCGTGCACTGCTGGGGTCCCTCAGCCTGGCCTGCACCCTCTCACAATCCGGGACCCCTCAGGGGATGTCAGAGAGCCCATGCATGAATCCATGCACCGAGCCAGTTTCGGCCCAATCCCTGCAGGCCAGCCTGAGGGACCCCACCAGTGCACGAATCCATGCATCGGGCCTCTGGTATGCATGTAAGATCTTTGGTTAATCTCTTCCCCCTTCCCTCTGAGATTCATCAGTCTGTTTCATATTTCCATGCCTGTAGTTTCCGCTCCTGCATTGAGTATCTGCCCCCTAGGGGTCAGTGCTCATCATAGCTGTTGCTTGGTTGCTTAGGCTTTTATATATATACTAGTGGCCCAGTGCACAAAATTTGTGCATGGGGGGGTGTCCCTCAGACTGGCCTGCACCCTCTCCAATCTAGGACCTCTCAGGGGATGTATGACTGCCTGTGGGATCGGGCCTAAACTGGCAGTCAGACCTCCCTCTCACAATCTGGGACTGTTGGCTCCTAACTGTTCACCTGCCTGCCGGCCTGATCACCCCTAATCACTCTGCCTGCCAGCCTGATTGCCCCCAACTGCCTCCCCTTCTGGTCTGATCACCCTTAACTTCCCCCCCTTCCAGCCTGATCGCCCCCAACTGCCACCCCTGCAGGCCTGCTCTCCCCTGACCTCTTCTGTCTCAGCCCCACCACCATGGCTTTGTCCAGAAGGTCTCCTGGAAGGTCTCCCAGTCTAATTAGCATATTACCCTTTTATTAGTATAGATAGATTTTAAGGAAACGTAAATATATAGTGTCCTGTATTCAAGTTAATGTGTGCATAAAAATATAATCAAAGTAGAGCAGACAGGCAGGCATGGGAGTTAGAAACATAGGAATCTTAATATCTAGATTAGGGTCAGAGATTATAAAAGACACTTGACCAACTGCTACAAGCCACTAATCAAAAATTATGATGGCTATTAAATTAGGCTATTTGAGATTTTTATGATGTTATTGTCTAGACTATGATAACGTTTCTTCGAATTTGTAGAGAGTGAAAACTTGAACAATACTTTCAACTCAGCATTTATTTGCATCATTGAATTAGAGATGAATAATATAAAATGTTTTCTATCTTTTGGATTCTTTAATTATTCTTTAATATTCACCAAGTAAGTTAACTTTTGTAGTCTTTTTATCCTTTCAAATAACATACATTTTCCTGAAAAACAATAGGAACTCAAAGTTATCTTAATGAAAGAAGCATATTAACCAATAAGCATAAAGGACATAGACAAATCATTTTAAATGATATGGAACTATTAACTAATTCATATTTATAAAGATATATTTGTAAAATATATCTTTAAATATTTGTTCATATATATATGGAGATACATGTCTTTTGTTCTCTAGGGTAAATCAGGGATGTTGAGATACCAACTGATAGAGTTTCCATACAAACTCTTAAATAATTTCTTTGTTTAAAAACCATTTTTTTTGTCTCCCGCTCTGCCATATATATGACATCTGGGCCCAGAGTCTCTCAATGGTTTCTTAGATAAAGTGCACCCATTTCTGTTGTTGCCCCTTAATAAGTTTTGGTCTTCTACTTTAAGACATCAGTCTGTTTTTACTTTCATTCATTTCATTTTAAATAAAATTTTATGAATTATGTACATATGTGTACAATTGGGTGTATTTTCACAAAGAAAATACTTGCCCATGTAAATAGTACTCAAACATTGAATTAAAAGATATAACCATATGAAATGGCCAGTGTTGACCATTTTGAACACAAAAGTATATGTTTATGTTTCAAGTTACTACAATATTATCAGTATTTCTGTAGCTACTAAGTGTACATTCCTGTTGATAGTACTCCACCTAAAACAATCTCTCCCTTGTTTTCTAAAATGCAGTTTTTGTTGCATCATTCTTTCACCCAACTTTACATCTGTAAGATTTATCCTTGTGGTTGCATGCAGGAGAATTATTTGATTTACATAGCTATACATTTTTCCATTGTATAAAAATCTATGTTTTATCCATTCTACTCTTGAATAACATTGGATATATTTTCAGTTTGGTATTGTTACAGTTAATACAGTTAAAAATTTTGGTACATGTCTCTGAGCGAATATACACACTCCTTTCTTCTCAGGATGCTTCTAAAAGTGAAATTGATGTATAAATATATATGTATTTGCTGAGCATTCTCAGATACATCAGTGATTTTCCAAATTTGGTGTGCCAATTTACACTCATAATAGCAAAGTATAAAAGTTCAGGACATTCTACATCCTAGCCATGAGTTAGTATTGCCATCCTTTTTAATGTTAACTTTTCTACTGCAAGTCTAATATCATCACCTTAAATGTTAGGATCTCTCTGATCCTAATGAAATTGAGATATTTTCTGATTTACTAGACTTTTGGATCTCTTCTTTTGTAAAATATTTCTTTAAATATTTGTTCATTTTCTTTTAAAGTTGGTTTATTTTTCTTTCTATTACTGATTTTTGAGAAATTTTTACATGTGTGGCAATAACTAAAACTGAACATATATATATATATATGTGTATATATGTATATATATATATATATATATATTTAACACCAGCAATTTTATTCCAAGATACATACTCTCAAAACATATACTATTATGCATAGAAAGACATAACCAATTAGCTTATATTGTCATAATTTCTGGTAGCCAAAACCTTAAAATAATTCAAATGTTCATCAAGCATTGAACAGCTAAATAAAATATAATATCTATACTAATAAAAGGGTAATATGCTAATTAGACCAGACATCTTCCGAATGTCCTTCTGGACAAAGCCACAGTAGCAGGTGTCGAGGCAAAGGCAGTTAAGGGTGACCAGGCTGGCAGGGGGGCAGTTAGGGGGTGACCAGGCTGGCAGGGGGGCAGTTAGGGGTCAACCAGGCTGGCAGGGGACCAGTTAGGGGGCGATTAGGCTGGCAGGCAGGTGAACAGTTAGGAGCCAGTGGTCCCGGATCACAAGAGTTGGACATCCCCCAGGGGGTGATCCCCCGGTTGGACATCCCCCAGGGTTCCCAGATTGGAGAGGGTGCAGGCCAGGCTGAGGGACCACCCCCAGGCATGAATTTCATGCACAGGGCCTCTAGTATTCATATAATTGAGCATTATAAAGTATTGAGAATAAACTATGTGTTATGATGATGAGTCTCTCAAATACAATTTTGCATAAAATACATATACAAAAGAATAGAGGTCACTGTTTCCATTAATCTGAGATACAGGTAAATTATGTTTGTAGTGTTAGAAGTTACAACAGTGATGTCCTTAGAAAAGATGGTGATACACAAGGGGGAACTCTGGTTTGTTGGTGATGTTTTATTCAACATTGCCAATACCAGTCTTTGAAGACAAATTTATTTGAAAATAGAAATAAAGATTTGATATTGAAATTCACCGGTTCATAAATAAAGTTTCCACAGAATCATTAAGTTAAAGTCACCTCAATTCCAAAGCTGTTCTATCCTAAAAAAATTAAAATAAGTTGAGAAAGATTCTTGATGGATTTCAAAACTGCTAGACATAATTTATTGATACATCTAAGATGAATTGCTTCATGCATTGTTTGTGGAAGTAAGGAGGTAACTTTTATCATCAGCAAAAATAGTCTTAGAATAAAAGCACTGGGTTTCACCATGGCTTTAGATGGACAAAACAGTAACCATACCTCATAATTAGATATTTTATTTTCTTCACTACTTACTTTCCTTATCAATAGCATGCTGCATAATGTTGAAATTTATGATTAATGTAATTATAAGTAATTATCTTCACTTTATATTTCCCAATCATTTCATATATATTGAAAATAAATAATTGTTTTTAGGATAGTCATGTGATATACATATCAAAAATGGAAAAAAAAAAAAAAAAAAAAACTCTTGAAGAGACCATATTACTATTTGAATATTGGTAAGTATAGAAAAATAAAATGTTTAGAAGTTTTATTTTTGGAAGCAAAGGAGAAATATTTCTCTGAAGCATATATTACATGCAATTTTAGTAAGTAATATTATGAGAGAATTATATAAAATAAAATTTCATGTTATAGGAAAGAAAAATCTCACCGAGAAGAGTAAGAACAAACTTTATATATCATTACTGATGATAAATTCCAGTGTTCATTAAGTAATAATCTAAAATCAAATGCTTCATTTAGCCAAAGATAAAAGCTAAGTCACCTAAATATATCATTTGGCTTGGCAGAAAGCATGTAACACTTACATTGAACTAAAAATACATAATTTTCTATTGCAGAGAAATAACAATGCTTCCAGCTACTGCAAACATAGAAAACGATCTCTGGCCTTTGGCTCCCGTTCATCAAAATCAATCCTGTGGAAATGTAGATGTAAAAGTGAATGCAAATTTCAGGAAGTGCTGCGCGTTATCCTTAGCTATTTTGGTTGGACAGTTCTTAGTTATTTTCCGTAAGTAATGGTTCAATAAGTTCTCACTTAATATCCTTGATAGGTTATTAGAAACTGTGACTTTAAGTGAAATAACACCTAATGAAAGCAATTTTTACCATAGGCTGATTGATACAAATAAGGGTTAAGTTTCCACAACATATACAGTATCTGGTCAAAAAACCATCACCAAATTTCTACATGAACACCCAAAACACTTCTAATATTAAATATGAAATAAATGTGAACTTTTTATGCATTTAAGAAAGATTAATGCAACAAGTAAAATGATTATTTGACACCCTGCTTATTCCAGTTCAGGGTCGCAGGTGGCAGGAGCCTTGTCCTGGCAACTCAGGGTGCACACAAGACAGGAACTCACATTACAGGGCACATTCATGGACACCCGCACACTCACTCAGACTGGGGCAATGTAGACAGGCCAGTGCAACTAACATGTACATCTTCAGGATGTGAAGGAAAATCCACATGGACATGGGGAGAATGGGCAAACTTCACACAGACAGTGGCCCTGCCTGGGAATTGATTTTTTAAGTAGGTTTTTATTGATTATAGAGAAAGAGAAAGGGAGAGATAAATAGAAACATCAATGAGAACATCTTAGGGCTGCCTCCTGCCTGCTCCCTGAGGATTGAGCCCACAACCTGGGCATGTGCTCTGACTGAAACCAGCGATCTCCTGGTGAGTGGTTCCAAGCTCAACCACTGAGAAACAGCAGCTGGGCAGAGATTCAATACTTTTTCTCATCAGTGTTGTAACAAAAAGATTTTGAATGAATAATATTATTCAAGATGGATTTAGTCTTCTAATAGTCTATAATGAAAGAGATACAGAACAAATATTATCATCATCACAAACATTTATCAAGCAATATTTTGGTATAAGCACACACATACACACACACACACAAAGTTTACGAAACTTGTTCTACAGAGCTTGACAAAGTAGTAGCGTCCTGTTCCTTAAGCTATTTTAACACTGACCTGCAGGAAAGGTTTCAATGTATATTCATTTTCGGAGCAGATTTCACTTACTATTAGGATCAGCATGAGGAGATAGAAAATCCTCCATATCAATAACTGGACTAGAGGTCATTTGAGAATTAAGCCTCAGGTGCATTCCATAAAAATATAAATTACAAGCATTTTTACATATTTAGGGTGTCTAAAATGTTTTAGCCAGTTCTCGTAACATGAATATTTTTAATTTTGCTAATGGGAACTCATAGCCAATGTTCATAATGATTATTAATCAACCATTAATTCCACCAATAAAAACCCTTTTATGACTTTCAGTTTGCTAATTAACAGCATCTCTGGCCTTAATGAGAGATTAAGGTAGCTGAAACAGTTGAATGAGTTATATCTGAAATTTGAACTTTCTCATAAAATAATAGTTGACCATCCCTGGAATGGGTATTAATGAATACATGACTAGTATGGTGAGAGCGGTGAGGTGGGAAGGTGGAAGAGGCCATAGAGGGAATAAATAGTGATGGAAAAATAAAACAAAATAAAAATAAAATAACAATTGTAAAAAAGAATACACGACTAGCCAGTGTGAATTATAATTCAATTTATTGAAAAACCCACAAACATACACATACATATACAAACATCGTACACTATTGTCTATGGAAACTATTTCAGAGTACTTTAATGAAAATACATTACCATAATAGATGGGAGAGAATCTGGAGAGGTAGTAGACACTATAGAACTGCTGTGCATTTATTTAAGGTAAGAGGGAGAGGGGTGGCATAAGCCTGCTGAAGACAGAAGTTGGAGGCAGTATTAAAGGATAATCGAGAAAACCTTTTTAAGTTCTGACAATGCCAGTGCACACTTAAGTAACTTTGATACAAAAGGGCCAAGACACATAGTAAAGAAATCAGTAGCAACTCAGAACGACGAGTGCAGGTGTCGACGAAGCCCGGTTGTTGAAAAAGAACTGCTGAGTGAAATGAGTGGGTGACTGCACTTCTTTTCTTTAAAGTTCAAAAGTGAAATTCTGACTACAGGAAATGCCTGGTTAGGTGGCACCAAGCAAGCGTGATCAAAAGTGCCTCTGTGTGGACTTCTGGTTTCAGTCTGATATGTGAAGGGCTTGGAAATTGTCACTGTCATTCTTCCAACAAGAAAATACAAAGAAAAATGTAAATGAGTTACTTTCCTTAGGCCCATCTATAAGGAGATCCCACCATAGAAATGTCAGAATGGCTAAGATCCATAGACCTGACAGGATCAATTGTTGGTGTGGATGCAAGATGACAGAAACTCTCCTTGCTGGCTGATGGGGGGACGGAGGGCGGAAATGGCAGACATTTTATATGATCGTTTGGTATTTCTCTTTTTTTTAAGTCTATTTATTTAGTTATTTATTACTTATTCCTTACCTGAGAGAGTCAAAGAGAGAGGGAAAGAGAGAAATACCGATGTGAGAGAAACACATAAATTGGTTGCCTCCTTCACACACCTGGACCACAGCCCAAGCCAGGGAGGCGCCTGCAACTGAGGTACATGCCCCCTTGTCCGGAATATAACCCAGGAGCTCACCCTCTATCCACTGAGCCAAACTGGCTAGGGCTGGTATTTCTTACTACAGGATTACATATAATCTTACTATATTATCGAGCCATAGCTCTCCTGCTTCTTATCCAAATCATTTGAAAACTTATGTTCTCGGAAAAGCTTGGCATGAATGTTCAAGCAATTTTAATTCTTGTCACTGAAAACTGGAAGGGGAAAAAATGTTCTTTAATAGGTGAGTTAACTGGCAAATTGTAAGGAATTATAATCCATTTAAATACTGTATAGAGATAAGAAAAATATAAAAATACCAAGCCCTGGTTTAATCTTAAGTGCACATTGCTAAGCTAAAGAAGTTAGTCTCAGAGGGATACATACTGTATAATTTAATTTCTATGACACTCTGGAAGACAAAATATGGAGATGTTAACAAGTCAGTGATTTCTAGGGGTTTGAGGAAGGTGGAGGTTTCAATAGATGCTATTATGAATGGTACTACAATTGAGGGTCCATGGCTCTTGAAGCATAATAATCCCTCTTTTGGAAAAACTGGTGTTTGAAACTGCTGTTTGAAATTCTCTGCTATTAGGTAGTCCCTTGTTCTGTAAGTCAACATCTGGTTGTTTTTTTTTTTTGATGGTCTCTTATTCTGTAAAATGACTTTGCTTTTTTAGCTTGAATAATAGAGAAGATAAACTTAACTGTCTGACTTTGCAAACTAGCCATCTAACGTAAGGGGTGATACTGATAATACTCCCATATTCTCATGCCAGGTGTTTGTGTTTGTTAGATATGTGCTAAAGCTGTAAAAATAACTTACACAGAGCTCTTTGTAAAGTCTGCAGACAAAGAGCTAGAAATGTATAAATAGGGAAAACTTCCTCCATGTTTTTGCTCAGAAATTTGGGAGACATCTCCCTCTGGGCCCGCTGGCATTAATAAAGACTCCTAATTAATTGTCTTGTTAAGGCATCTTGTATTTAGCTCCCTGATTTACAATACAACATTCTTAGTCATTTGTCAAAACTCACATCACAAATACTCATAAAGAGCAGTCAGACAGCTCTGGTTGGGGGTAGGGTTGGGGCAGGTGGAGGGGTTGAGCCCAAAAAGAAAATGCACACACAAAAAACCCTCATGGACATGGACAACAGTGTGGTGAATGTGAAGAGGGAGGGGAATGGGTGGAGGTAAAAGAGGGTATAGAGGGGAATAAATGTTGATGAAAAAAATTAAATTTAATTAAATTTTAAACCTATAAAATAAATAAATTAATGAAATAAAATATATTTAAATAAGTAAAAAGAAGAGTAAACCTTTTGCTGGCAGAGCTTTTTAGTTTGATACAGTCCTATTCATTTATTTTTGCCTTTATTTCCTTTCCTTTGAGATCAAATTCATAAAACCTTTAATACCAAAGTCCATAAGTTTAGAACCAATGTTTTATTCTATGTAATTTATTATTTCATGTCTTATATTTAGGTCATTGATATGTTTTAATTTTTATAGTCTAGTTTTATTCTTTTGCATGTGACTTTCCAATTTTCTCAGCATCATTTATTAAAGAGGCTTTTTTTTCTCATTGTATTTTTTTGGCTCCATTGTAAAAAAATTATTTTCCCATATACACATGGGTTTATTGCTAGCTTTCAATTCTGTTACATTGATCTGAGTGTCTGTGTTTCTGCCAGTGCCATGCTGTTTTGATTATCATTGCTTTGTAGTATAATTTGAAGTCAGGGAGTGTGATACCTCCAGTTTCATTCTTTTTTTTTTTTTAAATCCTCACCCAAGGATATGTTTTTCATTGATTCTAGAGAGAGAGAGGAACAGAGAGGAAGAGAGACAGCAAAATATCAATGTGAGAGGGAAATATCAAAAACATTGATTGGTTGCCTCTTGTATGTGCCCCAACCAGGGATCAAACTGAAACCTGGGTATCTGGCCTGACTAGCAAGCAAACCCATGACCCTTTGGTGCATTGGATGACACTCTAACCACTGAGCTACACCATTCATGGTTCCAGCTTTGTTCTTATTTCTCAGGGTTGCTTTGGCGATTTGGGGTCTTTTGTGGTTTTATACAAATCTGATGATTTGGGGTTGTATTTATTTAAAAAATGTCATTGGGAATTTTTATGAGGATTGCAATAAATCTGTATACTGCATTGGGTAATACGGCCATTTTACCCATTCTACACTAATTCATACAGTCCACAAACACAAAATATCTTTCCATTTCACTGTGTCTTTTTCAGTCTCTTTTAATAATGCTTTGTAGTTTTCAGTATATGGGTCCTTCACATCCTTTGTTACCTTTAGTCTTAGGTATTTTATTCTTTTTTGTACAATTGGAAAAGGAGTTATGTTCTTTTCCCCTGAAGTTTTATTGTTAGTATATGAGAAAGCAGTGGATTTTTGTACATTGGTTTTTATATCCTGCAACTTTACTGTGTTTGCTTATTGTGTCTAATAGTTGTTGGTGGAGTTTTTAGGATTTTGTATATGTAAAATTTCATCTGCAAAAAGTGACACTTTTATTTCTTTATTACCAATTTGGAAGCCTTTTCTATCTTTCTCTTGCTCTGGGCAGGAATTCCAGTACTATTTTTAAAATACAGTTTTATTGATTTCATAGAGGAAGAGAGAAGGAAAGAAAGAGATAGAAAAATTAGTGATGGGAGAGAATTATTGATTGGCTGCCTCCTGCACTCCCCTACCTGGGGATGGAGCCTGCAACCAGGGCATATGCCCTAACCTGGGAATCGAACAGTGACCTCCTGATTCATAGGTCAATGCTCAAACAATGAGCCACACTGGCTGGGCCCAGTACTATTTGAAAAAGAGTGGTGAGAGTAAACATTCTTGTCTTGTTCCTGATCTTGGAGAAAAAGCATTCAGTATTTCATCATTACAGCCACTTATGGAAAATAGTGTGAAGTTTGGAAACAATTAAGAATAGAGTTACCATATGACCCAACAACCATGCTTTTTGGGAATCTACCCAAAACTTTTTTAAACATTTATTTACAAAGATATATGCACCCCTCATCCCTATGTTCATTGCAGCCTTATTCATGGTGGCTATGGCATGGAAACAACCAAAGTGTCTTTTAATAGATGATTGGATAAAGAAGATGTGGTATATATATACAATGGAATACTACTCAGCCATAAGAAAGAATGAAATACTGCCATTTGCAAGAATATAGATGGTTCTTGAGAACATCATGCTAAGCAAAATAAGTCAGACAGAAAAAGTTAAGGACCATATGATTTCACTCATATGTATGATATAAAACTGAAAGCAACAAATGAGTACATAAGAAACACTAATAAACAAAAACTCACAAATATTGATAACTCTATGGTGGTTACCAGAGGGGAGGGGAGTGGAGGAATAGAAAAGGGTAAAGGATGTAAAAATATATGGTGACAGTAAATGATATGACTTTGGGTAGTAGGTACACAATGCAACATATGGTTCATGTATCATAGAAATATATACTTGATTCCTATATAATTGTATTAACCAATGTTGCCCAATATATTTAATTAAAAAAAACAACACAAAGCAGAAACCTCAATTAATGCAAATTGAATTACTTGGAGGTCAAGGCATTCCAGGATGGGATGCAGATTTTGGCAAAATTAATTTAATTGTTTTATAAATATATGACATCACCTTATTACAGAGCATGGGGGAAACAGATGCTTATCTAAATAACTTTGGAAATGAATGGAATCTCTAAAACTAAAAGCAAAAGGAACTGTTCATAAGCACTGTATTGTAGCTGATAAGGTGGTGTACACAAGGATACGTGTTAAAATTCTGAAATAATATTTTAAATAATTTATGCAAAATAAATAGAATTTAATTCATTTTAGATTATTTGAATATTATTTGTGTCTTGGTCATTTTTGTAATTATTTTCTTCAATTGTATGTAATGGAACCTCCCTTGAATTTATTGCAAAATCAAAAAATTATGATGCTTGTTCTTTTAATGAAACACATCTCTACATCACCATTTTTTTCAGCTGTATTTCTTTTTATACTTTCCAATGCTCACATCCTTAAAAGTCATTTCTGAAAGAAAGGAACTCATGACCAATTGGCTCCATGGGGTGCTGAGTGAGAAAACTAAGGAATAATATTTCCTTTATACTTACTAAAATGTCTACAGGGATAAAATAGAAAATTGAGGATAAAAGAATCTTTTATGTCTTATTTATATTTTAAGCCTTTCTTGTATTATTTGAAAATATATATTTGTGTTAGATTGTAGTCAATAATGTTTTGCTGGGTTTAAATTTTTGTTCCAGACCTTTATTTTTGTTGAAACCGTATATAGATATAGATAGATTAGATATAGATATAGATATAGATGATATAGATAGATATAAAATGATGATGGTTTCTTTTTAATGTTTCTCTTTCTTTTATGGGGTTATGCCAATTCTAAAACAGGGCAGATAAAATAATTTGGCTCATTTTGACTGAGCAGTGAACATGACTTATAAGAACCCAGGCAAGCATCCCACACTCCAAGGCTGTTGATTACATTAGGTGAGAGAAGTAACAACAGCACAAACAAGTCAGGTGGGGAGAAAATAATACTCCTGCTGGAAAAAGGAAAGGGTTTGCTGGGATTTTTACTTGATAAGATTAACCTGTCTGTTATCAAAGCTTCCAATTAACATTTGTTATAAATCCCACTATTGACAACATTCATCATTTACAATGGAAAAATAGCAACAGAAAATTTTGAGGGAGCACAGACATTTGTAATTTTTGAAATAGAGGTGAGCTATGGCCATGGAAATAGAAACCACAATGAAAGTCTCTTAAGTCATGGGCAGTTTCAGAGATATAAAGACAAAAATAAAAAGTAAAATATAGCAAACAGAATGTGGCAGCTTCATTGGATTTAAAATATAAAAAATATATTATTCCAAATTAATGAAAATTCTCACTACAAATATGTACATTTTTATATCAACCATCTATAGCCATCAAGTTCTGAAAAGTGTAATAAAAACCTGTTAAATATAGTATTCAATTAAAAATATACATTTATCCATTAATTATTTTTAAATGCATGCTTGGGACAATGTTTCTCAGTATATATTTTCTGGAGTACTAGCTTGTTAAATAACAATAGGCAGTGAGAAAAGAAAGCATCTGTGATCAAATAAAATCACAATGAATTTAAGTAAGCAAATAAATTTGGTTAAATAAGTAAATTTATTTTTAAAATTCATGCTAGTATTTCCTTGAGCCAATTCAAAAGTCAATTAATTCATTCACTAACTAATAATTATGACATTATGAAAAATGACATTCAAGGCCCCATAGCACTTGTGCCTTAGGATGTGATCAACAATTTCTGACAAATTTGCTCCCTTTCCTTATTGCTTCGAGTAATTATTTTTTTTGTAATTTATTTAAATAAAAAGTGGCTTTCCAAGGAGAAAGTTGTTTTATTAAACAATGATCTGCACCTAAATGCATCTGTTTATACTATTCTCTTCTACTAAATTCAGCAAAAGAATGATCTCTCACCCTGTCTAAAAGACAACTTCTGGCCTGGCTGGTGTTGCTCAGTGGTTGAGCATCAACCCATGAACCAAGAGGTCACTGTTCAATTCCAGGTCAGGGCACATGCCCAGGTTGTGGGCAAGATCCCCAGTAGGGGGTGTGCAGGAGGCAGCCTATCAGTTATTCTCTCTTATCATTGATGTTTCTTTAAAAACACACACACAAGTTTATTGCTGAAAGTATTACGTATGTCCCCTTTTTCCCACATTGACTTCTTCTAACCCATCGCTGACTCCCGCCCCAGGCCTTCACCATCCTATTGTCTGTGTCCATAGGTTATGCCTATATGCATACAAGTTTTTTGGTTGTTTCTATCTGCCTCTTCCTCTCCCTTCCTCTTTGAAATCAATAAAAAATATTTTTTTTAAAAAAATGCAAGAAAGCATTTCTAGCATTGTTAAAAAAATAAAAACAATAACAGACAACTTCTATCTGTGTCCTTAATCTCACATTTTTTTTCTTAAAACTTCTCAAAACTATTCATGTGCTTATCTTCAACATGGTTTTCTCAACTATTGCTGTTCCTTTCTCTATTATAAAAGCTGGAAGCCTTGAGGTTATATTTGCTAGACTCCTTTTCTAGTAGGGTTTTGCATATATTGCACTAATGAAACACATTCATTTGAGATTTGGAAGGCAGATGAGATTTCTCAAGAGGCAAATTAGGGCAGGTTCATGGGCCTTAGCAGACAAAGTTTGTGGAGTTTGTCAGTGGCTTCAGAAAGTCTTTCAGAGAACCATCTACTATTGCGCTACATGATTTGTGCACCCATTCTATTTGATTTTTTTAAGAATTCCCAATATTTGTGTAAGCCTCTAAGTCCTGTATTGCATTTTTCCTGCTTGTAAAAACCTCTTTTTGCTACTGCTGCTGCTCTTCCTCCTCCTTCTTCATCTTCATCATTTTTCATATTCTTTTTCATTTTCCTTTTTTGTCTTCATCATCTTTGTTTTCTTTTTTTAAGAAACCAAGACTAATTCAAAAGCTAATCCAAATTTTAATTGATTGCTCATAAATGTTGCTTTGCCAACCATATATTTCTTGCAACTTTCCTTCCTTTGTTTTAATTATTCAACAAGTAGATATTAACTCCTTACTAAGTTTTTTAAATATCCTAGGCACCTGGAATACAGGATAGTGCCATACAATGATGTTTTGGTCAACGACCGATCACATGTATGAGGTGGTCCCATAAGATCATAATGGAGTGAAAAAATCCTGATGTCTTAGGCATCATAGCATCATGTAACACATTATGGTACAGTAGTAATGTCTAACCATTCACATTTATACACCACTCACTCGAGGACTCACCCAGAGCAACTTCCAGTCCTGCAAGCTCTGCTTATGGTAAGTGTCCTATACAGGCATTCCATTTTTTATCTTTTTATAAAAAATCTTTATTGTTGAAAGTATTACATACATCCCCCCTTTTCCCCATTGACCTCTTTTAGCACTGC
Source organism: Ia io (assembly GCA_025583905.1). Taxonomy (NCBI): domain Eukaryota; kingdom Metazoa; phylum Chordata; class Mammalia; order Chiroptera; family Vespertilionidae; genus Ia; species Ia io. Next base: position 35,705,147 of record JAJQQW010000003.1, read on the forward strand.
CCCCCCCCAATGACTTCAGGCTTCACCACACTATTGCCTGTGTCCACGAGTTATGCATATCTGCATATAAGTTCTCTCTTCCTACCCACCCCTGCCTTCCCTCTGAGATTTGACAGTCTAGTCTATGCTTCTATGTCTCTGGAACTATTTTATTCATCAGTTTATATTGTCCATTAGATTCCACATATGAGTGAGATCATGTGATACTTGTCTTTGACTGGCTTATTCCTGTGAAATATGAAATAATGACACTTTTATTGGACACTTATCCTTTAATTCATACATCGTCATTCCTAGTTCTATTAATTGATCTCAAATTTATTCCTTTGGGAAACTCCAGAGATCTCAATCTCTCCTAAAATTCTAGGCATAGAATCTCTTTCACTCTCATCCTGGAGGTCTTACCTCCTAAAATCATAAAATAACTAGGAAGGTAGAAAGACACAGTGAAAAATCTGATTGCCATGTACCATGTTCAATCTGTGTTCTATCTCTTCCAAATTCCCAAATCTAAAATACAAAACCCTGTTTTATATTCTATGGAATCTTTATTCAAGGTATTGAGAATATTTCCTCATTAGAGTAAGTAGTTAAGACACACCTATGCATCTGTTTGTTTTGTAAATAAATGTCATGCATGAGGATACCAGAGCAAAAGCTAACAGATTCTGGTGTTGGCTTCCTTAGACACCTTTTCTTTTTAAATCCTCACCAGAGGACTTTTTTATTGATTTTTTTTAATTTTTTAATTTTTTTTTAGAGCGAGAGAGGGGGAATAAGGAGGGAGGAGAGAGAGAGAGAGAGAGAGAGAGAGAGAGAGAGACTTTAATGTGAAATAGAAACATCAATCAGTTGCCTTCCAGATGCAGCCTGACTGGGGATTGCACTGCAGGTTAGGTATGTGCCCTAACCAGTTGAACCTGCAACCTTTTTGATATACAGGACAATGCTCCAACCAACTGAACAACCTGGCTAGTCTGTTTCCTTAAACACTTTAGATTATTTTTCTAATGACTGTAGCTTCCTAGGCAATTCAGATAATCTATTACTCACCTAGGAAGAAAAAAAGAGAAGAGAAAGTGGGAAAGAGATAAATATAGTATTTTCATTGAAATAGAAAATAATGTAAATGAATTAACTATCTAAGTCAAAGCAAACAAGGAAACAAACAAAAAAAATCCTCTGCCCAGATGGTGATGCTCAATGGTTGAGCATGCACCCATGAACCAAGAGGTTATGGTTGGATTCTTGGTCAGGGCACATGCAGACTCAATCCCCAGTAGGGGGCATGCAGAAGTCTGCTGATCCATTGATGTTTCTATCTTCCTATCCCTCACCCTTTCTCTCTAAAAATCAATAAAAACATTTTTAAAAATCCATCAACATACAGAAGGCCCTGTATTCCAAAAAATTTATGTCTTCATTCTCATTTTTAAAATTAATCACTCTGCCATAGGTTTAATGTGATATATTTTTATTTTTAACTACTTTTCAATAAAACACAATGAATTGTATAATCTTAGAACAAATTTTAAATGTATGTGCATTTTAAAGTTTACCTAATTTAAAATTGTGATATTTGTTAATATAGCTTATAATTCAATTTTAATTTTCAGGAAATGTGTTATTTTGAAAATATATAAAACAAATGATTGGGAAACATGAAAGAAATATATTCAATTTATGAGGAGTATCATGTGCCTTTTCTTTTCTGGAGTATAAAAAAATATTATATACTAACCTGCTCATCTTTATAGTTGTAGAACGTCCATTGTAAAGAATCTTTCTGAGCAACGCCAGTTTGTTTAGAAATATTTGAATCGTAACCCCAAATGAACACAACAATAAATAAAATTAAGAGTTTGTAATGTGTTTGTGTATGTTTGTACACATGTATGTACTTAAACTATTTAAACTCCCAGTGAGTTATTTCACATAGTCTTCAGTTCATCATTTTTCTATTCTTCTTATAGTAGACAATAGTGTTTGTCTATACAGCTTCTATATCTAATTTTTCCCCCTTAATAGATTTTATTTATTTTTAAAAATGTGTCCACTAGATGACTAAATCACTTACACAGTTCTTGAAAAGGCACTCTAAGGGTTAGGAAGAGGGATGAAGGGGTAGAGCACCACTTTTTATGGCAGTGAAATTATTCTGCATGATACCTCAATGGTGGGTACAAGATATTATGCATTTGGCAAAACCCATAAATCTGTTCAATAAAGAGTGAGCACTAATATAAACAATGGAGTTATTAATAGCATATCTATTAGTTTCTCAATTATAAAAACATTCCACATAAATGCAAGATATTAAAAATGAGAGAAACTGAGGATGACGGGAGTATATAAGAACTATGAGTAGTTTCTGTTCAAGTTTTCATCATGGCTTCTTCAAATTCAATTTTTATATAATTCTTAATTTTATTATTTTTGTTTTATGTTTATTTTTACATATGTAATAATATCAAATATCAACACAGAAAAATACACATTACATATCTCACAAAATGGAGATAAATACTAAAATTTTTATGTAACATCCGTTAACTCATTATGTCATAAATTTATTATAAATAACATCCAATTTTTATATAATTTTAAGTAATGCAATTTTTGCTTTCTTTTATTTTTGCCATGTACGGAATCATATCATGACTTCCATATTATCTACATTTATGTAGATACAGTAGAATATTTTCTATGAGTATATTTGCATTATTTAGATTTATGATTGTGATAAAACAACTCCAGAATAGAATGTGCAGATAGGAAAGAAGAATTGTTTTGCTCAGCAAATTTTGCTTTCTTGAAAAGGCTTATTGAACACTTGGTGAAGTGAAAACTAAATTAAATAATTCACTGTCAGGTAACAGATGTTTAAAAAGATTAGGTACAGTAGTTAGATACACATATAGCAAACACACATGCATAAAATTCTAATGATTCAGTGTCTGTGTGCTCTTTTTGGTTAAAGATTCATATACTTGTAGCCAAAGTAGCACTACACAGAAAAAGCTAAAATGAAACATGTGAAAAATAAAAGAAATACTATTAATTAATAAGAAATATGTCATATGCATATTATTTTCTAGAGTTATATTTTGAATTAACCTGCTTGTTTCAACAGTCTGACGGATGCCCAATTTCCCAAAGGTAATCAAATCATTACTGCATTTAAAGTCAAATGAGTTTGATAGTAAACCCAGATTCAGAATCTTCAGATTGGCCTATGGGTCAAAAAACTTTGCTGCCTCATGAAGTGGAGAAACAAAATAAGGTCAAAAGCTAAATTGTGAGGTGGATGACCCCAGACAATCTCTTTGGATTGACTTTTTTTTTTTTTTAGTTTTTTTGTTTTGTTTTATTTTTTAATCCTCAACTGAGGATATGTTTTTATTGACTTTTAGAGAGAGAGGAAGGGAGAAAGAGAAACATCGATGTGACAGAGAAACATCAATCAGCTGCTTCCCATGTGTACCCCAACTGAAAATCAATGAAATCCACAACTTAGGTATGTGCCCTGACTTGGAATCAAACCTGCACCCTTGGTGTATAGGATGATGCTCTGACTAACTTAGCCCCCTGGGCCAGGGCTCTTTGGGTTGACTCTTTTTTAACCCTTTGCACTCGCTTGCTTTTTTCTCGATTCCTTTATTCTAATGCTAATCGTGTCGAGTCACACTGGACATCCGAGTGCAAAAGGTTAAAACATATGTTTTTAATGATTTTAGAGAGAGAGGGGAAGGGGGAAGGAAAGAGAACCATGGATCTTCTGCCTCTTGCATGCCCCCTACTGGGGATCAAGCTCAAAGCACGGGCATGTGCCTTAACTGGGGATTGAACAGGCAACCTCTTGGTGTATGAGATGATGCTCAACCAACTGAGCCACACTGGCCAGGACATTAGTTGACTCTTGATAAACTGTCTAGGACAAGGGATTCTGATTCCTCCAAGTGGATGATTTGTAGCTGAACTTGTGATAGTACCAGAAGCGCTCAAGATATCCCAATAGCTAGGTATGAACAGAGTAACATCTTCCTTAGGGTTTTCTGTTGCTGGTGGCTGCAATCAATAGCAGTTGTGTAAGTGGCTACTACTAAATCTTAGACTCTCTAGTGTTGAAACATACCACATACCTAACCTATTAATTCTTTCTTATATTTTCCCAGTGAAAATGAGAAAAATAGGTGTTAGTCTACTGGACCATGGGACTCTTTGAAAAGAAGGTGGAAAAAATAAGGTCTCCGGTAGCCTATGGATTCAACATGGACAAAGTTGTTCTTGCTAGTAAGTGCCCCAACCCAATGAATGACAACATTCTGAATGTGTTCTCTCAAAAAGACTTGGATATTATTTGGAAGTAACTTTATCCTCACTGAAAAGTTAGAGCTTTGGGTATATAATTATCCTTACAAAATTAGCATTTAAAATTTATAGTATATATTGTTTACTTACTTGTCCTCACTTAATTTTCTTACAAAGTATGGAGAAGAATGCATTATAAATGTTAGAGTTAAATATAAAAAAATGAGCCATCAGTTCATCTGTTTGAAAATAGTCACCTAAATTTTCAATTCAGGTTGACTGTTTACATATTATACCATTTGTACCATCCAGGAGATAGTTATCCTTTCCCAAATTACTAAAGTGGCCTGTGGCTTCATATACCACACAGACTTTTGCAATATAAGAAAACATAAAATGCACTAGTGTGAACATGAGCAAGTGAGTAAAATTAAGACACAAATATGAAATGAACAAAAGAAAAATCACATATAATTCTATATGACAATTATAAAATGTTTTATTTTGTATGTCCTTTAAATCATTATTTTATGTACATATTAGACAATTATAAACATGTTTTGAATATAGTTGCATAATAGATTTTATTTAATATTCCATATGTATGTATGTTTATGTGTGTGTATATATATGTGTGTATATACACACACACACACACACACACACACACACACACATATATATATATATATATATATATATATATATATATATATATATATTCAGTGATGTGCATGCTAACAAAGACTGCACACTACTCAATAGAGTAGATCTAAATATACAAACATCATATTTTTGGTTTACAATTCTATTTACAATTATCTTAGTGTTGTATTGAATGTACTCATTTTTAACAAATTTCTCAATGCACATTCAAATGTATTTTGTAATTAATTTATATATTTTATCTGATCAAGTAATTAAATGTTTACCTCAGGTTAAGAGCTTTCTGGGACTGAAGAATAACAGTTTAAACACTGACTTTTTTTCCCCCTTTATGCTGTACAACCTACATAAACCATGATCTGTTTTCCCTTACTGTGAAAATTAAATCATACAATATATACGTTTTTTGTGTTTGTGTTCTTCTCAGCCTAATGGCTTTGAAATCCTGTCATGCTATTGCAATTTACTGTTTTTTATTTTTTTAACTGCTGAGCAGTGTTCCATGATATAGATACTAGTTTGTTTATCCATTCATCTGTTGATGGGTATCTGAGTTATTTCCAGCCTGGGCTATCCTACATAATAAAAATGTAATATGCAAATTGCATCACTCTGCTACACCCATAATTGGGCCGGCTGGAGGCGCGGGGGGCAGGACTCAGGGTGGCCAATTGGCTGGCAGTAGGAGCAGGGGGCGGGGACTCGCGAGTCCCGCCCCCTGCTCCTCCCGCCGGCCTAAACGGCCGTCACTGGGGGAGAACCCATGGGGCCAGCAGAAGACCCTGGTGGCGGAATTCAGGGTGGCCGATTGCGTGGCTGCCGGCACCAGTTTTCCACCAGCACCAGTTTTCCTCTGGCCACCCCCTGATCTGAGGGCCTCCCGAGTCCCGCCCTCAGCCTTTGGGAGGCGCTTCGATCGGCGGGTGGCCAGAGGAAAACTGGTGCTGGCGGGAGGCACTCTGATCAGTGGGTGGCCAGACGAAAACTGGTGCTGGCAGCCAGGTGAAGGAAAGTCTATTGCACGAAACTTCGTGCAACGGGCTTCTAGTCTATACTAATAAAAGAGTAATATGCTAATTAGACTGGATAGACTGGACATTTTTCGGATGTCCTTCCAGACAAAGCCATGGTGGTAGGGGCCGAGGCAGAGGTGGTTAGGGACGAGCAGGCTGGGAGGGGAGAGAAGTTAGGGGCTATCAGGCAGGCAGGCAGAGTGGTTAGGTGCCTTCAGGCAGGCAGGCCTAGTGGTTAGGGGTGATCAGGCAGGCAGGTAGGTAAGCGGTTAGGAGCCAGCAGTCTCGGATTGCGAAGGGGATGTGCGACTGTCAGTTTAGGCCCGATCCCTATGGGTCTAAACTGGCAGTTGGGCATCCCCTGAGGGGTCCCAGATTGGAGAGGGTGAAGGCCAGACTGAGAGACCACCCCCCCGCCCCCGTGCACAAATTTCATGCACCAGGCCACTATCCTTTCTAATAAAAGAGTAATATGCAAATTGACTGTCACTCCAACACACAAGATGGCTGCCCCAATGTGGTCAAAGATGGCTGCCCTCATGTGGACACAAGATGGCTGCCACAAGATGGCCAGCAGTGGAGGGCAGTTGGGGGGGACCAGGCCTACAAGGGAGGGCAGTTGGGGGCGATCAAGCCTGCAGGGGAGGGCAGTTAGGGGTGACCAGGCTGGCAGAGGAGGGAAGTTGGGGTGACCGGGCCTGCAGGGAAGGGCAATTGGGGGGATCCAGGCCTGCAGGAGAGGGAAGTTGGGGGTGACCAGGCCTACAGGGGAGGGAAGTTGGGGATGACTGGGCCTGCTTGGAAGGGCAGTTGGGGAGGACTCAGGCCTGCAGGGGAGAACAGTTGGGGAGGACCAGGCCTGCAAGGGAAGGCAGTTGGGGGCGATCAAGCCTGCAGGGGAGGGCAGTTAGGGGTGACCAGGCCAGCAGAGGAGGGAAGTTGGGGGCAACTGGGCCTGCAGGGAAGGGCAGTTGGGGGGGACTAGGCCTGCAGGGGAGGGCAGTTGGGGAGCGGCACCAGACCCGCAGAGGAGAGCAGTTAGGGGTGATGAGGCTGGCAGGGGAAGGCAGTTAGGGGTGACCAGGTTGGCAGGGGAGGTGTGTTGGGGGCGACCAGACCTGCATGGGAGGGAAATTGGAGGGGACCAGGCTGGCAGGGGAGGACAGTTAGGGGTGACTAGGCTGGCAGGGGAGGGCAGTTTGGGGTGACCAGGCCGGCAGAGGAGGGCAGTTAGGGGCAATTGGGCTGGCAGGGAGCAGCAAGGCATCAATCAGGCTGGCAGAGGAGTGGTTAGGGGGTGATCAGGCTGGCAGGCAGAAGCAGTTAGGGGGAATCAGGAAGGCAGGCAGGCGAGCATTTGGGAGCCAGCAGTCCTGGATTGTGAGAGGGATGTCCGACTGCCCGTGTAGGCCCGATCCTACTGGGATCAGGCCTACACGTGGCAGTTGGACATCCCTCGAGGGGTCCCAGTTTGGAGAGGGTGCAGCCTGGGCTGAGGGACACCCCCCCCGCCCATGCTGAATTTTGTGCACTGGGCCTCTAGTTATAAATAAAGTTGTCATGACAGTTTGTATAAAAGTTTGTTGTGTTATTACTGTTTTCCTCTGTACATCTGTTTTCATTTCTCTTTGGTGAATGCTTGGGGTATACAATTTTTGGATTATATGATGGCTGTATATTTAACTAAAGAAATTATCAAACTGTTTTCCAAACTTATTGTTACAATTTAGGAGTTATAACAACAATGTTTGAAAGATCCAATTATTCTAAAACCCAGCCAAATTTTGGTATTATGACTCTTTTAATTTTTAGTTGTAATCAAACTGGTAAGTATATAATATTTTCTCAATGTGCTTTTAATTTTCTTTGACCTCATGACAAATGACATTAGAATTTTTATTGTATTTATTTGGCTTATAATTGTAGTTAATATACATTTATAACTATTATTAGATTTGATTTATTAATATTTTTGAGAATTAGTTGCCTATGTTCATGAAGAATAACATTTTTTCACATAATTTATATCAGCTTTTAGTGTCCAGGTAATACGGTCTTTCTTTATAAAATGAATTGAAAAGAATCTAATTTTATTTTTATTACCTGAAAGAATTTCTGTTATTAATATTGTTTATTCACCCAAAATGTTTGCTAAAAGTCACCAGCGACACTATGTGGGCATTGAATTTTCTTTATGAGAATATATTTGATTTAATAAATTTATTAGCTATAGGGATATTTATATTTTCTTCCTTCTTCATTTAATTTTTTTGTGTTTTTTAAGGACTTGTTCATTTCCTTTCTGATGGCAATATTTTTAATATGGTTTTGATCATAGTATTTCCTTTTTGTGTTTTAATGTCTGTAGGATTTTTAGTGATAACATCTCTTTTTTTTAAAATATATTTTATTGATTTTTTTACAGAGAGGAAGGGAAGGGGATAGAGAGTTAGAAACATCAATGAGAGAGAAACATTGATCAGCTGCCTCCTGCACATCTCCTACTGGGGATGTGCCTGCAACCAAGGTACATGCCCTTGATCTGAATCAAACCTGGGACCTTTCAGTCTGCAGGCCGACGATCTATCCACTGAGCCAAACAGGTTTGGGCAGATAACGTTTTTCATTACTGATAATAGCACTTCATGGATGTGTACACATGCATATGTGTGCTTCTCTTTTTCTTGATTTATATTTCTAGTTTATCTGTTTTATGGGATTTTTCCAATAACTAAGTTTTTGCTTTAAAATTTTTCTTTTACTTATTTTGGTTTTAGTTCACTTTTCTTTTTCTTATTATTAGCAATCCATTACATCATGGACTTTAAAACTTTTTTTCTTTCCCAAGATAGGTAAGAAAATAATTTCTCCACTAGGCATTACTTTAGCTATATCCCGTTTACCTTACACAAGGGGGTTTATAAAAGGCTAGGGCATATAAAGGACTCATTTCCTGCGAATAACTTGAGGAGGCCAGGCAAAAGTGAGGTGAAGGCCTGGGATGGGTCAGGAGCCGGGTGGAGTAGGGCAAAACGAGGGGAAGTGGGCGGCATCTTTAATGCTCTCAGCAATAAAAATATTGTGTGTTTTTTTAAAGTGAAGGAAATACCTTGTCCCTTCACAGCTTTTCCTAACAGAGCATAAATTAAAATCTGACCTTTATTGTCTGTTCTGTACTTCACTTTGTAGCAGGCACTTTCTGGTAAGTCTTATGTAGTCTCATCCTACCAATGTTTACCAATCCTCTACTAAGGACTCACAGAGAATGCTTAAATATTTTTGTCTTTTGACCCCCTCCTTCTCTTTCATAGCTCTTTCTGCTCTAGTCTCTGTCCCATAGATTGCAGATGTGTCTCTGTCCCCAGCTCTGATCTGTGCCTCCTTTGTTTAGTGGGACTATTCTTTTGAGCTTGTAATTTAGAATCTAAAGATCTAAAATTTCTGCAGTTAGAGAGCCAGGGTAATAATGGGGTTCTTTTCATGAGTTTTCCATCTTATGAATCACAATTTTATAGATACTGTTGATTCAAAACAGTTATATATTTTGTTCAGTTTTATGGTTTTTTAGTTTGTGGTACTACTCCATCATAGTGAGCCAATACCTGTTACTCTGTCATAGCTGGAAGCAGATGTCTCTAAAAGACTTTAAAATGAGGACATCTGTAATAGTGTAAACAATAAAAGTAAAGTTAAAATTTTAAAAAGATCTAAAATAAACTTAAGGCAGTGAGATTATGACTTATTAATATACATATTATAAAATGTATCTACACTAATAAAAGAGACAGTAGCAAATTGACCATACCTTTGCGACACCCACCAGCCAATCAAGAGTGAGTATGCAAATTAGCGGGACTAAGATGGCAGCAACCACAGAGACAGCCAGAACGAGTGGAAGGCTTGGGTCGCCCCTCACAATGGAGGAAGCCAAGCTTTCTGCCCACCCAGACCAGCCACCGAAGGAGGGACCTGTGAGCAGAGGACACAGAGCTGGCCCAGGTGCTGAAGGAGGGACCTGCGAGTAGAGGACACGGAGCCGGCCCGGGCAGGCACGAGGGAGGCTTGGGTCACCATCGCCCGGGCAGGCCGCCTAAGGAGGGGCCTGCAAATGGCCCTCAGCCCCTCACCAGGCTGGCCAGGCACTCCAGCGGGGACCCTCACCCCATGGGGGCATGGCTGGCCTGCAAATTGCCCCAGCCCCTTGCCCAGGCCAGCACCATCCCCAGTGGGGACCCCCACCCTAATTGGGGCATGGCTGGCCTGAAAACCACCACAGGCCCCTTGCCCAGGCTGCCCCACCCCCCAAGGGAACCCCCACCCTGATCCGGGACACCCTTCAGGGCAAACCAGTCAGCCCCACCTATGCACCAGGCCTCTATCTATACTAATAAAAGGGTAATATGCTAATTAGACTGGGAGACCTTCCAGATGTTCTTCTGGACAAAGCCATGGTGGCAGGGCTGAGGTAGAGGCAGTTAGGGGCCAAGAGGGGAGAGCAGTTGTGGGTGATCAGGTCAGGATGGGATGGCAGTTGTGGGTGATCAGGCCGGCGGAGGGGGGCAGTTGGGGGTGAGCAGGCCGGTGGGGGTGGGGGGGCAGTTGGGAGCGAGCAGGCCAGCAGGAAGTGTGGTTAGGGGCAATCAGGCAGGCAGGCAGGTGAGTGGTTAGGAGCCAGCAGTTCTGGCTTGCGAGAGGGATGTCGGACTGCTGGTTGATCAGGCCTAAACCAGTAGTTGGACATTCCTTGAGGGGTCCCAGATTGGAGAGGGTGCAGGCTGGGCTAAGGGACACCCCCCCCCCCCATGCACGAATTTTGTGCACTGGGCCACTAGTAAGTAGATAACTACTATAATTCTATTGCAATTAATTTTTTCCAATATCTAAATTTTTACACTTTCCCAATGATCAAATAAAATAATAGTACTGTAATGAACTAAACCCTCTGTTTCATTATATAATATCACTGAGGAAAAAATATATTCAAGGAGAAAGAAAACTTTCATACATTTAAGAAATGCACTAGTATGAAATGATATAGGTTACATGAGTGGTGATTTTAATTTATATGTGGTAATTTGATTCAACTACAAAGACACTAAAATCTTTAATAGAACTTTCTCTGTCATTATTATTTAGGACTCATAAAGTGATGTCAATGGAAATCATGTTTCAGAAAGGTTAACATGCAGATAAATTTATGCCTTGAAGAACTTATACCTTTAAATCTTTTCAACAAGCTTCCCACCACCCAACACCGGGGCACTCATTAGGACAGAAAACTTGTGACCACTGTCCTATTTGGCCTTAACAGTATAAGGAAGTTTAACTAAATATGTTTAATATAAATAAAAGTGTATTTTAAAATATGAAAACAAAACTATAATACTCTGATGGATCTATATATCTTCTTAGGCTCAAAGTAGGATATAAATATTAACTGAATGGTTTATGGTATAGCAACAGAGGAATCTTTTTATGTTAAATGAATGTTAAATCTTCTTTTCTTTCTTTTAATGATGACAACTAGAGCAGGAAGTAGAGAAAGAACAACTCCTCTGGTACATGCACGTTGGCCTGCAGTAAATGAGTTTGATTTTTGCCTGCACTTATATAGCTTAATGAGGATCCCTTTGCCCTTTTACTTACTGCTGTTTTGAATTAATGCTATCTTCAAGTAAATATGATGAATCAGAATAATTCAAAATTTCATAGAAATTAAAATCTTCTTGACGAATATTGGAATCAATATGACAACTTTAAAGTTCAGAGTAGGTTGGGAAACATACTCTTAAAAAACATTAAGAATGTGCAAAATCCTTTTTTCAATTTAATTCTTTTCAGTGAGTTATATGAAAAAATCTACTTAATGCTTTATCACTTAAAATAATATGGTTTCTATTTTTTAAAATGTGTAAGTGGAGAATCTAGTTTTCCCCATAGGTACATGAAAAGTTCTCTTTCAGGAAAACATTAAACCATTTTTAGGAGTTACAAAGAGAGAACAAAATTATCTCACTCTACGGAGGTTTCATGAGTTTCTTAGCCAATTGCCTTGAGAGTATGAAAAACCCTCTATCCAGGCAACACAGAAGGAGGTACAGAAGGCAAGGTGTAGGAATCAGTGAAAAAAGCAGGCGTGTGAGCTATCTACTCTTGTTCTACAAAGAGTGATCCACCTTTTTTTCCCAGGCATTCCAGGCTCCTATCTAATTTATTCCCTGCTTAAGATCACAGGATTAAGAACAGGGACACTAGCACAACTGACTAGGGTTGGAGATACTAGTTTGATGATCAGAGATGTTAAATCTTGTGTTTCTTATTACATTTTGTAAAGTGATTTTTTTAAAGAATACTTTTAACAAAAATTACTTTCTGTTCACGCTATCTTGACTTCACCCTTCTTCTGGAGTGCTACCTCCCATTAGACTAGCATGGTAAATTGGAATAAAGTTTTCTTTAACTCAGGAGGGCTCTCTTAAATAATGGAGGGAAATTTAGGCCAGCTGTGTGCTGGTATTTGAACAAAAAATTATCTTGGTGCTATATTCCTAAGGTTCTTTATGCTGCCCTCCATTCTTTTTCTGTCCATACAGTTGCAAAACTTCAAGGGCCAATATTAAGATCTATGACTAAATAAATGCTTATAACATCAAGGTCAGAACTAGAATTGACTATACTTAGGTTTTCATGTCAAGATTTAGGGATAAAGCATTCTAATAATTAACAGTAATGCTTTTGTTTGGAAGATCCCTTATGCTGTTGTATTCCTATATCTGTGGTGGATGGAGGTAAATGGAGAATTTAGAGAATACAGGAACCTGACATTGCCAAAATTCTTCACTGTAGAAAAGCTAACAAGAGGAGTCAGTGCACATTACTAACTTTATGTTAATATCATTTTTTAAATATGATAATGTTTTTCTAAATTAGCTGTGAGAACTATGAACTTGAATGTCCAGTGTGGTAATAATATAAACTTTGAAACATAACACATGCCAACGTTTTAAAAGCCCCATAATAAAACCTTATAATGAAAAAAATGCTAAAATCTGTTTTATTTATTTTAATGTATTCAGGCACATTCAAATAAAATATAAGTGGCCATTATATGTAGCACAATGTAATATTAAGTATAGGTAAAGTATAAAACAATTCACGCAATGTGATATTTTTTACAAATATAATTAAAATGTATATGTGCTATGTATAAATATTAAGGTCTTCAAAAGCTTTGTATATTGTGATATGTAAAATATTTAATATATAAGATTTTGTTGATTTTTGAGGTCTACATTTTCTTACATTTTACCATTCCTAATGTCAAGGTAAGTTTAATAATAGTGTTCATAGTTTAAAATAGACAGAATTTTTCTTTTTTTAAGTCAGTGGATCTCATAAATATTATTCTCAATCAGAATTTTCCCATTTCTATCTGATAGCAAAACAATATCTAGTCACTTTTTCTCTAATTTAAGAACAATTCTCCTTCGTTTCCTGTTTTAGGTATTTCTGTCCATGCTTCTCATCCTGGAAGTGCTTGTGCTCCCTACGAGTCGTTTGTCAATGTCTGGAGGCATTTTGTTTGTCAATATGGTGTCCCAAATTACCTGGTCTCAAATGCCAATAATGCCAAGCTTGAGAAACCCTGGCAGGAAACATCTCAGCAAACCTGTCCCACATAATCATTCAGACCCTAAAGTGTGGGTCACATATGTGAGATTGTAATTTCTACCACTCTACACCAAAACAAACAAAACAGCAACACAGCCTTCTCAACTCATTGTAGGAGTGGTAAAGTAAAACATACCAACTGCGACACAATTTTTACTGAAATGGGGCATTTTTAACTTTGTCTTTCAAAAGGATCACCTGGGAAGGTATGACAATGCTGATGCCTTGCCCCCCGCCCCAGACATTCTGAGATAGTTAGCCTGGAGACTGTAGTCATGCTGGGCCTTAGGATATTTTAAAGCTTCCCAGGTAATAATGTGGTCAAAATTAAGAAGCACTTCCCTATGGTCTCTTTTTTTATAACCCACTGGAAAACATGTTCAGCAGAGTCAACTGACTTTTGAATTTCTCTTAATATGAAGATGATGACTTTTGAACCTGGAAGCTTAAACAAATGCCTTTTGTCCACTAATATTTTGAAAACTTCATAGTGGAAGAAATAATGATCCCAGTTCTTATAGTCTGGGAGAAACTCTTAGAAAAGAAAATATTGGGGATTTGATGCTACATATGTTGCTGACTATAAATGTCACACAGTTAGTGGAGGATAAAAGAAATATCTTTATTTTTCTTAAAATGACCAATTCCTAAGAGGTTACTATGATTTTGGGTAGTGCAATTATTTTTTCATTGTGTTTTTTGCAATGAAAAGTTATAAAAATAATATAATAATTTTAGTGATTGGTGTATTTAAGAATTGTTTTCTTATAGTTTTTGTTTATTTCAATTTTATTTTATTTTCATATAGTCATTTTCCATGTAATAACAGCTTTTGAATAAAAATAATAATATATATTCATTCAAAAGCTGCTATGTTTACATGGAAAATGATTCAATTTTTTATGCATCTATATCAAAGTGAATGACAGTGTTATTAATTAAAAGGTAGAACTGTGATAAATTGAGGAACTAAATGATTAATTCGATGTAAGGTATATTGACTTATTTGCTAGTTAAGATATTTTAGTGGATGGTACCATTAGACAGTTAGAAATTTGCTTGTAATGTTTATATGATTAATGTAAATTTGGTAATCTTGTGAAGTCAAATGGTGTTAAAGATTTAACAATAAGAGATAATATTCTCTTCGGTGGAAAACATAAAATGAGAGAAGAGAAATGGTAAGAAACGTGATTTGGAGGATTCTGCATTTCGTAGTGGGAGGTGGAGGAGAAAGTAAACATACTTAAGGAACAATCAGAATTTATGGAACATAGCTGTCACTTGCTACAGAGATAACTGGCAAATACTACAAGGAAATTGAAAATGATGACAAAATAAGTTCGGGGATTGACTTTGGTATATAGAAAATTGTTGGTGACATTTTTTTTAATCCTCACCCGAGGACATGCTTTTTATTGATTTTGGAGAAAGAGGAAGAGAGAAGAAAAAACATAGATGTGAGAGTGAAACATTGATTGCCTTCCTCACATGTCTGGACTAGGAATGGATCCTGCAACCTAGGTATGCGTTCCCACTGAAATCAAGCCCACCACCTTGCTGGTGTACAGGATGACTCTCCAAACACCTGAGCCACACCAGCAAGGGCCGTTGTTGGTGATTTTTGAGACAATAGTTCTATAAATGGATGAGTAAATTGAAAAAGAAAATGAGTGACTAAAATGAGGTCGATGTACATGTATGTTCGATAATACAAAAGGGAAAATGCAAAGTAGTTTGAGGTGAGTTGTGTGCAAATAGAATATACATTTCCTTTTACATTTGTTTTAGTCCCAATTTTAATATATATATATTAGTATAGTGTACACAGGGCATATTTGTGAGAAAAAGGCAAGGGGGCGGTAAAAGCTATAAAAATGAAGATTAAAAATTAAGCAAAAATGTGATATGTATATCCCAAATACATATTTAATATCAAGAGTTACTAGTGCACATTGGTGAGAAACATTGGGGATTCCTCAGCTTTGGTTAGAAATCGGCTGGCCACTGTGGCTCAGTGGTTGAGCATCAACCTCTGAATCACCAAGAGGTCATGCATGGTTCCATCCCCATCCCCAGTCAGGGGCATCCAGGAGGCAAGGGGCAGCTGATCTATGATTCTTTCATCACAGATGTTTCAATCTCTCTCTCTCTCCCTTCCTCTCTGAAATCAATAAAAAAAAATATATTTTTTAAATGTTAAGTAAATTTACTTCCTTGGAAGATGAAAATATGGTGAAGATGCAATTGTAAATGTTATTTTAGAGGCAATATAATCTAAAGTGAGTAATTTGAGTATCTTTTATGGAGTTCATTTTAATTTTATCTGCATTAAATTCCTACCACACCCCAGACAAAGTATGAATACTGGAGATACAATGTAATGCTTATTTGTCCCCAAATGCCATGTAGTTCAGCAGAGGATGCCAAGAAGTTCTATTTTTTTAAGATAAAGTTTCATTGTGTGGACTGATACTAGGATTTTGCATTTAAGATGGACTTAAATTTACTTTTATGTATTCAAATCTGTTCTTCACAATTGTTATTTGTTCTTGTATATGAATGAGAAGGTTTAACAAATTTTGGGAGGAAAAACTAAATGTTTATGCTCATGGCATTTTTAACTTGACAAAAATCTAATTTTTCAAAACTAGAAAGTAAATGATGAATCTTAATATATTTTTTCTCTTGGCAAATAATGAGAAATACAGTTCTGAAATGTTTTCCTGCTGTGTGAAGCAAAGGCTTTCCTCCCAGGTGGGATCATGGCTGAGGTTTTCAGAAATGCATAATTAACTCCAAACACTTTAAAGAGGAAGCCAAAATATGTTTTGATAGACTTGTTCATGGTATTTTTCCCTTATGTGCCCCCATTCTCCTACCATCTGAATACTACTTATCATTTCCTCCGTTGCCTATGGGAAATAACACTCAGCTGTTGATCAAGCTAAAACTAATTAAACATTTCTGTGTGAAATGTTATGTCTATAGAATCAAAGAAAAATTAGAGAAGACAGATGATATTGTAAAATATGAAGTCTCCAAAATATGTCTAAATACACAAAAACTGTCAAAAATATCAAATATATTTACTTCCTAAATTTAATATTTAATTGATTTAATTTACTATTGTGTTTTGTTTTGTTTTGTTTTGTTTTGTTTTTATCTTGCAGCAACCATGGTTTAAGATTACATCTATTCTACCAATGGGGATGAAAACAGTAGAGAACAATGAAAACCAACTCTTACTAGTTTAAAAAAGAAGCAAGAGTGGTACTTAGATAGGTTTTGAAGTCAGAGTAACTGGAAGGTGAACACTGTCTTTCCACATTACTACTGGTTGCAGGTGTTGGGCAATTTTTGTGATCTCCCTGGTGTTTAAGTTTTTTCACAAAAGAAAATATGAGATGGTGGTGATCATCAAGGACATTATTTTTTCTGTATTGTTTATATAATTATCAGTGTAAGTAAATAGTGGTTGTTAATCCTATATAATAAAGCCTAATATGCTAAGTGTCTGGTTAACTGGTCGACCGTTCAACCAATCAAAGCATAATATGCTAATAATATGCTAAGGCCACTCAACCGCTTGCTATGACGTGCACTGACCACCAGGGAGCAGATGCTCTGACTGACAGGTTAGCTTGCTGTTGAGGTCTGGCCGATGTGAACTGAGCAAGACTAGCTGGACATGCCCTGGAGCCCTCCCTGGCTGGCCAACCTCCCTTGTCCCTCCCCAGCCCGATCATGCACCAGTGGGGTCCCTCGGCCTGGCCTGCACCCTCTCACAATCTGGGACCCCTCAGGAGATGTCGGAGAGCTAGTTTTGGCCCTATTCTTTATGCACTGAATTGCCCTGACATTTTTGTCAAAAATCAATTGACCATATATGTGTGATTCTATTTCTGAAGTGTCTATTCAGTGTACCCTTTTAACAATAACACACTATATTGATTTCTTTAGATTAAGATTAAATCTCCCAATTTTCCCTTGTTTTTTAAAATGTTAGGTCACAACCTCCTCAGGAGCTTTGTGGTATAATCCAAAACTGGCCCCTACATGCTGAGGGCAGGGTGAGATCAAATAAAAAGGCAGATCATTCCAGATTTGTAGTTGGCAATTTAATAAGCAAGGAGATTTACTTAGGAGACTTGTCTTGGACAACCACAAGATGAATAGTTGTCTGCACCCACCTGCCAAATCTCACAGGCATATATAGAGGCCTTATATGAAGGTCATGCACCCATGGGGCCTTACCTGGGTTCAACTACTTACACAGGGACTTAGTCTCATATCCAACCTAGATGGTCTCGTCACCATAATTTCTATCTTGAGGCTGTGTCTGTGGGTAACTTCTATCTAGCATATTGGAGCAAATAATTGCTTAAATTCAATTAACAGGTCAAACTGTTATGTCTTCTGATGACCTTCCCAACACAAAATTATTTACATTTTCCTTGTTCATTTGTTTTTCCACACAAATTTTGTAATTAATTGTCAATGCCCACAAATGCTGCTGGGAACTTGACTGTTCATATCCTCCCACTTGCCAGCACAACCAGCAGAGGGGCCTCTCTCTAGCCTCCTTCCCTGCCTTCATGTGGTCTCCAGCAGCAAGTAGAAGTATAAGGAAAAGAGTCTATGAGTCAATGTGAACTTTCCCTTTTTGTTGGAAACCCCAGGGTAGCTATAATATCGCACTGATCTATAGGTGGCTTCCTGATAGTCAATAAACATTTTAAGATACTTCTTCACCTACTTTCCTATGAGTCTGTCCCTTCATTCTATGCTCCCACAGGTGAGATGGTCATTATGTCTTGTCGTCCTTTGACAGAGGACTGTCTTTCTTGGATTGATGGCTACTTAATTGCCCTGGGATCTTGTCTCTTTGATGGGCTCAGGACAAGTTATGATTTAGTGATTAATATGTCTTTTTTCTCATTTTTAAGAATAAACAATCTATTATGCTTTGTGCATACTAGGTGTAGTCAGAAATGAGCCCTCTTTTTATTACTATTTTGAGGAACTAAAACTATTAATTGTTAAACTGTGAAGTTAACCTTTTTTCAATGTGGGGAAGCATGAGACTTGATTGGAAAGTCTATAAGGAGGTTTCTCTGAAAGGTCAGGGGTCTCTGGGGCAACCTTGCTGAAGGCGGCAGACCCTGCCTTGACTTTTCCAAACAAGTTCGAGCCTTCAGGTGTTTTACTCAAATCTCTATGTTTAGGCTTTAAGACCTGACCTTGCAGAAGCGTGTGCTTTTTCAAGGATACTTACCTTGCTGATTGTATCTAGAAGTTAATTTTCATTTTTTGCTGTTGTTACAATAAAAGCCTAAGGAGGCAGGCAATCTGGATTGTTTTGGTGCTTCCTGCCAAGCAGCCCCTTAGCCCTCTTTTTCACAGGAATGTGTGTCAGAGTAATCCATTCATCCATTGCTCAGGGTCTGCTGGTCAGTCCTGGCATTTCACAAACCATTTTAGAAGAGGCTTGGGTGGTGGTGAGGAGTGGTTACCAACACCACAAATCTGACAGTTGTACATTCAAAAGCAATATCATTATTGACAGATAATAATTATTTTCATAAACATCATATGCTATTGAAGTGATTATAGTTAACAATACTTGTATAAATATGAGATTGATACATTAAAAAGTAGCAATGAAGAGGCAACTCTAGAGGGACTGCATTTACACAGCTCTGCCAAATATAATCATTATTTATCCTTTTTTTTTTCTCTTATTTCCTTCCTTCTTTCTTTCTTTCCCTCCTTCCTTCCTTCCTTCCTACCTTATTTTCTTTACTCCTTTATTCTTTCCATTAGTCCCTTTTTCAGTTTACATTACTCCCCTTCATTCTACTATCCTATCTAATGAAAGAGAAACATGCAAATTGACTGTACCTCCACTATGCCCACCAGCCAATCAGAGTGAGTATGCAAATTAACCCAACTAAGATGGCAGCAGCCAAAGAGCTGGAGTGAGAAGGAGGCTTGGGTTGCCCCAGGTGATGGAGGAAGCCAAGCTTCCTGCCTGCCCTGGCTGGCCCTGGCCTCCGCTCAAGGCTACAAAGTTTTAATTATAGAAGATAAATCAATCCCAGATATCTGCTTCCAGCCAGCCCTGGCCTCCACTTGGGTCACTGGGGGGCGTGGATGGCCTGAAAACCACCACAGAACCCTCACCCGGGCCACCCCATGCCCCAAGGGAACACCCACCCTGATCCAGGACACCCTTCAGGGCAAACCAGCCAGCCCTCACCCATGCACCAGGCCTCTACCTATCTAATAAAAGAGTAATATGCAAATTGACTGTCACTCCAACACACAAGATGGCTGCCACCATGTAGACACAAGATGGCTGCCACAAGATGGCCATCAGGGGAGGGCATTTGGGAGGTACCAGGCCTGCAAGGAAGGGCAGTTGGGGACAATAAAGCCTGCAGGGGAGGGCAGTTAAGGGTGACCAGGCTGGCAAAGGAGGGAAGTTGGGGGCAACCAGGCCTGCAGGGAAGGGCAGTCCTGGGGGGACCCAGGCCTGCAGGGGAGAGCAGTTAGAGGGGACCAGGCCTGCAGGGGAGGGCAGTTGTGGGGGACCAGGCCTGCAGGGGAGGGAACTTTGGGGGGACCCAGACCTGCAGGGGAGAGCAGTTGGGAGGGACCAGGCCTGCAAGGGAGGGCAGTTGGGGGCAACTGGGCCTGCATGGGAGGGCCTATGGGGGGGACCAGGTCTGCAGGGGAGGGCAGTTGCGCAGGGAGGGCTATTTGGGGGGACCCAGGCTTGCAGGGGAGGGGAGTTGCAGGGGGACCAGACCAGCAGAGGAGAGCAGTTAGGGGCAATGAAGCTGGCAGGGGAGGGCAGTTAGGGGTGACCAGGCCAGCAGAGGAGGGAAGTTGGGGGCAACCGGGCCTGCATGGAAGGGTAGTAGGGGGGGGACCAGGCTGGCAGGGGAGGGAAGTTAGGGGTGACCAGGCTGGAAGGGGAGGGCAGTTAGGGGTGACCAGGCTGGCAGGGGAGGGCAGTTAGGGGCAATCAGGAAGGCAGGCAGGCGAGCAGTTGGGAGCCAGCAGTCCTGGATTATGAGAGGGATGTCCCAGATTGGAGAGGGTGCAGGCTGGGCTGAGGGACACACACAACCCTGTGCACAAATTTTGTGCACTGGGCCTCTAGTCCAATATATTTCTGAAATACCTGTATAATATAAATACTCCCTTAAATGATAGATATACAAACATGTTATAATGTTTTCAATAACAAGTAGCTCACAAGCTAATGAATTAAAACTTATAATTAATATGATAAATTTCACAACAGAGATATGAATAATAGGTTTGGAAACACAGAACAGTATAAGAGCAATTGTCTTGAAGTTGGATGTAGGTTGACAGAGTTATATATTGAGGAATTTCTAGGGTTTGCTACATGGAGATTTTGGAATATGAAATATAGGAATTTATATATTAGGAGCTAAATTAAGGGATGTAATAGAAATTATATGGTTACAAAAGTGGTAAGCTAGATATTCTTGATACTTCTCACTAAAATATCCTGCAAATATATCAAAATGGAGGCCAAACCTGAACTTGGAGTTTAGCTAGAAATAGCTTTTTTTCAATAGCCAAGAAAAAATTTAGAAGTGTCAAAGACTATGAACTCTGAAAAATTATACAAATTTTTTTCACAAGTTATATTCTTATCAAATTAGATCACCATGTTGCATAAGTTAACTTTGATGCTGCTCTCCAATTTGATTAGGAAACTATTTTTTTAATTATACAAATGGCATCATACTAATCCCTTCTAATAATTACCATATTTTTCATTTCTATATCTCTAAAATTTATAACTATATTTTAATCAAGTATTTTAATTAAATATTGTAACTTCAATTTTGCCTAAAAATTGGAGTGAATTTTCAAACAATAATCTTAATACTTTCATTGTCTAAAGCAATATGTCTGTCTATTATGTCTAGTTACATTTCTTGAAATGTAGATGATATAAATCAGATATAGTTTTTAATTCTTAAAGTTTGCTAGAATGAGTGCTAGATATTTAAGAATAAAAAGACAGATAAAAGATGGAATTAGTATATTTAGCATCAATTTCAATATTAATATAATATTACTTAAAGCATTTCATATAGCTAGAGCTTATTTTACAGACATCTTTTATACAAATACATCTAATCATAATGACCTCGATATGATTTATGCATTATTTCAAAGAAGTTAAGTGATTATTTGAATTTCCTCAGCTTGTAAATGGTGGAGAAGACTTTAGAAATAGTGATTCAGAGTCTATTCTATAAGGTGATGAGCAGCAAAGAGACAAGCAAAAGGTAAATAAGCAAATGGGGTCTAAGATGGGGTGATTTGTACACAGTAGATAAAAAACGATGTCATTATAGAAGTCTTATTGAAATCAGACCTGCTCCACATTTGTCCTTAGGAATATATTTATGCTAGGATAATCATATAATATTATTTTAAATAAGACAGATGAACAAAGTAAAACAAAAAATAATTTGTAGGAAGGACAAATATAAAAGTTAATCTGTTAATAATTATAAGGATCTAACCTTTAGTGTTCCTTAAATACCAAATAGTCGTGGTGTGTAGACTCATATATGAAAAGCCATGACTCTTTGTTTATTTATTCACAGTTGAAATTTTCAATTTCATTTTGTACACAAAGAACACAGATGGTTCCAAATTTGGTTGACTGCTTCTAAGCTATTTTCATGTTCATATAATTTTGTTAAAAATGGTGTCCCATTAGAGTAGTGAATAATTTATAAGTCAATTTTTCAGACATGTGTGTGTGTTTGTCATATATGACAGTCTCTGTATGTGAGGTTAATTATCTTTCCTATATTCATTTAGATAGAAAGATTGCCACTCATAATAATAATCTGGTATTATTTGAAAATCTGTTAAGCAAACACATGTTTTGCTTTTTAATCTTTAAATGTTTGATATTAAAAATGCCAGATATCAATGAAGATTTCTTCAAAGTTAACTTAGAGTTATCATATAAATAGAACCCATCATAGACACTTTTATGTTCTGGGAGGAAGAGTAACTTCCCTGCAGGAAGTGTAAACTGGAATTGAAAGAGCATCCTGTGGACTCAGTTTCAACACTTAATCACTTTGACATTCTAAAGAAGTTATATAACTTCTTAGTACTGCAGTTGTCTCCTTGGGGAGGGGGGGGGCAGTAAATTTGTACACTGGGTAGTTTTTATAACATATTCTACGTTTTGGAGTTGAGTCTTCTTCCTTCCAGCCCCAAAATCATTTGATTGTATCACAATTGCATGATAACTCTCAGGATTCCTTAAAGTATTTGTTGGTTTTGGTTTAAAATATGAAATTTTCAAGTGACAGTAAGATTAAATTGCATTAATCTATGTATACTCTCAATTAGAATTATTTAGAAAAATTATACAAAATAAGAGAAAACCTGTTTTTATGTGGGTTACTTGCACTAGTTATAATTATTTTCATTCAATTAAAGTATATCAGTGTATCTTTTTATATAAAACCAGAGGCCCGGTGCATGGGGCGAGGGGGTCCCTCAGCCTGACCTGCACCCTCTTGCAATCCAGGACGCTGCCCTCTTGCAATCCGGGATGCTGCATGCACTAGTGACCATACTTTTCATACCGGTGAAAGGCATGTTGCTGTTGTATGGGCAGCTACATTTTTTTCCCTGATTATAAAAAGCAGTACATAACATGATCCTTCTGAGGCAGTAGTACCATTTTCCCCATCTTATGGGTGGAAAAACTGAAGCAGAGAGAAGTTAAGTAATTGGCCTTGTCACACAGTTATAAGTGTGAGAATCAGGGCTGATGACAACATGTGCAAGCTAGAGTTCATGCAAGTCATCATTGCGTCATCCTATTTTCTCAGTGTTAGAGTAGCCTTGCCAGGTTTTAATTTTTAAATCTAAGAAACTGTTCCCAATATATAGGGTAGGGTTCCTAGGCCTGGCTGGTGATCAGGACTAATCTGTGGGGCAACTGGTAGGGTGATTGGGGGGCCCCCACTGGCACCCGCCTTGGCTAGCGGCCTGGTGTCACCCGTTTGCCGGCCCCGACATTGAGCGTCTGCCCCCTGGTGGTCAGTGCACATCATAGCAATCAGTCGTTCGGACAGTTGTTCCACCGTTCAGTCGATTTGCATATTAAGGTTTTATTATATAGGACTAGAGGCCTGATACATGAAATGCGTGCATGGAAGGGGGGTGTCCCACAGCCTGGCCTGCACCCTCTCACAATCCAGGACCCCTCAGACATCCCTCTTGCAATCTGGGACTGCTGGCCCCTAACTGCTCGCCTGCCTGCCTGATCTCCCCTAACCCCTCTGCCTGCCTTCCTGATAGCATCTGACCACTCGCCTGCCTGCCTGATAGCCCCTAATCACCTCTGCCTGCCTGCCTGAAGCCCCTAAGCACTCACCTGTCTACCTGCCTGATAGCCCCTAACCACTCGCCTGCCTGCCTGATTGCCCCTAACTACTCACCTGCCTGACTGATCACCCCTAACAGCCTCTGCCTTGGCCCTCTCCGCAGCGACTTTGTCTGGGAGAATGTCCAGAATGACATCTAGAAAGTTGTTTGGCTGTCTGGTCTAATTAGCATATTATGCTTTTATTATTATAAATGTTAAGCATAACTGTGTTCTGAAATACTTAGGAAGTCACTTATTCTATATAAAGCAAATTATAAAATTGCATTTAGGCTTATAAGGATTCACCTTTGTGCATAAAATATTACTATTACATTTTTAACATTGTTACATATTTACATTGAAATTACTTTTTCACATTGAGTCGAGGAGAAAGCAATGGCATTGTTGTAAAAGTCCAACTTTTAATTCATTCATCTTTAAGGAAAAAAATGATGCCCATAATTGTTGTTAATGTAATACATGTACTAATATTGTATTTTTGCTATCGGTTTCTATGCCATAATAAAGATAAAAAGGCAGCTGACACAGCTTTGAAGATACTATTCCAAATGTCTGGTTTATAAAAAATTCATCATACTGTCTAATAATTACCATTGAAAGTAATTCAAGGACAGCTCACTCTGTCCCAGCAGTTCATCATTTCAAAAAATTACTTTTACAGCCAAAGGATAGTTTTAATTGTTTATGTGATATATGGCTTGGTTGTCTCCTTCACTCTGCATCTGGGAAGAACAGAGTAAATTATTAATAAGCTTAGACATACTGCAAAAAAAAAAAACTGCAAGGGGAATTCAAGTGATTTATAGTATGTGTAACGATGCTTGGACATTAGATAAATAAATAAGCCATATTACTGTTCTTCTATATCTGAAGTCAGAATCTGAATGTAGGTTTTCAAAATTTCAGTTGAAACAGCAGTCTTTGAACTATGAAGGTTAGGAAGAATATAACTGTGTGCTAACATTGATGGGAAAGTAACAGATGAAAATTGGACGACTTTTTATACTGTGGTTTTTAACTTTGTCACATTTATATGGAGCAGCAGGTACTGAATTCCTATAAGGAAGCAATAATGAAAAGTAATACAGACAGAAATAGCTTGCTTCCAGCTAGACTAATGGCAAGGGCAGCTTATATCAATTAAATCAGTAACTCTCCAAGATAAAGTTCACTAACACACCCAGGGGTTTTATTTTCCCCACATAAATGTCTGCTTTAATAAGTAGAGAAATTTCACTATAGTTTCCTATTGATAAGAAAATAAGGTGCAAAACAGTTAAGAAAAGCAACAATAGTGATATGTATGAATATATATTCTTTAATTTTTGTAAAATAGTTTCCAGGAAGCTAAAATTTAGGATACACTAAACATTTTAGTAAATATATAATTACATTAATTGATACCATTATGGCATGTCTAGTAATAATTGAGTATTATTGTTTTAATTTTTCTTTTAAAAGTTAATAGTAAGTAAATGACACTAAATCTTTGCCATGAAATTATAATTAACACTTTTTTAACATACAAAAATCTATACAATCTCATGTATACAACTTCATAAGTTTGGAGATAAATATGTATCTATGAAACCATATATATCCCATAAATATATGTTCATCACTTCCAAAAGTTTCCTCCTGCCTTATGTATCTTACTATTATAATTCTGTGATAACACTTAACATATGAACCCCCCCCTTAGAAAAATTTTAGGTATGTAATAACATATGGTTACTATAGGTAATATACTTTACGATAAAGTCCTAGGACTCTTTCATCTTGCATAACCAAAACCTTGCATTCTTTGTTTAATATCTCCCTGTTTTCTCTCCTCCTGGTGCCTGACAGCCACTATTCTACTCTCTGCTTTTAGGCGCTTGACTATTTTATATGTCTCATATAGATGGTATCATGAAGTACTTGTCCTTCTGTGTCTGGGTCATGTCACTTAGTATTACATCCTCCAGGTTCCTCCATGTTGTTACAAATGCTTGGATTTCCTTCTTTTTTCTGACTGAATGATATTTCATTTTATGTGCACACCACATACTCTTTATTCATTCATCTGTTAATGGACATTTGGGTTACAGCTATATCTTAGGTATTGTTAACTTGAGAAGTATTGTAGCCCAGTCATTTAAAAAATGCATTTTCTTTTTTAACATTGCTTTAAATCACATTAATCATTTGAAACTTACCATACAGAGCTAAGAAACTGAGTGTAGACAAAAATAGTAGGTCTACTTGGAAAATGAGCTTGAGTAATAAAAA
This sequence comes from Ia io, assembly GCA_025583905.1. Lineage (NCBI taxonomy): Eukaryota > Metazoa > Chordata > Mammalia > Chiroptera > Vespertilionidae > Ia > Ia io. Next base: position 35,731,559 of record JAJQQW010000003.1, read on the forward strand.
TAAATATTTTTACTCAAAAATAAGTATTTTTACTATTTTCTTTAATTAAAAACAACACATCACTTTTATAATATAGAAAATAAAGTAAGAGGATTTCTAATAATTATGTTTTATTAACAAATCCCTATAATTGTCTACTGTATGCAACCTGTATGATTGTCTACTGTAAGCAAAGCAGAATAAATAAAGATGAACTCTTCCTGTGGCTATCAAATAGCTTACAAAGCAGTGAGCAAAAGAGACAAGTATACAAATAGCTATTCTACAAGATAAAGCAGAGGTTTCAAGGTGTAAGGATTGTAAGAAGTGATGATTTTCAACCAAATCATATGTGAGAAGGATGCACCAATTAGATAACAATTTCTATGAGTTTGGAGCCTAGAATATGATGTTCCAGCATTGTCATACTAGACTGTGGAAAGATAACCCATGAAACCTTCAATGTACACAACTTAAAAAATTAGTACTCCAAATTTTAAATAGGAAAAAAAATAATCAAGTTATCTGTATAAAATAAAAGGGAAGCTATAGAGATGTTTAGTGACTTGAATAATATATTTGAAAGCTATCACCACAGAGAAGAGATGTAAGCATTATAACAAAGTACATTTACAATCTTCTATCTCTTCATAGCTTTCTGTGTCATGGCTTTCCATAAGTTCAGGGTATAATAAATGAATTTTGAATCTCAATGTCTAATCTGAGAAATTGTATACTCTTTTGTCATGGTAGCTTTAAGATTTTTTTGAACTTATCTTCAGCAAAAATATTGCAAAGGCATATCAATCCTAAAAACAAAAGTGTAGGAATAAACATCAGATCAGTATTTGCCAGGGACCAGGGATGGGGGAATGGGTTTGACAGCAAACGAACTCAAGAAAGCTATTTGCTATGGTGAGAAAGTTTTATATCTGATTATGGTGGGCATTAAATGACTATGCATTTGTTACGATGAATAGAACTATATTAAAAAAGGGAAAGCTTATGGAATGAGAAATATATCTCAATAAATATGACTTAAGTGGGTATAATCAAGGCTAGAGCTAAATTTGTTATGCACTTTAAATTTCTGAATATATTAAATCATGAGAAATCAGTTCCAATTTTTGTGTAGTGAACCCTTATCCCAGTGTATAGGAGGAGATAAGCAGATGTTGATGATAATGGTAGTATATTATTGTCTACATAGCATGGGATTTAAGATCTTTATGTATTATGGAATGTAGCTATACTTCCATTAAGAATCCAGAGGATCATACTTTCTAAAGTTAGAGATACTTTACCAAATACACTTTTCTAATTATATTGTCTTTTTAAAATATTTTAAAAATCCATAGTTTTCATTACCAGTTTCCTATGATATATCTTAAAGATTGGATAACTATCTACTTCAGGGTATGATATACAGTTTGACCTTTAGGAAGTTCCTTCATTTATTAGAAAAATCTATGAAAGGACTGACACTCACAAAAATATTTACATTACTGTTGATCTGAAATAGCTGGTTGATTATAATACCCCCTATAGAATAAATGCTTCTACACACACACACACACACACACACACACAGACACACACACACACATTTCTTTTTTAATGGATTAGAGATTAAGAATATATTAGTAGGGGGGGGAAACAAATATAGTAGTTCTTACCCTAGATTCTCAATGCCTTTACTTAACTTGGGCCCTACATTAAGCAAAATAATACCTACTGAGCACAAAATCTGGAAGAAAATAAAGCACAAACAAATAATTAGATGGCCAGCATTTAGATTATCTCAGTACAATTATGCACTTGTAGACTATTTCTGATATTCCAGAGGACACAAGTTTCTAGTTATGTACTATTTTTTAACAGTTAAGGTACATGTGTAGCTTTCTTTTTCTCTAAAATAATGAGTTATACAAAAACTTTTATTATCCTCTCATTTAGTTGTCTTAAAGGACATTTTCTTTGCATTGGGAAGCAGTTTCGATATCAACTTACATGAAGCATGAGGTCCACCATAAAGATTATATAATATTTATCATTGTCATTGGTTTTTCCTGTCACTTATATAATAAAACAAGGTATTATCATTATGTTATTGAAACTGTTTAAAATTCAATTATAGACTATTTTTACATTGTAAAGTTTAAGTATTGATGTCTTTTGTCTGTGATTTGGAGATTATTGTTTATATCTGTCATTAAGGTTGGCATTTTCCAAGTTTTTACTTTAATTAAAACATTTGGAGGTAACACTGGCAGCTTGACCTCTTTTGTTAAAAATGTTTTTAAGTAGATCATTTAAAATAAATATTAGTTGAATAAATGACCTAAGCATTTACTATCATATATGTTACAATATTTTAAAATATTTTATTAAAATTGATCATCAATTTTCTAAACACAGATTCAAATCAGAGTATCTATCAAAAGCCTGGCGATATTTAATTTTTGTTCTTATTGCCTAAGTTTTGAAATTTTGTTTCATCTAAAGGTTGAACATTCAAGTCTGTGTTTTTAATCTTTAAAAGTAAAAATAAGTGTTAGTCCCATGAAAACTTCATTCTCAATTATTTTTATGAGGCAATAATAATAACAATAATGAAGGTGATAATGTCAGCTCCTCCTTTATTTTGCCCCTCCTCCTTCTTTCTGTAAATATTTAAGGTTTATTGATTCAATAGTAAAAATTTAAATGACTAAGGAAAAAAAATTATAATAGAAAGATATTTCAGTATTCATGCTGTATTATAAATTTATATTTATGCATATTTTTAGTTTGCCTTTTATTTTTCTGAAAGAACCACATTAACAATGTTTCAATATAGAAGATAGTTTCTGCCACTTTGCCTTTTAAGCGTATTTCATAGTGTTACACTCAGTCATAATGTAGTCAGAAATCATTCACATATTGTATGAATCAGATAAGGCTTCTGGCTTAACTATTGCATTTGACCCTTATGTGCAGAGAAAAGTATATGTAGCAAATGGTTTATGTTACAAAGACAGAGGTTATTCTGTATGCTGTGTTATTCCTGAAATATTCACTGAATTGGTTTCTGGGAATTCACAGTTACATAATTTGTCTACAGTGGAAAAAAGGAGAAGATAACACTAGTTGAACAGAGCCTTGAATGCTTCAAATAAATTCCATTTGTATTATTCAATAGGTTAATCAAGTTTAGTATTACAAAAAAATAAATAATATTGAGATTTTTAACTGTTGTCAAAAGATAGAACTAAATCCATTTGAAGTGCCATGTTTTTGTGTGTGCATATTTTCAATTCAGAGTGTCTAATACTCAACTCATTCTTAAATAAATGGAGTCTCATTTTTATATCAAGAGAAATGTCAGCATTTTATAAATTATAGATAAAAGGAAAATACTGTTCATTCTATTGACATAACTGGAGTAAATAATATTAATCCATAAAAATCAATTGGGATAACTTGCAATCATTAATTATCAAAATATTAACTAATTTTAATATGTTGATGCATAAGTAAAAAAATCACCATAAAGTCTTCTTTTGGTATCACTTCCATTTATAGGGTTGTAAGCTTATAGAAGATGCTGAGAGAATAAAATATTTAATATTTCTAATAAAAGAAATCTATTTAGCCCAGCCAGTGTGTCTCAAGGGTTGAGCATTTACTTATGAGCCAGGAGGTCACAGTTCAATTCCCAGTCAGGGCATATGACTGGGTTGAGGGTTCAGTCCCCAGTGTGGGGTGTGCAGGAGTTAGCCAATCAATGATTCTCTCTTATCATTGATGCATTCTATCTCTCTCCCCTCTCCCTTCCTCTCTAAAATCAATCAAAAATATTTTTTAAAAATAAAAATAAATTGAAAAAGAAATGTATTTAAAGGACTTTTACTTTTCATCAAACATGTGGTTATCTACACTAATAAAAGAGAAACATGCAAATTAACCATCACTCTGCTACACCCACCAGCCAATCAGGAGGGAATATGCAAATTAAAAGGAGAAAGATGGCAGCCACCCAGCTGCTCCAGGCACAGAGTGGCCAGGCTGGGCAGGACGCCTGCTATTAGAGGGAGGGTGGGGAGCAAAGGGATCTACAGGAGCGGCACTCTGGTTGCAGCGAAGATGAAGACGGCAGACTCCAAAGTCTGCAGTGAAGACAAAGACAACAGATTCTGGCCAGAGTCTGCAGCGAAGATGGAAGACTCCGGCCTGAGTCTGCAGCGAAGACGAAGGCGGCAGACTCCGGCCAGAGCCTGCAGCAAATATGAAGAAAGCAGACTCTAGCTGGAATCTGCAGCAAAGCGAAGGCCTGGGTCCCAAGTGCTGGAGGAAAACCGGTGCTGGAAGCCAAGGGAAGGAAGGCCTATTACACTAATCTCTTTGTGCAACGGGCCTCTAGTCTATATATATATAAAAGCCTGGATGACTGGCCGGTAGCTATGACATGCACTGGCCACCAGGGGGCAGACACTCAAGGCAGGAGCTGCCCTCTGGTGGTCAGTGTGCTCCCACAGCCAACCTCCTGAAGTTGGACAACCTCCCGTAGTCCCTCCCACAGGCTGGCTCCGGACTGGGTGAGATGGCCCCGGGCCAGGCCAAGGGAACCCACCTGTGCACGAATTTGTGCACTGGGCCTCTAGTCATTAATAATAATGGAAATGTGTGTTTAAGAATTACTGCAGATTCCTTCAAATTGTCTTCATTTGGGGGCAGAAGTCCTAAAGTTTGTCTTTTATCTGTAGTTACTCTTACAATGATTTTCTATTAATGATACTTTTTGAGCTTGCAGGATACTGACAAGAAGTTAAAGGGAAGAAGAAATATATAAAACACTTTTCTATATATAAATTACATGCTCTTGTGAGATAAAATCTTAGCAAAAATTCAGTTGTAATTTTAAATAAAAACACTTGCAAGATTGATAAGCAGGAGGAAATTCAAGGTGTCTTAAATGTTTTGAACAAATAGATGAGTAGTGATGAATTACCAGTAATAACAGAAAGAGATGATCTTCTAACAATTTTCTGCTGTCTCCCAAGCAATAATTTTGTTTTATTGTGTGTGTTGCTCAGGTTTTATATCATGTTAAGTGGATATCATTTCTCTTTCGGAAACATTAAATGGTTTCAGAGTGGAATAAATGGCTAGTTTTCATATTGCCCTTGACCATAGCAGGAGGTAGAGCTGAAGCCATACACAAACTAGAATGGGCTGAATATTGAATTTAAATAAAATTACAATCCCCATTAATATATTTTCAAAATATAAATATTTCACCCCATCCACACCTTTAGAGTATGTTTTCAATTTTCACTAAACTTGTTTTTCAATTTCTTTCAAAATAAAGTGATACTTGTCTTTGAAAAGGAAAGAGACCCAAATCTCTGCTCTCCATCTCACTGCCTCTTTATGCAACTCATACTTGCAGGGGTTTGTAGTGCTTTAAATATAATTATATCACTTTGGTTTGCAAAAGAAGTATATTAAGGATGGCACAATCAATGCTCTCAGGCCTATAAGCTCATAGTATGTGAACATTTTCTATTCTTAATATATAACAAATGCTTTTAAGTATGGGATGGAGTAAATATATTTTCTAACACTGAATATTAACCTTGGAATTTAGTCTACTTTAATCTAATATTGCTTTATTTTTATCTTCAGACCTACATATTTTACTTTTTAATTTGTCTTAAATTCATTTGAATTCACCAAACAGTTCCATGATACTGGAATTGTATGCAAGATATGCTAGCAACTTATAATCTAAATAAGCAGGTTAAGCAGGTTAATTGGGTTTTCACTTTCCAATTATATTCCTGCTTATTTTAATGAATATGGTTAAAGTATATTGATATTATATTAGCAAATACTGTGTAATTTTCTTTCATTCATGTGCAATTTATAATGTTTGCCCTTTACTTTGGAGAAGCCACTCTTCAAGTAAAATACATTTCACAACTATGGATGCCTTTTTCTTTTTTTTTTCTTTACTCCTCTTTTAAAATGTGTCTCAGATCTAATTAAATGTCTTAGAAAATTGTGTCCTCTGTTTAAACACAATTGACTGCATAAACAGTGCTATCCAGTGATTTATTGGCCAAAATTTCCACAGTTTGCTATCTGTTATCTCTTACTGATCCTGAGGAACTTCAGGACAGTAAGTATAGGACCAATAATGGATGTCCCACTTAATGTAAAAAAAAAACTAAATAAAAAAAATGAGAAAATATAGGACAACATGGCGGCGGGAAGGGAGTGAGCGGACCACGTGGCCCTGCACGTGCACAGGAGGAAATAGAGGGAGCAGCTGAAACTAGAGGAATCCAGCCCGAATTGGCAAAGGAGAAGCGGCTGGTGAGACAGTTTGCAGCTGGGAAGGGCACAAATCTCCTGGAAAAAGGTAAAACAAGGATCTGGGCAATAGAATCTGCTGGATCTCTAAACCCAGAAGGTCAGGGGAAAACTACACAGTGCCAAGCCGCGTCCCTGAGGACAGGCAAAGTGTCTGACTGTGAGAAAAAGGGTCCACGGAACTGCGGGAGGTAGAAGATTTTAGACCTTGGAGTCTGATTTGGGATCTGAGCTCAAAGGCAGCCCTGAAGAGCTAACTGCCCGACCACGCAGTGCTGGCAAGAGAGGAGATTGCAAAGACGTGGTCCCTCTTCGTGCCTGGGCCTGCGTCTTTCTCCATTGAACCTAGTTCGTAGGACCTTTCAGATACAAACACTTACCCGTGGCTGAGGTGCAGGAGAAGGGGAGGAGTGGTGGAACCTGGGGATAGTGGGCAGAGGTGGAAGCGTGTCTGGGGCTGAGTCACATCGGATTCCCGGTCGCCATTTTCTCCTAAGAGATAACCCCTCCCTCCAGTCTCCAGGCAACCAATATAGCCACACCCGGATACCACTCTGATTAACACTATAGGATTTGAATACTCCCTGAGGCCATAGGTACCGCCCAAAAGAAAAACCTTTAGCATCTATTACGCAGTTACACTACCAGAGCTCTTCAGAATGCTTCAGTGTGCCTCACTGGCAAACTTACCGCGGGTGCTCCTGTGAGCCACCACTGGGAGTAAGTGCCTATCCACCACAGGTACAGCATTAAAAGCTGAGTCTGCCCACCCCACAACTACCGAACTCTGGGCAACACAGTCACACCTTTCCAGAATGCAGGCCCCCCGAGCCACATCACCCTGACAGACAGTTCCTTGGAGCCACTGTGAGTCCCCACTGGGCAAGCGTAATTTCAATTTAGGGTGCAAGACAGAAAAATTGAGATACTACCCTCCACGACTGCTGACCTCTAGACACTGCAGTTGTGCCTTTCAAACTCTCAGGCCTACATCAAGAGAACCCAAATAGTTCAAGTAGGGAACTACACTAGATTACCAAGCCCAGGAAAACTGAGAGATTATACCAGTAGCACCATCAGCAAAAGATCCTGGGTAGCAAAGCAATTGGAACTACAATTAAAACATTACAGGAAAACATGGGGAGACAGAAAGGAAATTCTCAAAGGAAGGAACAAGAAGAATCACCAGAAAGGGAGTTAAATGAACTTGAGGCTAGCAGCTTAACAGAGAAAGAATTCAGAGTATTCGTTATAAGGATGTTTAAACAGATGGATGACAAATACACACAACTCAATGAGAACTATAAGGAGCTGAATGAAAACGTCACCAACATGAAAAGAAACCAAGAGGAGATGAAGAACGACATAGCTGCAATAAAGAACACAATGGAAGGCTTAAAGAGTAGAGTAGAAGAGGCTGAGGACCGCATCAGCAAATTAGAAGACAAGGTAGGAAAAAACACACAAACACAGAAGCAACTGGAAAGAAGACTTAAAAAGCAAGAGGAGAGCCTAAGGGAGCTTTGGGAAGACAAAAAATAAAACAATATTTGAATAATAGGGATAAAAGAAGGAGAGGAAGAGAAACAAGGACTAGAAAACCTGTTGGAAGAAATGACAGAAAATTTTCCTGATATTGGCAAGAAAAAAACTATCCAAGTCCAAGAAACATACAGAGTCCCAAACAAGTTGAACCCCAAAAGACCGACATAAAGACACATCATAATTAAATTGACGAACACCAACGACAAAGCAAGAATCTTAAAGGCTGCAAGAGAGAGACAGAAAGTTACCTACAAGGGATCTCCTATCAGAATATCAACTGATTTCTCAACAGAAACACACCAGGCAAGAAAGGAATGGAATGAAATATTCAAAGTGATGCAAAACAAGGGACTGAATCCAAGAATACTATACCCAGCAAGGCTATCGTTCAAAATTGAAGGTGGAATCAGAAGCTTCACAGACAAAAAAGGGCTAAGAGAGTTCATCACTACCAAGCCAGCAATGAAAGAAATGCTAAAGGGGCTGTTGTAAAAAGAAGATAGAGAAAGGCAAGAAGAAACATAAACACTAAGGAAAAATATGTCAACAAACAGGTACTTATCAATAATAACATTAAACGTAAATGGATTAAATGCACCAATCAAAAGACATAGGGTAGCTGAATGGATAAGAAAACATGACCCATATATTTGCTGTCTACAAGAGACCCACCTTAGAGCAAAAGATTCACACAGACTGAGAGTGAAGGGATGGAAAAACATTTTTCAAGCAAATGGAAATGAGAAAAAAGCTGGGGTTGTGATACTTATATCAGATAAAATAGACCTCAAAGTAAAGGCTTTAATAAGAGATAAGGAAGGCCACTACATAATACTAAAGGGAGCAATCCAGCAATAAGATATAACTCTGGTAAACGTATATGCACCCAACGCAGGAGCACCCAAATACATAAAAAATCTGCTGGAAGATATCAAGGGAGAGATCGACATCAATACAATCATAGTAGGGGACTTTAATACACCACTGACATCAATGGATAAATCCTCTGGACAAAAAATCAGCAAAGAAACAGCAATTCTAAATGACACACTAGATCAGATGGACCTAATTGACATCTTCAGAGTATTTCACCCCAAAGCCATGGAATATACGTTCTTCTCAAGTGAACATGGGACATTCTCAAAAATAGACCACATTTTGGGGAACAAGCAAACTCTCCCCAAATTCAAAAAGATTGAAATCATATCAAGCATTTTCTCAGACCACAATGGCATAATATTAGAAATAAACTACAATAAAAACATTCCAAAAAATTCAAAGACTTGGAAACTGAATAGCATGCTACTAAACAATGATTGGATTATCAATGAGATCAAAGAAGAAATTAAAAACATCCTGGAAATGAATGACAATGAAAACACAACATTGCAAATCCTATGGGACACAATGAAAGCAGTCCTGAGAGGGAAGTGTATAGCTCTACAGGCCTATCTCAAAAAACAAGAAAAAATGGTAATAGATCATCAAACCCAACAACTCAAAGAATTAGAAAGGGAGCAACAAGAAAAGCCCACAGTGAGCAGAAGAAAGGAAATAATAAAGATCAGAGCAGAAATGAATGACATAGAGAACAAAAAAACAATACACAAGATCAACAAAATCAAGAGCTGGTTCTTTGAAAGGATAAACAAGATTGATGAACCTCTAGCTAAGCTCACCAAGAAGCAAAGAGAGAGGACCCAAATAAACAAAATCAGAAATGAAAGAGGTGAAATAACAACAGACCCCACAGAAATACAAAGGATTGTCAAAAAATACTATGAACAACTCTATTCCAACAAACTAGACAACCTGGAGGAAATGGACACATTCCTAGAAAAACACAACCTTCCAAAACTTACTCAGGAAGAGACTAAAAATCTCAATAGGTTGATAACAATGGAAGAAATTGAAGCAGTCATTAAAAACTTCCAGCAAACAAAAGTCCAGGGCCAGACGGGTTCACAGGGGACTTTTACAAAACATTCAAAGAAGAGCTAAAACCTATCCTCCTCAGACTATCCCAGAAAATTCAAGAAGAAGGAACACTCCCAAGCTCCTTCTATGAAGCCAGCATCACCCTAATACCAAAACCAGATAAAGATAACACAATGAAAGAGAATTACAGGCCAATATCCCTCATGAACATAGATGCCAAAATCCTCAACAAAATTCTAGCAAATCGAATCCAGCAGTACATCAGAAAGCTCATACACCATGACCAAGTAGGATTTATCCCTGGGATGCAAGGATGGTACAATATTCGCAAATCAATAAACGTCATACATCACATAAACAAATTGAGAGATAAAAACCATATAGTCATATCAATTGATGCAGAAAAAACATTTGACAAAATCCAACACCCTTTCTTGATAAAAACTCTCAGCAAGATGGGAATAGAAGGATCATACCTCAACATAATAAAAGCCATATATGACAAACCCACAGCCAACATCATACTCAATGGGCAAAAACTAAAACCATTTCCCCTAAGAACAGGAACAAGACAGGGATACCCACTCTCACCACTCCTGTTCAACATAGTGTTGGAAATACTAGCCATTGTAACCAGACAAGAAGAAGAAATAAAAGTGCATCCAAATTGGAAAAGAAGAAGTAAAACTGTCCTTATTCACAGATGACATGATACTGTACATAGAAAACCCTAAATACTCCATCAAAAAATTATTAGACTTAATAAATGAATTTGGCAGAGTAGCAGGATACAAAATAAATGCTGAGAAATCTATGGCATTTCTATACACCAATAATGATCTTACAGAAAGAGAGACTAAAAAAGCAATCCCATTTACCATCACACCAAAAAAATTAAGATACCTAGGAATAAACTTAACTAAGGAGGTAAAAGACCTATACGTGGAAAACTATACAACTCTGAAAAAAGAGATAGAGGAAGACATAAACAGATGGAAGAACATACCATGTTCATGGATTGGTAGAATCAACATCATCAAAATGTCCATACTACCCAAAGCAATCTATAATTTCAATGCACTTCCCATTAAAATACCAACGGCATACTTCACAGACCTAGAACGAACTTTCCAAAAATTCATCTGGAATAAAAAAAGACCCTGAATAGCTACAGCAATCCTGAGAAAGAAGAATAAAGTAGGAGGGATCTCAATACCAGATTTCAAGCTATATTACAAAGCCACTGTTCTCAAAACTGCCTGGTATTGGCACAAGAACAGACATATAGATCAATGGAATAGAATAGAGGACCCAGAAATCGATCCAAATCGCTATGCTCAATTAATATTTGACAAAGGAGCCATGAACATACAATGGAGTCAAGACAGTCTCTTCAATAAATGGTGTTGGGAAAATTGGACAGATACCTGCAAAAAAATGAAACTAGACCACCAACTTACACCATACACAAAAATAAACTCAAAATGGATCAAGGACTTAAACATAAGACAGGAAACCATAAAAATACTAGAGGAATCTATAGGCAGAAAAATCTCTGACATATGCCAAAAGAACTTCTTCACTGACACGGCTCCTAGGGCAATGGAAGCTAAAGAGAAAATAAACAAATGGGATTACATCAAAATAAAAAGCTTTTGCACAGCAATGAAAAACATCCATAAAACAACAAGAAAGCCCACTGCATGGGAGAACATATTTGCCAATGATGTCAACGATAAGCGTTTAATCTCCAACATTTACAGGGAACTTATGCAGCTTAACAAAAAGAAGATAAACAACCCTATCAAAAAATGGGCAACTGATCTAAATAGACACTTTTCGAAAGAAGACAGAAGGAAGGCCAAGAGACATATGAAAACCTGCTCTAAATCACTAATCATCAGAGAGATGCAAATCAAAACAACAATGCGGTACCATCTCACACCTGTCAGAATGGCCATTATCAACAAGTCAACAAATGACAAGTGCTGGCTAGGATGTGGAAAAAAAGAAACCCTCGTGCACTGCTGGTGGGAATGTAGACTGGTGCAGCCACTGTGGAGAACAGTATGGAGTTTCCTTAAAAAACTAAAAATAGAACTCCCATTTGACCCAGTGATCCCACTTCTAAGAATATATCCTAAGAAACTGGAAACATCAATCAGAAAGGATATATGCACCCCTATGTTCATAGCAGCACAATTCACCATAGCTAAGATTTGGAAACAGCCTAAGTGCCCATCAGCAGATGAGTGGATTAAAAAACTGTGGTACATCTACACAATGGAATACTACGCTGCAGTAAAAAAGAAGGAGCTCTTACCATTTGCAACAATATGGATGGAGATGGAGAACATTATGCTTAGTGAAATAAGCCAGTCAGAGAAAGATAAATATCACATGATCTCACTCATTTGTGGAATATAATGAACAACATAAACTGATGAGGGGGGGGGGGGGAAATAGATCCAGAAACAGAGAAACATCAATCAGACTGTCAAACCTCAGGGAAGAAATTGTGAGGTAACCAGAAACCCAAGAATGCACGAGAACGCCTTTCCAGCCACGCTAGCAATCATCAGATGTACCATAATTTTACCTGGGACAAGAGGGTAAGTATTTTGGACTCATGCTCCTGACCCTTCATGGGTAAGACCACTCATGTGGGCTGATCCCCTGACTAATGTAGTTACCAATAATACCAAACACCTTGGTCATCCAGGAGGTCCATGGGTGGGGCAAGTAAGTATAAATACACAGGGGTCTCCACCCAGCTTCTCTTTTGTATGACACAAAATCAAAACAATGCCACTTTGTGTGTAAAATTTTAGAGAGGTTTCTGGCTTGTGTGGACACCAAAGAAAGGGTGTCACTACTATCACTACTTGCCTGCCGTAGAAGTGCAGAAAATGTAACTAAGACCTTGTCTATACAAAAAGAAATAGACAGCCAGTTTGAAAGGGTATTGCCATGTACTAGAACAAAGAATATCCTTACATGATATTATTCTACACTGTCATTAAAATTTTTCCCAGATTTGGATCACCCCCATTATTTATAATAGTTCCTCACGCCCGTGGGGGGTGGGGGGGATATCATCTGTTTGGTGCTTGGAGACAAACGTAACACATCTCTAGATATTTTAGAATTACAACAGCATATTATACAATTACCCCAAACAAACTTACAAACTAATTCTTTGAATGTCTGGCAGCAATTTAAAAAGGACATGAAAGGGTTTAATCCCTTCCACTGTGTAGAGGGCCCCCTGGGAAGGCACCTGAGCATTCTAAATTGGCCCCTCTTGCCCTTTTGGCCAAGAGGAACCCACTTCTCACAATCCAATTGTCCACAGCTGTTGCCTGAGCTTCTGTTCATGCCAAGGTTGAAACCTCGTGATGGCTGGTACCATGGATCTGTCTCTCGCCCAGTGGGGTGAGCTGGGCCTCCTTGGAGAAGAAACCTGGGTTCCATAAGATATGTGATCAGTGCTGGGACCCTGCCAGCAGGCGAGGGGATCCCAAGGCAGGTGCTGGGCGTGGAGGCCATGGGGGCATAGGCGACCAAGGAGACAGAACTAAACCTCACATCACCCTGCTTGGCCCTGGAGGATGGCTGGTTAGCCAGAGACGGGTAAGATTCCTCAGTGAAGGAACAACCTAAGACAGGCACAGTCGCAGAGGGGCCATCAGGAGAGAACTTGGGGGTCAACAGTGGTGGGGCACAGACCTTCACCCCCCCAAGTTTGCAGGGGCCTGAACCCTCACCCCTGCTGAAGGAGATCTCCTGCCCCCATGGCTATTCAGCTTCACATGCCCAGCTCACATCGGGACCCAGGTAACAGAGACTTGGCCGACAGCAGATGCCCTCTCACTGCAACAAGACTTAATGGAGATGTCTTGCACCCATGATCCGGGGAACTGGGGTTTATGATATCTAAATCCAGCCTAGCACCAAGAATGCTCAGGGCCTACTCAAGAAGGCAAATAATCCTCTCCACTAATAATTACAGGGTAAAACAAGATGGTTGTTAGAGTATTAAATTTGACAGTAAAATAGTAGTCAAGTTTTCAGACTAATTTAAATGGGCCAATCAAAATAAGCAAATACTCTAGAAAAATCAATTGTACTGGACAAAAAAGCTGTTACTAAGTGTTAACTATAATTTTTATTGGTAGTTCATCTCATGGTAAAAGTGCGTAACATATAATGAACCTAAAGCAGTCACATTTTAGTGCAAAAAAGTAAAATTTAAAAGCTATCAAGATTACAGCATAAAATTTCCAAAAACCTCCCAATATTTAAACCAAAAAAGGGGGGATAGTAGAAGAATATCATGTAAGGAAAAATATCCTGCAAATAAATTACATCTAGAAAATTTTTACTTTAGGAAATTAACTTTCATTTGTAATGCTAACAGCAAGTCACCCAGGTAAAACATACATGGTGTCAAAACAAGCCAAAGGAAATTCGTTTGGGTGAAAAAATGAAAAAGGATCGTAAGTCAAATTTATAGAAAATATTCCTTTATTAACTTTTGGTCGAGAATATGTTTGTATATTTTCAGAAAACAACTCCGAGACATGTGGATTCCTGCAACAGAGAGGAATTGACAGGAGTGCTCCAGCCATGAAGTCAGAAGAGAAACAGTCCAGAGATGGAAGACGCTGACGATGCCTTGCCATACTAGCAGTCAGCAGATATGCATCACTGCAGATTGCCCAGGACCAAACCAGAGAGGGTCGGACCTGCATTACCACCATTTGTCCACCATCCAGAACTGAAATATCATTGCTGTTATGAACACATAAACAACTGTTGGACATAGAAACCGGGACTCAAAAGAACTGTTGGCCCAGAAAGAAACTCACTATAGACTGATTCATTTGCCTCTCAGCATAACTATTATTGCTTGTCTCATTTTCGGTTCCTATAAGTGTATTCCTAGTATCACATGAGCTCACTCATCTAGGGGAAAAGATGAACATCATAGACTGAAGAACAAGAACAGCATTGATCAGACTGTCAGACCTCAGAGGGAAGGTAGGGGAGGGTGGGGACAAGGGAGATAGATCAACCAAAGTACTTGTGTGCTTACATATGAGCCTAACCAGTGATCATGGACAACAGGGGGAGGGGGGCATGCATGTGGGGGGGTTTGGGAAGGGAACGGGGGGGGGGGTTGATGACAAATATGTGATACCTTAATCAATAAAGTAATTTAAAAAATATATATATAACAAAAAAAAAATGATTCAGTATGTATTTCTAACAGCTTACTTTTTTTATTTTTCATATCAAAATTATCTAATTTATACAACTGATATTATTGTCCTATTGATTAACCCTTCACATCAGACAATTTAGTAGGTGCATTTATTTATGTTTTGATAAATATTTTATTAAAGTGCATAAGAGAAATGTCTAAGCATCTTTCTTTCCCTCACTTCCATTATTTTCACCACAGTTTTTCATACATAGGCCATTCAAATTTATTTGATGTTAGCTCTTTACATTTAATTAATATTATTGATGATCACTAAGAAAGGTCACATGCACAAACACACACACCAAACATAATGTTGAAGTTCAGTATTAGAGTAACAAACTGCACCCAAACACAGTACTATGTAGTTGTTAAGAATATACACTTAGTAACTAGAAGTGGCAGATCAAATCCTGACTCTTCTTTATAGCTATGGGATTTTAGGCAATTTACTTAACCACACTGTATCTTAATTTGCTCTTTAAGACTATCATAGGAATATTACCTATACTTTGGATATTATGAGGAAAGAATTAGCTGTTATATGTTAAATGATCAGAAGAATGTTTGTGATTAAGTTCTACATAAGTGTGAACTTCTATCAAAACCACAGAACATTTGTAGTGAAAGGATCAGTTATCTAATACTTTATATTTTCTGGATAATTTTTGTCTTGGGAACACCATAAATCCTAGTTTTCTTGAGAATTTTTAGGTTTTCCCTGTAGTCTTCCTTTAATAATTTATTCATATGGTAATAACGCAGTGCTGCTTTTTTACTCTCAGAAATGCCAAAAGTCACCCTGTGAGAACTCAACTTCTTCTACATAGAACTTACTATCTTCCTATACTTCTCCAGTAAAGCTATCCTGACTTGTTATGTTACTCTAATTTTACATTTTGTGTTCTTATCCGAATTAAATGTTATAGAGCCTATAACATTGCTGACTACTTCATTTTAAAAGTCATTTCCTCTCTCAGATTCTGTGTCTTTCCTATTTATTGGATGTTCAATCTCATTTTCTTAAGTATGATTTATTTTCTCCCACATCAAGAATATGTTTTTATTTGTACTAGGTTTTCTCTAAGGTTCCGTTTTCTTTACATCCTGTGTCTTGTCCCCAGGCAACTTTTTATTAAAGGAGCTACCTGGACTAAGTGAAATAAGCCAGTCACTGATGGGCTGCATGGTATTCCACTTTTATAAGATATCTAAAAATAGCTAAAATCAAAGAATATAACAGTGGTTGTGGTGAATGGGGGTGGGGAAATGGAGAGTCTTTCAATGGGTATTAAGTTTCTGTTATGCTAGATGAATAAATTATAGAGATCTGCTGAACATAAATAAGTGCCTATAGTGAACAATAAGGCATTGTGCACATCAGAATATGTTGAGGATAGATCTCATGTTAAGAGCTATAAAAAAGCAACCCCTCTGCCCCTCCCCCCCAAAAAAAAACCTAAAAAGATAAAACAGGTTTTCTCTAAGGTTCCGTTTTCTTTACATCCTGTGTCTTGTCCCCAGGCAACTTTTTATTAAAGGAGCTACCTGGACTAAGTGAAATAAGCCAGTCACTGATGGGCTGCATGGTATTCCACTTTTATAAGATATCTAAAAATAGCTAAAATCAAAGAATATAACAGTGGTTGTGGTGAATGGGGGTGGGGAAATGGAGAGTCTTTCAATGGGTATTAAGTTTCTGTTATGCTAGATGAATAAATTATAGAGATCTGCTGAACATAAATAAGTGCCTATAGTGAACAATAAGGCATTGTGCACATCAGAATATGTTGAGGATAGATCTCATGTTAAGAGCTATAAAAAAGCAACCCCTCTGCCCCTCCCCCCCCAAAAAAAAAAACCTAAAAAGATAAAACAACAACAAAAAAAGCAAAAACAAAGAGTCATAAGAAAATTCTGGTTGGTATTGGATATGTCTACTATCTTGCTTGTGGTAATGGTATCATAGGTGTTTATAAATTTCCAAACCAATTAAATAAGTGCAGTTTTTTGTATATGAATTATACCTCAATAAAACTGTTTTTAAAAAGGACCTGGCATATAAGAAGTGCTATATAAGCATTTGTTCATATTATTGCTTATTATTAGTATTTTTTCCTATGAATTTTCTGCATGATTTTTGTGGTCTTTGCCTAATTGGCCTTAATAATTTTATCTTCAATTTGTATGAGTAATTTATATATTAAAGATATTTAACTTTCATAAAACTTATTAGGCTAGTAGGATTTTAAACTACTATCCCCAGCACAGTCTTTTTAAAGCTTAAAACCCAGATATACTACAGCTCATGTGAATATAGCACAGACATCACAACTACAATTTGTTGATAATTTAGTATTTTTTATTTACCTCGTTGGGGCTTGTGCAGGAGGCAATCAATCGATGTATTTCTCTCAGTCCTTCCCTCTCTCTTCCACTCTCTCTAAAAAATCAATGGAAAAATATCCTCCAGTAAGGATTAAAAAAATAAATAAAGGAAGGAAGGAAGGACAGATTGAAAGAAGGAAGTTTGAGTGTAGCAGAAATAACACACTCTAAACAACACTACTTGGATACTGACTCTTAGAAATGCTTCTGGACAAAAACGTTATAAAATTCTAGCTGTTTTCACAAAAGATTGATATGTCTGTACTTCACTTAAATAATAATTCATTGGTTTTTGAAAAAAAAATAATCTAAGAGGAACAATGCCAATGATAAAAATAAATTTAAAAATAAAAATAAAAATAAATAAAATGAATAATGTACTTACTTAAAAGCCAAATTTTGGAGAAATACTTAACTTCACATGATAATTGTGTGAGGAAATTCTAGTAATTCTAATGGTATAACTCATTTTTTATAAAAATATATATACATGTAAAGTACATCTTATTGTGGTTGAGTATGTATATTGCATATATAGGGTTATTATTATTAATTAATACATTTTTATTGATTTCAGAGAGGAAGGGAGATTGAGAGGGAGATAGAAAAATCAATGATGAGAAAGAATAATTGATCAGCTGCCTCCTGCATGTCCCACACTGGGGATTGAGCAGGCAACCTGGGCATGTGACCTGACGGGGAATGGAACTGTGATGTCCTAGTTCACAGGTTGACACTCAACCACTGAGCCACATCGGCTGGGATGTTTTGTTTTGTTTTTTCTCTGTAATTTTTTTTTTTTTTTTTTAATACTAGTCACTTCTCTAGTATGGCATTTACGTGTCCTGCTTTTGTTTTTAACCTTTAATAAAATCCCAAATATTATTTAGGTATAATGCAAAGTATTTTACTATGTAGAGAACCTTTTGTAATACAAAATAGTAAGTCAAATTTCAAGCATAGCCATTGGGCAAAAACAAGTCACAACTGTGTTCTGTCAAAAAATTATGGGTGTGGCCATTTCGTGGAGGCCAGGGAGGTGAGAGGGCCTGTGGAGCCTGGCGGAGGGGAGCTGAAGAGCGGGCGGAGGGTGTGAGGACGTCAGCCGCAGCATTTCTAACTCAAGATCTCGGAATGCATCATGATCCCTGTCCATTGGATTGTGAGGTTTATGTAGGTAATCTTGGAAACAACGGTAACAAGACTGAATTGGAACGAGCCTTTGGCTATTATGGACCACTCCGAAGTGTATTGGTTGCTAGAAACCCTCTGGGCTTTGCTTTTTGTTGAATTTGAAGATCCCTGAGATGCAGCCGATGCTGTCCGAGAGCTAGATGGGAGGAGGACATTATGTGGCTGCCGAGTAAGAGTGGAACTGTCAAATGGTGAAATGAGAAGTTGAAATCCAGGCCCACCTCCCTCTTAGGTCATCGCTCTCAAGATGATGATCAGCGAAGGAGTCCTCCACCTCGCCACAGATCTCCAAGACAGAGAAGCTTCTCCCATAGCTGGAACAGGTCCCTTTCTAAGGAGAAGAGAGAGATCATAAGCCATCCCGATCCTTCTCTAGATCTCATAGCCGATCTAGGTCAAATGAAAGGAAAGAGACCAGTTTGCAAATGAGTGGTGTACAGGAAACAACTTCATTTGACAGGAGTATGTACAGAAAATTCAAGTTTTGTTTGAGACTTCATAAGCTTGGTGCATTTTTAAGATGTTTTAGCTGTTCACATTTGTTTGTCTTGGAACAGTGACACATAAAGATGTAATTCTCTATGGTTTGAAATGGATCATAGGAGGCATGTAATATCAAGGATTGTTGCTTTATAATGTTCCCTTAAGCAAAATTGGATTTGCTTTGAACTTCAGTCTTGCATAGACTTATAATAAACCTTTTAACTTCTGTCCAGCTAAAGTGTGATATTGAATATTGTGGAAACAAAAACTGGCAAAAATTGAATTGAAGACTTTCCATAGCTGGGATGGAATATGGAGCTGCAGCTGAACACGCAGTCTTCAAAAGCTGCAGCTAAAAATTAAAGCTGTGCCCTTAAACTAGATTAGGGGTTTAAAAAAATCCAACCTGCCTTTACACTGGGCAGATGTTGTCCAGTTAGTGTAGAATCTAAGAAGTTTTAAGAAAGTCTGTTTACTTTCTTTGCTTTAGGTCATAAATGTTTTGTGGTTGCTATATGTGAATACATAGCTCTTTGTAACTTTCTTCACTTGGAAGATTGAGACTCTTCAAGATGCCAGTGTCCTGCCAGTTTAAGGGTACATTGTAGAGCTGAACTTTGAGTTACTGTCCAAAATTTTTTTTTCATGCTGTCATTTGTAACATGTTTTGTAAGAATCCTTGGGATTAAATTTTGGTTACAAACTGTTAAAAAAAATGATGGGTATATTTCCACTTATATTACTGTGTTATAGATGTTCAAGGTATATATGTTTTAAGTCATTTATTGTCATTTTTACAAATAAGATATTTCACAATAGCTAACAATGAATCCAAGTAATAAAACTAAAAAATAAACAATATAAGCTTTATTATCCTGCTGTTTCCTGGTCACCATCATGGAATGTGGGCATCAAAGCCAAGTATAATTGATATGAAAGGTTCTTGTACTCGTCGTTTTCAGCAGTCTCCATAATAACCTGACTAATCTTGTTTGTAAATCTTCAACAGTGTTTAAAATTTTTTCTTCTATGAACCAGAAATTATGATGTTATCACCAATTTAAGCATTTTGGGATCTTATTACTGATCTCTTATTTCTCAAGGACTTTTACTTACCTCACAAACTGGCTTTGCTCCCTGTGACTCACTGTTTATTTTCCTATTAGTTTACGCATTAAGTGCTAAACCCAACATTATAACAAATGTTATTATGAGCCCTGCAGCACTAAAGATCAATTATCATGTTTTAACTGTTATTATTGGACTAATTTCAACTGTCCTCTGGGTACAAACAAATTAAGATTTTAAAATATGCTACTTTCTTTCAATAGCAGATGTTTTGAGGCCGCCAGCTGTATAGTAGTTGCTCTACTGAACGTAGTATGCAAAATAAATATAATGTACATTTATTATAGTGCTTTTCCTATTGTTAAGTTGTTGCAATAAAAAAATAGAGTTGGGTGGCACAGGGAGGGGCACAGAAGAAAAATATTTAAAATTTTTAAAAAATAGAGTTAATTTAATAAAGAACTTTGAACAAGCAAAACATCAGCAGATGGCATATGGGTTATAAAACAATTATACTGGGAATGGTAAATTTGGGAGGGGAATATGGATAGATGATAGATGAAGATGAATGAGCTAGATGCACATACACATAAATATATATAGTAGTTTTCTGATAAGAAAAAATAATTATGATCTTAATGTTATAAAAGGTGATTGATGCTACTTTATTTAAACAGGACTTGTGTCACAGGAAGGTAAAATAGAAAGAGTCACAGTAGCAGAAATGGGAAAATGTGACCTAAAATAGAAGTAGAACTGTGAGTTTTGAAAACACTCACAGAGTTAAAGGGCAATATACAGGAAAAGCTGGGGATAGATTATTTGTTGTGGCATAAAAGTGATAAATTTTAAGATGAATTCAGTTCTTATTTAAATACTAGTGCATTTGCCCATAAATATGTCATTCATCAAATATTTACCCAGAACCAGCTATGGCCAACTCTAGGCAGGCACTGAGATCTGGGGTTACAGTGATTAGCAAAGCCGCAAGACTTCTGCTGAAATGCAATTTGTAGACTATTGTGGAGAGACAGATAATTTTTAACAATACACTTAAAGTATAGTAGATGGTGCTTAAATAATAATTAAAAAGCGGTTATTTATAGAGGTTCATCTCTAATAAGGTGACATTTGAGCAAAACATAATGAAGTTAAGTAGCAAGCGTGTAGACATCTGGCAGGTGTACAGGGGAAAGATTCTGTCTAGAACATGTTTTGAATTTTTAAGGAGCAAAAAGAGGGTCATTAATATTTTATTTTAGTATTGCTAAGAAAGGAAAAGGTCAGAGAGGTAGTGTGGGCAGGATCAGGTAGTACTGTGTAGGCCACTGGAACAACTTTGGATTGTATTCTGAGATGTGAAGATATACTTCTGAGTATAGGAGTGTTGTCATCAAATTTGTCACTTAAATAAATGACTCTGGATGACTTGTTGAGAATAGCCTGGTATAGGAGCAAGGTTGATGGAGATATACCAGGAAGGAAGCCATTGAATGGATTGGATTTGAGGGGAAGGGCACAGCTAGTAAGATGTGGTCAGATTCTGAATATACTTCAAAATGAAGGTGCAATTTTGCTAATGAATTGCTTGTCTGTGTGTATGAGCATGAAAAGTTCATAAAAATAGAGCCTAGAGATTATTTAGAAACCATGATAATATTTGAAACCATTGCATTGGATTAAAAAATAACATTCATAGAGTTCAGGATATAGACATAATTGTAGACATTTATCCGTGCTAAGTATTGTGGTAGCTATTGAAGATATTCTGAGAATTAGTTTTATAAGGATGCATCTATTTTAAAAATGAGGTTACTGTATTAGAATGGAAACAACAGATAATAATGAGCTAGGGTGAATCCCTATGTATGCTAGTTAGTTATTTGATGCCAGTAATATTACCTAATCTCTTGCTTTAGTGTTCCTATTTGGAGATTGGGCAGACATGCAAATTAACCCCACCAGCCCATCAGGATCGAGTATGCAAATTAACCCAACAAATTAACCCAACAAAAATAGACACGGCCACGGAGCTGGAGTGAGCAGGAGGCTTGGTTTGCCCTCAGTGATGGAGGAAGCCAAGCTTCCCAACCGCCCTGGCTGGCACTAGCCTCCGCTCAAGGCTACAAAGTTTCAATTATAGAAGATAAATAAATCCCAGATACCTGCTTCCAGCCGGCCCTGGCCTCCACTCAAGGAGGTAATGAAAAAAAAAAGAAAAAAAGCCCCTTATCCAGGCTGGCCACACCCCCTAGGGGTGAGGGTCCCCCCTGGGGGGCTTGGCCAGGCTGCAAACAGCCATCAGCCCCTCACCCAGGCTGGCCAGGCACCCCAGTGGGGACCCCCACACTGAAGGGGGTGTGGTCAGCTTGAAAACAGCCCTCAGCCCCTCACCCAGGCTGGCCATGCCCCCTAACCCCATGGGGGCATGGCCAGCCTGAAAACCACCACAGGCCTTTCGCCCAGGCCATCCCACACCCCCACCCTGATCCGGGACACCCTTCAGGGCAAACCAGCTGGTCCCCACCATGCACCAGGCCTCTATCTATACTAATAAAAGGGTAATATACTAATTAGACTGGGAGACCTTCTGGATGTTCTTCTGGACAAAGCCATGGTTGCAGGGCCGAGGTAGAGGCGATTAGAGATTAAGAAGGGAAGGCAGTTGTGGGTGATCAGGCCGGTGGGGGGGGGGGGGCGGTGGGAGTGAGCAGACCAGCAGGGGGGTCAGTTGTGGGCGAGCAGGCCGTCAGTGGGGGTCAGTTGGGGGTGATCAGAACAGTGGGGGGAGAGGAAGTTTGGAGTGAGCAGGCCAGCAGGGGGGCAGTTGAGGGTAAGCAGGCTGACAGGGGAGGCAGTTGGGGGCAAGCACACTGGCACGGGGGGCAGTTGGGGGTGATCCGGCTGGTGGGGGGGACATTTGGAGGCAAGCAGGCCAGCGGTGGGGGGCAGTTGGGGGCGAGCAGGCCGCCAGGCAGAGTGGTTAAGGGCAATCAGGCAGGCAGGCAGGCAGGCAGGTGAGCGGTTAGGAGCCAGCAGTCCCGGATTGCAAGAGAGATGTCCGACCGCTGGTTTAGGCCTGATCCCTGTAAACCAGCAGTAGAACATCCTTCAAGGGGTCCCAGATTGGAGAGGGTGCAGGCCAGGCTGAGGGACACCCCTCCCCCCGCAACCCCCCCCAATGCACAAATTTCATGCACTGAGCCTCTATGAGCCTCTAGTTTTATATATTCGCCTCAAATTTTTTTTTAAAAAGTTAACAACTCATATAACCAGAGTACAATGGTCAAAACCAGACAATCAATATTGGTACATAATTTTTAATTAAACAACAGACCTTAATGATTATGTAGAAGAGTGGGCACAGGTGCTTAGTAAATTAATAACCAAGGGTGTACTTAGGAACTTTGCCAATTGCTATGCTATTCTTTTATCATCAAACCCACTCTTCTTAAACTAGTTTGTGATGCTGATGCTGAGACCCTGAAATCCACATGCCTGCTGTTACAGCAGGTTCCTTTTAAACTCTGTCCATAGCAGGTGGTAAAAGATGTGAATGGAGGTTTCCAAGGTGGCATCTTTCGTGTCATGTCAGGGGAACTAAAATGCCAGGAGGCCATGAAGAAGTTTGTCTTCTGTGTTCCAACCAGCATTTTCTCCCTGTGTACAAAAAAGGGGCCACAAACTAAACATGACAAGCTCTGGGGAGGCCTCCATGGTGGCCTTACAAACTCAGAGACTAAAAGTGACCACGTAGGATGGTCTGAAATTAAAACTTCCTAACAAAAGGCGGGCCTTGGTGGGTAGTCAAGTCCTAGAGGCCAGTATCTTTACTGACAAAGGTCAATCTTTACTTTCCCTGAGCCTGTCTATTGTCTTTTTGCATCTAGGATAACATACCTTTGGAATGTCAGGGTAATTTCCTTTCTTTTCTGGGCCCCTCTGGGCACCAGAGCAGAGATCACAAATCCACACATTGTTATTGTTATCTCATTAATTGTTGACTGTTATCTATTCCTATATCCATAAATGTGAAGAAGTATGTATCTATTTGTTTCAGTTTTTATCTAAACTCAGATATTTCCCCTCTGCTTTCTCCTGCCTCCCTAACCTATCACCAATGAATTGCATGTAACCCCTTTACACCTTCCCCTTTGATTCTCATGTATAAAATAAGTGGTAAAACTACCATTTTCGGGAGCAAAATATCCACAGTTGTGATTTTGCTTCCCAGCAATTGTCATCAGTTTGGCTCAAATAAGCTTGTAAAAATTCTCTAAAGGTTTGAACGTTTCTTAGCGGACATCCCTGAACTTTTGAACTTTCCAGCTGTGCCTGATCTTTAATATTCTCTTTGCCATGACAACCAGGCCATCTGCATACTTCACTTTAAAAGGAGCCAACTCATTCAGCCAAGCAGCATCCTTTGTTTGCATATTGCGCTCCAGCAGCCCTACTCACTTAGCCAGAATCCTTCATTTACATAAAGAGAATTGAATTAAGGACAGCGCAGGCATCCTGAGCCTTTACAAACCCTGCCTTTCTTTGTTCTCCCAGGAGCCCACTTTAAGGTGCTACCTGAATCTGTGTCTCTTGGTTGCAATCTGCTCTGACCTCAGATAAATGTTTTTTATTTCTCTTTCAGACTTCGTTTTATTTATGTTAACAAAGAAAGCTAGAAGGCTAGAGGAGGATTTATTCCTTTGATGTGTTTCTTATTCCTGTTTAGTTTCTAGTTTTCTGGGCCTGTGGTAGATGGTTAGGCAGACTTGAGCAGACCAAGGAAGAGGGCCAGGTACAGAAGGTCAACAGGGTGAAAAGCTCCAGGTGCCTAGCAACAGGCAAAACTGGGAAAATAAGAACTTCAACCCAGAGTAATCTGTCCTACCCTAGCATATACCTGGGGATGCAGTTTGGACCTCTGACATTTTCTCCCTAGAGATAACATGTAGGCCTTAGTTCTATTTCAGCTTCAGGACAAGAAAGGTAGCAAAACCAGACAAGCTACCCCAAGGCTGAGCTCAGGTCCAGCTGCATTGACTAATGATCCCCTGCACAGGCGCTGACCAATCAGTGGAGACCCTGACCCTGAAAGGACGCACCTATAAAGCTGATGAATATTCTATTGAGATCCTCTCCTGGGACCTCTTCTAAAATCCCTGACCTTAAAAGCCCTTAGGATGGGGGACTCAGCATGTTCTCCCTCCCAGGAGCACACCCATGCCTTTCCCCTCCCCCTCACTTCTCCCTCTCCTTCCTCTAGCCTAAGCTCCAAGGGTCCCTTCTTTTGCCTCTATAACTTGTTTCCTAAGACCATTTCTTCTACGGGTTACTTCTTCTATCTCTGTGACCTTCTAAATAAAATTTCTCTTATACTTTGAGTTTTGGCTCTGAATTCTTTCTTGGTACAGGCATTGCTGAACCAAGGTCTGGTTTGATCCCACCCATCTAATACCTGGATGCCACCAACAGTCCTGTGAACATCACCCTGCAATTCTTGTTCTGACAGCGGTGATGTGTTTTGTCACATAACTTGAGTCCAGTTTTTAGTATTTTCCAGCACTTAAAGGAGCAGCTCAGCAGAACTAGCCTCAGCTGGCCAGTGCTCCTCTCAGGTCTGGGTTTTCTTGGCTCCTCCTTTGAGTTCAAAGGCAAGAGCCTCAGCAGAGAAACACCCCCAACTCAGCTGTGTGAGTAGCAACTTTACATGAATCTCCCTTCAAGCTTATGAAAGGGATTTTTGAAAGGGCAAAGCAGGACAGCACAAAATGTACTGTACCCTCCATCCTGTGTAACTATGTATATGACTCCTTTTTCTGAGAAAACCGTGAGAATGTAACAGTTGCATAAACCTGCCAATAGGAATGTAGAGAAGTAGACTCAGTCCAAATTAGGCAGTCTCTGTAACCCACGTCACTTCCCTAAGCCCACCCAAATGACCAACCCTTTATAACCTACCGCTCTCCCGGGACTCGCTCTCTTTGGTCTCACTGCTATGCCAGAAAGAGGCCGGGAGCCAAACCCGGGTTTGAATAAAGACTCTTTGCTCTTGCATCGGAGAAAAGGCTCCCTGGTGGTTGATTATTGGGGACCCTGAACTTTGGGCATAACAATTTTTAGGGGTAAAATAGGCAAGTTTAGGTAGTTTTAGGAATTAGGGGGTCCATGGGGGAGGGAGGCACAGTTGGTTGGGGACTTGGAGTTGGCAAAAGGTATACATTCACAAAGAACTAAAGGTGCCACAGCCTAAGGGGAGCGGAAGATACCCATTCACGGAAGACAGGGGAAAGCCACAAGAAGTAGAGAAACAAAAAGGAGAAAGAGGAAAACAGATTTTCCCAGGGAATAGAGAATTCTACCACAGGAGGGGGAGAAAGAAGGGGACCCCACGTGGGCTTTGAGCTTTGAAACTGCTATAATGACCAATAAGAAGGGAGCATCAAAAGACAAAGAACTGCAGCCTTTGTAAACCTTAAGAAAAAGGGGCTTAGTGGGTCACTCCCATGAGACCCCCTCCCTATGTGGAGGTCTGTGCTTGTTTTCCAATACATTTCCACCGTTCCATATACCACCTTTTGTCCCTGGCTTCATTCTTCGAATCCACCTGGACAAGAACCTGGGAAAAGAAATCACCTTTGTTTGCATCCTGCCCAGAGGAAAACCACATATATCAGTTTGGTTTCTGCATTTCACTTATAACTATTAATTGAGAAATCCATCGGGAGCTGAAAACCAGGATTACAGGCTTTATTAGTGGAAAGAGACCTGCCAGGCTGTCTCGCAAGGGGAGACCAGCAAGCCGTGCAGAGGTGAACATGCCTTTTGAGGGGAGGAATGGGAAGGAATGGGGGCTTAGAGTACTCATCACTCACTGATTGGTGGCTTAATGTATGGTCCATATAGGAACCAGGGCTTATGGTATTTGGCAGGTGTTGATTGCTGGTTCAATGTATAGTCCATATAAGGTGCCTGGTTAGGTACTCAGGTATTTCTGGGCTGCAGGTTACATCATACTCCACCCACCAGTTGGGGGAAGGGAGGATCTATCAATAATATCATCAAATACAGACACTTTTCCTAGGAGGGCTAGCAGCTTTCTTAGGTTGGTACATCTATGATGCCTTAGTATTCTCCTTTTATTTTTAAAATATTTTCAATACCACCCAGCTGGTGTTGCTCCATGGTTGAGCGTCAACCCATGAACTAGGAGGTCACGGTTTGATTTCTTCTCAGGGCACTTGAGAACAAAAAGGAGAAAGAGGAAAACAGATTTTCCCAGGGAATAGAGAATTCTACCACAGGAGGGGGAGAAAGAAGGGGACCCCACATGGGGGGCCCCTATGGGGATTGCAGGCTCAATCCCAATAGGGGCCAAGCAGGAGGCAGCCAATCAATGATTCTCTCATTACTGATGTTTCTCTCTCTCTCCCTCTCTCTTCTCTACAAATCAATAAAAATATCAATTAAATATATTCAATATCTAACTTAAAATCTTATAATTATATTTATTAACTAGAGGCCCGGTGCACGAAATTCGTGCACAGAGGGGGTTGTCCCTCAGCCCAGCCTGTACCCTCTCCAATCTGGGACCCCTCGAGGGATGTCCGACTGCCTGTTTAGGCCCGATCCCACCGGGATGGGGCCTAAACGGGCAGTCGGACATCCCTCTCACAATCCAGGACTACTGGCTCCCAACTGCTTGCCTGCCTGCCTTCCTGATTGCCCCTAACCGCTTCACCTGCCAGCCTGATCACCCCCTAACCACTCCGCTGCCAGCCTGTTTTCCCCCAACTTCCCTCCTCTGCCAGCCTGGTCACCCCTAACTGCCCTCTCCTGCAGGGTTGATCACCTCCAACTGCCCTCCCTTGCAGGCCTGGTCCTTCTCAACTGCCCTCCCTTGCAGGCCAGGTGCCTCCCAACTGCCCTCTCCTGCTGGCCATCTTGTGGTGGCCATCTTGTGTCCACATGGGGGCAGGATCTTTGACCACATGGGGGCAGCTATATTGTGTGTTGCAGTGATGATCAATCTGCATATTACTCTTTTATTAGATAGGATAATTTTTCAGTGTCTGTCTCATGAATAGGTTATATTTTAGATTAGAATTCACTTCAGAATGAATATCAACTTAAAATCTTTTTGAATTTTTATAAACATTGCATTTCCATACTTATTGCAGGTATTTGGTAAACATTGTCTCAAAGCCATAATTTTTACCAGTTGATAATTTTAGACAATCAAGCACTTGACATGCTCTATTTTATTTTTTAATTCTTTATTGTTTAAAGTATTACATATATTACTATATATGTCTCCTTTCCCCCCCATTGACCTCTCCCTGCCCACCCACACCTCCCCATACACATGCCCTCCCCCCGCTGGTGTCTGTGTCCATTGGTTATGCTCATATGCATGCATATAAGCCCTTTGGTTGATCTCTTACCGCCCCCACCCTCCCCTGCCTTCCCGCTGAAGTTTGACTGTCTGTTTGATACTTCTGTGACTCCTAATCTATTTTTGTTCATCAATTTATGTTGTTCATTATCTTCCACAAATGAGTAAGATCATGCGATATTTGTCGTTCACTGACTGGCTTATTTCACTTAGCATAATGTTCTCCAGAACCATTCATGCTGTTGTGAATGGCAACTGTTCTTTCTTTTGTAAAAAGCATAGTATTTCATTGTGTAAGGTACCAGAGATTTTTAATCCACTCATCTTCTGATGGGCACTTAGGCTGTTTCCAGATATTACCTATTGTAAATTGTGCTGCTACGGACATAGGGCTGCATATATCCTTTCTGGTTGGTGTTTCTGAGTTCTTGGGATATCTTCCTAGAAGTGAGATTACTGGGTAAATGGGAGTTCCATTTTAATTTTTTGAGGAAACTCCATACTATTTTCCACAGTGGCTGCACCAGTCTGCATTCCCACAAGCAGTGCACAAGGGGTTCTTTTTCTCCACATACTGGTCAGCATTTGTAGTTTGTTGATTTGTTGATGATAGCCATTCTAACAGGTGTGAGATGGTATCTTGTTGTTTGATTTGCATCTCTCAGATGATTAGTGACTTTGAGCATGTTTTCATATGCCTCTTGGGCTTCTGTATGTCCACTTTCAAGAAGTGTCTATTTAGGTTCTTTGCCCATTTTTTTTATCATATTGTTTATCTTCTTTTTGTTAAGATATAGGAGTTTCCTATAAATTTTTAAGGTTAGATGCTTATCGGATATAACACTGGCAAATATGTTCTCCCATTCAGTGGGCTTTCTTGTTGTTTTGTTGATGGTTTCTTTTGCTGTGCAGAACCTTTTTATTTTTATGTAGTCCCATTTATTTATTTTATCATTTGTTTCCATTGCTATAGGATATGTATCGGTACAGATAGTGCTACTACATATGTCTGATATTTTTCTGTCTATGGATTCTTCTAAGATTTTTATGGTTTCCCATCTTACGTTTAAATCCTTTATCCATTTTGAGTTTATTTTTGCATATGGTGTAAGTTGGTGGTCTAGTTTCATTTTTTTTTGCATATATCTGTCCAATTTTCCCAAACACCATTTATTGAAGAGACTGTCTTGACTCCATTGTATGATCTTACCTCCTTTGTCATATATTAATTAGCATAATGGCTTGAGTTGATTTCTGGGTTCTCTGTTCTGTTCCATTGGTCTATATGTACCGTATTTTCTGGCGTATAAGACGACTTTTTAACCCAGGAAAATCTTCTATACGCCCAGTTGTCTTATACGCCGGAAAATATGGTATGTTATTGTGCCAGCACCAGGAAGTTTTGAGAATAGTGGCTTTATAATAGGGCTTGATATTTGGTATTGTGATCCATCCACCTATGCTATTCTTTCTCAAGATTGCTGTGGCTATTCGGGATCTTTTTTTATTCCATCTGTATTTTTGGAGAGTTTGTTCTAGGTCTGTGAAATATACCATTGGTATTTTAATGGGGATTGCATTGAATCTATAGATTGCTTTGGGTAGTATGGACATTTTAATAATGTTGATTCTACCAGTCCATGAACATGGTATATTCTTCCATTTGTCTATGTCTTCTCTATCTCTTTTTTCAGTGTCCTGTAATTTTCTGTGTACAGGTTTTTTACTCCTTAGTTAAGTTTATTCCTAGGTATCTTCATTTTTTTGGTGCATTGGTAAATGGGATTTTATTTTTTGTTTCTCTTTCTGTGAATTCATTATTGATGTATAAAATAGCTATAGATTTCTGGGTGTTAATTTTGTATCCTGCTACATTGCTGAATTCATTATTAAGTAGTTTTTTGATGGAGTCTTTAGGGTTTTCTACATACAATATCATGTCATCTGCGAATAATGAAAGTTTTATTTCTTCTTGTCCAATTTGGATGCCTTTTATTTCTTCTTCTTGTCTGATCAATATGGCTAGCACTTTTAGTACTATGTCAAACAGGAGTGGTGAGAGTGGGCATCCCTGTCATGTTCCTGTTCTTAAGAGAAATGGTTTTGGTTTTGCCCATTGAGTATGATATTGGCTGAAGTTTTTTCATATAAGGTTTTTATTATGTTGAGGTATGATCCCTCTAATCCTACGTTGCTGAGAGTTTTTATCAAGAGAGGGTGTTGGATTTTGTCAAATGCTTTTTTTTGCATCAATTAATATGATTATGTGATTTTTTATCACTCAATTTGTTTATGTGATGTATCACATTTATTGATTTGCAGACATTGTACCACCCTTGCATCCACAGAATAAATTCCACTTGGTCATGGTGTATGATCTTTCTGATGTAATGGTGAGCCAGTTTGCCAGAATTTTGTTGAGGATTTTAGCATCTATATTCATCAAAGATATTGGCCTGTAATTATCTTTCTTTGTAGTGTCTTTATCTGGTTTTGGGATTAGGGTAATGCTGGCTTCATGGTAAGAGCTTGGAAGTGTTTCTTCCTCTTGGGATTTTTGCAATAGTCTGAGAAGGATAGGTTTTAGTTCTTCTTTGAATGTTTGGAAAAACTCCCCTGTGAAGCTGTCTGCCCCAGGGTTGTTTTTTTTTTGTTGTTTTGTTTTAAATATTTTTATTAATTTTTTACAGAGCGAAAGGGAGAGGGATAGAAAGTCAGAAACATCAATGAGAGAGAAACCGATCAGCTGCCTCCTGCACACCTCCTACTGGGGATGTGCCCACAACCAAGGTACATGACCTTGACCAGAATCGAACCTGGGACCCTTCAGTCCGCAGGCTGACGCTCTATCCACTGAGCCAAACCAGTCTCGGCTACCCCAGGGTTTTGTTTGCTGGAAGTTTTTTCTATTGCTTCAATTTCCTCCATAGTTATCGGCCTATTCAGATTTTTTTATTCTTCCTGATTGAGTTTTGGAAGGCCGTATTTTTCTAGAAATATGTCCATTTTTATCTAGGTTGACCAGTTTGTTGGAATAGAATTGTTCATAGTATTTTTTACAATCCTTAGTACTTCTGTGGGATCTGTTGTTATTTCACCTCTTTCATTTCTGATTTTATTTATTTGGGTCCTCTCTCTTTGCTTCTTGGTGAGCTTGGCTGGAGGTTCATTAATCTTGTTTATCCTTTCATAGAACCAACTCTTGTTTTTATTAATCTTTTGTATTGTTTTTTTGGTCTCTATGTCATTTGTTTCTTCTCTTGTCTTCATTAATTCCTTCCTTATGTTCACTCTGGGCTTTTCTTTTATTTTTTTATTTTTTTAAGGTAGGCATGTAATGCTATCACTTTCTTAGGACTGCTTTTACTGCGTCCCATAGATTTTGGATTATTGTGTTTTTATTGTCATTTGTTTCCAGGATGTTTTTTATTTCTTCATTAATCTCTTTAGTAAGCCAATCATTGTCTAATAACATGCTATTTAGCCTCCAAGTGTTTGAATTTTTTGATTGTTTTTGTTGTAGTTTATTTCTTCTATTATGGCATTGTGATCTGAGAAGATGCTTGATATAATTTTAATCTTATTGAATATGAAGAGACTTTACCTGTGTCCCAATATCCCAATATGTGGTCTATCTTTGAAAATGTCCCATGGGCACTTGACAAGAATGTATATTCTCTAACTTTGGGATGAAATGTTCTGAAGATGTCAATCAAGTCCATCTGATCTAGTGAGTCATTTAGGATTGTTGTTACTTTGCTGATTTTTTGTCTAGAGGATTTATCCAGTGATGTAAATGGGGTATTAAAGGCCCTTACTATGGTTGCATTGCTGTCAATCTCTCCCTTGATATTTTCCAGAACTTTTGGGTTGTTTTTTATTTTTCTTAAATGTATTTAGGTGCTCCTTCATTGGTTGCATATATGTTTACTAGAGTTATATACTCTTGTATCAATCCCTTTAATATTATGAAGTGGCCTTCCTTATCTCTTGTTATGGCCTTCACTTTGAGGTTTATTTTGTCAGCTATAAGTATTGCTACCCCAGCTTCTTTTTAATTTCCATTTGCCTGAAATATATTTTTCCATCCCTTCACTTTCAGTTTGTGAGTCCCTTGTTCTGAGGTGGGTGTCTTGTAGATAGCATATATATGGATCATGTTTTCTTTTTTTTTAATGTATTTTTATTGATTTTTTACAGAGAGGAAGAGAGAGGGATAGAGAGTTAGAAACATCGATGAGAGAGAAACATCGACCAGCTGCCTCTTGCACACCTCCTACTGGGGATGTGCCCGCAACCAAGGTACATGCCCCCGACCGGAATCGAACCCGGGACCCTTCAGTCCGCAGGCCGACACTCTATCCACTGAGCCAAACCGGTTTCGGCAGGATCATGTTTTCTTATCCATCCGGCCACTCAATGTCTTTTGATTGGAGTATTTAATCCATTTACATTTAAGGTTATTATTGATATGTACTTGTTTGTAGCCATTTATTTATTTTTATTCATTTATTTTTTGCCTGTGTTCCTATTTTCCTTTCTATTTCTTCTTTTTTACAGCAGCCCCTTTCACATTTCTTACATTGCTGGCTTGGTAGTGATAAACTCCCTTAGCCTTTTTTTGTCTGTGAAGCTCCTGATTTCCCCTACAATTTTGAATGATGGCCTGGCTGGATAGAATATTCTTGGATTCAGTCCCTTGCTTTGCATCACTTTGTATACTTCAGTCCATTCCCTTCTGGCCTGATGTATTTCTGTTGAGAACTCCTTTCATAATCTAATGTGAGATCCCTTGTAGCTCTCTGTCTCTCTCTTACAGCCTTTAAAATTCTCTTTGTTGTTAACGTTTGCCATTGTAAGTACAACATGTCTTGGTCTGGGTCTTTTGGGTTCATCTTGTCTGGGACTCTCTGAGCTTGTGTGACTTTTTTCTTCCCCAAATCAGGTAAGTTTTCTGTCATTATTTCCTCAAATGAGTTTTCTAATCCTTGCTCCTCTTCTTGTCCTTCTGGCACTCCTATTATTGGTATGTTACTTCATTTCATGTTTTCCCAAAGCTCCCTTAGGCTCTTCTTTTCTTTCTAATTTATTTTTCTCCAATTGCTGTTCAGATTGGGTGTGTTTCTCTACCCTGTCTTCTAACTCACTATTTCGGTCCTCTGCTTCTTCTAGTCTAGTGTTGAAACCTTCCACTTTTTTTTTTTAATTATTATTATTGTAGCTATACCATTCTTGATTTCCTGTTAATTTTTACATAAGTTCTTGATTTTCTCCTCCAGCCGGTTTAGGAAGTGTATGACCCTATTCTGAAACTTCCTTTTTTGGGTTGATACCTCCTTTTCTTTGGTGGTTGTTACTTTGTCTCCCCAATCTTACTCTCACCAATAGGTACAGGTGACAAGTCACGTGGAGCCCATGGCCAAAGCGGCAGGTCAGCAGGAGCCTGCAACTAGGAAGGCTGGAGTCCCGTTACCTGTGGATCTGCAGACAATGAAGCAAGTTTTTGGCCGAGTGACTATAGGGTCCAGGATGGTGTCTGAGGCCAGTCTGGGTGTGGTGAGGCTGGGCTTCCAGTCACAGCAGCACTCTCCTTCAAGATGGCATGGTTTCTGTGCCAGAGCCAGCCACCCCAGGAGTGCACACAGTGGTAGCAGGAGCTCCTCATCTAGGAGAGTTCTGTCTGCTGACCCCTAAGACCCCTGCAGGATCCAACTGTCCCTCACTGACATACAAACACACTGCACATGTCGACACACTCCCCTTTTGCTCCCTCATTCACTCACACTCCACCCTCACTGCTGTCCTGCCAGCTGCCATCTTGACTCTCCAATATGCTCTATTTTCTTAATAATTTTGTACATTGAACCAATTAGCATTCTTTTTTTCTAGATTTCTTTCAAATAATTATTCCTTTGATTGAAAGAAATATTTTAAAGAAAAGTTTTCAAAATGTGAGGAAAGTAAAATAAATAATCCAATCATTTTGGAAAGGAATGTGATAATTCTTTACTTTTAAAAGTATTAATGTCTATACATGCATCTCTCCAATGTTATCAATCTTATTAAAAAAAACTATGTCAACTATTTTAAGGAAATTAAGATAATTGGGCATCATAAAAGCTCTGCAGTAACTATTAAGTATAATTGTTTTTAAATGGGGAACATACACTCATTGTGTGCATATATGAAAATTTTACTTGTGTACTCTTCTGAATATCGTTGAAACATCCTTAATTCTACCCTTATTCGGGTAAGATTTTATTTTCTTGAATATTTTCTTATATATTTGTTTGTATTACCCATAACTCACTTTGTTTGGTTGCATTGTGATGCAAACTATCATGGAGTGAATGTCTGTGTCCATTACCCCTAGAATTCATCTATTAAAATCTCCCTAATGTGATGATTTCGGGAGATGGGGACTTTGAGATGGAATTAGGTCATGAAAACGAGATCTCATGAATGGAATTACTGCCCTTATAAAAAGGGGCTTAGAGAGCTAGCTGCACTTTCTGCCAGGTGAGATTACAATAAGTTAGTAATCTGCAAATTGGAAGAGGACCCTCACCAGAACCCAACCATGATGTATCTTGATCTTAGACTTCTAGCTTCAGAACTATGATATATACATTTCTGTTATTTAGGCCACACAGTCTATGATAATTTGGTATAACAACCCAAACTAGCACAAAACCCTAATTCAATTGTCTACTTACATTTTTTTTTATATTTTATTGATTTTTTACAGAGAGGAAGGGAGAGGGATAGAGAGCTAGAAACATCAATGAGAGAGAAACATCGATCAGCTGCCTCCTGCACACGCCCCACTCGGGATGCGCCCGCAACCAAGGTACATGCCCTTGACCGGAATCGAACCTGGGACCCTTCAGTCCGCAGGCTGATGCTCTATCCACTGAGCCAAACTGGTTTCGGCTGTCTACTTACATTTTATATACAAATTTTGTAATATGATTTCTACAAATTAAGAAGTGTGTTTTTTTTTTTCACATATTTTTTTTTCAGAAAGTAAATTAATATGGCCTTTTTTCCCCCTGAACTGTGACATAATTTCTATCATATAGATAAACATCAATGCAAGCCAACATTTTATAACTGTGACAGATGAAAAGAGTTAAATACAGTAAAAATATATACAAACCAGAAAAAAATAAGTAAATGATAAGTATTCATTTGAGAGAATGAGTCGAAGATTCTTTCTAATGCTATTATTTAGAATATATTGCTGCATTTTTTATGACTGTCAGGTCTGTCAAATCCTAAATAATTTATCAAAAGGTAGGAGGAATTAAGTACTAGTATTTCTTATTTGGTTGATTGATTTGTTCATCTGTTCTTATGCCAAACTATTTTCGCAATTATTTTTATTTAGTAAAAAGCAAATAATTATCATATCAGTAGCACATATATATCAATTTTAGACATGTTCAGTCACTTATATATTTTTCAAGCTAACACTTTACTTCAAAGTAAAACATGAACATATGGGAAAATATATTCCTATATCTTCAAATTTCTGTAGAAATTTTGAATAACTGACAGAATAATTTTGAGCATGTTGCATAGCTGATATTTTTTATTGTGACCTAGATATTTGTGAATTCAAAATACAATTTTCATGAAAATGGACTTGATTCGCAATTATTTTATTTGGTTGTTACAAATACTTTCCCTATAACAAAAAATTATACCTATACTTAAAAACAGTTTAAAAGTGCAGTTAATTGTGTATAAAAATTAATGATTGCTATTTAAAAATATTATATAGAAAAGCCATATACACTTACAGATATAAATAAAAACTAACTTTTAATTTATGAATATGTATTCTCATATATGAAATTATATCCTATCAACTTGTTAGTATCACAAATAATCTGGTTCATCTATCTCATATTTAAAATTATTCTACTATTTCATAATATGTTATTTCGAAAAAATTATAATTTACAAGACCTATGTCTGTAGAATATTATTTTGCTTTATGCTTTAAATAAAATTTATCTGAATAAAAATAAAATGGTGGCATAAATTGATGGTAGATGGTAGAAGATAGATTGCTCACTGTTGGGGTAGAAGTTTAAACAAAAAAAGGCTAGAATGACCCTAATGATGATTATTCATAGAAGGAATCTGAACTCCCTGTAAAATATCTGATTCTAGGACTGGTGCAGGAAATATAACAGATGTACCTGTAGCATCTGAAATACCAGAAATAAAAAAAAATTACAACCCCAAAATCATTCCCCATATATTTACACAAACATGAATATGTCAAATAAAGGATCCAACTGAAAGAGTACCCTCTATCTAATCTAGAACAATTTGAAAAACAAAACGAAGTAGTGTGGGATTGTAACCCAAATATAAAATAAATATCAATGAGTCCATTCTGATTTAAATAAGCCAGAGATGGGTAAGATTCCTCAAGGAAGGAACAACCTAAGACAGGCACAGTCGCAGAGGGGCCATCAGGAGAGAATTTGGGGATCAACAGAGGTGGGGCACAGACCCTCACAACCCCAACATTGCAGGGGCCTGAACGCTATCCCCTTCTGAGGGAGGTCTCCTGCCCCCATGGCTGCTTTGTGCTTCCCATGCCCAGCTCAGATCAGGACCCAGGTGACCGACAGAGACTTGGCCGACAGCAGCTGCCCTCTCACTCCAACAAGAATTGTTTGAGTTGTCTTGTACCCATGGTGTGGGGAAGTGGGTTTACTTCCAGCCTAAATATCTAAATCCAGCCTACCACCAGGAATGCTCAGGACCTACTCAAGAAGGCAAATAATCCCTTCTACTAATATTTACAGGGTAAAATAAGATTGTTGTTAGAGTAATAAATTTGACAGTAAAATAGTAGTCAAGTTTTCAGGCAAATTTAAATTGGCTAGTTGAAACAAGCGAATATTCTACAAAAATTAATTGTACTGGACAAAAAGGTGTTCCCAAAGTGTTAACTAAAATTTTTATTGATACTTCATCTCATGATAAAATTGTGCACCATGTAATGAACCTAAAACAGTAATATTACAGTGCAAAAAATTAAAATTTAAAAGCCATCAAGACTACATTATAAAATTTTCAAAAGCCTCCTAACATTTAAATCAAAAAAGGAGGGGATAGTAGAAGAATATCATGTAAGGAAAAATATCCTGTAAGTAAATTACATCTAGAAAATTAATACTTTAGAAAATTAATTGTAAGGCTAAAAGCAAGACACCCATGAAAAACACACAAGGTGTCAAAACAAGCCAGAGGAAAATTATTTGGGCAAAAAATGAAATAGGATCCCAAGTCAAATTTATAGAAAATATTCCTTTATTAACTTTTGGTCGAGAATATGTTTGTATATTTTCAGAAAACAACTCCGAGACCATGTGGATTCCAGCAACAGAGAGGAATCGACAGGACTACTCCAGCCATGAAGACAGAAGAGAAGCAGTCCAGAGATGGAAGACGCTGACGTGGCCTTCCCATACTAGCAGGTAGCAGCTGTGCATCACTGCAGGTTGCCCAGGACCAAACCAGACAGAGTCGGACCTGCATTACCACCATTTGTTCACCATCCAGAACTGTAATGTCAGTGCTGACATGTACACATAAGGAACTGTTGGACATTGAAACTGGGTCTCAAAAGAACTGTTGGCCCAGGAAGGAACTCACTACAGACTGATTCATTTGCCTGTCACCATAACCATTATTGCTTGTCTCATTTTCAGTTCTTATAAGTGTATTCCTAATAGCACATGATCTCACTCATCTAGGGGAAATAATGAACAACATAGACTGATGAATAAGAACAGACCCAGAAACAAGGAGGCATGGATCAGACTGTCGGGCCTCAGAGGGAGGGTAGGGGAGGGTGGGGGTAAAGGGGAGAGATCAACCAAAGGACTTGTGTGCAAGCATATGAGCCTAAACAGCGGTTAAGGACAACAGGGGTGTGGGGACATGTGTGGGGAGGGGTGTGGGATGGGAATGGGGGGATGAGGACAAATATGTGATACCTTAATCAATAAAGAAATTAAAGAAAAAAAAGATAATAGAAATGTACACTTGAAACCTATTTAATCTTATTAACCAATGTCACCCCAATAAATTTAATAAAAATAATTAAATAAATAAATACCTACCTACTTATAAATAAAGGAGAATAGGACAATTTTCCATGCAGAATAATCCCAAGTAATCTATACTAATAAAAGGGTAATATGCTAATTATACTGGACATCTTCTGGATGTCCTTCCAGACAAAGCCATGGTAGCAGGAGCCAAGGCAGAGGTGGTTAGGGGTGATCAGGCCAGCAGGGGTGGGCAGTTAGGGTCAATCAGGCTGGCAGGAGAAGGCAGTTAGGGGTGATCAGGCCAGCAGGGGAGGGCAGTAGGGGCAATCAGGCCAGCAGGGGGACAGTTACGGGGTGATCAGGTAGGTAGGCAGAGGCAGTTACGGGTAATCAGGCCAGCAAACAGAGGCAGTTAGGGGTGATCAGGCAGGCAGGTAGGTGAGTGGTTAGGAGCCAGCAGTCCTGGATTGCAAGAGGGATCTCCAACTCCCCCGAGGGTTCCTGAATTTGAGAGGGTTCAGGCTCAGCTGAGGGACACCTCCTCCTCATACACAAATTTTGTGCACTGGTCCTCTAGTATATATATATATATATATATATATATATACTAGAAGCCCATTGCACGAAGATTCATGCAAGAATAGGCCTTCCTTCCCCTGGCTTCACTCCTGGCCGCCCGGGAGCCTACAAGTCCTTGCTCCCAGCAGAGTGCCGCTCCTGTAGCTCCCTCCACCCCCCACCCTCCTCCTCATAGCAGGCATCCCGCCCTGCCTGGCCACTCCGTGCCTGTGTATGCAAATTAACCCTCCATTTTTTGTTGGGTTAATTTGCATATTCACTCCTGATTGGCTGGTGGGTGTTGTGGAGGTATGGTCAATTTGCATATTTCTGTTTTGTGTGTGTGTGTGTGTGTGTGTGTGTGTGTGTGTGTGTGTGTGTGTATAGTGCCATCTAGAAGTGGAACATAGCTCCTTACTCCTGGATTTAATATTGTGCTTTCTGCCAAAGAGCATAGTTTTAAAAAGTGGAAATAAAGAACAGCTTTACAACGGAAAAACCTTCTAAACCTTACCTCAGCTAGGTGATCTATGTCAATATCACAGTGATAAGACATGTTGATAGAATGCACATAAAATGTCATGAAAATGGTACCTTATCTCCATAGTCTTCTTCCCCTAAATGTACAACCCCAGCCTGATCAGCAGAACAATGTATTGAGGACATTGTATATGACTAGTACTCCCCAACTCTGGCAATGTTGTCAAAAGTGGACATTAGGTAAAAAGTAAGGAAATCTAAATAAATCAGAGGTAAATTATCATAATTTGTCAATATTAGGCTCAGTAATTTTATAAAATATGTCACACTATTGTAAAATGTAAATAGGGATACCAGTGTGCAGGGACATGGCAACTCTCTGTACTCTCCTTGTAATTTTTCTATAAATATAAAACTATTATAAAAAGTTAAGTATCTTTTTTAAAATGATGTGTTTTGGGAAATACTGGGTAATGTTGCCCAAATTAAGTAAACTGTAATTTTTTTTCATTTTCCTTTCTATTTTACAGATATAAAATGTTATTTTTGTGTGGTAACTTGGTCTTAAAAAAACAGAATTTAAAAAGTTGTATCACTTAAAAATATTACTTTAAACTTGCATAAGGAATCCAATTAATGTATTGTCTAAGTAAGAACTCCATTGATTAATTTTTCTCATCTAGACAAGGCACTTCATCTGTATGAACATTAAATCTCTCATGGGTAAAATTAAGATACTAATTGCTTTACCCTAAAGTTGTTGAGAAATCTAATAATACAATGGATATTAAAATACTTTTACAAAATTATAACATGCTATACAATTTTATATGTAATTTCTCCCCTCAGATTCTTAACACTGACATGTTATACTTAATATTTATTATGATTATAAATATTACTAAATGTTTATTCTCTTTATGAATATACTGAAATAGCTTCATATTTGCTTAATGTAGGAACCTTCATTATAAAAGTGCATGCTATATTATATTAATAAAGAAGCTTCATAAAAAAAAAATGCTGGCTTCTAGCATAGCATTGTTCTTGTTTTGTCCACATCTCAGTTTTCCTTGTTTATTGCTTATCTTCCAGAATGCTAAATGAAGGAAATCTCTAGGAATCTGTTTTCTTTCCTTGACTTTCTACTTGTTTACCTCACCCATTTCCATGGAGTTATAAGAATGCATTATTGGATAACTCCTAAATATACAGGTTCCGCCCTTTTATCTAATTCTGCCTGTACCATCACTGCTTTGATATATACAAGGCATCTCAATTTAATATGTTTAAAATAAAGCTCATAATTTCCTCTCCGGTCCCTTTCTTAACCTAATGCATTCTCTCAACTCAATAAACCTCATGAAAACTCACCTGTTTATTCCACCCTAAATCTAGGAATTATTTTTTTTTTTCTCTTTCCTTTACAATTCACATCCAAATTTCAGCAAGTCCTGCTTAGAGAAAATTTCAGATTTGACTTTTCAACAACTCTGCTATTAACACCATACACCATATTCATTATCATATGACATTTATATTCTCCCCAATTATTCTATTCTCTGTACTCTGCACACACTATTCACCCAAAACCCATGTAATCATGCAGCATTCCTTCCTCAGCACCATCAAACCTTCACATGGACACAAACAACAGTGTGGTGGGCTGGGAGGGTAGGGTACAGGGTGGAGGGGGTCAATGACACAAAAAGGGGAGCATCTGTAATACTTTAAACAATAAAGATTAATTTAGAAATATATCTAATGACCTATAAATCTTAATATGATATTTATTCTTTTCTAATGAAACTATCCCTTTCATACACTCTTCCTCAGATATACTGACTCTCCTGCTGAACTCAGAAAATGCCAGATTCATTTTTGTCTCAGATTCTTTGCCTTTATTTAATTGTGATCTCTTGTGGAGTTTCTCCCCAAAATACTTTTTTGTGAATTTTAAGGAAATCTTTTCAGAGAGGATGCCCAGTTCAGTCTCTATAACATAACACCCCAGCCACACAATGTTATTCTCTTCCTTTTTCCACTCTCTAGTATGAAAATAAGGAAACAGATTAATATGCCAGGTTGGAAGAAGCTCTATAAAATTTGCATATAAGAAGATTAAATGAATCATCACACACAGAGCCCAAAATAAATGATAAAAAAAAACGTAGTGTCATACAACAATATATCTTATCAAAATACTATATGCATGTATTCTTTCTGATGGGTGTTTCTAGTTTCTTGGGATATATTCCTAGAAGTGGGATCACTGGGTCAAATGGTAGTTCTATTTTTAATTTTTTGAGGAAACTCCAAACTATTTTCCACAGAGACTGCACCAGTCTTCATTCCCACCAGATGTGCATGAGGGTTCCCTTTTCTCCACATTCTCACCAACACTTGTTATTTGTTGATTTGTTGATGATAGCCATTCTAACAGGTGTGAGGTGGTACCTCATTGTTGTTTTGATTTGCATATCTCTGATGATCAGTGACTTTGAGCACTTTTTCATATACCTTTTGGCCTTCTGTATATCCATTTTGGAGAAGTGTCTATTTATGTCCTTTGCCTATTTTTTAATTGGATTGTTTAATCTTCCTTTTGTTAAGTTGTATGAGTTCCCTACAGATTTTGGAGGTTAACCCCTTATTGGATGTATCATTGGCAAATATGTTCTCCCATGGAGGGGCACTCTTGTTATTTTATTGATGGTTTCTTTTGCTGTGCAGAAGCTCTTTATTTAGATGTAGTCCCATTTATTTATTTTCTCCTTAATTTCTATTGTCCTAGGAGATGTATCCATAAACTTATTGTTAAGAGAGATGACTGAGATTTTGCTGCAGATGGTTTCTTCTAGGATTTTAGTTTCACATCTTACATTGAAGTATTTTATCCATTTTGAGTTTATTTTTGTGTATGGTCATAGCAGCTCAATTTACCATAGCTAAGATTTGGAAACAGCCTAAGTGCCCATCAACAGATGAATGGATTAAAAAACTGTGGTACAGCTATACAATGGAATACTACACAGCTGTAAAAAATAAAGAACTCTTACAATTTGCAACAGCATGGATGGACCTGGAGAGCATTATGCTAAGTGAAATGAGCCAGTCAGAGAAAGATAAATATCACATGATCTCACTCATATGTGGAATTTAGTGAACAACATAAACTGATGAGCAAAAATAGACCCAGAGACACAGAAACATTGAACACTCTGGACAAAAAGGGGCCACATGCTAACCTGACAAGCTCAGGGAAGGCCTGCATAGCAATCTTGCAAAACTCAAATACCTAAAGTAATCACAAAGGGTGGTCTGAAATTGAACTTTAACTAAAAGCAGTTATGGTAGGTAGTTACATAGTAGGCTGGTATCTTCACTGACAAGGTCAAACTTTACCTTAAATAAGCCTATCTATCTTTTTGCATTTATGATAACATATTCTTGAAATGTCTGGGTAACTTGTAACTTCCCTTTTTCCGGACTCCTTGGAGCACAACCTAATGTGCCTGGGCGCCAGAACAGATACCACAAGTTCCTTCATTGTTATCATGTTAATTGTTGACTGTTGGCTGTCCTACACCCACCTAAGTATATGTCTATCATTTTACTTTTTATCCAATCCCAGAAATTTCCCTGCTTTGCTTTCTCCTGCCCCTCTAATCTATCATCAATGGATTTCATGTAACCCACCTACACCCTCCTTTGATTGTAATGTATACAAATAGAGGAAAACCCGCCATTCTCCGGAGCATTATCCCAATCAGTTAAAATACTGCTTCCTGACAATTGTCAACAGTTTGACTCAAATGAACTCACAAGATTCTTTACAGGTTTAAATGTTTTGTTTGTTTGTTTTGTTTGCTTTTTGTTTT
Organism: Ia io; assembly: GCA_025583905.1. NCBI lineage: Eukaryota > Metazoa > Chordata > Mammalia > Chiroptera > Vespertilionidae > Ia > Ia io. Next base: position 35,775,170 of record JAJQQW010000003.1, read on the forward strand.
ATGTTAACAAGACTGTCAAACCTCAGAGGGAAGGCAGGGGAGGGTGTGAGGGAGAAGAGATCAATCAATGAACTCATATGCGTATATGCATAACCCATAGACAAAAACAGTGGAGTGTTGAAGGCTTGAGGGGGAAGGGTGTGGGAGAGGGCAATGGGGGGAAAAAGGGGACATATGTAATATTTTCAACAATAAAGATTTTAAAAAATACTATATATATGTTTAATATAATAATAGTAAAGATTTTACAACATCTATGCAGAACACATATGAAAGAAAGGTTGAATAAGTGAATAAGTTATGAGTGTTCTCTTACTATATTTTTTCTTATCAATTTTATTGAGGAATAATTTACAAAAATAAACTGCATCCTGTAAAAGTGTAAAATTTAGTAAGTTTTGATGTTATGCATACTGAGGAAATCATTATCTCCATTAAGATCCAAAACATTTCCATCATCTCAAAATATTCCTCACATCCCTTGCAGTTCATCTGTTCTTTTTGCCTCTAGTTCTAGGCAACCACTAAACTAGAGATCAGTTTCCATTTCATGAAATACATTGAATAATTTCATATGTACTGTATTGTGCTTGGCTCTATTCATTAGCCATAATGAATCTGAGACTCATTCATGTTATTATTTGTATCAACAGTTTATTTCTATCTCTTGCTAAATAGTATTCCAGTATATGGACATACCATATGTTTATTCAGACACCTGTTGATATATATTTGGACCAGTTTTAGGTTTTCTTTTTGGACAAAAAAAAAATACTATAAATATTTGAATACAAATGATTGTGTGTATATTTGTTTTCATTTCTCTTATAGTATCAAAGAGTGAAATGGCGGAACTAACAGTTTTACAAACTTTTTCCATGATGTTCCCATTATCCCTCTATGAGAGTCCCAGTTGCTTCATATCTTCACTCATCCTCAATAATGTCAGCCTTTCTAAATTTCATCATTGTAAAGAGGTGTCATGATATCTCATTGGTTATTTTAATTTTTATTTCCCTGATATCTAGTGATGTTACTTTTTTTTTTTCTTATGGGTAGTATGTTGTTTTTCCTCAAATTTTTTAACAATTCTTTATTATGTAATTTGTATTTTTAATATTAGGTTATAAAATTCACTATATATTACATACTGTAGCTTGTGATTATATATATGTATGGTTAATATATTTCCTATTATAATTTTTCTTTCTTAATTGTATCACACAAATAATAAGTATTTTTAATTTTCATGAGGAAATAATTTTATCAAATCTAAAATCTTTTTACAATAATATCAATAATTTTTATGATATTTTCTGCAAATTTTATTTTTATCTATAATATTTGGGTTTGTGATCCATTTAATGTTAAATTGTTTATGATGTGCGCTAAATATCCATATTTCTGTCTTTTTTCCCATAGAGTCATCCTGTTTTTCCAGCACAATTTGTTTGAAAGATTTTTCTTTCCAAGATATAACTTTGACCCTTTTGTAAAAAATTAGTTTTATTTCAGAACACTTTATCTTGTTTCAATAATCTAAATGTCAACTATTTCACCATCACAACACTGCTTTAGTTACTTTGTAGTTAGAGTGAACCCAGAAATCATTTAATATTAATACTCATTTGTCAGATGAATCCCTTTTTGAATTTTACATTCTTTATAATGCTTCATTCCCATGATGGCTAAGAGCATGAAGCCAGCTGCTGGCTCTTAGTCACTTTTATCAGTTCAGGGTTTTTATATTTTTTTATTTTTAATGTAGGAACATATTTATGTAATACCATTTCATACAGGTCAATCAATGATTCTCTCTCACCACTGATGTTTCTATCTCTCTCTCCCTTTCTCTTCCTCTCTGAAATCATTAAAAATATATTTAAGGAAAAAATAATAATGTATTTTCAGATTTTGGTTGTATGTCTCTTAGATTAAATTAATTAGGTGATTAATGTGCAAAAATTGTGTTTCTTTTACTTATTAACATCTGATTGATATTAACCAAAAAACTTATATGCATATATGTGTAACCCATGGACACAGACAATAGTGCAGTTGGATGGGAGTAGGATGGAGTGGAGAGGGTCAATGGGGGAATAAAAGGGGACATCTGTAATACTTTCAACAATAAAGACAAATTTAAAAAGATAAATTACTTAGGTGGTATATTTGTCAATTCCTCCATTCAGTATTATTATTTTGACCGCTTGTTTTTTTAAATTTTTACAGTGTTGTTTTTCTCTTTTTTTAATCCTCACCCAAGGGTATGTTTTTATTGATTTTTACAGAGAGAGGAAGGAAGAGAGAGGAAGGAAGAGAGAGAAACATAGATGTGAGAGAGAGCAACATCAACAGGTTGCCTCCCACATGCACCCCCAACAGGAATCTAACCTGAAACCTAGGCACGTGCCCTGATGAGCAATCAAACCCATGACCTTTCAGTGTATGGGGCAAGGCTTCAACCAACTGATCCACACTGACCAGATCTGAGTCTTGTTTTTTAATGAATATAAAAACTGATATATCATGTTGACAAAATTAAAGTGATTATAATAATACTAGAGGCCCAGTGCATGAAGATTCATGCACTCGGGGGCGTCCCTCAGGCCAACCACCCTCTCACAATCTGGGACCCCTCGGGTAGGGTCCCTAGGCCTGGCCTGAGATCAGGGCCTATCGGGTCTCTCCTTCCCAGGTCTGCAGGAAGCTGGCCCCACCCCTGCCGCTGCCACTGCTTGCCATCTGTGCAGCACTGCCTCCCCTCCCCTGCCACCGGTGGCTTCCCTCTGCAGGCGACAGGCTGGGGTGCAATGGATTGGCTGACCTGGGCCTCCCTCTTTCTTTGCTGGGGGGTAGGGCCAGCCATGCAAGGGGCTGTCTGCCTACCTGATTGCCCCTAACCACTGGTCTGCCTACCTGATCACCCCTATCCACTCTGCCTGCCTGCCTGATTGCCCCTAACAGCTTGTTTGGGGGCGGGGCCAGCCCAGTGAGGGGCTGTCTGCCTACTTGATCGCCCCTAACCACTTGCCTGCCTATCTGATCACTCCTAACCACTGCTCTGCCTACCTGATCAACCCTATCTCCTCTGCCTGCCTGATTGCCCCTAAATGCTTGCTTGGGGGCGGGGCCAGCACTGACTTCCAGTTGGTCAGCCTCTGGTTGTTGCAGGAGCCGACAGCCAGTTGCCTGCCATCCGTCGCAGGCTCTCCACTTTTGCCCAAGGCTGGAAAAGCCTCCACAGGCTCTCTGCTTCTGCCCAAGGCCTGAAAAGCCTCCAAGGCCTTGGGCTCGGCCACACCCCAGCGTCCCAGAGATGGATCGCAGGAGCCGACCGCCAGTTGCCTGCCATCCGTCTCACCCCAGCGTCGCCAATCGGCCACGCCGGCCACCCCGAGTCCCACCCCCTGCGCCTCCGCTGGCCCAATCGTGGGTGTAGCGGAGTGATGGTAATTTACATATTACCCTTTTATTATGTAGGACTAGAGGCCCAGTGCATGAAATTCATGCACGGTTGCAATCCCTAGGCCTGGCCGGTGATCAAAGCGCAAGGGTCTGGCATGGAAGGGCAGATCCTAACTGACCTCTGGGCCCTGGGCAGCACCTGGGCCCCCAAGCCCCCGTTCGCCCCCTCCACCTGAGTCTCAGTGCCCAAGTCCCCACGCAGAGATATGGTGAGTGCAGATGGATGTCCCGGGCTGAAGTGCAGCGTGGGCCTCTGGGCTGTCCAACAGCGCCGCATGGAAGCTGGGCAGGCAACAAGCTCTCTCCTGGTCAGACTCGCAGACCGGCTCCTGCTCAAACTCATGGGGAGTCTTACTGGTCCCTGTGGTCCGGGTGGCTGTGGCCCAGCTCACTCAGAAGAGGCTCTGTGGGTGTGGGGTGGGCTCCTCACAGGCTCCCAGCACCTGAGCCTGGGGGCTTCCCCGCTGCGCAAGCCCTGGTGTCCCAGGGGAGGGTAGAAGGGGGAGTGAGAGCAAGCTCAGCGGACACCCCGTATTCTCACTGCACCTCCATCCCCATCACCCCCACCCCCAGGTAGCCAGTGAGAGGTCACAGCACACCACGGATGCCTGCCATGTTCTGCGCCACCCCATGGTGGTCAGCACACATCATAGCGAATGGTCGAACTCTAGGTCAAACGACCGCCCAATGGGACAATTTGCACATTAGGCTTTTATTATATAGGATTTTTAATTATCATAACCTTTTTGCCATAAATTCTATTTTATGTGTGTGTCAGTTATTCATTACCTAACAAGTATGAATTCATCCTTCAATATATGCTCTATAACAAACAACAAAATTCTCTTGAACATTTCTCATTTAAAGTGACTATAAAGTTGAACTTTCTCTATATAGGTCTCTTTAGGGATATAATAAAAGTAAGAAGCTTCTGCAATTTCTGACATGGAATGGGAGTCAATGTTGTGAGTGTAAGAATGTCCAGTAAAGCCTGATCCACCCACAGACCCAGAATGAATGTGGTCTTGTAAATTTGAAGCCCAGCATCAATCTAGCAGTTAGCTTTGTTTTTGCCCTCCTGACATGGAAACCACAAGCAGTAGGCTGTTCAGAAGCCCATGAAGCATGTCAAACTCTCGGCCAGCAGACTGCATGCCTCGTTAATTTAAACTCAAAGAGGTTGTCTACTTTTACCCAGCAGCTTCAGATCATCTGTGGCCTGGCTTAAGGAGCAAATTTCTCTGCTATCCAAACCACAAGTGCCACAGTGAGGATGACCCTTTCCAAATTTGTTCTTTCTTAGTTCTCTCCTGGGGCCCTGGTATAGTATAAAATGGTTCTTGGATTTTATATATTTTTAACATAGTTAATAATTTTTATATTAACCTTTGCCCTTTTTAACTTATTGTATGATTTCAATCTCTCAATTGGATTCAGACTACTACATAATTGGTAACAGGAGTGGTCGCAGGAGATGAACCCTAAAAATGGGATTTAGATATGGGTTTGGTCATGTTGCTTCCCTTGACAATCAGAAACAGGACCCTTATAAACCATGGGATGCAATGGAATCACAATTATTCAGGTGGTTGATTTTTATAAAGTGCCAATTGAAGCACAAGCCTTTAGAGCTCAAGAGGCTGCTACACTTGACCATTAGGGCAGTAATTATAAGTATAAAGACCACAGTGTGGTGTGTGTGGTTTGAGTGCACTTGAGTGCTTACAGAGAGAAAATGATAAGCTCAGGTCTGTTATCCATCCCTTGTGTCATAGTCTAAGAATCAGCTTCCATTATAGCCCTAAAAGTGTCCTTTTTTCTTATATCTGCAGGGCTGATATTGCAGAAAGTGAAAACAATACATATTTAATTATGCATGTGTGGAATTATAATGACAATTGAATTCACAGATTCCTAGGATTTTCATGTGAAAGTTGGGGCATTATTTGGAAAATAAAGCATCATGGAATATGAAATAGGGAAATGTGGCTGGATCCAGATAAAACCAACAATATTGACATCCCAAGTAATTTTCAGCCTGCTTTACTAGTAAAAATAACTTTCTCTTCAGTGTCTAAAGCAACTAGCCTTTCTCAGGTTACAAATCTTATAATACTTTCATTTAGAGAATGTGCCATGAAAATGAATGCTAATATTTCTCAGGGTCACTATAACTTCTTCCAATTTCCTATCCTATATAATAAAAGCCTAATATGCTAAGTGTCTGGTTGTCCAGTAGTCAGCTCAACCAATCAAAGCGTAATATGCTAATGATATGCTAAGGCTGCTCAACTTCTTGCTATGGCATGCAGTGACCACCAAGAGGCAGACAGTTGACCCATTGAGCAGTCGCTATGACATGCACTGACCATCAGGGGGAAGACAGTTGACTGGTAGGTTAGCTTGCTGTTGGGGTCCGGCCAATCGGGACTGAGCAAGACAGGCTGGACATGACCTGCAGCCTTCCCGCAGTCCCTTCTCAGTCCCGATCATGCATTGGTGGGGTCCCTCGGCCTGGCCCTCTCGCAATCCAGGACCTCTTGGGGTATGTCAGAGAGCCGGTTTCAGCCCAATCCCGCTCAATGCAGGAGCTGCCCCCTGGTGGTCAGTGAGCTTCCGCAGGGGGAGCGCCAGTCAGCCAGAAGCCAGGCTCACAGCTGGCGAGCAAAGTAGTGGTGTTGGGAGCCTCTCCTGCCTCTGCGGCAGCGCTAAAGATATGCAACTGCTGGCTTAAGCCCACTCCCCCCAGAGATGTCAGTCGAACATCCCCCAAGGGCTCCCGGACTGCGAGAGGGCACAGGCTGGGCTGAGGGACCCCCCCCCCCCACACCGAGTGCACAAATTTTGTGCACTGGGCCTCTAGTATAATATAATCCTATATAATAAAAGCATAATATGCAAATTGTCTGAACAGTGGAATGACCAGTTGGCGGGGGGCGGGGCTGCCAGTGGGCAGAGGGAGGGAATGGCAATGGGGGAGGCGGTGACCAGTGGTGATGGAGGGGCAATGGGGGAGGCCAGCATTGTCCCCTGATCTGCCTGTCTGGTCGCCTCCCACAGAGGGAGGCTGGGTGGTGTCCGCAGAGGTGTGATGGGGATGGCGCTGTCCCCTGACTGGCTGGCCTGGTTGGCTCCTGCAGAGGGAGGCCAGACTGCAGCTAAGGCCCGCTGCCTGGAGGGAGCAGGCCTAAGCCATCAGTAGGACATTCTCTGAGGACTCCCAGACTGTGGGAGGGTGCAGGCCAGACTGAGCGCCCCCCCCAAGTGCACAAATTTTCATGCATTGGGCCTCTAGTATAGTATAATATAATATAATATAATATAATATAATAAATATAATATAATATAATATAATATAATATAATATAATATAATTTATGTCAAATATTAGCATACTTCGAACATCAGGTAAACACTATGTTAAAGAAATAATTTACACACAAAAGAGTTGCAAAACATTGGTGATATATATTACTAAAAATATTGGAAACATAAAAGCCAATATAATTTATGGATGTGAAAAAGGTGAAATATAACACAGCTGAAGATTACCCTAATTGCTTACTTGTTAGGTCACCTGAAACTTGTCTATATAGGTGGTCTATAGCTAATGAAGTTTAGATGCCATAGCTTCCCTGGCATCATCAATGGAATAAAATCCAAAAACTAAAGAATTAAGAAACTTGGACTGAATCTATCATGTGTGATGCACATAACCTCCCCCTTCCTATGTTCTATAAGAAGGCCCATAAGACACTACCTTCATTAGGGCATTGAGAAATACATTAGTGAGGGAAACATCTGCATCACTGAATAACTCTATAGTGTTCTTTTGTGTAGGCCAGGATGACTATACCAGATAATGCTACTGAGATGGTAGTCTAATTTTAGGAGATGAGGGCATCCCAGAATACCAAATACCAAGTAGCAACACTGAATCATCAAACACATGATGTATAAGTTAGCCGTAAAGGACAAAGTGAATATTAGATAACCAGAATGTTTTGATATACAAAAATCTTTGGTAGTCACTGAACTAAATAGATAGATTGCATATTAGTATATTTTTATTTATATGATAGGAAAGCATATTAGTATATTTTTATTTATATAATAGGAAACACCCTAAGTCTGGTGCAAGAAACCTGATTCAAGTAATCAAAAAAATTAGTTTCAGATCTAACTCAGTTAACAGATCTGGAGCCCCTTGATTGAAAATGCTGTTAAGCCCCCTTAAGGAAGGACCTTACACCATTGCCACAAGTACACACTTTAAATCCTCCTACAAGCCTTCCCCAGAGGGACCCTTGGCCATTTTATAATGTGGGTATACAATGGGGAAAAGGGCATCCCCAGGCCTTTTAGAGATAACTGGACACTGGCTCCAAATTAATAGTAATTTCTGATGACACAAAGCACCTCTGTGACCCATGAGTCTAGGGGCTTTATGGTAGTCATGTGATAGATGAAATTAAGACTGAGTCAAAGGCCCATGAATCTACTTGTGTTTATTTCCTCCATTTCATAGTGAAATAATACACTTGAAACTGGCAGAGTCTTCACACTGATTTGTGGGGTGAAGCCATTAAGACTAAATAAAAGCCTCAGTCACTTTTCTATTCTTGCTAGATAATAAATAAAGTGATACTGCATCCCAGGAGAAATTTCAGAGATTAACACTACCATTGAATAATTGAAAAAATGTAGGAATGGTTTTAATGATCACATTCCTATTTAATTTACCAGTATGGCTTAGGCAGAAGGCAGATGGATCTTGAAGAATGACTGTGGACTATTGTAAAGTAATGAGGTGATGACTCCAATTACAACTGCTGCCCTCGCTATAATACTTTCAGTGGAGAAAATCATCAGAGCTCCTGGTATTTGGTATGCAGCTATTGACCTGGTTAATGCTTTTTTCTTTACACCAATTTGTAAGAACCACCAGAAGCTATTTGTTTTCACCTGCCAGGACTAACAGTATATCTTCACAGTGCTGCCTCAGGGCTGCATCAATTCTCTTGCTCTTTGCCATAACATTTTCAATGAGATCTTGATTGTCTTGACATTTCACAAATCATCCATTGGTCCATTAAACTGATGTCATATAGGTCCTGATGAACATAACATAACAAGTACTTTAAATGGTTTAGTAAGACATTCGTGAATGAAAGAATGGAAAATAAACTCCACTAAAATTTCCCCCATCACCACCTCCATGCATTGTCTGGAGGTTTAAAGGTCTAGATCATGATGAGATATATACTCTAGGGTAAAAAACAAGTTGCTGTACCTCACACCACTTAACACACAAAAATACCCCCACAAAAAAACACACCACCTGTTAGATATTTTTGGATTTTGGAGAAAACATATACTTTACTTGAATGTGCTACTTCAACCCTTCTACAGAGTCATCTATAAGGTTCCTTGCTTGATTACAGACTAGATCAAACAAAGGTACTAATGAAAGTTCAAGCTATAGAATAAGCAGCTCGACCTCTCAGTTATTATGATTCAACAAACCCAATGTTACTTAAAATGTCTATGGAAAATAAGGATGCTCTATGAAATATTTTGCAAACACTAAAAGGGAATCACAATATACATGTCTAGGATTTTGGAGCTGATCTATGCTATCTTTTGCACAAAACTATTCTCCCCTTGAGAAAAAAGTATCTGTTTTGATACTGGGCCTTGGTAGAAACTGAGAACTTAATCAGGTCAACCATGTAGCCTGAGATTCATTAACTGGACATTATTTGATACTAGTGGCCCAGTGCATGAAATTCGTGCACGTGGGGAGGGTGTCCCTCAGCCCGGCCTGCACCCTCTCCAATCTGACACCCCTCGGGGGATGTCTGACTGCCAGTTAAGTCCCAATTCTGGGGATCGGGCCTAAACTGGCAGTTGGATATCCCTCTCGCAATCTGGGACCACTGGCTCCTAACCACTCACATGCCTGCCTTCCTGATTGCCCCTAACCACTCTGCCTGCTGGTGTGTCACCCCCTGCCGGCCTGCTCACCCCCAACTGCCCCCCAACAGCCTGCTTGTCCCCACTGCCCTCTCTGCCAGCCTGCTTGCCCCCAATTGCCTCCCCTGCCAGCCTGCTCGCCCACAACTGCCCCCCTCTGCCAGCCTGATAGCCCCCAACTGCTCCCTCTACCCTGCCTGCCTACTCGTCCCTAACCACCTCTGGCTGGGCCCTGCCACCATGACTTTGTCTGGAAGGACATCCGGAAGGTCTCCCGGTCTAATTAGCATATTACCTTTTTATTAGTATAGATAACTAGCCATAGGGATGGTATGCACATCAATATTCTACCACAAATATAAAAGGTATATAAGATGCCACACTTGTGCAGGTCCAGAAGGTTTAAGTAGGTTGTATGAATAGGTGGCCTAGACTCCTTCAACACCAGCTTATGTTTCATTGTCTTCTCTATCAAAATTCAAACTTATGGAATCCTGGGTGTGCCTATGACTAACTAACTGAGGAAGGACAAACTTGAGCATGCTTTACAGATCAGTTTTCACATATGCAGGTGCGATCCAGAAGTGGACAGTGGCAGCACTAGAACACCATTCAGGGTGACTCTGAAGGACAGTGGTGATGGAAATTCTTCCCAGTGTGCATAACATTACTACATGGAATACCTTTTAATTAGGCTGATGAAAAACAGAGACCAATAGTAAGTCCTAGATATGTTATTATTCTCTGTGATTATATTAGACCTTTCCATCATGAAAGAGGCAAATAGACACACATTCTGGATAAGAATTTCCCTGCCTTATCCATACTACTTCTTCTTATACCCTCATTTGTTTTCTCTAAAAATGCCTGATATTGAGGGTATTCAAATAGTTATAACCTTTCAGTTATAAGATAAACAAGTATCAGGGATGTAATATACAACATGATCTCTATAGTTAACACTGCAGTATGGTGGATTTAGAAGTTGTGAAGAGAGTATACCCTAAAAGTTTTCATCACAAGGAAAAAACACACACACAGTTTGTTTGTTGTATTTAACTATATAAGGTAATGAATGTTAACTAAACTTAGTGTGGTAATCATTTTGCAATATATGTAAGTCAATCTATTATAGTATATCTTAAACTTATATTGTCCTTTATGTCAGTTGTATCTTAATGAAAGTTAAAGAAAAAACAAAAGCAAAATAACAAGTCCACTGTCATGGTACTCTACATAGCATTGAATATGAACTGGAATTAATGTCACACCAAAAGAAATACAGCAATGGGCTCATGCACATGGAATCAACCAGTCTTACCAATTACTCAATTACTATTAAGGACACAAATAGCACCAATTAGGAAACAGCATCCTGGAAAGATGCCATTTTGTTTTACAGGATGTAGGTTTTGTGTTTAATCAGAGGCTATTGTATGGTGCTGTTTTTTCTGCAGCCAGAACACATGGATCTCTGTATCAAGGAGTGGAAGTAGCTCTTCCCACCAGAACACCCAACAACCCACTAGCACAATTTCTGCTTTTATCCCAGCCACTTTGAACTTTGCTAGCTTAGAAATCTGGTTCTCCAAAGGGGGAAATGCTTTCAAAGAGGACACACAATAGTTCCATTGAATTAAAAACTGATTATTTCCACATGGCTTATTTTTGCCAATGAACTAACAGGCAAATATAAAAATAAAAATAAAAAAGTTTACATCCTGGAGTGATTGACCCTGATTACCAGAATGAAATGAGGAGCTGCTACACAATAGTATCAAGGAGGACTATGAACTCAGGGAATTATCTGGTGGACTCTTCGTACTTGCATGCTCAATATTAAAGAAACTGAAAAAACGACAGCAACCAATACAAAGCAATGTGAATGAGGACTGAGACCCTTTAGAAAGAACGGTTTAGTTACTCCACCAGGAAATAATCCAGAGCATCAAGGAAGCTGTCATTATCTAGGATAACCTGATAACCAATTACGGAATGGCCAGAGCAGCAGTGCATATTTTCTCTATGGTTGTTGCAACTTGTGTGTTTGTATGGAGGGATTATTCTCTTCTCTTTTATCTTTCTTATCCTCTGCTTCCCCTCTTTGCTAAATTTTGTACAAAAGCCCCTGGGGATTAACCTGAGAATTTAGTTTTTAGGTAACAAGAATATTCAGTGAAACTGTGACTGAGTTTGAGGAATAATGAATACCGCCCATAACAGATCTAATGACTGTCGGGGCTCTGCGTCTCATTAAGGGAAGACTGAAAATTTCTTCACTCTTAAGAAATATAAACAAAATCTTTAGATAGTGTACTGTGGCTATACTGTTGGAAGGGATTTCAATATGTATAGAAGAGTACATAAAAAAACTGGGTGTCAAATGGTGGGCTGGGCCTGTTATCAATTTATTGCCTCTCAACTTCAAATGCCCTCTTAATATATGCTATAGGGTAAACAATGGAATCCTTTTAAACATTTACCATTTTAAGTGAGCATATTATAAAGCTTTCTGAGAAGAAGGCACTTTAGAAACATTACAGAAGGGTCTTGCTACATTTTCTGGTGAATGGACAGGGGTCAGTGGTGTCGACATGACAACGTCTGGTTGATACTGCTGGAGACAGAAGCTAAATGCAGCCCCTCTGCCACTTCACAGCCCAGAATCTTCGTGAATTTTTCCTCAGCCTTCTGAATGAGGAAATCAGAGGCTCCCGCTTCCTGCCAACAGCTACCTGTCCAGACTCCTTGGTCAAGTTCCATCATGGTCTGCACTCCAGGATTACCTCCTGCTAATCCACTTACTCCAGCCCAAGCAGCAAAATTCTGTTATCCAGTAATTGAACACAGCTTCTCCAGTGAGAGTTGGACCACTTCCAAGTTTACCCTTCCTCAGGTACTTTCCCTCAGCCTCAGGTACCATATTGAATTTGTTTTTTTATATTTTAGAGTTAATAATTTCTCATACTTGAGAATCTTTATATATATGTATACACACACATATATACATACTAGAGGCCTGGTGCACAAAATTTGTGCACTCGGGGGTCGGAGGGAGGGGCGGTCCCTCAGCCTGGCCTTGCACCCTCTTACAGTCTGGGAGCCCTCAGGGGATGTCCAACTGATGGCTTAGGCCTGCTCCCTGCCACGGCCACTGCACTCGCCACCTGTGAGAGGCTTCTGGCTGAGCAGCACTCCCCCTGTGGGAGTCCACTGATCACCAGGGGTCAGCGCCTGCATTGAGCATCTGCCCCCTGGTGGTCAGTGCACCTCATAGCGACCGGTTGTTCCGCTGTTTGGTCGATTTGCATATTAGCCTTTTGTTATATAGGATAAGAATCTTTTTACATATATATACATATATTTTAACAATGCAATTAGATGCTGCAATTAATAATTCTTTATACCCTTATTTAACCTACTATATTTTTAATCTCTTGATTAGATCTATACTAATTAAATATCCTATATAATAAAGAGCTAATATGCTCATTAGATGGAACAGCAGAACAACTTTCTGGACAAAGCCGGGGCTGGGGGGCCAAACCCCTTGCATGAATTTCATGCATCAGGCCTCTAGTGTTATTAATATTTATTCATAGGTTGGCTTTCATTTTTTTTAAACTTACAATTGTTTTTTGCTTTTTTCTGAATAAATCTGTTTAAAAATTATTTTGTTTTTTCCATTATTTCCTTATGCTTCTATATACATGAACACACTTTATTTTATTAAGTACCTACAAGTAATTTAAATTGCATATTAAGATTAACTCAGATAATAAGGTAATAAATACATTTACTCTTTTCTGAACTTTGCAAGAATTTTGAATTTTTTTAAAAAATGTATTTATGTAGCTTTTAACATATTCCTGTTGTTGAACCATATTTCAAGTTTTTAATTTTTCTCATAAATTATACATATTTATAATTTTCCCAATAATTTTTTTAAAATATATTTTATTGATTTTTTACAGAGAGGAAGAGAGAGGGATAGAGAGTTAGAAACATCGATGAGAGAGAAGCATCGATCAGTTGCCTCTTGCACACCCCCTACTGGGGATGTGCCCGCAACCAAGGTACATGCCCTTGACCAGAATCGAACCTGAGACCCTTGAGTCCGCAGGCCGACGCTCTATCCACTGAGCCAAACCGGCTTTGGCCCAATAATTTTTAATAATTATCTTATAACCCTGAACTGTGTTATGGGATTTTTTTTGTCCTAAGAAATAATTAAAATTTGTTGCTGTTGTATTTGGTTTCCCCATACCTCCTTCGCCCTTCAAAATAATTTCTTGTGCCCTGTTTCTATTTTTATTTTTCAATATTATTTCTTTAAATATATATAATATATTTATTTTAAATTTGTATCTGATAATTTCTTATGGTTCAATTTCTATGTTTCTTCTTTTTAGTGGTTCTTATACATAGACTAGTGGCTGGTGCATGAATTCGTGCACATTGAAAGGAAAATAATTAGAAGAAATATTTTAGTATTGCTATTTGCCCTTTTCCCTCAGCACCTGGGAGCCGGGCAGCAGCCCCACCCCCGCTGCCACAGCTAGTTGTGATCGGCAAGGCGATCGGCCCCTGGTCACACCCACCTTGGCCTGGCACCACTGCTCCACCATCCCGCCGCAGTCCCGCTCTCGTTGGGGCCCATCGGGGCTGGCAGCGCCTCCATTGCCACCCTCTGTCAGTGCCGCATCACCGACGCCCACCAGTTCCACACCACCCCCTGGTGGTCAGCATACATCATAGTGAGCGGTCAGACTCCTGGTCAAACTCAAGGCTCGAGGGGACAATTTGCATATTAAGTGTTTATTATATAGGATAATGTAGTATATTCTTTTTGCATTAAGTAATTCCTAACTATACATATTCTTTCACTGAGACCTCTTATTGAAGTTGCTTTTCTCATGAGAATATTTACTTATGCTTCACCCACTTAGCTTAGCCATGACTAATCTGAGAGTGTGTTAAATGAAATTAAATTCTCTGCTTGAATCTTTCTGAAACTTTGTGGGCCACACAACATTAATTGGAATACAAAAGTATATGATGCCTGAGTGGTGGGTATGAATTCTCAGGAACAATTTTATTCTCTCTCTACCAAATTAAAGTGAAGAGAAGCCAGTTTCTTTTTGTCTCCTTTTGTATATTGAATTTAATCCCTAAGTATAGCCTTTTGCAATCCTAATATTCATAGGATGTGCATATAAAATTACACTGCTGAGAGATCCTTAAACTTCTCCCCTCACCTTAGAACTCTCTGAGTCTCAAAGCAGAAGCTCAAATTTTCATACTGGGCAGAAACTCTCAGGGAAAATAAGCGTGTAAGTGGTTACTCCACAGATTTCCTGATTATTTTCTTCACAAACTATCTTATTTTAGAGTATTTACATTTCTTCTTTGATATTAGTTCAAAATTGCATGTAAAATGGTCTGTTGTGAGCCAAAATTTTACTGTTCAATATAGGAGGGTAATTTCATCTCCTGTAGTGGTTAAACACAATAAATAATATAAAATAATTTACCACTTTTCAAAAAACAAAGAGTACTGCTTAAAGTTATTTGAAAAATTCAGAAGATGTTGAGCTGATAAAAAAAAATATAAGTGGACTATACATAAAAATAAATGACTAGAGTATTAAAGTGACTACTCTTCATATTAGCGAATATCATTTTCAATGGTAAGCAATAATACTATTACTGTTAATATTTTTATTTCATATTCTTTGGGAAGTTCTTGTAAATGCAATACGAACAAAAGAAATGATCAATTATACCTTACATTTTCTTCTTTTCTGATACTGTGATTTGAGATGATAAAATCCAGAAAACACAGGGAATAAAAGAAATAATATGATATATGGCAAATTGGCTACACATAAACATGAAAGCAATGACAATTTTCTCTACAGTAGCAAAAACTAGTTGAGGTATATACAAAACTGTGAAATGTTTAGAAAACTAAGATTTTTAAAAGGAAAGTATATGATTTTTAAAACACTTTTCTGTACATCTGAAACTAATACAGGAAAATATTGAATGTAACCTGAAATTGAAAAATAGAAAATTAATTTAAAAAAGGAATGTATTGGAGTTATAAGTAGAAAATTTAACACCTTTAATAACACCATAAAACAAATATATTAAAAAATTGGAATACATATACTCCGCATTCTTAGGAAAACTCCTAATATTACAACAAAGCTAATTTCTTATATAGATCTATCTCTATCTCTTTCATCTATATCTCTGTGTATCTATCTATCTATCTCCCTCTCACCTATCTATCATCCTATTTTAAATGTGAGTAGAATAATAATTTTTAATTGAATAAATTATACAAAATACCTAAGAAATCATTTAAAACATTTATAGTTGGCCTTTGTTACCTAATATTAATATAAAACAAATCTCTTTTAATATAAGGAATTGTCTTAGGGTTAGATAAAAAACACTAAAATAGAACCCAAATGATGACCTCACATATCAAATTTATTATATGACAAAGTGAGTGTTGCATTTTAGTTGCAAAGGGATTTTAAAATAGTTCTGACACATGTGATAGACTCATAAAGTATGTACATATTTTCAAGAATAAACATATAAAATAAATAAATTTCAAATTAATTAAAATTTGAAAGGAAACACAGAGAGAAAAACAATTATTGAAAAGACTGAACAATCTAAAGATCCAGATAATTTTTTTTTTTGGTAAAGGGGAATAAACTGAATCTTTAGAAGAGAAATATAGTTCATATATTTTAAAATTATATTGTAAGGAAAATGTAACAGAAACATAAATAAATAGAGGCATACTCTAAATGACTATTAATTTCAAATGTTAAAATCTTTAAAATGATAATAGAATTTTCAAATTTAGAAAATAATGACAATTATATACAAAAATAGATAAGACAGGCAGCTCACAATGTAACAACCCCAAATTACCTGAGAAGTAAAAGGATGTAAAAGTAAGCAACAAAAATATATAATTTTATTCTAATAGATTAGCAAAAACTTTATTTTAAGTACTACACATATCGGCGGTGAATATAAGGTAGAAAATGATCTATTTCCTAATAGAAATGTATAACTTATGAGCACAATTATGAGTCACTCTAGCATAAGTACTTAAATATAAAATTTGAAAAATAGAAGGCACACACTTTAGTCCATCAATCTCTCTCTTGGTAATCCAAAAACATTTAAATAAAATCATCAGACCTAAATAAAAATAAAGTGAATATCAATCAATGGAGAAAAGTCTCAGATTTGTTACAGCTGTTTGGGGAGGATGAATAAAATGATTAGAGGGAATAACTTAAGTCTATACAGTGAACTTTGAGGAATTTCCCTGTTACATTGTTCTGCCTATAGTTTCAAAATAATAGTTCTAATTATCATTAGCTATATAACACTATGACCACTGAAGTATCATCTTCAATTACATAAGGAGAAATATATGAACAGACACCTTACAAGACAGAAGTGAGGATAAGCAAAGAAATAAGACATATCCACTTGCTAATTTTGTTTTATAACTTAGAAATTAAAGGTATAGATGTTTTAATTAATTTATTAGCTAGAATCTGTGATAAAGTTTGGACCCAGTGATCTTACAACATTACCATCATATATATATATTAAAGGCCTGGTGCACAAATTCGTGCACCAGTGGGGACCCTCAGCCTGGCCTGCAGGATCATGCAGAAACCGGCTCTCTGACATCCCCCAAGGGGTCCTGTATTGCGAGAGGCACAGGCCAGGCCAAGGGACCACACTGGTGCACAATTGGGGCTGGGGAGGGATGCGAGAGGTTGGCCAGCAGGGGAGGGGCTGCTGGAGGGCTCCAGGGCATGTCCAGCCTGTCTTGCTCAGTCCCCGGACCCCAGCAGCAAGCTAACCTATCGGTCAGAGCTTCTGCTCCCTGGTGGTCAGTGCACATCACATCATAGCTAGCAGTTGAATGGCCTTAGCATATCATTAGCATATTTTGCTTTGATTGGTTTAATGAATGACCAGACACTTAGCATATTAGGCTTTTATTATATAGGATATGTATATGTACATATGCATATTTATATTTATACACTAGTGGCCTGGTGCACGATATTTGTGCATGGGGAGGGGATGTTAGGGTGTCCCTCAGCCTGGCCTGCACCCTCTCCAATCTGGGACCCCTCAGGAGATAACCGGCAGTCGGACATCCCTCTCACAATCCAGAACTGCTGGCTCCTAACCGCTTGCCTGCCTGCCTGATTGCCCCTAACTGCTTCTGCCTGCCAGCCTGATTGTCCCTAACTGCTCCCCTGCTGGCTTGATTGACCCTAACCACCTCTGCCTCAGCCCCGCATCCGGGACCCAGGATTCCCTCCACCAGCTGACCACAGGCACCCGGGATCTGGGCTTCCCTCCCTCTGGTCAGCCATAGGCGCCCAGGTCGGCTACAGCTGCAGGGGATGGTGGGCAGGTGGCTTCGCCTGGGCTGCAGCTGCAAGTGCTGGCACCCGGAACCGCGGGGTGGGCGGCTTCTCTGTCTACCAGGCTGTAGCCAACCACAGGTGCTGGGGCCTGGACCGCAGGTGGGCGGCTTTTCCGTCTTCCCTGGGATGCAGTGTGGGTGACTTCTCCAGCTGGCTGTGGCCTGGGATCATGGGGCAGTAGCTTCTTTGTCTCCTGGGCCACAGCCAGCCTCAGACGCTGGGGACTGTTTTCCTCGGTCGCCCCCAGGACATGGGGCAGGCGGACATGAGGCTTCTGCTGCTGGCTGTGGCCTGGGATCCTGGAGCAGGCGGTTTCTTGGTCTCCCTGGCTGCAGCAAGCCTCAGGCACTGGCGCCTGACTTCTCTGACTCCCACAGGCCTGGAGTGGCTGGGGGGCGGGGCTGCCGCCATCTTTTCAGGTTAATTTGCATACTCACTCTGATTGGCTGTTGGGTGTAGCATAGTGATGATAATTTGCATGTTTCTCTTTAATTAGTGTAGATATTATATATATCCATCTAATATTTATTACATTAGAAGTTCACTAATATTATAAGGAGTAAAACAAGCAGAACTTAGAATTCAAGCTACTGTTTTTACAATATTTTTATTTGATCCATTTATATATTGCAAAATGATTGCCACCATAGTGTTAGTTAATGCCTCCATCATGTCACATCATTTGTGTGTGTGTATGTGTGTGGTGAGAGCATTTAAGCTCTACTCAGTAACTTTCAAGCATAGAATTTAGCTTTATAATCATCTTGCTGGACTGGATCTCCAGAATTTATTTATCTTATAACTGGAAGTTTGCACCCCTTGACCAACATCTCATTATTTCCCTCACACTCCAACTCCTGCTAAATTGCAAACTGATTTTGGTATTTGGTTACCTTTTTAGTCTGTATTTATTTAGGTATAATTGTCATATAACATTATAATGTAAGCTTAAGGCTTTGATAGCTCAGCTGGTAGAGCAGAGGACTGTAGTGGATGAACTCAAGCTACTTTTAAAATAAATTTCTTTATAAGAGTCTAGAAAGGTGAGGAGTAATTTATCTATAATTACACAAAGATAGAGAATGTTCAAGTTCTTCATTTTATAGTTATCTTATTCTCAAAAATCACAATAGTTATTGCAATAAGTAAGTTTTCTTTGTAAATTTTGCCAGCAATATTTTGTTGATGAAAATATATCACTTTGTGATATGCTTTCTGAATGATTACACTTTTTGCCTTTGATAAGAAGTTTATTGCATCTGTGAGTATATAATTTAATTAAATTTTTTCTTATATTGGTTTTATGACCATGAACTTTAGGAACACTTTCAAAAAACATGGCATTGAAAATTAAATTGCTTTTGCAATATATCTCAGTAATCTTGTTTTCTAGTTCATATCTTTGACTTCTTTTATTAGATTACTACTGATTTTTGAAAAAGTGAAATACATTTTTAATATATGACCAAGTGTTTGATAAAGAACTATAGATTGTGATATTTTCAAAAAGATCTAACATTACCGTCTAAGTTTACTTCACTTTGTTATTTTCCAAGAAACAAAATTCTGTTTCAACAATTAGTTACTTAACAGGAAGGCAAAAAATCAGTCTAGTTTGAATATACTTCCATTTTGTATGACTCTTTTAAAAAATAGTTTAATTTTATTAAAACCTAAAGTAAATTTTTCAAGTTTATGAACAAATATGCACACAATGCAGGTTGCTCTTATTATAGTACAAAAAGATTTTTATTTTAGAGATCCAAGTAAAGTAATTGTATGCATCATATATGTGATGCATGCAAGCTGAAAATTAAAATTTCATAAAGTCTGAAAGAAACATAGCAGTAAATATAAAATATGAGTACCTTACATGTCATATTGAAGAAGATAGAATAATATATTTATATTTAGGTAAAAATGGTTTTTTTTACTTGAGCATTATATTATTAATCATTTAATTTCTTGAATAAACAATATATTATATTTTTACTTTTAAAATATCCAATAACCTGGCCAGCATGGCCCAGAGGTTGAGTGTTGAGCTGTGAACCAGGAGGTCACTGTTAAATTCCCAGTCAGGGCACATGCCCGGGTTGCAGGCTCGATCCCCAGTGGGGAGCCTGAGGGAGGCAGCCAATCAATGATTCTCATCATTGATGTTTCTATATTTCTCTCCCCCTCCCTTCCTCTCTGAAATAAATAAAAATATATTTTTTTATATATCCAATCAGGGAGATGCAAATTAATATGCCAATAAGGCACCACCTCACACCTGCCAGAATGGCTACCTTCAATAAATCAACAAATAACAAGTGCAGGTGAAGATAGAGAGAAAAAGGAACCCTAGTACACTGCTGATGGGAATGCAGATTGGTGCAGCCACTATGGAAAAACAGTGTGAAGTTTCCTAAAAAAAAAAAAAAAAAAAAAAAAAAAATGTAACTGCCATTTGTCCCAATGATCCCACTGCTAGGAATATATCCTAGGAATCCTGAAACACCAATCCAAAAGAATATATGCACCCCTATGTTATAGCATCATTATTTATCATAGCTAAGATCATCATTAGATGAATGGATAAAAAAAACTGGTTCATTTACACAATGGAATACTATGTAGCTGTAAAATAAAAGGACCCTTTACCCTTTGAGACAGTATGGAGGGACGTGGAGAATATTATGCTAAGTGAAATAAGCCAGACAGAGAAAAACAAGCATCACATGATCTCACTTATAGGTGGAATTTAATGAACAAAATAAACCGATGAACAAAATAGATCTAGAGACATGGAAGCATGGGACACACTGACAAACCTCAGAGAGAAGGGTGTGCAGGAAGAGATTAATCAAATAACTTATATGCATATATGCATAACCCATGAACACAGACAATAGTGCCATTGGCCTGGGTGGGGGTGGGGGGTGGGGGATAGAGAGGGTTAAAGGGGGAAAAAGGTGACATAAGTGATATTTTGAATATCAAAGATAAATTTTTAACAAATTTAAAAAATAAAAATATCCTTTCCTAATAAAAGCAATAAAAATTATATAAGTAGGAAAAAACAAATAAAGCACTGAGTTTTTCAAAATTAGTTAGTATGTTTAATGACAACCGATCATGGATGCTGAGACTACATGGCTAAATACACACACACACACACACACACACACACACATATGTGTGTCTCATATCAGACAAGGACAAACATACATATTTTAGACAAGTATCTGTCATAACTCCCTATAATTAATATGTTTAAAGTTCAAAATTATATAACAGCATTCTCAGAAAGATAAATATTGAAGGCAACTTGATCTTTAGTAAGGAGATTGTTGTTTCTGTTTGTTGTTTGGTGAATTTTTACTAATGTAATACTTAATAAGTATTGTCATTGTTTATATTTTACAGGGGTGAAAGAGAAATACAAAAATATATCTAAGATTATATATAGGATTATTGACAGTTAAAGTTGAAGATTTAATACCTAAACTTATATTTTGGTCTCCTAAACCAGTGTTCTACTCACATTGCTTGAAAAAATACAATAAAAGCTGTACCACCCCCTCAGGACTATGATGTTTGCTCAGTTTCACAAGCTCTTGAGGTCAGTTGTAGAACTGAAGTTAACAGGGGAGTCTTTAACTTGTGTCATATGTTCTAGAAGTAAATCATGAAATCATGGCCAGTAAAATGTTTTCTTCCAGAAAAGGTGCATTAAAAGGAAAGTTACCCTTCTATTAACCAACAAACAAGGAAACAAAAACAAAGACAAAACATATAACACAAGAGTTTTCATATATTACATATAAGGCAGCATAAGATTTATTTAAAAGAGTGATTGACTTTAATTGTTTTGAGTAAACTTTATACTGTTTTTCACAGTGGCTATACCAGTCTACATTCTGGTACACCAAGAGTTTACAAGGGTTCCCTTTTTTCTATATCTTCACCAACACTTGTTATTCTTGTTTTGTTTTTATAATAACTATTTTAACAAATGTGAGGTGATATTTCACTGTGGTTATATATATCTGATAGCATTTGCATGGCTTCTTTGAAGAAATGTCTATTCCAGGTCCTTTGCTCATACTTAACTGGGTTATTATTTTTTTGCAAATGATCTATGAGTGTCTCTCTCTTTCTCTCTCACTCTTTTATCCCTTTCCCTCTCTCCTCATCTTTATCTCATCATTATCATCATCATCATTACAAAATTGTTTATAAGATCAAAATATGGAAATAAATTGTCTATGTATCTAAAACAGTATCTTAGCGATCATGTAATCATAATGGAATAATAATCAGAATTTATAAAGTATAAGTGAAACCTACATCTTCAGACATTAATTTTTTATTATGTATCATTGGAATTTATAAAAAGCAAAACACAAGTTCCAGAACAGATTTAATAACATAAATCCATTCATTATTAAAATATTGAAATATAAACGTAAGTATATATAATGGTATTCTTAAATACAGCTATAACATTTCTTAAAGTATACAGCAGAAATGGTTGTCTGACACTGGGTCTGACATTTGGGTGAATTAGAGAAAGGGAATTGCATTGTCACTTTTAATTCACAAATAATCAGATACTTCTTTTATAATCATCATTATAAAAATAATAGGAAAATGGACAATAAAGTATATAGCAAAATGCAAACAGTGATTACTTTATTGTTAACATGTGTAACTGGATTTTACTTTTCTCAGTCTTTTACATGTGTGGCAATGTCCTTTTTATTCAAGTAAATATATTCATTTTATTTCAAAATATAGGTTATTATAAAGTTATCTGCATGAGATATCACTTGACCTCCTAGGACATGCCTAGGCATCTGGTATTTGCTTGCATGAAGCAGAATATCTGAGAGAGATAACTGACCAAAACTCTTGCTCACAATGGGTGAGAGCCAGACCTCAAGTGATATTCTATAATCATTTCCTCTTTGCAAACAGTAATTCTCTGGTTCAATAAATATCATGGTCAAGTCTCTTTTAAATGATAGATGATCTCAAAGGAAAGTATATTTTCAAAAATATCCAAGTTAAATATTATATTTGTCATCTTTATCCATTCACAAGCCATAATTTAAAATGGATATCTGTGGTGGGAAAAAAATTTTAAAAATTAATCCAGCACCAATTTATTTTTCTGTCATTTTGTCATATAATTTAAAGGTTATAAATATTTTATGACATATCTGCCATCCCAATTCAGTATATATTTGCAATCTGATGTAATCCTTATCTTCATTTAGGAATTTATTTTTTTATGGTTTCTTTTTATTGTTATACCTAATCAAACCATCAACAAAAATGATGTCACAGATATGTTATTTTTCTTTAGCATAGATTTATGAAATACATAATTAGCAAAACATTTTCTATTTTACTACAAAGCTTATAAAGCATGGCACTTTTTCTGCAGCATCCTTAATTCTTAGTGAAATGCCTGCCACACTAATGCAATGTTCTTAAATTTCACTTCTCCTGTTTTATTAAAAAAGAGCTTCTGTGGTAATATGCTTATCACAAGTATGCTTATCACCGACTACATAGTGCAGTGGTTCTCAACCTTTCTAATGCCGTGACACTTTAATACACTTCCTCATGTTGTGGTGACCCCCAACCATAAAATTATTTTCGTTGCTACTTCATAACTGTAATTTTGCTAATGTTATGAATCATAATGTAAATATTTGTGTTTTCTGATGGTCTTAGGCTCTACAGCAGCGGTTCTCAACCTGTGGGTTGCGACCCACAGGTTGAGAACCGCTAGCACGGTCACTTAAGACCATCGGAAAACACAGATATTTACATTATGATTCATAACATTAGCAAAATTACAGTTATGAAGTAACAACAAAAATAATTTTATGGTTGAGGGTCACCACAACATGAGGAACTGTATTAAAGGGTCATGGCATTAGAAAGGTTGAGAACCACTGATAGTGTTTCCCATGCTTCCACAGATTTCATACATCTATATGTATAAAAAGCTAATATGCAAAGTTTCCCCTCGCTAGTTTGACTGGGAGACTGGGAGACTGGGAGTTTGATCACTCACTATGACATGCCCTGACCACCAGGGGATGGCACAGGAACATGTTGGGTGACCAGCAGTGGCAGGGCACTGAGGGAACAAGGGAAGGAGGAGGTGGGGAGGCAGGGAGGCGGGGAATCTGATGGGCTCTGATCACTGGCCAGGCCTAGGGACCTTACCTGTGCACGCATTTCATGCAGTGGACCTCAAGTGGATAAATATGTTTTCATTTCATGAAGAACTAAAGTAAATTTATACTTCTTTTTTTAAATATATTTTTATTGATTTCAGAGAGGAAGGGAGAGGGAGAGAATGATAGAAACATCAGTGATGAGAGAAAATCATTGACCCACTGCTTCCTGCATGTCCCCTGCTGGGGATCGAGCCCACAATGCTACCATATGCCCTGACTGGGAATCGAACTGTGACCTCCTGGTTCATAGGTCAATGATCAACCACTGAGTCACACCAGCCAAAGATAAATTTATACTTCAATTCCACATATTTTATAGGGCTAAAGATCTGTTTATGACTATGGCTTGTGTTAAAGAAGGGATTTTTGCCTACTCCTATATCATGTGTCTGGTTTACCAACCTCTCCTGCTGAAAATAACTTTTAAGTTTTTTCCTTAAAATTAATGTGAAAACATTTTGCTTGATAATCTGCAGCAGATGTCTGACTTATTAGCTATTTTAAAGCCTTCATAAATTTCTACCTTAAATTAAATCCACCTCTTTTCATTTATTTCTATAAGTAGCTGTCAGTTAATAGGTAAGAACTACATATTGTCAAGATGTTGATAGTGTTTTTATTTGCACATTTTTGAGATATAAGATTGGAATATAATTCAATTTTTGGACTCATATTTATAAAATTGAGATCAATATTTTAATCCTAGACATTTAATGTTTATATTTTAAATGACCCATTGGTAATACCTGGAATTAAGAAAGAAATTAACAATTATTTAGATCTGGATGCTGAACTATGTTTTACTGTTTATAGGTATCTATTGGGAGTCTGCAACAGCACTCATTAGGGTAAAACTAATCAGCATTGCATCAGGGAAATAGCTAAAGTACCAACTAAGGAGACAACATAAAAATAACAGTAACAATCAAAGAAACTAAACAAATAAGGAAGATATAAGAAACTGTTTAATACACTAATGACTACAATAATAAATTTCAAATAGATATGTTATAAAACTGTGTTGTATCATAATAAATCAATTAAAACTGAGAAAAGAAATGCTGGAAATTGAAAAGGGAATACTTGGACTGCTTATAAAACTTGAATGTAAACTTATAGAAGAGTTTATCTTATTAAACCAATTGCAATGTTAGAAGCTAGCATTCTTATGTTTGATGCCATTGAAGTGGAGCCTTCACGTATGTCATCTATTATCAAGTGGTTAGTGTGATATCTTTCTTATTTGAAGTATGGCTCTATAAGACATTCTCACACAGAATCCATTAATATGTGAGAAAAGAGCTGGAATTATTTAACAAATCATTATACTTAAGACAAAGGCAATTAATCCAATATATTTTGTGGCATCTTTACATGCATTAACTAATGCAATGATTTAAATAAGTTTATATCTTTTAGCCAAAGGTTCTAGAACTTAGTACCAGGAAGTGAGAGTCTTTCATATGCACATATTCTAATTTTATTACCAAAATCTTGAAAAAAATCAACACTGATAAAATTTTGATTGTTGAGATAAGTTATTTAAGTAGCACATATTCTAATACATATTTCATAGATGTTTGAAAGTAAAATGATTTCCTCTTTACAATTAAGTGGATTGGTCACTTAGGTCCCAGCAGTATGATAAATCAGGTGCAGTTAACATGACTATCACCTAGGCCACAAAGTCATGGAGGCAGCAAACGTTTGGCTCCATAAGTTTTAGCTAGTAAACAAGCATATATAACAAACAGGAAAAATACAAACAGGAATGACTGTTATAGGTCTCATTCCAAATGCAGACAAATACAGTGAGCCTGATAATTTCTCCATCATGACTCATCTAATTTTCAAGTAATTTTCAGTCACTTTTCTTCATTAAATTTGTTCTGTGATTAACACCACTCCTTTCTCATACATATAACAGTAAAGGAATGAAACAGTGGCGTTTGCTAGGACCTTTTATAGGCTTGTGCATAGAATTGTGTTCTCCCCAAATTCATATGTTGACATCCTAGTCAAGAATACCTCAGAGGGTGACTGCACTTGAGGATAAGGCCTTTAAAGAGCCAGTTAGGTTAAAAGGAGATCATTAGAGTGATCTCTAATCCAAAGACTGGATATTAGAACACAGATACACAGAGGATGAAGACAGCCATCTACAAGCGAAGAAGAGAGATCTCAAAAAAACCATTGCTACTAGCACCTCAATCTCCAACATCTTGCCTCTAGAACTGTGAGAAAATTAATTTTTGAGGATTACACCACCCAGTCTGTGGCGTTTTGTTATGGTAGCTTTAACAAACTAATACCAACGTGAACTCAGAAGGATCTACTCTGCATTAAATTTGTGGTGCAATCACTCATATTGGCATCTGAATCTATGTGAAAAAAATAGCCTTATTGGTTTGATTTGGCCTCAGTGAAGTACGATTCAACTATTTTAAAATGCTTTAATTATTTGTTAAGCTGCTAAGAGATTTTAGAACATAAAACTTAAAAATAAAAACCTTTAAATAAAAAAAGTGATAAATATTTCAGTCATAATATTCATCATCATTTGGTTATGCACTCATATAAAAAAATAGGAAAATATATATGTTCTGTCTTGGTAGGCTTATCTTTTATTCTAGAGGCCTGGTGCATGAATCTGTGCATGGGTGGGGTCCCTCAGGGTGTCCTGTGGGGATCGGGCCCCAGCTTGTGCCCCAGCCTCGCAGCCCTGCAGCCTCACAGCCTTGTAGCCGCACTGGCACCCTGCTGTGGCCTGGAGCCACCCTTCACCTGTTCCACCATCCTGCCTGCAGGATGATCAGTCCCCTACCTGGCTCCCTCAGCACCTGGGAGCTGGGCAGAGGCCACACTCCCTGCTGCCACCACTGGTTGCTATCTGCGGGGTGATCTGGGCAATCAGGCCCCTGCTCGCACCCACTTTGGACTGGTACTGCCCGCTCACCTGCTCCACCATTCTGCCACGATCCCGCTCACATCGGGGCCCATCAGGGACAGGAGGGCCTCCACTGCCGCCTGCTGCCAGTGCCGCGTCACTGATGCCTGCCATGTTATGCAATGCCCCCTGGTGGTCAGCGCACATCATAGCGAGCAGTTGAACTCCTGGTCGAATGACCACCTAAGGGGACAATTTGCATATAAGCTTTTATTATATAGGATTATGAATTATTTTAATACTATTTACTTTGTATTGCATACCCTTCCATTCATTTAAAATGCTTCATTTATTGGTTTGGATCTGTGATTGGGTTTATATAATCAGAATATATCATATCTATATGTAAATAAGAAATAAATAAAATATTAAAGTGTTACACATATCAATTTACTTTAAAATCCAATTCAAAATATGTTCATATTGTCTAGTGTCACTTTTTAAAATAAATACATAGATATCACCACTTTTAAATTTGTATAGCACTAATATAACATCCTACATAATAAAAGCCTAATATGCAAATCGACCAAACACAGACCAATCGGTCACTATGACATTTACTGACCACTAGGGGGCAGATGCTCAATGCAGGAGCTTCCCCCAGCCCACAGGCCCCAGGCCATCCAAGGTGGGTGCCAGAGGGAGGCGACCAGCAGTGGGCTGGCAAGTGGGCGGTGTCAGGCTGGCCAAGGCGGGTGCCAGCAGGGGCCCCCCATTCACTCTGCCAGTCACCCCACAGATTGGCTCTGATCACCAACCAGGCTTAGGGACCCTACCTGTGCATGAATTTTGTGCACTGGGCCTCTAGTTTATATATAGTAGTGCTATATTAACATCTATGTCTAACAATAAAAATTAAAATAGTAGGTATTTATATTCACTTAATATTTTTTAAAATATGTTTTTATTCATTTCACAGAGTAAGAGAAAGGGAAAGAGAGATAGAAACATCAATGATGAGAGAGAATCACTGATTAGCTGCTTCCAGCACGCCCTCCACTTGGGATTGAGCCTGCAACATGGGCATGTGCCTTCACCGGGAATCAAACCATGACATCCTGGTTTATAGGTTGATTCTCAACCACTGAGCAACACCAGCCAGGCAATTCACTTAATATTTTGAATAAGTCCATTTTCAAACAAAATTTACAAAGGAAGAAACTTAATCAAAATTTAAGCTTTCAGTGACTTTACATTTTTGCTATTATTATTCTTTTAGAAATATAAAGCAAATCTAATTTTAGCATTTTCTATCTGGAATAACTTTCTGAAGAAATATCTTCAGCATTGGTCCAGTATATCATAAAGTTTGAGAGATGGTGCAAATTTCTTAAGATTTAGAGATGTTCATTTCTTAAACTGTTTTCACTGCCATGCCTTAATTTAAAAACAATTGAGTGGAAGTGCATGAGCCTCAAAGTTATACCATAATGGAATAAAATCCTATATAATAAAAGCATAATATGCTAATTAGACCGGACAGCCAAACGACCTTCTGGACATCATTCCAGATGTCTGTACGGATGAAACCAGGGCGGCGGGGACTGAGGCAGAGGCAGTTAGGGGTGATCAGGCAGGCAAGCAGAGTGGTCAGGGGAGATCAGGCAGGCAGGCAGAGTGGTTAGGGGTGATCAGGCAGGCAGGCAAGCAGGCCAGCAGTTAGGAGCCAGCAGTCATGGATTGTCTGACTGCTGGTTTAGGTGTCTGACTAAACCAGCAGTTGGACATCCTCTGAGGGGTCCTGGATTGTGAGAGGGTGCAGGCTGGTCTGAGGGGCCCCCCCCCATGCATGAATTTCATGCACCAGGCCTCTAGTCTTTATATATTCTTTTTGTGCTTTCATTGCACAATGGTTGGTAATATAATATCATTAATATGTAGAGTGGTCATTATATTTCAGATATAATGTTATATATAAACGGTCCAATTAGATTCTGTGATTATACATCACCTCATCATTTACACTGCCCAGTTTTAATTTTTTATATTTTTACATTGAATTTATTGGGTTGCCATTGGTTAATAAAATCATACAGGTTTCAAGTGTACAACTCAATAAAAACTATTAGGGGCTGGTAGATAAGCAGGGGAAATAGTTCCAAAGGTGCTCAAAAGGTACAAAGTTGCAGTTATAAGTACTAAGATATAGTGTACAAGATGAAAAATATACTTAACGATGCTATTGGAAGTAGTATATTGGAAAGTTACTAAGAGAGTAGATCCAAAAAGTTCTTATCACAAGGGAAAAAAATTAACTATGTGAAGTGATGGACATTAACTAAACTTATTGTTATACTCGTTTGGAGATAAGTCATTATGCTGTACACTTTAAAAACTTATAC
Source organism: Ia io (assembly GCA_025583905.1). Classification (NCBI taxonomy): domain Eukaryota; kingdom Metazoa; phylum Chordata; class Mammalia; order Chiroptera; family Vespertilionidae; genus Ia; species Ia io. Next base: position 35,804,643 of record JAJQQW010000003.1, read on the forward strand.
AGTGCTATGTCAATTATATTTTGATAAAACTGGAAGAAAAAATGATCCTAAATAAATTATTTCAGAACATGATGGACTTAATAAATGTTTATGCTTTGCTTACTACAATAGTACAGAGAAGTAAAATCTAATTAAATTTAGGAATATGCATCGCCTGTGAATATGTAATGTGAAATGACCCTTGATGAATTGTAACAGTCCAATGGGGAAACAACACAAAACAGTTAAGAGTCAATTGAACATAGAAAAGTAATTATGATTAAAAAGGGCAGTGAGATAGCCTGATGTATTTGACAACAAAAAATTCTTAACATTAGAGTAGGAGAAATCCACACCCAAAATTTGTTTAGATATTGAGACTGATGATAAAACACACATGCACACAGACGTGCACACACACCAAGAAGATATGATACAATTTATTACTTACACAATTGAAGCTGCTGGAAAGAGCAGGGTAGGCCTGACAAGCAGGTCCAAAATGGCCCGGGAACTCAGGAAATGTAGACTAGTTCTGGTGTTTCCTGGTGGTGAGGGTGTGGGGTTGGCCCAAGGATCTCTGCACCAAAAGAGCTTTTATGGACTCAGCCTCCTGCACGCACCAAAGGAAGGAATACCCGGGGTTTCTTATTACTTTCCCCAGCTGTGTGTGTTACAATAGGAAGAGGAGGGAGTGAAGATTAAAACTTTATGACATATATTACTTTATACGCGATAAGATTGGACATGAAAATCAATGTCGCCCATTTATTGAAAATCAAAGTAGTAACTTGATCTATCACTCCCATTAAAACAAAGAAATTGAAATAGACAAAATGACACAATTTTAATTTTAAAGAATTAGATTTTACCTTCAACCTTTACTCCTAAAGAGGGTTCTTCAACTCTCTTTTCAACTCCCTTTGAAAATATAAGCAAAATTATGTAATATCTCTCTCTAAACAGTACACAAGAAGACATGCTAATATATGTGGGATAAAATTTCAAAAGGTCAAAGAGATTTGTCTGTTCATTCTTAAATTCTCTACAAATATTTAGACCAGGGATGAGAACCTCTCATTTTTGTACAATAATAAGATTTTAAAATCTTGATATTGGCAACATAGGTACACATGGGAGCTTAAAAGAAAAGTTGTTTCACCATAAAAATATGGGAGAGAACAAAACCTGTTTTAAGCATGTGTTTAGTAATGTTTGACTTACATGAGATTTAAATGTTCATACTTAATGTAATTTATAATTTAATTAGAGAGAATATATGGAGTAGCTTGACTTGAGTTTTCCCCCCTCCCGAAGTCCATGGATCAACTGGTAGCTGCGCCTTCCTTTGATATCTGTATTATTGCTGCTTATTTATTCTTTGCTAAAGAATAGGACTTCTCGTTAGCACATAGAAGCAATCAGATCTTAGTTTTCCATAAAACAAAAAGCAGGAAAAACAGGAAATATTTTCCAGAGACAAATATGAGTAAATTTTACGTAATACTAGATTCATGCCTGTGTCAAAGAAAATTGCACTGGATGGAGTTTAACTGGCAAGGAAGACATTATTTAAGACTATTGCAGTAGGGGAGAGAGACTGAGGCCAAATCCACTGATATAAAGGGCAAGGGAGTTTTTTAAGTACTGGGGTTAACTAGTGGAAAAAATCAGGGGGAGGTTGGTCAAGGTGATTAAGCCATCTGTATTAGCTCATCGTCTATTATGGAAGTTAGGTTCCTACCTTCCCAAAGAACCTGGGAGATAGGGTCACAATCGTTTTTTGATGATTAAATTCAAAGGGATGTCTCCCTGATCCCTGAGAAAGGCGTTCCTGTATTATAAAACTGGCAAGCAGCCGACAGAAGATTTATATCTCAAAGGTCAGAGGAAGAATTTAGAATTTCAAGTTATCTAACGTAACTACTTCAAGAAATGGAGATTGGGAACCTACGATCAGGTCAGGAAGAAGAAGCCTGTTCAAAGTTTAGTCAATCAGAGGAAATAGTAAGACTCTTTTAGTCACTTGACAAATAAAGAAGTATAACTATTATTTAATAAATATCCAGATTGGTAGTTATGGTGCAAATTTGTACATATCCAGTTAAAAAAAAAATGTTATTGGGACGCTGAGAGAAACCAATGTGATGCTGGAGAAACAAAGGCAGATGTGATCAGATGTCACTGTAGGGACCGGGGAAAGTCACAAAGAGAGAGAGGGTGACATTTTCTAGGATGCAGATTACTTCCACATAAAGGAAGACCTTCCAGAGGTCTTCTAGTACTTCCTTGATTGATGGCTATATCCTGATGGGTGACTGTCAACTGGAACACATCACTGTAAGAAAACCAATATGATGTGACAATTTTATTAGCATATAATGACAAATGAACTTGATGTAATTCTGGAAAATTTTACAAGTGTTATTTTAAGTACTATGTATGACTAATGATTAGCAGACTAATAATTACCATGTTCTATTTGGGACTGAGCCTAAAATAATACTTCTGTTAAATACTTTAAATTATTTTGTTTTAAGAAAGATTGCATTTTTGTCTATGAATTTAAAAGGCTTTATACTTTTGATTAAGTCTCTAATATAGTTAATGTATATTAATCATAATCTGTATGTGAAAATGAATTACTCTGTAGGGCATATTATAAAGGAAATGTCTTTCTTTTTTAAGACTTTCTTTTTTTAAATGTCTTTTTTATTTATCTAGTCAAATAAGTGCCTGTGTCTTTGCATTCATCATCTTAAAAAAAATCTTGCTATGAGATTGACTTGTTTGAGAATGAAGTTAAGAATGGAGTTAAAGATGCCCTATATAAACAGAAGAAAGAGGTGCTGCAAGAAAATAAAAAAAAATTAATTCTGTGTTGATTTTAAAGAAAATAAAATGGCTTTGCATTGACACTTTAGAATATAAAGTGTGTTATGTAAACACTTTGTATTGATTTATATTTTTATTAAATAAAGTATATTTACTTTGTTTCTTTTATCTGTGAGGCTTTTTGTGGGAGTCCTGTGTTTGATTGGTATTTAATAGTTGTAAGATATACAGGGTGGGCAAAAGTAGGTTTACAGTTGTGAGTATGTGAAACAGTTTATTCTATTACTAGAAGCCCGTTGCACGAAGTTTCGTGCAATAGACTTTCCTTCGCCTGGCTGCCAGCACCAGTTTTCCGCCAGCACCAGTTTTCCTCTGGCCACCTGCCAATCGGAGCGCCTCCCGAAGGCTGAGGGCGGGACTCGAGAGGCGCTCAGATCAGGGGGTGGCTAGAGGAAAACTGGTGCTGGCGGAAAACTGGTGCCGGCAGCCATGCAATCGGCCACACCGAATTCTGCCACCAACGTCTTCTGGGTCTTCCCGCAGTGCCGGCCTTTTAGGCCGGTGGGGGGAGAGGGGGGCGGGGACTTACAAGTCCCCACCCACCGCTCCTACTGCCAGCCAATCGGCCACCCTGAGTCCCGCCCCCCGCGCCTCCAGCCGGCCCAATCGTGGGCGTAGCGGAGTGATGCAATTTGCATATTACCTTTTTATTATGTAGGATCATTTTTTTTATAAATTATTGTATTGTTTCTTATATTTTTATTATTTGTCTTCTTATTATTGTTACTAGAGGCCTGGTGCACGAAATTCGTGCACTGGGGAAGGTGTCCCTCAGCCCAGCTTGCACCCTCTCTAATATGGGACCCCTTAGGGGATGTCCCTTTGGAATCGGGCCTAAACCTGCAGTTGGACATCCCTCTCACAATCCGGGACCGCTGGCTCCTAACCGCTCACCTACCTGCCTGATTGCCCCCTAACTGCTCCCTTGCTGGCCTGATTGCCCCCTAACTGCTCCTCTGCGGGCCTGATTGCCCCCAAATACCCTCCCCTGCTGGCCTGGTCACCCTCAAGGCTTTTATTAGTATAGATATGACCCTGCACAGAAAATTTTACTAACCCTGCTTTACAATAAGGGCTTGACGATTGAATCATTAGGACCAGACACCAAGATTTCCTTTCTTTGAATAGTGGAGGGAATACTTATCTTGTCTTTAAGTTGCCCGGAAATTAAAATGAGATAATGACTTAGAAAAGTATAAAAACACCATATAAAGACAACTGTCTTTTTAATGAAGTGGTAAAATGAAAAACACTTTTTATTCTCCCCTTCCTTCCTTTACAGCTTTTATTTAAACTTTGAAATTTATAAAAATTTCACTCCAATTTTCATTTCTTTACATTCAACATTATTTTGTATTGGTTTCAGGTTTTATATTAGTTACAGAATAGTGGTTAGACAATCATATACTTTACAAAGTGTTCCCCGATATTTCTAGTACCCACCTGGCATCATACCATCATTACAACACTATTGACTATATTCCCTATTTAAGTGACAATGGGTTTACAGGTTCCTTTCAGTCGTTCTTTTGTGTTGCTCGTCCTTCCTTTTCTTTCTCACTTCTTCCCTCATTTTCTTTATATAGTATCTCAATTGGCCATCAAAGCTCAGTGAAGGCACTGGGACACGCTTAATCCATTTTAAAGACCAGGAAACTGAGGCCAATTCCAGTTGGCTGTGGAACTTGACTCAGCACACAGGAAGCCCTCAGAGCCATGCTCTTTGCGCTTCCTAAGGGGCAGCCGCCCAGCAAACAGAACAAACCTTCCAGTCAGGCTTCCGAGCCTCTTTCTCAAGCACCTCTTCATTGCGGATGCTCCACATTCTTTCCTCTCCCCCCATTCTTTACTGCCCCCCCTTCTCCGAAGCAGGTGGAAGGCTTCCCACTCACTGCCTAGGCATGCTCTGCCATGGGGCAGGGTGTTGCGAGCTTGCTTTTGGGTCAAGGCAGGAGCAGGAGTCACTGCCTCTGAAGTGTGAAGGCCGCCTGAGCGAGGCCCATTAGCACTGGGAGCTTCTCTGAATCACATCAGTCAGTCCAGTACCCTGCAGTGCAGCACCCCTCCACTGAGGTGGCACCACCCCTCAACCCCCGCCTCAGGGGTGAGGGTCCTTGCCCCTCTGCCAGGAGTCCTTCCATGCCCCTTGATCCCTGGCTGGGCCCACCCACGTCTTGGGGGCACTGCAGAACCTCTGTCTCTCTGCAGATGAGGCAGATCCCTGCCCTAGGTCTCTGCAAAGCTATGAATCTGTGGCCAGAGGCCTGGTCTGGGTCTCAGCAACCACGTGCCTGCAATGTTCCCAGGGACCCCGGGAGTGGCTGGGCGGGTCCGGCCACACACCCCCGGTTGCCAATCTCTGGGAGCTGGCTGAGCGGGCTGGCCACGCCCCCAGGGTTGCTGATCTCCCCAGGGACCCCTGGGAGAGGCTGGGCGGGCCTGGCCACGACCCCCCAGGTTGAGGATCACCCCAGGGACCCCAGGGAGAGGCTGGGCGGGCTGGCCATGCCACCCTGGGTTGCTGATCTCCCCAGGGACACCCGGGAGATGCTGGGTGGGCTGGCCACGCCCCCCAGGTTGCCGATCTCCCCAGGGACCCCCGGGAGTGGCTGGGTAGGGTGGCCACGCCCCCCTTTTGCTGATCTCCCCAGGGACCCCTGGGAGAGGCTGGATGGGCCCGGCCATGCCCCCACAGGTTGCCGATCTTCCCAGGGACCCCAGAGAGTGTCTGGGTGGGTTGGCCATGCCCCCCCGGTTGCCGATCTCCCCAGGGACCCCCGGGAGCGGCTGGGCAGCCCGGCCTCGCCTCCCCGCGGCGTCGATCTTCCCAGCGACCCCTGGAGCTAAGAGGACTGGGCGCTGCCATCTTGATCTTCTCAACGGCCGGATAAGCCACCCGGAGTACCACCCCCCAGCCTCCTGCCATTCCAATCATGGGCATAGAGGAGGTGCGGTCAATTTGCATGTTTCTCTATTATAAGGTAGGATTATTGTGTATCCTTACTTATGATTTATCTTTTAGGTTACATCTTCTTCCATATGAACAACTGTAAAACTACTTTGCCCACCCTGTACATAAGGATTATTTTAGAACAATTATAAATATTACTCCTTTTAATATTTTTTAAAAATATATTTTTATTTATTTCAGAGAGGAAAGGAGAGGGAAAGAGAGATAGAAACATCAATGATGAGAGAAAGTCACTGATCGGCCGCCTCCTGCATATCCCCTACTGGGGATGGAGCCTGCAACCCAAGCATGTGCCCTTGATCGGAATCAAACCTAGGTCCCTTCAGTCCACAGGCTGACACTCTATCCAATGAGCCAAGCCAGCTAGGGCTCCGTTAAATATTTTTGAGCCACTTGCTGTTAAATATTACCCGTGTTTAAAATTATTTTATTGATGATGCAACTTATGCTCAGATAACTTGAGCAATTTGCATGAGATCACAGAACTGTTGATGTGTGGGGTTAACCTTGCCAGGGATAAGTCTGTCATGGCCTTTAAAAAATAGGAACCTCTCTTCTAAACACCAACAAAAAAGAAAGAAATGAGGATAAAAGTATGAGGAAACTTAAAATTTGAGAAATCAAGATGGGATAACTGATGCTGTCAGATTAGTATGGTGGGGGCATTTGTAGAAACTAGATTATAGTTTCTGAAATCCCAAAGCAAGAGCTCAAAGTAAAACAAACAAACAAACAAACAAAATAAAACAAAACATAAATTTCAGGATAGTCAGAAGTGCTAGAATCTGAAAATCTTAGTGATTATCAAGAACTTTTGCTGGTTTTCATTTATGATTATATGAACAGTGGTTCTGAAAAATATTTTCTTGGCTTAAAAGTGCATGCAAAGTCATAACTTCATCTTTGTCATGACATTCTACCAAGGTCAAATTATAAACTTATAGCTATGCTTGTACAAGGATAGTTAGACGCTTTACTTATAATGTACCAGGCTTCCCAGTGCTGATATTTAGGGTTATAACCTGGATGGAAGATGAAGAACAAGTTCTTAGAGGGTAAGAAGGTAAAAGAAAATATTTATGTGCTTGGAAGTGGTTATTGGAGGTAGAGACACGAGGCTACGGTTTCCATGAATTTGAATTATCTACATTCTACACTACTTGAAATTTATTTTCCTTTTCACTTACATGGTGAAATTATTGCAGTCACGGATACTATTTTAGAAATGGTTGACAGAGAAGACCTCTTCTATAATTTTCACTGAGGGATCTGAGTTATGTGACATAAAAATATATATGATTTTCCTAATGAATGGATGTAATGAAGTTACTTGTAATCAAATTTAAATCCTTAAACAAAACACCTAAGAAAACACTTATATATATATATATATATATATATATATATATATATATATATATATATATATATATATATATATATAAAAAAGCCTAAGCTATTGAATGACTGAATGATTGGTTGACCAGTCACTATGGCACACACTAACCACTAGGAGACAGACACTCAATGCATAGGATTGGGCTCCCTCCTGTCTGGGTCGGGCCTGTGGGAATCGGGATGAAACTGCTCTCCGGCATCCCTGGAGGGGTCCCAGGCCAGGCTGAGGGACCCCACTGGTACACAAATCCATGCAACGGGTGTCTAGTATTTTAATAAAATTAAATTTTAAAATTCTAGAAGTGGAGATATATAAACTCAGTTTTTATGTAGACAATCATTTTAGAAATATGCTACACAGAAGACTTCTAAGAGGATGGAAATATAAACAAAGGCAGTAAGATGAATGATAGCACATTGTGTTAGGAAAAATAAGCAGCAAAATAAATGCTTTAGGACATTAACATTGGAGAATGAGTTGAAAAACAATAATAAATTAACAACTGTAGATTAGAAAGACCTAGCTATAAGTTTTGAAGTTAGAAAACATGTGATAACTTATAAAAAATATACCCAATGTTGTATTGCATATATATTAATGGTATATTATAATCAAAACAAAACTTGTACATTATTATCATTTATACATTGTCATTTTAGAACTCAGAAATCAAAGGCCTTGATGCATCAGAGACGTTATCAAGTTTAAATAATTAGTGAGTAATATTATCAAGTCTGTGTATCTGGACATCCAGAGCTGTGTCCTTTCCATCGTGTTACTGCCTAGAAATGTTAAGATACTGTTTAAAACAATATTATTCTAATAAAAACATTGAATTTCAATAGAATGTTTGTTATAATGTATCCTTTACAATCATTGGCATAAACAGATTCAAAAGGTACATAACTTTATTATGAAGAACTAGAGGCCCAATGCACGAAGATTCGTGCAAGAATGGGCCTTCCTTCCCCTGGCTGCCGGCACCGCCTTCTCTCTGGCCAGAGCAGCCTTTCTGCTCTGGCCTGGAGCTGCCTTTCTGCTTTCCCACGCTGCCCAGAGGCCCAGAGCTGCTGGGGTGGTGTGGAATGCCTCCATCATTGCCATGGTGACGATGCAAGCATCCCGTCCCGCCCTCGGCCACTTGGTGCCTGTGTATGCAAATTAACCTGCCATTTTGTTGGGTTAACTTGCATAGTCACTCCTGATTGGCTGGTGGGCATCATGAAGGTACGGTTAATTAGAATGTTACTCTTTCATTAGGTAGATGTTATAAAACAGAAGAAAACCTAGATCAAATGCCATTGAAAATAATTTTGGTGAACTTTTAAAACAAGTGGGATTTGTCCACAAGCCTATTAAGGTAAGAATTGATGGAAGTCAGTAAAATGGTTAATTAATTACAATGTTATTTGATGGAGGTTTACAGAAACCAATTGTATAAACCTGTCCTTGACATTTAATTTCCAATTATCTTCATGATTGACAACTAACCTAAAATCCCTCCTGGGATAGTAACAGCTAGTTCTCTAACATAAATATGTTGCTTAAAAAAGAAACAGATTTGTCTATCCCTTCTATAACTTGTAATCTCTGTTGACATGAATTACATTAAAGGAAATTGAAACAATGTTAGAAAAAACAAATCTGCAAATAATCTAAAATTTATATCAGTTTTATATTTTCCTGAGAAGATATTTTTTAAAGAATTTTATGAAACCTGAATACCCCCTGGCTTTTAAGATTGCCCTTTGTATTTATTTCTCTTAGAAGAGCTTATAGGGTAGGGTGCACACTAGTTTTCAATCATTCATAGAAAACAAATAGCAAGTATAGGTACAGTTCGGAATTTCTTTTAAATGGCGAGGTATTATTTTTTAATGCAACTTTTGGTCTATTTGTATCCCTTTAATTATAATCTATACACTATGGAAGCATCCCCTAATTCTCATTATTCTCATTCTAACAAAAAACAAATATTTCCCATAAATGCATATGCATTTCATATTTGCTACTTAACTAATTTCTTATCCAATTGCTAGTCTTTTTACCCCACTGATACTTTTTTTTATATCTTTAATTAAACTGAAAAAATAGTTAAATGAAAAATTATAAATAATTAGAATGAAAAAATACATATTTGGCTATTAATGAGATAATAATTTGATATATAATAATAATATCTTCCATTTATTGAACACCTACTCATTGATCATAAACCCTTTAAGATTATTGTTTTTAAAGTTGACTTAAATATCAATTTTTAGTTTCTGAGGTCTAAGAAAATGTGTTTTTTTTCTTTTAATAATTGTTACATATATGTGCTTTCTGTGTAATCTATTCAATTAATTTATAGTCTTATACTTTAGAAATTTATTTTCCTAAGAAACAAAAATTATACCTACATTTTTACAAAAAAATGTTTTATTGATTTTAGAGAGAGAAAAAGGGAGAAGGAACTGCATATTTCTATAATCAGCTTTCCTTCTATAGGAAAAAAATCATGTTTTATTTGTAAAAAATAATAACATGTTATATGTACCACAACCATTTATAAATATATTTCTGTTCTACATTATTCTTAATTTGGTAAAAATTGTGGTTATGATGATATTGTGCTCTCTCAAAATGATATTCACAAAAAACTGGTGATTGAATTCAAGTTGAACTTCTTAGCTGAATTTATAATAGCTTCACTATGATGTCAGATGCTTCAACTTTTACAAAATAAACTTCTTAAGTTTACTTAGATTACCAAAATTGAATGGGAAATGCAGTCATTGTGAAACTTAATTCTTTTATCTGATAGTCTCTTGCAATATTTTATGAGGCTGATATACAATGACATCATTTAAGTAAATTTGAAGTTCCTTTTCTATTAATGGAACTGGCATATTAGCAACCATTATTTCATTCTTAATAAATGTAAAAGTAAATTTGAAAACAAAAAATGAGTTTAATGTAATTGTAACAGTCATTTGATCTAAATGAAACATTAGACTTTTAAAGGGATATACACACATATATTTTGGAGCTGCACAAGTTAAGTGACACACAAGTCTTAAGAAATTACTACTACTTTACAAATTTATGCCAACGTGGTCAAAAATGGCCCCTCAGTTCGAAGGTAAATTTAGATAAACATATTGTGCAAATTACACATGTATCTTCAATTCCCTGAAAAACAAAATTCAGTACTTATATTTTATATAAATGTACAATTTAGCTCAATGTGATTAAAAGGAATTATTGCATAATTAAAAAATAATTACTATACAGTAATATAAATAGTTTTAGATTTACATTACAGAGTAAACTAGAGGCCTGGCGCATGGAATTTGTGCATGGGGGGGGTCCCCTCAGCCCAGTCTGCACCCTCTCCAATCCAGGACCTCTCAGGGGCTGTCCGACTGCCGGTTTAGGCCTGATCCAGCCAATGGGGCCTAAATCAGCAGTTGGACATCCCTCTCACAATCCAGGACCACTGGCTCCTAACTGCTCACCTGCCTTCCTGCTTAATCACCCCTAACTGCCCCCGCTGATGGCCTGGTCACCCCCAACTACCCTCCTGCTGGCCTAGTCACCCCCAACTGCCCCCCCCCCCCCGCTGGCCTGGTCTCCCCTAATGCCCTCCCCCACCGGCCTGGTCACCCCTTACTGCTCCCCTGCCAGCCTGGTCACCCACAACTGCCCCCGCTGCAGGCCTGGCTGCCCATGAAGCCTGCCCCTGCCGGACTGGTTGCCCCATGCAGCCTGTTCGGTCATCCGTTCGGTTGCGATGGTCATTTAGGCTTTTCTATATATAGATGACAAAACTATTTCAGCAAGAGTGATTAGACTACTCTCTCAAGTTCTGTGGCAGGACTGCTCAACCTTTGCCACTCTCATTATGAGTGCACATCTTGCCCATCATTCTCCTCCTTTCGCACTGTACCTGCTAGTTGGTGCCCTTAGAGTCCACAGCACCAGCTGTATACTAATTGTATAACAATATTCCAGCAGGGAAGTAGCTATGAATATTTCCTTACTATCATCTACAAATAGAAAAGACAGCAGTCACTAGATGTTTTCACCCCAACACACTTTCAAATATTGAGTGACTATCTGTTGTCTATTAAAACAGAAGTCTTTTTGCTTTCTCCAGACAGGATAAGGAAAAGAAAGGGAGGAGATGTTGTTGCTGGTTATCTTTAAAATAAATCATTTATTAAAGTGAGATGTCTGTCTACAACAGACACATGTCAGACACTGTCAGAAAAGATGTGCTGGAGAAGCTGGAAGTACAATATGACTATCTACCAAATCTTCTCTGAATCATTTTATGCAAAAACTCTAGGCAAAGCTATACCAAACTAATACCAGGAAATTCAGCATAAACTACAATTATAAAACACACCATAAATTGTTCAGGTTTGTATCTGATAGCTGTAGTTTCTGTACAGAAGAGCATATAACTGATCTTCCTAAGGTGGGGTTTATATGATTTAAAACAAACAACAAGTACTTTGAAAATGGAAAATGGGGGATAAAAGGGGAGTGTTGGGGGACATCTATAATACTGTCAACAATAAAATAAAATGGCAAATGAATATTTCTCAAATAAATTGGATTTTTATTAAAATAATTTAGAATTATTAGCAATTTAGCAGCTGCTGAAAATTTTGTGGGCAAAGGAAATTTGTTTCCTTTAATTGAGAGCAAAGTGAAGTCCCAGGTGTGTGTATTATTATGGCGGTAAGTTTGTATACTTCTTCAATTAAAAACAAAATAAAACAAAACAAAACAAATGAAATCATTGTTTGTTCATGTTTTTCCCCCATTTATATCACTTGTTATAAATAATATTTATAGTTTGAATCAATATGGGGGCAATAAAAACATTCAGTAGCTTTTTATTCATGTTTGTCCTTCAAGTGTTGGTTGGTGAGTGGATATTAATACCCAGAATAGTTCAGAAGACAAATGCATAGCACTCATATCAACGTTTCTAGCATTATATCACAAGATTGTTTTTCTGTTTATCCTTTGTCTTGTCAAGTAGGATGTACTATAATTTAGGAAAAGCATTCTGTCAATTTTATTCCCAAGTTCTTTATCACGTAAAATTCATGAGAGAAATATTTATTAAAGAATGAAATTGTCTTTTTGCCTTTATGGGTCATTTCCTAATTATAGTACCAATTGTCTATTACATGAGGTGTTTAAACTAGGAAAAAACTTAGGAGAGATGTGATTTTTATAAAAGTGACTCAATCTACAGAAAGTTTTACTGTTTCATCCTCTAAATTGAGCTGGATTGTCTATACCTGTTATTGAATCACGAGTTAATAACATTTCCTAAGATGCTGCAAAAATATTTATATAGATTTAACTTTATGTTTCAATATTTGTGCAATAGTACATTTATTGTAAAGTTTTATTTTATTAATAACTTTTTATTATTATAGTAATATCATACGCATTTCAAAATACTTTAAAATATGGAAAATCAATAAATGGAAAAAAAAACACCTTATCTGTAACCCTCATTTTCTCAGTTATTTCTTCTTAGACATGAATACTATTAACTAATTCTTTTGTAAATTTTATGATCTTGATTTCCACATTTGAACAAGAGAATACTCATTTTACCTCATTAATAAAGCTTTATTAGTAGTTCTTTGAGTATTATTATTTTCAACTAATAAATATCTGGATTTTTCACTTCTACTTTTTCATATTTCTTATTAAATTTTGTTTTATTTTTTCATGTGTCCTCAAGTTTATAATGTTGTTTTCCTAAATTATAGAATTAAATGCCTGTTTTAAAAATTATATTAATCCAATACTTTCCAATAAAAATTTCATGGGGCTTATGAAAATCTATATTCTCTGAGTGCTTGCATTGAAAACCTTTATTCTTTAATAATATTTTGACTTGCTATTTCTAAATCATATCTTTCTCCCTCAGAGTGGCATAAGTGGGTCTTCTGGCCTTGTCATGCCATGAAGGAGTAAAGTCAGGCTTCAGAGACTGATATTCTTTCCCTTGCAGAAATTCCTTTTTAATTTTCTTTCCTGATTGGATAATTATAAATTAAAGTTGGTGATTAATCAACAGTTTGTAGCCATAGATATCTTCCTTTGAGGCATTCCTTAGAGGGTTCAAATTAATGTTTTCAACTATTAAATTGTTTTTTATTTCATTGATTGTAAAAGTCCTTTGCTTTATTCTTACTACCTGATTATACCTGATATAAATTCTGAAACAAGAATTAATTTTTCTTCATTATTAATTTATTTCAAAAGAGTAACTTTCCAAAGTTATATCACCATTATAATAATCTGATTATCATTTAATAGGACAGGAGTAAAAGGAAGACAAGACAACATAGGCATACCATTTATACAGCTTTTCCAGGAAGCTGCAGTTAACAATCTAGTCTGTTCCCTGCAAATCTCTGGGGGAGGTACTGGACAATAGACACATGCCCAGTGAGGTCTAAGTGACGTGGGAAGGTGCTCATTGTCAGTCACACCTGGGAACCAGTCAGTGAGCAGTTGGCATGGCCACTGCAAGGGCACGGAATCTGAGATATTTAACTCCTGAACAAAGGAGCCCCTCACTCTTGGCTCTCTCTCTCTCTCTCTTGCTGCTTATCCCTGACCCCTGGCTTGTGACGCTCTCCCACCCTGAATTCATCCACGTGACCCATAGTCATGTGCAACTGACATGGGCTGAATCTAGCCAGATGCACTTCCAGACTCAGTTCCACCATGGAAGGGAGCTCAGGACACTTGCCCTACTTTTTGCTCTGCCAGAGCCCCAGCTGCACCTTATGTAGAACCCGAGTAAGGCATGGGACTTGGCCAACTGAGAAATAGAATTCCATGCCAATAAAAGCATTCACTTTCCTGTGTGAGTCTTAGAAAATTCATTTTCTGAAGATATCATAAAAACCTTAAGCACACTAATGTCAGGGAAATTGGACCCACTGATTTCTCTGGCAACAGTTCTATGGGAGGAAAGACTGATACGTGTTAAAAACTGGGGCATGCTAGCACAGCATACATACATATACTTTTCTAGCTTTACTGTAACAGGTCCACACAGACACCACAAAACCAGTCCATTGCAATGGCTCCTGAAGAGATGAAGAAAACTATATGACAGATGCTGGAGATAGATTTTCAACTGAATATTTAGAGCATACTTCTTTTAAAATGATTGAGTAGAACATGTAAGGACTGGAGTGGAAGTAGGAAATTGTTCTTTATCAATGTCATTTGTTGTCATCTACCGAGAACACAGAAGCTTCTTGGGCTTTACAAACATACAGTAGGTCCTCGGGTTACATCGGAGATCCATTCCTACCAATTGACGTAACTCGATTTTGGCCGTAAGTCGGAACCCATCTACGTAAGTACCTACATCACTCACATGGAGCACACACAGCAGTAATGAAGTGAAACAGTAAAAACAATTTAAAAGAAAGATAATTCCTCACCTTGACTTGCGGTAAATGAATAATAGAAAACATAAAGCACATATGTACATACGTCGAAATGACGGAACTTTTTTTTTTTTTATAAATAAATGGGAGATGATGAAGTAACCACGAAACAACATACATTGAGTCCGACGTAACCTGAGGACTGTCTGTACTGCCCTCAACCCAGCACATGCATGGGGAATATTTGAAATGTCAAGAAATGTATTCCCTTTTTTACTTTGTATATTAAACCCCATTCTTCATAGACAATTTTGGAACCAGTATCTCTGTAAACATAATAAGCACCAAGTAAAAGAGGAAAGGCAGATCAGTCAGTCTCACATCCCACGGGGTGTACTGGTGTCAAGGAATGTCACTCAAGACAGAGTCAGGGATTATTTGAGCCCCAACCAAAACGTATAATTTGTCACCTAATTTGTCTTATGAAAAAGAACCACAGATACAACCTATGTCTCATGTCTTCTCAGGTCAAACAACACACAATGAGCAAGCACTAAACATTAGAAATCGACTTAAAGTCTAGGCTTTTCATGCTATAGAATGAACCCCGATTTTAGAGAAAATATCTTTAGCACACAAAGAATGTGTGGATTAAGAATGCTCTACACACATAACTGAAAAACCGTGCTAGGAATTGATAGCAGTTGATCTTATTTCATAAAATAAAATGGAAAAATAGCAGCAACACCAAAAACACAATACTTTTAGGGTTTGGGGGGACATTTTGTGATAAAGAAGAAATAGACAGTGTCCTAACTTGAATTCTTGAAAATAGTGGGCCTAAGGCAAAGTATAGATGTTAATGTTTTATTGGAGGGGTGGAATTTCAGGAAAGCAAAAATGAGGAAACGTGAGATAGGGAAGCAGCCAGGCCACTCCACAGTAATCACAGCGGAGTGCTTTATTGCAGGGGAAGTTTCACAGATACTGTAGGGAAACAATGTGTCTCGGAAACAATTGACTACAGAATAATCAATTTATCTGAGGCCTCCTTTCCATTTCAGTTTCTCCTTGGGCAATGTTTGCCTCATAAAACATCAATCTCTTCACTCTTTTGGATTCTGTTAACCAGCCCTTATGGGCAGCTCCTGTGACAGCAGAGTCTTTCAGTGGGTCTATTCAGATGCAAACCAACGGGATCTGCTTCAGCCCTTACCATGTTAGAGCAATAGATAAGAAATTATAGCCGAAACCAGTTTGGCTCAGTGGATAGAGTGTCGGCCTGCAGACTGAAGGGTCCCAGGTTCGATTCCGGTCAAGGGCATGTACCTTGGTTGCAGGCACATCCCCAGTAGGGGGTGTGCAAGAGGCAGCTGATCGATATTTCTAACTCTCTATCCCTCTCTCTCTTACTCTCTGTAAAAAATCAATAAAATATATTAAAAAGAAATTATAAACTCCAGATATGTATACAATGCATAATACATATGTAATAAGTAATTGAAACTTTGTGTATCATTGAGTTTTCTTACCATTGAAGGACAGAAACAACAGTCATATATGACAAAAATAAATGGGTATAGCTATGTTGAAATACAATTATATTTAAAAATAAAAGTTGTGGGGTGGATATGCCAACAGGTCATAGTTTAACAAATCCGACAATAGAGAATGCACCGAGGTCCTCTTGTCCTGGAGGAGACTGAAGACAGTGTTGTTGGGAGATAAGGTGATTACCCTGTTAGTCAGAGATTTAAAACTAGGGAGACAGTCTAGTTACTATGCCAAAGACTTAAAAAGAAAACATTATTATAATACCAGAGGCCTCATGCATGAAATTCGTGCATTCGGGGGTGGGGGGTCCCTCAGCCCAGCCTGCACCCTCTCACATTCTGGGAGCCCTCAGGGGATGTCCAACTGTCACAGAGGCAGGAGAGGCTCCCACCACCACCACCGCTGCCTTCACCAGCTATGAGCCTGGCTTCTGGCTGAGTGGCTCTCCCCCTGTGGGATCACACTGACCTCCAGGGGGCAGCTCCTGCCTTGAGCGGGATCAGGCCAAAACCAGCTCTCTAACATCCCCTGAGGGGTCCCAGATTGCGAGAGGACGCAGGCCAGACCGAGGGACACCACTGGTGCACGATTGAGGCTGGGAAGGGATGTGGGAGGTTGGTCAGCTGGGGAGGGACCGAGGGAGGGCTCCAGGGGGTGTCCAGCCCATCTGGCTCAGTCCCAATCTGCCAGACCCCAGCAGCAAGCTAACCTACCAGTTGGAGAGTCTGCCCTTTGGTGATCAGTGCACTTCATAGCATTTGGTTGAGAGGCCTTAGCATATCATTAACCCTTTGCACTCACTTGCTTTTTTCTCAATTCCTTTATTCTACTCAGGATTTAATTTTTTAAATACCCCAGATTTTACAAAGCGTGGCAGTAGAATAAAAAACTGGAGTTTCTTTTCATACAAACTTATTTATTTGGATTTTTTTTTATATTTCAAGTTATTGATACATTCAAAAAGTAATTGACATACGAACTGCTACCGATGCTAATCGTGTCGAGTCACACTCTACATCCGAGTGCAAAAGGTTAACATATTAGAGGCCTGGTGCACAAAATTCGTGCATTGGGGGGGGGGGGTGTCCCTCAGCTCAGGCTGCACCCTCTCCAATCTGGGACCCCTTGAGGGATGTCTGACTGCCCATTTAGGCCCGATCCCAGTAGGACATCTCTCTCACAATTCAGGACTGCAGGCTCCCAACTGTCCTCCCCTGCAGTCCTGGTCCCCCCCAACTGCCCTCCCCTGCAGGCCTGCCCCCCCCAACTGCCCTCCCCTGCTGACCTAGTCTCCCCTAACTGCCCTCCTCTGCCAGCCTGGTCACCTCCAACTGCCCTCCTCTGCTGGCCTGGTCAACCCTAACTTCCCACAATTGACCTCCCCTGCAGGCCATCTTATGGTGGCCAATCTTGTGTCCACATGGGGGCAGCCATCTTTGACCACATGGGGGCGGCCATCTTGATGTGACAGTCAATTTGCATATTACTCTTTTATTAGATAGGATTACTCTTTGATTGATTAAATGGACAACTGGATGACCACTTAGCATATTAGGCTTTTATTATATAAGTTGATAAATGGAATAAAAAATGTAACAATATATTATTTAATTCTTAATAAAATACAAATGAATATAGATTATCTATTTAAAATGGGGTCCCAGAAGAAAAAGCATGCATATAATAAAGGGTGAGAAAAAGATGCAAATTTTAAAAAGCTAAAATTGATTTCAAAATGCAAATAAAAATAAAAATCAACATTTAGATCACATAAGAATAAGAAATTTGGAGCTTTCTGGAAATCCTTCACATGGTAGGAAAATACTAGTAGATTACAAAATGTAGAGGTAATTGAGCAAAAATAGAAGGAAATGGTTGTTGAAAAGGAATGAGGGTAATATGAATTGAAAATATTTGATTTTCAATGTGAAACAATGAAACCGCCCAGAACAAATAAAAAGCTAACATAAAACATAAAACGAATGATACCTCTCTGTAACTAATAAGAGGCCTGATCCTTCAACTCTGAATAAATCAAAGTGTTTCATGAAAATTTAATGGGAAACATCTATTCCTAGTGATATTTTGAAAAATTCAGTTTTGAAAAATTTTCTTTAGAGAAGCCAAACAGGATAAACTGGGAACTCATAACACAATTCAAGGCAAACTTTCATAATTCTTGACATGTAAAACTAAGTACAAGAAAATACAGCAAGCTTTGCTCTAATAATAGTGGAATTGTTCTAATTGCTATAATAACTAAACCCAAATGGAATGGCTTAACTCATTATGAAATTGTCATGAATGGATTTAATTTCTGTCACTCAACCGTCACTTATGGTTTCCTCAACATCTGCATCTAGGGAGACAGGTGTTCTTCATAGCCATGGACTGAAGTGACACTTGCAGTTTCTATTTATATTTTCACAGTAGGAATTCGGATACTTGGTTACATCTTCTTGCAAAGGAATCTGGAGAATTGTGGTCTAAGCAGTGTGCATAGAAATATAAGGAGGTTGATTGCACTAGCAAACTGAGCCTCTGCCACTACATCTTCAATAGATTTGATGAGAAAATAGTGAGGTCTCTAATGTTTAATTAAAAAAAAAATGTATAGTAAGTCCTCTGCTATTTTTCCTGGTAATCTGATCTGTATCTTATAATTTCTATTTTTAAAACTTCAGTCTCTCAGCCAAAATATTCATAAATCATGAGTCAACTTTTCTACTCATTTGACTTGTTCTTTTTTATCTAAATTAACAATATACTCATGCCATAAATCTCATATATCCAATAATGGTTTTAAGTTTTGGAAATGTTACCCTATCCTCATAATTATTTCATGTCAAATATTATTTATAGCTACACACACACACACAATCAGCATGGTAGCTATTGTTTCTGAAGATGATTCTATAACTTTAAAAATCCCCAAAATGAAATAAGGTTGTTGAACAAAGAAGTGGAATTATTTTTTTTACTAATCTTGTAAAAATTTAATACTCTATATTAAAAAAAAGAGTCCCATAACAGGTAGGATTTTCAAATACTGTGAGTTTAAGAATGAGTGTGTTCCAATGCATGAAGATTTAGAATGGCATAAATATCCTTTTCTCTATTCTGGGATATTTATATTATGATAAATCTGAGTGTAGATGGTATTAAACAGTTCAATTTAGATTCAGTGAATGGAAGAAAATGGAAAAAATGAAAATTAATTGTCTTATATGTTTTGCATTAACAAAATAGTATTCATTTGTATGTAAATTTTCTTAATTGTATTACTAAATGTAAGAAATGGTTCATAAACAAGTCAATCATATCTGATATAGAAGACATAAAACACCATTTCCATATTAGACTTCCTTTGAAAAACAGATGTTTAATTCATGGTAATTAATTTATAATAATTGCATGCCATTAATAGGAGAATATTTGTTAACCTGAAGAATATAATTACAATGACTTGCTATTGATTCTCTGACAAACCAAGATAGATGGTGTAGCAGATCCTTAATTTAACTGACACAAAATGTAAAAGCTAAAAGTAGATTAAAAATCAAGCTAAAATTCTCAGGCTAAATAATCCTCCCAAATAAATTTTAAAGAGTGCTTTGCCTAATTCAGAGCTTTTATTTAACATATTTCTATTTATAATGTATAGTTCTAAAAAGTAGTTTTACTCAGATAAAAATTTACAATTTAATTCTAGTTAGCAATAAAAACAAAAACAAACAAACCAACAAAAAAAGTCTTGATACAAGCTACAATATGGATGAACATGAACAAATTAGGCTAAGCGAAAGTATCCAGGCTCAAAAGACTACATATTCTCTTTTTTTTTTTTCTAATCCCCACCCGAGGACATTTTTTTTCATTGATTTTTGGAGTGGAAGGGAGAGGGAGAGACTGAGAGAAACACCAATGTGAGAGAGACATCAATTGGTTGCCTCCCACATGCCCCCAACCAAGGCCAGGAGCCTGCAACCGAGGTAAATGCCCCTTGACCAGAATCAAACCCAGGACCCTTCAGTCCACAGGCTGACGCTCAATCCACTGAATCAAACTGACTAGTACAAAAGACTATAAATTTTCTTAATTACAAATTGACATGAAGTGTCCAGAAAAGGCAAATATAAAGAGACATTTGTATATTTTAACAGTTATCAGGTTACAAAGGTAGGAATGAGAAGTTATTTCAAATGGGTGCATTGGATTTTTTGAGAGTGATGAAATGTTCAAAAATTGAATTGTGGTGTACAACTCTAAATTTTATTTAAAAATGACTTAATACTTTTGAGTGAGTGATTTTTACTTTGTATATATTTTACCTTCATAAAGCTGTTAAAAGTACCATAATTTACAATATTTGTATGTGTCATTGAATTGGCTTTGACTCCTGGCAACCCTATAATTGAATGATGTCTGCATGTTTTTACCTCAACTGCCCTGCTCAGCTCCTGTAGACTCGTGCATATAGCTTCATTCATGAAATAAATCCATCTTGTATTTCTCTTCCTCTTCTACTTTTGCCTTCTATTTTTTTCAGCATTATTTTCTTTGCTAAAGAATCCTGTCTTTTTCATAATGAGCCTGAATTAAGACAGCTCTTGTTTTGTCATTTTTGCCTACAACAATGTTTTAGGTTTAATTTGCTCTTGGACCACGTGTTCATCTTTTTGGCAGCCCAGGGTATCTGTAGAGCTCTTCTTTATCCCCATATTTGAAATGAACTAATGTTTTCCTACCAGCCTTCTTCACTGTCCAACATAATAAATGGTAATAAGAGTGTGTGGTCGCTAATGACAGAACTTTGCTCTTGGTGATCTTCCCTAAGTCTTCCACTGCTGCCCTTCTTTGTCTCAAACTTCTCTTAATTTGTTGGCTTCAGTTTCCATTTGAATGGATGACTGAACCAAGGAAAACAAAATCTTTAACACTTTCAATGTCTTAATTATCTATGTTGAAGTTTTAAGGCTAAAAGTGAAAAATTGTATAATACTCTCAAAAGATTAAGAAAAAGTATATGTTACAATTCCATATTCATTAATTCTATAAACTAGAGCTATAAGGGATCTCATCAACCTGATAAAGGGGGCCTGAAAAAGACTAATACCCTATTTAACAATGAAATACTGAATGCTTTCCCCTAAGACCAGGAGAGGGAAAAACATGTTTGGCCTTACCAATCTTCTTTAATATCACATTGAATGCCTAGTCGGTGCAATAAAGTGAGGAAAGAAAAAATAGAGGTGAGAGACATCTATCTTGTAAAGATGAAAATGGAACTATTTCTACCCACAGATAATATGACTGGCTTCAGTCATAAAAAGACCAAGGAATCTACAAAATGTTAATATAATAAATGAATTTGGCAATTTGATAGAATTCCAGGGTAAATCATAAGTATCAGGTGCTTCGTTATGTACTAGCAATAAACAATTGTTACTTGAAGAATTTTAGACTAACATTTGTAATAGTACCAAATATTGTTAAAGATTAGATATAATCTAAGAAGCTGTGTGAGGTTCTACATGTTAAAAACATGAAAAAACTGAGGAAGAGATTCAAATAAAACCTACAGAAAAAGAGAGATCATCTTCAAGGAAGGCTTTTCAAATTTAATTAATAGTTTCAGTGTCATGATCACAGTATCAGAAGATGTTTTGTTATAATAAGAAGCTAATCTTAAATTTATATAGAAATTCAAAGTACAGTAGCCAAAATAATTTTGAAACAAAATAACAAATTTGGAAAATTTATATATATATTTTTATTTTAGGAGTTTATGAAACAATAGTGAAAAGCTAATTTAGGCATTCATGATCAACGAAACAGAATCGAGTCCAGAAATAGTCCTAAATATGTACAGTTAATTGATTTTTTCATTAGGGAGTAAAAGCAATTATTGGAGAAAGAATATTATTTTCAGCAAAAGGTGTGAATTGGACATCTCTGTTAAAATCAAGTGAACAATAACCATTTTAGAGAACATGTGAAATATATTCAAAATATATTATGAATATAAAATGATACTTAAATCCATTACATTTTATTTAAACATTTTAGGAGAATGTCTTTGTAGTCTTTAATTTGTCAGAGAGTTCTTAGACATAAGATATGGACATAATCTGTATATATAAAAATAATATATTGGACTTCATCAAAATTAAAAAAATTGGGTGTTTTTAAAAGCCAATGTTAAAAAATATAGTGAGAAGACAACCCATAAACTGGGAGTGAATATTTGTAAAATTTATTCTTGCTAAATAATTTATTTTTAAAACAGAGAATAAAAGCTCAGGATATAAGAAAATAAATAACCCAATTTGAAAATGAGCAAAAAGTTTAAACAGGCTATTCACTAAATAAAATACAAGAATGGCAACAATCACAGGAAAAGATGTTGAATTATTAGTTATTAGTGGACTACAAGTTAAAAAATATTGCTGTCACATCTTCTCATGTGATAGGAGTAACTGGAAATCTCACACATGATTGCAAGAATGAAAAATGGTATATGGGACAGTATTTGGAAATTTTTTAAATATTAAATGTAAACTTGTCATATAAAATCCAGTATACTACTTCTAGGTATTTATCCAAATAAAACTTATGTTGACAAAAAACCTGTTTACACATGTATATTTGAAGTGTATTAATAGTCTTTAAAAACTGGAAACAACCCAAATGTCTTTCATCTAGTGAATGAATGAAGTGTTGGATATACACACAATGAACTACTACATAGCATTACAAAGGAACCAATTACCAAAATATGCAGGGTATGAATAAATCTCAAATAAATTATTCAAAGTGAAAGAAACCAAACTTAAGAAAACTACATACTGTATATTTATAAGGCATTCTGAAACTTCCATAAGTATAAAGACAAAAGAGATAGTTGTTGTAAAGATATGTTGGTTAAAATCAAACATTAAGCATTTTTTAGAAGGGTAATAAGTTTAATTATGGTAGTAAATACTATAGGCTTTTGTCAAAACACATAGCACTATACACAAAATGGTTGACTTTCATTATATATAGATTATCCTATACTAGAAGCCTGGTGCACAAGACTCATTCTCTGGGGGTGAGGGGTGTCCCTCAGCCCGGCCTGCACCCTCTCACAGTCCAGGAGCTCTTGTGGGATGTCCGACTGACAGCTTAGGCCCACTCAAGGAGTGGGCCTAAGCAGTCAGTCGGACATCCTTAGTGCTGCTGCAGAGACAGAGAGAGGCTCCCGCCACCACTGCTGCACTCTCCAGGTGTGAGCCCAGCTTCTGGCTGAGCAGGGCTCCCCCTGCATTGAGCATCATTCCCCTGGTGGTCAGTGTGAATCATAGTGACTGGTTGTTCTGCCATTTGGTAGATTTATATATTACCCTTTTATTATATTATATTATGATCTATAATAATAAAAGTGTAATATGCTAATTAGGCCAGATGTCCTTCCATATGTCCTTCCTTCTGGCAAAGCCAGAGCAGGTAGGGGCCATAGCCGAGGCGGCAGAGCACGGGGCCCAGGGCCAAGTTCTTTGCACGAATTTCGTGCATTGGGGTGCACAGCGGTGGTGCACGGGGCCCAGGGCCAAGTTCCTTGCATGAATTTTGTGCATTGGGCCTCTAATAATATAATAATTAATAAATAAACTCTAAGTTTCATATTCTCACAACTGTAAACTTACTTTAGCTCCATCCTGTATATAGTATATTTTACCAATTAAATACGAAAGTGTTACTTAAAAGAGATTAACATATGATATTTGCTGCAAAGGGTGAGATTTCCTTCTTTTTTTATGGCTGTATAGTATGCCACAGCTTTTTATCTACTCATCTACTGATGGGTACTTGGTCTACTTCCAAGTCTTGGCTATCCTATATAATAAAAGCCTAATATGCTAAGTGTCCAGTCATCTGGTTGTCCATTCAACCAATCAAAGTGTAATATGCTAATGATATGCTAAGGCAGTTCAACCACTCGCTATTATGTGCACTGACCACTAGGGGGCAGACAGTCAACAGCTCAACCAGTTGCTATGACGTGCAGTGACCATGAGGGGGCAGATGCTCCAACTGGAAGGTTAGCTTGCTGCTGGGCTCCGGCCAATCGGGACTGAGAAAAATGGGCCAGACATGCCCTGGAGCCCTCCCATGGTCCCTTCCCTGATAACCAACCTCCCGCATCCCTCCCTGGCCCCTATCGTGCACTGTAGGGTCCCTTGGCCTGGCCTGAGCCCTCTTTCAGTCCAGGACCCCTCGGGGGATGTTGGGAAGCTGGTTTCAGCCCGATATCACAGGCCAGGCCAAGGGACCCCACTGGTGCACGAATTCATGCACCAGGCCTCTAGTTGTAAATAATGCTGCAATTAACATAGGGGTGCATATATTGTTTCTGATAGGTGTGATGTATTCCTTCAGACATATTCTCAAAAGTTTAATCACTGGGTTATAAGGCAGACTCATAGATACAGAGAACAGACTGACAGATCTCAGAGGGGATGGATTGGAGGGCTGGGTGAAAAAGGTGAAGATTTTAAGGAAAAATATATTTATTTTGTAGACAGACAACAGTATGGTAATTACCAAAGGCAAAAGGGAGTTTGGGGAAGGTAGAAGAGAGCAAAGGGGAGATAAATGGTGATGGAAGGAGACTTGATTTTGGGTGGTGAGCACACAATACAATATACAGATGATGTATCATTGAATTGTACCCCTGAGACCTATATAATTTTATTAATCAATGATACCCCAATAAATTCAATATAAAAGAAAAAAAGAGATTAACTTGTATATCTTTCTTGATAAAAATACTATTTTTATGAATTACTTTGATTTTGCAGTAGGCAAAATTAACTCTTGCTTAAATTATATACACCACCATTTTTTCAAGAGGGAAATAGCAGATGGGTAATTAATGCTCTTTCTAATGAGAAACATCTTTCAAAAAATATTGGTTTGGTTTCTATAGTACATTGCAAGTGGCAAGATCATATTCTGAAGTACTTGGCTTATTATAACTTCTGAGGGTGATGTTGCTGAAAATGAATAATGCATAGTTATTCCCCAGCTCCCCATATGTGTAATACAGTTTCAAACAGTTATGTATGCTTTTTCAATTCAAATGCATTTTACTATTGTGTGATATAAATCATATATTTTACTATGGCCCAGTGCACCAATTCGTGAATGGGTGGGGTCCCTCGGCCTGGCCGATGATTGGGGCCAATCAGGGTCATCTCACTTAGTCCCGATCAAGGCTAATGGGGGCCAGCCAGGCCAGGGAGGGACCGTGGGAGGTTGGCTGGCTGGGGAGGGTTCCAGGGTGTGTCCGGCCCATCTTGCCCGTCCTGATCGGCCAGACCCCAGTAGCAAGCCAAACCACCAGTTAGAACATCTGCTCCCTGGTGGTTAGTGCACATCACAGTGACTGGTCAAGTGGTCGACCAAATGGTCAACCGATTGATCGAACACTTAGCATATTAGGCTTTTATATATATAGATTCTAATTAAAAGGTATATGTAGCTAAAACACATAAAACTATTTCTGTGGAGGGTCTGGTAGCAATAGGGTCAGTAGGGTCAGGCTAGGTATGTAACAATCTAATTAACATGAAGTACATTTTATGTCAATTTAATTTAAATGACATCAAAACTTTTTTAGATGAGGAAATCACATAAAAATATAAAATCACTAGTGATTCCTATGATGGTTGTTTAAAATATTCTGGGGCATACCATGGACTTTAATAATTCACATAGTTCTAGAAAAGACATGCAGGATCATTATCTGTTTATGTAGATTATCTCTGTGGGGTAGGAAGGAGTACTTATTGTGAATTTCTATTGAATACCCAAACATCAAACTTTGTTGACCTCACCTGCTAAAGTAGTATACCATGAAATCATGTAACCATTTTTATAATCCCTCAATTCTATAATTTAATGTTTATTGAGTAATTTCATTGCAGTAATAATCCAAGACCGTCATGTATAGATGTGTTTACAGACATTAAATTAGATAGATATATAATTAGCTAAAGGAGAGATAAATTATTGATAGAAAGATCATAGAGAAGATATATGACATATGACAGTTAGATGATAGATAGACTAGTATTTAAAGTACATGTGAATTCAGAAGTACAAATTGGTAGTTATAAAATCATGGGGATGTAAAGTACAGCATAAGTAATATAGTCAATAATATTGCAATAATGATAAATTGTGTCAGATGGGTACTAGATTTACTAGGGTAATCACTTCACAAATTATATAAATACTAGTAGCCCAGTGCACAAAATTCATGCATGGGGGGTGGGGGTGTGAGTCCCTCAGCCCAGCCTGTACCATCTCCAATCTGGGACCCCTTGAGGGATGTCCGACTGCCTTCTCAGAATCCAGGACTGCTGGCTCCCAACTGCTCGCCTGCCTGCCTGCATTATTGCCCCTAACTGCTTCTGCCTGCCAGCCTGATCACCCACTAGCCACTCCCCTGCCAGCCTGATCGACACCTAACTGCTCTCCTGCTGGCCTGATTGCCCCTAACTGCCCTCCCCTGATGGCCTGGTCACCCTTAACTGCCCTCCCTTGCAGGCCTTGTATCCCCCAACTGCCCTTCCCCACAGGCCTGGTTCCCCCCCAACTGCCCTGTCCTCCCCTGCAGGCCTTGTCCCTCCCAAATGCCCTCCCTTACAGACCTGTCCCCTCCCAACTGCCCTCCCCTGCAGGCCTGGTCCCCCCGAACTGTCTTCTTCTGCAGGCCTGATCACTACCAACTGCCCTCCCTTGCAGGCCTGGTCTCTCCCAACTCCCCTCCCTGGTGACCATCTTGTGGTGGTCATCTTTGACCACATGGGGGCTGCCATCTGGTGTGTTGGAGTAATGATCAATTTGCATATTACCCTTTTATTAGATAGGATCTAATCACTATGATACAATATTATATATCAACTGTAATTAAAAAATAAAAAATAATTTTATAAAAAATAAATAGAAAAAGAAAAATATAAAGAACATGGGATAAAAACATATAGAATTCAAACATGAAAATAAAATTTTATAGTACTGCTTTTTGTGCTGAGTACATGTCCTTCTTAACTGATTTTAGAAAAAGAGGAAAGGAGAGGGAGAGATGGAGAGAGAAAAACATCTATGTGAGAATGAAACATTGATTGACTGCCTTCCACATATAATCCAACCAAGAATCAAACCAGAAACCTGGGTATGTGCCCTGAACAGAAATCTAACCCACAACATTTGTGTGTATGAGGCAACACTCCAACCAACTGATCCACCTGGCCTGGGCTGTATTCTTAATAGATACTTGTATGCTGCCTAATGATAGGCCCTGTGTATATATTAAATACATAGTATCTATGCATTGACAAATTATTTTCACAATTTAAACATACAGAAGTGAGGAAGACATGTGACAGTTTTACAAGGCTTTCACTTTAATATTCTTTGTTGGGACAATTACAGTTGACCCTTGAACAACATCGTTTGAACTGCATGGGAACTGTGTGGATCCACTATACATGGATTTTTCAAAATAAATATTGTAAATGTATTTTCTCTTTCTTATGATTTTATTAATAATGTTTTTTCTCTAGCTTACTAAATAACATGAATACTGTATATAAAACATATAACATACAGAATATGTGTTAATCTACAATTGTTATTGATAAGACTTCCAGTCTACAGGAGAGTATTTCTAGTAAGTTCTCAGGAAGTCAAAAGTTATATGGATCTTCAGCTGCATGGAATGGGCACTCCTTACCCCCACATTGTTCAGGGATCAACTGTACTCTTTTTCTAGGCCAGAGGGTATCCTTTTTCCTTTTTATCGCATAATACAGACATTTCTTATGAAATATATTAATTCCCCTAGAATTTAAAAGGTAAGAATGTACATATGGAGGACTGCCAGCAGATGAACATATTGGGGTTTTCCTCAATACAGAAATAGCTCCATGGTAATTAAAGATGGAGATGTTAAAGAGAAAATGAATATAAGAACTGACATTTTATAACTTTCCTATTGTATAAGTTAATTTAACTTGTTCTCCTAGAACTTATATACTTTTTTTTAATGCATGTGGATGCCAAACAATTTATAAAAACCAATTAGTTGGGAGTTTTTATGTATTGTCTGATTTAGAGCCACTAACCTATTTTAATGTCTCAGGTTCACCATTTCTATGTCAAGGGTAAAAATAATCACGCACTGAGAGATATTTAATGGGTAATAAAAGTACCACTTGAACAGAGAATTAGTAATATAACCTTTAAGCTCAGGCTCTCCCAGGTATAATATATAGCCATAGGAAAAATGGCTTATAATTAATTGTGTAATTTCAAGTTCTGTCTTTTTCATCACTAACTCTGTTCCCTTTTTGAAGAGGTATCCTTATAATGATAGAATCAGGTGAACAGAGTTACTTGATTCAAGTACCCATGATCAAAAAAAGAAAAGAAAAAACCTCTAGAAAAATGAGTTTATATCATTTACTCATTGTTTATATTTTGCATTTCTCATTCTCCAAAGGGAAGTAGAGGGATTTTATTTGTTCCATCAGAGTCCTTTATGTCATTTCAGAGTATGAAGACTAGCAGGCCAAAAGATTAACCATTAGGTTTGAATAGACATGAGTCATTTTGCTGCTTGCTAATTAATTTGGAAATAGCTTTATGATTTCAAGGAAATAATGCTATTTTTTGAGTACAACTTTAAATAGTTACTCACAAAATAAGCTTTATTTTCATAAAAGAAAGCAAATCACATTTAGAAATGTCATCTTTAGAAGAATAAATGTTTTTATCTGGCTTTAATATCTCAAGTAGCATATTAATGTGTTATAATTTTCACTGCCTTTGCTTAATATATTTAAAATATCTAAAATATTTGCATCAAAAATATACAAATAAGGAGAATTGTTTCAAAACAACACATAGAAACAAAAAAACTGAACACTTTCAAAATATAAGTGGTTTTTTTTTTAAAAGAGAGACACATTTGAATAAAGATAATTATGACCATTGATGGCTCTGGAAGTCAACATGATAAGCAAAAATGAGTCACTGGTAACTTCTAATTCAGAATCATGGTTACATATACCAGAGTTGTACTGTACATAAAGTGACCTCTATGAATATCATATAATCCAAAAATTATATTGAGTTGAATTCAAATTTAAAAAAAGATAAGTAACAATAATATTACAAACTGTATAACATTATTTCCAAAAGTATATTTCTTCTTAGTTTACACTTATATGGTGATTATTATTTTTAAATTGCAAAGTCACATTACATTGTGTATTAGGCATATAATGTAAATGTGTACCTTATAGTTGATTTTTGTCTGTATTATAAATGTCATTTTCAAAAATCACTATCAAACTATTGAAAAAGTTGTTTTAAGTGTAATTTAGAAACAGAAAATTAGCTGATCTTATCTAGTGAATAGGCTGTTTTGACTTTGAAGGAATGAAACCCACATAATCACTTTAATAATACTAATGAAACCTGATAGGTTCACATTTACTAGTTAACTGGAAACACTAAATGCCATTTCTAATGAAGCCAGTGGTCAGATATGATTGGAATATATTTTCCCACTAACAGGAGAATATAATGTTCTTGTTATTCAGAATACTTTCTGGAATTTGGAATCCTTGCATTGCTGTTTGATTCATACAAAATATTCTGGGTTTACATATCACATGAAATTTTAAAAGCCCGTCAGGCCTTTAGGATAGAAAGTGCTAACACAATGGCATCAGTTTGCATATTCTTCTTATCTTCTTTCCTCCAGTCTTGTTCCCCAAATCTTTGTTTTCATTGCAACTAAGATATACATTTTATCATGTCACGCTTGTTTATAATCTTATATTGTTTTTTCATTCTCTACAGGATAAATCCATCTACTGTTATCTTCAAAAAGCTTCATCAACCTGTTCTAGTCTTCCTTCCCAGTATTATCTCTTCCCACTCAATTTGTGCTTTAGTCTTACTGAACTACTATAAGTTCTTTAATATGATCTGTGCTTCTTCATTTCTATAGTTTCAATTCTGCTTCCTCTTCCTGGAATGCTCTCCTCTCCTTCCTATCTTATGCATCCGGTCTAGTGATATGAGATTTCCCTTCAATATACTAATTTTCTTGAAACATTTATTCAGCCATGACTATTTTGTGGTGTCTTTCCTATTTATTTATGCTGATAAAATTTATTTATATGACATTTATTCCAATTAAATATTATACTATTTACCCTGGGTGTCTCTTAATAGATTGCATGTTGCTTGAGAGTAGAGGCCTTTTGTATTCCAACTCTTCCTCAATGATTAGAATAGACTTGCTATGTAGGAAACTCCAAAATAGTTTTATGAATGCCCATATGATTTAACATTGGTTATATAATACTTTAACTTATATATCTACATTCATATAGACCAGTGATGGTGAAACTATGACACGCGTGTCAGCACTGACATGCGTAGCCATTTCTGATGACACGCGGCCGTTGAGGCAGCCACGTGCCGAGGATGAAACATTTGCTGCTCCTGAGGATGAAATATTTGCGACTAGAGTCTTGGAACTCCAAGACTCTAGTAGCAAATGTTTCATCCTCCCATATTAGACACTCTGTGCTGGAGGTCTGTAGGCCAAAACAACAGAAATCCAGCACAGAGCGTCTGGTTCTGGGACTTCTGGTTAAGCCGGGATCTTTGCCCTCACTTCCGCCGGCAGAACAGGGAGCAGTGGAATGCAGCGGGGATGCATCTCTGGGGGCCCTGCCATTACCAGTAACCAAATAACAGTTAACTACAGCAACCATTATCTACTGTTCTGGGGTGTCATGGATTTCTAATCCATCATTACTGAGATAAGTGAGGGGGAGGCTGGGAGAGGCGAGGGTTTGTGGTGTGCTATGGGTGCCGTTTCCTGCCATTAGAAATAGTGGCAGCCATTTTAATTCACATAAGGAACACCATCTTGCTCCATAGTGCAGACTCCATTTCACCACTATTACTGTTGTGCATCCTTATTAACCCCTATTTCTGCTTATTAACCCTGCCCTTTCCTAAAAGACAGTTATATGCACCATTTTGTGGTTAGTTAGGCTAGTTAACCCCTAATTGCCTGCAGACCTAACAAGCTATCTATAATTATATCTTCTGTCACTGCCCCCTGATGCAGAACCCAAAAAATAAAAAAGTAAGGTTAAGTAAAGGAAGTGGTAGTAGCAGTGGCCAACCCTTTCAAGAGACATGGACTGAGATGTATGGCTTTATAGAAAAAAATGGCAGATCATTTTGCGTTCTATGTACTGAAACGGTAGTAAGCAGAACATGAAATATAAATAGACATTTTGAAACTAATCATTCCCAGCTCTTGGAAAAAAGTGAGGATGAAAGGAAGGAATACATTTCCAGGCAGCTACACCTTTATAAGAGCCAATCTAATTCCATCCTTAAATTTATGAAAGGCTCTACAAATATAACATCTGCAAGTTTGAGCATTGCTCACTCTATAGCTCAGCATGGAAAAGCGCTCAGTGAGGGAGAATTTATTAAGGAAACTCTCCTAAGATGTGCACCAGTTCTTTTTCACGATATGCAGAATAAAGAAGCAATTATTAAGAGAATATCTGAGTTACCACTCAGTAGAAATATCATAAAAGACCGAATAATGAGACTGAACACAAACGTACAACATCAATTAAAGAGAGACATAGGAAGTGTAAATATTTTTCGATCTCTCTTGATGAAACTATTGATGTCACATCACATGCTCAGTTGGCCATTACTGGTCAATATTCTGATGGTCTCACAATGAGAGAAGACTTGATAAAGTTAGTATCAGTGTCAATAAGTAAATCAGGAAGCGAAATATGTAAGGTTGTTATACAAACGTTTCGTGACCTAAGCATTGATATCTCTAAAGTTGTGTCAGTGATGACAGATGGAGCACCAAATATGGTGGGGGAAAAAGTCGGATTTGTCAAATTATTTACAGAAGCTATTGGACATCCGATTGTGCCTTTTCATTGTATTATCCATCAGGAGGCTTTATGTGCCAAGGCAGGATTCACTGATTTAAATGACTTAATGTCAGTTGTTACAAAAATAGTTAATTTAATAGCTGCTCGCCCCCTTCACAAGCGAGAATTTTTGGCACTTTTACTGGAGGTTGATTCCATCTACAGTGGACTGCTGATGTACAATAATGTAAGATGGCTGAGCCAAGGCAAAGTTCTTGAGCGCTTTGTGGAGTGCTTTGAAGAAATTAAGGTATTTCTTGACGATAAGGATCTGGGAAACTTTCCTTAGCTTAATGATAAGTGGGTCAACACCCTGATTTTTTTACAGATCTCTCTGTTCATATTAATGAACTGAACTTAAAGTTACAAGGTTTTGGCAAAAGCATTGACGTTATGCTTGGATACATAAAAGCTTTTGAAAGTAAAGTTAAAATTTTCAAGCGAGATGTAGAAACTAAAACTTATAAGTATTTTCCTCGAGTAACAAAGTATTTAGAGAAGGCCAGTGCAGCTGTACAAAATGAAATGGAACTCTTGCATATGAAGTACCAGCATGTTTTAGACTCGTTACTTGACCAGTTTAGTGATAGATTTAGTCAATTTAGAAGTCTAGAACAGACCATGAAAATAATTAAGTATCCTGATGTAGTAGTCTACAGTAGTTTGGAATTAAATGGTTTCCAATGGATGCAAATTGATGATTTGGAGATGCAACTTGCAGAATTTCAAGACAGTATCTGGGCTCAGGTGTTTGTTGACTTGAGGTCAAATCTTGAGAATCTGGAAAGGTGCCGCTTGGAGAATCAAGAGGAATGCCACTATGAACAGGAAATTTGGAGTGCCTGGAACCGACTACCAGACACTTTTAGCACCCTGAAAAATATAACAATGGCTTTACTCACAATTTTTCCCTCTACATACTTTTGTGAGGCCTTATTCTCAGCGTTAAATAATATCAAAACCAACAAAAGAATCAAATTGACAGATGAAGTTAGTAGCGCTTGCTTGGGCCTGAAGTATACAAAATACCAACCTTCAATTGAAGATTTAGCCAATGAAATTCAGCAACAAAAAAGTCAGTAATAGGCAGGTAAGTTAAAGAATTCCCCCTCCCCCTCACTTATCTTAGTTCACGGCACCCCACACAAGCTAAATAATATCAAGACCAACAAAAAAAAACCGACTGACGGATGAACAAAGAAGTCACTAAGCAGGTAAGTTAAATATTTAGTTTTTGGTTTATTAAATACAATTATATATAACAATTATACATTTATGTTATTTAAACTATAAATATCGCGAAATAATGTTTTTCCTCAAAGTGACACACTACCCGAGTTATGCTCAGTTTTTTGGCGAAGTTTGACACACCAAGCTCAAAAGGTTGCCCATCACTGATATAGACAGTGG
The DNA here is from genome assembly GCA_025583905.1 of Ia io. NCBI lineage: Eukaryota > Metazoa > Chordata > Mammalia > Chiroptera > Vespertilionidae > Ia > Ia io. Next base: position 35,838,333 of record JAJQQW010000003.1, read on the forward strand.
TATTAGTAAATGATGATGTAAAAAAGTGTATGTTAAGGTGAGGTTTTAAAAAAATTACCAGCTAGTACAAAAAAGCTTACATATCTAACTTTTTTGTTTTTAAAATTTTCACTCCAGGATATGTTTATTGAATTGAGAGAGAGGAAGGGAGACAGAAAGAGAGAGAGAGAGAGAGGGAGAGACATGAGTGTGTGAGAGAGAAACATCAATTGGTTGCCTCTTGTATGGGCCCCAACCAGGTATGAAACCTATTTATGTGCTCTGACTGAGAATCAAACCAACCAATGATCCTTTTGGTGCATGGGGCAACTCTACCACCAACTGAGCCACCTGGGACACATATCTAAATCTTTATAGAGGCACAGAAGATTTAGGACCCTTTTTTTAATCCTCACCTGAGGACATGCTTGACATGTTTCCAGTGGGGGAGGGTGGGCATCAGTGTGAGAGGAACATCAATTGGTTGCCTCTCTTATGGGCCCGCACGAGGGATCAAACCTGAAACTCAGATATGTATCCTGACCAGAAATCAAGCCAGCAACCTTTCAGTGCACTAGATGACACTCAACCAATTGAGCCACTCCAACAGGGTCACTCTCATTTTGTAAAAATTAGAAATAATATATACTTGGGATCATGAAGCACAACTGTGTCTTATCATAGTATGCATTTAAGTATGATACTGTATATTAAATTCCTAATATAATACCCTCACATTAATCATATCCCACTATTACTAATGAAATCATTAATATTACCCCCCAAAAAAACAATGGTAAGTAAAAAAGTTATTAAAACTAGAGGATGAATTATGATAAATAGCGCTAAGATTGGTGATATTTTTGAATTTTTTTTTACTAAAGAAAAGGAGTTTCAAGTAATTTCTTGACATTCTTCACTGTGGTATTTTTAATAACATGTTTAACATGGCTATATATGGCAAAAAGGCAATTTAATGTTAACAAACACAAGGTAAAACCATCTTGTGTAATTCAGTTAGATTTATGTCAGGTAAATTCAAATAAAAATCAGATAGAAATCTGTCAGATGTGAGAAGAAACTAGTAACTGAGATGATAAGTGAAATGGGAAAACTGGTGTTGAAGACATGATTGATCCAAGGGACAAACATACAATCCCCAGAGTCAAGATTAAACATAAATTCCAAGGCAACTAAACATTCACTTTTTTTTTCCAATTTAAGATAAATCTCTGGATACAAGAGTCCTAATTCTTTAAGTAAACCACAGGTAACTGATTATGAAAATGAGGAAACAGAGGGAAGTTAGGTAGTCAGGGGTGGGACCATGGGAGGAGGAAGGAGAACTGGGGAACCCAACTAGACAGAGTTACTACGACAACCCAGCTGGGCAAGGAAAGAAGGGCGTGTGGGAGACTTGAGCTTTAAAATGTATGGATGTTACTAAGACATGCAGCTTGCAGGTAACTAATCACAAGGCAGTAAGGTGTATAACCAATCTTAAGGTGTTGCTAAGGCAGAATTCTTTGAAAGAACCAATCAGAAGTTAGCAAGCCTGTGTCTATCCCTCGAAAAAGAAACACCTGCTCTCTGCTTCTCCCACCCTCCCTTCCTGCAGGTGGGGGATGCGCTCCCCTGCGCCCACATGGCTTTTGGCCATGTGGAACTCCACACATGGACTAGTGGACTTTAATTCTCTTGGATACTGAAGTACACCCAATTGCAACGTGGAAAGGAAGCTCTGGACACTGGCCTGCTCCTGGAACCCCAGCTGCACCTTTTCCAGGACTGGCTTCTCTTAATAAGGTTTGCTTCTGCTAACCATGTTTGTCCCTGACTTCATTCTCTGATGTCACAAGACAACGAACTCAGAATCAAACACCCCACATTTTTGTTTCAAAAATATAGCAAATTGATTTTTTGGTAATTTAAGAATGTGTAAAAATAACTCATCCACTATGTAACCCAAAGGTGATTATAAAGTTCTTAGGAAAAAATGTAATTAACTTGTATTAAAGTTTCACTAGATGTTAACTAACACTAATTGGAATACTAATAATTTATATAAGCTCATATGCCGCTGAATGAGCCTTTTTTTCCCCTCCCAAATACTTGGGACCAAACTAAAATTTACAACATCTTAGAAAGTTGTTGAATTTTATAAGTCAATTCTAATGCAAGTGACTTCTGGACTTTCAATTCCAGTCAAAACCAGATTAACCAATCTGCCTGAAAAAAAAATAAAACATTAGATAAAATACCTAAAACAATAGTTTTCAAGATTTTAAAGAACAGTTGTGGAACAAACAAACATTTGATTTTAGTGTAGTTCTACCAAAAGAAGAAAACTATACCTGCAGTTTTATATCGATTTTAAACTATACTTCAATCTCCCTCAGAGTGTCAGCACCTGCGAGCTTTCCTCCTATGATGCGGTGATACCCCACCTTTCCCTTTAATTCTCCTAGCTTGCTGTTGATAACTGTTTCTTGAATTTAGTATCTGTATTACCACCTCCCAGACTGGTAGCTCCTCGCCTTATTTAGTAATATTTGCATCACATCAGCATCCCCTTTTGGTCTTTTACCATTATACTTCTCAGGATTTCTTATTTTTGTTACATTTGCCTCTCACCCTGGAAGTGGAATTAGAGTTCCATGAGAGCCTGGCTGGCCATAGTGGCTCAGTGGGCTGAGTAACATCTCATGGATCAAGAGGTCACCTGTTGGATTCAGGTCTGGGCACATGCCTGGGTTGTGCTCATTCCCCAGTAGGGGGCATGAAGGAGGCAGCTGATCAATGTTTCTCTCTCTCATCACTGATATTTCTCCCTCTCTCCTCCTCTCCCTTCCTCTCTCTGAAATCAATAGAAACATATATTTTTTAAAAAGTTCCATGGGATTATTTTGGTAGTGAAGCATTTGATTACTAATTTCTAATTTTGCAGATTTAACTGGGATGTATCTTTGCATGTGTTTCTTCAAAATCATCAAACTTCTATAATGCCAACTATTGCTCTATATTTTTGTCAGTGTAAAAGATTCACTTTCAGAAGACTTTTCACTGACATAATTTCTTAGCTTTTCATGGGAGCATAGAACAACTTGATGTTCTTCCATGGAATATAATAAAACCTTATGAACCTCTCTGCTTCAGAAACACGCCATTGTTCTAAATCACATTGACAGTGTCATAATTTGTAAGAAGCAAGATCAGCTAGAATTCTTAATGGGAATTGTGGCAGATACACAAAATAAATGCTTGACTATATTCCCGTTGAGATATATATAACATTTATTTTCTAAGGTTTTAATGTTGGTAATTAACATAACTATCTCCAGATTGACACAAATTTTTGACAATAAGATTTTGGTACTTATGAGCTTTGAGTTGTTGGAAGTATTAGTTACCAAATGTTTTAATGTATCTCTTAAATTGGAAAAAAGTGGGAATAATAATAATACCTATTACAAGAAAATCTGCATTATTCTTCCCTATGTAATGCATTCAATTTGTTTTTCCTTTCCAAGAAAATATTCCCTTTCCCAGGTCATCAAATATTCAGATTTCCCTAATGTACTATATAGTTTCTAAGCTAAACAATTAAAAATGATGTTCTCGTTATTAAAAACCAATAATTATTAAAATTTATATTAAGATATTTTACTTAATTATAAAATTTGAATTGGACTCTTCTAAAATGTACTTATGCACAAAGCTCCTGAAAAAAATTTTGCTTTATTAATTATTTTATATTTATTACCTATAGAGACAGGTTATTTCTTTAAGGTTTTTTTTAACCTAATGTAAATATTATTGCAGCTAATGATGGATATACATTTAAAATATTTTATTTGATTATTTATAACCATAGCCGTATTCTTTAAAATATGGTTACACTAATTGAAATATGTAATCACTTTGATTTACCTATAAACTCCATGAGGGCATTGAGGATCACAGGGATTAAGTAAATTGCTGAAGGTTAAACATCTATAAAATGTTAGAGTTGGGATCTAATTAAACTCAATTCTGTCTGCTTCCAAACTCATCTTCTTAAACACAATTTAAATAGGATCCAACAACCCAACAGGAATCCCAGGGACACAGATAAAATTTCATTCTAGCAGGTTTAATAAAAAATAAGGAGGGATAAGTTAAAATGTAGCTTATAGTAACTAACCACACAATGTTTACTGGTACAATAAGGTAACACATTCAATTGTTTAAAGCAAGATGTCCGCCATGATTTCATTTTTTATTTGTTTTTTTGTATTTAAGAAAAGGTTTTTATGGCTTATAAGTGAAATTCACTTTTGGACTAAAATATTCAAGATTCAAGATATAATCTCTGTATTCAAAATCTACCAACCTTCTGTTAATGCAGATAAGAAACAAATAAAGGGGTTTGTGAGGAAGGGTTAAGTGTGTGACAATGTGGAAACAGTAAGTTTCATGTTTCTGAGTTGAATTCCTACTGTCATTATCTGGAAGTTCCATGGAAAGTTCCATTTGATTTATATAGCCAACTGTTACAAATGCTAACATGCTGCAGGACAGGAAAGAACTGTCCAGATGAATTGTTCAGCAAGAACAGCTATAGTAATATAGTAGACTCATGAACTGCCCTTGAGAAGCAGAATGGGACTTTTTCTCCCTCAATTCTCATCTTCTGGACAAGATAGACCTGCCACGGGGTGATGAAATGATTACACAGAACACAGTTCTCACATCGGAATCCGAAAATTCCTATAAAGAATCTATATGAGAGGAACTATGGTGGGAGGCTCAGCAATTTGTAAAAACCATAGTGAATGTAGAAAGTATATTTATAGTTTAGTCTGATAAAGTTTGAAATAAAACTATGATGACAATGAAGCAATGGTTAATTTCCTACTGGATACTTTGATTTACAAATAGAACCAGTTTATGTCTGGTAAATGGATTTGCCAAAAACAAACTATTGGTTCTAGTTTCTGGTTCTACAATAGGGAGCTTAGAAGTACCCACTCCATCCTAACGACAAGTAAAATGCCAAACTGAAAAATCAACTTTTTTTTGGCTCCATAAGAGAGGGTATGATACAGGGTAAACCTTTGCCTGTGGTATTGGGAGACAGACAGGTGAATACACAGTCACAGCTCACTGGTGCAGAGACTCACAAGCAGAAACCACTGTGGGAACCTGTGCCCAGGTAAAAGAAATTGAATTATAATGGACTAGAGGCCCGGTATATGCAATTCGTGCACTTGGGGGTGGGGGAGTCCCTCAGCCCAGCTTACGTCCTCTCGCAGTCCGGGAGCCCTCAGATTATGTCCGACTGATGGCTTAGGCCCGCTCCCTGGGCCTAAGCCATCAGTCAGACATTATTAGCACTGCTGTACTTGCCAGCCATGAGCCTGCCTTCATGCTGAGTGGGGCTTCCCAGGCCACCAGGGGACAGCTCCTGCAATGAGCATCTGCCCCCTGGTGGTCAGTGTGCATCATAGTGACTGGTCATTCTGCCATTCAGTCAATTTGCATATTAGCCTTTTATTATAAAGGACTAGAAGCCCGGTGCACGAAATTCGTTCACGGAGGGGGGTTGTCCCTCAGCCCAGCCTGTACCCTCTCCAATCTGGGACAGCTCCCTCTCAATCCCGATCCTGGTGGGATTGGGCCTAAACGGGCAGTCGGACATCCCTCTCACAATCCAGGACTGCTGGCTCCCAACTGCTTGCCTGCCAGCCTTCCTGATTGCCCCTAACCGCTTCTGCCTGCCAGCCTGATCACCCACTAACCACTCTGCTGCCAGCCTGGTTGATGCTTAACTGCTCCCCTGCCAGCCTGTTTGCCCCCAACTTCCCTCCTCTGCCAGCCTGGTCACCCCTAACTGCCCTCTCCTGCAGGGTTGATCACCTCCAACTGCCCTCCCTTGCAAGCCTGGTCCCTCTCAACTGCCCTCCCTTGCAGGCGTGGTCCCTCACAACTGCCCTCTCCTGCTGGCCATCTTGTAGTGGCCATCTTGTGTCCACATGGGGGCAGGATATTTGACTACATGGGGGCAGACATATTGTGTGTTGGCGTGATGGTCAATCTGTATATTACTCTTTTATTAGATAGGATAGGGGCCTGGTGCATGGGTGGGGGCCAGCTGGTTTGCCCTGAAGGGTCTCCCGGATCAGGGTGGGGTTCCCTTGGGGCGTGGGGCGGCCTGGACGAGGGGCCTGTGGTGGTTTGCAGGCCGGTCATGCCCCCTGGCAACCCAAGCAGAGGCCCTGGTATCTGGAATTTATTTTCCTTCTACAATTGAAACTTTGTAGCCTGGAGCGGAGCCAAACCTGCTGCTCCCTCCGGGGCGGCAGCCATTTCTGTGGCAGTTAATTCACCTTCTATAATTGAAACTTTGTAGCCTTAAGCGGGTGAGCCCTGCCAGGGTGTGCGGAAAGCTTTGCTTCCCCTGTTGCCGCCGGCAACCCTGGCTTGCTCTCTCAAGCTCCAATCTGCCGCCATTTGTTTGAATTTGTTTACCTTCTATAATTGAAACTTTGTAGCTTGAGTGGAGGCTTAGGCCTGCAACGGCTATGGAAAGCTTGGCTTCCTCTGTTACCTGGGAAACCTTGCTCTCTGTGGCTGTAGCCATCTTGGCTGGGGTTAATTTGCATACTCGCCCTGATTGGCTGGTGGGCGTGGCTTGGCTGGTGGGCATGGCTTTTGTAGCGGAGTGATGGTTAATTTTCATATTACCATTTTATTAGAGAGGACTAGAGGCCCAGTACATGAAATTTGTGCACTCGGTGGGGAGTTCCCTTAGCCCAGCTTGCACCCTCTCACAGTCCAGGAGCCCCATGATCAATCACCCCAAAGAGGGAAGCCCAGCCCACCAGTCACAGCACCGCCGGCCAGGTAACCTGGGCCTTCCTCTTTAGGGCAATCACGAGCCCCCTCGATTGATCACCCCGCCAGCCAGTGGCCTCGGCCTGCCTCTGTGGGGCAATCCTGGGGTGATGGTGGGGCCCCCCAACCAATCCCATTGCACCCGCTTTGGCTGGCCTGGCACCAGTGCATGTCATAGCATGGTTGTCCAGACGGTGGTTCTGCTATTCGGCCACTCTGTCAATTTGCATATTACCCTTTTATTATGTAGGATGATTTGCTGGAGGCTTAGCATTGGCAATTCTGAGAGTTAAACACTCCAGGAGGACCAGGTCGTAGGGCGTGGGGCATGATATTATGAGATTTGCCTTCAAAACTCAACCAGGTGGTTCCCATAATAAATATCACACACAAAAAATGCCTTCGTGCTTCTGTCAGTAGGAGGGGAAAAGGAACCATTTTTGTAATATGCCAGGGCACTCTGTTCTTAATAAGGCCTGTGCCCAGAGAAACTAGTTAACCAGAGCCCAGCTTGCAGAGGTATTGGCTAAGCCTAACAGATCTCAGGAAGGGAAATACCCACTTCCAGCCCACTCTCGCCAACCTGCCCCCCTCCAGGGGAGAGAAAAAACAAACAAACTGAGACACACTTGTGAAGTTCACAGTCCAGAGGCACAGGCCCACTAAAACACTGAGACTGAATTACAGGGCTGTACAATACTTACCCTCACTCACATCTCACTACCACATTAATAAGGCCTATTTACACAGTTCCTCTTACCTAGGAAGAAACATTACAAGGCAAACTGAAAAGCAAATATAATTTGAATAGACAGAGTAAGCATCAGAACCGGACATAGCAATGATGTTGGAATTTAAAACACCTCTGATAAATACTAGTATGCTAAAGGCTCTCGTGGATAAACTGTAGGCATACAAGAACAGATGGGCAATGGAAGCAGAGAGATTGAAATCCTAAGAAAGGACACAAAAAAATGCTAGAGAAATAAAGAATGTCTTTGATAGGCTAAGTGCTTACAAATTTAAAGCAAACTTACTTATTCTTTGTCCATCTGAGTTGAAGATTATTTAATTTTAAGCAAGGCTACTATGTAGTTAGAAACCGTACAACCTCCTCACGCCCCCTACAATCAGCCACCTGCCATTGTCAGTAGGTGGCTGACCCTGCATCTGGTCCCATAACTTGTTGTAACTACAGAAAAGGGCTTTCTGAGTTGTAGTAGCCATCTGCATCAGGTGCTGCTTCCAATTTCAAGACAATTGTATATTTTGTGGTGGTGCATAACTAACATGGCCCAGGTGTGGCTCCCGTTACCCATGTTCTCCTGCCCCCCTCAAAGTAAAATACATTATTTATTTCCCAAGTGCAGGAGGATTAGGGAGGCCTTTTTTTTGTGTGGTTTTATTGTATTTTGTTTCGTTGTTCTTTGCTTTTGTTTTTATTGTTTCTAAGGTTTTAATTCAAGACACTTTAGCAACAATGAAAAATACATATTAAAAAAAGAATCTTGGAAAATAAATTTTTAGATTATTGCAGAATCAGCCCTTATCCCTCTTAGTTCAGACACTCCACAGCTCCTCCAAAAAAGAACCATATTCTATCTACTTTATTTTTGCCCCACTTAGCACAGCATAAGGAAAATGGTTACACTAATGGAAATTGAAAGTAAACGTTTTGTCCATGCTTGGATCAGAACTGGAACAATAACGAAAACAGCAACAGGAATAACAAGTATCATAGAAATTCATAGTGATTTAGGAGTTTTCTAATAAGGCTATACATTTTGAGTATGTTTTTTAAAGCATTCAAATAAGAGCATTGTTTTGAGAAATAAAATATGAAAATGCAGTCATGAAACATTGACTCAGAGTTTTCCCTTTGCTATGCCATCCAACTCACCAATGATGATGTTCTGAAGCTAAAAATCATACTTATTTTAAGTTATTTGTATACATTCTACTTACAATTCTCCCACATTTAAATTGAACAACCATGTTTAATATTTCTTCTCACTTCTTTCCAAATGCATCTCTTCTACCACTAAATCATTCTCCTGACTTAAATCCAAAGTTACAGGAAGAGCTTATATTCTCACCATAAAACTAGAACAATCACCTATGCCTCCAGGTTGCTTGAGGCAGACGTCATTCTGACTGACTTGAAAGGCATAATGACCTTCTGGAACCTTGACATTAATTGTAGAACCTGAATGAAATATGCCTCTTTGGAAAACTCTGTATTTGTCTAATATTGGAAAGTAACCTTCTTATAAGAAAGTTAAAGACCAGATCCCCAAATGACTTGACCTCCTCACTTCTGTGAAGTAAGTAGAGTGCAAAGTGGAAATAGATAAAATGCTAACTCTGTTTTTTATAAAAGTCTCTGAAGTTTGAAAAGCACTTCTTTAGGCACAAAGGAATTTTAAAATATCAGAAATAGTTTAGCTGAAAATGCCCACTAAATTTTAAGGAGAGTACATGAAAACAAAACAAAACAAAAACATTAAAATAATATATTTAAAACATAATTAAAGTTATAGTAACAAACTACAATAAAAATTGTTTAATTGAAATTGGTTACATTTACTTTATTGGAGATGCAAAACAGAAATTTTCTTCTACAACCTTTACTATTTTGTGACTGGTTTTTAGGGATATTAGAGACAATAAATTATCTGATTTTTGCTTTTAGGGAACATTAATAGTAAAAATGTTCTCCTTTAATATATAGAGTTAGTGTATTGGTTTATTAAAATAGCTTTAATAATTTGTTCATTATTCTTATGTTAATTCTTATGCATGCTAATTTCTGGCAACCACTTAAACTCAAAATATTATTTTCACCTGGAATATTTTCCATCACATATGTGTCTTTAACTATAATTGCTGTCATTCAATGGCAAATTATTCACTAAGAACCCTTTGATCCATCATTCCTTAGGAAAAAAACTCTTTATCCCCTGAAAGAATGTCTATAACTTTTACACAATACTTCTGCACTTAATATATTTTTATTTAAATACTTTTTTTACTGACTTCTTTATTTTACAAATACTTTCTTTTACTGCATTTTTTAAAGGCAACATATTATTGATGTTTGCATTTTCTACATGATCTAATGGGAAAAAATTGAATAATGTAAAGGAAATGACTTTATTTGGATTAAAATTCTTCCTAGTTATTATGTGTCATTAAGGATATTATTTAATTTCTCTGAATTCCACCTGTCTTATTAATAAATTGGTGACATTAATGCCTGTCTTGAAGCATGTATTTGATGATAAAATACAGCAGCATGCCTGTCACATAAAAGTCACTCTTTAAATATTTATTCCTTCCCCATAGAAGATGCTCTTTACATATTCATTGCATGAATAGATAATAAAATTATTATAAATCACATATTGCTGGTTCTTTAGAAGTTAGGGAGTTTGTTATGTGGAAAGATGTTTAGAATTTTTAAGATTTACCAAATATTTTGAACAGCAAGATTATTTTTAATGTAAATTGGAGATTATACTATGAGGACTGTAGACAGTTGTCTTTCATCTTCCATGAAAATAAGGATTGAATAATTTCTTAAATGTTACAAAAATATAAATGAAATTGGGATAATTTCCAAATAATTTATCAATTTAAAAATTATTTTGTTGTTCAATATTTTATATCAACCCCTTCACACAATCAATAGGATATGTCAATCAAATTGTCTTTCCTCTCCTATTAAATATGTTGATATTTAATACAAGTGTATCATACAAAAATATTAAGTTACTAATTATTCCTCACAGAATGACTCATAAAATCATGTCCACTATATCTATAAATATCTTATACCTTTTTGGGGGATCATGTTCATCCTACATTGCATCTTTGATTTAAGAAAATCACCCCTTGTTATCTTTTATTACTTAATTTTTTAATTTAAGTTTACCTGATTCCATGTCTGTTTCTTACAGTCAAAGAACCCTAATAAATAACAATGTAACTTTAAGATTATCAACTTTAAAAGACAATGGATAACTTCTTTCTTCCTATTTCTACCAGATCCTTTCTGACCTATTAATCACAGGCTCATTTCTTCACTTAAAAACCAGACTTCTGATAAAATTTCTTGCCCACCCACAATACAATCATAATATAGTTTTTACTTCTGATTGTATTAAAAAGTATATTTAAATATAGTCTTAAATATTATACCTTAACTTACATACCTCACTTTCATTCTTCAACTAAGTAGGTGTTTTTTGGGAATTCTAAACATGCTCAAAATTATAGGATTTAAAAGTAATCTTCAATTAATCATATATCCTTTTTATCTCACTTGGCAATTTATGCATCTGTATAGAATCAGTCATCTTCTTTTCCTTAAATATCTTTTCTCCTTTGAACCCCTCTAACATAGTTTCCCTTTGCCTTTTGATTTTTTTTTTGCATTTTCAGCTTTCTTATATTATTTTAACTCCTTTAAATATTGAATTTCCTTATGGCTTCAGTCTAGCCTTGTTTCAGCTGTTGCTCTTATAATCTCTTTCTTCAGTCAGCTCAACAATATAGGGTTTTAAATTTCACATATCAATTATTTTTATTCACATTTTCTTCCTTCCATCATCATTCTTTCATTGCCCCTTATTTTTCTGAAGGCTTAAATGTTTCTTGGATATAATACACATAGGCTCAACATTATTGAACAAAGTTAATTTCTACTTGAAAAAAATGTAGGCACCTGCTCAAATTGGAATTTATTATTGCTCCCCTAAAAAGTCTGTTCTATCCTGAAATTTGTTGTATTTGCATGTATTGAACATATTTGAAAAATATCCAGGAGTTTGATTGCTCTTCTTAATTCTCTGTAAAAAATCATCTCAAATGGTCCATTGATATAGCTTAATCACTTATTTCTAATTTCTTAACATACCAATCCATTTTTCAATCCCATTGGAATTATTTTTCTAAAACTCTAAATCAAATAAGGATTACAGATTTTAGCAAATCATTAAGGTCCTATGAAAACTGTGGCCCAAAGTATTTAATAAAATTAATATTTTTTATCCCTCACCATATATACTATGCTATTCCAGCTTAAGTATATGTTTTATATGTTTTGATTTTATATTACTTGATATCCTGTCATAATGTATGCAAACTTTAACACTAATTGCCCAAACATAATTACCTATCTTTATTTTGGAAGCTCCACCTATTCTCCAAAATAAAACAATACAGCATTAATTAACTAATTAATGAATTAAATGATTAACATCATATGCCATTATAAAATTGAAAAGTAAAATAACAATGAGATATCACTATATACCTATTGGAATGGCCAAAATGAAAACACTGACAACACCAAAAGCTGGCAATAATGTGGAGAAACAGGAACGCTGCTTCATTGCTGGTGTGAGTGCAACATGGTACAATTACTTGAGAAGATGTTTTGGCAGTTTTTATAATGTGGAACATTTCCTAACCTTATGACTGAAGTGATCATATTCTTTGGCATTTACCAAAATAGTTGAAAATTACATTTGATAGCAACTCTATTCATAGTTTCCAAAACCTTGAAGAAATCAAAATGCCATTTATTAGGTAAATGTATAAATTGTAGTACATACAAATAGTGGAATGTTATTTAGAGATAAGGAAAAGTGAACTATAAAGCAATGAAAACATGTGCAAAGACCTTCATTTTACATTGTTAAATGAAAGAAACCCATCTGAAAAGGCTATATGAAAGGTATGATTGTAACTATATGACATGTTGAAAAGTCAAAAATATGGATATGATAAAAATAACAATGATTTTCAGAGGTTTGGGGGAAGAGAGGGATATATATGCAGAACACAAAGGATTTTTAGTATAAAGTCTTCTGTGGGTTACTGTAATCATGGATACATGCCATTATACATTTTTCAAAAATCATAGAATGTACAAAACAGAGTATTCTATTATAAACTATGGACATTAGTTAATAATAATGTATTAATATTGGATCATCAATTGTAAAAGTGCACAGCACTAAAGTGAGATGTCATTAATAGAGGGTACTGTGTGTTGGGGGTAAAGGGTATATGAGAACTCTGTATTTTCTACCCAATTTTTTAGTAAACCTAAAAATGTTCAAACATTAAATCTACTAATTAAAAATCTAATTTTAAAATAAATAAATTATGATAACAATTATAAATTACATCAATAAAAAGTCTTTATAAATCTAACATTGGGTTATAAATATTATACACAGGATCTGATTTAATCCTGACAACACCCCACATTATTTAGATACTATAATTGACCCATTATGCAGATGAAAAACTGAGTTTTGGAAAGGAAAAGAAATTTATGAACTCTCACAATAATAATATATAACAGAGCCAGGATTTTAATATAAATCAACTTGACAGAGAATATGTGCTTAATAATAGAATCACATAGAAACATTCTTGGAAGTCACCTCTCTGTAGAAATAATGGTGCTATTTCCTGCATAATTACTGATACATAGTTAATGTAAAATTCAATTTAAGGCTATGTAAACTTTCTGAATCCTATCTACATATTGTGAGATAGATTTCTCATACTATAAGCTATGTCACAGAATGGTATGATTTTGCAAAGCAGTGCCTCATGATTGCAGTGTCCAGAGAATAAATTCCAAAACAAAATATGTATAGATGACTATTTCTTATGACATCTATAAAAGTCTTAATCTAAAAATTGGGTTGATATATTAAGACATTTCTCTCTCTGGTGAATTTTATCATTTGTAATCAGTCACATAAGACAAAAAGTGATGTATTTAATTAGCTTAAAAATCTACACTAATAAAGAAGAAAGATGCAAATTGACCATCACTTCGCGACACTCACCAGCCAATTAGGGGTGAGTATGCAAATTAACCTGACAGAGATGGCGGGTTAATTTGCATACTCAGACGCCAAGAAGCCGGGAGCTGGGCGGCTGCTTGTGCACACGCCGGCACCAAGTAGCCTGGGTCCCAGGGATGGGCATCCTTGGGAGCCAGGCCGCTCTGGGCCTGTAGGCCTGAGCGTAGGCCCAGAGCGGCCGGGGTCCCGGAACACCCCTGGCCACTCCAGGCCTATGCGCACAGGTGCCAAGAAGCAGGAGGGGGGTGGAAACATCTGCCACGTGTTCCCGCCCTGTAGCCGCTTGCTCGCACACCAGCACCAAGCAGCCTGTGTGCCAGGGACAGGCATCCTCGGAAGCCAGGCCACTCTGAGCCTGTAGGCCTGCACATAGGCCCAGAGCAGCTGGGGTCCTGGAACGCTCCCGGACACTCCGGGCCTACGCGTGCAAGTGCTGAGCTGCCTGGGGCGGGAACATCCCCGGGACCCAGGCACTCCGAGCCGGCGCATGCACAAGTGGCTGGGGTGGGGTGGGAACATCCCCTGAAGCAAGTGAGAAGACAGCAGGGCCCTGCTTGTCCCTGGCCATGGCAGCAAGGAGTAAGCAGTCCCCTGAAGGGCCCCCACAGAAAGCAGACACCAGGGCCCTGCTTGCCCCTGGCCCCTTGCGGCGAAGAGCAAGCAGACCCCCACAGAGAGCAGACACCAGGGCCTGTGGTTGCATCAAGCAGGCAGGTCTGCAGAGAGCAGAGAACCACGGGGAGCAAGCCTAAGCTGTCAGTAGGACATCCCCTGAGGGCTCCCAGATTGGAGAGGGTGCAGGTCAGGCTGAGGGACTCACCTCCACCCCCCCCCCCCAAGCATGAGTTTCATGCACCGGGCCCCTAGTAAATTCTATAATTTTATTAAACTAATGTCTATATTTACTAAGTGTTCTGATTGTGCATGAATATTTTCCCCCTCCTTTTTTTTTCTTGACTTAAAATTTGAAGATGGCAGGGTGTGATGCAGAGGAGATGGATGGAGGTGGAAGGGGACATAGAGGGCATACATGATGATGGACAAAATAAAAATAAAATAAGATTTAAAACTTAAAAAATGATTTATTTTCAACTTACATTAATCTTTCAATTAAACACAGAAATTATTTTTTATTGATTTAATGTTACAATGTACTTGGCTTAGTATATAAAAATTGCATACACTTTTATCGAAATCTCATTCTTTTGCCCCATCCTTATTTTTGATACCTATATCTACCCAGGAACTAAGAAAATGCAAAATATAATGCAATATCAGCGATAAACGGAAAGGTGAACCGAGGTGCTTTTCCCGGGGGGTCATGTCTCCAGATGCTGAAGAATGAGCTGCGTGGACCAAACGATTTAAGCAAAAGTGGGGAAAATTTATTACGAGCAGATTCAGACTCCCTGCAAGGGGAGGGGGGCCCAATAGTGGGCTGCCCATTGAAGCCTTGTAGTCCAGGGGTATGTATTTACCACAAGCCTGATCTATGTCTACCTGTGTCCTCACCTGATTGATTCCCTCATTGTTCTTGCCCAGCAACGGACCTGAACGTTCCCTGTTTCTATGTTCTTTCTCTGTTCCTTTGCTGAACTTTCTCTGTTACTATGCGTTCCTACACCTTGTTGCCACAGGCCCTCCCTGTTTCCCATGCCTCCTGCTTTGAGTCAGAAACATTTTATTATTTCTGCTTGGTTGTTCCTGTGGTTAGGCTGCTCAAACTGCTGTGTCTGCCCCTGCCTATGCTCCACCTGCCTTTGTTTCCACTGTACTCCTGCCCTGCATGCCTGCATTTCAAGTTAACCCTCTCATTAAGACTACAAAGGAAAACAAAATTCATATTTACAGGTGAAAGTATCCTGTAATAGCTCCTAGTATTGAGTAAAATTTCAGCTGCTAAAACTTCTAGCAAGCATAGTAAGAGAAAAACAAACACAACTTTGTGGTTTATTTGTTTTTATAATTGTTTGATTGTACGGAGAATACTGTAAGTAAAAAGAAAAAAATACTTATTAACTATATGACCTTGAGGAAATTAAGTAATTATCCTATGTCTTCGTTTCTTTATTAATTAACCCTTTGTACACCATAAGTATCTATAGATGTGAGCAGGATGGTTTCCTTTTTGGACGCATGCAGTTAACTGGTTAAATGAGATTGATAGAAGTAACTTCTCCATAGGTGTATTATGAGGATTACATCAAATATGCCAGTATTTGTAAGCACAAAGTAAGCACTATTTTAAGTGTTTCTTTGTGTTTTTAATAAAATAAATGCTAAGGAAATTTCTCAAGGACTCTCCCATTTGTTTTAAACAAATACGTAAGGCCTTTGATTTTCTGTCACATGGTAAATGTCCTATTGACATAACCACTTCAGTTGGGACAATATTGAAACTTTATGATATAAACATTTTATGATTAATCTCTTTGGGGCAATAAATTATTTTTGCAAAGCACTGACAATAATTTTCTCATTTTTATTAAACAGGAGTTTAAAATTTTACATATGTTTAAACATCCTATTTTTGCTACTGGCCAGAGATATCAGTTTTTAAACTATTGGTTATTTTATGAAGCACACTCTTAAGGTATTTAAGTATACTCAATTCTTACTCTTTATACTTGCAGAATGCAAGTACCATATGATTTTATATAAGACATTTTAAGATTAGGTGTATATGTGTTCTGAGCTAAAAATCATATTTATACTAATGGGCTAATTGCTTAGTATTTATAATATGACTAGAGGCCTGGTGCACGAAATTCATGCACTGGGGGTGGGGCTGTTCCTCAGCCCAGCCTGCACCCTCTCCAATCTGGGACATCCCTCTCACAATCCATGACTGCTGGCTCCCAACTGCTTGCCTGCCTGCCTTCCTGATTGCCCCTAACCGCTTCTGCCTTCCAGCCTGATTGATGACTAACTGCTCCCCTAGCAGCTTGTTTGACCTCCCCTGCAGGCCTGGTCACCCCTAACTGCCCTCCCCTGCAGGTCTAGTCACCCCTAACTGCCCTCCCCTGCAGGCCTGGTCCCCCCCAACTGCTCTCCCCTGCAGGCCTGGGTCTCCCCCAACTGCCCTTCCCTGCAGGTCTGGTCACCCCCAACTTCCCTCCTCTGCTGGCTTGGTCAACCCTAGCTGCCCTCCCCTGCAGGCCTGGTCCCCCAAAACTGCTCTCCCCTGCAGGCCTGAGTCCCCCCCAACTACCCTTCCCTGCAGGCCCGGTCACCCCCAACTTCCCTCCTCTGCTGGCCTGGTCACCCCTAACTTCCCTCCCCTGCAGGCTTGATCGCCCCCAACTGCTTTCCCCTGCTGGCCTGATCGCCCACAACTGCCCTCCCTTGCAGGGCTGGTCCCTCTCAACTCCCCTCCCCTGCTAGCCATCTTGTGGTGGCCATCTTGTATCCACATGGGGGCAGTCATCTTTGACCACATGGGGGCAGCCATCTTGTGTATTGGAGTGATAGTAAATCTGCATATTACTCTTTTATTAAATAGGATAGAGGCCTGGTGCATGGGTGGGGGCCAGCTGGTTTGCCCAGAAGGGTGTCCTGGGTCAGGGTGGGGGTTCCTTTGGGGCATGAGGCGACCTGGGCAAGGGGTCTGTGGTGGTTTGCAGGCCATCCACGCCCCCTGGTAACCCAAGCGGAGGCCCTGGTATCTGGGATTTATTTATCTTCTATAATTGAAACTTTGTAGCCTGGAGCAGAGCCAAGCCTTCTGCTCCCTTCATGGCAGCAGCTATTTCTGTTGGGATTTGTTTATCTTCTATAATTGAAACTTTGTAGTGGAGGCCAATGCAGGCCAGGGCTGTAGAACCTTGGCTTCTTCCATTGCCGGGGGCAACTTAAGCCTCCTGCTCTCTCTCTAGCTCCGTGGCTACCGCCATTTTTGTTGAAATTTATTTATCTTCTATCATTGAAACTTTGTAGCATTCAGTGGAGGCCTGGGCGGCAAGGGCAGGTGGAAAGCTTGGCTTCCTCCATTGCCCGGGAAACCCAAGCCTCCCTCCTGCTCTCTGTGGCTGTAGCCATCTTGATTGGATTTATTTGCATATTTGCTCCTGATTGGCTGGTGGGCATGGCTTGTGGGTGTAGTGGAGGTATGGTCAATTTGCATATTACTCTTTTATTAGATAGGATGATTTTTATTAGTTAAAAGGTAGGTTTGTTAAAAAATGATATCACTCCCCCCAATCCAAAATAAAACCTAAAGACTTACCAGATCATATCATTTTGAATTGACAGAAATTTTAGGGCATATTATTGCTTTAGAAGCCTTATAATTTTTCCTGTAGAAAAATGTAGATAAATAAATCTAGCCAAGATGTCTATCTAATTATGAGCCATGATGCATTTTACATATTAAAGTGGCATCATACATTAATATAAAGATAAGTTCAGATATTTTCAATATATAACATTTTCTTAAATGCATTTTTGTTAAGGTAATTATAACATACTAGAGGCCTGGTGCAAAAAATTCATGCACGGGGGTGGGGAGGTCCCTCAGCCCGGCCTGCACCCTCCTGCAATCTGGGAAACCTCGGGGGATGTCCAACTGCCAGTTTAGACCCCATCCCTGTGGATCAGGCCTAAACTGGCAGTCGGACATCTCTCTCACAATCTGGGACCGCTGGCTCTCATCCACTCGCATGCTTAGCTGATCGCCCCTAGCCATTCTGCCTGCCTGCCTGATCTCCCCTAACTGCTCGCCTGCCTGCCTGATCGCCCCTAACTGCTCTGCCTCAGCCCCCGCCACTGTGGCTTCATCTGGAAGGCCATCAGGAATGACATCTGGAAGGTTGTTCTCCTGTCTGGTCTAATTAGCATATTATGCTTTTATTAGTATAGATTCTTATTATTGTCCTTAATTATATCATCATTTTTTTTTCAATTTAAGGACTAGCACTGGGTGTCAGTAGCAGGTGCGAGCGGTGACTCCTGCGGTGGCTGGGGTGTGAGCAGGGCCAGCACCAGCAGCGGGTGTGAGCAGCAGGTCCATCTCTGTCAGTGGGTGTGAGCACTGGGCAGGACCACAACACGTGGGTGCAAAGAATTTTCAGTAACCACCAGAGGCTCACCCCAATGACAGTGACTAGAGCCCCACCTTGGTCTGGCTTATGCCCACCATGTTCCGTGCTCTGCCGCCTGCTGCCTATGCCCGCCATGACCCCTTGGTGGTAACAGCATGCAACCCCTTGGTTGCTCTGCTGTTAGGTCTATTTGCATATTAGGGTTTTATATATATATATATATAAAAATGCATAGCCCATTGACAAACATTAG
The DNA here is from genome assembly GCA_025583905.1 of Ia io. Classification (NCBI taxonomy): domain Eukaryota; kingdom Metazoa; phylum Chordata; class Mammalia; order Chiroptera; family Vespertilionidae; genus Ia; species Ia io. Next base: position 35,857,370 of record JAJQQW010000003.1, read on the forward strand.
TGAGGCAGGGAGAGAGAGGGTCTATGGGGGAAAAAGAAGACATTTGTAATACTTTGAACAATATAATTTTTTTTAAAAAAGAGCATGCAACCTGTCATAGTAGACATTTCATACACACCTGAAAAAATCATATTTAAATACTGTTAGTGTTTAAACTGTTAGTGTTTAATGTAGATTAAACTGTTAGCATTTACATTTCTATATGCTACTGATTTTCTGTATAGATATTTTTATCAATTCTTGATAGAAAATTGTTAAGATTTCCAACTAATGCTATGGGTTGGCTTATTTCTTAAATTCTGTCATGTTTTGCTTTAATTATTTTTAATTCCCCTTATTAGATGGGTATACATTTAGAATTTTTTGTCTTCCTGATAATTTCATATTGTTATAATTAAGAAATGACCCCACCCTTATCCCAGATAATACTTGTGAAATATAAATTTTAGGGGAATATAGGCAGGTATAGGGAATTTTTAGAATTGGGGGTTCATGGAAAAAACACAGGGCTACAGACTGGGAGAAGGTACATTTCCATAACACAAGGGAGTGGCAGCAGTTGCATTTACATAAGACAAGGGAACTGGGAGTAGCCAAAAGGTCTATATTTATAAAATAAAGGAGGAAGAAAGCCTAGAAGCAATAGGATTACAATGAGGGAAGAGGGCCTTGGGAGTTACTATAGTAACCAATTAAACAGGGAATATTGACCAATAAGAAGGGATATCAGGACATGGACGCAGGCACTTGCAGCCTTTATAAACTATGGAAACAGGAAGTCAATGGGACCCTTTACCCCTTCCCATGTGGGAGTCTGTGCTGTGAGATTCTTTCCCCTTCCCCATGTGGGAATCTGTACTTGTTCTTCAATAAATTTCCACTTTTGCTATATCACCTTCTGTCTATTGATTCATTCTTCGACTCCATTGGACAAAGAGCCCGGGAACCATCCTGCTCAGTGGAACATCACTTGTTCCAGTCCAAAACTCACGTATTACTTGTCTTAAATTCTGATATTTTCTGATTTTAATATAACAAAATAATTTTCTTATTCTCAGTGTTTTCATGCTTAATATATTTAATTTATTTACATATGAGTTATCAATATTGTGGAATTTTATACTACTACTAGAGGCCCAGTGCACAAAATTCATGCCTGAGAGGGGGTCCCTCAGCCTGGCCTGCACCCTTTTGCAATCTGGGATCGCTGGCTCCTAACTGCTCACCTGCTTGCCTGCCTGATCTCCCTTAACCACTCTGCCTGCCTGCCTAATCATCCCTAACCACTTGCCTGCCTGCCTAATCGCCCCTGACCACTCTGCCTCGGCCCCCACCATGGCAGATTCATACAGAAGGACTTCTGGAATGACGTCCAGCAGGTTGTTTGTCTGTTTGGTCTAATTAGCATATTATGCTTTTATTAGTATAGATTCTTGTTATTGTCCTTAATTATATCATCAGATTTTTTTCAATTTAATTTTTCTATTAGTTTTTTTATTTACCTCTTTAGATTACATTGTTTCTTTAATGTAACAAAGTCTAATTAGAGTTAATATTTTACTGCTTGATAAAAAAATACTTTGAAGCAATATAGTTCCACAGCAAACTCCTGTTTCTATTAGCTAGTTTTGTTTTGGTTTACATAAGCATATATCATCATTCAAAGGTTTCTGTTGCTTCTAGAGCCAATTACCATAAACTTAGTTGTAGAAAATCACAATTTCATTATTTTACAGTCATGAAGGTTAAATGTTTGACACTGGGCTATAATTAAGGTGTTGGTAGGACTGTTCTATTTTTGAAGGGTTCAAGGAAAAATCTCTCTCCTTCTCTTTTTGAACTGTTAGAGGTGTTCCATTTTCTTTGTTTCCTGGTTCCCTTTCTTCATTTTCAAAGCCAGAAAATTAGTATCTCTCTGTGCTTGCATTAGATAGTCACATTTTTATCCAGCTTTAAGGAAGCATGTGATTAAATTGAGTACATCTGAATAATCCAGGCTAGTTCTCCTGTTTCAGGTTTTTAACATGGTAAGTCTTTTTGCTGTGTAAGGTAGCATATTTGCAGATACCAGGAATTAGAATATGAATATCTCTGGAAGACAATTGTTTTACCTATATAAAAGGCAAAAGGGAAGTATATTGACCAGGAAAATAAATATATTTAGGAAAGCAAATAGTCATAGAGAAAATGATTATCATAAAATTCAAGTAGAAGAGCAAGAAGGGTTTTTCATAGAAAATGGTACACTAAGGGTTATCCAGTAAAATATACTATTTCTTGACTTTGGGGGTCATTTTATTGTCTTTTAGTCTATAAAATGTTGTTAAGCTTTACATTTATGTTATATATGCTTTTATATTAAAAACAATAAAGAAGAGGCTATATGGGATTCCAAATTGAGACAGGGAATCTAATTTGTAGTATTTGCTGCTATCCAAGATGAGATGGTGATGGTCTGAACTGTTTCAAACAGTGTATAGGGAAAATTTGAAAGGATTAGTAAGATACTTAGAGAAAGTGTAAATAGAAGATTTTAATCATTTGTAGACTTTTGTATTTCATTATTTTCTCTGTTTTTTTTTCTTTCCATGATTTATGTTACACATCTCTCTGGTCATTCGTGCAGGCATTGATTATATATATTTTTAAGAATCATAAAATGACACTGCTAAGATATCTTTGAGAAGATGAAGTGGTAAGCAAGAGGAAGTATGTCTGAATTTGCTAAACATTCTTTAACATAAGGCCTTTCATAAGATATAACTTCAATTTAACATATCAATTATGTTACATGATCGCCCTTGTTATATTTGTCTTTTATAAACATACCTTCCTAAATATTTCAATATGGTTAGTTAAATGATGCAAAGGTCTCTGATACAAAATAAAACCAAATGCAATTCAAAATAGTTCAAAATAAACACCCATTCTTGACTATATGTTTTAAATTAAATTTTAAATACAAATTTTAAAAAATTTAAGCCCACCAGCGTGGCTTAGTTGTTGAGCATTGACCTATGAACCAGGGGTTCAGGGTTCAATTCCCGGTCAGGGCATATGCCCAGGTTGTGGGCTCAATCCCCAGTATGGGGCATGCAGGAGACAGCTGATCAATGATTCTCTCTCATCATTGAAGTTTCCATCATCTCTCTCTCTTTTCCTCCCTTTCTGAAATCAATAAAAATATATTTTAAAAATTTAAGTGTTAGCCAGCCTTATACATATTTTCCAAAAGCAAACATTTTGTTCTGTCAACAGAAACTTCCTGGATTCTGTTACTTCAATTTAGCTAATCTGATGTAACTGGACAATGCTTTTCTGTAGTTCAAATCTTTTATATACAAGCCCAAAGTACACCATTTTTTGAACCTGTATTATATACCAGTCTGTAATACAAAAAAGGAGAAATACTATATTTAACTGGAAGACAGATGGACAATAGTAGAAAAAAGTAATATTGAAGGGGAAGTCAGAATTTAAGATCTTGATGTTAACCAAGTTTTATATACATAGGCAAATATGCAATTTAAACTTTCTCTCATTATTCTAAATGAAGTGGTAAGCAAGAGGAAGTATTATAAGATATTACTATATGTCAAATTTTGTTGTGAGATAAGGTTGAGAAAAGAATGCCTTTTGAAGCAAGTACATTGGCTAGAAGGATCAAATAACCCATGCATGACTGGTGTTAATTGTAAACTGCAAATAGGAAAAATTATTTTTTAAAGAATAGTTCATGGAAATTTTTTTCAGAAAAATAAATGTGATATATATTTACTTAATAGTTATTTATTCTCATCATAAATGCTCAATTAATAACACTCACTTATGTGATAATATAGTTAAACCCATTTTGACATGAGGGGTTTGCATTTTCTTTATTGACTATGTTGATTGACTATAAATATTTTGGGGTTTTTGTGTGCGGTTTTAATGTTCAGTGGAATCAGAATAGCAAAGATATTTCATTACAATGCAAATTACTTTCATTGTTATAGCATAAAGGTCGAGATTAAGTGTCTCAGAAATATTTGCTCAAGGAGAGGATAGGAAGAAAGGAAAAATGAAGGAAAAGTAAGGGGAAGAGAAAGAAAGATAAGAGATTTTGATTCCATCTATAGAAAGTATGATAAATAAAAAGCAAAGATTAACATAAATTCAAGAGAAGGGAATGGTGGCACATTTGATGCCATATCTGTTGTCCAGAACTAATTTTAAAGCAGGTGTCACAAAAATCAGATGCCTGCAGGTTCCATGAATATATGATCAGTCTGAGTTTCATAAAATAACCAGAAGTGGTGCTGCCTGCAGCACATGAGAAATTGCTTGCCCTTTCTTAGGGACAAGCCGATTCAATTCTTCTAAAACACTGCCTGAATAAAATAACTCTGCAGACTGAATTTGGCCACTAAGGTGAAACATTTACACCACCTTTGAAATGAAAGAACTTTTAAAAAATTTATCCCCACTGCACTTAGGAGGTATTTTGTCATCAATATTTGTGAACAAGAGACGGGGGTGGAGGGAATGTATTCACACTTGAGGCTAGTAGTCTGTGATATCAAATACTGAAACTATTATCTACTGAGAGAAAGAAAGGAGAGAGAGAGAGAGAGAGAGCCCATCTTCTGGATCTGATTTAAAATTATCTAAATAGGGGAGTTGTCATCTTTCTCTAGAAACCTCTAATAGCCTCAGAGTTAATTTTTCTGTATTTTTTTATGAAAAGACATTCTTAATTTTAATGTATTCAAATTTGTGATTTTTATTTAAGTCATATTTTTGTTTATTTAAGAAGTATTTTCTAACAAGGTCATGATGCTGTTCTTGCACATTACCTTTTAAGGTGCATATTGTTGGCCCTGGCTGGGTAGCTCAGTTGGTTATGGCATCATCTCAATACACTAATGTTTTAGGTCCATCCCCATTTAGGGCACATACAAGAATCAACCAATGAATGTATAAATAAGTGGAACAACAAATTGATGTTTCTGTTTCCTTTTCTCTCTCTCTAAAATCAATCAATAAAAATATTTTAAAAATAAAATGCACATTGTTTGCTTACTACATTTAATTTTTTAAATCCTCCTGGAATTTATTATTTAATATAGCTTGAGTAAGAGGGGGAGAGGAATACCCAAGTATACTGGCATTAATTATTTTTTACAAATAATATATCTATATGATTCCACAGTGAGATATCTCTTATAATCAAATTACCATTATATGTGAATCTACTTAGTAAATTTTATTATTTGAATATCTGTTCAGTTCAAAATTGAATCCTCATTACTTAGAATTGTATATATGAAGTAATTTGCTTATGATCAAATTTTCATATGATTATGAGTATTCAATTTTGTTTTTTACTGACTTAATTTTAGTTAAAATACACTTCTAAGATATATTAATTTCATATAAGTTTTCTAACTACTGATCACAAAACTGTAATAAAATATGATGCTCCCATAAATTTTAATCTTTTGATATATGTTGTGGCTTCTTTTTAGTAGCCCAGTATGGCCTATCTTGGTGAATATGCCAGATGTACTTAAAATGTATATTTTGCAGTTATTTGGGTTTAGTCTTATAGGTCTATTACGTCAATGTGATTCATAATGTATTCATAGCTTCTCAATATTTTTTCTGAAATTTTGTCTAGTCCTTTTTCAATCATTGAGCAATACATAACCTATCTGCAGCTGTGAATGTGGATTTGTCTACTTTTCTCTTTAGTTCTTTCAGTTTCTACTTCATGTAAATTGAAGCTTTATTATTAGGCACATGTACTAGTACATTTATAATAATTGCTGTCATATCTTCCTGATATATTTACTCTTTATTAAGATTTGTCCTTTTTATTTAGTAACACTCTTATGTTTTGAATTCTGCTTTACCTGCTACAATGTGGTTACTCCATTTTTCTTATATTTACTCTTCACATGGTGTGTATTCAGCCCTTCACTTTCAACTTTGCTGTAGATTTATTTTAGAATTAAATGAGTTAAATGTTTAGAAAACTTCATGCTCAATGTTAACCCTGGAAAAGAAATAATCTCACAAAATTGTCTCAAATACCAGTATTGAGGCATGAGGACTTCAAAAAGATTTTCTTTTTTTTTTTTTCTATTGACAAATTCACTAAGGTATAATAAATAGGTTATCCCGAGGAAAATCTCTTTTCATATTTTACTATTATAATGTGATTGAATACACAAATATTAAATGACAGCTTTGTAAACATGTAAATTAGGAGGTAAGTTGATGGGCTAGAATTATAGTATAATCTTATAAAAATTTCTTTTGCAACCAAGATATATAAGTGCTATCATACTTCTTGCAAATATGATAAGCTTCTGTCTAGACAATTTGGGTTATGATGTCCCATGTTTAACTTAACCACAAAAGAATAAAGTTCTTGAACTATTAGGGCTGAGATTTCTTTCAACATTATTATTTCACCTTTTTCCCATAAACCTTTCACACAAAATCTATGCTCTTTTGAAGTTTAAGAGCTGTATTTCGACATTTAAAAAGCAGGACTCCTGAGGGATTCACTGGTGAAAGCCATTAGTGAATTTGCTTATATAAAACTTGCATGATATCATAAATCTTTTATAGAGTGTCTTTGGAAAACATGTCTCATGGGTGTGTGTGTGTGTTTTTGAGAGAGAGAGAGAGAGAGAGAGAGAGAGAGAGAGAGAGAGAGAAAGACAGAGAGATAAATAGTTAATTACATGAGGCTTCAACAGGAGCCTTTAACTTTAAATTTTTTGACATTTAATAAAACAGGATTAAAAAAAAAGTTGTATCATCAGAGGCCTTACGCCACCATATGAAAAACTGAATATCCAAGCCATGGGTTCTGAGAAGCAAATACGTATATTTGATTTAGGAAAACTGATTTCACTTTTCTTTTCTGGAAACACTAGAGCTGAAAAGGCCATAACAATAACAATTCAAATAAGTTCTCTATTGTTATAGTAGGAGGCAATTAGTTAGTCATCAACAAAAGAGAAGGGAGCCAGGCATCGATTAAGCTGGATTAAGTCTGGAAGCTACAGCTTCCAGACACTCCAGCTGATAGCCCCATTGTCCCCAAAGGGACCAACATTCCTCCTTCCTCCAAGCAGGTAGACACATGTTTCCTGAACTTTTTACTCAGCGGCACTGGGTGAAAGGCAGGACCTGCAGAAATCCAGCAGAAAACCCAAGCAGTGCCAGAAGAACCAAGCTAACCAAGAATAACATTGTACAGGTTCTGCAAATTAGTCACTAAAACTACAGATCACAAAAGCAGGCAGACCTATATACTAAACCTAACCAGAGTTACTGCGTGATGAAATAGGTTTAAATGGGGTTAACAACACACTAACGTAATATTAAAAATGTCAAGGAAACAATAGAAAAACATTCATCATATCAAGAATCAGGGTAACCAAAATTTGCATGAGCCAGAGTAATAAACTGACACCAATACCAAAATGAATCAGATGTTGAAATTATCTGACAAAGATTTTAAGCAGCCACATAAAAATTCTTTAACAATTGTAATTTTTCATGAAATAAAATGGGAAAATCTGCTCAAATAACTAAAAATTATGAAAAAGAACCAAATGTAAAAGCAATCATTGAAATAAACCTGTTAGAAGAGTTCAGTGGTAAAGTGGACGTGAAAGAGAATGAAATCAGTAAACTAGGTGACAGATCAATAGTTTACTCAATCTGAGCAACACAGAAAAAACAGACATAAAATACACAGTTTAAAGACATGTGGGGCAATAACAACAGATTAACATTCATTTCATTAGAATCCCAGAAGAAAAGGAAAAAGGAGGGGGAGAACTGAAAAATTATTGAAGAAATCATGGTTGAAAACTATCAAATTAGTCAAAAGGCATAAACACACAGATTTAGGAAGTTGTGCAAACCTAACAAAAGACTTTAATTCACTTAGACACATAATAATTATACTTGTGGAAACTAAAATAAAGTAAAAAATAAATCTTAAGGAGAGCCAGAGAGAAATTATACATTATCAAGAGAGTAATACATATTCAAATGACAGTGGATTTCTTATTTGAAACTGTGGAGACCAGAAGTAAGCTGTACATTTTCTACTATTGATGTACAGTATATAAAGAGGTAATATGCAAATTAGGCGGGGATGCCGAAACAGTCAGGGACGGACAGGAGGAGGCTGCTGTGCAGCAGGCGTGGTGGGCGGGGACTTGTAGCAGCGCCCACGACCTACCCGCCCCAGCGTGAATGCCCCGAGCTGGCAGCACGTTCCATTAGCAGCCCGCCTGGCGCATGCGCGTGCAGGTTAAGTCGCCGGCGCCTGCTTTCCCACAGGCCTGAGCCCCCAAGCAGCCAGGGATGAGCTGGTGATCCCAATGATCCCAACGGCCTGACAGCCCTGCAGTGGAGGCGGCATTGGGCCTGGGGACTGGCGAAAAGGCAGGAGATGGCCCTGAATGGGCCAGTCACTATGATGCCCACTGTAGCCAGCAAACTGCTGATCAGGGGGTGGGGCCGGCGGCCAACTCAAGGCCCCGCCCCCCTGCCAGCCTGCCCCTGATTGGACTCTCCCATCCCAATCAAGAGTAGGGTGCACAGAGCCTGGACCCTTCCTGGCAGCCCCAAGTGCGTGGGGTTGAGAATTCTGATGGCCCTGCCCAGAGAGTAGAGGCGCCTGACGGGCAGGGACAGGGACCACAGGCCTCCAGGGAGCACCACAGAGTCGGCAAGGAGAGGGGAGGGCCTGCGAAGGGGGAGGAGGTGAAGCCAGCTGACACCAGCCCAGAATCCAGCCCTTCTCCCCAGAGGCAGCAGGACCTAAACCCAGAACCACAGCCCAAATTGGAAGAGTCCGAGGGAGCTTCAGGAAGCTCTAGGCAGAGCTGCGCATTGAGAACGAGAGACTCCGTGAGGCCCTGACCCAGACCACGCTGCGGCTGGCGCAGCTCACGGTGGAGCTGGAGCACACCACGCAGAGGCAGAGCGCTTTGCAGAGAGGCCGGCCCTCCTGGAGCTGGAGAGATCTGAGCGCAGGGCCCTGGAGCACAAGGACGATGAGCTGGAAGAGGAGCTGAAGGGTCTGTCCAACCACCAGGTTGACAACCAGCGCCTCAAGGACGAGAATACAGCTCTGCTTCGCGTCATCAGCCAACTGTCCAAGTGACCCCGGAGGACTTGCCCCTGCACCCCCATTTATACAGCTGCTTCTGCCACCCGTACCCCTTCCCCTGTGTGAACATGAGTGACAGGGCTGCCGGGGAGTCTCTGAGAAGCCATAACCTCCCCTTCGTACCTCCAGGCTGGGAGGGGAGGACAGAGTCCCCAGGAGCCAAGGGGGCCACCTGAGGCCAGGATGGAGACGGGAGGCTGAACTAGGTGGGGGGACCAGGGCTGCAGGAAGGACGAGGAAGTGCCAGGACCAGTAGCCAGGACCAGAGTGGCCACCCAGAGGTCCCCTCTCATGTGTGCTCCCACCAGTCACCCCTTCCGCCCCTGAGCAGGGATCCGAGAATGTGCCAAGCATCCCGCCGGCCTGGGCCAGGTGGGCCTGTATATAGGGTCCATGTGCAATAGGGAGGGACGTCTTCTATTTTTTGCTGCTCCCTCCCCGACACTGTCCCTGGCAGGGGGAGAAGGTATTTTTGAGACATAGCACAGGCACCACAAATAAAAGTCGTGAAGTTGCCAAAAAAAAAGAAAAAGAGCCAGCTGGCTGGCCAAACACCTCCCTTCTTCCCTCCCCCAGCCAGCCCCTCCCTCGATCAGCCTGCCCCACCACAATAGGCCCGCAGGCCCTCCCTGCAGCTGCCCATCCCTGATCTCATCCCCCCACCCCAATAGGGGGTGGGGCTGGGTGGCCAACCTCCTGCAGCCTCTGCCCCTGCCCGGCCCCACCCCAGATCACCCCCTCACCCTGATCAGGGCAGGGCTGGCCAGCCAACCACCCATGGCTCCCCCAGGCTGCTAGCCCCAGATTGGCACCCCCATCCCATTCGGGGGTGTGGCTGGCCGGCCCACTGACCACAGCCCCTCCCCATGGTGGGCCCCACCCCCAGACGGCCCCCCAACCCCAATCAGGCTGGCAGAGGTGGGCAGTTGGGGGCAATCAGGCCAGCAGTTAGGGGTGATCAGGCTGGCAGGCAGGTAAGCAGTTAGGAGCCAGAGGTCCCAAATTGCGAGAGGGATGTCCAACTGCTGGTGCGGGATCGGGCCTAAACTGGCAGTCTGACATCCCCCAAGGGGTCCAGGATAGGAGAGGGTGCAGGCCAGGCTGAGGTACCCCCCCATGCATGAATTTCATACACTAGGCCTCTAGTATAAGTAATCAAAACAGTGTGGTACTGGTAGATCAATGGGATAGAGCAGAGATACCAGAAACAGACTCACACCAATATACCTAATTGGGTTTTGATAAAGGTGCAAAAAATTTCAATGTAGGAGGGCTACCTATCCTTTTCATCAAGAGGATTAAGAAATTGTGGAGTGTTACTAAAATTGACTAGTATAACAAGTGTTGCTACACACACATAATGAATCTTATAGATACAGTGATTGTCAAAACAGCCATTTACAAGAGAACAATATATTGTATATTTTCACTTATAAGACATTTAAAACTTGGAAAATTATTGTGTAGTGATAGATATTAAAATAGTAATTGTCTATAATATAATAACTTAGAAGTGATACAATAAACACCTTTAAGGATCAGCTATAATTGTCTTATATATTTAACAGAATAGTGCTTACACAGGTGTTTATATATGTAAAATTAATTAATATGTACCATTAATATTTTCACTTTCCTATTACAAATTATAACTCAATATTAAAAAAAATAATAATAAATAACCCAGCCAGTGTGGCTCAGTTGTTGAGTGTCAACCCATGAACCAGGAGATCTCAGTTCGATTCCTAGTTAAGGCATATGACTTGGTTGCAGGCTGGATCCTCAGTAGGGGGTGTGCAGGAGACAGCTGATCAATGATTTGTTCTCATCATTGATGTTTCTTTGCCTCTTTCTCTCTCCCTTGCTCTCTCTAAAATTAATAAAATTATATTCAAAAATAGAAAGTATCTTGTTGTTTCCATATCTTGGCAAAATGTTTCCATATCTTGACTTACTTACAATAGCCAAGATATGAAAGATTCCTAGGTGTCCATTGACACCTAGGAATGGATGAAGAACATGTGGTATAGGTTTACAAAAGAATATTACTCAGCAATAAAAAAAGAATTAAATGTTGGCATTTGTAACAACATGGATAAGCCTAGAGGGTATTATTTGAAGTGAGATAAATCTGACAGAGAAAGACAGATACCATATGATATTATTTATTTGTGGAACCTAAAAACAAACAAACAAATAAATAAACAAAACAAAACAGAAACAGACATATAGACACAGACAACAAACTGGTAGTTGTCAGAGGGAAGTGAACTAAAGGATGGGTAAAAAACACACCCAGAAAATATAAAATGTTATTTTTAAAAAATGTAAATAAAAAATATCTAAGTCAGATGTGTACATTAAATATGGATGGCTATGATCATTTTTTTAGTTAATAGCTCACATATTTCATACTTAGATTATATAGTTCAAATTTAAACATAGAGTTTTTTAACATTTAATAGCATGGCAAATATATTAAATAATTGAAATTAAAATACTTTTTGGCAATGCATTGTACATTTTTTATTCTATAATTCTATATAATTATACACATGGATTTTGCTCAAGTGGAACCCAGGAAATGGATAACTAGGGATGGGTGGGTATAAATGAACACTCACCCAATCAATATTGCCATATCTCACAGTCTTATAACTTGATATAGAATTTAAATACCCAACATCATCTATGTTGCCATTTTGGTTTAATGTTTGCTTTCTCTGTAAACTTGTCCTTTATATATTCACTCATATTTTCAAGATATTTGTTTAATAGACAAAACTATAGACCACTAATGTGACATATCAGCCTGTATTTATTATAGAATGACATATTACCAGGCTTTTTTTTTTTTTTTCTAAAAACACTTCTTTATAAAACAAGTGCTCATCATTTACAGATTGGCTTTAATTCTTAAAGAGAAAACCAATGTGATAAATATATATATATATATATATATATATATATATATATATATATATATATATATATATATACCACCCTAATAGGAAAAAAAAAATATGTTCCTTCATAGTAAAATAAATAGTTAATTGGTTATCTTATATAATAAAAGCCCAGTGACCGAAAAGGCTGAATGACCAGAGACCAGAACAACTGTGACCCCTAATCCCAGTGGGCCCCACCCCCCAGCAGGGACCCCCACCCCAATCGGGTGCATGGCTGGCCAGCAAACCCCACATAGCTCCAGGCCCCAGCCGACCTTGCCCCCTAGCGGGAACCCCCACCCCTATCTAGGGCCCCCATCAGGGCAGACTGGCCGGCTCCAACCCATGCACCAGGACTCTATCCTATATAATAAAAGGGTAATATGCAAATTGACCTAATGGTGGAATGACCATAACGACCACTCAACCAGTTACTATGAGGCACACTGACCACCTCTCAGTCCCTTTCCCTGGCTGGCAGGCTCTGATCGCCTGATGGCAAATGGGGAACCGTGGGTGAGTGATGGGGGAAGCAGATGACACCAGGCCAAGGGTCCCACCCTGTCAGACACCCCACACACAGAGGGCAACTTGTGCCAGGGGTGGGGCTGGCAAGCGGGCAGGAACGACTGACCTCTCGGTCCCTTCCCCTGGTCATCAGGCTCCGATCGCCTGATGGTGAATGGGGAACTGGCATGGGTGGCTGAGGAGGCAGAGCCGGCTAAGGGAACCCAGAGAATGTGGCGCTGATCACAGGCCAGGTCTAGGGACCATACCTGCGCACTAATTTTGTGCGCTGGGTTTCTAGTTTACAAAATAAAAAAATTCTCAAATGTTTTTGAGAATGAGCAGGATTATGTTTCTAGCTACATAAAATGAAAGATAGAACTAAATCAAAATACTCTATAACTTTTTTTATAGAAATCTAAAAAATTTAAAACATGATACTATTAACTTATTTCTTAAATAAAATATTTATTTTGATTGCATTTTAAACATCACAAAGAATTTTGTGCTAAGGTTGTACAAAATGTTTTTATGTTATACATATGCCCACTGAGTGTAAATTCATTAAAATGATCCTATATAATAAAAGGCTAATATGCAAATTGGCCGAAAGGCAGAACGACCAGTTGCTATGATCTGCACTGATCACCAGGGGGCAGATGCTTAATGCAGCCCCTTGGGGGCTGTATAAATAATTACTGTAATTATTTATACAGTATAAATACTGTATAAATAATTACACAGTATTTATACTGTGTAATTCAATATACTTTCATATTTTAGCTAGGCATATTTTACTAAATAATACTATTTTCAGTTTTGCACAATATTTACAACTTTAAAGAGTTCATTTATTTAATGGTACCTGAGTTTAATATCCAGACACATTGTATACAAATTATAAGATTCTTCATAAAAGCAAAAATGATCTGAGTCAAGACTATTTTTAACAATGCCTTAAGTACCTACTTTGTGCTTTCTAGTTCTTTATTTCTTTTCTATTTTTTTTAATTTTTATTTTTTATTTTTATGTTTCACTCATGATAGACATTTCAGGTCATCCTGAAATCTGGAGCAATCGTGTACAAACTGAAAGTGTTTTCTTCAGATAAAGAGAAGCATAGTATTATAATAGTCAAATGGAAATAGCATATGCATAGCATAGTAAGATCTTTCTATCAATCTATGTATCTATCATCCATTTAATGTATCATGTATTTCATCTATAGATATAAATTATATCAATTTGTAAGATATGCATGCATTCACACAGAACATACTCATTAGCAAGCACCATAGTGGGGGTAGAAAGATATACATACATCCAAATATATACAGTTAGTTGTTGGTTAGGTATTTTTTTCTATAGGCAGATAAACAGAAAATCAGTTCAGTTCTGTTCATAAAACTGAAATAGAATGCTCTGAGTAAAAACACTCAAATCATTTGATTCTATCAAAGTTAAAATTGAAAAATTGATTGAGTGCTTGTATTAAAATGACCTATGCTTGATTTTTGTTCTCTTGGAGATAGAGCCTTTGATAAATGAAATAGTTTAAGACATCAATAGTGCTGAGAAGCAGGGCAAAGGATTCTGTGAACATTCAAACATTGTACAAAATTGAGTTATGCCAGTAAATGTCAAGTTTGGTCAGACAGCTCTTGGTTTCAGCCCAACATAAAATCCTTCAGTCAGTCCTAAAGCCAAACTTCACACATTCAGGTCACACTGAATGATTGCACTGCCACCAAGTGAAAACAAGCTGAGATTCATTATGATCATACTGGGCAGGGCATTCCACAGGTCTTTTGGACAATGTGGTTTCAACAGAAATTTTATGAAAGCTCTATACAGATAGAAAAATCCAATCTGCCCTGAGTAAAGTTGGAAATTGCAGTCCCTCATGTATTCTCACTTATTTTATTTGATCTAACAAGATTTTTTTTTCTTTCAGAAAGTTGTCCCATACAACCTGCACCAGGGTAACTTGGGTGCTCATTTAAAAAGCACATTAGTGAATGCTTTCTTTCCTCATACACAATAATAAACTCAAAATGGATTAAAGACTTAAATGTTGTATCAAAACCATAAATACCTACTAAAAACATAGGCAGTAAAATCTCAGACACTTCTCATAGCAATATGTTTTCTGACATTCACCTGAGGCAAGGGAAACAAAAGAAAAATAAACAAATGCGACTACTTCAAGGAAAATGTTTTTGCACATCAAAAGGAACCATCAATAAATTGATATGACAACCCACTGAATGGAAGAACGTATTCATAGATATAACTGCAAGGGCTTAATATCCAAGATGTATAAGGAACTTAAAAAACTCAACGCCAAAAACAAAACAACAACACCAACAAAAAAACTATCCAATTAAGAAATGGGCAAAGGACCTGAATAGACACTTCTCCAAAGCGGACATACAGATGGCCAATAGACATCTGAAAGGAAGCTCAAGGTCACTAATCAGAAATTTAAATTAAAACCACAATGAGATATCACTTCACACCATCAAAATGTCTATCATCAATAAATCAACAAACAACAAGTTTTGTTGAAATTGTGGAGAAAAGGGAACACTCCTGCACTGTTTATGGGAATGCAGATAGGTGTAATCACTGTGGAAACAGTAATGGAGTTTCCTCAAAAAATTAAAAATGCAATTGTCTCATGACCCAGCAATTCTACTTCTGGGAATATACCTAAAGCACTAATTTGAAAGAATATATGCACTCCTATGTTCATTGTAGTGTTATTGACAATAGCCAAGATTTGGAAGCAGCCCTAGTGTCCACCAGTAGGTGAGTGGATTAAAAAGCTGTGTACATTTACACAATGGAATACTACTCAGGTATAAAAAAAGAAGGAAATCTTACATTTTCCGACTGCATAGATGGACCTGGAGAGTATTTACTAAGTGAAATAAGCCAGTCAAAGAAAGACAAGCACCATATGATTTCACTTATATGTGGAATCTAATGAACAAAATAACAAAGTAGAGACAGACTCATGTATACACAGAACAGATGGTGTTATCAGTTGATTGATTCTTGCAAAATAATGTATTAGTGAACTTAAATACAGGTCAATAACAGTTATAAATTAAAGAACAGAAAGAAAAACATTTGTAAAATAATGTGCAGCATCTGAGTAGATTGTGGAACAGTGTTAACCATTTGGCATACATGAAACTGCTATAATAGAAGGAGAGCAGAGAGAATGGGACATAAAAAATATCTAAAGAAATTAGAATGTAAACTTTCCTAATTTGATTAAAATATTATTTATTATTATTTGATTAGACATTGTCATTGTCCATTGAAAGACATTCTATAATACATTAAGCAAAAACTGACACAAGTGAACATTTTATATCCTGGTGAGCACATCTTTCCTTGCTACCCTGATTTTCTTACCCTGGCTAATGTTATGTTGTATATGAATCTGTACATGGTACATATTTGTATTTGAGTATAGTGTGTGACAGATTTACATATGTTAAAAATAAGAGGCATTTTACTATAAAGCTGCAGTATTAGTGTAGAGTATTCTCATTTCCAAAAGATATAAAGTGCCTCATCTCCATCATTGCTCACTCAACAAATGCAGCACAGTGAAGAGCTCTTTCTAAATATATATATATAAGAGGCCCAGTGTATGATTGAATCATGCACGTGTAGGGTCCCCTACACGCTTTCGCTTTTCGCAGTGGAGCTGGGTGCCTGTCCGCTGGTGCACCAGGCCTTTCAGAAGCCTCCGGCTTGGTGGAGGCTTCTGAAAGGCCTGGTGCCGGAGCAGACAGGCACCCAGCTCCCCCACTTTTGATGGTCCGCGGCCGCTGAGGGAGGCTACCCTGCTGTTGAGAGGCGCAGGGGGCGGGACTCCCACCCCCTGTGCCTCTCAATGGCCAGATCCGTGGCCGCTGAGGGGGGCTGCCGTGGACACCTGGCTACCCTGCCGTTGAGAGGCGCAGCTGGGTGTCCGCGGCAGTCCCGCCCCCTGTGCCTCTCAACAGCAGGGTAGCCCCCCTCAGTGGCCGCGGATCCGTGCCTCTCAATGACTGGATAGGCCACCCTGAGTCCCACCCCCCAGCCTCCCACCGCCCAATCGTGGGCGTAGCGGAGTGATGGTAATTTACATGTTACTCTATTATTAGATAGGACTAGAGGCCTGGTACACAAAATTCGTGCACGGGGTGGGGGTGTCCCTCAACCCAGCCTGCACCCTCTCCAATCTGGGACCCCTCGAGGGATGTTCGACTGCCCGTTTACATGGATTGGGCCATGGGGGTGTGGCCAGCCTGGGTGAGGGGTTGAGGGCTGTTTTCAGGCTGGCCAATCCCCCCAGCAGGGACCCTCACCCCCTGGGGGTGTGGCCAGCCTGAGTGAGGGGCTAAGGGATGTTTTCAGGCTGGCCACACCCCCTTCAGGGTGGGGGTCCCTGCTGGGGTGCCTGGCCAGCCTGTGTTAGGGGCTGATGGCTGTTTGTAGGCTGGCCACACCACCCAGTGACCCAAGCTCCCAGCCCCTCCTTTTTTTCTTTTCTTTTCTTTTCTTTCTTTTTTTTTTTTTTTTTTTAGCGCCTCCTTGAGCGGAGGCCAGGGCCAGCTGGAAGCAGGCATCTGGGATTTATTTATCTTCTATAATTGAAACTTTGTAGCCTTGAGTGGAGGCCAGGGCAGGCAAGGGCAGGCAGGAAGCTTGGCTTTCTCCATTGCTGGGGGCAACCCAAGCCTCCTGCTTGCTCCAGCTCCGTGGCCGCCGCCATCTTTGTTGGGTTAATTTGCATACTTGCTCCTGATTGTCTGGTGGGTGTAGCAGGTAATGGTCAATTTGCATGTTTCCCTTTTATTAGTGTAGATATTTTTTGTGAAGTAGCGTTTGTCCTAACGATTTCTTTGGAGAGACTGCATATGTCCATGGTTTTTATGCATTGGAATTTGGGGAACAATACATAGGGGGGAAATGCTATAGGCTTTTAGATTATTGACATGGGGTAAAAATTGTATTCACTTAAAATTTAAAGGTATTTCACCCTAGCTGGTTTGGCTCAGTGGATAGAGCGTCAGCCTGTGGACTGAAGGATCCCAGGTTCAATTCTGGTCAGGGGCATGTGCCTTGGTTGCGGGCACATCCCCAGTAGGGGGTGTGCAGGAGGCAGCTGATCAATGTTTCTCTCTCATCAATGTTTCTAACTCTTTATCCCTCCCCCTTCCTCTCTATAAAAAATCAATAAAATATATTTTTAAAAAAGTTAAAGGTATTTTTTCCCTTTTTTTCAAATTTTTTTATTGATTAAGGTATTACATGTGTCCATATCTCCCCACTGCCCCCTAACCCCACTCCCATACATGCTCTCACTTCCCAGTGTCTTACGTCCATTGGTTATGCTTATAGGCATGCATACAAGTCCTTCGGTTGATCTCTTACCTACCCACCTCCCCAGCCTTCCCACTATAATTTGACAGTCTGTTCAATATTTCTCTGCCTCTATCTATCTTTTTGCTCATCAGGTTATAATGTTCTTTATTATCCATAAATGAGTGAGATCATGTGGTATTTTTCTTTCACTGACTGGCTTATTTCACTCAGCATAATGATATTTTATTTTATTAATCTGACAGCCTCATTAAGAATAATGTAACATTAAATTTAAAAGATTATACACTGAATATATTGGTCCTATTTTTATTATCTCTTGGTTCATTTCATTTATTTTTGTTGTTGTAAAGCCTCACCTGAGGATACTTTTCCATTGATTTTTAAGGAGAGTGGAAGAGAGAGGGAAAGACAGAGAGAAACATGAATGGGAGAGAAACACATGGATTGGTTGCCTCCTGTGTGCGCCCAGACCAGGGCCCAGGCCAAGGAGAAACCTGAAACCAAGGTATGTGTCCTTGACCTGAAACAAACCCAGAACCCCTGGGTCTGCAGGCTGACTCTCTGTTCACTGGGCCAAACCAGCTTGGGCTGGTTCATTTCATTTACATGTTATGGCATAACTAGACAAAAGTTTTGATGTTGCAACTTAAAGGCACCTATTTGTTAGGAAATCCACCTAATTTTCTAAAGTACACAATTGGCTTGAGAATTCTCACGTGATTCTGTGTTTAAAATGACAGATCAATAGTATGTGTGATTAAAGATTGTGGAAAGAAAATGAAAGCTACCCATCGTGAGGTGCCTTAGATTCCAGACCATAACTTAATAAACTTTCAAAAATTATAAATGTAAATTTATACTTTAAAAAGTATTGTTAATGCTGCTTCTATAGAATTACACGCACTGCATCTAGAGTTCTTTCAATTGCTCTATCACAATTTCATGCGTGAAGAATGAATGCTTGACTCAAAAATAATAGTCTTCATTGTCCAGCTGCCTAAGAATTGCCCAAAGACCTTTTAGTTTCTTAAGATTACTGAGTAGTGGGTGTCTAGTTATAAGCACACACTCTCATTCAGAGCATTTGATTTCATTACATGGAATATCAATTAGTGTTAGTGTTGAAGCAAAAGAAATAAACAAAGAGAAAAACTCAGTGTAATACTAGGATCAAATAGATCTGACATCTATTTCTGAATCTCTTCAACTGCTGAGGCTGTTATTGAGTCATAAAGAATTTGGTTATATTTCCATCAACTTTGAGAATATTGACATGGTTACCAACAGAGATGTTTAGCTTTTTTAAAAATATATTTTATTAGTTTTTAGAGAGAGGAAGGGAGAGGGATAGATAGAAGCATCAATGAGAGAGAGAGAGGGATATCAATTGGTTTCCTCCTGCATGCTCCACACTGGGGATTGAGCCCACAACTCAAGCATGTGCCCTGACCGGGAATCAAATCATGACCTCCTTGTTCATAGGTTGACACTCAACCACTGAGCCACATGGGATGGGCTGTTTTTTTAATATCAAATTTTATCTAGGATATATTTTTGTTCCTTAAATTTTGAGTTTAAATTACACTGGAAAGCATATGAGCAAAATGTGGAGGAACTTGTCTTAAAAATAGTTTCACAAGAAAAAAACTCACATTCTATAATGGATTTATTTTAATTATAAATAGAGAGGCTGGTTTACTGTATATCATTATTTTCTAATATATGTAACAGAAAGATGTGTGAAGTTATATAATTTTTAATGATTCTCTACTCTCTAAATGTTTTTATGTGAATATGTATTTTATGTAATATATTCCATGCACATGAAGTCTATGTAGCACTTAGCATTTCTCCATCTCATGTGGTTTGGTGAGTGATAAGCCAAACCTCATGGAGTTAATACCTTCATCTTTAAAAAGTGCTAAAATGGTTGTTTAATTATTCCTGAGGTATAAATTTTGGGTTTAAGTAGATTTTAATGAATATATCTGTAAATGGATGGCCAAATCTAAATAGCAATGCTTGAACCCTAGAGGAAGGACTGTGTATACATGATTTTAATATAAAACATTTTATTGAAATATATATTTTATAAATAACTAGTGGCCCGGTGCATGAAATTCATGCACACACGGGGGTACCCCTGACTGGCCCGTGTCCTCTCACAGTGTGGGAGCCCCATGATCGATCACCCAAAAGAGGCCACCCATCCGGGGCTCCTTGATAGATTGCTCCAAAGAGGTAGGCCGGAGCCAGGGGTCCCAACTCCTCTACGTGAGGCAGTAGGGACTTTCCGCCATGACCTGCCTCCTCTGCATGAGGTGGTGGAGATGCTGGGACCAGTCTCCTCTGTGCCGCACGGAGCCATGGGACCCCCCAGGCCTTGCCATGTGGAGTGTCCGACAGGCCCCTCCTCCAATGCATGCACAGCCATCTTGTGATGGCATGAAGGCATCGTGGCATCAGGGCATGATGACCACCTAGGCTATTATTAATATAGATACCAGCTACTATATGTCCATTGTAATATTCTGACTTTTAGGGATATTTGACTGTTCAATGACCTTAAGATTGAAATAGATTTTATATCATCAAATATATTTCATGTTAGAAAGAGATGTCTGACATGCGCTACCACATTAGACCTAAGGAACACCTAAGGCATTAAATATACATCAAGAAATTCATGTACTCATATTAAAAAAAAAGAAATAAAGCAACAACAACAATAAACATACTATTAATTTTATTCTAGTATTTCCAAAAGAGATCTTTAGTGATTATGTTAGCAATGCAATACATACAAAGTAATACATAAGTTTTCAGTGATTATATGATAGGTCTGGACTAAATCAAATTCTCAGAAATTCAGAACTCCACAATGGTCCATTGGCTCTACAGGGTAGCTTCCTATATAATAAATAGGTAATATGCAAATTGACCCTTATGCCCTCACGTCATCACAAGATGGCTGCCCCCATGTCATCACAAGATGGCCACCTCCCAGATTGTCACAAGATGGCCACCCCCACGTCATCACAAGATGGCTGCCCCACATTGTCACAAGATGACCACCCCACGTTTGCAAGATGGCCTGCAGGGGAGGGCAGTTGGGTGAGATCGGGCCGGCAGAGGAACAGTTAAGTGTCAATCAGGCTGGCAGGGAAGTGGTTAGGGGGTGTTCAGGCTGGCAGGCAGAACTGGTTAGGGGCAATCAGGCAGGCAGGCAGGCGAGTGGTTAGGAGCCAGCAGTCCGGGGTTGTGAGAGGGATGTCCGACTGCTGGTTTAGGCCCAATCCCTGTGGGCCTAAATTTTGTGTACTGGGCCTCGAGTATGTAGATAAAGTACTAAATCAAATATGACTTAAATCCACATCATGGTGACAAGAATGTATTCTGATGTTATTTTCTCAGTTGCTTAAAGTTTATCTGGAATAAACACTCTTAGAAATTGGTAAAACACACCCAGCCATCTACTCCTATACCTATTCAACCAATCCCCCTCATACAGACATTTTCTTCTTAACTCAAAGAGAAACTTTTTATTTTGTAAGGAGGATTACATGGAAGCTCTGGAGCTTTAACTCTTCAGAAAAGGAGGACAAAAGTTATTGTATCATTAAAAGTGTTAAAGACATTAAATTAATGATAAGTAATAAAGCTTTATATACTTACTGGTTTAGAAGATTCACCTTTGAAAATGACAATGGATGTTAAATATTTAATCTAGTCATGATCCTAATGATTAGGCAGAAAAGTTTACTTGGGAATGTTTTGGCAGCAAAACAACACCACGATGTGAACAACGATTGGACCTCAACCTTGGTACTTGAGTTCTGACTATGAAAGTATTCAGAGCCAAGACTCAAACTATGAAAGAAAGTTTATTTAGAAAATCACCAAGGTAGAAGTGAGCTGTAGAAAAAATGGGCTCAGGAAACAAGTTACAGAGGCAAAAGAAAGGCTCTTGGAGCTTGGGAGAAAGAGAGGCAAGGGAAACACACCTGCGGGATGGAGGGGAGGAAGATAT
This sequence comes from Ia io, assembly GCA_025583905.1. Classification (NCBI taxonomy): domain Eukaryota; kingdom Metazoa; phylum Chordata; class Mammalia; order Chiroptera; family Vespertilionidae; genus Ia; species Ia io. The sequence goes on from JAJQQW010000003.1 coordinate 35,879,437, forward strand.
TGTTCTGCTCCATAGAGGGAGCCACACTGGGTCCTCTATCCTAAGGGCTTTTAAGGGTGGGGATTTTAGGGGTGGTCCCAGGAGAGAATGCCAATAAAATATTAATCAGCTTTCATGGTGTGGTCTCCACCAATTGGTCAGTGCATGGGCAGTCAAAGCAAACTGTTCCTGATGTTAGCTGTGGCAACTCTTTGTCTGGCTTTTCTGGGCCTGGAGCTGAAACACAAAGGAGCCTAAATGTTGTCTCTAGGTCTTAAGGCTTAAGGGAGTGGTCATGCAAGTGCTTGTATGAAGGTCATATGAGGCTATTCCCCTGCCCTTGTTACTCCTCTAGGGGGTCTAAAACCACATGATTAGTGATATGCCAGGGGAAGAAAGGTTAGAGGAGGTTCTGAACTGGATGACCAGTGATATGAAAGGTGAGGGGGTTTAAACCACATAAGTTGGTGCATCCCACGACACCTGAAACTGATCTCTATTTACTACAGGTGACAGTTCTCATAACTGTGATGATGCATCCTGAAGAGATATCTATACCCCACTTACCAATCAGCAATGCTTATTAGTTGCCTTTGCCTAAGAAAGTGTCTAATTCCAGAATACTTCTCAGAGTATTTGCTTCCTCAGGCTACCTCAGATACCAACTTTATTACCTCTTTTTGTTTAGATTTCTCTGGAAATAGAGCCTGAGACAAGGATTCAAATGAGAGTGGGTTATCTGGGAAGTGATCCCAGGAAATATGGATAGGAGTGGAAAAGTGAAGGAGGGACATAAGAATGCCTAGGAAGTGTGAGTTTTCAAACTGGTTACCCATGTGGGCAGCTGGACTTCAACCTTCCTGAGAAATTGGGAGGCAGTGTAGAATATGAGCCTTTTAGTTATTGCACTATAAGGATGAGGAAACTGAGGTATTTATCTACCAATCTGCCATCTGTCATTGTGTGAGAGGTGCTACCATTGTCAATACCACTTGGCAATATTTACTTGTCCTGTAAGGGAAAGAGGCCCAGTTCTGTGAAAAACTACCTCTGGTAAAAAGTTGCAAGTGTTCATGTTACAGGTGCTCAGATGAATGCTGATGGGAATGGGCTGAGCACCAATAGAATCTTCAACAGATTATAATGACACAAAAATTATAAAGTGTATATAATATAGAGAAGATAAACAGGACTGGCAAAGACTGAAACACATGCATGTCAGTATGTGACTGTATATATTACCTTTGGTTTATTCAAGCACTGAAATACTTTAAAGTTATTGAAGTGAATAAACTTTGGAGAAATCTTAAAAATAAATGTAGTATAAATAGCCAGATGCATAGTGATAGAAATCATATTATAAATTCTACAAAAATTAGAATACATATACAAAACAATATGATATATTGGTAAATATGTTCATATATGAAAATTTAAAATTGCCATAATTATTAATGTAATATAATTGTTAATATTAATAAATAGAAGCACAAAGTTACAAAGTGTTTGTATTTATAAATGTTCATTTAAAAGTGACGAATATAACAAAAATAGAATTACATGTTAAAATTGATTTAATCTAAATAATGGCTAGTGAATTTTTACTACACACTAAAGGGCTTTTTGGGGAATATTTAATATGATTATATAAAACGTTATATCAATTATAGACTGTACCTTTCATCAAAATTAGCAATTCTTTTCCCCAATTAGGGTAATATGACTTAAATTGCATTGTCTATTTTTGCATAACTTTATTTTTAACTTTTGTTTCATTATCTTTTCATTTGTAACTAACATATGGAGTTGTAAAATTATGACTTGAAAGTCTCTTTTAATAGGAGAATTTAAAGATTTGTTTTTGCTCATACCTTATGTATTTATTCTTTCTTCCATCATATGGTATCTTATTTTTAGTTTGTTTTATATTTTCACATCCCTTCTGTTGGTAAGGCAGATTCTTTTTAAAAGTTTTGTCAGTTAACAAGGACTATTCTGTTTATATCCAATATTGTTTATTTTTCAAATTCTTATAATCCCAACTCTGAATAGGTAAAAGTGTCCACTTCTGCAGCTGATTCCTATGCTGCAGTTCATCTTTAGCATCTCCTTCCCATACCACCCACTATGATTTCCCTTCTCAGATCTAGCACTTCATCTAATCCAATCCACTTACAAGGTGAGGTGATCCAGAATTTCATTGTTAAATATATACTAGAAGCCTGGTGCACAAAATGCGTGAATGGGAGGGCGTCCCCTCAGCCCAGTCTGCACCCTCTTCAATCCGGGACCCCTTGGGGGACATCTGACTGCTGGTCAGACATCTCTCTCACAATCCAGGACCACTGGCTCCTAACTGCTCACCTTCCTGCCTGCCTGATTGCCCCTAACTGCACCCTGCTGCAGGCCTGGTCACCTCCAATTGCACTTCCTGCGGGCCTGGTCGTCCCCAACTGCCCCTTCCCCCCTGCCGGCCTGGTTGCCCCATGTAGTCTGTCGAGTCGTCCATTCAGTTGCGAAGGTTGCTTAGGCTTTTATATATATAGAGAGAGATTGTTATTGTTAATAGAATTATGTATGTCTCGCCTTCTTCCCCATTGATCCCTTTTTACCCTGAACCCAACTCCCCACCAAACCTTCACTATACTATTGTCTGTGTCCATGGGTTATGCATATATGTATATAAGTTATTTGGTTAATCTCTCCCTACCCACCCAGCTCACCTCCCTTCCCTCTGAGATTTTTCAGTCTGTTCCATTGTTCTATGTCTCTGAATTTATTTTGTTCATCTGTTTATTTGTTCATTAGATTCCAGATATGAGTGAGATCATGTGATACTTGTCTTTCTCTGACTGGCTTATTTTACTTATCATAATACTCTCTTAACACATTAAATGGCAGTAACCAAGAAACATTCCCTGGAATAACATAGGTTTCAAACATAAATCTCTCTACCTACATGGTACATCATCAGTCCTAGCTCCTCATGATGCCCAGGCTTGACTCCCTCCACTGGTAAACTAAATCCTTTTCTCCCCCTCTTGGTACAGTAGCATGAAGACTCCATATGGCAGTCATTGCTTCACCCACATTCTGCTTTCTGAGAGTATCACTAATGAAACCGAGCAAAGAGTTGATCCACCCAGCATTGTAGATAGATAGCCAATAACACTGACACTGGGGTGCAGTGAAAAAAAGTGGCTTTTATTTGTATAGCTCTACTCAATGGAGAAAGGGCAGCTTACACTGGAAAGAAAAAAAACTCAACTCTTCCATGGTTTACACTCAAGAGCCTTTATAGAACACAAAGTTGTTATTGGTGAAACTGTTTGGTTATGAGTAAGGGCAATAAATCAAAATTCCAGGCCCTGGACAGGTAGCTCAGTTTATTAGCATGCCCTCCCTCAGGTTTTGGGTTCCATTTCCAGTCAGGACACATACAAGGATCAACCAATGAAAGCATAAATAAGTGGAACATCAAATTGACTCTCCCCCTTAATTAAATCAATAAATAAAAATTTAAAAAAAAAGACCTTGAAGTCAGCTCTGGTGTCCCCGAGTCTGGTTTCATGAGGGTTTGATTTGAGGTTCCTTTAGGGCTCAGGAGCCAAATCACAGCTTAGGCCATGAAGTTACCTCTAATTTAATAGGCACCCATATCTTTTGACCCTTAGTCAAGGCATGGCCTTGCTTCTGACTGCCTCAGACAGCTAATGACTAGTAAAGGAAAGGGTTAAGGCTTACAGGACATGCAATAAAGTAACTGAATAGAGAGCTAGGGTTACATATTAAATCAAAATCATATCTTACATTAGAGCCTTCATTTTCAGTTTGTCATTTGCTTTACGGGCTGAAAAAGTTACTAAGAATGCATGTTACTAGTTTACCTTCATGTGTAGGGGTAGAAACTACACATCTTGTGACTCTTTTTGTTGTTGTTGTTGACAGGATTATAGATGTTCCCCATATCCCCCCACTTTGCCCACCTCCACCCTGACCCGCCCCCCTTCCCTGGCCTTCACCACACTGCTGTCCATGTCCATGGACTATGCATACATGTTATTCGGCTAATCTCTTCACCTTCTTTTATCTAGTACCCAACACCCCTCCTCTCTTAGATATGTCATTCTGTTCCATGTGACTCTTACTCATTGCAGTCTATTATTATTTCTGCTGTCTTATGTTTCTTATTATTGTTGTCTTTTCCTTTGGGTCTAACAGGCCCAAGGTTAAGCATTTTCTATAATGGTTAAAGATGCTACATGCCTTTTTTTCTGGTTGTTATTCAAACTAGCATACAAACCTATTTTCTTTTTTTAATTAAAGATATTTTCTTAAGTGTCTTGCTTAACTACTTTACTTCGACTTCACTAACTCCCCAGGAATTAGATTCACTAACTCAGCAGAGCCCAAATCTGTGGAACATAAAACATAAATTCTATAAGTGGGTCAATGAAATACTGGGAAGAAAAGCCTATTCTGTTTTCTTCCACTACCTTTTTTCAGAAGTGTGTAATTTAGCTCTGTGGGACGCAGCACTGAGTGACCATTGGTTCAAGGTAGAATGTTGCCTCTGAGTTGATGCCTTAATTAACATTCCAGTAGTCTATTGAGACAACTTTTTCCAATGATAGAGTATTTGGTACCGTAAGTAATCTTTTACTAATTTTTATACCTTACTTGCTATAAAACAGATTCTTCTTTCTTAGACAATATAGTCAGGGTTCAGTCAGTTATTGCATTAGGCAAAAGTAAAACTCTCAGATAGTGATGCTGCCAAGGAAAATTATAGCAAAATAAACTTATTTCCAGATAGGGCATCACTTCTGGTAAGAATAAACTACTTAACACTCCAGGATAGAAGGGTTGAATATAATCAGTGTAGTGCTGAGTGATTAGCTTGTCTTCTTGAGATTTGTGCCATATGCAGGGCTCAGAATTAGTTTCTGCTACTGACATTTTGGTGAGAGAAGTTGTCTTAGTCAGTTCAAACTGCTATACCATTAATAGCATAGAATGGGCAATGTTGAGGTAAGATGGTCCGAATCTGTAGAGAATTTTTATAAGAGTATTTGTGCCAAACTGAGGACATATGCCAAAGAGAAAAATCTCAAATGCTCCAGAGAATCACAGTTTCTTTTCTGTATTTAAAATGAAGGAGGAAACATAAAGATATGAAAGTGAAAGCAAAGTGGGGTTTGGCTTTCAGGATCGTTAACAAGATTATAGTCTCTCTTGGGGCTAATACCCAATTCCAGGGCTATTATTTTTTTTGTATTTCAAGGGTGTGTTAACCTAGATGCATAAGAACAATGGACAGGGTAGGCTTCAAACCTTTTACTAAAGAAGTTATAGTCCTGGGGCATAACTACCCACCATGACCTGCTCAGTTAGGAATTTATAAACATATCATCCTGTGAGGTTACTTTCCATAGAACACCTCCCCCCTTTTATTTTGTCCGCAGTAGCCTAAACAACAAACTATTATTTCTCACAATCTGAAGGCTCTGAAGTCTGAAATCAGGGTGCCAATATGGTTGGATTCTCAGTCACTTTTTACTACATATCAAGTAAACAAAAAAGAGTAGTGCTTGTAACATTGCCTGTTGAGATGTCCTTTAATACTGTACTGCAGAACCACATTTTCTGATTAACGTATCATTACAATTACAATCTATTTTCATCTCATTCCAACACATCCAACTGATTTATATGTAAGCCAGAACCATTAAATCTCTTCTCTTCTATGAGGTGTTTATAAGGAACCCTCTGATAAGGTCATAAATATGAGCTGAGGGAAAGGATCAGTAACAAAATAGGTATATGGATCTATGAAACCAGCTCACTATATTTAGTAGTGGGACATGAAACTGCTTGACTCTGATACCAAATTTGCACATTGATTATTTGATTAATTGATTTGTAGTACAATTGACTTAAGTTAAACAAATATAACAAGACTAATGGGTAGTTCCAGTGACACCACCACTTAATTTCTTTGATCAGGTACTCAGTTGCCACTAGGATCATGTGATAGGCAAAATTCCAAGATGGTCTCCAAGATTCTTGAGGCCAGTCCTGTACACACCCTCTATAATCCCCTCACCTTCATTGCGGAGGTGATTTATAAAAATAATGAAATTTTATATCTGTGACTAGGCTACAACCTATGGAGAATGTGAAAATATTTGCATATGCAGTTAAAGTCCCAAATCAGATTGAACTAATTAAAAGAAAGATTATCCTGGTTAGGTCAGAATTAATTGGGTGAGAGACCTTGAAAGAGGGCCTAAGGTTCTTACTGATGCTCTTGCTGTATTTGAAGGTTTTAGTTTTCATGTTGTGAGAGGGATATATGGATAAGACTTGAGGGTTGCCTCTTGAGCGACCTTCACTCCACAACAGAAAGCAAATATCTCAGTTTGATAATCACAAAGAACTAAATTATGCCAACAGCCTCATGAGCTCAGAAGATAATCCAGAACTCCTGATGAAAATGTAGCCCAGCTGAAGCCTTGATTTTCACCTTGTGAGACCCTGAGCAGAGAAACTAATTATATTGTGTCTGGATTTCTGATCTATAGAAACTAAGATAATAAATGGGTATTGTTTTAACCTGGTAATTAAGTGGTAATTTGCTATGTAGCATATGAAACTAACACAGATCATTAGCACAGGAAGAGCTTCTTTTCAAATATCAAGCAGTTTGTCTATTAAAAAGCATATTACCCAAGGGTTGAAGGTGTTTGTTTGTTTTTTAAAGTCTTCAGAGATTGGTTTTGCCTGAGTCTCTATCTCCTTCCTTTGGATAATGTTCCACATAACACTTACCCTTTCCCTTTATCTTGATTGAGGTACACATAAATTAATTTATCTTTCAGGTCTCTAATTATATTGTTTTCCCATTTCACATATTTGAAAGGACTCACCAGACACCAGAGGGTGCTTTTTATTTAAAGTGATAGTAAAAAAAAGAGAATGCAGTCAAGCATTGGAGCTCTGAAGGATATCCACAGCATGAGTTTCCCCTTGGGCTCAATCTTAGAAAGCTAGACTGTAATGAATCTATAACTTGAATCCACAAGATCTGTATGAAGAATCTTGGCTTTAAAAAGTTCATTTAAAAAGCTCTCTGACCCTTTCAATAGTCTAACCAGGCCTGTCCAACTGGCTAGGGTGGCTGCAAAACATCAGTAAAGAAACTAACACTAATTGTCATCAGAGGATTTTCAGATATTGAAAAATATATCCTAAATGCTGTTGCCTTTATCTTGGCCAATATTAGTTTATGTGTGCCATGAGATGAAAAAGGTTAACAGTCACTGATCTATACTAATTGCTGCAGATCACAGATCGTCAGTCTAGTCTTCTGCTAAACCTATCTAATAACTATATTGTGCATTCTACTATTGATAACTTTAATAATTCCAAATCTTTGTTCAAACTTCCCACATTTTATCCATTTTACCATGTGTTTTCTTTGTTCTTGACCATATTAATTGCAATTCAAGATGACTATCAATTCTCAACAACTCAATCTCCAGCATACTGGTTTTATTAATTACTGTTTCTCTTGCATTCTGGTCACTGGAACATACATTCATTCATATCTTATAAATTTTAAGTAGGTCTTCAACAGACTAATTGAAAAACAATAGGAAATTTGGGAGGTGATATTTCTAACAAAAGATGGTTTATTTTTTTTTAAGAGATAATAGTGTGTCTTTTCAATCTGTACAGATTGGCATTGGAGTTTGTAAAGTCTTTTATTTTCTTATTCCTATCTTCATACTTTTCCTTAAATTATTAACAATAGGTATTTCAAATTCCTGATTTAAGAACAAACAAACAAACAAACAAAAAACTGTAGGTCTATTTTTTTCTTGTTTATCAGTAACGTACTCTATACTTTTATACCCTTGTCATTTTTATATGAATGTTGGGCAATGGGTATGGAAAGATAAAGAGAAAATTTGATGCTCTGGATAATGTTAATTTTTTCCAGTGTTGATTCCCTTGCTTTGGACAAACAGTTGTAAAAATAAAAATCCTTGCCCTAACTGGTTTGGCTCAGTGGATAGAGCATTGGCCTGCGGACTCAAGGGTCCCGGGTTTGATTCCTGTCAAGGGCATGTACCTTGGTTGTGGGCATATCCCCGGTAGGATGTGTGCAGGAGGCAGCTGATCAATGTTTCTAACTTTCTATCCCTCTCCCTTCCTCTTTGTAAAAAATCAATAAAATATATTTAAAAAAAATAAAAATAAATAAAAATCTAGAAGACAATCTGTAATTTAAATCAATGTGAACACTGCTACATTTCAGTCCTACCTTTTACAAGATGGATTCCTGAAGAGCCCCACATGAAAACCTGAGTTTGATTTAGGTCTTTTCTTTCTTAGTGGGCAATGAAATCCACTTTTTGCATTACCTGCCAGCCTCATAAGAATGCTGAGAGCTCTGTTCTCTTTCTTAACAACTCTGATACTATTTTTCAAATTGTCATATGTTTAAAGGGAAAAAGAACAATAATAATTAAGTGTGTATCTCTAGTATTCCCTTCTTTCCTATATTTTAGCTTCATAAATCCTTGTTTTATTAGCTCACCAATTCCCTTGTACACATTTAAAAATATTTTGTTTAGATTTTCTACTTATGTTGAATTTGTGTTGCTATGAAACTAGCTACACTTCCATGTACAGCCATGTAAAAGAATGCATAGATTAACAATTAGTTCTGAGATTATTACATGTAATCTATAAAGATATAATTGAAGCCCCCAAAATAGAGGAAAAAGAGAGGGGCAGATATACATTGGAAGAAATAATGGCCAAAATTTTCCAGAATTTATTGCAATAGATAAACTTACATAAAAAAAGTAGACATAAATAACAATGAGTACACAAAAATCTTCCTAATTCACACCATTGAGAAGTGGCTGGACACAAAGTATAAAAAAAATATCTTGAGAGCAGTCAAATTATTTTAAAAATGACATTTTACATAGAGGACAAATGATTTTGAGCTTTTAATGATAAATAATTTAGGCCAGGAGAAAATTAAATAATATTTTGTGAACTAAAAAAGGAATAAAAAGAAATGTTAAAGTAGAATTTTATGTAAAACTAACATAGCTTCAATTATGAAGATTAAATGTCATTTTAATTAATTAAAATTGAAATAATGTTTAGACAGTAAACCTACAATATATAATAACAAAAAACACTCATGCTAAAAAGAATTGATACAGATTTTTTCAATAGAAAAGAAGATAGCTATAAATAGTAAAGCTGGAGTTATTCATAAACAATTATATATATACTAGAGGCCCAGTGCATGAAATTCGTGCACGGGGGTGGGTGTCCCTCAGCCCAGCCTGTACCCTATTCAATCTGGGACCCCTTAAGGGATGTCCAACTGCCCGTTTAGGCCTGATCCCGGTATGATCAGTCCTAAATGGGCGGTCAGACATCCCTCTCACAATCTAGGACTGCTGGCTCCCAACTGCTTGCCTGCCTGCCTTCCTAATTACCCCTAACTGCTTCTGCCAGCTGCCTGCCAGCCTGATCACCCCCTAACCATTCTCCTGCCAGCCTGATTGATGTCTAACTGCTCCCCTGCCAGCCTGATTGCCCCTAACTGCCCTCCCATGCCAGCCTGGTCTACCCCAACTGCCCTCCCCTGCAGGCCTGGGTCCCCCCCCCCAACTGTCCTTCCCTGCAGGCCCGGTTGCCCCCAACTTCCCTCCTCTGCTGGCCTGGTCACCCCTAACTGCCCTCCCCTGCAGGCTTGATTGCCCCCAACTGCCCTCCCTTGCAGGCCTGGTCCCTCCCAACTACCCTCCCCTGCTGCCCATCTTGTGGCGGCCATCTTATGTCCAAATAGGGGCAGCCATCTTGTGTTTAGGAGTGACAGTTAATTTGCATATTACTCTTTTATTAGATAGGATAGAGGCCTGGTGCATGGGTGGGGGCCAGCTGGTTTGCCCTGAATAGTGTCCCGGATCAGGGTGGGGGTTCCCTTGGAGTGTGGGGGGGCCTGGGTGAGGGGCCTGTGGTGGTTTACAGGCTGGCCACACCCCCTGGTGACCCAAGCAGAGGGCCTAGTATCTGGGATTTATATATCTTCTATAATTGAAACTTTGTAGCCTTGAGCGGAAGCCAGGGCCAGCCAGGGCAGGGCAGGAAGCTTGGCTTCCTCCATCACCGGCAACAACCCAAGCCTCCTGCTATCTCTGTGACAACAGCCATCTTAATTGGGTTAATTTGCATACTCACTCCTGATTGGCTGGTGGGCGTGGCTGGTGGGCGTAGCAGAGGTGCGGTCAATTTGCATGTTTCTCTTTTATTAGTATAGATATACTAGAGTCCCAGTGCATGAAATTTGTGCACTTAGCAGGGGGGTCCCTCAGCCTGGCCCGCGCCCTCTCGCATCTGTTAGCCCTCAGGGGATGTGGTGGGGAGTGGGCCTAAGCCATCAGTCAGACATCCCTAGTGCTGTCACTGAGGTGGGAGAGGCTACCGCCACCGCTGCTGCACTCACCAGCCGTGAGCCTGGCTTCTGGCTGAGTGGTGCTCCTCCTGTAGGAGCACACGACCACCAGGGGCAGCTCCTGCATTGAGCATCTGCCCACTGGTGTCCAGCCATTCAGTTGATTTGCAGATTAGCCTTTATTATATAAGATTTTTATTTAAAATATATATGACCATTTAATGAAAAAAAAAAAGTAAGATTGTATTTTGACATTGACACCAAACTTGATTTAAAACTAAACAGAGCAAAACTAAGGATGCAAATGTTAATCTCTAAAACCTAAAACAAAATTTACAGTACATGGACAACAGTGTGGTGATTGTGGGTTGGGACTGTGTGTGGATGGAGGTGGAAGAGCATATAGGAGGGATAAATGGTGATGGAAAATAATAAAATAAAAAAATAAATATATTTTTAAAAATCAACAAATAAAAAAAATTGGATTGAGCTAAAATATACTCGGAAATGGGGCTGAGATAATAAAGAAAAACAGATGGGTCCAATAAAAGCAAATAATAAAATATTTTAAAAATTAACATTATCTTTTTTTTTTCATACAATAGGTTTACCTTCTGCAAAAAAAAAAAAAAAGATATTGTTATGGTTAGGAAAAATAAATGAAGACCTAGGTATATGCTGTTGTCTATAAGTGGCACACTTAAGTTTAAAAAGAAAACATTATAAAATGTTCCTGAAAATACTGTTACTGGAAAGGGGACCTGACCCTTGACAGGTCTGGTTAGGGCAGCTGGCAGTGTGTGGGTTCTTGACTTCATGCAGGAAAAATTTCACAGCATGAGTCCAGAATATTTATTAAAGCTGGGGATGTAAAACAAGAAAGGGTTTCGCATAGAAGGAGTAACAGGAAAGCCTAGGCTGGGCTGCCTTAGCGCTCTGGGAAATCAGAGAAAAGGGGGCCTTGGGGTCAGGTTCAGGGGACTAGCCTGCGACAAGCTGTCATTGTCCATTGCTCTTCAAGTGGCAAATTTCCTGGGGTTTCTCAGGGTTTAGGAGATGCACGCCTGTGGGGGAAGAACAGGGGAAAGGGAATGGTGGGGGCTGAGGTGGGAATCTTAGGGGAGTTGTGGGGGGTGGGGAGGTCAGCAGAATACTAACCCGTTCTCTCAGTGTGCTCCTCCAGGGGCATGGTCTCCACTGATTGGTCATTGTCAGGGCAGGCGGTCATTAGTCATTGCAGCAGCTCCTGGTTAGCCCCTCTGGTTTTGCTGCTTTTCTGTGTCTGGAGCTGAAATAGGACCGAGGCCTACCATTAGGTGTTATTTCTGGGGACGTGACCTTCAGTATCTGCGGCACATTGCTCTGCCAGTTTGTTTAGCTATCTGTCTCAGTTTCTCTATTCCACTTGTCCTGGCTTACTGGCCTCCATCATTACAACCGAAAGACAAAGACAAATCCACAGTGATATTTAGATATGTTAGCATCCCCTTTCATACACTAATTTAAAAAATAACAGTATCATTCAATAAATAAATAAATATGTACATACACATGCACACATACATAAATAATATGGACACTCAGATAACTTTACTTAATTGCTACACTGGACAATAAATTCAAGAACTAGAATATAATCTTTTTAAGTCTATATGATATGTTCTTTAGTTAGACCACATACTTTGTCATGACCACATATCAAAAGACTGAAATCTTACAGAATATAGTCTCTGTTCATACTATAAGTAAATCAGAATCAATAACAATAAGATATTTAGAAAAAAACACTTGATTTTAAATTTAATGACATGTAAATAATACCTCATCAACAATTATAATCACAAGGGAAATTAGAAAATGTGTCAAACTAAATGATAATAAAATCACTACATTACAAAAAAGAGTGTGATACAATCCCAGCACAGTGCTGAAAGATTTACTTATAGGTATAAATATAGTCATTGAATTCAGTCACTTTTCTCATTTTATGTCTCCTAAACATATATTTTATGATTCATTGCAAGAACTCTTTTTTTTTGTTAAAATTCTTATAAAATAACTAGAGGCCCATTGCACGAAGAGATTCGTTCAATAGGCCTTCCTTCCCTTGGCTTCCAGCACCAGTTTTCCTCTGGCACCTGGGACCCAGGCCTTCACTCCGGCCAGAGTCTACTGCCTTTGCTGCAGGCTCCGGCCAGAGTCTGCTGCCTTGGTCTTTGCTGCAAACTCCGGAGTCTGTAGTCTTTGTCTTCACTGTGGCCAGAGTGCCACTCCTGTAGACCCTTTCTCCCCCAACCCTTCCTCTTATAGCAGGTGCCTGGCCACTCTGTGCCTGGAGCAGCTGTGCGGCTGCCATCTTTCTCCTTCTAATTTGCATATTCCCTCCTGATTGGCTGGTGGGCGTAGCAGAGTGATGGTTAATTTGCATGTTTCTCTTTTATTAGTGTAGATGCAATTCCAAACATCTCTATGTTGGTTTATAATGCCACAGCATAAGCTGTTTTATTATTAAACTTGTTTTTAATGATTTCTGACAGTTTATATCTTAAATTGGTGCTGTGAAGAGAAGAAAAGAGTCTCTGTAGTAAGCACAAGAGGAAAGAATGAGTGCTCCTCCTGGTTTTGCTGACCATGGCTCCTCCGTGTCTTCATATCATATACACCAGATCAGGGATTTGGGGCCAAGAGATTTGTTCAGCACAATTATGTCTAGTAGATAGGGCTACTTAACTGTGCTGAGCTGTAGTTTGCAATAAATAATAAATAACAGACAAAACCTCAATACAGCTAAACAGCTGTCACCGCAGCTAACAGTGGAGCAAATCACGAGGTCAGACAAGAAATATAACTGGGGAGCATACACATACCCAGCTGCCAGGGCTAACAGAACACACATCTTAACATCTGCGAGGTGTTAGCTGCCAAACCTTTCTCACAAGCAGCTTTGTGGGCCTGCTAGGAATAAAATGTTGCATATTCAACACTTAGAAATAGAATGAAGAATGTATCAAGTTAATGTTTAAATTGTTAATGAGTGACTAATGATATTTTTGTCAAAGAAGACGTATACTTTTAAAAGATTTAGTTCTTTTGGTCAAAGTCTATACTTGTTCGTTTGTTTTTACCATCTAAACAATGAAACAATCATTGAATTTTATTTAAAGTGCCCAACTCATATTTGCTCAATTTTTCAAATATATTTTTGCATAGAGATTAAACTATTTCACACATAAATATATTATTTGAAAACTGTTCATTGTAAACAACTGAAATCTTTTTTCTAAATTGAGAGGCATTCATACCTTTTCTATTCTCTATCAAACCTATAATAAAATGAAAAAATACCAAATTTTATCTTACCATTTGTCATTATTGGTATAGCATTTATATTATATTAGAGGCCCAGTGCATAAAATTCCTGCACTGGGGAGGGGGTGTCCCTCAGCCCGGCCTGCACCCTCTCCAATCTGGTACCCCTCAGGGGATGTCCGACTGCCAGTTTAGGCCCAATCCCGAACCAGCAGTCCAACATCCCTCTCACAATCTGGGACTGCTGAGTCCCAACCGCACACCTGCCTACCTGCCTGCCTGCCTGATTGCCCCTAACTGCTTCTGCCTGCCAGCTTGATCACCCCCTAACTGCTCCCCTGCCAGTCTGATCAATGCCTAACTGCTTCCCTGCTGGCCTGATCGCCCCCAACTGCCCTCTCCTACTGGCCTGGTTGCCCCTATCTGCCCTCCCCTGCTTGTTTGGTTGCCCCTAACTTCCCTCCCCTGCAGGCCTGGTTGGCCCTATCTGCCCTCCCCTGCCTGCCATCTTGTGGCAGCCATCTTTGATCACATGGGGGTGGCCATCTTGTGTGAGAGTGTGAGGGTCAATTTGCATATTACCTCTTTATTATATAGGATTACTAAGTAAAAAGACATCAACTTCATGGCTGGCACTTGTGTAAATCTGTTACACAAATTCAAAGCACAGATCCAGGTGAAAGACAGAATTTTGTTACAGTATTTGATGTTCCCCAGAGTGTGGGATTGCAGTGGCATACCCTTTTTTGATATATTCTCTGACCTTCAAATTTCTAAATCAAACAGATGTCAAAGAGATACTGTGATTAAGGTGATGGTCTTGTGAGATAATTTAAAGAGTTCCTACTCTCCAAGTTCAAATGACTTACATGAACTCAACCACAGATGACAGTTCTATACACTGGCTACAAGCCTGCTTGTCCAAATGGGCAAACACAGTAATTGAAGAAAAGTTGTGCTTAGAGCTGTTTGCTAAGGGCCATGGTATATTTAAAATCAAATGGCCAGGCCTCAAACAGGCCTGAGCTTTTTGTCTTACAGACCTCTTCCATGAGAAGATACACTCACTATTACTTTCATATTATTGATACTAATGTAGATTTTGAAAATTCTAGAATTAAAAGCTTTTTTGAGGTGCTATCAACTGCTGTGAAAATGAATGCCCTACTATACAGATAGGTAATCTGTGAACTCATTTCCTATTTTTAAAAAAAAGTTGAATCACATAATTGTCTTGTTATGTTCTGGTCAAGTAATCTCTGTTTATGATATGAATCTTTATGTAAATTGCCCTAGAAAAAAGAATATGTTTGTCTCTCCTTATCTTATTGTTCCTTTAAAAGCTATATTTTTATATTTTACATGAATATATCAACATTTTGTTAATACATCAATTTCTCATGAATTATTTACCAACCATTGTTTTTCTTGTGTTCTCTAAAATGATTTCAGTGACTGAAAACACTGCATATGTATGCTTAAATATTAGATATAGCCAAAGTCAAACTGAAAAGTCTTCCTTTTTGAAATTATCTGATTCTCAGTTTTTCTCATGTTGTTGCATAAACTTTTCTCTGTATGATACTTAACTTTATTGGATTGATACACTTCACCTAGATGATGGCTATGTTAATGTGCTCATTGGTGTCAACTAGAAAAGACTACTTATTGTAATGGAAAGACTTGTAAAGGAAATAATTACTGTATCTAAGTATTAGTAAGAGAAACTCATAGAGGAATATTTATTAAAAGTGTAAACACATAAGATATGTGATAGTCAGTATTGTACTAGATCTGTTTAATCACAATATTCTGCAACAAAGATATATTATGTCTTTGAAGACATATGTATGTTGGAATGTTCAATAAATTTTGTTGTTTTATTAATTTTAGAAACTTTGTTGTGTATATACTGGTATTTTGTTATTTTATTTTCAGAAAATGCCTCTTGTGAAATTCCTGATAAACTTATTTTTCTACTTTTCCATCTGTCTGTATATTTCATTTATATTTTCATATATTTCCATATATATATAGTGTTTATACCCACATTATGTGTTCTCTGTTTAATATATATATATAGGGTATCCCAAAAAATGTATGCACACTTTAATTGCTTATAGCTTAATTTTGAAGATGAAATGTATTTTAATAAACACCTCCTTTATAATTATTCAAAATGAGTGCCATGTCATTATAGATCAACTAGGGGCCCAGTGCATGAATTCATGCACCTTGAAAGGAACTGTGGGCTGCAAGGCTG
Organism: Ia io; assembly: GCA_025583905.1. NCBI lineage: Eukaryota > Metazoa > Chordata > Mammalia > Chiroptera > Vespertilionidae > Ia > Ia io. The sequence continues at coordinate 35,895,477 of JAJQQW010000003.1, forward strand.
GTAGACACAGGGGCGGGTCTTGGCCCATCCTCTGCCCCCTACCTGGCCCCTCCCATTGTGGCCTCCAGTGCCCTGTCTGCCAGCAGCCCCACTCCAGCCACTGCTCCAACGCGCTGACGGCACCGGCCCCGCTCACATCCATTGATGGCGCGGAGCGATTGGCACTGGCACCAGCAGCAGGTGCGAAAGGAAGCTGCTGCCCCAATCATTCCTCAGGAGCAGGGGGTGGTGGAGAAGCCCTCAGGGGTGATCAGGGCCAGCAGCCACTGCTTGCACCCACTGATGGCACCGAGCAATCGGGACCAGTGCCAGGCACCAGCACAGGTGCAAGTGGCAGCTGTGGTGCCAGCTGTGGGTGCAAGTGGGTCTGGCACTGGCAGTGGGTGTGAGCAAGGCCATTGCTGGCAGTGGTTGTGAGAGGCAGCTGCTGACCCCAATCGCCCCTCAGGAGCAGGGGGAGGTGGAGAAGCCCTGAGGGGCAATTGGGGGCAGCAGCCACCGTTCACACCTGCTGATGGTATGGAGCAATTGGGGCTGGCACTGGGTGCCAGCAGTGGGTGCGAGTGGCGACTCCGGTGCTGACAGCGGTGCAAGTGCCAGGCGGGACTGTAGCATGCAGGAGCAAAGAATTTTCAGTAACCACCAGAGGCTCGCCCTGATGGCAGCCACCAGTGCCCCACCTTGGTCTAGCACCCCCACTTACCTGCTCCACCATCCTGCAACAGCAGATGCCCGCCATGTTCTGCGCACACCCCCTGGTGTTCAGTGCACATCATAGCGACCAATTCTTCAGTTGTTCTGGTTGTTCTGCCATTCGGTCTATTTGCATATTAGCCTTTTATTATATAGAACACTACTTTTTATTGCTTATTTTTTCCCCCCAGTTTTCTTAATTATACCTTTTTAAGAGATAAGTGCTATTTTTTAATATAGTTAATTTACATCTTTTTCTCTATTTTTACTATATTTTTCCTTTTAAAAATGTTGTCACCTATTTCAATGTATTAAATAATCTCATTTTTTTCCTAGAAGTTGTATTCTATTTCCTTTCAATTTATATCTCTTATCCATATGGAATATATTTTTGTTTATAGTATAATGTATAATTATATATTGTTTTACATATATATGTATACATGTGTGTATACATATATACATATACATGTACATATACATGAATTTAGTTTTTACTGCCCAGATTATGTTTTAATTCTCACCTGCCACATTTTTACATTGTTCCTAAAGTATAAAAGCAAAGTATAATCAGACATATCTACTGAGAGAGTATAATTCAAATTTTAATAAGCTCAATCACAGATTGGGTAAAGGTAATCTAACAAAACTTTATCATAAAGCTGTGGGCTTGTTATCTGTAGTTTTTATTATGTTGCAGTTTGTTGAGAGATATTATTATAAAAAATGTTAAATTTTGTAAAATGCTTTATCTGCATCTATTGAGATGGTCATGTGATTTTTATCTTTCATTGTATAATTGTGATTTATCACATGTATTGATAGGGGTATGTTGACCCCTTCTTGTATTCTCTGGTCATGGTGTATGGTCCTTTAAATGTGATGTTAATTTTGGTTAGCTAATATTTTGTTGAGTATTTTTACATTTATATTTATCAGGAATTTTGGCCTATATTTTCTTGTTGTGTCCTTACATGATTTTGTATCAGAATATGCTGGCCTCATTTATTAGTTTGGGAGTGTTTCTTTCTCTTCAATAATTTTGAAAGCGTTTGAGAAGGGGTAGCATTAATTTTTCTTTAATAATTTGACAGTATTCACCAATGAAATCATCTGGTCCTAGGATTTGTTTTTTTGGGAGTCTTTTGAGTACTGATTCAATCTCCATATTCATTATTTTCTGTTCACATTTTTTTATTTCTTCATGATTAAGTTTTGCTGGGTTGTGTTCTTCTAGGAATTTATCAATTCCTTCTCACTTTTCAATTTGTTGGTGTATAATTATTCATAGTATTCACTTATTGTTTTATTTGTGTGGTCTCAGTTTTAGTGTATCTTCTTTCATTTCTGATTTTATTTATTTGCGTCTTCTCACCTTTTTTCTTTATATATCTAAATATTTGTCAATTTTGTTTATCTTTAAAAATAACCAGCTCTCAGTTTTGTTAATATTTTCTTTTTTTCTGATTTCTGTCTCATTTCTGCTTTAATATTTACTTCTTTTCTTCTGCTAACTTTGGACTTTGTTTTTCTTTCTCTATTTCCTAGGAGTTTAAAGTTAGGTTATTTTTTATCTTTCTTTTTTTACAATGTAGGCATTAATCAGCATAAACTTCCCCTTTACAAATTTTTTTTCTATATCCTATAAGTTTTGGTATGTTGTTTCTCAATTTCATTTGTTTTAATACATAAAAATTGTTTTCTTTTGGTTTCTTCCTTGTTCAGAAGTGTGTTTAACTTCAATACAGAAGTGAATATTTCCATTTTCCTTCCGCTATTGTTTTCTAGTTTTATACCATTGTGTTCAGAAAAGATACCTGGTATAATTTCAATCTTCATATTTACATTTAATAAAATTTGTCTTGTGACCTAACATATGACCTATCCTAAAAACAAGTCCCATGTGCACTTGAGAAGAATGACAGTGATGCTTCTGTGAGGTGGACTTTTCTGTATACATCTATTAGTTTTATTTGGCCTGAAATATAGTTCAAGTCAATGCTTCCTTATTGATTTTCTATCTGTCTGATGTATTCATTATTGAAAGGGGGTAAGGACATCTCCTGCTATTGTTGTATTGCTATCTATTTAGTTGCTCTAAAATTAGGTGTATATATATTTACAATTTTTTACATCCTCTTGATGAATTAACCCCTTTATCATTCTATGATGATCTTTTTTGTCTGTTACAGTTTTTGACTTAAAGTCTATTTTGTCTGATATAAGTATAGGTACCCTTCTTTCTCTCATTTAGTGCTTCCCAGTTTTCATTCAGTTATCTTTATATAGTTTGCCGAATTACTTTAAGAGGTTTATTTTAAATTATTTGTCATAAGGTTGATAAATGTCCATTCCTCTAGCGTCAGTTATTGAAGTTTTATCAGCTTCCTTGTTTGGTGCCATGGTTCCGTGATTAGTCATGGTGCTTATTGCCTTGTGTTGGTATATTGCACTTTTGAGGAAGTAGGCACCTCTTTCAATCTTTACAGACTGGCTTTGGCAGATAAACTCTTTACCAGTCAGCCCATCCAGCTATTCGGGGTGGGCAGTATTATGGTGTCCAAGGAGTGGGGGCCAGCTGGTTTGCCCTGAAGGGTGTCCCGGATCAGGTGGGGGTTCCCTTGGGGCATGGGGTGGCCTGGGTGAGGGGCCTGCGGTGGTTTGCAGTATTATGGTGGCAGTATTATGGAGGGCTTTTTACTGGAGTGTGTGGGTGGATAGGTCTGGTTACTAGGTCAGGAGATGGGGAGCCCTGATACTCAAATATACTGAGACAAGGCTGTGCCTGGTGTGGGGGCAGACCAGGATCCTGGATCAGTGGAAAACTTGGCCCTTGAGACCATTGGGATGGCTTGGCATCTGGGTCCATGGAGGCAGTCTTGTATTGGAATGGGCCAAAAGCCTGTTTTCAAGGAACCTCTTGAGGCTGGGGGAGCGAGGCAGGGCCAGATTGGCAGCGGTTGTGGCTGCTGCAGGGCCGGGGAGTGAGGCAGGGCTGGACCAGCGACTCAAGGGTGGACGGCACCGCGTGATTTCAAATCGGGCGCTGGGCTCCTAGTATAAAATAAAATCTAAATGATCTATATAATCTAAGTAATAATAATATAAATAATAAATGATCTATAAAAATCTAAAAAGCAGAAAATAATTTAAGGAGTTCTTGCATCTCTTGAATGAAAAAGAAAGTGAATAATAATGTTGATGATAAATAGTATAAACAAAAGCAAGGCACAATAAGGTTTTAGGTCAGAAGATCACTCTCATTAGAAACAATAACAGTAAGATTGCTATGCTTTCTATATTGTTTTAACATATTCACTATATGTAAAATAAAATCTCTAAACATTTGGGTGATATCACTGACTTTCAATTTCTGTATGTAAAATAAGACTTTCATAAGACCCTTTACCTTTATTTCTTAAAATACAACAGATATGATTTTAGGTACATGATTAAAGCCTCTGACAGACTTTAGACACACTCTTTAGTGGTGGTGATTAGTTTTAAGATGTAGACTGCTTATATATATATATATATATATATATATATATATATATATATATATATGAAGTTTACTTGAAGTAAAAGTAACAGTTTTTTTTTATATAACACTTATTTCAACAATACTGTAGTATATACTGTTTAACATTGGAGCCAACATCTAAATATAAGTATACACTTATATTTTTATTAAGTTTCACATGAAAGCATTAACATGAATAATACTTACTTCTAGAGTTAAGGACATTAATGAGATGCAATTTTTTAAAAGCTCTCTTTTCAATGGTCCCTGTATGTCATCTTTTCGAAGATCAATTCTTACTAGAGAAAAATAGTTTGAGTGTTTGTATGAAGAACTTGTTTAGAGCATCAAGTTAGAATATCAAATATTCTGCAACCTCTTAACACTTTTGATATAGCAGCTCATCTTATCAGAAATAATGGTAATTTCAATTCCTGTATGTCCCAAGTTCCCATTCAAACCAAGGCTCTAAGGCAAACAAGATTCAAGAGTGTAGTATTCAGTTTCAAAAAGGCAAATTTTGTACCTTTTTTGTGTCCTAAACCATTAGAAGACTATCAAAAAAGTGATGATTTTCAGAAGAAAGGTGGGGGTGGCGAGATGGATGGAGTGTGATTAACCTGGGAATTTACACTGAGTGGCCAGATTATTATGATCTCTGAATGCATAATAATCTGGCTACTCAGTGTGTGTGTGTGTGTATGTGTGTGTATATATATATATATATATATAGTAGAAGCCCGGTGCACGAAATTCGTGCACGGAGGGGGGTTGTCCCTCAGCCCAGCCTGTACCCTCTCCAATCTGGGATCCCTCTCACAATCCAGGACTGCTGGCTCCCAACTGCTCGCCTGCCTGCCTTCCTGATTGCCCCTAACCACTTCTGCCTGCCAGCCTGATCACCCCCTAACCACTCCGCTACCAGCCTGGTTGATGCTTAACTGCTCCCCGGCCAGCCTGTTTGCCCCCAACTTCCCTCCTCTGCCGGCCTGGTCACCCCTAACTGCCCTCTCCTACAGGGTTGATCACCTCCAACTACCCTCCCTTGCAGGCCTGGTCCCTCACAACTGCCCTCCCTTGCAGGCCGGGTGCCTCCCAACTGCCCTCTCCTGCTGGCCATCTAGTGGTGGCCATCTTGTGTCCACATGGGGGCAGGATCTTTGACCACATGGGGGAAACCATATTGTGTGTTGGAGTGATGGTCAATCAGCATATTACTCTTTTATTAAATAGGATAGAGGCCTGGTGCAGGAGTGGGGGCCAGCTGGTTTGCCCTGAAGGGTGTCCCGGATCAGGTGGGGGTTCCCTTGGGGCATGGGGTGGCCTGGGTGAGGGGCCTGCGGTGGTTTGCAGGCCGGCCACACCCCCTGGTGACCCAAGCGGAGGCCCTGGTATCTGGAATTTATTTTCCTTCTACAATTGAAACTTTGTAGCCTGGAGCGGAGCCAAGCATTCTGCTCCCTCAGGGGCGCGGCAGCCATTTCTGTGGCAGTTAATTCACCTTCTATAATTGAAACTTTGTAGCCTTAAGCGGGCGAGCCCGGAAAGGGTGTGCGGAAAGCTTTGCTTCCCCTGTTGCCGCCGGCAACCCTGGCTTGCTCTCTCAAGCTCCATTCTGCCGCCATTTGTTCGAATTTGTTTACCTTCTATAATTGAAACTTTGTAGCTTGAGTGGAGGCTTAGGCCCGCAACAGCTCGCGGAAAGCTTGGCTTCCTCTGTTACCTAGGAAACCTTGCTCTCTGTGGCTGTAGCCATCTTGGCTGGGGTTAATTTGCATACTCTCCCTGATTGGCTGGTGGGCGTGGCTTGGCTGGTGGGCGTGGCTTATGTAGCAGAGTAATGGTTAATTTGCATATTACCATTTTATTAGAGAGCATATTAGAGGCCCGGTGCATGAATTCTGTGCATGGGTGGGGTCCAGCCAGCCTGGCCAGGGTGAGGGGACATGGGTGGTAGGCTGGCCTGCCTGCTGGTCGAACTCATAGTCGAAGGGACAATTTGAATATTAGCCTGTTATTATATAGGATATACACTGAGTGGCCAGATTATTATGTGTTCAGAGATCATAATAATCTGGCCACTCAGTGTATATGCATACTAGAGGCCCAGTGCATGAAATTTGTGCACTTAGGGGGTCCCTCCGTCCAAATTGCAAGAGGGTGCATGCCAGGCTGAGGGACCTCACCAGTGCATTATCGGGCCAGGAAAGGACATGGGAGGTTGGCCAGCTGGGGAGTGACCAGAGGAGGGCTCCAGGGTCTGTCCGGCCCATCTCGCTCAGTCCTGATCGGCCAGACCCCAGCAACAAGCTAACCTACCAGTTGGAGCATTTGCTCCCTGGTGGTCAGTGCACATCATAGTGAGTAGTTGAGCAGCCTTAGCATATCCTTAGCATACTATGCTTTGATTGGTTGAATGGCTGACCAGATGACTGGACACTTAGCATATTAGGCTTTTATTATATAGGATACTAGAGGCCCGGTGCATGAAAGTCATGCACTTGGGCGGGTCCCTCAGCCCAGCCTGTGTCCTCTCACAGTCCGGGAACCCTCAGGATATGTCTGACTGATGGCTTAGCAGGCCTAAGCTGGCAGTCAGACATCTGTAGCACTGCTGTGGAGGTAGGAGAGGCTCTCACCACAGCTGCTGTGATCACCAGCCTTGAGCCCAGATTCTGGCTGAGCAGCCCTCCCCCTGTGGAGTGCACTGACCACCAGGGGGCAGCTCCTGCGTTGAGCATCTGCCTCGTGGTGGTCAGTGCATGTCATAGCGACCAGTCATTCTGTGGTTCAGTTAATTTGCATATTAGCCTTTTATTATATAGGATGGACACAGACAATAGAGTGGTGAAGGCCTGGGAGAGGCTCATGCAGCATGGAGGGGGTCAATGGGAAAAACAAACAAACAAAGGGAACATCTGTAATACTTTGAATAATAAAGAAAAAATAAGTGCTGTGTTCCCTCAAGGTCTTAGTGTGTTTTGGTGAAATATGCCTTGCATGCTGAGTTATTGTTCCTCAACTCTCAATTTTCCCAGAAAATCTTCTAACAATCACTAAACCACGTGATAGTTACATTTGAGTGATTAAAAGTTAGAGTTACAGTAAGAAAGAGAATTCATCAAAAAGTCTTGAAACTGTGGAAGTTAATACCCCCAAAATGGGACAAGAGGAGGAAAGAGGGACAAAATAATTTGATTCTCTCTATATTCTCCTTCTCCTTTATCTCCTTCTGCTGCCTCCAGTTTGTCAAATTGAACTTGAGTTCAGGTGAAAACTATGCTTTGTACAGGAAAAGTGCAAAGATCAATATTTGGCCAGAGAAGGGTGGATCGTGTGTGAGAGACAGAGAAATAAAAACAGAAAATGATTATTCTCTTCTGACAACTAAGAATTTTTACCTTATTTTACCAAATTCATTATTAAAAGTGGATTTCTTTTTCAAGAAACTATTTAGTTACACATATCGATAGTCCTGTATGCCAGATATAATCCAAAATATCCAAACCACAATTTAGACATAAGATGCAAGGCCCCATAACAAAACAACCATAATGCCAGATGAAAACACTATTACTGAGTCACGGTCATATATATAGAGAAACATCCAATTCTACCTCAAAGAGTCAGAGAAGTTTTATAAAGTTTTGGAGTTTTGAAGGATTAGTGAGAGTTAGATAAAGTATGAGGTGTGAGAAAGTATGATAAGCCCCAAAACTATAGAAGAGTTTTAACAGGTCGTAAATGTAGACTATGTTAGCTTTCTAGGTTAGCAAGATTGCTCTTTCAGAAATACAAATGTTGTCTGGGAGTAGGCAAATGAATGTGGGAACAATCTGGAGGTTATCATAATATACAGGAGACATATATGTTTAAATTTAGGGTGCTAGAGTGAGCATGAAAATGAGAGGCATATTTACAGCTCAAGCTCAAATTGTATCTATCATTTCTAAGGGCACTTCCACTTTTATTGATTAACTAGAGGCCCAGTGCACAAAAATTGTATACCGTGGAGGGTCCCTCAGCACAGCCTGCACCCTCTCGCATCCGGGACCCCTCAGGGGATGTCCGCCTGCTGGCTTAGGCCCAATTCCCTCAGGGATCAGGCCTAAGCAGGCAATCAGACATTCCTCTCGAAGTCTGGGTTTCTCACAGTCTGGGACCCCTTGCTTCTTACTGCCCGCCTGCAGCAGAAGTGGGAGAGGCTCCCGCCACCACCGCTGCACTTGCCAGCCATGAGCCTGGCTTCTGGCTGAGTGGCGCTCCCCCCATGGGAGCGTACTGACCCCCAAGGGACAGATCCTGCATTGAGCATCTGCCCCCTGATGGCCAGTGCGCATCATAGCGACCGGCTGTTCCACCGTTTGGTCGATTTGCATATTAGGCTTTTATTATATAGGATATCCACACAATGCTTTCCCCCCAGATATGTTAATGAGTTTCTGTTGCAATCTATAAGAGTGTTGGCAAGTTCAAGGAAGTTTAGGGTAACTGTTGATGAGAGTGTATTCATTTGTGAGGATGTGTTTTCAGTGATAATTTGTATGAATTGTTTACTGGGACAAAAAGAATCAAACCTGTGAAAAGTTGGAGACTGTAGCTAACATGCAGTAGGACTGTTGCAAGGTGAATACAACACATGGAAGCCTTTACCTCTGTGGCTAGCTTAAAACAGGTACTTGAAAAATGTGTTTCTTTTCCTCCCTCTTTCTTTCTGTTATTCTTACTGGAATCTGCAAATGCCTAAGTCAATTGAATTGTATTAAAAGGAAATAATACTTGAATTACAAAGAATTACTTTATATCAGTGAGAAACATTGTTTGTTTAATTTATGCATGCACACAAGAACCCAAAGCTATCAAAAGTTATTAACTTGCATTATATTTTGTGATGTGTGGGTATGCAGATAGAGAAATTGTTATGTATGTATGTACATGGGTAAGTAGGTAGGTAAATAAAGAGAGTAAGAGATGAAAAGCAATGATAATCCTTCTCCATGGATTGTATTATAAAGATAGTATTATGAGTTTTAGTTGGATAAATGAAGGCAGTTATATCTACTTGATCATCAGAACAATACTCCATTGTCATACTTGCCAAGTATAAAGTATAATAATATCAGCTATCTTTTCTGCTAATCTATTTTACAGAAGCTCACTTATTCATCTCTTTATTCACAGATAGATGTATTGAAAGACTTTCCTAAACCTCTGAAAAAGATTTTCTTTAGATCAATTTATTTGAACAATTGCTTAGTTATGCTAACATAAACAGGTCACACATTAAATATAATTCATGCTAGAAATATATTGTTTAAGGGTAAAATAAAGATTGAATAAAATTTTAGCTTGTTCATTCAAAAACGCAAAATATCATCTGTATAAGTAGCAGTAAATTAATTTTCTATTCAAAGGACTTTTCAACAAAAACAGCAGCAAAGAGGTCTTTTATTTATGATCCATAGAAATCTACAAAACAAACAACACTTTGCTCCCTTAGTAAGAAAGACTATTATCTTCTCAGGAACCAATACCTAACAAACAAGGATGGATGATAAAGATGTATTGTTTAGACCAATTATATTGAAGAGAAACATAGATAAAGGCTGTGGCTTTGTTTCAATTTCAGACACATCTCTTGGACTAGAAACCTGAAACTATAGTTCTGAAGCCTCAACAAAGGAATGTAGGAAATTTTAAAAAACAGTATGTGAGTCTATTTTTCTTTTACATTTCTATCTTGAATTGAAATATTAAAAATAAATAAATAAAAGCAATTTGATAGAGTTAAAATGATATGCACTTTGATTGAAAAGGTAAAAAAGCTTATGAGTGGTATACCTAGATAATATGAAATGGAATTTGTCTATATGTGTATTTCTGTGATTGCATAAAATAATTTGACTAAGCCACTTTACTTCTCATTTTCCTATTAACACATTGTATCATACTACATAAGACATTTATTTCTTAAATTAGCTGTTTATTTTCTTTGTCTGTATCTCTAATCTTTATTTAGGCAAAAGGATGTTCCTTTATTTTCATTGATAATATTAGATGTTATATTAACAAAACTTAGATACTGATTCTCTGTTAGGCATGAAGGAGGGAAAGAAGTCAATGTTGATGTACAACTTGTGACATTGTTGTTTAGTGTGTCTTAGAACATCAAAAGGAGCAGGTTTTATTGGGCAGTTAATGATTTTAGTTTTGGAAACTCTGAGTCTGTGGTTCATGTGACTCCCCCAATTGAAAATGTCTAAGAAATAGTTTAGAAAGTAATTTTGATATCTCATGCAAAAAATCTGATTTAGTTATTACTGAATAAAGAACATAATCTAGGTATTGAGTTTAGTGTGAAAGTTAAATGAATACATTTTAAAATAAATTGTAGTAATACATATAAATATTATTAATAAGCATAGTGAGTCTACATATGTTACCTATACCATGAAGAACTATGTTATGTTATGCTTGTTTCTGTATTGTCTCATGTAATATATTATAAAGCTACAGTAATTAAAACAGTATGATACTGGCATAGAGGCAGACATATAAAGCAATGGAACAGAGTAAAGAGCCCAGAATGAAAACCCACCTATATGATCAAGTGATATTCAACATGTTGTCAAGGATACATAATGGGGACAAGATAGCCTCTTCAACAAACAGTGTGAGAAAACTGGATATTCACATGCAAAAGAATGGAATTGGACCCCAAATTATACCATATACAAAGTATACTAAAAATAAATTGAAGACTTCAAAATAAGACCTTAAACTATGAAACATATATAAAACATAATGGCACACCATTATGAAAAAATATGGAGGTTTCTAAAAAAAAAGAAAGATAGAACTACCATATGTTCTAGCAGTCTCTCTTCTAGATATGTACCCAAAGAATTGAAATCAGAGTCTCAATGAAATATCAACACTCCCTTGTTTATTGCAACACTAATAACAATAACTAAGATATAGAAATAACCTAAGTGTCTATTGACAGATGAAGGGAAAAATAAAATGTGGTATATAAATATAATGGAATATTATTGAGTCTTAAAAAAAAAAAGATAATCCTGACATTTGCTACATGGTTTAGAAGACATTATATTTAGTGAAATAATTTGCAGAAGGACAAATATTTCATGATTTCACTTATATGAAGTATCTAAAGTTTTCAAATTCATAGAAGCAAAATAAAACCATACTTAGAATAAAAAAGACACAGAACAGAATCATATTCTGGTTAACATATTATGGGACTGGGGAAAGGGGAAGCAGGGACTTATATCATTGGTACTAGAGGCCTGCACCCTCTCAAAATCCGGGACCCCTCAGGGAATGCCGGAGAGCCGGTTTTAGCCCTATCCCCACAGGCCAGGCCGAGGGACCCCACCAGTGCATGAATTCACACACCAGGCTTCTAGTATGCATATAAGATCTTTGGTTTATCTCTTCCCTCCCTCCCCCCCTTCCCTCTGAGATTCAACAGTCTGTTCCATGTTTCCATGCCTGTGCATTGAGTGTCTGCCCCCTAGTGGCCAGTGCGCATCATAGCTACCAATCAAACGGTCGGACGGTTGCTTAGGCTTTTATATATATAGATAACGTTTCAGTTATGCACGATGAATCTGTACTAGAGATATGTTATACAGCTTAATATTCATAGTTAACAATAGTGTATTTAAAAATTTGTTGAGAGTACATATCATGTTAAGTTTCTTTACAAAGACAAAAAAGGACAAAGAAAAATTTTGGAAGTAATAGATATATTTACTACCTTAATTATGATGATGGTTTCATGGTTATATGCATATCTCCAAATTAATTAAATTATATTACATATATTTAATATGTCCAGGTTTTTGTATATCATTTATACCTTAATAAAATTGTTTAAAACTTTTTTTAAGAAAATTGATATGTGCTCGCTAAATGAGTAGGCTAGAAACTAAGTACCAAAGCTAAAATCTAGAAGCAAGTGATGGCATAAGAATTATGGTGTTACCACTCATCACCAAATGCTTGTTTTGCTGGATATAAGTCACAGTCCTGAATCAGTATCAACAACTTTCATATTCATGAATCGGGCATTTTTTTTTTTTTTTGATTAAAGCAATCTTTATAGGTTTAGAAAATATATAGTATTTCCTGTGGCTATCTAACACCAGCTTAGCCCAGTCTCAAAATGTATTTGCTACTACTGCTTCTACTTGCTGAAACTAAAGGAATTGCTTTTTTGCTGAACTATTATACAGGGGTTTTCAAAAGTAGATTTAGAGTTGTAAGTACAACAGTTTATTCTTATATTACTACTTATTGATAAATTATTATATTATTATTTTTATTAACCTACTTTTGCCCACTCCTGTAGAAATAAATTTAGATATTTTGACTCATTTTTGAGACTTTTTATCTGGGCTATACCAAAAAATAAAAGGAAAAAAATCACTGTAAAGTACTTAATATAGAGATTAATAGGATGAATTAGTTTATTTCTGGTATTAAATTATAGAGAAAACATTTACTCTCAGATAAGAATTCCCATTGATGGAAACAAAAATACACATACAAGTGTATTAACTGACTTAGGGAACACTTGCCTACCTCTCTTTGAATAAATTCTAAAAGAAAACCTACAGGAATAATACCATTGATAATATTATATCTACAATCTATCTTTGGATCTTCTGCCAGGACTGCTAAGAAAGTATTTATGCCAATTGTGGAGATTTGTTTTGTGAGTTGACAAATTCTACTTAAGAATTGTACTTTAAGAATGAATTTCTATTACATATGCTAATAAACATTCATCAATTCTAACCACATGCTAAATAGGATTTTCAAACTTTTTCTAATGCAATTCTCTTAAATCTAAGTGAACAAAACAACAGTTTTCTTTGATGAATTATCCCCTGATATTATTTATATTCTTTTTAAGACTTTTATCACTGCCTTCTTGATGGAAGAGAGTATAGTTATGTACTTGAGGTGTCATTGTATAAGAGTAGAAAATAATATTACAAAGGGTACACAATTTAAATCATTGTAAAAAATTGTTTATGATCAGAAAAAATCAAATTCAATATAGATAAATACACTTCAAACAGGTAAAAATGTGTAAATACATTTTCTTAGAATAATAATATCTGGCTCATAATTTAAAACATAATATCATGAGTAAAAGTATATTTCTCCATTTAATAGACCTATAAATATTACTATATGTTTGCATAGTGTAATACTGTACTGAATAATAATTCCAAAATTCAAAGTTATATATAATTAACCATGTCTTTTTGACCTTGGAGAAATTAAATTTGTAGACTTAATTTCTTTCTCTACACAATAGTTTAATCACACCAACCCTAATTACCTTTGCAGACATTTTATGAGATGAATAACATTACTGCTGATTCAGAAGTGAGATTAAATATCTTATTCTTCAGCAAAGATATGTTATACTTATCAAATATTACATGATGGAGGATGGGTTTAATGATAAACAACTCTCATTCTCTGAACCTAAAGAGCTAATGATCCTGTATCTAGGGGTAGAGGAGTGCCTAGAAAAAAAGAAATTCTCAAAATAGACTAATGAGGTACATACACCATGGACCTTTTAAAAAGAATGTTTTAATCTGCTTGTTAGGATTGAGGAAGTTTTCTGTATAAGGTGGACTTTCAACTGGGCTTTTAAAAATTAGTAAAATTGCAATTAAGAAGAGGTGAGATAGCCCTGGCTGGTATGGCTCTATGGTCAGCGCATCCACCCACACACTGAAGGGTTGGTCGAGTGGGTTCAATTCCACATCAAGGACAAGTACTTCATGTACTTGGGTTGCAGGTTCGATCCCAGGGCTCTAGTCAGGATGTGTGCAAGAGGGAACCAATAGATGTGTCTCTCTCACATTAATGTTTCTCGCTCTATCTCCCTAAAAATCAATGAAAAATATATCCTCAAGTGAGGATTAACCAAATGAAGAAGAAAATTAAGAAGAAGAAGAAGAAGGAAAGATGAAGAAGAAGAAGAAGAAGAAGAAGAAGAAGAAGAAGAAGAAGAAGAAGAAGAAGAAGACATGAGGCAAATAATACTATTTAAGTGAAACATGATGAACTGAGTGTTTCTGGACTTATGGTATGCAATGGATATAGTACAAGATAACATGACTACCATATTGGCTTGATGAATTTTTTTCTGTAGGCAATGTAAGATTCTATATGATTCTCTCATTTAGTACTATATATAGTGCAATTACAGGCCAGTGGTATCACCCAGCTTCAGGAAACACCAAAAAAAAAAAAAAAAAAAAAAAAAAAAAAAAAAATCCCTGAAAATTATTCATGGAAAAATGTGAAACCAAATTTGACATCTTTTGTCATATGTTTTTACTTTTAGTTACTTTTTCCATTGCAGTTTATATTAAATATTCTGTTACTCTTAGTATGTTAATCTGCTAGATATAAATGTAAACTCAGTTGCTTTCTTTATTTCATTTCCAGATCATTCTTTACAGATGTATAAAAATACATCTGATTTTTGTGTTGATCTTATTGTACTCTACAACCTTGCTGTTTTTGTCTTTAAGATCTAGTAGCTTTCTTAGAGGATTTTTCTACCTATAAGATCATGTAATTTCTAAATATATGTAGCTAAACTTCTCCTTTCTAGTTGGGATGCCTTTATTTTTCTTTCCTAATTGCTCTGGCTAGAACTTCTAGTATAATATTAAACAGCAGTGCTTAAAGTGGGCATATCTGTGTAATTGTTGATCATAATAGGAAATTTTCTTTCTTACTTTTGGCTACAATATACATAAAATATGTGTAGATAGATAAATAATAATAGTTTTTGCCCTAGCCACTTTCACTCAGTGGATAGAGCGTTGGCCTGCTGACTAAAGGGTACCAGGTTTGATTCTGGTAAGGGGCATGTGCCTGGGTTGCGGGCTCAATCCCTGGTAGGGGGCATGCAGGAGGCAGCTAATCCATGATTCTCTCCCATCATTGATGTCTCCCATCATTGATGTTTTTATCTCTCTCTTCCTCTCCCTTTCTCTCTGAAATCAATATATATCGGCAAAAAATAATAATAGTTTTTTTTCTCTTGAAACGAATTGGATTAAATATTTAGTAACTGCTCCTTTTAAAAAAGAAAATGAAAAATATGTTCATTTTACATTAGGTAGATGCAAGAACAAGTTACTCAAAAGTTGACATTTTTACAAACATTGTAACAGTTGCCTGGAACCAAGTTTACCCAACGTACAATTTTTTTACTCTAAGAGCATCCAAAGCTTATAAAATCCCCCTGCTTTGTTCCTTATCTTGTAAGAGCTCATGTATCTCATTAGAAATTCTTTCAATTAGCATCCTTACCAGGTTCTCAACATTTTTAGTTATTGAGTGATCCTTAACAGAGATTTCAAATTTCATTGCCTTATCACTGAATTTATAATCACATACAAAGTTACCTTCACTTTATTGCTAATGATTAAAATAACTTTGAAATTATATCTATGTCCTTATAGAGCACATGGAATCTGCATACAATGCAACTAAATTAACATTCTCTTTAAGAATTTTTTAAAAATTAGATATCATGATGATATCATAAGGGTATTATAGAAATTCAGCTGTTCCAAACAATACAAAATATAGATGGGAGTACTATTGCTTCTTTGAATACATGATAGAAATATTTTATTAACTTTTAAATTGAAAAATAAATATAAAAAATGAAAGCTTTGGAGGTTTTAGAGAATTAAAATAATCAAAGATCTCAAACCCCAACATAAGCTTAGACCTTTTTTTAAAAAGAAGGAAAAAAACCCATGGTGCTCCCAGATAGCTCAACAAATGTTATACAATATTAAAAAAAAAAAAAAAAAAAGTTTGATCTATGGGGATTAAATGTTTGTGCTTATAATGGATAAATTTAAATGTCAAGTCTAGTTGTTATTCACAGTTGCAAACAAACATTCACAGTCCCAAACATTCAAAGTATTATTATAATTAATTCTTTAATGAAGTAGAAATATGATTATAGCTAAAAAGTTTGTGTTTAAAACTGTTGCTTTAAAGAGCATAAGTTAATCATTTTTTACTTCCTAATATTAGAACATATGTATTATGTTATTGACAATTTAAATGCTTTGAAAATCTAATTATGGCATGATATTCCAAATTGCCTTTATGTAGGATCTCAAAGTTGTCTATGTCTACTTCAATAAAATGATATAAACAATTAATTCACTAATATAATAAGAATAAAGATAGCCTTGTTTACAAGGGTGGTTATATAAAAAACATTCAGGCAAATCTCCATGTCACTTGTCAACATCGTAATATCTTTAAAAAGATATGTGGTTAAAAATGTGGATATTTTATAGGGTTGATATTGATCCATTATGACTCAGGATCAAAGAGATTTTTGTTATCCAGTGGGGTTTTTCACCTGGGATATGTATGTTAAAGGAGTTGACTTCCATCAGCTGATTTGATTTAACCAATTTCTGCATATTAATAATTAGCTTTAAACTTAAACATTTGGCTTGTTTTTCTTGAATCTATCTATATAATAAAGGCCCAGGAACCATTACTGCGGAATGACCAAAACGACCAGTTGACCAGTTACTATGATGCTCCCTGACCAACAGAGGCCATATGCTCAATGCAGGAGGAGGAGGAAGGGGCCACAGTGAGGCCTGGAGGCACACACTATGGCCCAGGGATCCCAGGAACCTCAAACCCAGAGCTTGCTTTCGAATAAAAAAAATAAACTGAAAAAAAAAAGTGGCTCCAGGAGGAAAAGGCCTCCCCAGGCCCTGCCTGGCCCAGCTGCTGTACCACAAGCTCGCAGGGACTCACCGGTGACATGCAGGAAGCACAGCTTCTCTGACTCCAAAGCCGGTCGCACTGATAGCTGCTTCCTGTCCAGCTCCATGGCGGACGCAATCCTGCCAGGCCAACTCAGCTTCAACTTCCAGCTTCTGGCTTCCTGCCTGCACCTTCATATACTATGTGCACTTGGGGGCATGACTTTGGCCTCCCCAGCCAATAGCACCACAGCACAGCCAGAGACTGGAAGGACACAGCCACCAGGGGAGCAGGCCTAAGCCATCAGTAGGATATCCCCTGAGGGCTTCCAGACTGTGAGAGGGGGCAGGCCAGGCTGAGGGCCCTCCCAGTGCACGAATTTCCGTGCATCGGGCCTCTAGTATATATAAAAGCCAATATGCAAATTGTCCGACCAGGAGTTCAACTGCTCGCTATGATGTGTGCTGACTACCAGGGGGTGGTGCGGAACATGGCAGGCATCGGCGATGCAGCACTGGCAGGAGGCGTTGGTGGAGGTGCTGCCGGCCCTGATGGGCCCTGATGAGAGCAGGACTGCGGAGGGATGGTGGAGCAGGTGAGCAGGCAGCACCAGGCCAAGGCAGGTGTGAGCAGGGGCCCAATCATCCCAACCAATTGCCCCACAGATGGTGACCAGCGGCGTCAGCAGGGGGCCCGGCCCTGACTCATCGCCCCACAGGTGATGATCAGTGGTGGCAGCAGGTGGTGGGGCTGCCACCCGGCTCCCAGGAGCTGAGGAAGCTAGGTGGGGATCCCAGCCCTGATCAATTACTCTGCGGGCAGAATGGTGAAGCAGGTGAGGGGGCAGCGCCAGGCCATGGCGGGGTGCCAGGTGGGGCTGCAGGGCTGCGAGGCTGGAGGCATGAGCTGGGGCTTCAAGGCTGGGGCCCAATCTCCGCAGGCCACCCTGAGGGATCCCACCTGTGCACGAATTCGTGCACTGGGCCTCTAGTATATTATAAACAGACTAGAGACCCGGTGCACGAAATTCGTGCATGGGTAGGGTCCCTAGGCCTGGCTGGTGATCAGGGCCAATCGGGGCCTTCCTTCATTCTACGCTTCCCCCTGGTGGTCAACGCACATCATAGCGAGTGATTGAACTCCCGGTCTCTGGTCAAACTCCCAAGGAGATACTTTGCATATTAGCCTTATATATATATAGATTATTAGCCATATATTAATGTTATCTAATTTCATTAACCCTTTGCACTCGCTTGCTTTTTTCTCGATTCCTGCTACTGATGCTAACTGTGTCGAGTCACACTCGACATCTGAGTGCAAAAGGTTAACTTTACAAATAATGTTTTTATCTACCTTATCTAGCCATTTCTTCCATTACCTACTGTGGGAACCCTAATCAGAGTATGTGGAATGTTCAAGCCAACTTGCCATACACAG
The DNA here is from genome assembly GCA_025583905.1 of Ia io. Classification (NCBI taxonomy): domain Eukaryota; kingdom Metazoa; phylum Chordata; class Mammalia; order Chiroptera; family Vespertilionidae; genus Ia; species Ia io. Next base: position 35,913,952 of record JAJQQW010000003.1, read on the forward strand.
GTGCAAAAGCAAGGACACAGCGATATTACTGTATGCACTGTGCAGGCGTTCCTTTCTATAACCCAAATATTGATGTCACTATTTGGCAAGAAGCCTCTTCTGTCTAATTTAGTATAAAGATGTGTTACTTACCAGCTGGTGGAAGGCTGCTTGGTTGGGCTACTTTTTTAGCAATGGCCCCTATATTTTCAGCTGCTTTTTGGGGCTCCTTTGAAAAACTATTTTGTCTGATGACTTCTTGTTAACAATGACTACTTGGTCTGCAATAAACTCTCTCTTCTATTCCTACAACTGCTCATATCTTCTTCACCTAATACCAGGTGTCCGAGGATGTGAGGCTCCCACAGTTGATGTAGTCCGGCAGGATCAAGGAGGAACTTGCTCCCACAATTAGCACAGTGAGCAGGTGAGCAGGATTCAGGAGTAAGTGCTCCGACACCTACTTAATTGAAAAATACCCCGATGTGCAGCATAACTAGAAACTTCATTAAATATCTGACCTACACAGACAGGAGCTGCCTTGGGAATCACATACATTTCATCCCAAATAATAGATGTTAGATGCTTTATGGTAAAAAATATTTATAGGAGAATAATTTAGCATATCACATATTATTACCATGACAAGATAATTCCTCAAAATGCTTAATGGATGCCAAAAGAAAGTAGATTTATTTATTTACATTTTATTGTTTAATAATTCAACATTAATAAGAGAACTTTTGTATAGTCCCAGAGAGAACGTAATAGGTTTGAATATACACTCAGCCAAACCTTTCAGATTCAGGTAAAATTATTGTATTCTCAAAAAATTATCAATAATGAGTTAATCCCTTATATAATTCACTTAAATCTTAAATGATTTTTTTTTGGTATGTATGTATGATTTTTACATACAAAGAATATCCTTTCTAATTAATAATATTATTTAATATAAGAATTTCACAAAATGATTATTATAATTAATTTTAGCAATTATATTAACCACACTGATGGTGATTCTATAGTAGTAATTATGATAACATATTTAGAGAATTATAAGTTCTAGGTACTATGTTACATGCTTTGCAAAGTTTCTCATATCATCCTCAAAAACTCTTATGGTGTGGCTATTATTAAGAACAAATTTTGCATATGATGACATAGACTTATTGTTAAATATGGTTTTAAAATTTACCTTTACTGTTGAAAGTATTACAGATGTTCCCTTTTTCCCCATTATACTCCTTCATCTTGCTTCTGCCCCACCCCCAGGCCTTTACCACACTATTGTCTGTGTCCATGGATTATGCTTTTTTTTAAGTAACAAAGGTATGAGATGTGGGAGCAGAAATCCAAGTATCAGCCTGACCCCAAGGTCTTGTATAAATACAAGTAATAGAAAACTTATATCAATATGTTTTACAAAATGCAGGCCATAACCTATTAATTATGCTTTATCACCAAGATTGTTTAAAAGATTAATAATTATAAATATCAGAACATATTAGAATAATATAATTGTCTTGTATATTTATTTTTAGTTATACACTGTCTGTTAATTAAACACTGTACCAGAGATAAAAATGCTTAGACTATTGAGTCTATTAACTGCAGAAAACAGTACATACACCATCAAAAAAATTACTGAACGATCTATAGAGGGCAAAAAGTCATTTTTTTTAAGTACTAGAAAGTGAGAGTTCATGAAGGTTGGGGCTAACTAAGTATTAAAAATTGGTATTCTCGAGAGGATAGAATAAGTCCATTGATCGGTGCTTACTTGAACAAAATGAGTTCCATTATTCATTGTTCAGGAAACAGGATTCACTTTCTATCAAGTAAGGGTTCCTAATCTCAGAGTTGCTCCACAGGCATGGTTCTTCACAGGTTTCAGCTGATTAATTCCACTAAAACAAAATAGTCAGTTTTGGTATCTCCTAGGCTAGTGCTGCTGTTTGTTGTTTGTTCAACATAAGCAAAGTTTTCCTTACAGTCTTCTCCTGAAGCTCTTTTGGACTGAGACAATAGAATGACACAAAACAATGATAGATAATTTGATTTCCTTAGTGCACACCTTTATCTTGGTTTTAGTTTTTTAATAGGTAATGTTGTATTTATCTAGTAAATTCTTTTATGCAGTCATCTGATGTATCAATTTACAAGATAATGACTATAACATATAAGACTGTGGTAGCAATATACTTGATAAACAACAATGATTACTAAAGTCCTTTCATTTAGTAATTATTATACATAAGATCTTTCCTGAGTCTTTGAGGCTTATTTATATATCTTACAGCAAATTTAGTAATGAGAAGCTTACAGCAGAGACAATCAGCCAAGATGGAGGAAATAAACAAACATTTAAAAACTAGAAAATACCTATAGTTGTTAAACCAAAAGTGGTCTAATGAACTTGTTATAGTAGTAAGTAATGACTGAGTGGAGGAAATTGGAATTGTTTTTAGAAATCAATTTATAAGGATTTGGTCAATAATCATCTTAAAGTAATAACTGGACAATGGAAGCATTGACAAATCTTTACTGCTTTTTAAATTTATAATCATGAGCTGAATAACAATGTGTTTGTTTTTTTAAATATATTTATATTGATTTTGGAGAGGGAGAGGGAGAGAGAGATAGAAACATTCATGATGAGAGAGATTCATTGATCGGCTGACTCCTGCATGTCCCACACTGGGGATCCAGCCCGAAAGCCAGCAATGTGCCCTGACTGGGAATCGAATCATGACCTCCTGGTTCATAGGTCTGATGCTCAACCACTGAACCACGCTGGCTGGGCACAATGTGTTTTTTGTTTGTTTTTAACAACTAACCACATATATGACAGTGGTCTCATAAGATTATAATGTAGCTGAAAAATTCTTAACGTCATAGTGGTCATAGCATTGCAGCATAATGCATTAAGGTACAGTGGCAATGTCCTAGGCCTTGACATTCACTCACTGTTCACTCAACTGACTTACTCAGAGCAACTTCCAGTTCTTCAAGATCCATTCAAGGTAAGTACCATCTTTTAAATCTTTTATATCATATTTTTACTGTGCCGTTTCTATGTTTAGATACACAAACACTATTGCATTACAATTGCCTGCAATAGTTAGTACAGTAACATGCTATATAGTTTTATAAGTGAGTAGAAGAGGCTATGCCATCTAGGTTTGTGAAAGTGCACTCTATAACGTTCACACAACAAGAAAATCACCTAATGACACATTTCTCAGAACATAAATGTGTCATTAAGTGACACATGACTGCCAAAAAAATTAATGTTTGTTTCAGACAATAAGGATATTTAAATTTAGAAAACAAATCTGTCCTAAACAAATCAATTTGTAGACATTAATTATATCAGTGTTTTTACATCAATATGAATATGCTTTTCTAAAGGTGAAAAGAATGCATTCACTGAAACATAGTTACATGACAAAGAAGTTACCTCTATCTAATTAAGCTAGAAGGTCAAAATTTCCCTTTAGATTTGTCAGGCTTATTACTATTCTTAGTTTACTCTCCCCCTCCAAAAAAAAAATGACTTCTAACAATAATTTTAAATTAAGTAAAGTATTAGAAAATGCTAGCCAAACTTATAAATTTACTATTTTTTTTCCTTTGGTAAAAGTAAAAGATTAAAACTTCTGGTTTGTCACGGAACTGTCCAGAAAATATCAAAAGTAATATGGTGAAAAGGTATTTTAATAGTTTCAGTATGGGACCTGAAAGCAAAAACAAAATGAGTTGTCAGTTCACATTGATTACAAAAATCAAGAAAGAGTTGTATTGTCTTGGGTGACTCATTAATCAGAGTGAACATAGAGTTGTAGTAATATTATAGAAAAATATTTATACTAATTATGTGTATTAGAACTTCCTTCAGTGAAAAACCCTTTCAGTTACCCTTTCTATTATCTAGGAGCACAGGAAGCAGAAGTATACACGGAGAACACACTATATATCCCAAGTTCATAATTTCCATTTAACTAACAGCCCTCCAATATCTGTTAAAATATTATATCTATTTAAACATATACAGAGAGTCATCCTGGACAATTTTAGAATAAAATATCTTGAAAGTTTTCTATTTTAATCTTAAATAGAATTAACCTTATTAAACTAATATGGAAAAGTTAATTCTACCATTTTGATTTAAGCTTTATATACAACAAATATGCCCATGTAGGATTTAAGAATATTATCAGAGAAGTAAAAGTATATGCAAAATATTATATATGAATATATAAAAATAAAATAAGTAAAAATAATTGTTTTATATTTGTTGGCAATCTTAGAGAAATTCTGATGTCCTTACAATAATTTTTAGAAATAATAACGCTTTAAAATCTTTCAGCCCTGGCTAGGTGGCTCAGTTGTTTGAAGCGTTGTCCTGTAAACCAAAAGATTTCAGGTTCGGTCCCAGGTCGTGGTGTGTAAGAGAGGCAACCAATTGATATTTCTCTTTCACATAAAAGTTTCTCACTCTCTCTCTGTTTCTCTGTCTCTCTTTCTCTTTCTCTCTCCTTTCCTCTCTAAAAAAGAAAAAAAAAAAAGGCAATAAAATCGTATCCTCAGGTGATAATTAAAAGAAAAACTTTCAAATTTCTGATGTCCTTATTTTGGAAATAAAACTTTTGTTAAAACTTTTAGGATTTCAAAATAAATTAAAAAGTTTAGAAATTAAAGTTACCCTTAAATAACAATATAATAATTGACATTTTATCATTCATTATTATAGTTGAGTTTAGTTGAACATATATGTTACAGTTTTTAAATTTTTAAACATTTATTAAAATAACATTTTTTTCAGGATAAAACATTTAGGATTTTAATTTTATTTATGTTCTCTTTGAGAAATTGAAATAAGACTCTCATAAACTAGAATACGAAAATGACATTTTAATACTATGATAGAATCTTGGAGAAGTCAGAATATTAATTTTTAAAAATTCACCTTGATTGGATACACTTTGTATACATTTTATTTCTTTTGACATAATATGACAATTTAATCATTGAGTGAGTTTCATCTCTTACTATCTCTTAGTCAAGAGATAAGTAACCAAAGCCTTAAGTATAGCAGATTTTTTGTTTTTGTTTTAGATTTTTCTCATAATTGAAGACAACCAGAGTTTTCCTTAGAAGGCAAATGCATTAAAATTAGTAATTCATTTAAAAAATCTTTAGAAATCTTTATGTTACATTATAAAAGTATATGAGTATTTGTAACTTTCTATAAATTTATAATTAGCATCAGAGCTACCATGAAATTTAAGAGGTCTTATCAGCAGCTTAGTTGTTTCTTTTTCTACTTAGTATTATGTAGACCTGGACTAGATATTCCCAGATATGGAATTCCTTATGGAAAGGGTCAAAGCTGAGGTAAATGTTTCACCATTTCAGTGCCTATGTTTGCCACACAACAGGTCAAGAAATTATGCCCTCCAAAAGAAAATAAGAGTATCTTTCCAAAACAAGTACAGGGAAAAAGGGAAGCAAAATAAGACTGAAAGCTTAGTGGCAGATGACTGATGGTCAAAATTATAAAATAAGTCATGAGCTATAATAACTCAAAGTTAGAATGCCTCAAACAATCTCAGTAAATGAAATAAACTATGAGTGTTCAAGAATAAATGAGATCTCAGTCACCACTGTAATTTTCACCCAGAGCACAAGACCACTGAAGACGCAAACTGAGTACCAAAGGCACATGTAAGCCTGTTGTTTCTGTGTAGAAGTCCAACAACACTAGCACCAGTAAATGAGGATAACAAGGTAATTTTGGTGGGACTTCTAGAATATCTATAATAATCAAAGCGTAATATGCAAATCAACCGAATGGCCGAACAGCAGAATGACCCTCCAGACAACCTTCCTGACGAAGCCGGGTCTGCGAGGGCGGCTGAGGCAGCAGGGGCTGTGAAGGCCTACTCTGGCAAGAAATTTGTGCATTGGGCCTCTAGTCTGAGAATAAAACACCAAGCTAAAGTACTATTTCTATGACTGCTTTCAGAGAAATTGGGGTAACCTTTTCCTCACTCTGCTGTGGGTGGGGTCCTTAAAATATCTCAAAAAAAAATAATTTTCTGAGACTCACACAGTAGGATGAGTGATTTTTATATTCCTGGAATTACATCCCTGAGTTTCCAAAGTCCCATTTCCCTTGGTCCAATCATAGAAGTGTTGCTGGGGGTTCAGTAGAGCTAGAAGCAAAGCCAGTGTCCAGAATTTTCTTTCCATGTTGGAGCTTGGTCCAGGTTAGCATCAGGCTAGCAGCAGTCCATTAGTCCATTGTGTGTCGGGGGGGGGCCCAGGTGGCCATGGGCCACACAGCAGAATGCCAGGAAGCTGGGGTGAGAGAGCCTGAAAGCCAAGAGTCAAGTACAACATGTCAAGGGCAACCAAAAGCAACCATCAGAGCGAACTCCTTTGTTTAGGGGAGCAAATATTCCAAATTTAGAGCCCTTGCCAGGGCCATGCCCATTCGGGCCAATGACCTGTTCCCAGGTGTGACTGATAGGCATGTACCTTCCCAACATCACCCCAACTTTACTGGGCATGAGTCTATTCTCCTCCTTGACCAGTCCCTTCCACCAGCCACCTGCAGGGAATACATTACCTGGAGAGTGCAAAGCTTCAGCTTCCTGGTGAAGCTGCCCAAATGACACGCCTATAATATTTGGCCTTCCCTTTGTTCCTTTCCTGTTATTAAAAACTAGGTTAATCACAACAGTATCATGACCACTACCACCACAATAATAATAATTACATAGCTGAATCTATTAATTTTTTCAAACAAGGGAACACACACCAGTTAAAAAATGTACTGAGTAAGTTGCTGAGGTGGATAAAAAGGGTTTTTGGGGTTTTTTTTTTAAGTAATTTACAAAGGGGGAAATCATGGTGATTGTTCTAGGTAAGTGTGGAAACTAGCACATTGAATAAAATGAAATGACTTCATATGGCTGTACTGTCCTTTAGTCATGAAGGTATCTTTGGTTTAGTAAGTGAATGTTCATTCACACCATTCATATCCCTGGCATTTTCTCAGTTTCAGCTGTTTACAGCCAGTTATAATGAAATCCAACAGTCAGTTTTGTTATATTTTAGGAAAGTGTTATATGTATATGAAATGCATTTCTTAGTATGCATCTCTCTCAAAAAAATTGAGCACCCCTATTTATATATTGGCAAAATGATTTGTCACGTATACATTGACTCTTCTCTAGATCCCGAATGCCGAGAAAGTTCACTATTTTAAAATCCCAGTTTTTGGTTTTTTTTTCCAAGATAAAAAGAACAAAACTACTGACAGTTTTTGTGGAGTTATTTGCTAAAATTAGGTTAGTGTGAATGCAATGTTTTCTTTCCCTTGCTAATCTGTTTGTATTAAAGCAGAGAGATATAAGAAAATGAGCTTCTCATAAATTATTTCATGAGCAAAGTAAAGGAGAACACAGATAAGAGCTATCACTGGTGCACATTGTTAAAAGAAGCTTTACTAATCTTAGGATAAAAAACGATGTCCCAGGTGCTTATCAGCAAATTCAATTACAAATGCAAAGCCAAGAAGTTTATAAACGCAAAGCTCAAATCAGGTTTAGATGATTCTGAGGAATCTGGGCTGCTTTTTCATGAGTCTTTACCTAACCTTGATGAGACAGGAGTAAAATGGAAATTACGCATTCAGAGGCAAGGTACATGTCTTAAAAATAATGGAATTGGTCTGCAGGCAGTAGCTTAGCTGGCAGACTGTCACAGCATGCTCCCTCATTAGGATAATTCCTTGAAGCTTAAGATTGTTAGTATAGGCAAGGCTGAAATACCCAGGTGATAGTGGCTAGACATAGGTATTCCTCTTCAAACTAAACTGTTCTTTGAACAATGATATGGTACAAAGAAATTTTAATACTTAGATATTAGTCCCAAAAACTATTGCCACAAACTTAACTTTATTTTTTTATCATTGACACTATTACAGATGTCCCTTATGTTCTCCCCCTTTGCCCACCTCCACTCAGTGAGCATAGTTTGCTCCGGTTGCTTACACTATTTGAGACTACTTTTACTTTATGTGCAGATATATGAATAAGCTATGTCAAATAGACATTTTACTTCTAAAATTATTTTTTTCTTTAGCTTTGACCTAGTTTGGCATTGCAGTCAAGAGATATTCCTACCAGTATCATAGTTAACCTTTAAATTTCTTTACAGTTTTGACTATGACTCCATTTTTACATGTTTTCAAAATACTTTAATAGAATTCAAATATCTTATTATTTTATTTGGCAAAATGTTACTTTCTAATATTATCACTCTGTAATATTAAACCTAGAAAAAGTTTTACTACTGTCATCAATTTTAGAAAATTTTCTATCAATTGTTTTATGCTTTAGCTCCTTTAGAAATTACTCGTAATTTCAAATGGTAACAGTTCATGTTAAATAACATAATATACCTCTATTGATACAAATGTTTTGTCTCTTCTTTTAAAAAATATTAGAATTTACATGTTGAAAATTTGATATGCACTTGCTATAGTCTTTTCTCTGGCTGTTATTTTGATTTTTAAATATATTTTTTAACCTGTTATTAATTATTTACAGAGAATTTATTGATGGTGTATATATTTATTTGTAACCTTCATGAAGTCTAATTGTGATTACTTGTTCTGCTTAATCTGATGTGTATTTCTCACTCCTTTGACATTATTTAAACCTCTCTATTTTTTCTTGGACTATACTAAAAATAATAATAATAACATTCTTATATTTCCCTAAAATTTAATAGGGTAGTTGTCACAGTTAAACTCTAAATGTATTGTTTACTGTTCAACGTATTTTGAAATGGACTTTTTTCTTTAATAAAAGAATTATAGTGAATTTTATTTTAAAATAATATTCTAAAGAAATCAGTGTTTATGCTTTAAAAATATATTCAAAGGAATGTATAATAATGGAGGGCAGTTAGGGGCAACCAGGCTGGCAGAGGAGGGAAGTTGGGGGTGACTGGGCTTGCAGGGAAGAGCAATTGGGGGGGACCCAGGCCTGCAGGGGAAGGCAGTTAGGGGCAATCAGGCTGACAGGGGAGCAGTTAGGCATCAATCAGGCTGGCAGAAGAGTGGTTAGGGGGTGATCAGGCTGGCAGGCAGAAGCAGTTAGGAGCAATCAGGAAGGCAGGCAGGCGAGCAGTTGGGAGCCAGCAGTCCTGGGTTGTGAGAGGGATGTCAGACTGCCCATTTAGGCCCGATCCCTGCAGGCTGGGCTGAGGGACACACCCCTCCCATGAACAAATTTCATCCACCGGGCCTCTAGTATATATATATATATATTTCATCCACTGGGCCTCTAGTATATGTATTTGTTGAACAAATACATAATTAAATATTTAACTATTGGTGGCCACCAAGACCAGGTGTAGAAGCTAAACTCCTCATCACATCTCCCCTCATGTAGAATAAGCCATAAAATAAAGAGAAAGGTGAAACATTTGAACTGTCAGAGGATAAATTTGGCATTCCTAAGAAGAAATTTGATGTGCTAAAGAATATTTACAATAGGATAGAGTAAATTCTTGTTACTTGAAAAAATGTGGGCTAGAGACAGAAACTAAGTTTTATAATGGAAAATAAGGAAAATTGGACATCTGAGTTCTATAATTTTAATACTTCTTATTTGTTGTGTATGGGACTCATTTCTGATTTCAAAAATTCTAAGACAATTTGGTGAGACAACATGCAATACTTGTCTTTCTCTGGCTAGCTTATTTCGGTTACATGAATAAATTTAAAAACCCAGGGGGCTAAAACTAAAGAGTTATTAAGAGAATGGCCATCACACACACACACACACCCACACATACACACATTGGTAATTATGTAAAAGTGATGATAAGTTACTAGTATTTAGCTTGATTGGAGTGATATTTACACAATGCATAGATATATCTAAATATAAATGATATACCTTAAATATAAACAATTGTCATTTATCACGGATATATCAATAAATTCTTTTTTTTGCTCTGAATGCATGCTACAATTGAGACTAATTGGTGGTATTGCTGTACAGAGAAATGTCTGACTCAGAATTTACTGTACATTTTAGGAGAATAAATTCTTATAAAAATGACTAAAATTCTAGTGACACTAGATTGCTTTAAATTTTTCTGTCAAGATAGTCTGCAAAAGGAAAATAATATACTGTTTTAGAATGTATTGAGTAGCCTAAATTTTTAAGTCTCAATAAAATTAGGCTCATAAAAACCTATGAAAGAGGCACATTTGTAGTTATTAAAAGTCAAAATTTGATACTTAAATTCTATTCCTAGTAAACAATGTCAAAGCAATCATGGCAATAGACAAAGCTGGACTAACTTTATTCAAGGCTGTTGCAAAGGGGAGAGAGGCAAGAATTAAGTGTGAACTCAACTCCGCAGAAACAAGGACTGGAAAGTTTTTATTTATTTATTTATTTTAATCTTTATTGGTCAAAGTATTACATATGTCCCTCTGTTTCCCCCATTGACTGATTCTAACCCCCCTACTCCCTGCCCACCTCCCCTGGCCTTCACCACTGTATTGTCTGTGTCCACAGGTTATGCATATATGCATACAAGTTCTTCAGTTCATCTCTTCCCCCCACCCCCACCTTCCCTCTGAGATTTGACAGTCTGTTCCATGCTTCTATGTCTCTGGATTTATTTTGTTCAACAGTTTATTTCATTCATTATATCCCACATATGAGTGAGATCATGTGATTCTTGTCTTTCTCTGACTGGCTTATTTTGCTTAGCATTATATTCTCCAGGTTCCTCCATGCTGTCTCAAAGGATAAGAGATCCTTCTTTTGTACTGCTGCATAGTATGCCATGGTGTAATGTACCACAGATTTGTTATCCACTCATCTACTGATGGGCACTTGGGCTGTTTAGAACTGGGACATTTTTAAAAGTAGGGTAAGGTGATCCTAAGCCATCTATGCTTGTTAATTGGCTTTACTCTAAAGAAAAATAAACTTTTTTATATCTTCATTACAGCAGATAATTTTACACCTCAACTCAAGGCATCCTATCCTCCCTAAAACTGGGAGACAGGAGCACTAACCCTTACATTCAAAAGGGATGGAACCCCTGTTTCTTCAGGAAGATGGTGCCTAGGATATAAACCTGGCAGTATGATGAGAAAAGATTTACATATCAAAGGACCAATAAACAATAAACCATTTTAAGTATTATAAAGTAAATGATCTCAGAAAAGGGAGGAATACTACAATGGAATACCACACAGTCATAAGAAAAGTTGAAGTGCTGACATTCGCGACAACATGGATGGATCTTGAGAATATTATGCTAAGCAAAATAGACAGAAAAGGCAAGAGCCATACGACTTCACTTATATGTGGGATATAAAACTGAAAGCAACACATGAACAAACAAGAAAATCAAACAAACACATAGACATGACAATAGTATAAGGGAAGGGGTTGGAAGGAGAGTAAAGGGTACAGGGGGTCAAATATATGGTAACAGAAGAAGATTTGACTTTGGCTGGAGGGCATACAATGCAATATATAGGTGATGCATCATAGAATTTTCCATTTGTAACCTATGTAATTTTATTAAGCAATATCACCCCAATAAATCTATTTTTAAAAAGGGAAATAGTGGGCTTATAATTAGTAAAAAGCTTGTCCAAAGTTTAGTCAACATGGATGGACTTTGATCACATTATGGTAAGTGGGATAACTTAGAGAAAATAAGTAATATATAATATTACTTAATATGTGGAGTCTAAAATGTCAACTCATAGAAAACAGAGTAAAATGGTGGTTGCAAGGTAATGGATGGTATTAGTAAGACTGATGTAGTTTAAGGGACAGATTTGCAATGAGAGGTAATTAAGTCATAGAGATCTAATGCATAGTCTAAAAAATATAGACAATAATATTGCATTATAATTATGTAATGTGATAAAAGTGCTAAATATGACTTCAACAGCAATCATACCACAAAATAAAAAATATACCTGTACACCTTTATTTACACAATGTTATATATCAAATATATTCAATAAAAATATAAGCTTAGTCAAGCTGAGGGGAACATTAATGCTGTTTCCATGAGCATTCTAATGTAGAGGAAGCATTAGATCATCCCTAAAGGCAAAGAAATGCTACCAGCCCAGCAAACTGGCATGCCTTTATGATCTTGTGGCTTGTAATTGACCAAGAACTATATGCTATAAATATTTTATTTTTTCACAACAGTGAGCTCTCAGTATGACAACTTTTAGATTTTGAACAGTGGAAACGGTTTCCTTCATTCATTTTTGTTTGTATATTTCATGCTTTTTGTAACTCTATGAAATAAAAAAATGATACTGACTGCAATGTTGAATCTGAACTGTTAACTCCTGCTTCTTTAATGGGAGGTGGGGTGGGAGGGTAATGCAAAAATATAGAGAAGAGAAATATATTTGACCTTAGTATTTTTTCTTTACACTAAGCATAGTCCTGGTTAGAGGGGCTATTGTCAAAAGAATATTTGTAATTCACTTATAATAATTGTCTGTGGTGGTTTTACATCTTATTAGATTGAACCCATCTGGACAGGTTTCTTTAGTTCATGGCCCAGAATTCCACAATGTGGATCTGAGTTTTACTGTTGGAACCAACAATAATTCCAATCCCCATCTGAATTTTTCATATATTTGCACCATTTATTTATCATAGGTGAATAAGACAAAATTTTTCTAATCAAGTTAGAAGATGTCATTTGAAAAGCATGTTGCCTTTTTTAGCACCATAAATAAGGGGAAAAAATGGAAATGACTTACTTAAATTAATACCTAGAAATAATAACTATTTCATAGTGATTATCATATACTTGGCATTAATTAATTAATTTATTACTCATAATAACACTAAAGACAACATAATTATTATTTTTAAATGAGGAAAATAAGATCAATATATTAAGTAAAATAATACACTGAGTATTTAACAAATTTGAATTTTAATACTAAGTGGATTTTGATTTTTTTAACCAAATTTCTTAGTGAAAAAAATTTTAGAGATAGGACAGGAAGTTTTAGGGAAAAGGGGGATCCATTGAAGAGGAAAGCATATATGATAGGAAGGAGATAGCTCCAAGATGCCAGAATGTTTATCTTACTTTTACAGAAATAAATATTATTAGAGGAAGGCATACATTCACAGATGATAGAGAAATGTTGCAAGATAAGCGGGGGAGAGAAAGGGGGGGGCAAGTGGCTTTGGACTTTGATACTCTGCAGAAGAATGACCAATTAGAAAAGCACAGGGGTATAAATTAAGAAAGAGTCCAATTAGAAAGTATCATGAAGAGACAAAGAGCTGCAGACTTCATAAACCTGGAGACAGAGAGACTCAGAACAGGATTTAGATTGTTTTCCCCTTTTAGAGAGAGAGAGAAGGGTTTTTCCATTTGGGAACCTCTCACCAGGGGGAGTCTGTATATGCTGGCAATAAATTTCCACATAGTTGCTTAAAAATCTTTTGGTCTGAGAATTAATTCTTCAAACTTTGTGAGACAAGAACCTACAGGAAGAGACTGTGCCCCAACTGCAAGTATCAATAGCTTGTTCTTCATCTAAAATATAACTTCAAAGAATACTGTACATGAAGTTGCATTGTGAATATGATTTGGGCTATGTCATTTTCCTGAATGTCTAAGTCATATCCAATATTTAATACCAAATTCAATAGGTTTTGATTCTATTAAATAACAATTTCCTTTTAGTTCACAGTGAAAGAGACTATGAGATAGCACAGTTTTTCTGTAGTTAATAATCCCAACTATTTTACCATTTAACATGTTAATACCTTGTAGAATGCAATTAGTAAGAGTGTTTTGTTTCAAATGCAATTATACAAAACTATAAAATTTAAATATTAATTTTAAATTTATATATTTTCTCTTAGCTGTTTTAATTTGGAAGGAAACCAATATTTTACTAACAGTAAAACTGAACTTATTATTATTAGTAGAAACCCTAAATACAAATTTGAATATCTCAGTATTTTATTTTTTAAAAATATACCCAAAGTAAAAGTAAGAGCATATTAAAAGACTGAGCACTATTTTTCATAATAATTAGAATATCAATAGGAAAACTACATTTTAAGTGCCTAACATTTACTTAGTTTTTCTAATTTTATTTTTATTTGATCAAATAAATATATATATAGGCTTTGATCAAATATATTTTACATTAATATATATATATAATGTAAAATTCTACATATTGTAAAATATTTTATTTATTTCTAAAAGCTCATAAGTTGCAGTTTCTTTCTCTGGTTATTTTTTGGCTGATACACATTTCTAGATGCTTCATTTATCAGCACATAGTGTCTGTGTGTCTATGCTATAAAGGTAGCACATTGTTTCTTTACTCTAGGCTTTTTAGATTAATGAGAAAACCAAGTAAACTTGAGTTTAAGGGTCAGAATTTTCTGGTATCTTTCTTAACTCTTGCCTAAGGGATTACTGACTGCAGAAATTTTACATTCAGTCATAGCATACTCTGGGGGCATTTGTCATGATCCTGACAAGTTAGATAAATGGTGAGTTAAAACCATGGGTGAAGGTCAATAAGGACAAGTCCTAGGCAGCTAAATTAAAAGCAAAATACCAATTATAACTCTAGTTGTTATAGAAAGTGTAACTAAATTCAAATAGAGCAGAATCACTAATGACAAGGCATCGATTTACAAAAGTAACTTTTGACTGCACAGTAAGAGGCAATTAAACTCAAAATTTTATTTTTGTACAGGTTTATTTGTTTCAAGACCTGTTGCCATCCTCACATCATATTTATGGTAGGTTTAACAGGATTAATAAGTCAAAGGAATTAAAAAGGAAACAAAATACAAAGTACAAAGATAATTGAATGTGTGATAAATAAATGCTATGAGTTAAATCAAGGTGACTTTTTTATGTTTTAAGCCCAGAAGTGTTGGTTTCTTTATTTCTGACTTGCAAGTTTTAGCAAGTAGAATGTAACTTATCCTTTATTTTATACTAGAGGTCCGGTGCATGAAATTTGTGCACTTGGGAGGGTCCCTCAGCCCAGTTTGCCCCTTCTCAAATCTGGGAGCCCTCAGGGGATGTCCTACTGATGGCTTAGGCCCGCTCAGGAAGCAGGCCTAAGCAGCAGTCTGGCCTCCCTCTGTGGGAGGCGACTGGCTGATCAGGGGAGGCACTGCCCCCCATCACTCCCTCGCTGCTGCTGCCTCTGGTCTCCCTCTGCGGGAGGCACCCCTGCAATCAGGGGAAGGCAATGCCCCCATCATGCCTCTGCTGCTGCCACTGACAGTCGTGAGGCTGCCTGAGCCTCAGCCCTCACAGCCACTGCATCTTGCCTGAGTCTCACCTGGCCCTCATTGCCTGAGCCTTGAGCCCTCGCAGCAGCAGCGGCCATCGGTGGCTTGCTGGAGCCCCAGGCCGGCCCTGGGCAAGTGGCAGTGGCCATCGGGAGTGCTCACAGCCACCACCACCTAGTGGGGAGTACAGGCTGCCCTCCACCAGGCCCCGCCTCCCCCACCCCCATCCCTGCTGCCACTTGACAGAGCTCCGGGCCAGCCCTGGGCAAACAGCAGCCGCCATAGCATCCCCAACACTTCAAGTCCCTGCCCACATCCCTGACACTGCAAGTCCCTGCCTACCCTCTGCACAAGGAGCCTGCTGATTGGTTGTTACTGTGATGGCGTGCCGACCAATTTGCATATTACTCAATTATTAGATTGTTAAATACATATTAATCAGTCTTTTAAGAGCATGTAATTAAAAGAAGCTCTAGGGGGTAAAATAGGCAGGTTTAGGGAGTTTTAGAAATAAAGAGGGTCCATGGGGAGGAAGGCTTGGAGCCCATAAGTGAGGACTTGGAGCTGCCAAAAGGCATATATTCAAGGAGAACAAAAGGTGCCACAGGATAAGGGGAGAGGAAGACATCCTCTTAGGGAAGATAGGGGAAAGCCACAGGGTATGGGGAGGAAGAGGAAACAAACTTTCACAGAGGATAGACAAACTGACAAGTGGGAGAAAGAGGAAACAGATTTTCTCAGGAGATAGAGAATTCTACCACTGAGGGGGAAGAAAAAATGGGGGCACCACGTAGGGTTTGAACTTTGAAACTGATATAGTGAGCAATCAGAAGGGAACATCAAGAAACAAAGAACTGTAGCCTTTACAGTATAAACCTTAGGGAAAAAAAGTTTTGTGGGTCACCCCTTTGGTCCTCCTCCCTACCTGGGAATCTGTACTTGTTTCCAATAAATTCCACCCTTTTCATCTATCACCTTTTGTCCGTAGCTTCATTCTTTAAATCCACCTGGACAAGAACCTGGGAAAGAAACCACCCTTGCATCTTGATCAGAAAAAAAACACACACCACTTGACTCATAATTGTCTCTACATTCATAAAATATAACTGTCAAATGTATTAATTTATCCATTAATTGAAAAAATGTTATTTTAAAAGTTTCTTCACAAGAGAAAAATGGGGACCAATTGTTAGTAAATATACAAATAAATCTCTACATTTACTTAATATAATAAGCCTTTTGAAAAAAATTAGATATGGAGATACTATTTTACAGAGATTGGTGGAATGGACAGCATTGGGATGGTTCTTGGAAAAGGATTTCCTGGGGAAACAGAAACATTAAGGCAAAAGGCTCTAAGGCAGTGATTCTCAACCTTTCTAATGCCGCGACCCTTTAATACAGTTCCTCATGTTGTGGTGACCCCCAACCATAAAATTATTTTCGTTGCTACTTCATAACTGTAATTTTGCTACTGTTATGAATTGTAATGTCAATATCTGTGTTTTCTGATGGTCTTAGGCAACCCTGCTAGCGGGGTTGTGACCCACAGGTTGAGAACTGCTGCTGTAGAGCCTATGACCATCGGAAAACACAGGTATTTACATTAAGATTCATAACAGTAGCAAAATTACAGTTATGAAGTAGCAACAAAAATAATTTTATGGTTGGGGGTCACCACAACATGAGGAACTGTATTAAAGGGTCGCGACATTAAAAAGGTTGAGAACCACTGCTCTAAGGGAAGGATGAATTACTCAAGACAAAGATGTAATGTGGGAGTAGGTAGTGTCAAGTTGTCTGTCTAATGGTACAAAATGGGATTCAGAAAAGTAAGCAAAAACCAGATAATCAAGAGGCATATAAACAATGGAAAAGTGTTTAGATTTTACCCTGAGTCTGATGCAATGTTCAAAGGGTAAACACATTATAAATGGAAAATGTGATAATTGTTCTAAAAGGTCCTAATTTCTTACTGCTACTAATTAAAATAATCATTGTGCATGTTATCTGAATGGCAAGTTGGAGTTTTGGTGTTTTTGTTCTATGAAGTTTGAAGAATAAAATTCACAGACTAGAAGGTTTTATGCAAAAGTGTGGAAATTTATTGCAGGCATATATAAACTCCTGCCTAGAGAAGGGTCCCTGAATAGGTAACCACTGAGTTTTTTTGTCTAAGGGTTTATAAATGCTGGCAGTTTCTTTGTCTGTTTTATTTTATTTTCTAATTGGACCTTTTTTTAAATTTTATGTCCCCTTATGTTTTTCCCCAAATGGCTGATTTTCCCGTCCCTGTTAAGTATCAGTTTCAAAATATCAAAGCTCATCAGGTGCCACCCCCTCCTCTTGTAACAGTCCGCCATCATTTGTGCTTACAAGATAAACATTTTAGTGGTTTGGAGTTGGCTCGGCCCATCATGAATGCATTCCTACCCTAACTGCCTCTTTTATCTCTAAATCCTCTCAGCAGGATGTTCAGCTTCTGTTTCTGACAACAGTTCACTCTCAAAAGTTCATGAGAATGAATGAAATTCACCATTTACATTACTGGTTCAAAACACATGATGGGTTCAAGTATTTTCTGCAAATATATGCTGATAAATAGCACCGTTAATAACAATAGACTTTAAATACCTTGCATTTTCACAAAATGTATAAATGTGTCCAATTAAGCCCTATTCTACTACACATGTTTTACTGCCATCATTTATAATGTAGTATATTACAATCCTAACTGTACTGAATGAGTGGGATTTTTTTTCACTTATTTGAAAATATTCTCAATTGTAGTTTTTCCTACAGATTATACAAGACAGCTAATTCTTCTGACACTTCAAACTGACCATTGACTTATTGGAAAATCAAACATAAGTGAGCAGTATTAGTAACATCTCTCAACTCATTGAGTACCACGTTTTGTTTTACTTTCACTTAAAATCTACACTAATAAAAGAGAAACATGCAAATTAACCATCACTCTGCTACACCCATAAGCCACGCCCACCAGCCAATCAGGAGAGAGTATGCAAATTAACCCAACCAAGATGGCAGCCATCCACGGAGCTGGAGCTGAGCATGAGGCTTGGGTTGCCCCTGGCAATGGAGGAAGCCAAGCTTCCCACCCTGGCTGGCCCTGGCCTCCACTCAAGGCTACAAAGTTTTAATTATAGAAGATAAATAAATCCTATATACTTGCTTCCAGCTGGCCCTGGCCTCCACTCAAGGAGGTGCTGAAAAGAAAAAAAAAAAAGAAAAAGAAAAAAAGGAGGGGCTAGGACCTTGGGTCGTTGGGGGTTGATCAGGCCAGGATGGGACTGCAGGGGCCATTGGGAGTAAGCAGACTAGCAGGGGGGCCAGTTGGGGGTGAGCAAGCCATCAGTGGGGGTCAGTTGGAGGTGATCAGGACATCGGGGGGGTGGGGAAGTTTGGAGTGAGCAGGCAAGCAGGGGGACAGTTGGGGATGAGCCAGCCAGTGGGGAGGAAGGTGGGGGCAAGCAGGCCAGCAGGGTGGGCAGTTGGTGGTGAGCAGGCTGGCACAGGGGGCAGTTGGGGGTGATCTGGCTGGCAGTGGGGCATTTGGGGGTGAACAGGCCTGCAGCAGGGGGCAGTTGGGGGCGAGCAGGTGAGCAGGCAGTGTGGTTATGGGCAATCAGGCAGGCAGGCAGGCAGGTGAGCGGTTGGAGCCAGCAGTCCTGGATTGTGAGAGGGATGTCCGACTGCTGGTTTAGACCTGATCCCTGTAAACTGGCAGTAGGACATCATTCGAGGGGTCCAAGATTGGACAGGGTGTAGGCTGGGTTGAGGAACACGCCCCCTTCCCCTGCCTCCAGTGCATGAATTTTGTGCACCGGGCCACTAGTAATTTTATAATATGGCAGCCTAAAATTTATCTTAAAAATTTGAGAGCTATCCTTCTATGCAAGACATTTACTGCTCTTTATTTCTCAACATTGAAAAGACACTGATATCTGGGAAATATTGGGCAAGTCCTTTTGAAGAATAGTGTAACTATTTCTTATACATTGATGGTCAAGAAATCCCAATATTTCCTTTCACTTTTTAAAAAATCTAGGGCATAAATTTGACCATTTAATGCTTTCATATGGGACTTTGTATTAGGAATGCTTTTAATTTTATTAGAGTGACTATCCACTATATACATTTGATTTTTGAGAAAATCTTTATTCCCTTTTAGACATAACCATTATATTTTTTATAAACAATCTGTGGTCCTGATAGAAATACATCCCATGATAAATAAGACATTAGCTGTTCCATATAGTATAAAGACAAACATTTCAAGCAGCCCTCCATCATCAATTCCCTTTAGAAAATTCTGTCTTACTTTCTCTAAGCCACTTCACCATATCTGCTTGAATGAAAAGGAAGAAGATCTGGCATGGTTTATATATTGGTTTTCAGGATAAACTGTTCCACAAAGGGATGTTTCTGAAGCATCATGAGGAAATAATTTTTTTCGAGTGGAGAGACTTTGAGAACGTCTTCATTGCTCACTTTGCCTAGAAGTGATGACACAAAGTAAGGATCTATAGCAATATATACATGCCATGGCCAATGAGTTCACTAGACCTATATGGCATTCACAGATAATGTCATAATGCCATAAGATGATTCTCCTTCACTAGAAAAGACCCTTAATTTTACAAAAGGCAATAATATCCAAATTAAAAATAAATAAAATGTATTTCTCAGCTCCTTTGCAGCTAAGGTGACACAGTTATATAATAAAATAGAAATGAACTCACTGGGAGAGACTTGTGAATCTTCTCTTAAATAGCAAACAATTGGCTGACATGTGCCATTTGGAACTTTTCCAGGTTTGGAAGATATATGTTGAAGTGGAAGAGCCTTGCTAAGCCTATGGGGCAACAAACTTCAGGCAAAGGATGGCTTCATATAATTTTATAGAAGTCTTAGATTTTTGTAGTAAAGGGCTTCTCTAAATACTTTGGCTTCTAGTTGGGTGGCTCAGTTGGTTGGAGCATCAACCCCTGTACAACTAAAAGGCTGAGGGTTTGATTCCCAGTCAGGGCACATATCTAGCTTGTGGGTTTGATCCCTGGTAGGGGAGTGTATGGGAGGTAACCAATTGATTTCTCTCTCTCTCTCTCTCTCTCTCTCTCTCTCTTAAATCATTAAGCATATCTTCAGGTGAGAATTAAAAGAAATAAAATTTGTTCTCCCATATAGTGGGGACCCTTTTCATTTCGATGATTGTTTCTTTTGCTGTGCAGAAGCTTTTTAGTTAGATGTAGTTCCATTTATTTATTTTTTCCCTTTGTTTCTCTTGCCCTAGGACAGTGGTCGGCAAACTCATTAGTCAACAGAGGCAAATATCAACAGTACAATGATTGAATTTCTTTTGAGAGCCAAATTTTTAAAATTTAAACTTCTTCTATCGCCACTTCTTCAAAATAGACTTTCCCAGGCCGTGGTATTTTGTGGAAGAGCCACACTCAAGGGGCCGAAGAGTTGCATGTGGCTTGCGAGCCGCAGTTTGCCAACCACTGCCCTAGGAGATATATTGGTAAAAATTCTGCTATGTGAGATGTCTGAGATTTTTGCTTCCTATGTTTTCTTCTAGGATTTTTATGGTTTCACTACATACATTTAAGTGTTTTATCCATTTTTAATTTATTCTTGTATATACATAATCCATAGACACAGGCAATGGAACAGTGAAGACCTGGGGTGGGATGAGAACCTGGTGGAGGGGGGCAATGGGGGAAAATGTGGGACATCTGTAATACTCCCAACAATTAAAATAAAGTAAAAAAATAAAATACATTACAATAAAAAATAAATAGGCATTTTCTCTTTCCAGCCAGCGCTGACCTATGGGTATCTCTCAGGACAACTGGCACAAGCGTCGCAAGGCCAGGGGCACAAGAAAGCTCTACCGCAAGAAGCGAAAATATGAGCTGGAACACCCTGCTGCCACACAAGGACCCTGCCGCATATACACAGTCCGAGTGCACGGAGGCAACAAGAAGTACCAAGCCTTGAGGCTGGACATGGGCAACTTCTCCTGGGGTCAGAGTGTTGTATGTTCAAAACAAGGAATATTGATGTTGTCTACAATGCATCCAACACGAACTGGTCCGCACCAAGACCCCTGTAAAGAACTGCATCGTGCTCGTTGACAGCACTTCATACTGAGAGTGGTATGAGTCCCACTATGCACTGCCCCTGGACTGAAAGAAGGGGGCCAAACTGACTCCTAAAGAGAAAGAGATTATTTATTTTTTTATTTTTTGGGGGGATGATTTCTTTTATTTATTTATTTGTTCAGATTATTACAGTTGTTCCTCTTCTTTCCCCCCATAGCTCCCCTCCACCCGGTTCCCACCCTACCTCATACCTCCCCCCCCACTGTCCTCATCCACAGGTGTATGATTTTTGTCCAGACTGTTCCCACATCTCCCACACCCCTTTCCCCCCAAGGATTGTCAGTCCACTCCCTTTCTATGCCCATGATTCTATCATATTCACCAGATTATTCTGTTCATCAGATTTTTTTATTCCCTTGGTTTTTAGATTCACTTGTTGATAGATATGTATTTGTTGTTCATAATTTTTATCTTTACCTTTTTCTCCTTCTTCCTCTTAAAGAATACCTTTCAGCATTTCATATAATACTGGTTTGGCAGTCATGAACTCCTTTAGCTTGTTCTTATCTGTGAAGCTCTTGAGAAAGAGCTTTTAAGCAAAAAACGACCAAAGAAAATTCAGAAGAAATCTGATGGAAGGAAAAAGAATGCCAAAATCAGCAGTCTTTTCGAGGAGCAGCTCCAGCTGGGCAAGCTTCTTGGATGTATCGCTTCAGCCAGGCCAGTGTGGCTGAGCAGATGGCTATGTGCTCCAGGGCAAGGAGTTGGAGTCCTGTCTGAGGAAAATCTAGGCCAGGAAAGGCAAATAAATGCTCTTCCCTCCTATCTTAGCTCATGTAATAAAGGTGTTTATTATATATAAATAAATAAATAAATAAATAAATACCTTGGCCTACTTTCACCTAAGAAAAATAAAATACCTTAATTATTTAAACAATGTTTCATTCAGATTTACTTTTACTCCTGGCTCTTTTAGTCATGTGGAGGATAGGATAGCACTAACTAAAAATAACACATAGTTTGAATCTGGGTTTACTTTCCTGCCTCATACTTCTGCCAACACCTCATATTTTTGCATCACCAAAATAGAGCTTCTGATCAATAAATTTAGTTTATAATGTAATTATCAAAGCTATGAAATAATTTACAAGAGGAAAAACTCACATTTTTTAATATACTCAATAATTCTGAAGCAGCTAGACCTACAAAAGGACGAAAAAAATGTCTATTGGAGAACCAATTACTGAAACATTTACAAAAGAGAATGGGATTGTCCATAAAAGTGCCAGTATCCATGTTTTCGCTAATGGCAGTATTTTTCTTTTCTTGTGGCTGAGCAGTATTCTATTGTATGAATATAATATCATCTTTATTCAATTATCTACCGAAGGATGCTGATTGTTTCCATGTCTTGGCCACCGTGAAAAATGCTGCAATGAACATAGGGGTGCATATATTTTTGTGAAGAAATAGTTTCGAGTTTTTCTGGTATATACCCAAAAGAGGAGTTCTGGACCATATGGTAACTTAATTTTTAATTTTTTGAAGATCCCTTATACTGTTTCCATAGTGGCTGTACCAGTTTATATTCCCACCAGCAGTGAATTTGGGTGGTGGTCACAATGTGATATACTGATGATTTGTCAGAATTAAACACTTGAAACCTACATAATTTTATCAACCAATGTCACCCTGATAAATTTGATTTTAAAAAGTGACAATATCTGGTAAATAATTATTGCAGTGATGGAACATTTGTGTATCTTGTCTGTTTCAATGCCAATCCCTTTGATGTGATATTGTACCATCATTTTGCAAGACGTTACCATTGGGAGAAACTGGGTTAAGGGGATATGGAAATTTCTGTGTTATTTTTACAACTGAATATCAATATATTATTATGTCAAACTTAAAGTTTTATTTGAAAAGGAGAGTTTGGAAACACACTGTAAACGATAATGCTTTTTCATCAGGGCAGGCAGTTTGTGTGGCATGATGGAGGTAGATCTCCATAAATTTTGACTTTGAATAATGTTAAGAAAATTTTTTAAAAAATATGTTTTCACTTGAGTAAAGTTTCTTCTAGACTTTTGAGAGTACATAAATGTATTTTTTCTAAATCTTATACTTTTTGTTTTGTTTTATCTTTTCTCAACATGAAATGCTAAGATCTTAAGGACAGAACTTCAGATGTACGCTTAAAGGATATTTGTAAAAAAAGGAAGCATGGTCTATATCATAACCTTCCTACTCAAGCAAAAGAATCCTTTAATTTTTTTTTTTTAGAATTTTAAATTACATTTGACATGTTAATTTCAGGTTTACAACATAGCAATCAGAAATGTATATACCTTATGAAGTGATCACCCTGATAAGTCTAGTACCCATCACACACAATACATATTACAGTATTATTGACTATATTCCCTATATTGTACTTTACATCCCCATGACTATTCTTATAACTGGAAATTTGTGTTAACTAATCCCTTCACCTTTTCCAGCTATCCCCCAAAACCCTTCCCATTTGGCATTTTGTTCTCTGTATCTATGAGTTTGAAGAACCGCACTGCTAATATACCAGGGCATACTATATTTGTCTATGTTGCTCTTTTGTTTTGATGAAGCCTACATTTCAGAATAGGAAAATCACTTAATCACAGTTTTATACACAGAAATATGAAAAAATGGACATACTGTCAAAGAATAAGATAAAATCTGCTATAGATAATGCCTCCAATGCTTAGTCTAATAAAAACCCAAGAAAGCTAAAGCATGCTGTAGGAGAAATTTGCTGTGTTGCTCACTGAGGGGAATGATCAGGGGACTTAAGGTGGAGTTGTTGGTGGTTATGCTCTTTATGCATTTACCATAAAGATTCGTGTACCAAACATTAAAACTTTATGCATTTAACATAGAGATTCATACACCAAAGATTAAACCTTTCTTATTGCTTACTGACCTGGGATGTTCTTTATCAGCTTCAGCTTATTAAATAAAATCAATTGTGATGAAATGTACAAGTCAAGTTTGATATCTCCTAGGCAAGTGGAAGATATTTCTTTTAAAATATATGTCAATTACTTCAGTGATATAATCCATTTGTCAACAAGCAAATTTCTGAATTCATTTAAAATTTAGATCAGAAATTGACCTCCATAATTATACAAATATTTGAAATTATCATTCCAAAGTGTTCTAAATACTCCAATGAATATTTTCTTTTAGTATCATAAACTGTCTTCAGTATTAATGACCATGTCAGCATCATGTTTTTCAAATAATAACATCCACATTTAGATTACAAATAATTTATTAACAGAAATAATTCCTATCCTATATAAATTGGTTGCTTGTAGTTTTGTATATTCTTCCAATATTCAATAAATGTCCAATGGTCATTGCAGCATATGATGTATGGAAATGGCAACAGAGTCCACATGTTCATAAAAATTATTTTACAGGGAGTTTGTATCCCTAACATGCAGATTATACTATTAAGCAATTCCAAAAGAACACCTGATTGTCCATGTAATTAATGTCCTTAATGAACCTATTTAGTGTTTAAGCTTTGGTAATGAATAACACATTTTCAAACATTTGCTCATAGTGAAAATTATTCTCTTGAGCTTATAGCTTCCTGTTGAAGGTAACTAAATCTCTTCAATACATTCTCTGCAGAGAATAAGCAGTAATCTCTTGGGAGACTTGCTGCTATTGTGAATTACTTGTATTGACACAATCCCATTTCTAAGCACTATTGTTCTGTAAATTCTCATTTGTGATTTTTATTAATCATGAATAAATATTCGCTGTAAGACATTACATTCAACATATTTAATTGAATACATAGCCATGCTGAAAACTAAGCTGAACAGAAAGTCAAAACAGATCTAAATTTGATGGAATGTTAAATGTCACTTATTTTATGCTAGTAAACTCTATCCTGCTATATATTTAATTTGCGTTTACTTTTACAAGCCAACATTTCCCATTTAGATAAGATAATTTTTAAACCTTTTATTCAAATATAACAAATACTAGAGGCCCGATGCATGAAGATTCATGCAAGAATGGCCCTTCCTTCCCCTGGCTGCCGGCACCGCCTTCGCTTAGGCCTGGAGCCACCTTTCCACCTTCCCATGCTGCCCAGAGGCCCCAGAACTGCTGGGGCTGTGCAGAACGCCTGTGTCGTCACAATGGCGATGACACAAGCATACTGCCCCGCCCCCGGCCACTTGGTGCCTGCATATGCAAATTAATCCACCATATTTGTTGGGTTAATTTGCATACCCACTCCTGATTGGCTGGTGGGCTTTGCGAAGTATGGTCAATTTGCATCTTTCTCTTTTATTAGTGTAAAAGATGTTTGAATTGCAGTTCTTGATATCATGAAGAAAGAGGGAGTTTGTATCCCTAACATGCAGATTATACTATTAATTATATATCCTCTTATTTAAAATACCAAACATTTAATAAAGTGGCAATTCTTTGATACAGTTATTAATTTAACTTACGCATTTGAAAAGTCTGATGATTTAATACCATACTAGTTATTTTGGGTAAATTTGTTCAATAACTCATATAAAAAACTTGTAAAATAATAAAATTTGCCAAAGTGGGATATATGTGCTCAATAAGTTGTTTATATATAACTAGAGGCCCAGTGCATGATTGAATCATACACATGTAGGGTCCCCTACACGCTTTTGCTTTTGATTGCAGTGGAGCTGGGTGCCTGTCCACTGGTGCACCAGGCCTTTCAGAAGCCTCTGGCATGGCGGAGGCTTCTGAAAGGCCTGGTGCCGGAGCAGACAGGCACCCAGCTCCCCGTTTTTGATGGTCCGCAGCGGGACGTGAGCTCGCTGCCCCAGAGGCCCCTTCTGTTCCGCAGCACAGCCATGGTGCAAACACTGAGCTCGCGCCGCCACTGGCGACGCGAGCTCAGCGTCCTGCCATCCCAATCGGCTACCCCGGCCACCCCGCGTCCCGCCCCCTGTGCCTCCCTCTGGCCCAATCGTGGGTGTAGCAGAGTGATGGTAATTTACATATTACCATTTTATTAGGTAGGATTATTTTTCAGTTCTTTATTTGAAAACTATATAATATAATAATTCCTACAATTCTCTTAGTAAGATTTTGACACAAAGAGTTAATTTCACTCTCTCACTTAGAACTAGAGAAGGCTGGAGAAACAAAATATAGGTAAGTAGCCTGGCAGCATTGAACATTGCTCAGTGGTTTAGTGTTGACTTATGAACCAGGAAGTGACAGTTCAATTCCTAGTCAGGATTGTGGGCTTGATCTCCAATAGGGGGTGTGCATGAGGCAGCCAATCAATGATTCTCTCTCATCCTTGATGTTTCTATCTCTTTCCCTCTCCCTTCTTATCTGAAATCAATAAAGATATATTTAAAAATAAATAAAAATATAGGTTAAGTAGTTAAAATAAAATTAATGTATAGCAATTCATAATATAATATAAAAGGATTAAAAGCATATGAGAGTATATAGTAGCAGACAAACTGGCATTTTCAAAATACATTTTCTATTTTCAATGTGGTTAGCAAGTTGAGAAATAAACATAGTTTTTATGTATCAGTTTTTATGTGAAATAAAAGTAATTTATGACATCTAACCCACCTAAGAGATTTTTTGAAAATATATCTTTTTATTGATCTCAGAGAGGAAGGAAGAGGGAGAGAGAGATAGAAACATCAATCATTGATCAGCTGCCCCCTGCATGCCCTCTACTGGAGATGGAGCCCACAACCCAGGTATGTGCCCTGAGTAGGAATTGAACCGTGACCTCCTGGTTCATAGAACAATGCTCAACCACTAAGCCATGCCAGCCAGGCCCATCTAAGAGTTTTTAACAGGTGTTAAAAACTTTGTTCACTCATGTACACTATTTTTTTCTTAAAGAACAAGCTGTACTCTCAGTTGTAGAATAGGAGAGCTGAAATAGCTTTGACTTCTACAACTCATGGAAATTTGGTGGGATACTTGACTCAATGCAGAACAATTGCAGTCTGTATCATTAATGTTTTGAACATGTATACAAAGACAGGTAACTGTGCAGCACTGAGCAAAAAGATAACTAACTTCCAATGGCCGAGATTTTCTCTTTGGTGTGATCATAATAGACTTTGTTTAAACCATTAAATGAGCAGCTAAAGCAGTCTCCAGAGAAAGAAGATTAAATATTGGCACTTTGAAATAGGGAAGGAACTAAGGAAAGAAGACAATGGAGAGAAAACGAGAGAAGCTTCACAGTGACTCTCCAGCTCAGAATGGATTCAGATCTATTTCCTTCTATCTCTAAGGGTTTCACATTTTATCCTTACATAAAACTACATTGTTATTTCAGCTCTACTGATTATGTTCTGTTTCTTACAGATGGATGATTCATTTAAGAAAATCTTTTCCCCAAAATATTAAATACATTAATAGATCTCTCTCTTTCTCTCTCCCTCCTCCTCCCCCCCATTCTGAAATTACCAAAAGTCATCTAGATTGATTGAGCAGTACCAAAGTTTTACCTCGCCACATGGTTAAAGTCATAGTTCCATATTTTTATTTGTGTGTCACAATAAATAAAAATAGCTATGAACTGCAATATAGACTATCACTTTAACTTACACTTTTTTATTTACAGTTTTAATATTGGAATTCATTTAGAATTTAGAGGTACAGATTTGAGAAGGACCACTTCAAAATGCATTTCTACTTCTATTTATTAGTAATTACTAGGATTTAAAAAATCATAAAATCATAAAAATATAAAAGTTAGAAAAATATAAAATACAAATTAACACTTGAGGCTGATTTTATAATTTTTAATCTACTTGAAAATTTTAAAATAAAATAAGTAGAAATAAATTCTTTTTTGCAAATGTGGATATTATGTACATCAATGTATGTTTTGGACATTTGATATTTCCATTAATTATTTTATTTTTTTCCATATGAACAACTGTAAACTTACTTTTGTCCCACCCTGTATATCCCACAAAGCAGTAATTCCACTGTTACAGTCTTATAACTTATGAAACTTTTGCACTTCATTATCAATGGTTCCTCATAGGGATGCTAATGTTTTTACAGTGGTAGAATAAAAAGTATTCCAAGCACTGACTAGCTGTATACTTGGTAGTATATTTGCATATGAAATATCATAGAGCAGAGAAAATACAGAATTAAAATGCATCTAAAATAAAATATAGTGATAATAAAAAAGAAAGCTGCAGTGACTACACATTGTATAGTAACATTTTTACTAAATGAGCAGAATTATAAACATGCATAAACATAAATGTATTCATTCATATATGCATGTGTATAAATCTATGCATAGGCATTATGTACTGAGCATTTTAGGAAACATAAATGCATGATTAAGCATTTTTTTAAATTCTAAAAAAATTATGTACACACATATATTCAGGCTACTGGTTAAAATAATATATGGATAGCATGAGTAAAACTAAATCCTTAATAAGGAGAAAAAAAAACTAGTTATCATTATAAAACTATCAGGAAAGTAAAAAATTTTTTCCATGAAAAATAATAAGCAAAGGTTTCTCAAATACATTATTACAAAATAATCATTTTATAACCATACTCTGCATCATTTATTCATTATCTAGTTATTCTTTTTATGTAACATTTTCACAAATTATAATATAACATTTTAATAATATCCCATTTACACTATTCATTTAACATTTGCTATTGAGTAAGAGATAAATGAATATCTGATTTGAGAATGTTAATTTGTAACTTCATCTGAGAATCTTTTTACCTTTTTCCTGCACTTTTTCTACATTGTACAATTACGGGCACCCAATATAAATTAACTAATTATCGAAGTGTTCTCTTTGCAATTAACATAACAAAGCAAAATTTTTATCTTAAATATTTTAGATGGTACTTGTTTTAAATTTTTAGTTTCCCAGATTTTATTATAAATGGGAAGGTGAATAAATAGTTTAAGTTCACTTTTTACTATCAAATGAGGTAATTTTTCAAAGGCTTAATTATAGGAAGATGATAACATCAAAAGTATAGATGTATAATTTTATGTAACATATAATGTGTTTGGTCCTTGAAGAATGCAAGTTTGAACTGTGTGGGCCCACTTATACTATACTATATAGTGCCACACACTCTTTATTCCACCCAATAGATAAAGACTGAAGTCTAAATTCCAAATACCAGAGACTGAAATCTTCAGTGTTGCCTAAGGTAACACCTGTATCTCTAAATTTTTTGTGTGTTGTTTTGTATGGGGCATTCTCTGTTTTAATTTGTTTTGGTTATTATACAATTAGAAAAACAGCTTACATTTGTATTTATTTTCTACTCCATACCTCAAATTTATTAGAGAAAAATATATTAGGTGGTAGTACCCAGAATAAATTTAACAATATAAATACTACACAAATATAATTTTAATAAACATTGTAAACAAATAAAATATAATTTAATTTAAAAATTAAACTTTAACAAATGTTTAGGTAGCTCACAAGAAAGTAGGTAAAATAAAACAGGAACAAAAACTACAACAGAAAAACAAAAATAAAATGGCAAATTAAACTCTAGACATAATTATTTATTAATGTAAACCATTAAATGTAAATATTCAAGTACACTAATTAAAAGACAGAAATCAATAGAGTCCATTTAAACACATGACCAAACTATCTGTTCATTAAATAAATTAACTTCAAATATAAAGACATTATCAGATTATAAGTAAAATAATGGAAATGGTATATCAAGAAAATATTAATTTAAAAAAAGAATAGGTGGTGGTCAAATTAAGTAGTATTCAGAGCAAATAAGATTGCCATAGGCATTAAGGATTATAATATTACTAGAGGCCCGGTGCATGAAATTCGTGCACGGGATGTGTGTGTCCCTCAGTCCAGCCTGCACTCTCTCCAATCTGGGACCCTCAAGGGATGTCTGACTGCCCACTGGGATAGGGCCTAAATGGGCAGTCGGACATTCCTCTCACAATCCAGGACTACTGGCTCCCAACCGCTCACCTGCCTGCCTGCCTGATTGCCCCTAGCTGCTTCTTCCTGCCAGCCTGATCACCCCCTAACCACTCCCCTGCCAGCCTGATTGATGCCTAACTGCTCCCCTGCTAGCTTGATTGCCCCTAACTGCCCTCCCCTGCAGGCATGGGTCCCCCCCAACTGCCCTTCCCTGCAGGCCTGGTCCCCCCCCAACTGCTCTCCCCTGAAAGACTGATCAGCCACAACTGCCCTCCCCTGCTGGCCACCTTGTGGCAGCCATTTTGCTTCCACATGGGGGCAGCCATCTTTGACCACATGGGCTCGGCCATCTTGTGTATTGGAGTGATGGTCAATTTGCATATTACCTCTTTATTATATAGGATAAGACAAAGAACAATTTTTCAATAAGGTATAGTTATCCTAAATGTGTATGCATCAAATGATAGACCTGCAAATATAGAAAACAATTTTATACTAGCTTTATACTATTTAACATAGAGAATTATGAAGTTTAAATATGATTAATGATTAAATTCTGAATAATTGTATACTTATATAATTTTCCTGGTAGGGTCACTATGTGATGGTATTGTTATTTTATCCTTGGTACTTGATGTTGTTAAGAATAATAAGAGCAAACAACATTTCCTAGGAGTAAGCTGTTACCTGATTTACAGTAGTTGCAAAATTCATGGACAGTTGGAAAGCTTTTCAGTAAAGGTAACAACTTCAGAAAATGATATAAAAGAAGTACTTTTAACAGTTGAAAGCATTGGCCACATGGAACAAAATAATGAATAGTGAGGGTTCTGTGTGATGTTCATATTGAAGTTCTATTCTTTTGTGCCTCATCACAGATCAAATGTGATGAGGCACTTATTACTAAATAAAAGGATATGGGGCTTTCACTTTCACAAATCAAATAATCCAATTGCTCTTCCTTTTATAAGTACTATGAGGGATTAAAGATTTAGATTTTTTTAAAAAGCAACATCTTAACTTCTGTCACCAACTATGGATTGATTGCAGGATGTTAGTGCCCTACATAGAAAATACTTCTTCTAAAAGGCACCTAAAGTTGCCACATTATTGTCACATCCCATTTTGCCACCAAAGACTACAAGATGGAGTTCTCTTACATAATGTCTGTAACAATTTCTTCTCTTAGGTTTAAATTTTCAAACCTTAGAGTAGATAGTTTATATATGGTCCCTTTAATACACAATAAACATTACTAAATGTGAAATATATCTGTAAAATATCAATATTTTTCCCTACCTCACCTTCACTCTCTTACATCCTCTCTAACCACCCTGATGATCTTTGAACACATTTAATTTACTTGTATTTTAGGGATTTTTCACAGCTTTTTTCTCTTCACTTAAAATTATTCGTACCAAGATTGTCATGTGGCCAACACTCTCACTTACTTAAATCTTTTTGCAATTATTTTTTTAGGGCTCAAATAGCACTCTACCTCCAATACTCTATTTATAACTGCAATTTACTCCTGTGTCTAATATTCCTGAACTCTCTTTATATCTGTTCTTACAAAATAGTATCTTCAAATTATATTCAATTGATTATGTCCATTTACTACTTATTACATATTTCCCACTACTGGAATATAAATTCCATGAAGGCAGGCATGTTTGCCTTGTTCACACGTACTAGTACAGGCTGAGTTCCTTCCATAGTTCCTGGTATACAGTGGGTACTCACAAAATATTGTTTAAATTAATGCTGCTGTAAAGGATAATACATTTATTTGTATGTACTATCAGAAAAGGTTTCATTTAAATTCCCACTTCTTATTTTGCATAACTTGCATCCATCACCTGTCATAATGTCTTGTTCTGTAAAATAATAATGTTTCACGCTTTCTTTTCCTTTTACCTGACTTAATTTTTGTTACTTGTTTTTCTACAAACTTTTCAAGGAAAAAAAAAGAGTAACATAGCTTTCTAAAATATAAATAATATTATATATGTTGAAGTCACTTACAATTTCTATTCTTTTGCTCTTAAAAATTATAGGGTTATATATTCTAAGATTGTGAGCTCATTTACAGATGTAAGGGTTGAGAGGTCTGAGGTACTTAACACATTTATATGTAATGCAAGTATTGTTAATATATTATTATACTATATAAGTATAGTATACATATATTGGTGATATTAACATATATATATATATATATATATTAAAGTATCTTCATAGGAAAACCATTTTATCTGTAGTATTTTGCTGGGTACCTAGTTGAGAAGAAATCTGCAAGTATGCTTCCATTCATAAATTCAATATAAGTGTATTGAGTACCTATAAAGTAGCAGACATTGGACTATGGTATAAGGATATAGAAGAATACAAGACAAGAAAGATTGGGTTCTGCATGAAACTTTTATTTGGAAGTATTAAAATAAAATTATTTACAAATGAATGGAAAGTTTATTACAATGAAATATAAAATAAAGCAGGAATAAGCAATTGTTATATTTTTTCAAAGTAGAAATGGCTAACACTTCATTTACATGCACCTAAGGAAATACACTATTAATAGATGAATTTAATGTAAAATATTAAATGTATATGCACATTTTGTTACAGTAAAACAACATAATGTGTTTAGGTCTTTGCAGATATTTTAGTGCCTATTCACAAACTTTAATTTTTTTCTCTGAGACTTCAGTATTATGTTGCCTACTGTTCAATGCTTAAAAGCAGTTGTTTCATATATTTTGTTCAGTTTATATTGGTTTACATACGGAAGTTTATTCCAGTACCAATTATTCCATCATAGTGAGAAGTGGATGAATAAAGCCATGTAAAGTACATATCATTTCATAGGAAGGTCATCTGAGATAGGACAGATCCCCAGTAACAAAGACCATGTGACAAGTGGTTGAACTTGTACAGACAAGCAATGCTTAGTACTTACTTGAAATAGGATAATAGTTTTAAGAATGAAAATATTAGAATGTTCAATATTATAATATTAAAATATAATATAAATTTTCATTTCCTGTATATTTCAGCATTTCTGAAGAGCAAAACTATAGTGATTTTTAAATGCCTAGAGAAGACTGTGTTGTCATAATACTATTTATTATAATGTAGGTGATCTAACTTTAAACCCAACTCATCACACGACAGATCTAAAATCCCCTTGGGTTCCAAATTGGTAAAAATGTTTCCTCTGTCTTGATGTATTCCTTGAATCTATATATTGCTATTTCTCTTTGCAGACTAATTAGAGAAGTAAGATCTACAAAGGCCCAGAGGTCAAATCAATGAAATAAGAACACTAATTTGTTTCACTGTGTCATATGGGTGAGTCATGATCAAGAGCAAGAAAATTATGGTTGAAACTGTTCTCAGTGACAGATTAACACCCAGAGGATTAGAACTTTAGATAAGACACTCTACAAAAGTAAGCAAATGATCTGGTCATTGAATAGTACACATAAGGTTATAGGCTACAGGTATTGGCAAATGAATGGATGAGCCCACTAGTTTCTGAGAAATCACAGATCAGATACTATCACATTGCCCAATTCATAGTAGGCATACAATTTACTGTTGCTGATTATGAAATGAATGTCATTCCCCAGTCTAAAAAAACAAAAGGTCTAATGAGGGATATAAATCATAGTGTTAGAAAAGGCTTACATTTCCTTATAGTTCTTCCACTCAACAAATGTTCATGTAAAAAAGTATCATGAAAATTTGATTATGCAATTGGGTGTACCAAAAAATGTACACACATACATTTGAATAATTATAAAGGCAGTGTTTATTTAAATACACTTCATTTTCATTTAATAGATATTTGCTGTTCAAGTCTGTATACATTTTTTGGGGGACACCTTGAATTTACAACCAATGAAAACTTGATCCTGTGACCTTCATAGCTCTTCTTAGTCATAATTTTCCTTTCAGATGACAAGGGTTTGGGTTTTATTGGTGCAAAGAACTCCTCTTTGAATAGCTATCAAACCTGGAAGTAAAGATCAGTGAATTCATGATCATGAACCTATTTCTGTACATTTTTCATGTGAAGAATATCCCTTGCACTTATGCAAGTTTAAGTATAATCTGATGCTACTAGGCCACTAAGTTCTTGGGTATACTGATTTTGTGCAGGTAGTAAAAATATACACATACCTAATACATATCTATTCCTTGAGAAAAAAAACAAAACAAACATGGGTTCATTATCACCAAGCTGCTGTTGGTTTCCTCAAAGGGTGGTGCCATAGCCTGCTACTGTTTTCTGTTTGGTTAACAGTAGTTAGGCTAGCATTGGTAGCATAAGCCAATGCTGTTGGGCCCTGGCATTACCTTTATGGCTGCCACTAGGGCCATGTCTTTCATGTGCCCGTTGTGGACAAAAGGGGCCACATGCTGACCTGACAAGCTCAGGGAAGGCCTCCATGGTGGTCTTGAAAACTCAGAGACCTAAAGTAACCTCAAAGGATGGTCTGAAATTAAACTTTAATTAAAAGCAGTTATGGTGGTGTGAGAATAAACAAATCATCTTTTCTGTCAAAGAACAGTTAGACAGCTGCCATTTTGGACTGCATAACTTGGCAGCCGCCATGTTGGCCACATGGCTTGTGGGTCCCCTGGGGGTTGCCATCTTGAAACAGCAAAGGCCAAACCCTCCCTTTGAATTATCCAAATGCAAAAGACTGAGCTCTAATCAAGAGCAAGGGACAGGTCACATGCATCAGGGATTATAAAGCTGAGCAGACCACCTGCTCAGTGTGCACTTGCTTCCAGAACATGTGTGTGCACCCTTCTACTTAGAAGTAAAGATATTTACCTTGCTGCCTGACTCCGAAATGTGTTTTGTGTTCTACCAGAACCCCTGACTTGGGGGGCTCACCTTATTTCTTACAGTGGGTAGTTACATTCTAGGCCAGTATCTTCACTGACAAGGTAAACCTTTACCTTAACTGAGCCTATCTGTCTTTTTGCATCTATGATAACATACCCTTGAAATGTCTGGGTAACTTGTAACTTCCATTTTTCTGGACCCCTTGGGGCACAACCTAATGTGCTAGGTGCCAGGAAGATACCACAAATTCCTTCATTGTTATGTTAATTGTTCCTACACTCACCTAAGTATGTGTCTATCATTTTACTTTTTATCCAATCCCAGGGGTTTCCCATTTTGCTTTCTCCCGCCTCTCTAGTCTATCACCAATGGATTTCATGTAACCCATTTATGTCCCTTCCTTTGATTGCAATGTATAAATACAGATGTAACCCGCCATTCTTCTGAGCATTATCTCAATCCATTGAGGTTCTGCTTTCTGGCAATTGTCAACAGTTTGGCTCAAATAAACTCACAAAAATTCTTTACAGGTTTGAATGTTTTTATGTTAACACCATTATGCCAGACTATGAGTTGCCAATAACAAAGGTTTGGAAAGGTCCCCTTGCTGAGTCATTTTTGGTACATGTTACATTAGTCCTTTTTCATAGCTGTAGGCATTCTAGTTGACAACATTCATCCATGTAATTTCCTTAAACTTTGTAATAAATCATGATTGTTTCAATGGGTTTTACACAGGAGTGAAAAAATTTAGCCTGTACAAATTTATATATATACTAGAGGCCCGGTGCACAAAATTGTGCACAGTGGGGGAGGAATTCCTTCAACCTAGCCTGCCCCTCTCACAGTCCAGGAGCCCACAGGGGATGTCCTCCTCTGTGGGAGGCGACCGGGAAGATCAGGAGAAGACACTGCCCCCATCACCCTGCTGCTGCTGCCACTGCTGGCTGCCGCAGCTGCCAGCCCTCAGCCCTAGCTTCTTAGTACGGCCCCACCCCCATCCACTGGTGGGTGGGGCCAATCTGTGGCCAGGACGGCTCGAGGAGGGGCTGTGTGAGGTTGAGGCACAGCAAGTTGCACTCTGTCCAGCCTCTGTGAAGGCATGGAGCCTGAACTGGGCCCGCACTGCTGCCTCTGTGGAAGAGGCAGCACTGGGACTGGGCCTTGCCACAGCCTGTCCTGCACCACCTTTGCAGAAGGGGCACAGTGCTGCTTTCTCACCACCTTTGTAAAAGGGGCCGTGGCGCTGGCCCAGCCTGCCTCCTGTGTGGTGCCAACCCACCCGCTTCTTCCATGTGGCACCAGCCCTAGACCCTCGCAGCTGCTGTGGCTTTGTCTGGAAGACGTCACCCTAATTAGCATATTACCCTTTTATTAGTATACTAGAGGCCCGATGCATGAATTTGTGTATGGGTGGGTTCCCTTGGTATGGCCTGCAGGGATTGGGCTGAAACTGGCAGTCCAATGCTGCCTGCCACTCCTGCCTGCTGCTCCTGCTCATCCTGGCCCTGCTGCACCTGCCACGGGCTCACACCCAGTTAGTCCTGATCTGGAGATGCTTGTGCTGCCACAGCAACGTTTGCCAGCCATGAGTCCTGTGTCTGGCGCCCATCCTGAGGGGGATGTGGGGGAGCTGGGATGCAATAAGCCCTCCAGGCAGTCAGTGGGATGCCCTTGCCAGCCCCAAATCCGTATCCATCCCACTGACGTTCGTGCCAGTGGTCGGGAACCACCTGGCGGCTGCTTTTATATCATTTCTTCCTTGTGGAGCATCTAGGAAGGGTAAGTAGCTGCGGTGCCAGAGGCCAACTTTTAGGAGGCCAGCAATGCTGTTGGAATTGTACCGGCAGCGCTGGTATGTCAGTGCCTGGCCCGTTCTCTGATGATTGGACCTACAGGATTACTGAGGGAGTGAGTGGCTGCCACCTGTCTGGTGGGCCACTGGGATGGGTCAGTCAGTTGAGCGGCACTCCTGTTGTGGGAATGAACTGACCACCAGGGGGCAGCTCCTGCATTGAGCATCTGCCCCCTGCTGGTCAGTGTGCAACATAGCGAATGGTCAATTGGTTGTTTGGTTGTTCAGTCACTTAGGCTTTTAATATATACTAGAGGCCCAGTGCACAAAATTCGTGCACGGAGGGGGGTTGTCCCTCAGCTCAGCCTGTACCCTCTCCAATCTGGGACCCCTCGAGGGATGTCCGACTGCCTGTAAACGGGCAGTCGGACATCCCTCTCACAATTCAGGACTGCTGGCTCCCAACTGCTTGCCTGCCTGCCTTCCTGATTGCCCCTAACCATTTCTGCCTGCCAGCCTGATCACCCCCTAACCACTCTGTTGCCAGCCTGTTTGCCCCCAACTTCCCTCCTCTGCTGGTCTGGTCACCCCTAACTGCCCTCTCCTGCAGGGTTGATCACCTCCAACTGCCCTCCCTTGCAGGCTTGGTCCCTCTCAACTGCCCTCTCCTGCTGGCCATCTTGTGGTGGCCATCTTGTGTCCACATGGGGGCAGGATCTTTGACCACATGGGGGCAGCTATATTGTGTGTTGCAGTGATGATCAATCTGCACATTACTCTTTTATTAGATAGGATAGAGGCCTGGTACAGGGGTGGGGGCCGGCTGGTTTGCCCTGAAGGGTGTCCCAGATCAGGTGGGGTTCCCTTGGGGTGTGGGGCAGCCTGAGCGAGGGGCCTGTGGTGGTTTGCAGGCCGGCCACGCCCCCTGGCAACCCAAGCAGAGGCCCTGGTATCTGGAATTTATTTTCCTTCTATAATTGAAACTTTGTAGCCTGGAGTGGAGCCAATCCTGGGGCTCCCTCCGCAGGCAGCCATTGTGTTGGGGTTATAATTGAAACTTTGTTGCCTTAAGCGGGTGGGCTCGGCCAGGGTGTGCGGAAAGCTTTGCTTCCCCTGTTGCCGGCGGCAACCCTGGCCTGCTCTCTCAAGCTCCATTCTGCCGCCATTTGTTTGAATTTGTTTACCTTATATAATTGAAACTTTGTAGCTTGAGTGGAGGCTTAGGCCTGGCCAGGACAGGCGGAAAGCTTGGCTTCCTCTGTTACCTAGGAAACCTTGCTCTCTGTGGCTGTAGCCATCTTGGTTTGGGTTAATTTGCATACTCGCTCTGATTGGGTGCTGGGCGTGGCTTGTGGGTGTGTCGGAGGTATGGCCAATTTGCATATTTGTCTATTATTAGATAGGACTAGTAGCCCTGCACACGAATCTATGCACCAGTAGTTCTCTGCGGTGCCTGGCCTCTCCACACCCGCTGCCCAGAGGCTCTCCGTAGCCCAGAGGCCCATCCGCAGCCAGGTGCGGAATGCTTACCTTGTCACTGGGGTGATGACGCAAGCGATCCCCACCCCCCCGCCCTCTCTGTGCCCATTGCCCAGAGGCCTTCCGTGGCCGGGGTAGAATGTTTGCCTTGTTGCCATGGCAACAAAGCAAGCATCTGCCAGGCTGCTCATGCTGCCTGCTCTCAGCAGCCATCCCCCCAGGACTGGGGGACTCCAGCAGGGCTAGAGGCTTGGGTACTGCCATCTTGTGGCTAAGGGCGCCGCCATCTTTGTGACAGAGTGACGGTTAATTTGCATATTGCCCTTTTATTAGATAGGAGATATATAAATATATATGTGTGTGTGTGTGTGTGTGTGTGTGTGTGTGTGTGTGTATCCACTTCAAAGTACAAGAAAACTAAATATTCATTTCACAGTTATAACATCAGTTGTCTGGTAGTCTGTGGTAGTGTAAAAGTGAATAAAACACAGAACTTCCTTAAGTATTCTCCAAAATATGTACACTTTTTCTAATTTGCTTTTCTACTCTCTTTTCCTTATATACTGACCTAGGGCAACATATTTTTTATTGGCTGACTTCATATTTATATTCTTGAATGATTCAGGAGACAAAGAGATGGACTATACACATTTTAAGATACATTTGTATCATATTTCCAAGAATGAAAGAGAAAATCAAATTATGGAAATGGCAGAGAAACTAAAACTTTTCAACTATATTCAGATCCTCTTACAAGCTTTTATTTTTAGCAAAGTGAAGTGAATTTTTATGTTAAAATTTCAAGATTTGAAATCAAACAGCAACACTATTATAATATCATTTAAAATACACCAGATGCTTATTTTGTTAGTTTTATTTAAACTTGATTATTCATGGACATTATGACTTACTAATTTGACTTTCTATGAACTGCAAAATTCCCATAGAGATATTGCAAATT
This sequence comes from Ia io, assembly GCA_025583905.1. Taxonomy (NCBI): domain Eukaryota; kingdom Metazoa; phylum Chordata; class Mammalia; order Chiroptera; family Vespertilionidae; genus Ia; species Ia io. The sequence continues at coordinate 35,953,546 of JAJQQW010000003.1, forward strand.
GACAAGAGTCAACTTTTTTCTAGATATCTTATCTTATCACATTATAGCAACTGAAAGCACAGATATTTAATATATTAATTCCTCTACAACTGTTCAGCCTATGCAGTACTTGCTACAGAGCAGAATGTTAGAGGAATTGAGGAAGAATTTAGAGAACTGTAATGGGACATCATTTGGCTTAGGACAGTGGTCGGCAATCTGCGGCTCACGAGCCACATGCGGCTCTTTCGCCCCTTGAATTTTTAGCAAAGGCCAGCTTAGGAGTACCCTAATTAAGTTAATAACAATGTACCTACCTATATAGTTTAAGTTTAAAAAATTTGGCTCTCAAACAAAATTTCAATCGTTGTACTGTTGATGTTTGGCTCTGTTGACTAATGAGTTTGCCGACCACTGGCCTAGGACATATCACTCAAGTCCTCCAAATATTTAAAATATATGTATTCAACAATAAATGTAATATAGGATAGATAGTTTTATAATTGCAAATGCGTGACAACTTCAAATAGTATTTTCACATTTTCTAATCATTCCTAGTAGAATAATTTTGGAATTTACATATGAAATATCACCATCTTTTTGTTTATTTGTTTTTTGTTAATCCTCACCAGAGGATATTTTTTTCTATTGATTTTTAGCAATAGTGGAAGGAAAAGAGGGGGAGAGATGAGAGAGAGAGAGAGAGAGAGAGAGAGAGAGAGACATCGATGTGGGAGAGACACATCCTTTGGTTGCCTCCAGCATGTGCCCTGACCAGGGGCCTGGAATTGAAGCTGCAACCCAGGTATGTGCCCTTGATTGGGAATTGAACCTTTGACTCCTCAGGCACCCATGCTCTATCCACTGAGTCACACCAGCCAGAGCTGAAATATTGCCATCTTGATTATTTAGTTAATATTTGATTTTTAAAAATATATACTTTAAAATTTCCCTCTATATATCTGCCTCCCATTTGAAAGAATATATGCAGAATAGAAAATTAGGATAACTAGCTAGTTTATGTTGCCTTGCATATATTTTAAGTTTTTCAAGTTAATGGTGTATTTAGTCTGATTTAGTTTGAGTAGTACATAGGAATTTGTGTTTTGTTTTTTTTTAATTTTGTTTTTAATATGTGTATGGATTAAAAACAATGTATATTCTTGACATATTTTAAGATAATTCTAGAGCTATAAGAGAATTTGTTGCATGATTTACTTATATTCCAGTGAATAAGTATTTTACAATTTTCTAATTATTTCTCTTCTGACTGGAATTCAGATTGATTCCATTTTTACATTAAAAATATTTTATTATGGGATCCTGGGAAGATCACAGAGTAGGAAGCACCAGGAATCTACTTCCCACCCAGACAACAATTACATTCACAGATTCAGTCTGATACACATATTATGGAACTCTGGAACCTAATGATAGCTTGCAAGTTCCAGGGAAATGCTTGGATAGTAAATTCTGGTAAATTTGGTCAATTTCAGCTTTTAGTTTAGCAGTGACTACTTGTAGTATGTCCTCCAGCCTGGTGGCAGGCAGCTCCGCATAATTTCCTGGAGCAGCTTGCTCACAGGTTGTGGAAACCAGCATGGGCAATAAGGAGACCGTTCTCTAAGTACTGAGGGTGAGTGTTCTGATGGCTGATTGGTACCTCTGATCTCAGAGGTGCAGACAAAGAGGCAGGGGCAGTTATTGCTGCATCTTTCCTTTTAATTGCAAGCTCCTCTCCCCCACCCCACCTCCATCCAGCTAGAGTAACATTCTGGGGACTTATAAGGCCAGCACCTTTCCCCCCTTTATTTTCTTTTCTGCCCTTTTTTTGGAGACAGGCATTAAAGAATAGGATATTCCAAAGCAATCCTATATAATAAAAAGGTAATATGCAAATCGACCTAACAGAGGAACAACCGGTCGCTATGATGCACACTGACCACCAAGGGGCAGATGCTTAATGCAGGAGCTGCCCCCTGGTGGTCAGTGCGCTTCCACAGGAGGAGTGCTGCTCAGCCACAAGCTGGGCTGACAGCTGGCGAGCACAGCGGACCGTCTCCGGGGCAGCACTTAGGAAGTCCGACTGCGGCTTAGGCCTACTCCCTCTTTTTTTTTTTTTTTTTTAAATATATTTTATTGATTTTTTACAGAGAGGAAGGGAGAGGAATAGAGAGCTAGAAACATCGATGAGAGAGAAACATCGATCAGCTGCTTCCTGCACACCCCCTACTGGGGATGTGCCCGCAACCACTGCACATGCCCCCGACCGGAATCGAACCTGGGACCCTTCAGTCCGCAGCCCGACGCTCTATCCACTGAGCCAAACCGGTTTTGGCAGGCCTACTCCCTCTTGCTCCCGGACTGCAAAAGGTCTCAGGCCAGGCTGAGGGACCCTCCCTCCCTCTGAGTGCACGAATGTTGTTCACCGGGCCTCTAGTTACTTATAAGGGAGATATTAGAAAGTCAACATGGAAACCAGGAAAAAGTGCAGGCTCTGAAAAGACCTGAAGGGGCCATAAGTCTTTACCATAGCTGATTCTCAGCCCAGAGGCAGCCTACATCAATAAAAACAATACAGAACAAAAGCCAGCAAACCCTAACGAGGGGAGATTATCTGCTTTCCAGAAATACCATATCATTAAGTTCAAACATCTAAATTTTAATAAAAAGCATAAACATATAAAAGAAACAGGAAAGTATGTACTATTCAAAGGTAAAAAATAAATGAACCAAGATAAATTGTATATAAGAAATACTTGATGGCAGAGCTTCTAGATAGACCTTAAAACAACTGTTAAAAAGATGCTCAAAGAACTAACAGAAAACCTGGAGAATGTCAAGAAAACAATTATGAACAAAATAGTGATAGCAATAAAGAGATAGAAAAACTAAAAAGAAATTAAAAACAGAAATTCTGGAACTTAAATGTATATTAATTGAAATGAAGAAAAATTCACTAGAGGAATTCACAGGCTGATATGAGCAGGAAGAAGAAAAGTTCAAGAAACATAAAGATGGGAAAATTGAAGTTATTGATTCTAAGGAACAGAAAGAAAAATGACTGAAGAAAAGTGAACACAGTTTAATGGACCTACAGGTCATTATGGATCAACATATATATTGTGGGAGTCTCAGAGAAGAGAGAGAAAGAAAAAGGGCAGAGAGAATATTGGAAGAAATAATGACAGGAATTTTTCCAACTTTGATGAAATACATAAATATAAACATCTAAGAAGCTCAACAAACTTCAAGTAGGATGAACTGTTGGTGAGAATGTAATCTGATGCATCTGCTGCGGAAAACAGTATGGTGGTTTCTCATAAAAATTAGAAATATAATTAGCAAATGATTTAGTTATTCAGGGAATGTACACTCCCCCACCAAATGAAAGAAGCAAGGCCTTGAGAGATATCTGCACCCCCACGTTCATCGCAGGGTTATTAACTTTTGCAAAAATGTGGAAGCAATCCAAGTGTCCATTGATATGCATGGCCAACAGGTATATGAACAATGTTATTCCAAACCATAATGAGATATTATCTCTATTATCTATTAGAATAACTGCTATCCAGACAACAAAGATAAGTGTTGATGAGTATGTGAAGAAATTGGAACCCTTTTATACTGTTGGTGAAAATATAAAATGGTGCAGTTACTATGGAAAACAGTATGCACTGGTTATTGAAAATTTAAAAATAGAATTCACATGACCAAGTAATTTTATTTTGTGCTATATATCCAGGAGAATTGAAATCAGGATCTAGAAGAGATATATGCATTCCCATGTTCATTGCACCATATTCCACAATAGCCAATATATCATAGAAACAGAAAGTAGAATGGTGGCTGGACGGTAAGAGGAAGTGTGGAGTTACTATTCAGCTGGTACAACATTTAATGGATCAAGATGAATAAGGTCTAGAGATCTGTGTTCCATGTTGCGTGCATATACCTTATGGCACACTTATAATTTGTTAAGAGCATAGATCCTATATTAAGTGTGCTTACCACAATTTAAAAAAGAAAAAAAGAAAAAACTTGGTTGTGTTCCAATAAAATTTTATTTATGGCTACTGAAATTTGAATATCATATAATTTCTACCTGCCAGAAAATATTATTTTTATGTTGCTTTTTTCAGCCATTTAAAACCATTCTTAAGATGTGCAAAATGTTGACTTGATATATTTATATATTGCAATATTATTATTAAGATGTTAGCTAACACATCTAGCATGTCACAGAATTATTATTATTATTATTATTATTATAATTTTATTTATTTATTATTTATTTTTTTTGGTGGTGAGGACATTTAAGATCCACCCTACTGATACACTGAATGACAAGTTCAGATTCTCCTTGCAGGTTCTTGTCCTACGAAGTTTGAAGAAGAATATTTGCGGACTAAAAGATTTTAAGCAAAAGTGTGGAAGTTTTTTGCAAGCATATACAAACTCCCCTTGGGAAGGGATCCCCAAATGGGAAAAACCTGCCTTTTCTCTAAAATGGGAAAAACTTAGTCCCTCAAGTGTCTTTGTCTATGGGTTTATAAATACTAGCAGCTCGTCTGTTCATCCCACTTTCTAATTAGACACTTCCTTATTTTCTGTCCGCCATGTTTTCCTAATTGGCCACTCTCCCCTTTTCCCCTGTATGGTATCAGTTTCAAAGTTTCAAAGCTCACCCGGTGCCCACTGCCCGCCTCTTCTTCCTCTTATCTTGTAACATTCTTGAAAACAATCTGGTGGCTTGGGGCTGTCCCTGCCCTTCAGGTATGCATTCCTCCCCCTTCCCTAAAATCCCTCTCCTGTCTCTAAAATCCTTTCACTATTAACTTTGAAATTTATAATATAGTATTATTTACTATAATCACTATGCTGTGCATTTCATATCCAGAACTATTGAATCTATTAGTTGAAAGTTTACATGCTTTTATTAATAGCACATACATAATTTCTCTTTGTGAAAAATATTGGCAATTGTGATAAAGTGAAATAATATTCTTTTAAGATTTTATGTTAACTTAATTGAAAAAGAAAGGTATTTATCTCTCCATATATATATACATACACTGAGTGGCCTGATTATTATGCGTTCAGAGATCATAATAATCTGGCCACTCAGTGTATATGTTTGTTCACATGGATGTATTCATACATACATATAGACACTTTGTGACCATAGTTTTCAATAATGATAAAGAGACAACACTTTTAACTGAAATGGAGAATATTTTTTCTATATGCATTTGATTTGCAAATCTCTTATTTTATCATCCAAATAATCATTTTTCTATGTGAATAGCCACATATCCAAATAAGCAAAAATTAGTCCTTTGGTTGCCCTGGATTTATATCTTTAAAATGTGTGTATGTGCTATTGTCCTGTAATATCAATTCATGTAATGAAATGATAGCTACTATTTAATGGAAAAATAGACTGAAATCTGTAATGACATTGTTACTACTTCTTCTATAAATTTCTGCTAGACCAATTCAGTGAATTGCTATTTTGAATAATTTGCGTACCCTATGTGTATATGTATATTTGTGAGACTGTTTTAGCTCAGTAAACCAATATTTTCTTCTTTTAAGAAATGTTGAATATAGCTGCTAAAATAACTTAATATTTTAATTTATTACTAAATTAATACTAGTTACAAGATTGGAGCTCCTAACATCACATCATAGTATTCCATCCAAAAGGGGGATATAGACAAAAATTATTTTTTATTTTTTATATAAGACTAGCCTTCTTTTTTTTCCCCATGAGTTTTTATCTTGAATAAAATCTTTTGCAGAATTTCTTAGGACTCATTCAACTTGGTCACAAATACCCTACCATTTGTGACTAAAATATATCAAAAGATAATGGGCTAATGAGTTCTGACTAGTAATGTTTCTTTCTCATTTTGAAGAAAAGGTTAACATGTTATTTAAAATATTGGGTTGAAAATGAAGGGAATAGAGTAAAATTGAAAGTCATTTTATAGTTAATAAATTATGAATCCAGAGACAATCATTCTTCTCACCAACATGTGCCCAAAGACTTTAATCTTGGTGGCAGGTAAATATAAAAATAGTTAATTAGACATTTAAAACTTTCAGACATATTTCTATTTAGTATCACAATTTGTGAGGATAAAGGATTTTGATATAATTTTATTTCCATGTGGCAACATATTGAATTGTAAACTACAGAGTCTTCCAACTTAAACATTACTGAAAATTAAAGGATAAAGCATGGATCTAATTCTTTAACATAATATTATATAATTCATGAATAAATAAAGCTTAACATTGGTTTTTAGAGGCAGGCAATAGTTAATTAAAATATTATTTTGAAAAATAATATTTCTACCAAGGCAGATATCAGGGATTAAGTTTAGTTAAAGCCATTTTCCAAAGAGTTATTGGCATTTTTTTACAATATTGTATATTTTGATAAAGACTAAGATAGAGAAATTACAGTACCTTAATCAAAGTCACAAACTATATCACAGGTAGAGCTGATATGAAAATCTAGGCATGATCCATTCTTTTTTAGTTTTGTATTAGAATCTTTTATTCACCAGTATAATAAAACTTTTTGGTTTTGCTATTAATTGGAAAGGAAAATAGCCAAATAATATAAGAATATCTATTGTTTTATCTTTTCAATTACCATTCCCCCCCTAACATTTGTGGAAAATCTTCAAATAATGCTTGGCGTTTTAAAACACTACATTGATCCCGCTGGCATAGCTCAGTGGTTGAGCATCAACCTATGAACCTGGAAGTCATGGTTCAAGTCCAGGTTAGGGCACATGCCCAGGTTGCAGACTCAATTTGCAATAGGGGGTGTGCAGGAGGCACCAATCAATGATTCTCATCATGGATGTGTCTATCTCTCTCTCTTCCTCTCTGAAAGCAATAAAAATATATTTAAAAAATAAAACACTAATTCATATTGGAAATGTAGATTCATGGACCTCACCTTGACCTATACAGAACCTGACTATCTGGAGGTGAGTCGGGAAATTATTTTAGCTGGTTCTCCTGAGATTCTTAGGCATAGTAAAGTCTATGAGAACCACCATATGAAAGTATACATTTTGTATTGTATCCACATGTTTTTAAGCTAATTTCTTGATCTTTCAATGAAAATTTACAAGAATTTTCTTGGATTGTATCATTAGCATAACCTTAATATAGGGTGAAAGTCATTATCATGAGATAGTTAAATATTGTATATTATTTCTATTGTAGGTTAGATAATAGAAGATATGGGAATTTCAATAAATTCATTTAATTTGAGAACAGCTAGAGATGCAATTATTTTCATATATCATGAAACATAATTTATGTGATTATTATACAAATGGCTGTGCATGTATAATATAAAATATTTGTAGTATCCTATCTTATAAAGAGGGAATATGCTAATTGACCCTCATGCTGTCACAAAGATGGCAGTGCCCACAGCCAATAAGGAGGGAATATGCTAATTGACTGTCCTGCCCTCAAAGATGGTGGTGCCCACAGCCACAAGATGGTGGTGCCCAGTCCCCTCAGCCCCACTGGGGCCACAGGCATGTGGCAAGGCTGGGCCCACCCTGCGTTCCTGCCTCCGAAGTCCCCCAGTCCCCTCAGCCCCCGAGCTGTCCAGGGCTGGCCCGAGGTGCAGGCAAGCCTCAAGTGGAGGCTGCCCAGCCACCCAGGACTGCCCGAGGCTCAGGTAACCAGGGCTGGCTGAGGTTTGCGCTGCTGGCAGTGACAGCAGCAGAGGTGTGATGGGGTGTCACCTTCCCCTGATCGCTGGGTCGTCTCCCACCCCTGAGGGCTCCTGGACTGTGAGAGGGGGCAGGCCAGGCTGAGGGAGCACCCTCCAGTGCATGAATCTTCATGCACCGGGCCTCTAGTATATATAATACTTAAGTATAGAAGAGTAATGTTTTTGACTTATGTAAACTTTATTTCTGTACCTTCTCGCAATTTGAGACCCTTTGAGGGATGTCAGAGAGCCAGTTTCAGCCTGAACCCCATAGGCCAGGCCGAGGGGCCTCACCAGTGCGCAAATCCATGCACTGGGCCTCTAGTATGCATATAAGATCTTGGTTAATCTCTTCCTGCACTTTCCCCTCCCCCATTCCCTCTGAAATTCATCAGTGTGTTTTATGTTTCCAGGCCTGTGGTTTCTGCTCCTGCGTTGAGCATGTGCCTCCTGGTCAGCTGGTCAATTCAGCTTTTATATATGTAGATTGAATTGACATACAATTTGTTCATTCATCAGTTGATGAATATTTGGGTTCTTTCAAATATGTGGCTATGTGAATTAAACTGTCACAAATATTGATGTGTAGAGATCTTATTGTGAACATATGTGTGTTCCTCTTGGACATACATCTAAGAGTAGTATTGCTGGGTCATATAATAAACTTTAAGAAATTATCAAATTATTTTCTAAAGTGGATTATTCACTTTACATTCTAATTAAACTTTAAGAAATTATTAAATTATTTTCTAAAGTGGATTATTCACTTTGCATTCTCACCCACAATATATGAGTTTTCCCGTTGCAACCTATTCTTGGCATCCTTTTTATTGTAAGGTTTAATTTTGTTTCTGTTTATCTTTGGTTTTGCCTTTTATTTTCTCTATTCTATTAGCTACATAATAGTTTAATAAGCTATATAATTTGCATTTCCCAAATGACCAATAATATTGAGCATCTTTTCATGTGTTTAGTTGCTATTGCTATTTATTCAAAATTTTAAGCCATTTAAAATTGTGTTATACAGTTTTGCTCATTTAAAAAATTCTCTATTTTTTCTTCTTAGCTTGATGTGTGCTTTCTTTATATATTATAAGCATATGTCCTTTCTCAGAATACAGTTTTGAATTTTTCTCCAGTCTGTTGTCTGTTTAATCATTTTCTTAATAAGGTGTTTGACGAACAAAAGTTTTTGTTATTCATGAAGTCTAAGTTATTATTTTATTTTACACTTTATGCTTTTTGTCCTACCTACAAAATCTTTAACCCAGCCCAAAGATTTTATCATATTTTTTTGAAATCTTATTTTTTTTCAGATGTTAAATTTAGATCTATAGGGATTAAAGTGGGGATTGATTCTTATCTTTTTCTCAGGCTTATCCAGGTGATCCAGTGTAAAATTTTTTAAGTTTGCTCTAAGTTATATGTTTTGTTTTATTGATCTATTAGTTTATCCTTACACCAATTTCACATTGTCTTTATTGGATTGGTTTTCAAACTTGCTAAGCTTACTTATTGTTAGTGGCTCTTTGTGTATTCTTTATAAATTTCTAGACTTGTTATGATGTTTAACTATAGACAGTTATATGTGTATAGCCATGTAACCAAAAATATTCATAGGTTTTAGGCATTAAGATTTAGACATTTTGGGGCCTGCTATGTTTTCTATCATAACCTGTCAACAGGAAAGCAAGAATAATTAAAATATGTGGTTATCCTATATAATAAAAGGGTATTATGCAAATAGACCAAATGGCAGGACAACTGAACAACCAATCAAACTGTAATATGCTAATGATATGCTAAGGCTGCTCAACTGCTATGACGTGCACTGACCACCAGGGGGCAGACAGTCAACTGGTCAACCAGTCTCTATGATGTGCACTGACCACCAGGAGCAGATGCTCTGACCAGTAGGTTAGCTTGCTGCTGGGGTCCGGCTGATCGGGACTGAGCGAGATGGGCTGGACACACCCTGGAGCCCTCCCACAGTCCCTCCCCAGCCTGATTGTTCACTGGTGGGGTCCCTCAACCTGGCATGCATACTTTTGCAATCCAGGACCCCTCGGGGGATCTTGGAGAGCCAGTTTCAGCCCGATCCCGCAGGCCACTCCCCTTTGGAGGGCACTGGACACAGGGCTCATGGCTGGTGAGCACTGCTGCGGTAGCCAAGCCTCCCCCAATCAGGACTGATTGGGCACGAGCCCGCAGCAGGCACAGTGGGGCCAGGATGAGAGGGAGCAGCAGGTAGGAGCTGCAGGCGGCATTGGACTGTGGGTTTTGGCCTGATCCCTGCAGGCCACCCAGAGGGACCCCACCCATGCACGAATTCATGCACCAGGCCTCTAGTCATGGACATAATATAAAAGAGCTAACTAAAAGCTAAAAGCAGCAAGATAAGAGCACTAAAAATATTATAAATTGAAGAGGAATAGTGAATTTGAATCTTTGGAGGAACATAAAACACATAAGGGAAACACTTTTCACTCGAGGTATTATGATAGACTGAAAACAGTTCAAATTATGTTACAGTATACCCTTTGAATATTTATAAATATTTAATGTGTATAACTATAGCTATGTAATTACCTTTTCATGATGGTTTAGGAGTAACTATTACTACAAGAGTAGAGATGACCCAATAGATTTATTTCAGATTACCCTCTTTTTATTAATTTCAAAATTATCACATTTATTCAATTACATTTTCCTTTATAACATTCTTATATTTGCATGCTATTGGCATTCTGACTCTCATTTCATAACTTCTTTCTCTCTTCCTTTTCAGATTTCATAAAAGCAGAAAAAAAGAAATGTGCTTTCTAAAACTGCCATTTGTATATTCAGGCAAAAGAAACGACATTCAAATTATATGCTCAAAACTGACTTTCCCCAAATTATAGCACTTAAACAAATCACTTACTTTCTTCAGGTTTCTGCTATTACGTTTTTTAACATGGAAGTACCGGTAAGTTATTATTGAATCAATGAAGTTATAGCAAGAACCACAGAACACACTCAAATTTGGTAATTCAAAAGAGTTTAATACTTTGAATAGTTGTCAAGTTGTCAGTAGAGTAGATGGATACCCAAAGTATCCCATGACAAGTAATAAAGGAGGTTGAGGAAATAGAGAATTCTTATTCTTACAGTTAGGCCTACAGAGACTAGATGACACAGCAGATTTGGAAACTAACAGGTCTTGGGTGGAGATGACTAGAGAACTACCTGATAGAAATCAGGAATGTGCCATTGAGTCCATAGTCACAGTAGATGGAGACCCAGACAGATATGCAACCCCACTTCACTCCTCACCTCTCTGACTGCCTGCAGATGCTTGTTAACTCCAACGCTTAATAGGATGTGATCTGGGCAATTTACTTAACCTCTTTGAGGCCTTAGTTCTTCTTTATTAAAAAAAAATATATTTTATTGATTTTTTACAGAGAGGAAGGAGAGGGATAGAGAGTTAGAAACATCGATGAGAGAGAAACATCGATTTAGCTGCCTCCTGCACACTTCCTACTGGGGATGTGCCCAAAATCAAGGTACATGCCCTTGACCAGAATTGAACCTGGGAACCTTCAGTCTGCAGGCCAACACTCTATCCACTGAGTCAAACCGATTAGGGCAAGGCCTTAGTTCTTTATAATAAGTTTATTGTGAGTTAGTTTTAAATATCTGCAAATCATTAACATTATGTTTGGCTTTTAATAAGAGCTCAGGAAGTGTTGATCACAGTTTTCATTAGTGTTATGATCACATGCTTGCTAGTTATGTGGAATTAATTCAGAAAAAAAGTAAAATTGGCATGGTAGGGCAAAAGATTTAAAAAGAAGTGCTAAATATTTAGAAATACATTAGTTTATTCAGCATTGAGTAGTTAATACATGTTGGAAACTTTTCTAGACTTTGCACATAGTCTGTGGCAGTGGGTACACCTTAAATTAAAATTCAAGATGGTATATGGCAGAATTGAATTTTGAACAAAGGCAGTTAAACTGGAATGTAAAAGAATCAATTTCCTATTTTTCTAAGATAGCTGCAGAAGTAGCTTATATGATGAATATAATGGGAAAGGAGTGGCTTGGAAAAATCAGTTAGCAAAATATATGACAATCAAGTCACATTCCTCTCTAACAAGAGGGCAAATCGTTGGTTATCTCCAATCTGAGATCCAACATCTGAAAGAAAGCACAGAAAAAAAATTAATCAAAGCGATAGTGTCATATATTTTTGAAGTGTAGTTTTTCCTTCTGAATTTTTAAAGCTGTTCTATTGCCTTGAGATTTTCACACAAAATGAATTCTTATGAAAAGTAAGATATAATCCTTGGTTTCTTTTGTGAGCTATATTGATGGGGAAGATACAGTTATATTGATATTGCATTGTTTTACAGATCTCTTATTTGAACATTTTACACATTTATGTAATATAGGATTTATAAAAGATATATCTAAACTAATTAAAGAGAAAGATGCTAATTGACCGTACCTCTGCTATGCCCACAGCCAATCAGGAGTGCAAACAAACCCAACAAATATGGCGGGTAAATTTGCATATGCAGGCTGAGGCGGGCAGGGCCTGATGCCCCCTGTGGGGTCCAGGAAGCGATCGGGACCGGGCAGGCCTGGTGGGCAGCACCTGACATTGCCCGCAGGGTCCAGGTGGTGATTGGGGGCCCAGGCAGGCGGCATTGACAGCACCTGACGTCGCTCGTGGGGTCTGGGCGGCAACTGGGGACCTGGTTAGGCAGGGGTGGCCAGGGTCTCTGGGATCACTGTCTGCCCCTGGGCAGCCTGAGGACACCGGTGGAGCAGGCTCGGGTTGAACATTTTAATGAAAATAGGATGCCTGTGCCCTGCCCCACTGCGCCCCATCCCTGGAGAGGAAAGGAAAGTGGGCAGTTAGGAGGCACCGGGGTTCGGAAGGGGCTGGGAGCAACCTGCAGGTGTGCTACCAGGAAGTGGTGCTGAACCATGAGGATGCAAAGGGCTGGCTGATGGAGGCATGCAAAGATGCAGATGAGGTGGCTCTCGCTGGAGCTGAGCTGGAAAAGTGCGTCAACAGCCTGATGGACGAAAGCGCCTTTCTGAAGAAGGTGTTTGAAGAGGAGATTGCCTAGCTGCAGGTGCAGATCCAGTACGCTCAGATCTCCGAGGAGATGGATGTGTTTTCTAAGTCTGACCTCTCTGCTATGCTCAAGGACATTCGCGCCCAGTACGAGAAGCTGGCTGCCAAGAACATGGAGAATGCCAAAGAATGGTACAAGAGCCTCTTCACCATGCTGACCGAGAGTGCCAAGAACACCTACACGGTGGGCACCGCCAAGGACGAAGTGTCCGAGAGCCGCCACCTGCTCAAGGCCAAGACCCTGGAGAGGGAAGTAAGCCGGGGCATGAACGAAATGCTGGGAAAGCAGCTGCAAGAGCTGGAGGATAAGCAGAACTCCGACGTTAGTGCTATGCAGGACACAATCAACAAATTAGAAAATGAGTTGAGAACTACAAAGAGTGAAATGGCACGATATTTAAAAGAATACCAGGACCTCCTCAATGTGAAGATGGCTTTGGACATTGACATGGCAGCTTACAGGAAACTCTTGGAAGGTGAGGATACCTGGCTCAGTTTCACCAGTATGGGAAGCATAGCCAGCGGTTACTCCCAGAGTTCCCAGGTCTTTGGTTGATCTGCCTACGGTGGTTTACAGACCAGCTCCTACTTGATGTCCGCTTGCTCCTTCCCTTCTTAATACACCAGCCACGTCCAGGAGGAGCAGATAGAGGTGGAGGTGACCATTGAGGCTGCAAAAGCTGAGGAAACTAAGGATGACCCCCACCCGCCTCTGAAGGAGAAGCTGAAGAGGAGGAGAAGAAGAAGGAAGAGGCTGAGGAAGAGGAAGAAGGTGCCAAGGAAGAATTTGAGGACACAAAGGAGGAACAAGGAGGTGAAGGTGAAGAAGAAGATGCCCAAAAAGCTGAGGACGAGAAGAAAGATGAAGATGCTGGGGAGGAGCAAGCAACCAAAAAGAAAGATTGAGCGCCCCTTTCCTTAATTATTTCAGGAATAATCCTCCCGAAACCAGGTCATCCCCATCACCAACCAAGCAGCTGAGTTCCCAAAACTATAAGAATTAAGAAGTCAATATATATAACATTCTGAGGTGACTCAGGTTGGACATTAAATGTTGTGCTATGACTTTTCTCCTTATGCAGAGCATCTGTTTGCTTGCAGAGTGGCTTCGTGGCTTGCTCCCAGCCTGTGCATGGTCCACGCTTATGAGTTCAGGATCTATGACAATGTGAATAATTCTGATGTTTACAATAAAAACACATGAATACATGAATTCACTGATGTTAATGTTAAACTTCATGGAAAAAATAGTCCTTTGAATCTTTGGTGGTTAGAAATTAAAGACCTCAAATCATGTGCAATAAACAGTAAATAAAGTTACACTGAATGACAAAAAATATATGCTGAAACCGGTTTGGCTCAGTGGATAGAGCATCGGCCTGCAGACTGAAAGGTCCCAGGTTCAATTCTGGTCAAGGGCATGTACCTTGGTTGCGGGCACATCCCCAGTAGGGGGTGTGCAAGAGGCAGCTGATCGATGTTTCTCTTTCATCAATGTTTCTAACTCTCTATCCCTCTCTCTTCCTCTCTGTAAAAAATCAATAAAATATATTAAAAAAAAAATACATTATGGGCCAGGAAACATTCAAAGAACTGGGAAACCATTCCCAAATCAGGAAGGGGAGTCACAGGGTATATATTATTGCTGCGAATACAGTATTTCCTACTACTTACAACATATACAGTGTATTGTATTAGATGCCTCCTATCGCATGAAGTACATATTCTCATAGAGTAATACTGGTAAATATGTTATAGTTATGGCAGTATGTCATATCCTATCTATTTTAATAAAAGGGTAATATGTTAATTAGACCATGAGACCTTTCAGACATTCTTCCAGACAAAACCATGGTGGCGGGGCCGAGGCAGAGGCGGTTAGGGTTGATCAGGTCAGGAGGGGAGGGCAGTTGGGGGTGATCAGGCTGGTGTGGGGGGGGCTGCAGTTGGGGGCAAGCAGGCCATCAGGCAAAGTGGTTAGGGGAGATCAAGCAGGCAGGCGGGTGAGTGGTTAGGAGTCAGCAGTCCCAGATTGCGAGGGGGTTGTCCAACTGCCGGTTTAGGCCCAATCCCACAGGGGTCCCAGATTGGAGAGGATGCAGGCCAGGCTGAGGGACACCCCTCACGCCCCCCCCCCCCGTGCACAAATTTTATGCACCAGGACACTAATACTGTAAATAATTTTATTTGGAATTTACATGTAGTGATTTGTAAAATGTTACAATGTCATTAAAGGGAAATACTGATTAGATGATACAGCATAAATTAGTATTATGTAGTGTGGAATAGTGAAAGTGAAGAGGTAGCTTGATATAATCAAGCGTTTTGTTTATTGCTGGTGCTTCAGGGCTTTAGCCTGGTGGTTTAAATACTTGGATCCTCAAGCCAGATTGTGGGATTTGAGTCATGGCTAGACAACATGCAGCCTATGCATGACCAACTGGAACCAGTCACTCAAACTGGCTGAACCTCAGCTTTTCCATCACTAAAATTGGAGTCATAGTCAAGATATAATACAAATACATATGAGTGTTTTTAAATATTTAATTTAAAACCATGGTTGATCTTATTATTGCTATTATTGATGTAAATAGTATACTATCCTACTTAGATATCAAAGATTATGGAGACCCTCACACCGTTTTACAGACTATCCCACCCTCTGTCACTCACTGGCTGTGTTTACATAGGCAAGTTACATAACCCTTAAAGAATGTCTCTTCATCTGTAAGGGATTGATAACTTTAGTATCCTTCAAACTGTCAAACTCTCTAATGGTTAAAAACTAAAATGAAAGCGAGACTCTTTATTCTCATCATTGTTGATATTTTGAGAGGAATTTGTAAAGAAGCTGTAAATCTGGGAAGACATCTAAATGTTCACTGAAGCTGGCAAATCCATTTGGACTGGACTTTCTGTTCAAAATAAATTCTGACACTCTGGCTATTTGTATCATGTTATACATCTGCTGATGGATGACCACTGTTAAATGGTAATGCCTTCATGCTTGCACACACACACATGCACACATGCATGCACACACACATGTATACACACACATACACAAGAAGTTGCAATTGTTTTATCTTTGCTGACTTGGGAGGTTTTGTAGAACTTGCCATATTAAAACTGAGAAGTTAAAGGTAAAATGTAACAGTTTGTCACAATTATGTTTCATATTGGCAGGTGTTCTGAACTTTCTGTTTGATAACTAGACATATAAATTTCAGTTCTTAAAGCTTTGCAGCCAATTTAAGGGCTCATTTATTTCACTGACAGCAAGATATATGTACAGCCTGGCATACAGGATGTCTGGGGCCAAAATCGGCACTTTGGTGTTTGCTTGTCTCACAGGGAGTAAATAGTAGCAATTTTTCAGCATAGGCATACTAGCACAAGGTATTTAGCAAATAAATGAGCATAAGATGACCTGTGGTGTCCTGAAATTACTAAAATTCATGAATAATAAAATGATCTGTAGATTGTTAGCAGAGGGCTACAGCACAGGCTAATTTGCAGCCAGTGAAGCTTTGCAGGATAATTTATAACTTTTGAAAATTTAATGACTTCATCAATTTTTACCTATTTTTTAGCAATATAATCTCCCAAATACGACTTTCAGCTGTGATTTCCTTGTAAGAAAATATCTAAGATACCTGCATGTCTAGGTGATTAAAATTAAGGTTACTTCATTTAGATTTCTTGATTATTTTATATAATTCAGAAAATAATAAAGGGAAAATTTAGACTGTATGTGTTTTGTTCTAATAAGGTATTTTCATGTAAAGAAACTTGGTATATATAACTAATTATGTAGCTTGATGCCAGTAGTTCAGGGGCATACCATTTCACTTTTGAAAATTGAGCTTTTCACTTTAAATCCAAGTATCAACACCAATTTTTTTTTTTAACAAATGTCATAGAAAAAAATCTTAGAACAACAACAACTATATATAAATGCCTTTTTATCCTCAAATCACTTGGGGGAAAGTATTGCTTGAACTTTAGTTTTATGTTCTCTAACCTAAAATCAAATAATATTTTTTTAAATTTCAAAATTTATCTGCATGTTTTTCTCTTATAATATTTACATTTTACTAATAAATTAATTTTCTTAGATTGATCATTTGTTTGTATTTAGACTATACCTAATAATGTTATTTTTTCTCTAATTTTATGATGGTTGAAATTTAAAAACTTTCTGTCACATATAAGAATGATGAAACTCTTTTCTTAAAATACATTTTATTGATTTTTTTTTTTTTTTTTTTACAGAGAGGAAGGGAAAGGAAAGAGAGTTAGAAACATCGATGGGAGAGATTCATCGATCAGCTGCCTCCTGCACACCTTCCACTGGGGATGTGTCTGCAACCAAAGTACATTCCCTTGACTGGAATTGAACCTGGGACCTTTCAGTCCCAAGGCCAACACTCTATCCACTGAGCCAAACTGGTTAGGGCTGATGTAACTCTATATAGACATAGCCACATTGCTTAGATTAATATAAATATTGTAGCCTCTTTTCATTGAGGATGGTCCGGCTATAACCAAAAACCAAACCTATTTCCTGACAATGTCTAAACATTTAGTAAATAGCTGGATTATATAGGTACAATCAAAATGGAATATGACTATAAAGCAATAAAACTACTTTCATCCATATTAGACTATAAATCAAGAAGTATTGCAATTGCATTTGGAATAGTGGTATCATATAAATGTGGCATGTAAATCCTTTGGATATTAGTGGCTTATTTTAATGACAATTTTATAACATTTTGTTATATTTATTTTATTACTTGTTTTTTATTTATCATAAATAGAATGTATATTTATCCACAATGTTTTTTGTTTAAAGGTGTTTCTTTTGTTTCATAAAAAATATTTCATTTCTATAAAACAAAAAAGTAATTCAAATCATTTGTAGTCTTTTAATAATGTTTTATTTTTTCTATTAAATAGAATCAGTAGAATTCTACATTGCATGCTAAAGTTTAATAATTACAAATTTAATATATTTTGTATTAATATTCACACAATTACTAATAATAGGGGGCTGCTACTATGACCTATGAACTATAGTATGTTAGATGTTATTTCATTAGCACCTCATGACCTTGCAATATGTGAATTAAGGCTGCAATGTCTATACCAGCTAATTTAGTCAAATAAGTAAACATTTAAAGGCTCAAGATATGTGAAATGAAAGAACAAACATTTATAATCAATACAACTCAAGGGGCAAACTCAGTGAGCACCAAAACTCCAATAGGCAAGTCCTGCTCAATAGGAGTGGCTCCTGCACAGCAGCTCTTCCACTGTAGTTGAACCTGGTCCTCACGACCAATTGGCCTGGGGGTCAATTCCTCTCAGACATACCAACAGCAATCAAGGCTAAACAGCACAGTGAACATAGCCCACATCAGGGCATAGCTAGAGTGACCAGCTTAGGTTACTCAGGAGGCTGAACCACTGGGCCCTACAGGACACATACTAAACAATGCTACTCTACCAATTCCAGGATACATAGAAGCTCTACCCAATACATACTAGTAGAAACAAACATAGGGAAGCAGCCAAAATGTGGAGACAAAAAAAAAAAAAAAAAAAATCACAAATGAAAGAACAGGAGAAATGCCCAGAAAAAAAACCAAAGAACAAAAACTAAATGAAATAGAATCAAGAAAACTACCAGACACAGAGTTCAAAACAATGGTTATAAGGATGCTCAAGGAACTTAATAAAAGCTTTAAGGAACTTAGTGAGAATTTCAAAGAAATTAGTGTGAACATCAAAGACATGAAAAAGGACCTGTCAGAAATGAAGGATTCAATAACTGAAATGAATAATAATTTTCAGAGACTCAACAGTAGAGCAGAAGATGCTGAGAATCAAATCAACAATTTGAATATGAGAAAGCGAAAAACACTGATTAAAGAGCAAAAAAGAATAAAAAAATCTGAAGATAGTGTAAGATCCTCTGGGAGAACTTCAAGCATACCAACATTTGCATCATGGGGGTGCCAGAAGGAGAAGAGAGGGAGCAAGAAATTGAAAACCTATTTGAAGAAATAATGATAGAAAACTTCCCCTCCCTAGTGAAAGAGATAGACATGCACGTCCAGGAAGTGCAGAGAGTCCCAAACAAGATGAACCCGAAGAGGCCCACACCAAGACACATCATAATAAAAATGCCAAGGGTTAAAGACAAAGAGAGAATCTTAAAAGCAGCAAGAGAAATTCAGTTAGTTACCTATAAGGGAGCACCATACAACTGTCAGCTGATTTCTCAACAAAAACTTTGCAGGCTAGAAGAGAGTGGCAAGAAATATTCAGAGTGATGAATAGCAAGAACCTACAACCAAGATTACTCTACCCAGCAAAGCTATCGTTTAGAATAGAAGATCAGATAAAGAGCTTCACAGACAAGAAAAAGCTAAAGGAGTTCATCACCACCAAACCAGGATTACATGAAATGCTGAACGGTATTCTTTAAGAAGAAGAACAAGATAAAGATAAAAAACATGAACAATAAAATGGCAATAAATACATATCTGTCAATAATTGATAGTAAAAATAAACAAACAAGGAATCTAATGAACAAAATAAACTGATGAATAAAATAGAACCAGAGGCATGGAACATGGAATAGACTGACAAATCTCAGAGGGAAGAGATTAACCAAGAACTTACATGCATATATGAACTACCTGTGGACACAAACAATAGGGTGATGAAGGCTTGGGGCTGGTTGGGATCCTAGTGGTGGAGGGCAATAGGGAGTAAAAAGAGGCAGGGGACATCTGTAATACTCTCAAAAATAAAGATATAAACATATGTATGTATCTAAGTTGTGTGTTCTTTCCAAAATAAAACAAGTTGTCCCAGGACCCAGCTGAAATAAGTATTCACTACTTATTAACCTACTTTTTTTTTTTTCCCCGCAACATTTTTATCCACTCATCTACTGATGGGCACTTGGTAACCTACTTTTTATACTTATTTTTCAGGTCATTTTATTACCTCTTTCAACTTTATTGTGCTTCCCCAAATTTCTGCTATCTCTTATACTATCATTTGCTATAATGGAAAGAATATGAAGAATAAAGTAGTTTTATAATATCGTTTAGGTTCCTGCTATTTAATTACACAGGCTTCAATTTTTTTCATCCATAAACATGACAAACTAATAAAAGTTATCATAGCAATCTTGGAATTGGTGAATACCATTGATAGCCCTGAAGAACTCTAATTGTAATTTCCATGAAATAAAGAGATGACTGAGGATTAGAGAATCTAGATATAATTATTTTGCAAAGAATGTTAATAAATTACTAAAACAGAGGAAGAGGGAAAGAGGGAGGGGGAAAGGACAAGGAGAAAGAGAGGGAAGGAGGGTAAGGGGGAAAGGGACTTATTTGAAGATAAAACAATTAATTTCAAATTGAGTTAGAGATAAAACAATTTTAAAGTTATTTGCAGTTGACAAAAGTTATGCGGTATAAATGTGGCTTGTCAGGAAGGAATTTTAGAGCCAAGAAAATCAGAGTGAATTGTTAACAGTCAGTAACTTAGTCTGGATATTTATTTGCTCTTAGCTCATTGTTTTCATGGGCAAGCTGAGTCACTTTAAGGTTCTGAGCTGAGATGGATAAAAAAATGAAGCATGTAATTGAACAAGTAATACATTTTGAGAAGTGTCCTCTAGGAGTTATGGATATGATGATATACTAAAATGAAAATGTTTGGTGAAAAAGAAATGCTGTCACAATCAACATGATATATAAGATAAACTATCATCAAACATAGTTTGATATGTGGAAACCCTTAAATTCTTACCAGTTCTTCCTGTCAGCAGTTTTCATTTTTCCTCTTTTTGTTGACTTATTATCCTATCTAATAAAGAGGGAATATGCTAATTGACCCTCACACTGTTGCAAAGATGGCGGCACCCACAGCCAATAAGGAGGGAATATGCTAATTGACTGCCACGCCCACAAATATGGCAGTGCCCACAGCCACAAGATGGCGGCGCCCAGTCCCCTCAGCCCCCCAGCTTCCCAGGGCCAGCTCCAGGTGCAGGAAAGCCTCGGATGGCAGCTGCCCAGCTGCCCAGGGCCGGCCAAGGCTTGTACTGCCAGCAGTGGCAGCAGCAGAGGTGTGTTGGGAGCATCGTCTTCCCCTGATCGCCGGGTCGCCTCCCACCCCTGAGGGCTCTTGGACTGTGAGAGGGGGCAGGCCGGGCTGAGGGACTCCCCCCTCCAGTGCATGAATTTTCATGCACCAGGCCTATAGTTAAAATACATTTTTAAACATTTTTGTTATATATTTAAAGCATGTTTTTGACTAGAAGAAAAACCAAAATTTTCTAAATTTCCTCAGATTGAGAGTGAGAAAGTGCATGTGTGTGTGTGTGTGTGTGTGTGTGTGTGTGAGAGAGAGAGAGAGAGAGAGAGAGAGAGAGAGAGAGAGAGAGAGCTCGAGAGAGAGAATGAAAGTGTGTTGATTTTTGGTTTGGAAGGTGTAGTGAATGTTTGACATTTAGGCAGGATCTTGGTACCACTTACAGTATATTTATATCTAGGAGCCATTTAAATGCTGCCTCCTCTAGAACTTGAGAGCAGAAAACAAATCAGCTATTCCACAGGCTAAATCTAACATTTACCAGATGATGCTTTTCTTAAACCTGGATCTCATTCCTCTGCTATTTAAAAATTATTGGCTAGAAGGTCGGATAATTCCACTTTTAAAACTTTGAAAAATTTTCTGATGTTTGTTTAATGAACTACTTCATTATTTAGTTCCCTTTGATAAGCTGGGTATTTGGTCACTTTATCTATACTATCTACTCTTAACAGCTGGATATTTGTAAGTATTAATATAAATTCATTTATTATATTCAGAAAAAATAGCAGTGTTCTTAAGATTATCCTTAGGAACATTGAATTGTTTTCATGCATGTCAACTATGTTAATGACATACAGGTACAAAAATATTTTTTAAAATTGTTCATGTTATTTGAAAGTAAATTACAGATGTTCAAAGTGAGGAGACATGATCAACTCTCCCCTTAGCCACTGGTTTTGGTAATCTTCCCCACACAAAATAGTTTTGGGTTCCCTTCTTCTCTTTAATGGAATTCATTTTCTATATATATCCATATTATATATCTATATAAGTTGACTCCTTACATTAGAATTCACTCCTGATACCTAGGAAATGTGAAATATCGTCTTACCTTTACTTGGTATCATTCACTGTCTATGCAATTATCTGCTCTGGCACAGGATTATGGAGCAAACATAAACTTTCTACTACAGTCCTCCTAACATGGCATTTATCCATATATTTATAAATTATTATATTCCCATATCTAAAGTCTCCATGTGGTCTTCTCACGAGACTTGAAATGAAGCAGTGACATTATATTTCACTTTCATTGAAGAGTGCTGAACATTACATTCATGACGATATAAAATAATTGCACTTTCCTCAAATTTCCAATGATCATCTTTTTATAGTCAGTCAAGAGGAAAAGTAAAATTTATTACTATGTCCTAATTTCTCACTATGTCCTAATGATTACACCAGGTGGAATGAGGTGACATTTGGTATCTATTTATTTTTCTAAATACTTTTCCTTTAGCTAAAAGTGATACTGAAATTATTACACATGTAAAATGATAAATTATACCATATACCTTGGTATGCTATTATTTTAAAAGGTATTTTAATGAATTGTATGTAGTTTTAGAAAACCCTCATGCTATTGCCTCTTTTCTCAAATTTGTCATTTCTCATGTACCTACAAAAAGATATTGACCTTGAGATCACTCAGCTGTTACAAAATTAAAGATGTTTTTTTGTTTTGTTGACAACCCCTTCCTAGAAATGCCTATGACAAGTGACTTTTATACAGGGTGTAAGAGCCTGGCTTCCCTGTCCCACTCAAGACAGTTTTAAGATGCCATCTCAGCTGAGAACATAGAGTCAATTTTGAGACCTTATCAGACTCTATTCTCTGCCCAATCTTGATTCTTTTCCTTACTGCCTTGAGAGGGAGGGGAGTCCCAAGTCTCCTCCTTCATAAACATCTTACATGCTAATCTCCATCTTAAGGCAGCTTCTCAGAGAACCCAAACAGAGTCAAGAATTGATGGTCACAAAACACAAACCTTATAACTTTAGTAGTTTAGTTTAAAGAAAACCCTTAACTGATTTGTGAAGTAATCTTTGAAATTATAGACCACCAATTTACACCATACACAAGAATCATCTCAAAATGAAAAGACTTAAATGTAACTTGCAAAACCATAAAAATCCTAGAAGAAAACATAGGTAGTAAAGCATTAGACATCTCTTGTAGCTATCTATAAATATTTTTTGGTTAATACTCACCTGAGGATATTTTTTCAATTGCTTTTCAGAGAGTGGAAGAGAGGTTAGGGGGAGAGAAAGAGAGAGAGAGATCAATGAGAGAGAGACACATTGACTGGATGCCTCTTACCTGCACCCCTCCATAACCCAAGTACATGCCCTTGACCAGAAATCAAACCTGAGACCCTTCAGTGTGAGGACCAATGTTCTCACCAGACAGGTCATCTTATAGCAATATTTTTGCTGACATGTCTCCTTGGGCAAAGGAAATAAAAGAAAACATATACAAATGGAATTATATTAAACTTAAATTTTCTGACCAGCACAAAAAAAAACCTCAACAAAATGAAAAGGAAACACACTGTATGAGAGAACATATTTTCCAATGACACATGTGATAAGTGGTTAATTTGCAAAATATAGAAAAAGCTTATATATATCAACACCAGGAAGACAAATAATCCAATTTAAAAATGGGCAAAGGACCTGAATAGGCACTCTTCAAAGAGGACATAGATGGCCAATGGACATGAAAAAATGCTCAACCTCATTAATTCACTAGAAGATGTGAATTAAAACCACATGAGATATAACTTCACACCAGCCAGAAATGCTACCATAAATAAATCAACAAATAAGTGCTGGTGAAGATGTGGAGAAAAGGGAATCCCAGTGCACTGTTGTTGGGAATGCATACTCTTGCAGCCACTGTGGGAAACAGTATGGAGTTTCCTGAAAATTTTAAAAATGGAACTGCCTTTTGACCCAGTGATCCTAGTTCTGGGAATATATCCTAAGAATCATGAAACACCAACTCAAAAGAATATGTACACCCTTATGCTCATAGCAGCATTATTTACAATAGCCAAGATTGGGAAGAATCCCAACTGTGCATCAATAGATTAGTTGGTAAAAAAGCTGTGGCATATTTACACAATGGAATACTATGCAGCAATAAAAAGGAAGAAAATCTCACCCTTTGATACAGCATAGATGGACCAGCATATAATAGGAGATTATTATACCAAGTGAAATAAGCCAGTCAGAGAAAGACAAATACCATATGATCTCACTTTTTTGTTGAATCTAATGAACAAAATAAACTTACAAATGCAAAAGAATTAAATTAGACTCATATATCACATGATTAACTCAATGGAGATTAAATGTTTAAATGATTAATCCTATAAATCGCTTAGAAGAAAATTAGTTATAAATCTATATGTCTTTAGATTAAAAAATGTTTTATCAGAATGACCCCAAAGCACAAAAAACAAAAGACAAAATAAGTTGTACTTTAAAATTAAAACATTTTCTGTGTCAAAAGACACTGCCAAGAAAGTAAAAAGAAAATCCATGTAATGAGAGATGATATTTGAAATTATCACATATGATAAGGGTCTAAGTATTCAGAATATATGAAATGATCTTTTGACTCAACATTAAAAAGACACATTATAGAATTTTAAAATTGGGCAGATTTTGACTAGACATTGTTATGAAAGCTATACAAATGGCTAACAAACACAGAAAAGTTACCCAAAATCATTATACATTAGGGAAATATAAATCAAACTGCAATAAAATATCACTTCATGCTCACTTAAACAGGGTGCCTGCTACTCCTAAGATGACTATAATATACTAGAAGCCCAGTGCACAAAATTCATGCATGGAGGGGGGTTGTCCCTCAGCCCAGCCTATACCCTCTCCAATATGGGACTCCTGGAGGAATGTCCGACTGCCCGTTTAGGCCCAATCCTGGGGGATCAGGCCTAAACGGGCAGTCGGACATCCCTCTCACAATCCAGGACTGCTGGCTCCCAACTGCTTGCCTGCCTGCCTTCCTGATTGCCCCTAATCGCTTCTGCCTGCCAGCCTGATCACCCCCTAACCACTCTGCTGCCAGCCTGGTTGATGCTTAACTGCTCCCCTGCCAGCCTGTTTGCCCCCAACTTCCCTCCTCTGCCGGCCTGGTCACCCCTAACTGCCCTCTCCTGCAGGGTTGATCACTTCCAACTGCCCTCCCTTGCAGGCCTGGTCCCGCTTAACTGCCCTCCCTTGCAGGTCGGGTGCCTCCCAACTGCCCTCTCCTGCTGGCCATCTTGTAGTGGCCATCTTGAGTCCACATGGGGGCAGGATCTTTGATCTCATGGGGGCAGACATATTGTGTGTTGGATAAGGTGACCAGATCATCCAGCTTTTGGCGGGACAGTCCCGATTTTTCCAAAAATAGGGACTTTTTTAAAACGCCGTGGGATGCGGGACAAATTGTTAAAAATTGGGACTATCCCGCCAAAAGCAGGACGATCTGGTCACCTTAGTGTTCGAGTGATGATCAATCTGCATATTACTCTTTTATTAGATAGGATAGAGGCCTGGTACAGGGGTGGGGGCCAGCTGGTTTGCCCTGAAGGGTGTCCCGGATCAGAGTGGGGTTCCCTTGGGGCATGGGGTGGCCTGAGCGAGGGGCCTGTGGTGGTTTGCAGGCCAGGCCACGCCCCCTGGCAACCCAAGCAGAGGCCCTGGTATCTGGAATTTATTTTCCTTCTACAATTGAAACTCTGTAGCCTGGAGTGGAGCCAAGCCTGCTGCTCCCTCCCAGGCAGCAGCCATTTCTGTGGCAGTTAATTCACCTTCTACAATTGAAACTTTGTAGCCTTAAGCGGAGGCCTGGTCGGCCAGGGTGTGTGGAAAGCTTTGCTTCCCCTGTTGCCGCTGGCAACCCTGGCCTCCTCTCTCAAGCTCTGTTCTGCCGCCATTTCTGTTTGAATTTGTTTAACTTCTATAATTGAAACTTTGTAGCTTGAGTGGAGGCTTAGGCCTGCAACAGCTCGCGGAAAGCTTGGCTTCCTCTGTTACCTAGGAAACCTTGCTCTCTGTGGCTGTAGCCATCTTGGCTGGGGTTAATTTGCATACTCTCCCTGATTGGCTGGTGGGTGTGGCTTGGCTGGTGGGCGTGGCTTATGTAGCAGAGTGATGGTTAATTTGCATATTACCTTTTTATTAGAGAGGATTAGTCTTACAACTGAAAACTGGAGACAACCTGAATGTCCGTCAACAGATGAATATATAAACCAAATATGTTGTATCCATAGAATGACATTCAGCTACAACAAGGAATGAAGTGCTGACACATTCTATGCCATGGGTGAATCTTGAAAATATGTTAAGAGAAAAAAAGCCAGACAGAAATGCCCACACAATGTATCATTCCATTCATATGAAATGTCCAGAACAGGTAAATCCAAAGAGACAGAAAGTAAATTAATGGTTGCCAAGGATGGGGAGAAGGTATAATTGGAAGTGAATGTTAATTGGTAAAGTGTGTCCTTCTGGTGTGATTAAAATGTTCTGAATCATATAATGGTATTGATTATACAAATATTGTGAATATATTAAAAGTTCTAAAACTACTGAAGCCCACTAACTCATGTACTTTTTAAAAAGTGATTTTTATAATTTGCAATTCATATCTCAATTTTAAAATGTTGGAAAATACATTGCAGTGCAGTGTGTGTTTGTTTCTGTATGTACATTTGCATGTATGTATGTGTTTGTGTGTATTACTAAAACCTGAAATCTGTTGATTTACACATGGAATTAGTTTACTTGGAGGTGTGTGGAAGCTGTGGAAATTAATGAGATTTCAAAGAGAAATATAAAGAAAATTTTAGAGATTCAAGGCACGGGCTTTGAGAAATGTCTATACCTCATAGGACAATAAAGGAAAGGAAGCAAGGAAACTGCTACTGAGAATCCCTAGAGGATGTATCATGATAGCCATATACATGTATGAATCACAGTGAACTATAATGAATAAGGGCGGTGTCCATATTCTAATTCAAATGTAGATCTCTGTCTACCTCCTAGATCATGAGCTTGTTTACAACACATAATTTGGTGAATTATTTATCCATTTAAGATTCCATTAATTTAATACATATTTATAGTACATCTTTTCTCTCCCAAGCAGTGTTGTATGCTCTAGAAATCCAGTTTTAAAGAAAATAATATCTGCCCTTCATGGCACTTACATTTCAGGGGAAGTGGACAGCCTTATATTAAACATACAGCTGGTCCTCAAATAACATCCTTTCATTTGATGTTGATGAAAAAAAAATTGACAGGTGGGGCCACTGTCCGTATAGTGTTTTCACATTCTTCTGATATCTATGTGGGTTTTCTCTGGGTACTCTGAATTCCTCCCACATCTCAAAGGTGTGGTAAACTGTTGAGTCTGCTGTGTCCCAGTGTGGGGGTGTGTGAATGCACACTGCTATTGAAGAGGTGCCATGCCCAGTGTGCTTCCCACTATGCTCTCTGAGCTGCTGGGAGAGGCTCTGGCTACCTGTGACTCTGAACTGGAATAAGAAAGTTAGAAAAGACTTTTCTTACTTGTTTTTATTAGTCTTTCTTAAAAGCATGTATAACCCACGTTTATTTCAATCTGTAATATTAGAAGTATTTGGGTCTTTACTTAGAAGTTTGGTGATGATTTGTAACCATAAATATACCATGGGAACTTAACTTTTGTTTATATCAATTAGTTTATGGTAAAATTGTTTTTTAAAATATGTTGTATTGCTTAAAGTCACAGCTTTCAAGAACCTATTTATGACATTGAGGGCTTATTGTGTACAAAAAAATGTATACAGTGTTTAAGATGATAATTAATACTATAAAGAAAAAGAAGGGAAATGGTGAAGGGTATTGGGGGCATCATGAAGTAGAGTAGAGTTTT
The DNA here is from genome assembly GCA_025583905.1 of Ia io. Lineage (NCBI taxonomy): Eukaryota > Metazoa > Chordata > Mammalia > Chiroptera > Vespertilionidae > Ia > Ia io. The sequence continues at coordinate 35,981,535 of JAJQQW010000003.1, forward strand.
CATTTTCTTTCAAGTTTAGTTTTAAATAAGTATAATTTTAAATACAGATGTTAGGAGAGACCTAACAAGAAAGACATATTTAAATAAATATCTATAAATCATGAGGGTGGAAAACATGTGAGCTTTTGAGGGAAGGATATATAGTAAGGCATAGGAACAGGTATATAAAAGCTTTGAGGCCAGAGCATGCCTATAATATATATTAAGAACTTGGAATTAAAAAACAGGTTCTACCTTTTACAAACTAATATTAATCTGAAAAACATTCTTCCAAGTACTACTTATGCATTATATTCATACTAGAGGCCCAGTGCGCAAAATGGCCTGAGAACCAGATCCAGCATTCCATGGGATGCAGCATCAAGTCCCTCCTGGTGACTGGTCTTTGGTTATTAATGCGTTACAACCACTGGGTTTTTATTATATAGACTAGACGCCTGATGCATGAAGATTCATGCAGAATGGGCCTTCCTTACCCTGGCTGCCGGCACAGCCTTTGCTCTGGCCCAGAGCCACCTTCCCGCCTTCCCACGCTGCCCAGAGGCCCAGAGTGGCTGGGAGGGTGAGGAAACACCTGCGTCGTCACCATGGCAACAACGCAAGCATCCTGCCCTGCCAATGGGCATCTGTGTATGCAAATTAACCTGCCATCTTTGTTGGGTTAATTTGCATGCTCACTCCTGATTGGCTGGTGGGCTTCACAAAGGTACGGTCAATTTGCATCTTTCTCTTTTATTAGTGTAGATGTAGGTTAATCTGTGGTTTGGTGCACATATTTCATCAGAAATACCTTTGATAGTGGACATAATTTCATGAAGAAGTATGAAAATTACTTCATAAAATTTAACATGATTCAGGGATGTTTAATTTTCACACATTCATAGTCTCTAAGAGGTTATGGTTATTGAAAGCCTAGGTGTTTTTCATAGGTTCTCTCACAGTTTCTCTCTCTTCTGAGAGAAAAATGAGAAGTACTTTATGGCATAAACCTTACACTGTATGCCTACTTTACAATCATGGTATTTAGATTTGTAATTTTCCATATCATCAAGTAATAAGACTGTACAATATGATTTAAAAATGAACATCATTTGTACATTTATATTGGAATGTAAACAATCCATGATATGTTAATTAAGTGTATTAGATTTGTATTTTATTGATCTAAATAGCATATTACCTATCTGTGCTTGCATCCTTTATGATTTCAATGTAATTTAATGTATAATTATGGTAAGAATATAAGGATAATGCTATTTTTATTCATTATTTGTCTTCTGGTGTTCAATAATAGCAAAATTAAGTCCTCACCATTGTGACAGCTATAAAAGGATGTGGTTGGCTTATCTAGAGCAAGCTGCACAGGTAAAGACGGTAAAGTAATTTGCTACCACAAAATGGTTTTTAAGTCATTTGCTTTTATATGTAAAATTAATTAAACAAGCAAGATTGAAAGTTGACACACTGAAGGTTTTATTCATTTTGCCTAATGTAGCATATTATTTCTATCTGAAAAAAGAATACTCAGTTGTAATTTTTCTTCTCTTAAAATATCTTAAGTTTAGTTAATGATATTCAGCATTATGTGGAAGCGTTCTCTAGCCTAGCAATGTGTTTTGTACATAGATCAAGTATTTTTGCATATCATATAAAACTCAGTCTGTCATAACTAAACCGGAAAGATTTTTCTCTGATAAAAACACGCTATATGCAGTTTGAATTTTTGCAGACATTAGAGAGACAATAAAAATGAATTTAGTTGTAAGACAGAAATAGCTTTTATAAGAACTTTGAAGGTGCTATTGAAGCAAATGAAGAAAAATAATTTTCTATGACATGCTCTAATGATATTTTTACTGGAAAAAGGAATTTATTCATATATCATTATTTATCACACTTTATGCTGATAAGCATGATTAGGGTGGGATATCATAACTAAGTAAGCAATTAAAAGAAACAATTTAGTTTATATTTTATGATTTTTATAAACATTTCTTCTGCTTGAATGTTGTTTTGTAGAAAATACAGGGCTTTTGCTAATAAAATGATTAGTTTTTAAAAACACTTCCTATACTTTATTAGCTCATAAAAGAATATTTTTATATAAGAACTATCATATCATCTTACAGATTTAGATGTTTTGATTTTGATCATTTATAAACATCCTATGGTTATTTATTCAGGTCCAGCAGCTAAATGAATGACATTTAACTGATATGTGGAGGAAAATATATGTTTAATCAGTAGAAAAAAAAAACAACAAAACATTACAGTTAGTAGGGGATTCTATTTTCATTTGCTCTTTATTGTTCAGATATCTTTTCTAAAATAAGAAAAAGAAAAGCATGTTCAGAGAAAAGAATTGTTATAGATATCAAGAATTCATTTATATCAGTTTTTAAAATAGTGGATTTTCAGCATTGAATATCTACCTATATACAAAAGGCATATAAGTAAATTTTTGAAAATCTTCCTATGAAGCCATTTAATATCATTTCAGTGATAATTTTATTTTAAACTTGCTTTGCATTGCCACTAGATGGAACCAGTAAACTTTATAATTTCTACTAATGCATTTTTCTCTATATATACTTAAACACTCTTCAACTAAAAATCCTAGAAATAATTCAGCACATAAATTTCTTAAATGTGTGGATGGGCATCTAAAATTGAAGAATTACCAATCTAAAAATAAATATTGTGGGCAAACACTAGGGCAAAACAACAGAATGTCATCATCGACAGCAGGAAATCTGTTTAAATGTATCAAGGGAGAATATGAAGTTTTTAAACAATCAGAAGGAAAGATAAATCTTAATCAGGAACTACTATCATAGCTGATCATAGATATTGACTCGTGTCTAGATAGAAATGTTTTAAATACATCACAATAGCTATATACTAATTTTTCAGTCACTGATAGTCACTGGGAACCATTAAGTCATACATAGAACCTATTTTAAATGGTTTCATGTAAAAATGATTGCTGGTGATTAACAATAATCAGCTAATTGGCAATTTGTCTTGATTTTTTGGTCCTTTATTTCTTAAATCAGTAATTTTTTACCTTGACCTTTACATAGACAAAATGAGGGAATATTTAAGAAATAGAAAAATGCATGGCAGTGCACATAATAAATTTTACCTGCCTTCATACAGAGGGTTGATTTTTTTCAATAATCCAATTCCTAGAATTGAAAAAACATACTTCTACTTTAGAAAAGAAATAAATAAACAAGAAAACTGATAGAATAGTTACAGGATAGCTATGTTGGATACTTTTAATACTTCATTTTACAGGTCTGGAAATGGAGACTTACAAAATTTGGAGGCTTTCTCAAGGAGAATAGCTTTCAGAGCTAGTTTCTGATCTAAGATATCACGCTCTTAGTCCCTGTGGAATATATGAAGCGTATGTAAAGCAATGAATCTTAAAAACCAAGCCTACAACATCAATAGTCTTAAATGTCATGTAAAGACTTTTCCTATTGTTGATGGTAATTGTAGCCACAGTAAGTGCTGACACATAAAACTATAAAGATTCAGAACAGAAGAAAGCCAAGGACAGATGCCAAAGAACCTCATCCATCTATTCAGCCACTATTTTCTCCTCCCCTCGCCAAGACTTAAGAAAAAACGCTCGAAGCCACTCATCCCAGAGATGGAAATCAAAATGCCAATGAGATATCACCTCACACCTGTCAGAATGGCTCTCAACAAATCAACAAATGGCAAGTGCAGCAAAGGATGAGAAGAAAAAGGAACCCTATTACACTGCTGGTGGGAAAGCAGAGTGGTGCAGCCATGGTGGAAAACAGTATGGAGTTTCCTCAAAAATTTAAAATAGGAACTCCTATTTAACCCAGTGATCCCACTTCTAGGAATATATCCTAAAAAACCAAAAACACTGATCAGAAAGAATATATGTACCCCTATATTCATAGCAGTGCAATTTATAATAGCTAAGATTTGGAAACAGCCTAAGTGCTCACAGTTGAGTGGATAAAAAGCTGTGGTGTGCCGAAACCGGTTTGGCTCAGTGAATAGAGTGCCAGCCTGCGGACTGAAGGTCCCGGGTTCAGTTCCGGTCAAGGGCATGTACGTTGGTTGCGGGCACATCCCTGGTGGGGGGTGTGCAGGAGGCAGCTGGTCGATGTTTCTCATTGATGTTTCTAGTTCTCTATCCATCTCCCTTCCTCTCTGTAAAAAATCAATAAAAATATATTTAAAAAAAAAAAAAGCTGTGGTGTATCTACACAATGGAATATTACGCTGCTGTTAAAAAAAAAAAAGAACTCTTACCATCTGCAATAGCATGGATGGACATGGAGAGCATTATGCTAAGCAAAATAATTCAGTCAGAGAAAGATAAATATTACATGATCTCATTCATTTGTGGAATATAATGAACAACAGAAACTGATGAACAAAATAGATCCAGCGAAAAGAGGAGAGGAGAGGAGAGGAGAGGAGAGGAGAGGAGAGGAGAGGAGAGGAGAGGAGAGGAGAGGAGAGGAGAGGAGAGAAGAGAAGAGAAGAGAAGAGAAGAGAAGAGAAGAGAAGAGAAGAGAAGAGAAGAGAAGAGAAGAGAAGCACCGAACAGACTGTTGAACCTCAGAGGGAAGACAGTGAATTGTGGGAGGGGAGAGATCAACCAATGCACTTGTATGCATATATGCATAACCCATGGACACAGACAATGGAATGGTGAGGTCCCAGGTGGGGAATGGGTGTGGGCTGGAAGAGGTTAATGAGGGAAAAAGGAGGACCTATGTAATACTTTCAACAATAAAGATTAAAAATAAATTAAAAATGTGGTTCCCAGAACTAAGGAAAAAAAAAAAAAAGAAAGAAAGAAAAAAAGAAACATCATCTGTATTAGTTTGCTAGGGCTGCATAATAGAGTACCACAACCTGGATGGCTTAAACACAACAGAAATTTATGTTTCACAGTCCTAGAGATTAGAAATGAAACCAAGGTGTCAGCAGAATAATATTTCTTTGAAACTCACTCTACAAGGAAGAAGATTCCTACCTTCTCTCTTACCTTCTGGTGGTAGCCAGGAATACTTGGTTTGCATATCTTTGGTCCAGTCTCTACCTTAGTCATCATGGGGGAAATTTATTAAAAACATCAAATACATATTTTCTAATATTTTAATTATTGATTCATTCAGAACCATAAAAGAATAAATAATACCAATTCGAAATTGTTCCATGTAAAAATCATTGCTAATGATTAACAATAATCAGCTAATTGTCAATTTGTGCTTGTTTTGTTACTTTATTTCTATAATTAATAATTTTTTTTATCATGACCTTTGCTAAAGGACATAAATGAGGGAGCCAATAAAAAATAAAAAATAGCCCTGGAAGAGTGGCTGATTTGGTTGGAGCATTGGCCTGCACACTAAAGGGTCCTGGATTTGTTTCCTGGGTTGCAGGTTCGATTCCCCACCCCAGGGACACATGTGGGAGCAACCAATCTATGAGTCTCTCTCACATACATGTTTCTCTCTCTCTTCCTCTCCCTGCTCCTTCCCTTCCACTCTCTCTAAAGGCAATAATAATAATTAATGAAAAAAATATCCTGGAATGAGGATTGGTAAAACAACAAAAAAAAGTTGTGGGTTTGATCCCTGATCCAGCCTTGTGTGGGAGGCTTCTCTTACATTGATGTTTCTCTCTCTTTCAAAAGTATATTATTTTTTTAAAAAATACATGCTTGTCAGTATAATACTTAATGACTAGAGGCCTGGTGCACAAATTCATGCACCAGTGAGGTCCCTCGGTCTGGCCTACGGGATCGGGCCGAAACCCACTGTCAGACATCCCCCAAGGGGTCCGGGATTGTGAGAGGGCACAGGCCAGGCTGAGGGACCCCACCAGGGCACGATCAGGGCCAGGGAGGGATGCGGGAGGTTGGCCAGCCAGGGAGGGACTGCAAAAGGGCTCCAGGGTGTGTCTGGCCCATTTTGCTCAGTCCTGATTGACCGGACCCCAGCAGCAAGCTAACCTACCAGTCAGAGCATCTGCCCCCTGGTGGTCAGTGCACTTCATAGTGAGTGGTTTCATTACCTTAGTATATCATTAGCATATTATGCTTTGATTGGTTGAACAGAAGACTGGACACTTAGCATATTACTCTTCTTTATATAGGACTAGCATTCCCGTTGCAGGAAAAATCCTGCAATAGGGTTTCCTGCTGCACTCTACCCCTCCCCACCTGCTCTCCTCCCTTCTCCTCTGCCCTGCCTTCTCCGCTAGCCCACCTGCTTTTCTCCCTTCTCCGCCAGCCTGCCTGCTTTTCTCCCTTCTCCCCTGGCCCCGCCTCCACTCCTCCCTTCTCCTCCCCCCGGCTTGCTTGCTTCTCTGTAGCTTTGCTCCCTTCTGCAGCTCTTGGCTTCTTTCTATGCTATCTTGATATGCAAATTAGCCGCCATCTTGGTTGGGGTAATTTGCTTACTCGACCTGATTGTTTGGTGAGCGTGGCTTGGCTGGTGGGCGTGGCTTGGGTGTAGCGAAGGTGCAGTCAATTTGCATATTTGTCTATTATTAGGCAGGATTGTTTTATAAAAGTGTATAGTTGAATCAACTTTTGAATGGAAGTAGATCTTGGAAAGATATGGTTGAGGAAAGTTTGAAATTTTGAATTATTATGCTTCAGAATAAGTGAGATAGCCAACTAGAGAAATAGGATTGTTTTAAGTGTCCAGCTATAGGAGGCCATTATCAAGACACAGATGTACTAAAAAATACAAATATAATTTTGGAAAAAAAATCATAAAATTAGAATGATTGAGGTTGGGCTTGAGGTAATTATGAAGATAATAGCAATTTTGTCAGATGTTGACAGAAGTAAATAGTAAGGGCTGATCAATGGCAGTAGGTATAAATAAGAAAGAAAAATACAAGAATAGAAAACATGTTAGATATTTAAATAAAATTACCCCCTGCTACTCTCTGAACCTTTAGAAAATGAAATTCAAACATATATATGTATGCTTTAAATGAAAGATTTTTGATATAAAATATGCAGATATATCAAAGTGAACTTTTGATTTTGTTTCAAAATAATTCCTCAAATAATTGAATCATTTCTTGACTTATAGATTTAGGCCCATAAAGATACTATTTAATTCTGAGTTAAATGAGGAAAATTAAATAAATTAGGAGTTTGTAGTTGAAGTTTTATTAAACATATGGAAGGATATAGAAAACTTATTTTTCTTTAAAAATGATAATGCATGAAGAAAATAATCCAGACACATTATTGAATATATATGTTTTGAATCAGTATTCACAGTCATATGGTCACAATAGAGATATATAGTATATTGTTAGGACTCTGAGAATGTAAAAATAACATGCCTTAATTATAATCATAATAGTGAGTTGGTCTCATGAGCTAAATCTGAAAAATTTAATAGGTTCTGGACGTAAAACACTGTTGATGAGACATGGTGTCTCCATTTAAACTGAAAGGTTGTTCTTTTTATTTTTTTCCCTTTTTAATGAAAATGTCAGCCAGCTAGAAGTTGACCTCAGCACACAGAAGTTTATCACTGGAGGTGAAACTTCAACTGTTAGTTAAATTTGCAATTATGTCTAAGCATCCAGAGACAAGAAAACAAGTAGAATAAGAGGAAAACTCATTATTATCACTTGCACTATTACCTTTGCACTAAGGAACCATAGACTTAATTATGAAATCAATATATCACTGTTGAAATGGGTTGTTCACAGGTCAAGGATAAGTGCAGAAGAGATGACTGAAATGATAAAAATTAAAGAAAAGAAAAAGACAGATAAATAAGCTCCATTTACTAAGTAAAAATAAAAAACAGAAAAGCTGAGGCAAATCCTTTGTGGTATGATATTTATACAGTAGGCATTATCTTTAACATTTCAAAACCAAACCTAAAACAATCAAGTCTTCAAATAAGATATTATTTTATTATGTTTTGTAAAATTCAAGGAAAACAAAACACATTCTTTTCTTTTTTTCCCCATTCTCAGTTTATGGGAAATAACTCCTAGATTAAATTCATTAATTTAAAAGAACATTCTATGAAAAAAAAAATTGAAAGTATATGGTTGATTAAAACAGAATTATTTCTCTTTTAAGCATTTATGACTCCTAGCTTAACAAATAACAGTAAACACAACATAACCCAGCTCAAAGAGTAAGGGAGTATTATGACCTATATTGAAAATCTGGAGGTATGGCTGGCTTAAGACAAAAAATACATTAAGGTCTGAGTCCATTTCTCTATTATGCATTCAATTGTACTTTTCTCTCTTTGAATCAACCCCAATAATTTTACCTGATGGCAACAAAATGGCTGAGGCAGTTTTAGACCTCATGTCTGCAGACCCCATTCCCTAAGCAAGAAAATGGTACTCTCTTCAACACAAATCCTGTTCTTCATTCTGACTGGATTATCCTGGGTCAGTCACTGTACTGTGGTAATCTGGATAGGGATCACTGATTTTCCTAAACCAGGCTGGTTCTCATTCCTTGAAGCAGAAGTTGATTCAATCTTTTCCTAATAATGTTTTGTTCTTCACAATGGTGATGAATCAAATGAATGTGGGATTATGATGTTAGGGTAGAAATATATTGTGAAGTTCTTTATTGGTCATTTCAAGAAGTGGGGAGTCAGCAGTAATGCCCCAATGCAGTGAAGAAGGGATCTGTCTGCAGAGCAGGTGCAGTTAACACATATTACATTATCTCTAAATAGTTTTAAAACAATTATAAAACCAAGTAAAAGTTCCTCTTATTATTATAGTCATGCTCTGGCAATTCCAAATAATGTCAGTGACAGCATACCCATCCTTGAAAAAAATATTTTTTGATCTAGCTAAATTTTATTTCAACATATGTGTAATTTACATACAATAAAATGCACATATTCAAGTGTGCAGCTTGATGAATTTTGAAACATACATGCAACTACATTATCACTAACTCCCTCATGAACATATAGACCATTTTGTCAATTCTGAATGTTCTCTCGTAACTCATTTTTAGTCATTTATTGCTGAACCACTAGAAATGAACACTGTTATGAGTTCTGTTGTCATAGATTAGTGTCACCTGTTATTCGCCTTCACATGAAAGGAATCACATAGTGTGTACTCCTTTGTGCTTGGCTCTTGTGCTGAATATAATGTTCATTATCAGCATTTGTTTGATTTGATTGCTGAATAATGTCCCGTTGCATGAATACAGCACAATCTTCTCTTTATAGACATTTGTTTCTTGAAGCTGTTATAAACATTTTGTATAATCCTTTTTGTAAGTATATTTTCATTTCTTCTGTGCAAGAAACAAACAAACAAAAAAAAAAACCAGGGTAATTTTTTGGCCATAAGGTAGGTTGATTTTTTGGGGGTATTTATTTATTTTTGTTTTTTAATTAAATCTTTATTGTTGGAAGTATTACATATGTCCCCTTTTACCCCGATCGACCCCTTCACCATCCTATAGTCTGTGTCCATGGGTTATGCATATATGCATACTAGGTCTAATTTATTTAAAATCTGCTTATTGAAATTGAGCAAGTCTTATGGTGTACATAGCTACTTCATTGCAGTTCCTTCTTGTATTTTTTAGCATTTATTTAATAATTAATTATGCTGAGGACAATTTGAATCAACCTTTTGGGTAACTTCCTGTATGTAGAGCATTTTCTCATTAGTAACACTTCAAACACTACAACTAAGGTTTGCATAAAAATTTTTAAATGAATGAAAATAAGAAAAAAATGAACTCACCACCATTCTGAGAGGTTTCCCCTTTTCATAATCGTGCTCCTTTTGCTAATAGTTGCTTAAGAAGTTTTCTGAAGATTTCAATTTTAGTTTTTTTTTCCTTACTTGTTAAATTTAGTTGGTCAGAGAAGATCATTTGTTAACTATAATCTTCCTTGTCTGAAGGGTCTCTTCATTCTTATTCACTAATTCTTATTTTTATAATTATTTTTAGTTTAATTTCAGATTTTTTTTTAATTTGACATTTTAAAATCCAGTATATTTACCTTTTCCTCCCAACTGTTCTATTTGACTATATGTGGTCACATGCTTTAAATCTCTGTTCCAGTGGCACTTTATCAGAGATAATTTCTTAACTTTCTATTAAAAATAGCAAAGTAGAATAAATTTTGACCTCTTATACTGATACTAGCAGTCCAGTGCATGAAATTCGTGAATGGGGGAGAAGGGGTGTCCCTCAGCCCGGCTTGCACCCTCCCCAGTCTTGGACCCCTTGGGGGATGTCCAACTGCTGGTTAGACCTGATTCCACAAACGGCAGTCAGATATCCCTCTCGCAATTCGGGACCACTGGTTCCTAACCGCTCACCTGCCTGCCTGATTGATCACTCCTAACCACTCTGCCTGCCGGCCTGCTTGCCCCCAATTGCCCCCCGCTGGCCTTCTTGCCCCCAACTGCCCCCCCCCTGCTGGCCTGCTCACCCCCAAATGCCACCCCTGCCAGCCTGATCTCACCACCAACTGCCCCCCCCTGCCAGCCTGATTGCCCCCAACTGCCCCCACCCTGCTGGCCTGCTCATCCCCACTGCCCCCTCCCCCCTGCCTGCCTGCCCACCCTTCCAGAGCTCTGTGATCAATGATGCGCAGAGGCAGGTGTTTCCCTTCTGGCCTGTGCTCCGCCATTAATCCCCAGACGGTCGTCCAGAAGGTCTCCCAATCTAATTAGCATATTACCCTTTTATTAGTATAGATCGTCAATACAGTGGACCCTTAGTTTTTGAACTTTATTTGTTCCAAAAGGCTGTTCAAAACTGAATCATTTTTTCCCATTAGAAATTATGTAAATTGAATTAATGCATTCCAGATTCCCAAAAGCAAAAAACATGAAAATGTTCACAGCACAACTTCCTGAGATGTTAACAATACAAGATTTAGCAGTAAACTGACTTATACTTGCACATTCTATCCTTTGTTTGTCATCTGAGAGACACGTGACTGATCATACAGGTATCAGCACGAAAGGACTGTAGGGTCAAAAATGAATTATTATTCAACAACTGAGACATTTTCCCATGAACAACTTGATGGAGAACTGAATTTTTCAAAATGGGAGACATTTGAGAACCAAGTTTTGACAGTATAAAGAATTATTACCCCAAAATATAGCATATGACTTTTAAATTCATTTTATTTTTTATCTTTCTTGATCCTCTGCCTGTTTCTTCTCTAAATTTTTAGATTCATCCTTTTTCTTTAATGTGGTGTCCCAGCCTGTAGCATAAGATATTAGTGAATGTTTATTATGTAAGTAAATGTATTCGTAATTGAATATGTGATTGTTTACTTGCATTTTCTCCTGCCAGTAGTTTCTGAACTCTATGGAACTGTACTGTGCTATTTTCATCCAGTTTTTCCAGCACCATTTTTTGAAAACTGTCCTTATCCATTGAATGGTTGTAGTACTTTTATCAAAAAATATTTGACTTTATTTTTAAGCTATTTTATTCTTTTGGTCTTCTAGTCTGTCTTTATGCCAGTATCACAATGTTTCTTTCTTCTTAATTTTATTTTGTAATTCCACTTTATATTCAGTATTATTTTGTACTAAAGGCCCAGTGCACGAAATTTATGCACAGGGGTTGGGGGTTCCCTCAGCCCGGCCTGTACCCTCTCCAATCCGGGACCCCTTAGGGGATGTCTGACTGCCTCTTGCAATCCAGGACTGCTGGCTCCTAACCACGCACCTGCCTGCCTGCCTGATAGCCCCTAATCCTTCTGCCTGCCTGATCACCCCTAACTGCTCCCCTGTTGGCCTGATTTCCCCTAACTGCCTCTGCCTTGCCCCACACCCGGGACCCAGGATTCCCTCCTCTGGCCAATCACAGGCACCCAGAACCTGAGCTTCTCTCTCTCTGGCCAGCTATAGGCACCAAGGACCCAGGCTGCCTGCAGCCACAGGGGACCGTGGGCAGACGGCTTCACCTGTGCCACTGCCGCAGGTATCCAGGACCACAGGGCAGGTGGCTTGTCCCTCTCTTAGGCTTCAGGTTCAGGCGCAGCCGCTGGCACCCAGGACCGCAGGGCAGGTGGCTTGTCCCTTTCCCAGGCCACAGGTGCACGCATAGCTGCTAGTGCCTGGGACTGCGGGGTGGGCAGCTTGTTCCTCTTCTGGGCCACAGGCGCAGCCACTGGCACCTGGGACCACTGTCCCTCTCCTAGGCCGCAGCCTGGATGGTCCTCATTCCTGTCTCACGAGCTCATTTTTGCCTGGCTGGGTCCCATTCCTCTCTCCCCAGTGTTGTCTGAGCCATTAAGGCATGATGGAGTGAAGGCGTGATGACCATTTACATATTAGCTCTTTATTATATAGGATTAGTTTCAGCTGTTCAGCATAGTGGTTAGACAATCATATATTTTACAAAGTATTCCCTCTGATATTTCCAGGACCCACATTGCACCATACATAGTTATTAGAATATTATTGACTATACTCCTTATGCTGTACTTTATATCCGCACGATCTTATGTAATACCAATTTGTACTTCTTAATCCCTTTACCTTTTACACCTAGTCTGGCAAACCCTCCCCCCTCTGGCAATCATCAGTCAGTCCTCTGTATCTATTATTCTGTTTCTGTTTTGTTTGTTTATATTATTCTTTAGATTCCACATATAAGTAAAATAATTTGTCTTTCACTGACTGGATTATTTCACTTAGCATAATACCCTCTAGGTTCATTCATGCTTTGATTACTTTATCTTTGTGATATATATTGAAATCAAGAACCATTAGTCCTCCAGTTTTTAGTTTGTTTTCCCTCTGATTATTTAGCTCCTTTAAAAATCCATATGAATTTTAGAATGATTTTTACTATTCCTTCAAAAATGCCATCAGGATTTTGATAGAGATCACATTGAATTTGTAGATAACTTTAGGTTGTCTTGGCACCTTAATATTAAGTCTTCCAATCCATGAAAATGGAAAGTGTTTCTATTTATTTATTTATTTATTTATTTATTTATTTATTTATTTGATTGATTCTTTTTTCAGTGTTCTAAGTTAGTATTTGCATGGAATATCTATTTCCATCCTTCTACTCTCCATCTATTTGTATTACCATTATAATAATAATAATAATAATTATTATTATTATTATTATTATTATCTGTTATCCTCACCCAAGGATATTTTTTCCATTGAGTTTTTGGAGAGAGTGAGGAGAGAAGGTGTGAGAGAGAGAGAGAAAGAGCAAGAGACAGAAAAACATTGATGTGAGAGAGACACATCCATTGTTTGCCTCCTGCACATGCCCCAATTGGCACCAGGGATAGAACCTGCAACTCAGGTACATACCCTTGACTGGGAATTGAACCCACCACCCTTCGGTATGCCAGCTGATGTTCTATTCAGTGAGCATGCTGGCCAGATCTCTATTGGTATTATTGGTTCTACGTGAGTCTCTTGTAGATAGCATATAGTTGGATCATGTGTTTTTATCCATTCTGCCAATCACTGACTTGAGTTGAATCCATTTTCATTTAAAGTATTTACTGATAAAGAGTGTCTTTTTGTCATTTCATTATTTGTTTTCTAATTGCCTTATACTCTTCCTTGTTTCCCATTTCCTGTATTACTATCTTCTTTAAGTAAAATTTTAAAATTTCCCCTTTATTTACTTACTTTTGAGCATGTGACTATCAGATAGAGGAGTGCTCTAGACAAAACAAAAGTTAATATAAAACTGTAGGCAAGGATGTGTTTTCAGTGTCTCTGAAACAATGAAGTTCAGATAGAGATAAAGAGGTAGGGAGGGTGTAAGGAGAGGCAACCAAACAATAATCAGCATCAACAAAAGAATATGGGGAGATACATTTTTTAAGTTCTTTATTTGAAGAAATATTTTAGTGCAGAGATCAAATGAGTTAAAAATAATAGGTATTATTGATAAAGAGAATTTTGTAATCAGATAGATATTGGTGCTTTAAAAAGAACCCTACAATTAAGCAGACAGAGAAATAATGAGGTTGATGGTAGGCTGTTCTGCAACACTAAATGTCAGAAGACAAGGGCTCATTACCAGCATTATGTGAAAAAGAGTCTGCATGCCCTCTGTGACATAACCCATCAGGCTGTCTTTCACATAAAAGACAGAGAGGAGGGCATTCATTGACATGCATGGAGTCAGAAAGTATGCTATTTCTATGACCTCTTTAGAAAAAATTAAAACCACAGGATATGAATCATCAGCAATGGGGGGAATATATTTAAAGTAAACACAGAATATCAATGATTATGCTAACATTCATACGAAGTCTAAGTGGTGCTGACATACTTATGAAACAGTGAGATATTGAAAATTCTTAAAATGTAAGCTATAATAAAAATCTCAATAAAATCTGAGAGAGAAAAACATTTTATTTTGACAAAATTTTGTAGAATATAAAGGCAAGAATATGAGTAAAAGCATATGAAAGTCTGTGTGAAATGCTATTTGTAACAACAATAATACATAATATGAATTGTGTACTTTTATTGCTATGGTCTGCTTCAAAAAAATTTTTATTTAGGAACACATTTAAAGCTCCCAACACTGTAACACAGTGTTGCCTTCCATCAAAATCATAGTTTTAAGCCAGAACTGACTTGTAAGGAAGACAAATGATTTTTAAGGAGAAAACAACAACAATACAACACCTCAATTTTAGAGCAATCCATGCATTTAACTAGGTAGCAATGATTTTGCATATACATAAGTGATTCTGGGGCAGTTGTTTGAAAGAAAAAAATGTTTAAAGTGAATAAAGGAGAAATGAATAGGTGGGAAGAAATGGGAAAGGAGATTAGAATTATAGTAAGAAGATCAAGATGTAAGAGTAACAAGCTCGGTGAATAATCAGTGATCAATATCAAGGTGTCCAAAAAGACTCCCAGTGATAGGGATATGCAATTTGAAGTCTGTGACAGGCAGTGAAATGATGCAACTTTCATGTCATGATCACAAAACTTAAAGTTCTATTACACATGACATGCTTGAATTCCTGATTTCTTTAGGATGGGTTCAGTGTATAAATATGATAGTGGAACAGATGAGAAGAGCATTGCAGTGAATTGAGAGGAGGGGTTACTTTGGGTCAGAAGTGACTGACAATTTGGCAAGAGCACTGGACTTGCTGCAATATAGAAAATGGAAGCTTGGATCAATTTTATTTTTATATTAAATTAATAGAAAACTGCATCATGGTGCAGATAACTAATAATTTTAAATGAAGCATTTTTAACAAATGCTCGATTATAAAGATGAATGATGACCACAGCAGTATTTATAACAAAAACCTCTTCCAAATATAACTTTTACTATGAAATATAGGATTAGGTTAAATAAAGTTAAGCAATATATATGTTAGAATAATATTCAGCCATTTACTTTACATTAAAGATCATTATTAACATGCTAAGATTTTTTAGGGCAGATTAAGGGAAAAAAAGATAAACACTAGTAATTGCAATATAGTATAATACTCCCAGAGGCAGAGAATATCAGAAAAGTCTTCATATCTGTATGTTTTATCTATGTTATAGGAATTACATTATTTACAAGATCTGATTCACTATTCCTTGTGGATACAAAGGAAACTGAACTTCTTAGCCCTTTTGCAGTTAGGCGGGGCCACATGACAAATTCTGGCTAAATGGTTATGAGTGCAAACCACTTCCAGGCCAAAACTTCTACTCTCCTACGTGAGACTTTTCTTCTCTAGTGGAATAATCATGTAGGACACCTTTTAATAAAGGGTAGTACCATAAGCCTGTATCTTGAAAAGTTTATTTCACTACCTTGCATGGTAGAGAAATAAAACTTTGTCATAATTATTAATTGCCATGTAGTTCAGTTGTTATCATTATATATATATATATATATATATATATATATGTATATATATATATATATATATATATATTTTATTTTTTTTTTGCCTAGACATAAGTTTAGCTCTCCAAAATAATATATAGTGGGAACCTGCAGTTTGCTACATGTCTTTCTTTAAAGTTCATACATTGTACATTATCTAGAAAAAAAGACCATCACATTTTCACCCTTAAGATAAATTTTAAAATTTAAAATATTTATATTATTACTATTCAATTATAATGTTCTTTTTTTATATTTTTCTTCATTTGTAATATTTCTCAACTCTATTTTTTTTAACCTAATTCTCTATTCTCCCATCTGTGCACTAGCTAAACTAATCATCAATTACTATGTAGCTGTCTAAGAGAGTTACTTATCATAATACTAGAGGTCCGGTACACAACATCCAGGGGGTGCCTCAGCCTGGCCTGTGCCCTCTCGCAATCCGGGACCCCTTGGGGGATGTCTGCCTGCTGGCTTAAGCCCACAGGGAGCAGGCCTAAGCCGGCAGATGGACATCCCCTGAGGGTTCCTTAGCACTGCCGTGGAGGTGCGAGAGGCTCCTGCTACCGCCGCTGTGCTCGCCAGCTGTGAGCCCAGCTTCTGGCTGAGTGGCGCTTCCCCAGTGGGAGCCAGAGAAAGACAAGAACCATATGATTTTACTCATATATGGAGTCTAATGAACATAATAAAGTAACAGACAAAATAGAAACAGACTCATAGATACAGAGGACAGACTGACAGCTGTTAAAGGAAAGGGGTTTTGGTTAGTTGGATAAAAAAGGTTAAGGCATTAAGAAAAAAAGTCATAGACACAGACAACAGTCTGGTGATTAGCAGAGGAAAAGTGGGTTGGGGGAAATAGAAGAGGGTAAAGGGGAGATAAATGGTGATGGAAAGAGACTTGACTTGAGGTGGTAAGCACACAATATGATATACAGATGATATACTATAGAATTGTACACCTGAAACATATATAATTTTTTAACCAATGTCATTCCAATAAATTCAATAAAAATGTTAAAGAAAATAATATTTTGGAAATATTTATGGTGAAATTTACTATCTGGAATGTATTAAAGGTTTGCTAGATACTTATTATTAAGTTAAGAACTGTTTTAGCTGGATATACTTTGTCTAGTTTATTTATTGTAAATGCATTGCAATTTGTATAGAAACGGGATGCATTTATATTATGTAGATATAAAATTGAGAAATTCCATAGCTCTTTGCAAATCTTTAAGCGGTCAGTTAATACTTGTCTGCCTATGGCAAAAACATTCCTCATGAAAATGGAGACTCGGGGAGCTGATTCTGATGGATTAAGGACCTCTCAATGTGGCAGGTAGGGTTGCACCTTTCTTGTATGCTTTGCTAATCATTAGTAAACCTTGGTGCTGGATAAGATTGAAGTTTTGTAAGTCTGGTTGAAAAATTGGATTTTTTAAACTGGTGAACAAAAGAAATAGTCTTTCAGCCCTACAGTATGTAATGACATAATGTTTAAGGGACTCATTGAAGAAATAGCAGGGCAAACGGACATCATGAGAATTTGATATCCACATAATTGTCAACCTATGCATGATTTGAAGTCACTAAAGCTTTGTGACAGATCATAGGACACATATCCTGTAAATGAAATTTGATGAGATAAACTCAAAGTAGGGAGAGTAATAAGCTGATAGACAAAGATGTGATCCCTTTCTTATACAGAAGTATTCAGTGATAAAACTGCCTTAAAAAGGCTTGAGGGATTGAGAGAGAGTAAAAAATAAATTTTCAACTGATTTTTTCAATGTTATTGAGATATAATTGACATATAACATTGTATAAGTTTAAGATGTGTTATGTGATGCTTTAATGCACATATATATTGCAAAATTATTGCCACAATAAGATTAATTAATACATCCACCTATTTACATAATTAACATTTGCGTGTGTGGTAAAAAAAATATTTAAGATCTACTCTCTTAGCAAATTTAAAGTTAAAATACAATATTGTTAACTAGAGTCAACATGCTGAATATTAGATTTCCAAAATGCATTTATCTTATAACTGGAAGTGTGCATCCTTGGAACAACATGTCCCCATTTTTCCCATCCTCCAGCCAATAGCAAACACCATTCTATGAATTTGAATTTTTTTTGGTTGCACATTCAGGTGAGATTATATTATATTTTTATTTCTTTGTCTGATTTATTTCATTTAGCATAATATCCTCAAGGTCCATCATGTTGTCACAATGGCAGTATTTCTCTAATGGCTGAATGATACTCCATATCTCTCTCTCTCCCATATAATTTTCTGTACCCATTCATCCATCAGTGGACACAGGTTGTTTCCATAGTTCCATAATTTGGCTATTGTAAATAATGCTGCAGTGTACATTGTGTGTGTGTGTATGGAGTGGGTATAGATCTCTTTTTGAGATAGTGATTTGTATTTCCTTTTGATTTATGTACAGAAGTGGGAACGCTGGATCATAAGATAGCTCTATTTTTACTTTTTTGAGGACTCTCCATGTTCTTTTCCATATGACTGTATCAAATTACATTCCTACCAATAGCAAACTAGAGTTACCATTTTTCTGCATGCTTGCCATTTGTCTTCTTCATAATAACCATTATAACAGGTGTGAGGTGATAACTCATATAGTTTTTATTTGTATTTTCATCATGGTGAGTGATGTTGATTTTTTAGAAACTACTTGCAATGCTCTTGAAGTTCAGATTTCTGTGGATGACATTGTGTATGGAAGATTCAATGAGTGCCTTGACTGACGTCTCATTGTTGAATGACATTTGTAATGAAAGGTACATCATTGTCAGGCTGAGAATGAACCAGAAATATGATCACATGATATTGTTGTTTTTTTCCAAGGGCCACTAGGGTCAGTATTGACTAATTGAACTTGAACAGCAACAGTACCAAGAATGGTGAGGAACCAACACTGAACTTTAAAACAGTAATCAAAGATATGATTTAGTCAACCTGCCAGGATTGAGTGTATCAGTACATCTGCAATATAATCTTTATTAAGAAAATTGGATTAAGGGTGATGTCAGAGGAATAGGGACATGAGAGGACCCCAAAGGCAAGGGAAGTAAAAGCAAAAATAAATAAATGGGACAATATCAAACTAAAAAGCTTCTGCACAACAAAATAAACTGTCAACAAAACAAAAAAGCAACCAAATGAATGAAAGAAGATATTCTCAAACAATAGCTCCAACAGAGGGTTAATATCTAAAATATATAAAGAACTCATACAAGTCAACACCAAACAAACAAATAATCTAATTAAAAATGAGCAGAGAACCTTAACAGACACTTCTCCTAAGAAGATATACAAATGACCAATAAAATTATGAAAAGATGTTCATCTTCACTAGATATTAGGTAAATGAAAATCAAAACTATAAGGACATAGCACCTCACACATATTAGAATGGCTATTATCAATGAGACAAGTAACAACAAGTGTTGGCTAGGTTGTGGAGAAGAAAGAACCCTCATTGCTGGTGGGAGTGTAAACTGGTATAGCCATTGTGGAAAACAGTATGGAGGTTCTGAAACAATTTAAGAATAGAGTTCCCATATGACCAAGCAATCCATTTTCTGGGTATCTCCCTGAAAATGTTGAAAGCATTTATTTGTGTTGATATGTGCACCTCTATTACACTTATTGTAGCATTATTCACAGTGGCCAAGACATAGAAATGACTGAAGTATCTCTATAGATGACTGGATAAATAAAATGTAGTAAATATATACAATACTACTCAGTCATAAGAAAAGATGAAATACTGACACTT
This sequence comes from Ia io, assembly GCA_025583905.1. NCBI lineage: Eukaryota > Metazoa > Chordata > Mammalia > Chiroptera > Vespertilionidae > Ia > Ia io. Next base: position 36,001,263 of record JAJQQW010000003.1, read on the forward strand.
GGAAGAACATATATAGATCTTGAGAGTACATTGCTCAGCAAAATAAGTCAGATGGAAAAATTGAAGAGTCATATGACATCACTCATATAAGGGATATAATCCTGAAAGCAACACATGAACAAACAAGACAAACAAACAAAAGTTCATAGATACAGATAATAGTATGGTGGTTTCCAGAGGGAAAGGGTGGAGGGTAGTAGAGGAAGGGTAAAGGGGGTCAAATATACTATCAGACTGGAGAATCACATGACATCTATTAGTTTTGATAAATGGCTAAATATTTTATATCTACAATCTGGTAATCGATTTATTTTGTATATTTTAAAAAATAGCAAAGACTATCTTTTTATTTAGTTCTCTTGACCTACAGTGGATTATATTAATTTTTCTCCCTATACTTATACATGCAAAATATTTGAACTTTTTAAAAATGATTTGGATAATTTTTTTCAAAGCGTGCTATGTCTTAATCATACACTTCTTCTCTGGAATATTCAACATTTAGCCTTGTACATAATAGGCTTTCAGCAAATATTTATTGAATTCAATAGTTAAAAAGGAAGGTAAAGGAAATAGTTGGAATCTTAGCGATATTTGTGTTCTTGTGTATTTATGGAACTTTTCATTAAAAAGTGTCACCAACAAATTATCTTATTGCCATCCCTCTAATAGACACATGAGATATGGAAAGAGTAGCAGGTGGGATTCCAGTTCTGACATTAAAACTGAAGACCTGTGTAAAGTTTCTAAGAATCAGATTCCTCTATTTTTTTAGTACAGTGAATAGAACTAGTTGGAGCAGCAATATATTTGATTCATCTACAGATGAAGCAAACGTCTCACAAACAAAGGTGTCAGCATGGATCAGAATCAATAACAACCACCAAGGAGTCAAAGCCTTCTCTAGCATGTCACTCATCAGGACACTGGGGGGAAAAACTTCATTGGGCTGTGGAGATACACTGCAAAAAACGTGGGAAAAGACATTTTATTTGTTTGCATATTTTAGTGCATTATAAGTGAAAAATGATATTGTCATTTCTGAGGTTTAGCTAAATTAATGTCTCATATCATATTACTTGCTCTACTATATAGAGTTTGCAAATGATCCTTCATAAGTTCTGTTCCACATATGCTTTTGATCATCTATATAAAATGACTGTGATTAGGAGTATGCTTCTGCACAATGTGTCCTTGAGTGACAGTATATGTAAGTGGATTATTATGAATATCAAATTGAAGATCATTTTCTCTTGGGAGAACAAGAAGAGAAGGTAGAAGATTATTAGGTAGATGGGAAAATAAAAGTAGATAGAGGTCAAAGATAAACTTTATCCAATTGCCTCATATGCTTTCAATTTTTTGACATGATAACCTCATAATGAGATAATGAAACTGTTGATAATACACAAAAAGTCAGCATGAGAGTTATCTAGCAAAAATGAATTTATTGGGTGACAATAGGAATTGTAGTCCAGCACCTGCAAACATAGTGAACCATGGGCATGTCAAGAAAATTGGGAAAAACTATTATATACAAAGAGTTCCTCTTATTGTGCTTTGAGATCAGCGTCAGTGTGACAGCTCCCCTTTCTAGCCTTCCTACTTCACTTTAAATGAGATTTCTGTTTACTCATTTTAAAATTAACTTCACTTATCCATAGTCCAAACATATGGCATATGTTTTTGTGTTAGGGTGGTTAAAATAAGATATACATTTCAAATAAAATTATATAAAAATTTTAGCTATTGTTTTGCATATATTTGACATATTTCCTAGATGCTTCCCATATATTATCTTTTTTTCCTTACAGTGATCCTATAAGGTAAGGATAATGAGGTGGAGGTGAAAATAGTTTGATAGCATGTGGTAGTCCAGAGAGTCAAACACGGGTCTACCTTTGACTAAAGATCATACTACCTAAGAAATATGACATTGATTTTCAAAGAACATACTTATATTTTATCCAAAATATATATCTTGGTATACATATTCCAGGTTATCCTTTTCTGTTATTATTTTACTACTAGTGGCCTGGTGCATGAAATTCGTGCATGGGGGGGTGTCCCTCAGCCCGGCCTGCACCCTCTCCAATCTGGGACCCCACTATCTCCAGCCATATAAGAACCCTATATAATAAAAGCCCAGTATGCTAAGTGTCTGGTCATCCGGCTGTTCATTGAATCAATCAAAGTGTAATATGCTAACCGGTGGGGTCCCTTGGCCTGGCCTGTGTCCTCTCACAATCTGGGACCCCTCAGGGGATGTCGGAGAGCCGGTTTTGGCCCAATCCTGCTCAACGCAGGAGCTGCCCCCTGGTGGTCAGTGCACTCCCACAGGGGGAATGCTGCTCAGCCAGAAGCCAGGCTCATGGCTGGTGAGTGCAGAGGCGGTGGCGGTTGCCTCTCTCACTTCTGCGTCAGCATTAAGGATGTCCGACTGACAGCTTAGGACCGCTTCCCACGGGGAATGGGTCTAAGCTGTCAGTCGGACATCCCCCGAGGGCTTCCGGACTGCGAGAGGGCACAGGCCAGGCTGAGGGACCCCTCTCCCCCAAGTGCACAAATTTCATACACCGGGCCTCTAGTGATTTTATAATGCTTAGTTTATGACTAATAATTTAAAAAATATACATATCAGCTTATTTAATTTGCAATAGAGCTCTATGAAGTTGGAAGCATTTACTCAGTACTCTATAAACAAAGGAAATATGCATAATAGATAGATCAAAGCCAAGGCCATGCAGTTAATAAATGATAGAGATAGGGTATGAACCTATAGATCAGTTTTCAAAATCTGTGTTCTCATCATTATACTATACATTTTATTTGTCTTTTTCTTCCTTCCTAAACTAAAATGTAATTTGACATGATATATAACCATTGATAGTTTAATCTACAACTAATGCATAATACCTTTCTGCCTCATCTAACAAATAAATTTGTTGTAATAATAAATGTGGGGGCAGATCATAAAAAGTGCCACTGTATTTTAGGCACTTTATTGCATTATTTTACAGATTTAGTAATGGAATTTAGAAGACTGATGATTTTACAAGTCACATATGTACTAAGTAACTAAGGGACATATCCAATTCTAAAATCCAAACCACTTCCACCTGAATACCTGTCATTCATGAAATAAAGCCAGATATTATATAGCATAAAATATATGCATGACATATTTTTTTAAATAAGAGAAAAAATAAACTTATATTTTGTAGAAAATGATAAATACCAGTTGTTGATATTGATGCTGTTGAAATACACATAACAGTTGGCACACTTTTTTGTAAAGAGCGAGAGTGCAAATATTTTAGACTCTGTAGGCTATGTAGTCTTTTGCAACTTCTCAGTGTTTTTTTTTATAGTGCAAAAGTAGTCATAGAAAATACATAATATGAGCATGGGCTGTGTTTCAATAAAACTTTATTTCACAAACAGATGATGAGCTCAATTGGGCCCAAGGGGTAGTTTGCTGGAATAGGTAAATACCTCACATTTTAAGCCTGGGTTTTTTATTGTTGTTGTTGTTTGTTTGTTTGTTTGTTTGTTTTAATGCAATATATGTTAAACAAAAAATCAAACAAAAATGTTCTCATTGTCTAAATGAAATATTTCTTAAATAATAATACTACAAATAATATTTGCATAGCACATTCTACTTGTCTTAAGGACTCATGACACTCTTATAAGATCTTTTTGAAGCAGGTACATTTTATTAGTAAGAAGTTAACTGAAATCTCCAGGAATAAACATCTAATCAGCAGTGAAGATGATGTCTGAACCCAGTCAATCTATCACCTGGCTTTGCCATTTTAACCATTACACTCTATGCTGTCTTGACTAGATCCATTGACCTCTTACTTCGACAGGCAAGGTTGGTTAAACTTTAATCTCATCACTACAGACATTAAGGTTCAATAAATCAAATCGTTTATTTATGGCATTGCTTTTCTTTAATGAAATATAGATTATTGTGTATATGGAAATAATTTCTTTTCATGTGAGAGGATTAACACTTGGTCAATAAAACTTATATTACAAAATATTTATAATTTTATCTTGAATTATACTTAAGACTAGAGGCATGGTGCATGAAATTCATGCACGGGGCAGGGGGGTGTCCCTCAGCCTGGCCTGCACCCTCTCCAATCTGGGACCCCTCGAAGGATGTCCTACTGCTAATTTACAGGGATTGGGCCTAAACCGGCAGTCGGACATCCCTCTCCCAATCCGGGACTGCTGGCTCCTAACCACTCACCTGCTTGCCTGCCTGCCTGATTGCCCCTAACCACTATACCTGACGCCCTGCTCGCCCCAAACTGCCCCCGCCACTGGCCTGCTCACCCCCAAATGCCTCCCCTGCCAGCCTGCTCACTCCCTACTGCCACCCTGTTGGCCTGCTCGCCCCCAATTTCCCTCCCCACTGGTCTGCTTGCCCCCAACTGCCCCCCTGATGGCCTGCTCACTCCAAACTTCCCCCCCTGTCCTGATCACCTCCAACTGACCCCCACTGACAGCCTGCTTGCCCCCAACTGGAACCCCTGCTGGTCTGCTTACCCCAATGGCCCCACTCCCCACCAGCCTGATCACCCACAACTGCCATCCCATCCTGGTCTGATCACCCACATCTGCCCTCCCCTCTTGGCCTCTAACCACCTCTACCTCAGCTTTGCCACCATGGCTTTGTCCAGAAGAACATCCGGAAGGTCTCCTGGAAGGTCTCCCAGTCTAATTAGCATATTACCCTTTTATTAGATAGAGGCCTGGTACACAGGTCAGGGCCAGTTGGTTTGCCCTTAAAGGGTGCCCTGGATCAGGGTGGGGATTCCCTTGGGGCATGGGGAGGCCTGGGCGAGGGGTCTGTGGTGGTTTGCAGGACGGCCACGCCCCCATGGGGTGAGGGTCCCTGCTTGGGGGTGTGGCCAGCCTGGGTGAGGGGCTGAGGGCTGTTTTCAAGCTGGCTACAGCCCCTTCAGGGTGGGGGGGGTCCCACAGGGATGCCTGGCCAGCCTGGGTGAGGGGCTGATGGCTGTTTGCAGGCTGGCCATGACTCCCGGCGATCCAGGCTCCCAGCCCCTCCTTTTTTTCTTTTCTTTCTTTTTGTTCAGCGCCTCCTTGAGCAGAGGCCAGGGCCAGGTGGAAGCAAGTATCTGGGATTTATTTGTCTTCTGTAATTGAAACTTTGTAGTGTTGAGCAGAGGCCAGGGCCAGCCAGGGCGGGCAGGAAGCTTGGCTTCCTCCATTGCTGGGAGCAACCCAAGCCTCCTGCTTGCTCCAGCTCCGTGTGGCCGCCATCTTTGTTGTGCTAATTTGCATACTCGCTCCTGATTGGTTGGTGGTGTAGCAGAGTGATGGTCAATTTGCATGTTTCTCTATTATTAGTGTAGATTATTTACAAAAATAGTCTTAATTGACATTGTAACTATTATATATATGCAAAAGACACATAGTTTTAAATTATTAACTTTAAATTGTTCAATTCTATAAGGTTTGAAGTGTTTCCGTTTTGTAGGTGAATTCCTTGGTCACATAGTGTTCATTCTTTACTGTTTTATGAAATGGTGTAATCATACATTATATTAAACTACAGAATAGAAATAAACTAACTATTTGATCTTTGCAAATAATTTTTCATCTTCAAATAAAGGTTGGTTTATGTCAATCTACATTTAAAATGATAAGGCATGTGAATATTATTATTAAAGTTGGTAACAAGAAAATTTAAGTGTTAAGAAAATATTTTATGTGAAAATAGATATTTGAAATCTACTAAACTTACATCCTCTTTAATATAATAATCTGTTATTGTCATATATGGGAACATTTCTTTTGTTATATGATAATTCATTTTATGTAAAAATTTTTAATATGTCATGTCCAAATATTCAATTTACATCTTAAGGTGACTACATAAAGATACTTTGACTTTAATGTCAATATTGATATTACATTTAATTGAAAAGTCCTGTAAAATTATAAAATTTTTAAGTATGTATCCTGAGAAAAGAATACTTTATTTCAACCCAGATTATAAAAAAGCAGTTACTAAAAATGAAAAAGCAAATTGTGTAATATAAAACTTTTACAAAATACTTTGTTTTTCACATTACTCAATATTTTTAAAATAGATGTTAATTATACAATTATGTTAAAATCCTCAACACATTATCCTGGGAAGGCTTGGGGAAAAATCCAATAAACTCCCTTCAGTCTAAATTGCCATCAAGGGATCAGAAATGTGTGTGTCAGTATGTTCAGTATTGTAGCCCAGGGGGACATAATACTTGCTATGTGTGGGGAAGAAACAGCAGGACTTTGCCGTAAAAAGGAGACAGAGGGAAAACTTGTGATCACAAAACAGAAAAGCATATTGCTGATAAGATGTAAGTGTTAGAAATTTTCTACAACCTCAAGCTGTTCTTCTCCCAACAAAAAACTCATTCTAATTTACACGAGGCAATTTTAGTTGCACAGCTAGAAAGAACTGTGAAAAATGAAATTAGTTGTTCTTTTACTAGGGATGATTCATTGCAAACTTCTGAAATGCTCCCGTCTTTTGAACTCTTAAAATAGCTGATGCTAGAATTGCCTTATAAAATTATTTATTTTAAGAAAGGGAGAAAAGTTGTTGTTTTTTAATGCATATGAATGCATTTTTATTCTTTTTCATGATAAAACATTTTCCATGAAATTCATATACGTGGATGAAAGAAAGATTAACCCAGACTTAAGATGTTACTTAGAATCTACAGCCTTAGCCTTGCACTAATGAAAGTTCCACTGTCAACTGTAGAAGGACCACTCTCTCTTATTTATTCTGAAAGTTGGGTATAAACGAGAGACTTCATGAAGGAAGTGATGCATAAGCAATATATTACATCCAAATCACCTTCCGGCTTGGCTTATCATTTTTGTGTTGTTTCTTGACCCCGAATACATAGATTTGTCACAGTGACATGTAAGGAAAAACTAATGCTATTTTTCAAAGTCCATGATATTTGTAACAAAATAAATTTAAATTAAGAAGAAAAAAAACAATTGAATCAAACCAATTGTGCTGAAATAATCCTATGGACTGTAATATGAACTGTTCCTATATAGGTATTATTTTCTGGAAATGACTCATGATTGTCTACAGTGCCTGACATGGATTACTTGTGGCTCATGATAATTCCAGTTAGGCTCATTCTTTCTCAAGGCCATAAAATCCAGAGGAAACTCATGTGTAGCTGTGTCAAAAAAAAAAATGAGTTTTCTAGATTTAAATGAGTTCACAAAAGAAATCAAGGGGATTCTGATTTTCATTTACTTATTCTACTCAGCCTAAATTGTAGCCATTGTATTTACATCAGTAGACTTTTTAAACTATAATGATTTTAAACAAACTTTTAAAGTGACATTCTTACTTTTGAAACTTCCTTATGGACCCTTTTTCTCTGCTGTTTCCTTTATTAATTTTTGTACGTATTGCATCTATTTATATCATATGCTGGGGACACTTTCTTACCACCTGGTGATTTTGATATCTTAGATCTAGACATTACCACAGATAAATCTATTTTTATATGTCTAAAGAAACCTCCTCAGCAACAGTCTGAAGGATGAACAAAATTGGTCCTTTCTCTTTCTTCCTTTCTTCCTCTTTTCCCTTATTCCTTTTCCCCTTCCTCCTTCCCTCCCTTCTTTGCTCCCTTGTCCCTCCTTTTTTCTTTCCTACCTTCCATTCATCACTTTCACTTCCTGAGGCCCATGCTGCAAATGCTTTGGTTGACAAGGCCTGCTTGCATTTGTTAATTCCAAGTAAATTGCATTAGGACTGCTGTCCTGGAGGAGGAGAATTTCCCGCCTCTACCTTTTTTAGTTCTTATGGCTGGACTAGCAATAAAATAATACAATTGAAACAACATAAGATTAACAGGAAAAAATCAATTTAATACATGGCATAGGAGAATCACAATATGATGCTCAGATCACAAAATGAGGTTCAAAGAAATTATTGAATCAGTAGCTTTTAATACTTTTTGTTAGACAAAGAAACGATAACTGTGAGAAATTGATAGAGCAAAGAAAATTCATGCTCATTAGAAAGTAATCTAAGCAAGGTTTGGATATTTATCAATGAGGAATTTAAACAAAGCACTAAGTTAGAAAAGAAGCAATGAAATTGGATTACGCAGACTTTTTGGCTCAGAGTTGTTTAACTATAAGGAGTGTTTTCCAGGTAACAGGGAGGTCACCTTGCACCTGTCACAAGGGAGATTTATTTTCTGCATTCAAGCATACAAGGAAGGATCATGGTGCCCTTCTGGCACTGACTGCTGGTTAGGTAACTTTCATTCAAAGTAGTCACTATGCCATTGTGGGATATTCAGGGATGGCTTGTCTTGGGCTTCCACACTGGAGAAGCCCTTACATAAAATATCACATGGTGGTGGGACCATGGATGGTGGAGGCAGGGACATTGCAGAACATGTCCAAATAAAAAATGATTTAAGGCTTGAAGTTTGGCAACCTGGAAGTTGAAAGACAAATTCACATAAAGGCGGCAGGGAAGTGCAATGATGAAAATATATCTCTATCATCAACAAATGAACAAATGATAAGTGCTAGCAAGGATGTGGTGAAAAGGGAACTCTCGTACATGTGCCCTGCTGGTGGGAATGCAGATCGGTGCAGCCACTGTGGAAAAGAGTATGGAGTTATCTCAAAAAATTAAAAATGGAACTCCCATTTGACCCAGTGACCCCACACCCAGGAATATATCACACAAAATCAGAAATCAGAAAATATCCCAATCAGAAAGAATATATGCACCCCTATGTTCATTGCAGCACAATTTACAATAGCTAAGATTTGGAAACAGCCTAAGTGCCCATCAGCAGATGAGTAGATTAGAAAACAGTGGTATATCTACACAATGGAATACTATGCTGCTGTAAAAAAAGAAAGAATTCTTACCATTTGCAACAGCATGGATGGAACTGGAGAGCATTATGCTAAGTGAAATAATACAGTTGAAGAAAACTAAGTATCACATGATCTCACTCATTTTTGGAATATAATGAACACAATAACCTGATGAATAAAAATAGATCCAGAGAAAAAGTAGCATCAAACAAACTGTCAAACCTCAGAGGGAAGGTAGGGGAGGGTGGGGGTAAGGGGAGAGATCAACCAACGTTCTTCCATGCATATAGTGGTAAACATAATCAATGGACACAGACAATAGGAGGTGAAAGCCTGGCCTGGGGGTTGGGGGCGGGCTCGTAGAGGTCAATGGGGGAAAAGGGCACATATATAATACTTTCTACAATAAATAATTAAAAAAAATATATATATATATATATATATATATATATATATATCTTCAATAATTGATGTTGGCCAATACGTTATGGAGAGATATTTTTAAAATCTACCTATTCTAACATAACTTTACACAAAAATTATTTTGAATAAATTAGTGATTTAAGTGTGAATGGTGAAACAATAAACACTTAGAGGAACAAATGGGGAAAATGATTTTGTCAAGTTGAAATAGGCAAGAGATACTTAACAGAATAAAGCATACCTTGGGTTTATAGAGATGGAGTATGTAACAGTCATACATTGCTGGGTGGCTTACAAATTGATAATGCTTTTGGAAAACTCTCAGTATATAACATAGATGATTGATGCTATTTCATTTGGCTTCTGTCTTCTGTTTTGCCATCTGCTAAAAAGTACTTTGTTTTTCCTTCTACTAAATATTCTTATTTTTATAAATTTTTAAGGTTAATTCTCTTGAGATGGACTTTTTTTCCCCTCTCTCTATACTTACTTCCAGACTAATACAATTTAATCTTATATGGGTAAAATTTGATATATATAATAATGATACCACATTTACGTTTCATCGATGTCCTCTTAACGCAGACAATTGCTGGTGGGAATGCAGATTGGTGTCCTTATAATATATATATAATTATATATATTACAGTCCTATTTTATGATTGTTGTCCTGGTGTAATTATGACTATTTCCAAACTCTTTATTACCCTTTGGAAATTTCCTCCTTCCTAAGTATTTCTTGTTTTAATAAACAACTACTCTAATAATCTGTAAGTCATAAACTAACATTTGACTCCTCACTTTCTCTCAACATATCTAATACGCCTGGAAACTCTGTTAACTTATCAATAAAATATATATTTAACATGAATATTATTCTTCATATTCACTTCCAAACCCTGATCTAATTTATCATTATTTTTCACCTAAAATAGGAAGTCAAACTTCTTGATCACTCTGCTTTCTCTCTTACTCCCATAAAGCTCATAAATGATAAAAAATCAACTTCTGACATAATTTATGGTATAACACTGAATTAGTACTGCTGTGGAAATGTTATATAAATACAAAATATAAACTTAAGTAATTGTTACTTTAATTTACATTTATTTATAAATATATAAATAATAAAAGTTAGATATTGAGGTGGATTAAAAATGGCCACACCTTATTCGCTGATGCTTCCATAATTGATAGAATGCCTTTTTCCTTCTTGTATCTGAATTGTCCCTCTGATTAACCTTTTGCACTCGGATGTCGAGTGTGACTCGTCACGGTTAGCATCGGTAGCAGCTCGTATGTCGAACCACACTCGACACGTAGTTTCACCGCGGGGGGAAGGGGGGTTTTTGTCTATTTTTTCAGTATCTTTTCTTATTTTTATTAGCATAGAAGGACAAGTAAAATGTAAATGCCGTCTCAACTGATGCCACCACCTAAGCTTATCTTTTGCATAGGCAGCAATCTTGAGTAGGAGGGTCCAAGGCATGAGTCATTGCATCATGCCTTTTTGAGCTTGCATCATCTTCGCTTGGTAAAGAACCTTCCTTATCTTTTCCTCTCCTAGGTTTGTTTAGGTTTCTATTAGCATATCACAGATGTTGTCATGACACAGGGTTTAGTTGGATGATTGGTTTGCCCCCTAGCAGTCGCACATTCTGAGTGAATTTCCCCTCCTCAGGATGGATAAGTTTTCCAAAGACATAGAAAGCAGCGATGATGAATTTTACTTCGAAAACGAAGAAAAAATTGAAAAATGTAATAGTGACGCAAGTGAGTTCTCCGAGGATGCGAATGGAGATGATGAACAAATCGCTGGTCCTAGTGGAAGTACAGAAAGGAAAAAGTTCCTTGCTTTGCCCAAAGATCTGGCTGAAAGTACTGACAGTGACAGTGACATTGAATTCATAAAGGCAAAAGGAAGACACACAATTGTTTATTCGAGTGAGAGTGATGGAGATATAGGTGATATCATTGAGAAATCGGGTATAAGAGCCAGTGAAAGTTACGTTTCTAGAGGAAAACAGGAAAAAGAAAAGTGGACATCTACATCTGTGAATGACAAAGAGCCTAGCAGAATCCCTTTCTCCACTGGTCAGTTACATGTTGGACCTCAAGTTCCTTCTGGATGTGCCACACCAATAGACTTTTTTCAGTTGTTTTTTACTGAGACGTTGACAAAAAATATAACAGATGAGACAAATGAATATGCTAGGCATAAAATTAGCCAGAAAGAACTATCCCACCGATCCACTTGGAATAATTGGAAAGATGTGACGATAGAGGAAATGAAGGCTTTTCTTGGTGTAATACTAAATATGGGTGTATTGAATCACCCCAACTTGCAGAGTTATTGGTCCATGGATTTTGAATATCATATACCATTTTTTCGATCTGTTTTCAAAAGAGAAAGGTTCTTGCAAATATTTTGGATGTTACACTTGCAAAACGACCAAAAGTCAAGTAAAGATTTGAGAACAAGAACCGAGAAGGTAAACTCCTTCTTGTCATACCTTGAAATGAAATATGGGAGAGATTCTGTCCTGGAAGAGAGATTGCTGTTGATGAGGCTATTGTTGGTTTCAAGGGAAAGATACACTTCATCACATATAATCCTAAAAAGCCAACAAAATGGGGTATTCGTTTATATGTCCTCTCAGATACAAAATGTGGTTACGTACATTCATTTGTCCCTTATTATGGAAGAATAACATCTGAAACGTTGGTGAGATCTGATCTTCCTTTTACTAGCAGAATAGTTTTAGAGCTTCATGAAAGATTGAAGAACTCAGTACCTGATTCTCAAGGTTATCATTTCTTCACTGACAGGTATTACACTAGTGTCATTCTTGCAAAGGAATTGTTCAAGGAAAAAACACACTTGACAGGGACAATAATGCCCAATAGGAAAGATAATCCACCTGTTATCAAACATCCAAAGCTAACGAAAGGAGAGATAGTGGCTTTCAGGGATGAAAATGTAATGCTTCTTGCATGGAAAGACAAGAGGATAGTCACAATGCTCAGTACATGGGACACTTCAGAGACTGAGTCTGTGGAAAGGAGAGTGTGTGGTGGTGGGAAGGAAATAGTTCTCAAACCCAAGGTCGTGACCAACTATACAAAGTTTATGGGGGGTGTTGATATAGCTGATCACTACACAGGCACATACTGTTTTATGAGGAAGACTCTAAAATGGTGGCAAAAATTGTTTTTCTGGGGGCTTGAGGTCAGTGTTGTAAATTCCTATATATTGTACAAAGAATGCCAAAAAAGGAAAAATGAAAAACCGATAACGCATGTGAAATTTATTAGGAAACTAGTACATGATCTTGTTGGCGAATTCAGAGATGGTACACTAACTTCCAGGGGTAGATTATTATCCACTAACTTAGAGCAATGTTCAGATGGAAAGCTCCATATAATCACACCTCACCCTAACAAAAAACACAAAGATTGTGTTGTTTGTTCTAACAGAAAAATCAAAGGAGGAAGAAGAGAGACGATTTATATTTGTGAAACATGTGAATGTAAACCAGGTCTTCATGTGGGTGAATGTTTCAAAAAATATCACACCATGAAAAATTATAGAGATTAAAATTACTCTTTGAATGTATCAATAATTTGAAATATAAAAAAATCCAAATAAATAAGTTTGTATGAAAAGAAACTCCAGTTTTTTATTCTACTGCTGTGCTTTGTAAAATCTGGGGTATTTAAAACATTAAATCCTGAGTAGAATAAAGGAATCGAGAAAAAAGCAATGCAATGAGATGACATTGGGTGATTTCTGAGGCTCAGTGACAGGGAAACTCCCAGCTTTCATGTATCTTGTTTTAGAACTCTGTTTTGCTCTTATAAAGCCCAGTATGAAGGACCACATGGAGAAAGAGGCTCAGTCATCCTAGCTGAGGCTCCAGACCCCTGAGCACAGGAGTGAAACTATCTTAGACATCTTGCTGCAGCCAAGTGCAAGGTGGCCTCAGCCAGAGGAATGAGCCCACGCAAGGTCACCAAAAAATCATGTTTCCAACCCCCCAAATTATGGGGTTTAGAGGTCATTTGTAAAATAGCAATAAATATCTGACACAGTCCAAATATATTGGGTGTCCCAAAAAATGCATATACACACTTTGAATAATTATAAAGGCAGTGTTTATTAAAATTAATTTCATTTTCAAAATTGAGCTATCAGCTACTACAGTATGCATATATTTTTGGGGGGACACCCTGTATATGTAGATAGATAAGTAGATAGATAGATGATAGATAGATAGATATATAGATAGATAGATAGATAGGTAGATAGATGCATAGATACATAGACACACATATATATACACATACATACATACATACATACATACATACATAGAGTGTGAAATATGATAAAGTGAAAATCAACTGACATAGGGGAAAACTTAACTAAGTACAATATATTAGAAAGGAGGAAAATTTCAAAAATAATTGTTAAAGAATATATAATTAAGCAAACCATAATGGGATTAAAATTTTCCCTGGAAATATAGTCATATTGCTGCTTTTTTACCCTCTACTTTTTTTTTCCTTGAACTTCCTTTTACTCTGGTTGTGCTCAGGTTCAGAAACTATGTAATTACTTTTCTCTTGTCTCTATTTTACATTCTTAAAGACACATTAAAGATTGAATTACTAGGCAAAACATTTGACCTTAGTAATAATGAGAACATTTTACTTTCACTTCCAATCAATCAAGTCTTGCCTTTTTCTCCTTTATCACTGTCTTTTAGATTTTTCTCATTAGGTTAATTAAAAAAACGAAGAAGATATAATTACATGGCATATATAAATGTGTATATATGTATCTACATCTATATATGCCTATAGTTGTATATATAATTTAATTTAAGACCATGGTTTTGAAAGAGACATTAAAAATTGATTGGTCTCAATTAAGCATTAGTCCATATGAATGTTATTAAGTGATAAAAAGTTAATTTCTGTAATATGATCATTTATCGTATATATGCCACAATCATATTTTCTTATTTCAATAAATGACCTATTATTTTGCTAATGCGGCTGGTCAGGGACTACACAGTGAGAATTACTGTATTACATAGATTTTATGAACAACTGGAAGTAAAGTAGTTACAGGTATGTAAAATCTGGACAAAAATAATAATCCTCTCTAATAAAATGGTAATATGCAAATTAGCCATCACTCTGCTACATAAGCCACACCCACCAGCCAAGCCACGCCCACCAGCCAATCAGGGTGAGTATGCAAATTAACCCCAGCCAAGATGGCTACAGCCACAGAGAGCAAGGTTTCCCAGGTAACAGAGCAAGCCAAGCTTTCCATAGCCTTTGCAGGCCTAAGCCTCCACTCAAGCTACAAAGTTTCAATTATTGAAGGTAAACATATTCAAACAAATGGTGGCAGATTGGAGCTTGAGAGAGCAGGCCAGGGTTGCCGGCAGCAACAGGGGAAGCAAAGCTTTCCGCACACCCTGGCGGGGCTCATCCGCTTAAGGTTACAAAGTTTCAATTGTAGAAGGTGAATTAACTGCCACAGAAATGGCTGCCAGCCTCGGAGGGAGCAGCAGGCTTGGCTCCGCTCCAGGCTACAAAGATTCAATTGTAGAAGGAAAATAAATTCCAGATACCAGGGCCGCTGCTTGGGTTGCCAGGGGGCATGGCCGGCCTGCAAACCACCACAGGCCCCTAGCCCAGGCCGCCCCATGCCCCAAGGGAACCCCCAGCCTGATCCGGGACGCCCTTCAGGGCAAACCAGCTGGCCCCCACCCATGCACCTGGCCTCTATCCTATCTAATAAAAGAGTAATATGCAGATTGATCATCACTCCAACACACAATATGTCTGCCCCCGTGTGGTCAAAGATCCTGCCCCATGTGGACACAAGATGGCCACCACAAGATGGCCAGCAGGAGAGGGCAGTTGGGAGGCACCCGGCCTGCAAGGGAGGGCAGTTGAGAGGGACCAGGCCTGCAAGGGAGGGCAGTTGGAGGTGGTCAACCCTGCAGGAGAGGGCAGTTAGGGGTAACCAGGCTGGCAGAGGAGGGAAGTTGGGGGCAAACAGGCTGGCAGCGGAGTGTTTAGGGGGTGATCAGGCTGGCAGGCAGAAGCGGTTAGGGGCAATCAGGAAGGCAGGCAGGTGAGCAGTCCTGGATTGTGAGAGGGAGCCAGCAGTCCTGGATTGTGAGAGGGATGTCCGACTGCCCGTTTAGGCCCGATCCTAGTGGGATCGGGCCTAAACGGGAAGTCAGACATCCCTCCAGGAGTCCCAGATTGGAGAGGGTACAGGCTGGGCTGAGGGACAACCCCCCTCCGTGCACGAATTTTGTGCACCGGGCTTCTAGTTAATTATAAAAGGCAAACAATTACATAAAAAGTAATAGTAAAAAACTATTTAAAATATCTATAATGATGTAAACACTTAACTATTATTATTTTTAAGTGTGATATTTGGACATAGAGAGGTTATAGTGTAACAATTCTCAGCAACTACTAGTAAAAGAGAAAATAGCTCTACAAGTTTACTATTGAGAAAGTTGACATAAATAAAACATTGTAAAAATATATATCTCAACTTCAGTTAGGGAGCAGGATAGAATATGAGATTAAGGTGTTATGAGTGTACTCTTTGTTATTAAAAATAAATCAGTTTAATTTTTATTTCTGTGCATTTATAAGGGGAGACAGATATATAGAGATGTATACATGAAAAGATATATACGTAGATATATAAATACAGATACAGAGATAGAAATAGATATAATTATAGGTAGCTATATCTCTGTATATGTTTCTCTTACATATGTAAATATGCAATTATAGATCTATATAATGTAAATATATAGAGAAATATACACATATATTAAAATATATATCTATATCTATAACTATAGAGAGAAAGATACATACATATTAAATATATATTTATATATTCATTTATAAAGAGATATACATACACACATTTTTTCTATTTGTTCTGTTACTCTGGAGAAACTTGTATACAACTTGTATTGATCATGTTTTAATCAGCCATTGATCCCATATACAATTAAACTCTAAAATGTTATGTCACTTTAGAAAATACTTTAATTATTAAGGAAAGTTGATAATATTTGTTCTAGATGACTTAGAAATTTTATTCATGAGATATCTGAATGTCGAATAATGTAATTTGTAACATGACTTGTAGTAGCCTCAGATTAGAAACAGCTCAGATGTCCAATGATCACATATATTTTATGTTATATTAACACAATGGAATATTAAAATCTTCAAAAATGAATAAATTCCAGCTATATATAATAATTGCTTAATGTAACAAACAATGTTATACACACACATGACTAAACACAAAATAATGTATCCAGTATGATTTTAGTAAAATAAAATTTGAGGCTGCTACATGCATACGTGATAAACAAACAAACAAATTAAGACACTAGTTATCTCATGGAGGAATGAAGAGGGTGCTTATCATAAGGGAACACTCAGCAGGGAAAGGGACAAAATATATCTTGAGAGCTATCATTGTTCTATTTCTTAAAACTGGGTCCTATTTAACCTTGTGTTTGCTATATACATATTTATAAAATTATTCTTGTGCTTTTTATACACTTTTCTTAATATTTCATATACCATAATAAAATTTTTAATAATCTGTGTTGCAATATAATTTCACTTTAAGAAAAATAGATGTACATAAGGAGGGCTTTATGATTAAAAAATCATAGCCAAGATAAAAAGAAAACAAAACCATTTTTAAAGTCTTGTTCACATGAATTTATTTTGTAGATGTGCTTTCAGATATTTCAAGATCCTTCTCACTGTTTAGAGAGGATAGCAAATGAGTAAACGTTTGATTATGTTTTTGCTCAACATCTTTTACCATGAAAAGTTATTTTTAACTCTTCCTTATGTGGCAAATGTAATAACTAAATATCCTCAATCTAAAGAGTCTCCATAAGCTCTAAGGTATCACTTTATCCTTAATCTAGATTGTAATTTCTTCTGAGAATATTTGTTTTACTGTGGTTGTGAGTTACCATTACAGATAATTGAGATATCAGAATAGTATTTTAAAAAAGAGAAATATTCAGATACACAAATAATTCTAGTATCTGATCAAAAATAAATAACTGTTGGAATAAGAATGTGTTCCACAGATGGGGAATTTTACCCCTGTCACTACTGCCATTTGTGCTGCACCGCCCAGTTGGGTCAGGCAGCATGCATCCCCAAAGTAGAAAGGGACATCCTTGCTTCTCCGGTTGATCCCAGTAAATTATGTCTTCTGAGTCCCATGTGTTTGTGTTCCTTTTTTTCCCACCCCATGAATTGTGTATTAAATATTGTTGCAGTTGCAAAAATGGTTTTTCTTAAAGTACCACAAAGAAGAGCAATTATTAGTGTACTCTGTTTGCTAAATAATCCTACTGCCAAATTGTGATGTGAAGACAAATCTATAAACACAGAAAATCCAAGGTATGAACATATCTTTCCTACAGATTGATAAAATATCTTGCTATGAGACCTATTGGGGAACAAGAGTGGGAAAATAGTATAAAAGCAACCTGTTTTATATGAAATCATCACTAGAATATAAAAGATCCATCTAGGAAAGTATTCTAAAATACTTTCTACGTTCAGCTATAAAAACATGAAAAGTACTGAAGTCCTGAGCATTTTTAGACCTAAATGAAAATCAAGGAATACATCATAATGGATCTTGTAACAATAAACCTGAAAGGTTTTGATTACAATAAACTCCCTTGAAGAAAACTTTTTCCCCTAAATGTGACACATAAGAGTGAACTTCACAGGATTTTGTGTTAGAAAAAGAGAGTGAACTTCTTAAGATTAGGAGAATAATAGCAAGGGTTGCATTTCAGTACTTCTAAAGAAAATTGTTGGCTGAAATAGATTTTGTACATTGAGTCTGCCAGAATGTATTGCAGTTTCACAGGTGTTAGATAGATAACTTTAATGTGACTAGTCCCACTCCCAGTCACTCAAGTCAGTTTGAAGAAGTATTTGATGTATTCCCAAGTGCTTACCCTTTATATTTTTCTGTGGTTCATGGTGATTTAGCACAATAAAACAATAGAGTCTGATTTTCTCCAAACTTCATTACAGCAGGCAATCTTTATGACATAGCACTGGGGGATACACTATTCTGTCCTCTTTTCACAGGCCCACATCACCTCCAAAATCATAAGGCACAAGGGCAGGTGGCTCTGTGCAATCTCAGCAGAAGTGCTGTGTGAGATTTTTTAATAATGAATTCTAATTAGATAGATTATTTGTTCTGCATACTTGGTTTCTCTGAGACCGTGATGGGAGAACTGTTGAGCAATTTTTAAAAAGTGGAATTGGCTACTACTGCTACAGAGCCTTTTCTGTACTTCGAACTCCAGTCTTACATGCCAGTGAAGTACCCACAAAATGCACTAATGCATAATAGTCAGTTTAATTTTGAATAAGAACCCATGTTTTCTATTTGGTAAGCCATTATTACAACATGAGGGGGGGCGGGGAGAGAAATCACAGTAACTTTAATCCCAAACATGCTTACATCAACTCCTCTCTCAGTGCCAGGAATACAATTATTTTCTCATAGGCTATGCATTCAACGTTTGGATTTTCAGCAGGATTTCCTTTTGTTTTGGAGTGCACATAGCCCTAAGCTAGTTTTGACAAGTGGAATTCTACTTTCAGGCAATGCTCTTTTTTAAAGTGTTTAACCTCAAAATTAAGAATACAATGTAATTTTTCAGGTACAAATCATAGTACATCTGACATGCAGGATTATCTTTAATCAACAGATCATAGAATTTATGTCACCTAGGGTTTTAATTTTAAGCCATATTGCCTCTCCACTCAACCTCTTTAATACTATTGCTCATTTTTATATTACAGATGGAAAAGTGTAGTGCAGAGATATAAAATAATTGCTATAAAGTTGCAAACATATTAAGCAATCTGCCCAGGATTCAAACCCAGGCATGTGACACTAGAACCAATGTGTTTGGCAATTATGCTTGGTGCCTCAGCAGTGTGACTGTTGGTTTTGTGTATTTATTTAGATCAATGTAGCTAATAATTATCACTCATGACATAACTATTTCAGATATGTTAGGCAGAAACATATTGGTAAAAATATTGTGAAAGGTATTAATTGTTAAAATTTGATATCAAAAGGAAAGATCATGCCTTGATAAAATGTTTATCAAGGTTTGTCCCTACATGAGTAGGTCCCTTTTTATTTGAATACTAGGGGCCCAGTACACGAATTCGTGCACCTTGAAAGAAACTGAGGGCCATGAGGCTATGGTGGGCACAGGGTCAGGTCTTGGCCCATCCTCTGTGCTCCTGCCAGACCCCTCCCACCATGGCCCCCATCCCCTGTCTGCCAGTAGCCCCGCTCCCAACCCTGATGCTCCCATGCACTGACAGTGCTGGCCCCCCTTGCACCCGCTAACAGTGCAGAGAGATTGGGGCTGGTGCCAGCAGCGGGTGTGAGCAGGGCCAGCGCCATCAGCGGGTGAGAGCAATGGCTGCTGCCCCGATCACCCCTTAGGAGCAGGGGGAGGTGGAGAAGCCCTCAGAGGTGATCGGGACTAACTTTGGGCGCTGTCAGCGGGTGCGAGCAGGGCCAGTGCCAGTAGCAGGTGTGAGTGCCAGGCAGGATTGTGGTGCACGGGAGCAAAGAATTTTCAGTAACTACCAGAGGCTTGCCCTGATGACAGCAACTGGCGCCCTGCCTTGGTCTGGCATCCCTGCTCACCTCTTCCACCACCCCACCGCAGCCGATGCCCACCATGTTCCACACTCTGCCGCCTGCTGCCAACGCCCACCATGTTCCGCATGTGCCCCCTGGTGGTCAGCGCACATCATAGTGACCAGTTGTTCGGTTGTTCTGCCATTTGGTCTATTTGCATATTAGCCTTTTATTATATAGGATGCTAAGTAAAAAGAATAGATTGTAGTATTAAAAGTACTTGGTGATCAAATTAGAATCACAAACACATTGATTTTCAAATAAATCCAAGACAATGAAAGGAAGTGATAGAGTAGGACCAAATGATAAAAATAAGGATGTTGCAAATAAATTAAAGCTAAAATAGGCAAAATCAATTTTTTTTTCTTTTCAGCTCATAGTGTCCTAATTAAATGTAATTGTTTTGAGTGACTTTCTCATAAATAAATTTTTTTCCAAAACTTAAAATAAAAAGAACCTAATTAGATGTGGATAAAAAATGTACAGAGGATCTGAAAAGACACTCCACCAAAGATGATATACAGTTGGCAAATCAGTATATAAAGAGATGATCCGATCATGTGTCTCTAGGGAATTTAAAATTAAAAGAGTAAAATGAAATCCCAATAAACCTATTATGATTAGAAAATCCAAAATACTGATTTTACAAAATACTGACAAGGATTAGAGCAACAGGAACTCATTCACTGCTGATGGAAGTGTAAAAAGATATAACCATTTTGAAGATAGTTTCACAGGTTCTTACAGAACAAATCATACTCTTACTATATTATCCAGCAGTTGCACTCCTTTATGTTTACTCAAATGCATTTGGAACTTATGTCTGAAAAAGAACTGCGCAAGATTTTCCAAAGTAGCTTTATTCATAATGGTCAACAATTTTAAGCACCCAAGGTGTTCCTTTGATAGGTGAATGGATAAGTATTTTGTGGTATATGTGTAAAACAAAATATTATTCAGTGATCAAAAAACAAACAAAACTATTTAGCTATATAAAAACATGACAGAGTCTTAAATCCATATTGCTAAAGAAAGGAAGCCCATATTAAAAGGTTGCATGCAGTATGATTACAACTACATAACACTCTGAGGAAGGCAATCTATGAATACAGTAAAAAATATACATATTTTAGCCACAGGTTTGGTAGGAAGTAGAGAGAAATGAATAGGAAGACCACAAGGGATTTTAAGAGCAGTGAAACTATTGTGTATTATACTTCAAGGTAGATAAATGTTATATATTGTCAAAACCTATAATACGCAATACAGAGATTATACCTTAATATGAGCTATGGAATTTAGTTAAAAATAATATGTAAACATTAAGCTGGTTGGTTGTAATAAATGTACTACACTAAGGCAAATGTTAATAATAGTTAAAATTGTGGGGTGGAGTGTGACGGATTTTTCTGTAAACCTACAACTGGTAACAAATAATAAAGTTTATTAATTAAAAACAAATTTAACAGTAGCTATGAATTGTCAAAAGAAAAAATAGCAAATATTAGGACAGATCAATACTAATCATGCAAGCTGAAGAATGGACTTTAAAGGATGGAGAAAATGAAGTGAGATTCTGAGAAATGTGGGAAACCATCAAAAGTAACAATATACACGTGACGGGAAACCAGAAGGAAAGGAAAAAGACAAAAGAATAAAACAAACAAAAAGACTATTGGAAGATATCATGGTAGAAAAATTCCCAATGTATTGGAAAACAGTAACATACACATCCAGGAAGCTAAATGAACACCAACTGGGATAAATGCAAATTGATCTATAAAATGTTATGTGGGAAAAATGACTAAAGTCAAAGACACAGAAAACATGTTGAAAAGAACAAGAGAAAAATAATTCATCACTTATAAAGTAAGCCAATATGATTAACAGCTTATCTCTCAGCAGATACATTGAGTTCAACCAAGAAAAATACTAGAATAGGAAATAAAAGTAGAGACATCACTATCAAATTTACAGAAATAAAATTTACATGAAAAAGTAACAGAAAGAATTATACAACAGCTAATTACAAAGTTCATATGAAATGGACAAATTCCTTAAAAGATACAAACTGCAAAAACAGAGTGAAGAGACAATTTGACTAGATCTATTATAAATGAAAATTGAATTAGAAATCAAAACCTTCCCACAATGAGCAATGGCTAAGTGGCTCAGTTGGTTGGAGTGTTGTCCCATACACCAAAAGTCTGGGGTTTGATTACCTATCAGGATACACAACTCTGCTGTGGCCTTGGTCTCTGGTAGGGGTGTACTTACGGGAGATAACTGATCAATGTTTCTCTCTCACATTGATGTTTCTCTCTTCCTGTCTCTCTAAGATCAATTAAAACAAACAAACAAGAAAAAAAAAATCCTCAGGTGAGGATTAAAAAGAGAAAAACATGTATCAACAGTGGAAAGCTGAGGCCTGATAGTTTCTCAAGTCTCTACCCATTTAAAGAAGAATTCCTGATCTTAAGAGAAAAGCTTTCAGTTTTTCACCATTGAGTATGATATTTGCTGAGGGTTTATCATATACTAGAGGCCTGGTGCATGAAATTCCTGCACAAGGGAGGGGGGCCCCTCAGCACGGCCTCCACCGTCTCGCAATCTGGGACCCCTCAGGGGATGTCTGATTGCCAGTTTAGGACCGATCCCACAGGGATCCCTGCGGGATTGTGCCTAAACCGGCAGTCGAACATCCCTCTCGCAATCTGGGACTGCTGGCTCCTAACCACTGGCCTGCCTGCCTGATCACCCCTAACCACTGGCCTGCCTGCCTGATCACCCCTAACTGCTTGCTTACCTGCTTGATTGCACCTAACCGCCTCTGCTTTGGCCCCCGCCACTGCAGCTTCATCCGGAATGACGTCCCGAAGGCCATGCGGCTGTCCAGTCTAATTAGCATATTATGCTTTTATTATTTTAGATGGCCTTTATTAAGTTGAGGTAGTTTCCTTCTATTCCTATTTTATTGAGTGTTTTAATCATAAATCGATGTTGTATCTTATCAAATGCTTTTTCTGCATCTATTGACAAGATCATATGATTTTTATCCTTTCTTTTGTTAATGTGGTGTATTACATTGATTGATTTGCCAATGTTGAACCATCCTTGTGCCTCTCAAATGAATCCCACTTGATCGTGATGTATTATTTTTTGGATGTATTATTGTATTCAATTAGCTAGTATTTTGGTTAGGATTTTTCTGTCTGTATTCATCAGGAATATTGGTCTGTAGTTTTCATTTTTTGTGTTATCTTTGCCAGGTTTTGGCATCAGGGTTATATTGGCCTTGTAGAATGTGTTAGGAACAAGACAAGGATGTCTAGTCTCACTACTCTTACTCATCATAGTACTGGAAGTACTATCCAGAGCAATAAGACAAGATAAAGAAATAAAAGGCATCCAAATAGGGAAGGAAGAAGTTAAACTGTCACTTTTTGTGGATGACATGATGTTGTATATAGAAAAACCTAAAAACTCTACCAAAAAAACTACTGGAAACAATAAACAAATACATTCAAGTGGCAGGATACAAAAATCAATGTGCAAAAATCCATTGCCTTCCTATATACCAACAACAAAACTTCAGAAAAAGAAATGGAGAAAACAATTCCTTTTCCAATAGCAACCAAAAGAATAAAATACCTAGGAATAAACTTAACAAATAATGTGAAAGATCTATATACTGAAAATTACAAAATGTTATTCAAGGAGATTGAAAAAGACATAACGAAATGGAAAAATATCACGTGTTCATGGATTGGAAGAATCAACATAGATAAAATGGCCATTTTACCCAAAGCAATATACAAACTTAATGCAATCCCCATCAAAATCCCAATGTCATTTTTTAAAGAAATAGAATGAGAAATCATCAGATTTGTATGGAACCACAAAAGACCCAGAATACCCAAAGCAATCCTGAAAAAACAAACAAAAAAAAAATCCACAAAAAACAAAAACAAAATAAACAAACAAACAAAAATTGCTGGTGGTATCACGCTACTGACTTCAAAATATACTACAGAGCTACGATAATCAAAACAGCATGTTATTGGCAGAGAAACAGATACACACATCATTGGAACAGAATAGAGAGCCTAGCTATAAAACCACACATATATGGACAGATAATTTTTGACAAATGAGCCAGAAATACACATGGGAGTAAAGATAGTCTCTTCAATAAATGGTGCTGGGAAAACTGGAAAGCCACATGCAGAGGAATGAAACTGAATTGCAGTTTGTCCCATGTATTAATTCAAAATGGATCAAAGACTTAAACATAAGACCCTGAACTATAAGTCACATAGAAAAAACTATAGGTACCAAACTTATGGACCTGGGTGGTAGAGAACATTTTATGGACTTGACCCCAAAGGCAAGGGAGGTAAAGGCAAAAATAAATGAATGGGACTATAGCAAACTGAAGAGCTTCTGCACAGCAAAAGAAATGGACAAAAAAACAAACAGGCATCCAATCAGATGAGAGATGATATTTGCAAACAGTAGCTCAGACAAAGTTTTAATTTCCAAAATATATAAAGAACTCATAAAACTCAACACCAAAAAAATAAACAATCCAATCGAAAAGTGAGCAGAGGACCTGAAGATACACTTCTCCCAAGAAGACATACAAACAGCCAATAGATATATGAAAAGATGTTCAACCTCACAGGCAACCAGGGAAATGCAAATTAAAAATACAGTGAGATACCACATTACACCAATTAGAGTGGCCATTATCAACAAGACAAGCAACAAGTGTTGGAGAGGTTGTGGAAAAAAGGGAACCCGCACTCACTGCTGGTGGGAATGTAGACTGGTACAACCACTATGGAAAGCAGTCTGGCAATTCCTCAAAAAATTAAGAATAGAGCCACCACATGACCCAACAACCCCACTCTTGGGTCTATACCCGAAAAACTGAAAATCATTTATACACAAATGTATATGCACCCCTGTGTTCATTGCAGCATTATTCACGGTGGCCAAGAGTTAGAAACAGCCAAAGTGCCCTGCGATAGAGGACTAGATAAAGAAGATGTGGTATATATGCACAATGGAGTACTACACGACCATAAGAAAGGATGAAATAGCGTCATTTACAACATGGATGGACCTTGAGAACATTATGCAAAGTGAAATAAGTCAAACAGAAAAAGCTAAGAACTATATGATTTATTAACTCATATCCTATCTAATAAAAGGGTAATATGCAAATTGACCATCGCTCCAACACACAAGATTGCTGCCCCCATGTGGACACAAGATGGCCACTACAAGATGGCCAGCAGGGGAGGGCAGTTGTGGGTGATCAGGCCAGCAGGGGAGGGCAGTTGGGAGGGACCAGGCCTGTAAGGGAGGGCGGTTAGGGGTGACCAGGCCAGCAGGGAAGGGCAGTTAGGGGTGACCAGGCTAGCAGGGGAGGGCAATTAGGGGCAATCAGGCCAGCAGGGGAGCAGTTAGGCATCGATCAGGCTGGTAGAGGAGTGGTTAGGGGGTGATCAGGTTGGCAGGCAGAAGCAGTTAGGGGCAATCAGGCAGGCAGGCAGGCAAGCGGTTAGGAGCCAGCAGTCCTGGATTGTGAGAGGGATGTCCAACTGCCCTTTTAGGCCCAATCCCACCAGGATCGGGCCTAAAAGAGCAGTCGGACATCCCTCGAGGCATCCCAGATTGGAGATGGTGCAGGCTGGGCTGAGGGACATATACACCCACCCCCGGTGCACAAATTTTGTGCACCAGGCCTCTAGTGTAGAATATAAAACTAAAAGTTATGAACACAAACAGCAGTGTGGTAGTTGCCAGCAAGAGGAGGGTGGGGGAAGAAAAGGGTCCTAATATGAGGTGACAGGAGAAGATTTGACTTTGGGTGGTGGGTACATTGTCCTATATACAGATTTTGTAAATTAGTAATCCACACATGAAACCTATATGTTCATGTTGAGTAAAGTCATTCCAATAGAATTAAAAAATAAAATGTAAAAAACAAACAAAAAATAAGTAAAGAAGAACTAATTCAAATTATTCACAAACTTTTCCAAAGAAAATACAAGTAAAACTTCCCAAATCACTTATGAGCCAGCATTACCTTTAAAATCAGGAAAAATACAAGGGGATCTTCTCTTACCAGTTCTACTCAACATTGTATTGGAAGTTCTAACCAGGGCACTTAGGAAAGAAAAATAAATAAAAGGCATCTAGATTGCTCAGGAAGAAATCAATCAATCTCTACTCACAGATCCCATGGACTAATGCATATAGAAAATTCTAAGAAATCTACTAAAAATAAGACTAATAAATTATTTCTAAAAGATTGAAGGCTAAATAATTAATATATGAAATCACTTGTATGTCTGTATACTAGCAATAAACAATCCAAGATGAAATTAAGAAAATAATTCTATTTAAAATAATTTCTAAAAAATTCAATACTTAGCAATAAATTTAACATACATAGTGCAAAAGATTTAATTTGGTCATAACAAGGAAGCATTTGGAGCCAATTAGTAAAAATAAAAATATTCTCCACGGAGAGACTTATAAGGAAAGTCACACATGGTCTTAAGAAAGGACATACTGACAAACAGCAAGCTTTCCACTGAGATGTAAAGGAGGCAATATTTTTAAAGGCTTTGATATTAGAAAATAGTTTTTTCTTTTAATTTATTTTTATATTTTTAATTGATTTTTAGAGAGAGAAGAAGAAGGGAGATAGAGAGAAAGAGAGGGAGAGGGGGGGGAGAGAGAGAGAGAGAGAGAGAGAGAGAGAGAGAGAGGAGAGCCAGACATCAATCAGCTGCTTCCTGCATGCTCCCTTCCCCGGGATCCAGCCAGCAACCTCAGGCATGTGCCCTGACTAAGAAACAAACCCTCAAACTTTTGGTGCACAGGAGGAAGTCCCACCAACTGAGCCACACAGCCAGGGCAGAAAATAGTATTTCTCAATGTGGAGTGTTAATCTCATCATATTTATAGAATTAATTCATTAATTTTATACAAAATATCAATAAAATAAACTTGAAATTTTATTTAAAATGTATTGTTACCTTATATAAATATAAACGATTTGGAAAACAAATAATTGAAAAATGAGCACGGCTTAATAGTGTCATAAGGCATGTGATGATTTTGTTTTTGTGGTTATTAATCTTAAACTGACTGCAACATCATGTTAAGGTTACAGTAACAGATGGGGGATTTCCTTACAAAGGACATCTAGCTTCACAATGCAATAAATTTATTTGCCTCAAGAAAATATATGGTAGGTCAGAAAATACAATCTTTGGGGGCTTCTTAGTCATTAAGAAAACATATGAAATTTCCCCTGGTAAGAATTCCAAATAATTATTTACTCTAAATTTTTTAGAGAAGAGTTAAATCTATGGTATGGGGGGTAGGAAACAAGAAAATTGCTTAGAACACTCCAGAAGTTTTATAGTGTTTCTATAGGGGGAGGGGACAGAGATTACAAAATACAATCAAGTATCAACAGGAGTGGTCAATAGTTATTTCATTTTTCCTTGAAAGGATATAATGCTGCTATCTAAAACTCTTAAGAGAAAATATTTTTGTGTCTGGCATAATTTCTAAAAGTGGGTATATTTCAAACCATATCACATATGCTTAGAATAGGAATCTAGTGTATATTTCAGTTTCATTCATTATTTAAAATTTATATGAAAATCAAAGCTGCCAATCTAAATTAAGACTTTACTTTTGAAATAGCATGAGGAATAAAAATTTAAATTTTATTTTAAAATTTACATGGAGGAAATGCCAAATGCACATAATAAAATGGTTTGATTCTGAAGGTCAAATTTACCATTCATACTCTGATAGAGTGAGCTTAATTAAAATATAAAGAAATCATTTATTAATGATTTTAGTTCACATTAGTGCCTTTGACCTTAGGCTAGCCTCAGGCATCTTTCAAACGACTTGCATGAACAGACTATGCATACCAAAGTCAGTTCAGCATTGCATATCATTTCTCTCAGAGAGGTGCTTCTCAGTGGTTTTGAACAATACAAGTGACCAAACTGCCTGAATGTTGACCAGCTCCTGTTTAATCATGTACTGACCACAGCATTGATGGTCCATCCTAAAGCTCGTAGTGTTTAAGTACCTAAAGAAGATAAATTTATAAGTTCAGTTAAGAACATCAGACTTTTCACCATGGCCAGTGATCCCAGCAGTTAGGGCATCAGCCGGGGCACCAGAGGTTTGAGAGTTCGGTTCCTGGTAAAGAGCATGCACCTGGGCTGCAGGTTTGATCCCTAGCCTTGGTTGGGGTGAGTGAAGGCAGCAACCAATCGATGGGTCTCTCTCACATCCATGTTTCTGTTTCTCTGTTTCTCCCCATGCCCCCCCACACCCCCAATCTCTCTCCCTTCTACTCTCTCTTAAAAAATATCCATGGAAAAATATATATTCAGGGATGACCTAAGATGGCTGTGCTCTGACAGGAGGCTGAGTGCTCCTGCTCCCAGCTATGGACTGGATTTACAGCTAAAATACTGCCTAGTCAGCTTGAAAAAAAAAAAAAAAAAAGTATAGTTGATTGGAAATACTTTATCTAAGGATCCCCGAAGAAACAACTAGAGACTGGTGAGAGAGTGGGCGTTGCGGAAAGGGGGCCTCCCCTGGAGCTGGTGCTGGGCTGAGAGGCCAGAGTGCCAGTAGTTACAAAGCTCCCTCCCCGGGAAGGTGGCCTCGCTTCCAAACGCAGGGATTTCAATCCCTGAACAGCATAGACAGGGAGAGCCCGTGCAGCACTGGGCAGTGGGATCCAGTGAGAGAACACGCCTGATGCTGGCAGCCCCGGCAGGAAAAGATTCACCCTGGGCTCTGAGTGCCAGACAGGCTGCGCCACAGTTTATGGCCCCAGAATAGACAGGGGCCTGTGGGCTGACCCAGCAGTGACCTAAAGGGGCCCCCTGCATTCCTGTACGGAGCCCCAGAAAGCATCTAAACTGGGTGGCGCTGAGAAGGCAAAGAGGACTCTCTTGACCCGTACTGAAGAGAGGTGGGAATCTCACCCCCAGCTTTACTGAGATCAACTGGGCAGAGAGACAGGAGGCCCTCATGGGGCTAACTTTGTAATCCCCAGTGCTTAAACCTGAGGTGCAAGGGTGTCATGTCCTGGCAAAGCAGGTTTTCTGTTTTGTTTTGTTTTTTGTTTGTTTTTTCTTTGTATGATTTTATTTTGGGATGGCATCCACTGAGAAGAGTTATATTGGGGAGACAGACCAATGAGAGCTGGGCTTTGTGTCTGCATTGTGGAGAGGCTGACCTGAGCACCCTATGCGTTCAGCCAGCCAGTACTGGGAAAAGTGGGGTAGAGTGTATCTACCTCTCCTGCAGGCTGGGAGCACTTCCCCCAAAAGGAAAGGGGCTGGGCCAGGCTGTCTGAAACCCAGATACTCACACTGTGCACAGTTCAGGGTAGGGAGAACAGCTCAGAGGAGGACACACCAAAGATAACACCCTCAGGGGCTATTGATTGGGACCAGAAGGAAATGCTTAGCCCTCTTTTGGGGGCGGGGCAGGAAGCATGCTCACCAGAGATTGTTTTGATCAATTCCACTGAGCCCAGGACTGCCCATACAGAAAAGGCAGCAGGCTGTATGCAATCTGAGCCTCCATCAGGCCATTTTAGGTGAAACTAGAGTTGGGAGATATGGTAGAGACTGAGGAGTTTGGCTTTGAAGCAGAGATTAATTTATCCACAGTGAGGGCCTGACAGTGAAATCTCTAGGTTAGGGGCCCACTAGCATTAGGTATGCTAGCCTGCCTCCACCCTAAAGACTCTCTTCCAAAAACACTGAAGAAAGACCAGGCAACTACAGGGGGGAGGCAGAGTAGCTGATAGGTGGAGGCGATCCTCAGAGAGTCTCAGACCCCCCAGCTGTAACAGGAACACTGAGAGCCAAACTTGTACAGCTTCTGACCTTGGAGGACACAAAAGTACCTCCCAGAAGACCTGAAATCTGCATACAAAACAGTGAGGCTCAGGCAACACGAGCTGTCCAGACAAACTTCACTTGGCTGGCTTTTACAAAAGTTTTTGTTTTGTTTTGCTTTGCTTATTTGTTATTGTTGTTGTTGTCTTACAAATATTTTCTCATTTTTCTGCTTTATTGCTTTTATATTACTTTTTTTCCTTTTATCTCTTGTTTCTTTCATATCTCTTTTTGGCCTCCTTCCTTTACTTTTTCTTTCTTCTTTTTCCCCCCATTTTATTCTTCTTTTTTTAAAAATATACTTTTCTTAATTTCAGAGAGGAAGGGAGAAGGAGAAATAGAAACATCAATGTTGAGAGAGAATCATTAATCAGCTGCTTCCTGCATGCCCCCCACTGCGGGGGATCGAGCCTGCAACCCAGGCATGTGCCCTTGGCCAGAATCAAACCCAGCACCCCTCAGTCCACACACCTACACTCTATCCACTGAGCCAAACTAACTAGGGCTCCCTCATTTTCTTTGCCATTCTTTCCTCTGCTTTACCTTTCCATCTCGTTAGCTTTGCATAACCATTTTTTCTTTCACTGTAGTCTTTCCTTTTTTTTTTTTTTTTAACCCATTTTCCTTTTCCTGCTCTCTACTGTTATTTTCTGCTCTTCATTCTTTCATTCCTGAATCTTTTTTTCTGCTCCCTTTATCTTCCAGTATCCTCTTTATTTTTTTAACTTATTTTTTTTTTTTACTATTAGCAATATTATCCTTTGTCTTTCTCTCTCTCTCCCTCTCTCTCTCTCTTTCACACACACACACTTTTACCTTAGTATTTGTGTTCTCTCTTCTCTTTCATAATTCTGCTTTCTCTTGGGTTGTTTTCATTGTTGTTGTCAGGATATTTTGTTTGTTCCTTTTTGTTTTCTGTCTGTTTTTGTTTTGTTTTGCCCTGTCAGCACCTGTAAATCACCACACATGACATGGTAGTGGCTGAGTCTCACGGTTAGGCAACCTGAGAAGACAGCAACAGTCAAGATGCGATTACAACAGGAGAGCCCAAATAACTCATAAAAGGGACATACCAATAGCATACAGCTCAGTAGTAAAAGGAAACCACACAACATTTACTACAAAAGCCCACCCCACAAAGACTGGGAGTCATAGCAAGTTTATCTAATACATAGGTACAAACACAAAGAAACAAATAAAATGAGGAGGAAAAGAAAAAACAAATGCCTAAACTAAGGAAAAGGAGTTATCACCAGAAAAAGAACTAGATGAGATGGAGGTAAGCAAGTTATCAGACATAGAGTTCAGACCAATGGTTATAAAGATGCTCAAGGAAATTAGTGAGACTACAAGAAATTTAATGTGAACTTCCTGGAACTTAGAGGGTACTACAAGGAACTTAGTGAAAGCTATGTCAGCATGGAAAGAGATATAGATATTATGAATAAGAACCAGGCAGAAATGAAGAATGCAATATTTGACATCAAGAATATGCTGGAAGGAATTAAAAGCAGAGGATGGAATAAGTGAATTAAAAGGTAAGGCAGGAAAAAACACTCAATCAGAGCACCAAAAAGAAAAGAAAAATACTTAAAAAGCACGAGGACAGTTAAAGGGAACTTTGAGACAACATCATAGAGGTACCAGATGGAAAAGAAAGTGAGCAGGGATAGAGAACCTGTTGAAAAAAATAATTACAGAAAACTCCTCTAAACTGATGAAGAAAAAAAGCCACACAAGTGCAGAAAGCACAAAGGGTACCAATCAAGATAAACCTAAAGAGACCCACTTCAAGACACACAGTAATTCAAATGGAAAATGTTAAGGACAAAGAGAGAATCTTAAGGACAAGAGAAAGACAAGACAAGGGGGCTCCCATAAGGCTGTCAGGTGATTTATTAATATAAACTCTACAGGCCAGAAGTAAATGGCATGATATATACAAGGTAATGAAAAGCAAGGATCTGAAACCAAGACTACACTATCCAGCAAAGATTTCATTCAAAATAGATGGTAAAATAGTTTCCCAGACAAAACAAAAACAAACCCACACACAACTAAAAAAGTTTATTACCACAAAACCAGCATTGCAAGAAATGTAATAGGGACTGCTGTAATAATAATAAGAAATAAAGAGAGAGAGAGAGTAATGTAGGTATAAAGAATTTTTAAAAAGCAATAAATAAGTACCTATCAGAGAGAAAATGGCGGCCAAATAGGCAGACCTTTCTTGCACCTCCTCCCAGGGCCAGACTGCAAATAAAACTAAAGTGGAGAACATACACTTGGAATTACCAACTGAGGTCCAGTTGAGGAGGACACATATACCAAGGAAGGACAGAAAATACCTGGAAACTGGTAGGAAGGGCGAGGTCACAAGAGGGTCTGACCCAACTTCCTTGGGTGGCAGGCTGAGAATGAGGAGGGATATCTCAGCTACAGAAGGGTCATTTCCCTCAGAATATTGAGGTCTGGAACCCAGGCTGGGCACCACAGGCCAAGGCCATCAAAGCCAAGACTAGCAGCCCAAGTAACATCCAGATGTGAAAGTCAGCAGGGCTGCTGGCCATTGTGTATTCTGGCGGCAGTATATTGGAGCCAGCTGGTTGAAGAGAAAGCCTCAGTTCCTTGTGTGTGTGTGCGTGTTTCAAACCCAGACAACAGGAGTTTCATTTGTAACTATTCACCAGAATCTTTGTTAGAGGGAGGGTGATGTGGACTTGAGGTGCCTAAGGAGAGACCTGTATGGGAGAAATTAGGGGGAGTCCTGCAATTGATTATACCCCACCCCCAAACAAAAATGGCTATTTTTCCTGAAAGGAGCTAGCCACTCCCAGAAGCTGAAGCACATAAAAAGAAAAAAAAAGAAAAAACCCCACTATAGATGGTACTGCTCAACCCACCCTTAGGAAACCTGCCAGCCACATCCTACATCTTGATCTTCTGCAGAGGCCAAACCTATAGGTTTGAACAGTCTCAGAAAGCTTCAGTGACTGAATTGAGGGTGGAGCCATCTGCCCCAGTATCTCGGGAACCTGACTGGTGCTTTCCCTGCATGGGAGAGCTAATAGAAACTCCAGGTTTCCAGCTGATCCCACTGGACTGCATAGGAGGATCTCTGCCCAGCCTGAGGCAGAGTAATATTCTGGGACACTAGCAGAAGAGTAGCTCTGGGACAGGGAAACACACCCACCACTTTCCTTGAAATCTCCTCACAGGAGACCCAGAGGTCTAGACTCCCAATTCTACCTAAAGCCATTTCAGAAACAGACTTTTGAGTGATTAAGATTGACAGCTAGCTGGCAAGTAAAAGCAGTGGAGGCAAAATTCTGGGGAAGTTTGCTGATCCAGCCCTGGGCCCCATGCCGCTAACAAACCTGTTTTCCAGGACGGCTTAACCCCTCCATGTTCAGCCATTTCGGAAAACAATATGAAGTTTCTTCAAGAAATTATAACTAGAGCCACCATATGATCAAACAACCCCACTTCCAGGGATATACCCAAAGGAAATTAAAGGATTGCAAAGATTATCTGCACCCTCCGTGTTCACTGCAGCATCATTCCCAGTAACCACAATATGGAAATAACCTAATTGTCTGCCAATCAAATGAATGGATTGAAAACTGTAGTTAGTACACACACACACACACACACACACACACGCACAATGGGATATTTTTAATCCATATGATGAAAAAAATCATGCCAATTGGGCAACATAGATGAACCTGCAGGACATAAGCTAGGTAAAAAAAACAGACTGTATTATCTAGTTTATTTAAATACTGTATT
Source organism: Ia io (assembly GCA_025583905.1). NCBI lineage: Eukaryota > Metazoa > Chordata > Mammalia > Chiroptera > Vespertilionidae > Ia > Ia io. Next base: position 36,035,157 of record JAJQQW010000003.1, read on the forward strand.
AATATTTAAATTAATATTGTATTATCTCACTTAGATGTGAAATACAAAAAAGTCAAATTCACAGAAACAGAGAATAGAATGCTTATTGCCAGGGGTTCCAAAATGGAGAAAATGAGATGTTGGTTAAATGGTAGAAATTTTGAGTTATTAGATGAGTGCATTTTGGGGATCTAATGCACAGCATGGTGATCTAATGCACTTAATGATACTGCATATTATACTTGAAATTCGCTAAGATAGTAAACCTTAAGTGTCTTTACCACAAAAAATGGTAACTAAGTAACTAGTGATGGATTTGTTAATTAATTTGAATGTGCTAATATTATCACAAATATGAATATTAAATCATCTTATAGTACACCTTAACTATACATAATTTTATTTGTCAATTATACCTCAATAAAGCTGGACTATAAGGAATATATAGCTGTCTTATTATCTGGTTCTCTATCACAAAAACTCCTTTAAAGAAGTTTGAAGAATTATATTAGGTTTCTTAAATCTCTCATTCTCCATTATATACATGTCACTATATAGCTGAGGTTGGAAAACATTTTATTAGAGGCCTGATACACGAAATTCGTGCAAGGGGCTCAGCCTTCGCAGCCCCGGCTGCCTCGTGGGCCCACGGCCCCGCCCACTGGTCATTCCGGAAGGTTGTTCTGCCATCTGGTCTAATTACCATATTAGCTCTTTATTATATGGGATATATATATATATATATATATATATATATATATATATATATATATATATATATATATATTGATTTCAGAGAGGAAGAGAAGAGAGAGGGAGCAAGAAATAGAAACATCAATGATGAGAGAGAATCATTGATCAGCTGCTTCCTGCATGCCCCCTATGGGGGATCAAGCCCACAACCAAGGCATGTGCCTGACCAGGAATCAAACCATGACCTCCAAGTTCATAGGTTGATGCTCAACCACTGAGCCACACCAGCTGTCTTTTTTTTTTTTTTTCAAGCCATAGAGAGTAAGTACATAGAAGGGCATGATAGTTTCATGAGACCTGAATGGGGCATGGGGAAGGGATTGTATTTATAAAAACAGGCAACCAGTCTATGCTCCATAGTTTGCCAATTTTTAATATATCCGTGTGTCTGGATTCTACAATGATTCTGTTAAATGTGAAGATTGTTGCTTGTGGTGCTTGGTATTAAAATAAGGTCTCCATATTTATACACAACTTATATGTATTTAGCATTATTTTTCTTTTCCTAGAGCTAATTGCCTAACACCAATGAATTAGATTCATTTTGTTACTATGTTGTAACTTTCCTTAGCTCATCTCTTTATTGGGAGAGGCAAATTGCTGGGATCCCTGAGTGTTCTTGCACATTCTTGCTAGGAAAGCTGAAAATACAACTTCCTATCTTGAGAAATGAGGCTATGTCTGGGCCCAGATAAAGAGCCGGCTTGCTTCAACTTACAATGATATTTGTGATTCCACCAGCTCTGTAATCTCTAATACAGTCTACTGTGTGTGCAGGTGTTAACAATGGGCTTTTGGCATTGCACTTTTATGCCTCTGGGGAACTGACACTAATCAACATGAACTCTGCCTACTGCTTTTGTCATGAATAATAAAGTGTTTGTCTCTAAAACAGGAGTCTTGTGTCTTCTCTCAGCATCCTTGAAATGGAATAGGTTCACTTGTGATTTTAAGAGAGATAAAATCTCAGACCCTGCATGGTTCTTAACAGTTTTGGTGACTGGGATGGGCCACTGACAGAGACATAACTTCATAGAAGAGAAGGGATGAAGAGGATAGATAGGATAAGACTTCCCAGAATCAGAGAGTAAATGTCAAGTGTGGGAACGAGAAGGGCCGAGTGAGGGACTTCCACTGTCCTAGCTGTCAATGAATGTGTAGATGCTACATAGAGGTTGAATGGAAACCTGCCTCCTGATTGGTTGTTATTCACTCGCAAAATTATGGAAGGAGGGAAGAAAGGATGCTATCATGACCACAAAGAAAGACAATATGGCTGTGGCGGCTGAGTTAAAGTTCCCCAAAGTTAAAATCAGTATGTTAGCAATAATGATGTAGAGCTTCGAATGAATAAAAAAAACATGTTCACGCGTTGAGCTCCAGTGTGCAGCCCCTTGCACCTGAAAATGCATCCACATTTTTGTCCACTGTAGCTGAGCCTCTCGAAATGTAAATATAAGATAATAAATGTGTCCAGTGTAATAGTCTGCTAGGGCTGCCATAACAAAAAACCACAGACTCGGTGGCTTAAACAACAGAAGTTAATTTTCTCCCAGGTCTGAAGGCCAGAAGTCCGAGATCAAAGTGCGGCCAGGGTTGTTTTAGGTGAGGCCTCTTTAGCTTCTAGGCAACTGCCTTCTCACTGTGTCCTCTCATGGCCTTTCTTTTGTGCGCATGTGGGGAGAATGAGCTCTCTGGTGTCCCTTACTCTTCTTAGATGTACACCAGTCCTATCAGAACAGGGTCCCACCATTTTCACCTTATTTTACCTTTATTTCTCCTTAAAGGCCTTAACTCCAAATACAGACATATTGAGGTTTGGGGTTTCCACATATGAATTTAGGGTTGGAGGGAATGAAATGTAATTCATAGTAACCAGATACAAAATTAATTTACAGGAAAACATATTATTTGTAATTCTGTTCATTAGATAAAACACAACCCTGGTTAACTTCAGCTCTCTGCCAATCCAATGGCTGGCAAAAACGAAACAAAGCATCACTTCCCAGACACACACATCATTTAGACAGTTTTCACTTCAAATGTATGATCAATAATCTTCAGTGGAGCTTTACTAACTCCCAATATGCTTACTCTATATTTTTAGTCCATTGACTCTCTCATTGTTTAAATATTGCCCCTACTTACTTCCAACTCTGACATCCTTCCTCCCACTTTCAATTCCATTTGACAACGATGCTTCTTAATTTACAAAAACATTACTTTATTAGAGGCATCTGTCTACATTTGTGGTTATAAACTTGCCAGCTCTTTTTTTTTGCTGTGATAGATAACAGATATGAGATCCTAGATAGGACCAACCTCTACTGCTCTTTACTAGATTCCATCACCTTTTGCTTTCTTACCCCAGAAATTCTCCCAGGCAGGAATATCCTATCTAATAATAGACAAATATGCAAATTGACCATACCTCCGACACACCAACAAGCCACGCCCACAAGCCACACCCACCATCCAATCAGAGTGAGTATGCAAATTAACCCAAACCAAGATGGCTACAGCCACAGAGAGTAAGGTTTCCTAGGTAACAGAGGAAGCCAAGCTTTCCGCCTGCCCTGGCCAGGCCTAAGCCTCCACTCAAGCTACAAAGTTTCAATTATAGAAGGTAAACAAATTCAAACAAATGGCGGCAGAATGGAGCTTGAGAGAGGAGGCTAGGGTTGCCGCTGGCAACAGGGGAAGCAAAGCTTTCCGCACTCCCTGGTGGGGCCCACCCGATTAAGGCAACAAAGTTTCAATTATAACCCCAACACAAATGGCTGCCAGGGGAGGGAGCCCCAGGCTTGGCTCCGCTCCAGGCTACAAAGTTTCAATTGTAGAAGGAAAATAAATTCCAGATACCAGGGCCTCTGCTTGGGTTGTCAGGGGGCATGGCCGGCCTACAAACCACCACAGGCCCCTCCCTCAGGCCGCCCAACACCCCAAGGGAACCCCCACCTGATCCAGGAGGCCCTTCAGGGCAAACCAGCTGGCCCCTACCCCTGTACCAGGCCTCTATCCTATCTAATAAAAGAGTAATATGCAGATTGATCATCACTGCAACACACAATATAGCTGCTCCCATGTGGTCAAAGATCCTGCCCCCATGTGGACACAAGATGGCCACCACAAGATGGCCAGCAGGAGAGGGCAGTTGGGAGGCACCCGGCCTGCAAGGGAGGGGAGTTGAGAGGGACCAAACCTGCAAGGGAGGGCAGTTGGAGGTGGTCAACCCTGCGGGAGAGGGCAGTTAGGGGTGACCAGGCCGGCAGAGGAGGGAAGTTGGGGGCAAACAGGCTGGCAACAGAGTGGTTAGGGGGTGATCAGGCTGGCAGGCAGAAGCGGTTAGGGGCAATCAGGAAGGCAGGCAGGCAAGCAGTTGGGAGCCAGCAGTCCTGAGTTGTGAGAGGGATGTCCAACCGCCCATTTACGGGCAGTTGGACATCCCTCGAGGGGTCCCAGATTGGATAGGGTACAGGCTGGGCTGAGGGACAACCCCCCTCCGTGCACGAATTTCGTGCACCGGGCCTCTAGTATATATATATATATATATATATATATATATATATATATATATATATATACACACACACACACACACACATATATATATATATATATATATATATATATATATATATATATATATATATATATATATATGTGTGTTTTTATTTGTTTTTACACAGAATTATCTCCATTAGTACATAAGGATAAAAATATTTTTTGTTTTTGTCTTTTCTCCCAACTACCCACTTATTTCTGTCATTTTGACTTCAAAGATTTATCTGAGCTCGTCTTCAATTCATTAAAATATATTTCACCCTCAACATTCAATTCAAACTGCTCTGAACAAGGTCAGCAATTACCTGCACTTTGCCAAAAGGAATGGTAATTGCTTTGCTGTGCCGTTATCCTTTTAAAACTATCTATAAGCATTTGGAATAGCCAATTATTTTTCCTTTGTGAATAATGTATTTCCTTGACTTCCTGGGCAGCTCAATTTATGCCTACATTTATGACTTCATTTTAGTGACCTTTCTGTTTCCTCTTTATTTCTCCCCACTGTAAATGTTTGCATCACCCTAGTGCCCAGCCCTTTGATTATTTTGTTGTATCTGCACTAACTTTTAGTTTATCTTACATAGTCTCTCAATTTTAAACACCATTGATGTGCCCATGACTCCAACCCGCTGAACTCCTCTGTACTTCAGATCAGTGTGTCTAACTACCTCCCTGGCATTTCTCTTTGGATGCCCAGTAGGAATCTCAAACATAGTAGGCCAAATCTGAGCTTCCGTGATGTCTGTCTAACCCAGTTCCTGCTGTAGTCTTCAATCATCACAGCTAGTGGTGACATCATTTTTCTATTTGTAAGCATTTACACCTGAGGTTACCCTTGATTTTTCTCTTTTCTTCACTCCACACATCTGGTCTGTCAGCAACTCCAGTAGTTGTCATTTTTTAAATGTAATTAGGATTTGAATACATCTAACCTACCCCACTGCTACCAATCTGACTTAAATCACCATCTTCCCCTACAAACACTATTTTAATCACCTTACCACTATTCTCCCTGTTTCTATTCTTGCTGCCTTAATCTTTTCTCAATATAACAGATATGGTGACCTTCTTAAAACATCAATTAGATCTTTTCTGCTCTAAGCACTCTACTTGCTTCCTGTTTCTTTCAGATGTGACATGATTCCCATCTTCAATTACTTCTTAGAACACAACATTATACTTTGTCTCACTCTGTTCTAGACACATGGGTTTTCTTAATATTCTTCAAACTTTCCAGTAATGATTTGGCCAATACTTGCTCTTTATTCTTCCTAGAATAGCCTTCCCTTGATAACTAGCTGGCCACTTTTCACATTTAATATGTTCTCTTTGCAAACTCAATTTTTCAGTTAAGCATTTTCAGGCTTTCCTATAGTAAACTAAAACTGCGAAACATACTTTTTTGTTTATTTTCTGTTGGCCTGATGGAGTAACTCTTGTCTGAGTGAAGAAATGTATTATGCTTTGTTTCCGGTTTATTCCCAGTACCTGGAATAGTGCCAGAAACATAATAGATGCCTAAAATTTATTTATTTATTTATTTATTTATTTATTTATTTATTTAATATGCAACATATCAGAAAATATATAATTGGTGATTCTATTTTTAAAGGCAAAAATAAAATTATTTATCCACATTGTTACAAAAGTAGTAGCCATATAATTAAATTCTTAAAAGTCATATTGATATGTATGAGTAATCCATATAAAGAAATCTTAAAATAGTTATATTGTCATAGAAGGGAACAAATTAGTTTATAAAAGTACTTGTCTGAACTTTCATATAAAAATATCAATTTTCTCTAAGGTAATAAAAATATGCTTGAATCCTGACTGATAATACAATTTATTTCAATATTTTTATAGTTATGGTAATGGAATATGAAGGGAAAGAAAATTAATGAAACTACAGAATCAGATAGATGGAAAAATAGATATACACATACATACATCTGTGCCTGTTTGATGTTGGTCTTTAATAAGATATGTAACCTGTAATGAAGCTGAATGCTTAATTCTGTTACTGTACATTTTTCATAGAAAAACTTTCTTACTGAAGGCAACAGGACATTGATCTAGATTCTTTTGCACACTCTGTAATTTGCTATAAACTTACAGCAAAGTTCTTACTTTGTTACGTGGACCTGTTGCTTTGAATAAGAGTGCTATAGAGAACTTATTGCATTCTGCTTTGTGCTGTAGTCTATTTTTTATCTCTTCTAACAGCTTTTTAGAAGTATACTTGCCTTTTAAAACGCATGAATGTATTGTATACAATTTATAAGGTTTGACATATATTCACATTTATGAAACTTCCATCACAATCAAGCTTATGAACATATCCATCACCCCTCAAAATTGTGCATGCCCCTTTGTTATACTTTCCTCCTGCTCCTGCACCCCTAATCAATCATTGATCTGCTCTCTCTATAATTTGCATTTTACTGTCTTTTGACCCAGTGATCTCACTTATGGGAAAATATCCTAAGAATCCCAAAACACCATCAGAAATAATATATATTCATAGCAGCATTATTTATAATAGCCAAGATGTAGAAACAGCCCAAGTGCCTATCAGTAGATATACAGATTTAAAACAAACAAACAAACATACAAAAAAAGATGTGAAAGGGGTTTTGGTCAAAATGGTGTTTTAGGTAAATGCAGTACTCACCTCTTCCCACAACCACATCAAAACTACAACTAAACTACAGAACCACCTAAAATCTGGCTGAATTGAAGTCATACAATGAGGAAATTAAAGAAGCACATTGAGACTGGTAGAAGGGGTGGAGATATGGGACGGAGTCTGGGGGAACCTGTTGGTCCCTCACTCACATGTGGCAGTTTTTAATGGTGAGGGATATCTTTTCTGTGAAGGTTTCCCCTGAGAAATGAGGGATTTTTTTACCTATATCAGGACCCCCAGCCCAATGTTCCAGTGCCAGGAAGAGAAGTCCCTGTAACTTCAGGCTATAAAATCAGTGGGGATTGTGGCTGACCCAGCGGCTGCTAGAGCTCCAGGCAGTACCTCTTAAAGGGCCAGTACATGGACTTACTTGGACTCACTCCATGTGAGCTCTAGTGTTAGGGCAACAGCTTGAAAGGAACTTGTGACATTTGGAAAGGAATTAACTTGTCTGGAATCAGGGTGAGAGCTGGAGGGGCAGCTTTCTCCCAAATAGAAGTGTTGGCAAAAGCCATTGCTCCTTTGCTGAACCCTACACACAACAGAGCCAACAGGCAGGCACCATGTCTGAATCTCCATCAATCTGGCTCACACTTTTTGCCAAGCCCTGGTGATTCCCTGAGACCCTACCCCTCCCTACTTGCAGGCTCATCCAAGCCATTTCCAGTGGCTTTTCCATATAACTGGCCTCTCTTGCCTCATGCTTTGGACTTTCCTAAAATCTCTCAAACAAGGAGCAACTGACCTCAGCATGCCACATACCTCTCAATAAGTAGTCTCAAGCCCAGCACCAGTGGCAGCCTGCCTTGGTTCACAGCTTGGTCTCTCCTGGGCACCTCCAAGCCAAACAAAAGTAACAGCCATCTGCAGATTGTTCTGTAGCTTGTGCCAGGTGGTACCAGTCAGGGCACAGGTAATGGCTGACTTTGCACCTCCTGGGAGGCCCCAGAGCCAATACATCTGGTGGTCAGTATCAAACCATACCAGATCACAGCCCTACCAACTCCATCAGCAACACAATCAAGAAGTTGACTTGGTGAGCACCAAAACCCCACTGAAGCAAGTCCTCCTCCAGAGGGTTGGCTCCTACACAGTAGCCCTTCTGCTGTAGTTGCAGCCGAACTTTGCAACTGATTGCCCTGTGAGTCAATCCTTCCCAGTGATGCCAACATCAGTCAAGGCTCAACTACAATAGAACAGTGCACACAACCCACACAGGGATGCACCTAGAGAGCTCTGCTCAGGGGACTAGGAAGGCTGAGCCACTGGGACTTACAGGACTCCTACTACACAAGGCCACTATACCAATTCCAGGAGACATAACAGCACTACCTATACATAGAAACAAACACAGGGAAGCAGCTAACATGTGGAGACAAAGAAACATGTCACAAATAAAAGAACAGGAGAAATGTCCAGAAAAAGAACTAAATAAAATAGAAACAAGAAAACTATTAGATCCAGAGTTCAAAACAATGGTTATAAGGGTGCTCAAGGAACTTAGTGAGAACATCAATAGCATAAAAAAGGACCAGTCAGAAATGAAGCTTACACTAACTGAAATGTACAATAATTGACAGGAAATGAGCAGTAGAGGACACAGAGAATCAAATCAACAATTTGGAATATAAGGAAGCAAAAAACACCCAATCAGAAGAGAAAAAAGAAAAAAAGAATCCACAATTACGAAGATAGTGTAAATAGTCTCTGGGTTAACATCAAGCATACCAATATTCTCATAAAAGGGGTTCCAGAAGGGGATGAAAAAGAGAGCAATAAATTGAAAAGCTATTTGAAAAAATAATGTCAGAAAACTTCCCTTACCTGATGAAAGTAATAGATATACAAGCCCAGGAAGCATGGAAAGTCCCAAACAAAAGGAACCCAAAGAGGCCCACATATCATAATTGAAATGCCAAAGATTAAAGACAAAGAAAGAATCTTAAAAGCAGCAACAGATAAGCAGTCACCTATGAGGGGCGCCCATAATACTATCAGCTGATTTTTCAACAGAAACTTTGCATGTCAGAAGGGAGTGGCAAGAAATATTCAAAGTGATGAAAAGCAAGGACTTACAACCAAGATTACTCTACCCAGCAAAGCTATCATTTAGAATTGGGTCAGATAAATAAGCTTCACAAACAAGAAAAATCTAAAGGAGTTCATCACCACCAAACGGGTATTACATGTTAAAATGTCTTCTTTAAATAAAGACTAAAAACATGAACAATAAAATAGTAATAAATACATATCTATCAACAATCTATACTATAATAAAAGTGTAATATGCTAATTAATTATATCTATCAACAATTAATTATATCTATCAACAATTAATTATATCTATCAACAATTAATTAATATCTATCAACAATCTATACTATAATAAAAGGGTAATATGCTAATTAGACCAGGAGACCTTACGGAAGTCCTTCCAGATAAAGCCATGGTGGTAGGGCCAAGGAGTGATCAGGACAGGAGGGGAGGGCAGTTGGGGGCAATCAGCTGGTGGGGGGGCAGTTGGAGGTGAGCAGGCTGACAGACAGGCAGAGTGGTTAGGGGCAATCAGGCAGGCAGTCAGGTAAGCAGTAAGGATCCAGATGTCCAACTGCCGGTTTAGGCCCGGTCCCAGAGGGATCGGGCCTAAACCGGCAGCTGGACATCCTCTGAGGGGTTCCAGATTGGAGAGGGTGCAGGCTGGGCTGAGGGACACCCCCTCAGTGCACGAATTTGGTGCACCGGGCCACTAGTCCTATATAATAAAGAGGGAATATGCAAATTGACCATCACACCCTCGCACAAGATGGCCACCCCATGTGGTCACAAGTTGGGCGGCAGGGGAGGGCAGTTGTGGGCGACCAGTTCTGCAGGGGTGGGCAGTTGGGATTGACCAGTTCCTGCAAGGGAGGGCAGTTGGGAGTAACCAGACCTGCAGGGGAGGGCATTAAAGGGCGACTGGACTGGCAGGGGAGGGAAGTTTGTGGCAATCCTGCTGGCAGGGGAGCAGTTAGGCATCGACCAGGCTGCCAGCGCAGTGGTTAGGGGGTGATCAGGCTAGCTGGCCGAAGCAGTTAGGGGCAACCAGGCAGGCAGGCAGGTGAGCAGTTGGGAGCCAGCAGTCCCGGAATGTGGAAGGGATATGCCAGATTGGAGAGGATGCAGGCTGGGCTGAGGAACACCTCCCCCCTAGTGGATGAATTTCATGCACTGTGCCTCTAGTAACATATAAAAGTGCTATCAATGCTCATGTGTAAGTCTTTATATACACATCTGGAGATGCATAATGATACAAACACTTTGAAATAATGTTGGCGATTTTTACAAAAATTAAGTGTATACCTACATTTGACCCAACTATTTCACTCCCAGGTATTCACCCATAGAAAAACAATGGAAGCATATGTGTATGTACATTATTTTTGATCCAATTATACCAATTCCAATATTTTATTGCTATAGATGCACTCATAAATGTGAAAAATTATGTATGTACAAGTAAATTAGTTGCAGCACTCCAATTAGCAGAAGATTAGAAACTACCTATGTACCTATAGATAGGCTATAAATTAATTTGGGGTGCATTAATATAAAGAAATACCATGCATTAAATTGAAAAGTTAGAAATATTTTATTTCTGTTTATTTTATTTGTAATAATGTATTTTATTTTTAATACTTTAGTTTAATATTTACTTAAGGTGATTTTCAAAATCTGAGACAGATTCAGCACACTGTGTGAATAAAACAATGAAATAATTTTGTTGGGATACAGATTATTATTCAATAGTAAAATTATTTTTCATTGCTTTGATAAAGCCTTACCTAGAGTGCTAAGTTTTATGGACTTACTATATAACTTCGTTAAGCATATTTCATTTTTAAAGGAATTAGTGCTTCAACAGATAAACCATAAGAAAGGATACAATAAAAATTTTTCTCTGTGTGTGTGTGTGTATAAGTTTTAGATGGAATAAGATATTTCCTCATTTGCTCACCACAATATTAAAATATCCTTCCAGTAGAAAATTAGCAATAGATGCCCACTAGTGTTTCTATTTATTTTATAGTTAAAAGAAACATTAACCAAGATTCATCAGAACTTAATTATTCTAGGAACAATCTGAGAAAAATGTTTATCATCCTTATGATTTCAGGAAAGAAAAATTTTTAAAATTGTAGACATTTAAAACATATTTTAAGTAAAAATGCTTGTGAATTTTTTTAGAACCATTTTTTTTAACTTCAAAATACTGTAACAAACCTCTGTGGCATTTTCTAGTTTTGATTTTAAAGCAATTTTAGAATAAAATTCATTGCATGCAATATATTAACATTATAAGATTTGGAGTATAATTTTAAATCTATTTTACTTTGTATTAGAAATAATATACAGAAGAAATTGCCAATCTTGCCAATTCTAAGGAAACTTTGTTGTATATGTTACATTCGCAATTAAACTTGAAAGCAGTGTACCATATTATTTGTAAGAGATTGGAAATAGTATTTCTCCAGTTAGTTTGAGGGGAAATGGTGTAGCCTTTATACCAAGGCTTAGTGTGAAATTATAGCTTTATAATGGACTCTAAAAATCAGAAATTCAATGTCATACTGATATATGAGATGGAACAGGAATTTGTTGAATTACAGCACCATTAACCATAGCACCTGCTTTACTTCCTACAAAATTTCTTTTTAACAAATAACCCTCCACATTTCCCCCAACATTTAGAATGCTGAAATAAATAACTGCTGAATTTTAGGACTCCAATGGGGCAATTTGATGTTAATATATAACATTTTATATATTAAGAAACATCTATAGATTAGCTATTTCTTCCTAGGCTAATATGTAGCAAATCCCAGTGTCATTAGTTCCAATTTATTAATATTGTACTTTGGATCTAAAATAGTAAAATGAGTTGGCTAAATCTATGAGTGAATTATCCAAGCTCTGAGGTTTAGGACTCAGATAACCAGTTCACAGCCTTAGCTTAGCTAAGTCCATTAAACACCCTCACTTGCTAGGTCAAGCAAATAACACTTTCACATCAGCAGAAATTAGTTCTAATAGTAGGAAAAATAATCTCTGAAAATAGATTTGCTAGACTCATCCATTTTTACACATTATAGACTTGCCAAGTCAGACAAAACATAACGTTTGAAAATGCATGCACATGGGAACATAAACCACCATCCATACCTAATATTGATTAGATTCTGATATTGACTATGGTTTACTAATAATTTAATGTGCCAATGTGGAGACTTAAAATTATATTTCATGTCAAGTGTAACCTACCTTTAATAGTCAATAAAGATTTAAAATGTGAACATGCTGAAACAGTATTTGGCTGAGTTCTAACGGTCTTTAAATAAAGGCTGTTTAAAGCTGGGTGTAGGAGGCTAAAGTGAAAAAATAGAAAGCACTGCATAGATAACTAATTTTTTCCCCACGGGGAACTGGTATTCCTAGTAGCATGCAATCTGAAATAATACATTCTTTTTAAATCTCTATATCTATTAGAAAAACTTACTGCATGCCAATACATCTTCCATTTGAAATGTAAAGAAAAAACAAGATTTAGCATAACAAGGTAGTTATGATTTGTAAAAAACCAGCAATATAGAATGCAAAATACATTGTCCTCAAAATAAAAAATGGAAATAAAGCAATTATCACAGACATTATATATAAATGAGTAAGAATGCATCAGAAAGAACTAGAGAAGAGAAATGTAGCTCAAAATATCTTAGAGTAAGTGAAGCACAGGACTAGAGATAATTACTGAAAACAGAGTTACTTGCAAAAACATTATACTATTCTTATAAAATGTATTTTCAAATGTTACAAGAATATGACAGACAAAAATGGAATTAGCTTTGTCTTTCATGGCTGCTCTGTGTTTGCAAACTATGAGAAGTAACTAAATGAAGACTGGATGTTTAAAAGTAGTAGTCTGTAGTAGACTATTTATTATAATATAAGGACTATAATGAATTGAATGATGTCTATTTTAAGGTTTTTCAAAGTCGCTTACAATTTTATTTACAAATTTATATAAATATATAATGAGGGAAATACCAACTCTAGAAACAAAGCATTGATTATATCAAAATACCTGAAATTTGGTAAACTAGCATACACTTGTTTACTGTGTGTGTCAGTGAGGAGGTAGGGCTATTATAAAATAAACAAATTACATAATATCAAAACTCAAAGCATGGCCCTAATTAATAATAAACTGTAAAAGGACATATAGAAAATGAAGAAAATATAAATATAAACTGGGTATTATTTGAGACTAAAGACTAATATTAATAATAACAGGTCTGAATATGGCATTGATGTTTATGAAGATGTCTTTATAAAATAGAGCTCTATACTGAAATATTAGCAAAGTGAAATAAACTTTGAAATCTGCTGTATAATAAATATACTGGGAGTAACAAAGGACAGTTTGTGGGAGAAGGTAGTATAAAAAGATTGTTTTGACAATTTTTATAATAAAATTTTTCTTTAAAAATGTTTTATTTTAACTAGTCTCTATATCTGGATAGATATATTATGTGTATTATGATTTTTAGTTTCCATTTAATTGAGAACATAACATTAGTTCACTTTCAGTAATAGTAATGCATTTCTTAACTTATTTGGGAAAATTCTATGTAAAGCTATAAAGTGTGTTAGCTTACATTTGAGAATTACAAAATATTTTTAATATATTCTCCTTTAGTTATTACCTGGGAGAATTAAGTTCTTCTCTATATAAAAAGATAATACTAACATTTATTTATTATCATTTAAAAGTTAATGTATTTATAAATTAAATATTATATATTTAGAAGTTGTTTTATTAATCTGATTTTTGAAATAAAATGTGTTTGTAAGAATATATGCAAATTATTACTTGCCAGACAACCTATACTTTTCCATTTTCCCACTGTGGTCTATTTATTTTATCTTTTGGGCCTTTGTTAACAATGGGCCTTTGAAAAAAAAAAAAACTACCATCTCTTCATAAACCATCAATATTTGGGAAGATTTATCTCATATTTTGAAGCTTAAAATATATGATTATGTTCTCCATTTCCTCCCAATGAAATACTTCTTAATCTACTACTTTAGAGTACTAATTCTATGAAAGATCTGAACATGAGAGGAAGATAAACAATTGTACTAATAATGTAGCAACAGTGAAAAGTATACCTGGAGTAAACCATACCACTAAGACAGAATATAGTAAAATATGTACAGATATAAAAAGCAAGGTTGGAAATCAAGATATATTTCTGCAGTTTAAATTAGTAATGAACTATCCAATAGGCTAATATGTACAAAATACTGGTTATTAATATCTAAAACACTAGTTTTCCTGTTCAACATACATTTCTCACTCTCCTGTTTTGCTAGTAGGATCACCTGAATTGCTCAATGTGACTCAAAAGAAGGTGACTTCTTTCTCCAGGGTTAAACTTGTTGACTATATTTGTCCTTTGATCTCCATGAACCTGGCTGGGCTCCTTAAGAGGATTTCCTTATCCAAAGATCTCCATGGTCATACATTATTTGGCCATGGGGCTGTATATCTTTAGGATCCCACTTTCTTTTTGTGAATCTCTAGAGGCTTAGCGATAACCTTAGAGTTGAAAAGTCATGTGCTACTTCAGGACACACTGGGTGTGTTTTTTGGGAGGTGGGGCAATGTAGGAATTTTAAAGAGTTGTTATATTTATAATTTACCTGTTATATAAGTGGAATTTCTTCATTATTATAAAAGACTTTGAGTAAGTTTTATCTTACTTGGAATGAAATACATCATAAGCACTATATAATACATATATGTGTGTATACTCAGGTGTCACATAATGTTCCATATATAGTTCCATGCATTTTGTTAAGCAACTTACATATATTAGCTGATATAATCCTCAAAATAACTATATGATGAATTATATGATCAATAGTCACTTTTTACAGATTAACAAATTGAAATATGCAGAGGTTTAGTAATTGCAATGGTCAAACAAAATAATTGTGGTAGATATTTTCTCAGGTTCTCTTAATCTGAAATTTATAACTTTCTGTCCTAAAATAAAGCACTATGAATTCCTTTTAATTTCATAGTTCACATACTGAAGCACAATTAATCTAAATTGTCTTTTTGAAACTCATGAAAGAATGCACCTCAGTCAAGAAATCTTAGTATAGAAGGAAAATCTAATAAATTAACTTTAAAAAAATAGGAACATAAAACATTTGGTTAATTGTGTAAAGTATTCCTAAATGTAATGAGTCATTTCCAGACTTGCAGGTTTTAACATGATGAAAAAACAAAACAAAACATGACATAGGCATTGCCATTTATTCTTTTTCTTTATTAAACATTTCACCAGTGATTTTGAATATTTATGATTCCACCCAAACTTTTCAATGAATAATAAATAAATAATGCATTATTAATCTTACTAATCCATTGAAGCAGATTTTGAGGTATCTTTGTAATCAGAATTCTACTCACTTAAAACTGAAACATGTCACAAACAGCTTCATGATAGGTGACAGTCAATCAAAATAAGTGATAGAACAATAATAACACTTAAGAAGAAGGGAACCATGGGGATGTAATTTATTTAACACATTTACAGAATTCAGTACATTAGCTCTCCTAAGGAAGAAAAAAATACTCTTACTTAACATAAACATCAACATTTTATCATGCCTTTGGAATTATAGGTATCTGCCTTTTTTTCCCTAAATTCTAATCACAATTACAATTTTTAAAATAATTTTTATTTGGGTTAATGTATTTATAGAATTAAAGAAGTTTACATGCAATTAGCCTTTCAAACCTTTGCTTATAGATTTTTTTAAAAAAAAATTTATATGTTATATAAGGAATAGCTATGATGGGGTAAGGGAAATTAGAATAATGTAAAATGAGTTTTAGAATTAGGATAAAGTTGAGCCAAATTGATTAATATGAAGGAAATAATGATTAGAAAATAGAGAACAGAACTCAACTTGAAACAGCATAATAAAACAATATATGAAATAGTTATGGCAAGAACAGTAGAAATATCAGAAAGTTGACTGTAACAATGGTGATAATTATCTAATGTGATCAAGGAAGCAAGAACTCAGAATCAGGATTCCAGTTACAACAATAACATTTTAGAGGCCAGACTTTAATCCTGGAAGAAAGAGTGTAATGGATTACATGAGATAGGGATATTTGACATTATGTCAAAGAAAAGGATGTGACATGATAGAGAATGATAGAATCCATGTAAGTTCTGTTGATTTGTTTTGTTTTCAGAAATAAGTAGAAACCTTCTTAATAGCAGTGACTAAGTCAGAGCTGTGTCAAAAGCAGGATTATTAATTTTCAGCTGAATCACTTTAGTACAGATTTTAAGAATTCTAAAGAAAATCAGTTTTGATTTCAGAGACAGAGATGGGGCTAGATCATCTGTGTGATGGTAATGAAAATTTTCTAGCACTTGAAAAATATTCATTTTGCCTTAGATTTTTATCTGGCAATTCTTTTTGCAGTATAGATTCATGCCTATTGTATTACATAAGTTGAGTCTCACAGAAAAATAGAGCTTTTTCTAACAATGACTACAAAGTAACAGTTGGGACATGGACAAGGACAGTACTGTTAAAAATTTCTACTGCTGGAGTAACTTTTGTATTTCAAGGTGTATGCATTTATTTCTGTGGTAATTGTAGTGGCATCCATGTCATAAGTAAGTTCTTTCATTGTCCAAATGTATTTATACAATACATTGGTTTTGGTCTTATGATTTCCTTAAAGAAATATTAGATGCATTTTGGATGTCTGTCCGTATCCTTTGCTAATAGGAGTTCTTGCAATGGGCTCCGCTGGTAATGTTGACTGCAGCCATAGCTTCAAGTTTCTGACTTTCAGAGCAGAGAATAGTTTTGTTCTGTACTTGTTTACTTTCTACTAAGGCTTTCAAAAAATGTTCAATCACATACAAAAGGTTTCTAAATTGGTCTAAATCTATTTTAATTTCTTTTTAGAAGTTCTTTATTTCAGATATGAATCCAATTTTTAAAATTGAAAATAAAAGGCAAGACTTTCATTGATTTTGCTGCTGAATATACCCTATATTGTTTGAAAATTTCCTGAAGGATATTTTTAGAATCTTGTACTGGTTCCCTCTTATTTTATTTAAAAATTGAAAATCACTGTTTTTACAGTCAGAGAAAGAGCTTCTAAAATGCACTCAATCCCATTTTTAAATCATGTATAATTAGGTTATTTATAGTTCTTCCTGATGGTTTCCATCCTTTTACTTTTACCATCTTCCCTTTCCAAGAAGCTAACCCCTTCGTAAACCAGTCAGTACAAGAGGGGACCACAGTTAGTCATAAGTGTGTATGTACAAACAGAGAATAAGAAAACCTCTAGTCATTGACCTCAGAAACTAAAATTAAACAGTTACTTTCTTTCAGATATTGATAAGAATGCTTCTCTGAACAATTTCTGCTTTGTCTTTAGGAGTTATAACCTTACTCCTCAAGGCTAGATTGCATCAGTGGCCTATTCTTTATAGCTTCTATTATAACATCCAATGAATAAAGAAATGTAAGTGCTGTTTCTGGAAAAGTATTATATACATGTCAATTAGATCAAGTTGGTTGATGAGAGTTTATGCCTACTTATTATATTAATTACTAAGAGATTACTTATGAATTTATGTATTTCTCCTTTCTAAGTCCTTAGCAGATTTTGCTTCATGTACTTTGAAACTCTCTTGTTAGTTGCATACATGTTTAAAATTGTTATATCTTCTTGGTAAATTGAACACTTTAATAATATTTAATAACCTTTTAATCCAAGGTAATTTTCTGTGTTCTAATGACTACATTGGTAACATTATTTGAGCAATTCTAGCTTTTTTAGATTATATTTGTATAGCCTATCACTTTTACTTTTTTATTTTATCAATTTAATTCTTAAAACATTTATCTTATTTGTCATGTGATTAAGTCATAATATTTTTTAATAACCCTGAAAATCTAAAGCTTTTAACTTGCATGTTCAGTTCATTTTCACTAATATGCTTATTAATGTAGTGGGATTAGGTAGACCATTTTTTTGTTTGTTTTACATTTGTCTTCTCAGTTTTTCATTTTCTGTTTCTTGTTTACTGCCTTCTTTTAGAATTCTTTGAATATTTAATTTTCCACTTCAATTTAGATGTTGCTTTATGTCTTTGTATTATTTTATAGTAGCTTTCTAGGGAAAGATATATATATATATGCAGTTGACCCTTGAATAATGCAGGGGTTAGGGACACCACTACCCCACCCCACTGTTGAAAATCTGCATATAACTTTTTAAAAATATATTTTTATTGATTTTAGAGAGGAAGGGAGAAGGAGAGAGAGAGATAGAAACATCAATGATGAGAGAGAATCACTGATTGGCTGACTCTTGCATGCCCCACATTGGGGATTAAGCCTGCAACCCTGGAATATGCCCTGACCAGGAATCTAATTTAACCTTCTGGTTCAAAGGCCGATACTCAACCACTGAGCCACTGAGCCATGCTGGCCGGTCTGCATATAACTTTTGACTCCCCCAAAACTTAACTACAATCATTCCTTGGTGTCTGGAGGGGGAATGGTTCTAAGACCCCTTCATACACTCATTCCCACATTCAGATTCTATTAATTTTTTTTTTTTTAGTTTAATGAAAATACTTTGATATTTCACTAATAATTTAGGTGTTTCATTTGGTTTTCTGATAAAGGTAGTTTACTTTTTTTTAAATCCTCACCTGAAGATATGGTTTAAAATTATTTTAATTTATTTTACAGAGAGAGGAAGGGAGAGGGGGAGAGAGTAGAGAGAAACATCCATGTGAGAAGGAAATATTGGTTGGTTGGTTAACTCCCATTCACACCCCAATGGGGAATAGAACCCATGAGCTGGGTATGTGCCCTGACCAGGAATCAAATCCACAACCCATGGGTGCGCAGGAAGATGCTCCAAAACAGCTGAGCCATACCAGCCAGAGCAGTAGTTGATTTTTTATTCCTGCTTTCCTTAAAGATGGTATTTTGTTTTTTAAATTATCAATATCAACTAAATTTTGTATTTAGTCCATTATTATACTTCATGTTATTTTCTGAACTTGTTTTGTTGTGAGGATGGAAATATTGAAGAGAGAAAAGGACACCTTTATCTGATCAGTATTCTTGGTTTTTCTTCCCTTGGCTTTAGGCTCTGCCATCTTTCTTTTCATTGGCAGTTATCGCTTTACTAGAGGCCTGGTGCATGAAATTCATGTACCCATGGAGGAGCCCTGAGCCTGGGCTGCATTCTCTCCAATCAGGAACCCCTTGGGGGATGTCCGACTGCCTCTCGCAATCTAGGACTGCTGGCTCCTAACTGCCCACCTGCCTGCCTGCCTGGTAGCCCCTAACCCCTCTGCCTGCCTGCCTGATTGCCCCTAACTGCACCCCTACTAGCCTGCTCTCCCCTAACTGCTCACTTGCTGGCCTGATCACTCCTAACTGCCTCTGACTCACTCCACACCCAGGACCTAGGATTCCTTTCTCTGGCAGGTCACAGGCATCTGGAACCTGGGCTTCCCTCCCTCTGACCAGCCGCAGGCACCCAGGACCCGACTGGCTTTGCCCGGGCTGCAGGCACCCGGGGCCACGGGGCAGGTTGCTTGTCTCTCTCCCGGGCCACAGCCCTAGCTGCTGGCACCCAGGACCGCGGGGAGGGCAGCTTGTCCCTCTCCCAGGCCACAGCCCCAGCCGCTGGCACTCAGGACTGCGGAGTGGGTGGCTTGTCCCTCTCCTTATCCACAGCCTGGCTGGTCCCCATTCCTCTCTTCCCAGTGTTGAGTGTCTGAGCCTTGATGGCTTGAAGGCATGCGACCATTTGCATATTAGCTTTTTATTATATAAGATATTCATCATAATGCAATTGTGGATTTTTTCCTGTTTTGTTTAGGATTTATTGAATCGCATAAAGAGACTTTAACCAAATGGCACTTATATTAAAGAAACAATGTACGGTGTACTCTTTCAGTATGCCAATCACTCTTCTAGGCATTTGCTTTTTTTTAATATGTATCTTGTACTTACTGTCTGAGATATGTTCACTCCATTGATTAGGTGATACATTTGAAAAAAAATATCACAGCTAAGGGCATGGCCAGGTTTTACTTACTAATATTACTGATATCATCAGCTAAACTATATAAAACACACAACTGTGTTGAAGAAAATATGTCAAAGATTAAAAATCTATTTACCAGTATCTTTATGTCTCTCTTCTTCACTTTTCTCACTTTTCTCTCTCTTTCTTCTTTGTAAGTAGTAGGGAGGACTAATGTAAGGTTGGGAGTGGGGTATAATTTGCATTTTAGCAAATAAAGTTAAATCTGTATTATTCATAGTAATTCAGATCAGCAAATACCACTTCAACATAATGTTTTCAGGGCACTTAGAAGGATAGGGCAAATAGTAGAAATCAATCTACTAAGAGTTAGTGCATAGAGGGGTGTTTTATATTGTTAATAGGTATGGCACAGTGAATAGTTGTCATTTGTTATTGCTAAGTGTTTTAATAGATTATGCAGTTATTTTAGTTTATTGTTTTATTACAAGTCATAGACCTTTTTGAGATGAAGAAAATAACTCCTAATTAAAAGTTTTGAGAAACCATTTTGGAAAAATTATACAAAATTAATATTCTGTGATCTGTTTATTTACATATTGTTTCTCCTATTCTATAATAGGAACCACTTAATCAAAATGAAATTGAATAGAAGATACACATGAACAGTTTAGCATAATTCAACAATATTTTCATATTTTTGATAGAAATAAATTTAATAGATGTTTGATGATTTTTGAAGTTTCATAAGTAAATTAACAAAGTAGTGGCATAAAACAAAATCAGTGGCATGCTCCTATGTAACTTATAAAGAAACTTTTTCTAAATGACAAAGTTTAGTTTTAAGGCAATTTTCCTTCTCTTTTGAACCTTTAACATTGTACTAACAAAAAGCCTAGTATAGTGTTGAGCATGAAACTTATGAGGTGATAACATCTATCCACTAAGTGTGCTATACTGTTCTAATTGAAAACAATATTCAGCAGTACCATTAAGGTAATTAGAAGCTCTATTGTAAATTAACAGCTCTAAGAAAGCCAATTTCCTAGATAGGACTGCATGGACAATTCAGGCAAATATGTACCTAATAATTGGAATTTTAAAAGTATACTTACTCTCTAAAGGAACATTTTAAGACTTACCATTTTCTAATTGTTACTTTCATATAACTTTCAATAGGTAAGCTTTATCTCTCTTAAAATCTCATTGACTTTAGACCACATAGTTTATGGTGCATCAATTGCTTATTTTCTTCTACTATGAAATTGCATTGTAGTACTTTTGGATTATATATACCACTATTATTTGAATTAGTGAAATTTTAAAACAGGCAAGAAAGCCTGGTTATGTGGCTCAGTGGTTGAGCATTGACTCAGGAACCAAGAGATCGCGATTCGATTTCCCATCATGGCATATGCCCAGATTAAGGGCTTTATCCCTGGAAGGGGAGCATACAGGAGGCAGCAGATCGGTGTTCTCTCTCATCAATGTTTCTATCTCTCTATCCCTCTCCCTTCCTCTCTCTAAAAATCAATAAAAATAAAAAATCAGGCAATAAAAAAATACGTAAAAAATAAAATGACTAACTTTGATAGAAAGTCATCCATCCTATATAACAAAAGCCTAATATGCAAATCAACCAAACTGCAGAACAACCAGTGGAACAACTGGTCACTATGATGTGCACTGAGCACCAGGGGGCAGATGCTCAATGCAGGAGCTGCCCCCAGCTCGCAGGCCCCAATCAGAGGTGGCAGTGGGGGTTAGGGCCAGTGAGTGAGCAGCGCCAGGCCAGCCAAGGTGGGTGCCAGTGGGGGCCCCTGATTGCCCTGCTGGTTGCCCCACAGATTGGCCCTGATCACCAGCCATGCCTAGGGACCCTACCCATGCACGATTTTGTACACTAGGCCTCTAGAATAGAAATAAAGTCTAAAAACAGCAGTTAACATATTATCAATCATGAAACAGAAAGAAAATATATAGAAAAAAATGTTTTATTTATAATACTAGTATGTCCAACATTTTGGTAAATTTGATTAATCATCAATAATAATGTTTTGAATGTTCACTGCTATTCTAAAATTCAAATGTAGCAAAGATAACACCACAGAGAAGCTTAGTCACATTCAACTATAGTGCCTACATATAAATTTATCCATAGAATCAATGCTGTGTCGCTGTCTTCTGTACGAATCCCAATTTCTGTCTCTTGATGTCAAATAGTAGAAGTCTTACTGAAGTAAAGATATAGAAGGAGCAATATGGAAAAAAATTGGCATTGTTTCAAGGTCTTTTATGAATTTCCAAACTAAAGTAGATATCTTCAATATCTTCTCCATTGTACCAAGTAATTCCCCAGATCTAACTCTCAGTAGACATCAATCATAATTAATTTACCACTTTCTGTTCTGGTCCATGCTCTTTAAAATATAGATATAATTTCTGTCATATCTACCATCACTTTGCAATATTGAATAACATACGTGGTTCAAAATATATACAAAAAAAATGCTAGATAAAATGCACAAGCAAATGGATGGATTTAACCAATTATTATTTCCATTCACCAAATTTATTTAGGCCTTAAATATTTTGAACAGATAGTTAAGTTGTGCTTATCAAAAAAACTTCTAAATACAATGTTGTTATAATTAAGTGCAAGTATTTGCTTACATCTTCTCCTTATCTGACCTAAAGACCTACCTTTATATCTCCAAACCCTATATCAGTATTTATTAAATGGTAAATCTAGATAAACTTAAAAAAAAATGATTTCAGAGAGAAGGATAGAAACATCAATGATGAGAAAGAATCATTGATAGGCTGCCTCTTGTATGATCCATGCTAGGGATCGAGCCTGCAACTTGGGCATGTGCCCTGAGAATCGAACCATGACCTCCTGGTTTATGGGTTAGTGCTCGACCACTGAGCAACACAGGCTGGGATACATTGACTTCTAATTCACTATGTATGAACAAAAACCCAGAGGCAGAGTAGGAAGAACTAATCAAAAATCTTTTATTTACTTTATTACAATATGACCTTTTTATCTTTGAAAAGCTGAGAAGTTTAAGGCTTTATTCTATCTATTCTATTAAAGCTATTAATTGTTATATTTAATTATTTTAAACATTTTTGTAATACATAATCATAATTATAATTATTCACTATTATTTTATTTATGTCCATAAATTAATTTAAGGAAAAATATAAAATTTCTGCTAACTCGTGATTTATAAGAAACTGTAGGTTGTTTTTATAACTGTGTAAAACTGCATTGCATAAACCAAAAACAGAGAGCATTACCTGTTTCAACCTAATGATTAATTCCTGTCATTGTCCTTCTTGCAAACTATTATAAAGAATGAGAATGTTTGTTTTTTGTTACAAATATGAGACGTCACCTTGAGTTGAATTGTCACTTGACACAGGCGACTATTTTATTAATTTAAATAGCAGTTGATGTGTTATCTAGTCAGCAAACTACTTTCAAAAACTTTTTTGAGTGGCAAAAGAAAGGCCCAATGATTTTATCACAGAAAAATGGGGGAGATACCTCAGTCAAAATTCCTTTTAGCAATAACTGAAATCTCAGTTGTAATTTGTTTATGGCCTAGAAAATCTTTTAATTATGTTTCTGCAAAAATGTAGGGAAAATAAATATATAAATGATAGTATAATCTGAACTGTGGGTAACATACATATTTTAAAATCCTAGCCTAGGGTGGGAGGGTAGGGGCAGCCTAGAAGGGGTCAATGGGATAAAAAGGGACATATGTAATACTTTCAATAATAAAGATTAAAAAAATGAACAGGAGAAGTAGCACTAGAGAGTCTACAGATATTAGAAGATAATAAAAGAATAATACAGAAAAAATAATTATGAAATGAGTGATTAAAAAATTAAATTAGATTTGAATAACTGAAAGAATCAGTGTCAATAACTTTATTCCTTGCTGTCCATTGGTTAAAACATACATGTGCTTTGTTTATTTTTTCTTTTTTTATTTTTTTTTAATTAAGGTGTTACATGTGTGTCCTTATTTCCCCATTACCCCTTTAGATTAGTATAGATCACACTCATTGTGATCAGTGGCCCATCACTAACTATTGGGATTAGGAATACAGCTGCGCCTTCTGTTGTTCTACTTATATCTTTGACAGTTTTTCTCAATCTATGATAATTTAGAAAACTATAGGCAAAATGTTAGCTGTTTATCAGTCACACTAGATTAATTAATATAAGGAACCCAATTAAGAAAACAGAATTAGAAACAAGAATATGTTTCTTTCTTTCTTTTTCTTTTTCTTTTTCTTTTTTTTTTTAGAGACAGGGTCTCGCTATGTTGCCCAGGCTGTAGTGCAGTGGCTATTCACAGGCGCAATCTCACTACTGATCAGCACGAGAGCTTTGACCTGCTCCGTTTCCGACCTGGGCTGGTTCACCCCTCCTTAGGCAACCTGGTGGCCCCCTGCTCCCCGGAGGTCACCATATTGATGCCGAACTTAGTGCGGATACCTGATCGGCATAGCGCACTACAGCCCAGAACAACTTAAAGAAACAAAATTTTCATGCCTACTAGAAAGCTTAATCCCTACGTACAAAAACTCTGAGGACCCTTAAAAGCAAAAATAAATAAATAAAAACCCACACACACACAAAAAAAAACCAACACAAACCACCTCCACATACCCTCCACCCCCACACACATATCCTAATGAGAACAGTTTCTTAAACTGGTTTAAGGCCATACCTCCCTAAAATAATCAATGTCTTATATGCTTTTCCCAACACTTTTCAGTTCAGGTCCTCTGAAAAAAAAATGCCAAGAAGTGACTAGATGCACAATACATTTATTAAGGGCTGCCTTTGACAGAAAGTAGAGAGGTAGCCTGGAGTGGCTGGGAGAGCTATCAGCATAAAGATCTGACTTTGGAAGGAAGGTCAGAAGCAAGGAAGGCCTGTAGAGTGAAAGCATGGTTGACTGCTGTGGAAAACTTCAGCAAAACCAGTGAGAAATCTTTGAGCCAATGTCCCATTACAAGAGCCAGGCATACACCGGGAACAGGATTGCTTTCCTTTCCCTGTCACACTTACCCATGGGTGGGAGCAACCTGTAAGAAATAAGGCCTCAGCAGAAATATAGCGATGGACTTTCAGAACTTATCAGCTGGGATTGGCAATTACTCTCAATGCCATTCTCAGGACTCTGAGATCTGAGGGCTCCTTTTATGGCTGCCTCACTCATCCTCTGCCAAAATTTGCTCTAGACTTTCATTCTAAGACATATACATAAATCCTTTGTATTTTCTGAAACAGGACCACAAAAATCTACCTTCAACTGGTATGTCATGACAGGGTGTGAAATATAGTTGTTGCCGCAAACGTAGACATACAAGTAAATGTAAATCTTACGAAGTGTAAGCCTTTAGAGCAAAGAGTCAGGATACTCTCAGAGAGGTCATTGTGAACACTCAGGGGTATGCTCATTTTTTTTTGCAACAGATTAAATGACCTGGCACACACATATAAAACTCCATGTCTATAATTTTACTCATATTTTCAATAATACTAAGAATTTTCCACAGAAATTATAAGTGATTATGACTGGCAGTTAATCTCATTGACCAGATTACATTAAAATTCCTGCAAATTATTTCCTCAGCAGACAAATTTTGCAAAGTATATATCAAAGTAGAATGATCAATAAGCTAATCCTATGGGTGTATAAGAATTTCTAGAAGCAGATAAAGATAAATTGGTAAAAACATTCTTTTATTTACATTGTAGTCATAAAATATTAATTATTTAAAAAGTAAAAAGAAGATAAGTCTTTTTAAGTCTGATTAAGTCTTCACACACATTTTTAATTTTGTTCTGAAAAGCCTCTTTGGGTTTAGGTGTCCTATTTTTCCACAGCCATTTATTCAAATTTGAAGAGCAATTTAAAATCATTTCAACAGTCTAAGAAGCTGACTAGCAAATTTCATGGGCAAATCAGGAAAATTTGCACATCATTGTGAACGATCTGATCAAATTGAAAGAGATAGAGAAGCTAAGTTAATGGCATGTGAAATCATTGAGGAAGATGACGTGGGACATTCTGGAATAAGGGATATTTATGTAAAGAAGAGAAGAAAATCAAATAGTTAATATATTTTCAATTCCTGTTGAATCATGTCATTCCACTGAGCAAGAAAAACAGCAAACTCAAGTGTGCTGATAATCCTATTTAAGAACTTCTCCAAAATATGCTGAAAAGAACTGGCAAGCATGCCATGATCATTACATATGTCTAAGGACAGATTAAAGAAATCAGACTTCAAGTCAGCACCTCATATTTCCAGAAAGGAAAGCCCCATTTTCCATTGTGAAATTGCAGTTCATCAAATCTATTTTCTCAAGGACAATGAATCTACCAATATTATATTGCATAAAGGAAAAATGCTGCAATTCCCTTCTCTTCTAAAATTGCCCATGCTGATATTTTCTAACCATACAGTTAATTTCTATCTGCAAATTTCTCTATGCCTTTAAATCTATTTCATCATGCATTTCTTCTTATTTACAGATTAATCAAATTAGTGTGACCACTAAACTCATTTGAAATGTGTTATCTTTAGGTTATCAGATGATATCTATCTAAACATCTTCCTCTCTTCTGAAGAGTTAGTTTATATATTATTCACTTTACAATGGGAACTCCAGACATATTCTGTTTTTCAGAAACAAAAAAGTCCACCAAGTGTATCATCAAGTTTTAATCATTCTAATTTAAGTTACATAATTGTTAATAATAGAATAAGTTTCATAGCATCCCTCTACCTTGTCATCCTCAATATCGCTAACTGAGGAAAGTTTCTAATTAAAACTGGGAAGTAAGTGTACGTATTTTTCAAGGGTCTCTTAGGTATAATTCAAGTAGTATTTTCATCTATTCCTGAAGTTACTAAACAAACCTCTAAACTTACTCACACTTCGTTAAAAAATTGTTTTGTGTGTGTGTGTGTGTGTGTGACTCTTTTACATTGACAGCTCATTGCTTTTAGCCAAGGGACACAATTTTGTGGACCATATTAGAATAGGGTTTCTATGAATCCTCATCCTCTTTTTTTTTTCTCTCTCTCTGTGTTCATGAAATAAATTCAACTTGATGTTTAGTCCCAGGTTCAGGTGAATTCTGTATATTGAAAATCTCATATTTCATTTTTGTTTTCACTGAATATTCCAGAGATGATTCTCTAACTATGACTCCTTTATTAGGCAACTACACTAATCAAACCACCAATTTGAACTTTTTTTAACTGGGGCACAATATCTATGATATGATCTCATTGTCACTTTCTTCCATGTGGCTGATAACAACCAGCCATAACTGGGCCACAGACTTGCCACCATACCACATTATTTCTTCCTTTAGTATATCTTGGCTATGTTTTACTTGTCAAGCCCTTACAAAATGCAGCCAAATAAGCTTCTTGTGGTTCTCTCCTCCAAGGATGAGATGAGGTAATATCACTTGTTTTACCTGAAATTTAATTCAAGATATCTTAAAATTCTTCCAGATCAAATATGGTTTTCAATATCTTTCTTATTCCCAGAGTACTAGGAGAAGCAGGAAGAGAAATGGAAAACTTAGGGAGGAAAAAAACAGTAAGATAAAAATTTGGAGTCACATGAAACTATAACAGACATGAGAATAAAAAACTGCTCTGAGACTTGGTGAACTATTTAAGGGGAAACCCACATATCTCTCAATAAACATCGATGACATTCTAAGAATTCTCAAAACCACACCAGGCACAAATGATTTAGAGATCTTATTTTTCACAGATTTGCAAAGCATCTCAAGAGTCCTCCAAAAATCTCTGACATCATTCACTTCCTGATGACTCAACCCAGATAAAAAAAAAAAACAACAACCAAGAAGTCTTTTCTGGATTCATGTTATAAATAAACTTAGCAAGTTGTTCTAATCATCTCTACCCTTATATGGTGCCAGGATCTAAGGTCTAGTATCTCACTGCAAGAAGGTGTCTGCACCAGACAATGATGCCACACATCATTTCCTCTGCTCACTGGATTCTTCAATTTTATTCTTTTGTTTGGAACAAATGTTCCTATAATCATTGCTGTTCATTTTACTTATTCTAAGAGAGATTATGCTACTACTATACTCTGTATTAGTTTCAGACTTTCTATTCAGGTAGAAACTTCTGTTTTTCAATTTTTTGTCCCATAAAAGTTTTTTTTCTCTATCCATAAATCAATGCCAATTTTCTAGTCCAATACATTACCAAGTTTATCTCTACCATCATCAAGAAAATCCAATTGTTATTCTCATTTTTTTTCCTTTTTATTGAATGTATTGGGGTGACCTAGGTTAATAAAATTATATAAGTTTTAGGTGTACAATTCTATAATAGATCATGTGTATAGTACATTCTATTGTGTGTTTACCACCCCATGTCAAGTTTCCTTCCATCACGACTAATGGCTTCCAAGTGTCTGAAAAGGTCATTGATTCACTCAGATTGAGTTTGCATGCCCATGTGTTCCATATATCACTTTTTAAGGGCTGATTAATACTCAGAATGTTGACCTGCTCATTAAGTCATTAGAAGTTGTATTTTGCTTTAGGAGATACCATCTGAATTGGCATCCCAGATCCTCATTTAATGGCTCTTTTAAAAAATAAAGCTGTCATATAGCCTCAGTCATTTTTCCTTGAGAGTAGAACCAGTGTACATGATTTAGTTAACTGTACTTAAATACAATTTACTGAATTAAATACAGTTAACTAAATACTCCATTAAGATTTGTGCACCTTACAAAGCATGCTGATCACTGAATGGATTTAGAAAATAACCTTTTGCATTGTAGGAAGTTGATCTGGGTGCTAAATATGTGTACGTGGGCTCATGAATAAGCATCAAGGCATAGTTTGCATCAGTATTCCCATTAGGCAGACTATCATCTAGTAAACATAAAACTAGTATAAGACAAAAAAGATATTAAAGATATTAAGTGAACAAGAAAGGGAGAAAAACATCTAAGCAAAATATGACCATAAAAAATGGAAAATTAGGGCTGTAGTTGAAAACCACTACGGGTATGAAATAATTATACCCATAACAAGGTTTCTGGAAAGATCATCTCACTAACATAATCACATCTTAGATTTCCCAGGTCTCAAATACTGAGACATTTTCACTGGGAGAAAAATTTTTTCTAAATCCCCTTCTTAAAATTTGAGATGAATTTATTCCTTATCTAAGAATAGATTTTTACTATATTCCCTGTACACAGCTACATACTGACATCTGTTCAGTGTCAAAATTTCATTCAGGACACTTTTCTCTTTAAATACTGTATCCCTGCTTTTGCATTTAGTTTTTTTATTGAATTTACTGCATTGAGATTGGTTAATAAAATATATAGGTTTCAAGGGTACAACTAACCCCCTTGTCATCAGGCTTTGTATTGGCTATAAAAACTGGGCTCATAAAATCTTACCTTTAAATTGAGAATTAAAATTATAATGAAATATTGTATTATGTAAGTCATTGAGAACAATCATATATGTTAGCCCATTCCAAAGATCCACAAGAAATAACAAAAACTCAAGCTTTCATCAGGCTATACGATTTAGGCTAATCAGTATTAGAGTTAAAGAAATTAGAAAAAAAATCTATATATTTTATCCAAGTTATTTTTTGAACAATTAGCAATTTTACCCAGGGTTTATATTAGGAAATTTTAAATAGAACTTTGAAGCATGGCAGCACACAAAACTGAGTGGCCATTTACTCAATATTGAAACCAATATAAAAACATTTTAGTTGGTCAATAAATCTTTGAATGTTACCCTTGTCAGTTTTATAACTGGAATTCACATGATATTTTAGGGAGAGATGTTTTTAAAGGAGGTACAAGTGGTTATTCTTCTGATTTTACATTTATTATCCCCTATTGTTTTATAATAAATTTTACCTTAAAGCTCCCATAGAAAAGATTTCAAAGGAGCCTCAAATACATTCACAAATTAAAGAAAGTAAACAAGATAGGTACATTGTATGCAAATCAGGCTATTAATATGGATGTCAGAATGAAATAAAAAAGTCTTTTTAAGAAGGAAATCACTATTTTTATAAACATTCAGTGAATTTATCTGCTCCACTTGAAAAGATTCCAAACATGTCAACTGAATCGGTATCAAAAGCAAACTCTTTTGTCATATCCCCACCCATTACCTTTAGGAAATGAATCATTTTCTATTCTTTATTTAACCAGACTATTAATAATAACACTAACATTTATGTAATAATTGGCATTTGAAATCTGAAACTTTTTGTGGTTTTGTTCCTTTTGGTAGTATAAAACTATGTGATACAAATAGCTAAGGCAGGGCCTGAACTTAGGTTTCATTTGATATTTGAGGCTTCTACCACATGATTGTGATAGAAGTCATGCTTTCCTACTGCTCTATGGACTATAATACATATCTTATTTTGTATACTAGCTCATGGTGTGAAATTCTCCTGTGTGTTAGGCCTGTTAGCTTTCTAAGAATGAGTTTATTTCCTCCTGTATTCTGTATTTATGGGAGTAAATTAATCTTCAGAAGTATATTGTAAGAGTAACACATGCTCTGCCCTGGTTTATGGCAGTGTTTCTTGGGAATTTTTTTTGGCCAGTTTTCAACATATACCATTAGTTCAAAAGCAAGTTTTACAATAATATCTCAGTTAGGGGTTTTCAACTTGATTGGCTGTGGTATTTAAACTCTGTCCTGCAGCGAACATAATTCACATTTAGTTTTTTATTGAATTTATTGCATTGAGATTGGTTAATAAAATATATAGGTTTCAAGGGTACAATTCTATAAGATATCATCTGTATATTGTATTGTGTGTTCACCAAATTTCATTTTCAAGTGGATGTCTCCATTATTCACTCAGAAACCAGGTTATATAACTAACTCCTACACTGAGCTTCTATGCAGTTGTGCAGAGTGTGCTTATTCCTATTTTGATAAATGGAAGAAGGCTTCCACTTACCTTTAGGTAACAAGCTAATTTCTTGCTCCTTGGTGCCCTGGGAGCTTATAGTCCTGAGAAAATTAACACCTGGGAATAGATGCAGTCCCCAAAGCCCCACTGGCCATGTTTGGCTTTAACTCCTGATTACTGCTCTGGCTCTAAGACTCTTAATTTCCGCACGCATTTTTTAAAACTATGCTTATTTTAAATGTTAAGTATATGTATTCCCAAATAATTTAAAACTGTGGATATAATAAGCAATACTGGTAATTTTCAACATACACGTGATTCTATTTAGAACAAGTGTTTGTTTTTAGCATTCTCTCTCTCTCTATATATATATAGATAGATAGATAGATAGATATAGATATATATATCTATATATAGATATATGTATCTATATATAGATATAGAAATTTTATATATATATATATATATATTGTTGATTTCAGAGAGGTAGGGAGAGGGAGAGAAAGATAGAAACATCAATATATATATATTATTGATTTCAGAGAGGTAGGGAGAGGGAGAGAAAGATAGAAACATCAATGATTAGAGAGAATCATTGGTTGGCTGCTTCTTGCATGCCCCCTATTGGGGATTGAGCCTGCAACCTGGGCATGTGCCCTTGACCAGAATCCAACCTGGGACCCTTCATTCTGCAGGCGGACACTCTATCCATTGAATCAAACTGGCTAGGGCTCGGTTTTGTTTTTAATGGTAGTATGAATATAACAGTATGAACACTATTTTTTTTATATATTGTAGGATTGAGTAAATAGATTTATATTTAGAACTAGAATCCTCAATATAAGAAAACAGAGAAATACAAAGACAAGGATTGGCATTCAATTATAAGTATCAAATCATAATTACATTTTCAGTAATGGACAAATTAATATCATGTTCTGCCTCTTGATGTGAAGGCATATGTCACTTATATGGTATTTCTGCCCCAAATGAACAATATAAACATAATCCTAAGAAGATAATATGCAAACCTAAACTAAAAGGGCAATTTATAAAACAAGTGGCTTTCAATTTTCTGAAATGCATATTTTAAAATATAATATTTTATGAAAGATAAAGAGAGGTTGAAGAACTAAGCTTTATTAAAGAAAACTTTTAAAAAAGGAACTAAAGGCAATAGTTGGTTCTAGATCAAATCTTCAGTTAGATGATCTAAATAAACATATTCATACTAATTACATTGCCCTGAAACTATGGGACTTCAAAGATAGTTAATGTAAGCAATGAAGACTTTGGAAAAATGATAGCCTCATATCTTACCTTAAATTTTGTATCCAATCATCCAGGTAATCTGCCATCATTTAATAATGTAGTGAATTTCTGAATATTGCATATCAGGTATATTATTTGCCACCCCTTCTGAAGTTATTTAACAAGAAGGCAATTAATCATGAAAGAAAAGAGGAAAATAAAACAAACATTAGAGAGAAAGATATAAGTACACTTTATTGGATTTCATATTAACCATAAAATAAAAGATAACTAATTTGGCAGTGGGAGGATAAAAAATAAGTTGGAAATAAAATGCAATTTAACAATTAGGAAATATATAGATAAAAACCCAAATAAGAAAAATCATTGAAATTAGAACAAATACATTAAAAATCATCTGGCCACATTACAGATTAAATAGCTTGTTTTTAAAAGCTTATTAAGATTCAGAGAATTCCTCTCCTATTCTGGATTAATTTTTAGGGCCAATGACTTAGTAACTGCAATTAGCAATTCATCATCTCTCATATTTCTGGGTATTTCAGATGGGTTTTTCTTGCTGAGGTTTTCTGATATGGTTGCAGCATGCGGCAAGTGAGACTTAAATCTCCTATAGACTTTTAAGCTAAGATGTTTCACTTGATGTTGTTTTTTGAAGGTAGATTGAGGTCTCTCATGGTATAGTGGCCATAGTGTCACAGGCACAGTGTCACTTCTGCCATGTTCTACTTGTCAAAGCACTTACATAACACATTAAATCAAAGGGCACAGGGAATCAACCCTCTTCACAGGGAAAGAAGTGCCAAAGAGTTTGTGACTATCATTAATCTAGCAAAGACATATTCGAATGTTATATTACTTGATTTCTCAGAAGCTTTTGACATTTTTCTTTGTTGGATTCTTTGATACCATATCTTCCCAATGTTCTTCATATTCCTTTAGCTGCTTTTTCTCACTTCAGTTAATCCATCAGCTTTACCAAACATTCACCTTTTCAACGGTTCCAGAGTTTATCCTGAATCGTCTTTTATTTGTTTTTCTTTCCACACTGTATAACTGAACCTTATACAGTGTTATACTTTAAAATAACACTTTTATATTATACTAGAGGCCCAGCATGTGAAATTGTGCAAGACCCAGACCTGCTGTGCCGCGAGACCCATCAATGCACCTCCTGGTGACCGGTCATTTGGTTGTTCCGGCGTTATGGTGTTACAGCCACCGGCCTTTTATAATATAGATTCATTCCTCTCAAATAACAAACTTTAGTCTGAAGCTCTCTATTCAACTTGAGCTTCATATAGTTGCACTTATATCTCCCATTGATATCCCAAATGCACCATGTCCAAAAGGAAATTTTTGAAATATTCCTTCCCTCTTTCCTCTTTCCGAGCCAACTCCTCAGTTACCCTTCAATAAGAAAAAAAGAAATGAATATCAATACCTGTACCACATATTACTTTTTCAATAAGAAAAGTAAGTACAGTAAAACCTGGATATAGCAGACTAATTCAGGCGAGAGGTGTCCATTAAAGCTGAAAGCCTGTTATATAATAAAGTAGGTTTTCTGAATGCATATGTTAAAAAATTTACAAGTTAGTTAGTTTACCTGTTTTTACTTATATAGACGCACTTGTGTAATTAAAATTAAGTATGTATGAACAATTTAATTTTACAAAAAAGCTTTCTATATGTATTACTATAATTTTCAATGTATACTGAATAGGTCTAGTAAATGCATGTATTCACCAGTCACCACAAATAAACAAATGTGCACAGCTGGGTCATGGCTTAGGATATCTGGGAACATAGGTTGCATGGATTAAAACTGCTGCAGAAAGTCATGTCACCTGACAGTAAAACCAATTACTACTGCTGATGCAGGGAAGTCACATGCTAATTATTCACAGAACATAGCTTACAAATGGTGAGTTTTAGATTTAAAGATGGACTACTGAAGGGCTTGTACACATGCATATAAGCATAACCAATGCACATAAGACACTGGGGGTGAGGGCATGAATGTGAGTGGAGTGGGGGGGCAATGGGGAGATATGGACACATGTAATACCTTAATCAATAAAAAAATTGAAAAAAATAAAGCTGTAGACTACAGTTGTAGACATGTCATATTTATTTATGTCAGTGAACTTAGTACAGTATTTTTCCCAATATGTGGCCTATGGCTAAATTTGTTAAAAATAGTGAATAAAAAAGTACCCTGTTAATTTAATCATAAGCAAATCTTGGTTAAAATTATTTTAAAATTAGCAGGGTGTTAATTTTGACATATGACATATGAACCAGAAATTTTGTCTGTTAAATCTAAGTCCATTAAATCGAGGTCCACAAAATTGAGGGTTTACTGTATGTTTCACTATATACCAGTTTTCAAACTATAATTTCAAATTTATTCTTCATCCCACCCTGTTCCGTGATCCCACAAAGAATCTCTATGTAATCTCTGTCAATTCCAACAAACACTGTATCTGGCCGCTCTGCTACCCTTGTGTGGAGGCATAATGGTTCCTGCCCTGACCTACTATAATAACTTCCTAATTTTCATGATTACATTTTTATCTCTATCTACACCTTTTGTATATACTTTAAAAAAATTCACTACACAGGAGACAATGGTATTTCAAAACATAATTAATATTTACCTTGAACTTTCCTAACATTCCTATTTTGGATCTATTTAAAAAAAATATTTGGTATTTTGACAGAAATCTTCACCACTTTTTAAATTAAAAAACAAACAAACAAAAAAACTTCTACCACTTTCTTGTAATTTATGCCATAATATTTTTTAGAGGTAATTTACCATGGAGAATTTTAGTCATACACAGTTGCATTTGCATATGATTACTTTTCATTGCTGTCAAACCTTCCCCCCACCTTCTGACTCCAGCAAACCTTTGCATTCTGTCCCTGTACTTTTGCTTTTACAAAATGTCAAATAAATGTAATCAAGTAATCTATAAAATTTGTCCATTTTTTTCCACTCATCATAATTAATTTAATTTTATATTCTGTATTATTACATGTCCATTGTTTGCATTGCTGAATAGAATCTAATTTTATGGAATAACTACAGAATATTTCATTATTGATCAGTTGGTGGGCATTTATAGTTTGGGACAATCCTATATAATAAAAGGCTAATATGCAAATTGTCCCCTTGGGAGTTCAACCGACCGGGAGTTTGAATGCTCGCTATGATGTGCCCTGTACATCATAGCAGGGGGCAACGCGGAACGAAGGAAGGCACCAGCAGGCAACTGGCAGCCGGGGGAAGGAAGGCTCCAATTGGCCCTGATTGCTGACCAGGCCTAGGGACGCTACCCATGCACAAATTTCTTGCACCAGGCCTCTAGTTAAGAATAAAAGTGATACAAATATTCATGCACAGTTTTTGTGTGAATGTTTATTTTATTTCTCTTGAGTAAATATCTATGAGTAGATATGACCAATTGTACATTAGGTGCATTTTTAAATTTTTAAGAAACTGCCAAAAAGGTTTGCACAGTGGATGTACCACTATATAATCTGACCAAGTTCCAGGTAACTCTATATTCTTGCCAACAATTAATATTGTTACCTTTCTTTTGTTTGGAAATTTTATTAATGGTTGTATACTGGTATTTCCCTGTGGTTTTATATTATATCTTTCTCATGTCTAATGACATTGCACAATATTTCATGTCTTTTTATTATGTTTAAATCTTCTTTAAGTGTTCACATATTTTCCCATTTAAAAATTGGATTGTTTTTATGTTATAATTTAGTAATGAGAGAAATTTAAACATTTTGAACACCAGTCATATCAAATATGTATTTTAAAATATATATTTTTTTCTAATCTGTGGCTTGTTTTTGGTTTATAAAAAAAAAGACTTTTGAACAGCAATAGAGTTAATTTTGTTGAAACTTAATTTATCAGTTTTTAAATGTTTCATGCTTTTTGAATCCTATATAAAATATTGTTGACAAATCCAGAATAGCAAAAGAGAAAATGTTTTGTTTTGTTTCCTAGAAGTTTCTTGCTTTCAGGATTTACATTTAAGTCTATGATTTATTTCTATACAAATTTTTGTATATAGTAACAAATATGGTTCAAGTTTCTTTTTCTGTTCTTCACCTTTTTTTCTTTCCCCCCCCTTTTTTTTTGCATATGGAGAGTTAATTGTTCCAGCAACATTTGTTGAAAAAACTACCCTATCTCCACTATGTTGTCTTTATAACTTTGTGGAAAAGCAATTGACTATATACAAGTGGTTCTATTTTTGGGTCCTATGTTTTTTCATTGATTTATGTGCCTATCTTTTCATCTGCACCACACTACTTTTAGTAGTAGCTTTATAGTGACTCTTGGAGTTAGGTAGTGTGAGCCTTGAAACTTTGTTCTATGTTTCTCAAAATTACTCTGGCTATTTATGTACATTTTTTTTTTTTCATATACGTTTTGTAGTCAGCTTGTCAACTTCTACTAAGTATTCTACTGGGATTTCTTATTGGAATTGTGTTAAATGTATAGATAAATTTGAAAGAATCAGTGTCTTAATATTGAGCTTCCAATCCATTAACATTGTTTTCTCCTATTTATTTAAGTTCCCTCTAATTTCTCTCATCAATGGTTTGTGGTTTTCTGTATACAAATATTGCATTTATTATTATATTCATATGTGTGTATTTTAAGATTCTTGGAGCAAATATATGATTCTGTTTCTTCTAATTTAAATTTTCAACTGTCCTCTGCTAATATATTTAAATATAATTTTTAAAATAAATGACTTTATATACTGCAATCTTTTTAGTTATAGTATCTTTTTTATTCCCAGTGCTTTGAGATTTTTGTATGAAGGCAATATTGTAATCTACAAATAGAGGTGTTTTGCTTTTACTCCAATATCTATATTAATATTTTCTTGCATTATTAGACAGGGTAGGGTCTTTTGCATCATGTTAAGTTGAAATAATACAAACTGATAACTTGCTTTGAGCTATAATTATATCATTGATTTCTTTTATTATGTATAGGAAAGTCACACTCATTTCTAGCTTTCTGAGTGTTTTTAACATGAATACATGACAAATTTGTCAAATGTTTTTTCTGCATCTTGTGAGGTTGTCATATGGTTTTCCTTCTGATGACTCCAGCCATAAAAGAGATATTTATATGAGATCATCCTTTAGCAAGGAAAAGGAATGCCTGTCCTCTCTGGTCACCTATGATTTTTGGTTCCCTGAAATGTCTGTGTGAAAACAACAAAGTAATTTTATTATCGGGTGCCTTTTATTTATGTACCATAACTGAGATATAAAAATTTGAATAAAAGTCAACTTCACCTATACCTAGGATATTCCATTATTAGTCACATCATCTACAACGTTCTACTTTAAAATTGCTGTGTCTGACTTGTCCTGAAGAGGTTTACTTTTGTTCTTTATCATTTGAAGGTATTTCAGTCTAAATAAGTCCCCATTATTCCTTCAATGCTCCAAGAGTATGCTTCACTTCTTCCTTAGGAACATCTGGAGGCATTTCTTTAATAAATTAAAACTTTTTCATGTGAGTTTATAGGACTTTGTAGGCCTATGAACATTTTCATTTGTAAGAACCCTTTAATAAAATATATACTAAGAATTCATGATAAATACTCTCTGCAAACTAAGAATAGAAGAGAACTTTCTTAACTTTATGTGGACATGGACAGGTATTATAAATATTTTTGTGAAAGGCAAAAATGTCAGTTCTCAGCACATACATGTAACCTTTCCTAGCCAATGCAGTGATACATGAAAAAAGATTAATTAAAATAGTTAAACGTGATTATTTCTGTAGAAAATGTTAATAACCCTGACCAGTGTGGCTCAGTTGGTTGGAACACTGTCTCATATACCAATAGGCCATGGGTTTGATTCCCAATCAAAGTACATACCCAGATTGGGGATTTGATATGTGGTCAAAGCTCAGAGGGGTGCAACTTATTGATGTTTCTCTCTTACATTGATGTTTCTCTCCCTTTCTCCCTCTCCCTTCCTCTTTCTCTCAAATTAGTAAAATCATATAATTGGGTGAGGAGTAAAAAAAAAGAGTATGTTACTAAAACTGTGGAAAAGCTACAATACATAATAAATATCAGATATAATCCTATATAATAATATGCAAATTGACCAAATGGCTGAATGACTGACAGAACAACCAATCGCTATGACGCACACTGACCACAAGGGGGAAGACGCTCAATGCAGGAGCTGCCCCCTGGTGGTCAGTATGCTCCCACAGGGGGAGAGCCACTCAGCCAGAAGCCGGGCTCATGGCTGGCGAGCACAGCGGTGGCAACAGGAGCCTCTCTCGCCTCCATGGCAGCACTAAGGAGCAGTGAGCTGATTAGTAAGGAGCAGTGAGCAGGCGTGCGGTAAGGAGTAAGGGCTCCCAAACTACGAGAGGAATGTCTGCAGGGAGCGGGCCTAAGCTGGCAAGTGGATATCCCCCAAGGGGTCCTGGATTGCGAGAAGGTGCAGGCCAGGCTGAGGGTTGCCCCTCAGTGCACAAATTTTGTGCACTGGGTCTTTAGTAAATAAATAATATCGTGGAAAATTCCAGGATAAAAAGACTATATATAAATTGTTTTCTATATACTAGGAGAAAGAATTGAAAAACTAAATTAATTTATTATTTTCAAAGCCTCAGTAAAGGAGAAATCTCTCCATAAATAAGGAATGAATTTAATAAAAGTTGCACAAGGCTAAATGCACTGAAAACTACAAAATATTTTTAATAAATTCAGAGGGACATCTATAATAATAAAAGTGTAATATGCTAATTAGACCAGACAGCCGAATGACCTTCCAGACATCCTTCCAGATGACCTTCCGGATAAAGCTGGGCTGTGAGGGCCGAGGCAGCTGCTGCTGCTGCAAGGGCTGAGCCCCTGGCCTGAATTTCATGCACTGGGTCTCTAGTAAATAAATAAGAAGGCAAACAATGTTCTTGGATTGAAAGACCCATTATTGTTAAAATGTCAGTTTTCTCTGAAATTATCCAGAGATTAACCACAGTCCCAATCAGAATCCCAGCAGCCTTTCTTATAGGAGAATTGACAAGCTGATTCTAAAATTACATGGAAATGCAAAGAAGCTAGAATAAAGTAATTTTGAAAGGAAATTGAATAACTTAAATTTCTTGATCTCAGAACACTTTAAAACTAATACAGCATAAGCAATGTGAAATTGGTATGAAGATAAAAGGAGATTAATAAAACAAAGCAAAGAATACATACATAGATGTACACATATATGGTCAATTGATTTAGACAAACATGCCAAGTCAATTCATGGGGAAATAATAGTTTTTCAAGCAAATTATGCTGAAACAACTGGATATACATATGGAAAATGATGAACCTCAAACCTTTTCTCAAACAAATCATTAAAATGATCTGAAAATGGATTATAGACCTTGTTGTAAAATTTAAACATAAGCTATTTCTAATAAGAAATGAAAAATATTGTTGTTATCAGGTTAGATAAATACAGATTAGAAAAGTCACAAAAACTGCATGATAAAGGAAAAATTGATAAGTTGAATTTTATAAATAATAAAATCTTCTATTTCAACAACACCATTCTATTAAAATAATACTAGCATGGTGTGGGACAAAATATATACACTATATATGTAACAAAGTACTTGAATCAAAAATGTGTAAAAAATATAACTCTATAAAAAACATATAAAGCTATTATAAATTATTGAGGATATCAGTAAAGTCATAGTCTCCCTAAAATGTTATTAGCTAATTACTTATTATTAGCTATATTTTAACTATTGTCATTTTAATACCTGCTAGTTCATTAAGGATAAAAGTTACAATGCCATTTTTATATACATTTCTTTAATTAAAAATTAAGTAGACATTTTCTCTTTGTTGTTATGTAACTATTTCTTATTGTTTATACCTTTTGGAGCAAATTACTTTTAATGCATATGTCTGGGGTCTGCATCTTCAAAAGAATGTTTGCTTTAATAAATCTAACAAAATTCAAAAACATGCCTTACTGAAAGGTAACTAAGTGAAATAAGTAATACAATGAAAGTGAAATTTGTTACTTGAAAGTGAAATGTGTGATAGCCATTTACACAGGGTTTTCATTAAATGCTCAATAGAATAAATAAAACATTCCATGCCATTAATTTTTTATCTTATCATATGGATATAATGACATAATTTATAAATTTTTAAGAAACTTAGGCCCAAGGCATTGGGTTTTAACCTGAAGTTCAGCTATAGCAGTAAGATAGTTGTGTGTTAAGATAGGTCATATGTTAGAAAGTTCAGTTATGTTCTGGATCAGAATAGTTTGCTATCTGGTAAATCAAATTCAGGTGTGCCAGATTCAAAAGGTAAGGTGCCATTTTATATGGCTTATATATAAAAATTTTAACTGTCAAATCAGTGAGTACATTAGGAATAAGTTATTCTTTTGATGGAGTAACAAGAAGAATATTATTTTCAATTATTTTCTCTCTTATTTCAAGCCATTGAGATATAAGCTTTATAATTAAAATAGTTAAGTTGCCGAAACCGGTTTGGCTCAGTGGATAGAGCGTCGGTCTGCAGACTCAGGGGTCCCGGGTTCGATTCCGGTCAAGGGCATGTACCTCAGTTGCGGGCACATCCCCAGTGGGAGGTGTGTAGGAGGCAGCTGATCGATGTTTCTCTCTCATCAATGTTTCTAACTCTCTATCCCTCTCTCTTCCTCTCTGTAAAAAATCAATAAAATATATTAAAATAAATAAATAAATAAAATAGTTAAGTATATACCTTAGGCTTGATGGAGATGGGGCGGGGAGGGAGAAGGAGTTGGAATAAAAAACCTTGCCTGTTTTGGACTTTATATGGATTTTTCACCTTTCTATCCAATGTGCCAAATTTGAGTGTTGACAGAATAATACTCTTCTTCACTTAATGTTACGGTCCCTGGAGATGATGATGGGAACAAATATTTTACCTAGGAATTTTCTATGTGGCCCTGTAATAGACAGAAAAGTATATTTTAAATTTTTACGCATATTATATGTGCATTTTATTGAGACATGAGTACACATAAATATATTAGGATACAGCTTTGTGCTAATGAGTGAATATTTTATTCCAGGAAAATAATCCTGGATTTTCAGTACAATGTACTATGGAAATAAAGGTAACAAAATGGAAAACAAGAATGAGCTGGTCTCCTAGCAACTTGTTTTGTTTTTATTTTTGTTTTTTAATATGTTTTTATTTATTTCAGAGAGGAAGGCAGAGGGAAAGAATGAGAGAGATAGAAACATCAATGATGAGAATAATTGATTGGCTGCATTTCTGCATGCCCCCTACTGGGGATCAGCCTGAAACCTGGGTATGTGTTCTTGACTGGAATTGAAGGCAGGACCCTTTCCTCTGCAGCCCGAGGCTCTGTCCACTGAGCCAGACCGCCAGACCGGCTAGGGAACAACTTGTTTTTTGAATAATATATAAATGTAATGATTCCTTGTTAACATCCTAATCCCTATAAATAAAAAGCCAATAAAAGTTGCAGTGATTGCAGCTGCTTCAGAAAAAATCTTTTTTTTTGCAATAAATGCAGTCAATAACTGGTTTTACCATATACCTTTAGCTTATTAACAGTTGAAAGTGTTACATTTCCATTTAATTTTGTCTAATTGGATAGAAGTTATATTAAGTTGTTGCATTCTAAATTGGCATAAAATGTGTAATTTACAAAATGATCACAGATTAGGGGGCAAAGCTATAGAGATATATGCCATTTCCAGTACAGAATATCACCACTGTAGTTTCTTCTGGGCATCCTCTGAATTTGGTTACTTTATCAATAAGATTACTGTATACTATAAAAAAGAGGATGGTCAGTGAGGCTGCAAATATATTTATTGTTTCTCCTATTGGCACACATTATTAGTGCCCTTACTGTGACAATTGTTTTTTGATATATGTAAACCTCTTATTAAATGGTGAGCTTATTATTGTTGTGTTTAAACTGGTAAAGTCTGTCACATGGATTAGAAGAAGGGAAATAATGTTGAATGCTCAGAAGCTTTTATTTCCCAGTAGTTGAACAGAAAACAGGAGACAACCCCCATTTATCAATAGGGTGTACACTATGTGCCTGAAATGTTTACAGACTCCCAGCATTTCCAGCTTCGGCACTATCAGCAGCCTTCTAAAAATTCAAATGTTCTAAAGTCTCAAAGAATCTTCATTGATAGAGACTGGAGATGGCAATATGTCTGAGGGTGTATATTTTAGGCAACATTAGCACATCAAAAGCTGAAGATAATAGGATTCTGTAAGTTCATTTATTTTTATGCCATAAATATATCACATGAACATGAGAGTTATTGTGTTGATATCAATGGAAGAAAGGGACTGTTGACATATGGATATAAAATATCGACATTACAATTTTCTCAGAAAATTCAAATTTCTAAACAATATTAACCTCTATTAATCTATCATATAAATACTTTGTAAATCTTTAGCCAAGATATGGATTTCACTTTGGGGCAAATTCTACTAACGTAGAAAATAGAAGCAAGTTAACTGGGTCAGGTCTTCTCCAGGTTTCTTACTCTTTTAAGGGTGAATCCAAGTTCCAAAGTATACTGTATTTTAAAAAAATAGTAGATGAACCAGATAGATTTTTCCCACAGTATAAAATAAATTCACCATTAAAATTAAACTATTATTATCAAAATACGTTATTATTGTCTTCTAATATATTAAAACATATATGAGCAATATCATGATAACTCAGAAGCTTCCCAAATTTAAAAAGAAGTTTTATATATATATATATATATATATATATATATATATATATATATATATATATAAAAATCTCCATTTTGTGTGCAACTGAGTTGCAAAATAATAT
Organism: Ia io; assembly: GCA_025583905.1. Lineage (NCBI taxonomy): Eukaryota > Metazoa > Chordata > Mammalia > Chiroptera > Vespertilionidae > Ia > Ia io. Next base: position 36,078,539 of record JAJQQW010000003.1, read on the forward strand.
ATATATATATATTAATTTATATCATTTTTGGAGCCCTAATTCAAGCCAGAATCAGAAATGATTCCACTAGTAATTGACAAAGCAGGAAATTGAACCCAGATCTAATTGATTCTAATACACTTGTATACTGTCTCCTACATATCAGCAAAATATGGTAACTAAAGTTTTTATGTTTTAAGAAGTCCATTATGATTTAATAGCAATAATTTAAAACAAGACTATATTATTAATTGACTTCTTTCTTATTTGATTTTAGACAAAAACTCTTCAACAAAAATTGTGATGCTGACAATATAGTTTAAATTTAAATAGAATATGTTGAAGTAGACTAACTTAATACTCACACCTGGCATTTTATCAACTTTTTCATATTTATTTTCTGATTTTGTACACAGAGCCACAGAGTGAAGTGCCTTCTGTAAGAATGAATCACCTGAAATTATTGTTCTTATAGGTCAAAAACGGTCAAATAGAGGCAATTTTATGTAATTCAACCTAATATAATCCAAGTTTTATATAAAAAGCAAAGGCGACTCACAAATCATCAGTGAGTCGGTCGAGTTCATACAAGTAGGGAGAAGCAGATCTCTAAGCCAGGTCTTTTGAATGTCAAGTCAAATGCAGTTTTCACTGCATTATGGCTGTCTTTAGTGATGATAGGTTGTTCTGATGATGAAACAATATTTTTTAGTACACTCCGTGCCTAGTGTTTTATATTTGATCTACTGTAAAATTGCCCTTCTCACTGATTTACTACCCACTTGTTTTGAGTTGTGGCAAACAGATAGGAATATGGAAATAACAGTTACTTTTGGGAACTGAAGCAGGGAAAATTGAAACAGATAGGTAACTGACAAAACAGAATCTGTGGTAATAGTTCAGATACAGATTTTTTCATTAAAATGATTTGTAGTGTCCATAAATAATGTACATGTCATGTTTTACCATAAATATTTGACATGTGGAATCTATACCTTTGAAAAAAATCTTTAATTTACCAAGCCATACAAAAATATTTAAAGTTGTATTTGATTTCTCTCATGGATTATAAGAACCTTCTTCCAAGCTAGAACGTTAGTACTTATATAGCTCCATATATTCCTTTGAAATAAATATTTAATGACATTTAAGAAGGAACAAAACATAAATACCTGTCCATAGTATATTTTTATATGCTCTAAATCAAGCATGTCAAACTCAAAGGCTAACACAGGCCAAATAAACAAGGTTTCAGTGTATGTGGGCCACACAAAAAAAACACCTTAAATTTTCATAGAAACATAAGTTTATTTCAATAGATTCATGCTGAATACAGAGGGCTGAAACAAATGAGTAATTGTTAACATAAAATAATAGAACATTTTAATAAAAATTAATATTTTTTTCTTGAACATTAACTTAGCAGACACTGAATAACTGCACAAATTAATAAGCGTAACGCAAATATACATATTTTTCTTGTTCTCCGAAAGTGAAACATTTCCTGTTGCACACACCAAACAAGTCAGTCCAAGACTAAGGACATAGCAATCAGCTGCTAAAATATTCGCTGCTAGTATTAGTGGAGAGAAAGGGTGCATCTGCACATAAGGTGTATAAGGGAAATGAATGCAACATGATTACAGTAATCAGTTATTAGCAAACATTGTAGTTCGTTATTAATAATTATGTATAACAGAATATTGTAAAAATTAAGTTATGAATTTTTTATTAAAACACTTCTTACATACTATTATAATGGCTGGGCCACAAAAATATTCTTTGTGGGCCACATGCAGCCTGCAGCCTACGAGTTTGACATGCTTGCTCTAAATTGTACGAATAATTTGTTCTTACATAGCTTCTGTGTGGATATTCTCAAATATTGATTTGGGTGAGTATATTTAAAAATAAATTATATATACATCTGTTACAAGTGCTTATGATGCAATAATCATCAATATTAAATAAAATAGGAATAAAATATTTTAATCAAGTTCAAACTATTTTTGGAAAATGTTGAAATAAAAGGAGTATGCAATATGTTCTCTCTCTCCATCCACTATATTGATAATGTCATATTTTCTATTACATTTTTATAAATCTAAATATATCTTTGAATATCTCCCTCCTTTAGAAAAAACACACACAAAAACAGAATACAAATATGCAAATGTACACACAGAACATTACAATCTTCCTTGAGCCCAAGTGTCCTTCTTATTACTCCATTTAAGAATAGTTTCGAACTAAAACTAGTTACTAGTATCAATCAATTGCATTCAGAATTTTAAATAATTTCTTTATTTCCCTCATATTGCAACTACTCACACCATTCTGTATCAATGTCTTTCAACAAAATTCATTATTCCCCTATCTTCCTTTTTCACTCAGAAAGCTTTTGAGATTGTTTATTTCTTGGTCTCTAAAAAATACACACTAATGATCCTCAGTGTATATTTTGACATATTTATTGGGCTGCTCATTCAGAGGACATTTACTTGTAGATTTACATCCATCACTACCAGTGATTTTTGTGTATTCTGTTTTTAGTTATTTATTACTCATGGTTTTATGTGTTTTCATTTTTTTTTTAATAAACATTAGTCAAATGTGGAACTCCTGCATTGATGTATTTTTCCTATAATTGCTCTCCTATTTCTTTCTTTTTTCTATTCTTTGGAAGATTTTTCTTAACTATGCCTAACAACTCTTACATTGTTTTATATTTTATAATTGTACTAGAGGCCCGGTGCATGAAATTTGTGCATGTGCGGGGGGGTGGGGTGGGGTGGGGGCGATCCCGCAGTCCGGCCTGCACCATCTCAAAACCAGGACCCCTGGTTCCTAACCACTTGCCTGCCTATCAGCTTGATTGCCGCCTAACCACTCCCCTGCCATCCTGATGGCCCTCAACTGCCTTCCCCTTCAGGCCTCATGGCCTCCAACTGCCTTCCCCTGCCAGCCTCATGGCCCCCAACTGCCCTCCCCAGCCAGCCTCAGGACCCCCAACTGCCTCCCTGCTCGCCTGCCTGATCACCCCTCAACTGCCCCCCTGCCAGCCTGGTCACCCCCAAGTGCCCCCCTTGCCCACCTGCTCACCCCCAACTTCCCCACCCTGTCAGCCTGCTTGCTCCTAACTGCCTCTGCCTTGGTCCTGCCACCATGGCTTTGTCCAGAAGGGCGTTTGGTCTCCCAGTCTCCCGGTCTAATTAGCATATTACTCTTTTATTAGTATAGATTATTCTATTTACTGTTCTTTTTTGTCATAGTATACTATTCTTGCCTCATAGCCTTAGTATATTTAATAAGATATCTGAAGATAATAGAATATTTTCTGAAGTTTATTTTTAATTTATTTTCACATTTTCCTTCATGCTCTCTGTTTTATTTGATTTATGGTGTTCTGTTTTTTTCTTATTAGTCTGTTAATTTTGCTTTCTCATATGCTGAACACTTGAAAATGTGATTTCATTGGCACCTCAGTGTGCATGGCTTAAAACTACCTCTTAAGAAATCTTTACAGGGAAATTAGATGATTAGCCATGTTTTTATTTATTTTTTTTATTTCAGAGAGCAAGAGAGAGGGAGAGAGAGATAGACATCAATGATGAGAGAGAATCATTGATCGGCTGGCTCCTGCACACATCCTACTGGGGATCAAGCCTGCAATTGAAGCATGTGCCCTTGACAGGAATCAAACCCAGTACCCTTCAGTCTGCAAGCCGATGCTCTATCCACTGAGCCAAACCAGCTAAGGTGGTTAGCCATTTTTTGTAAAAATGGATCACCAAATATTTTCAGTAGGTCATATTTTTAGGTTAGTTTACTTTCTTAAGAGTAATACCTTGCTGTCTGGTCTCAGGGTATTTTAGAAAGTTTCCTGCATTGTGAGGTAATAGATCTACCTTAAATTCTATTGAACATTAACCCACAGTGCCAGTCAAAATAATTATTGCCCTGAGATGAGTATGTGAAGGAAATATTGATTGGAAAGGGGAATGTGGAAATTATCTGAGGTTATGGAAATATTCAATATCTTGATATAAGTGGAAGTTTGGAGTCTGTATAGATATGTAAAAATTTTTGAGTTGCATATTTAAGTTTTGTGCAAAGTACTATAGGAAAATTAAATTTTTAGAAAAGTAAAATAAATATTATTAAGAACTTTCAGGATTTATTTTATTGAGGATATTCAGAGAAATCCAGATGATGTGATTTCAGTCCTCAGTATAGAAATTTCTCATGGCAGAATGACAAGGCTCAGTGTAGAAGACTTCACCTCACAAAATATTATCATTATCAAAAATATATATCTTTGGCCTCAGGAATTCCAAGGCAGGAGCTGACCTATGCTATTTCAGTCATACCATCATGAACACATAGCAAATATAATCTTCAAACAAAAGGGATAAAAGTATTTTGAAATAGTATTAATGAAAATATTTACTTTCAACTTAATTAAATTAATGGAATAAATGTTTATGCTTGATGAATACTACATAATTTGTTTATTTTCTTAAGGCTTAAGAGCTCAACAATAGCTTCATGTCTTTCTAAGCTTTCATATTGCTCCCTGCTGGGTGTGTGAAGTTAAGAATGAAAATTAGAATATTAAAACAGATAAATAATTGAATTCTTTTTGTGATTTTAAAAATGCTTTGGTGATCCCAGGCAGCATGGTTCAGTGGTTAAGCATTGACCTATGAACTAGGACATCATGGTTCAGTTTGATTCCTGGCAAGGCATATGCCTGGGTTGCGGGCTCGATCCCCAGTGTGGGCTGTGCAGGAGGCAGCTGATCAATGATTCTCTCTCATCGTTGATGTTTCTATTGTTCTCTCTCTTTTCCTTCTTCTCAGAAATCAATAAAAATATATTTTTAAAATGTTTTAAATACTTTGGTGATGTTTCAATGATTGTTATTATACAAAATAACGTACAAATGCATTGTGAAAATATTACTGCAATTCCATATTTGCTCAATAACAATCATTTTTTGGCATCAATGCTTAAAACATCTGTAGACTAACTCAAAATAAAACATAGATTCAAATGTGTTCATAGAACAAGCATAAATCAAATTCACGGGATTTTAAGTTTTAGTATTTATATTAACATTATCCTGAATAAATACACAAGGTTTCTAGAGCAGAAGAGATTGTTACTATTTACTTAGAGCAAAGACTACCTGTGTGGTTGCCCTGTGTTCTGATTCTTACTTCTATCATGACGTGATGGAATACAGATATTGCCCTACACAGACAGGTTCTGCACTGAAAGTAAGGAGCCACCTCAAAGTGATTTTTCTCTGCATATATAAAGAAGCAGCTGTTCCTCCTCCCACTTAAGAAGGTTTCCTTTGAAACATAATTGAAAGCATTGTCCTTTACTTATTCTGTGTCTTTATTATAAAAATAACTCTACTGAAGGGAAAAATAGAATCAGAGTTACCAACTTGGCAACTCAAGCATATTACCAAACTGTTTCATCACTTGTTGGAATGGAAATATAGGTTTCTGTGGAGGTAATGTCTTTGGATTTGTCCCACTAAGTGTTAGAAATGCTGTCAATGGTGTTGCAGGAGTGAGGCAGCAAGACAAATTTACTCCTGCACAGAAGGGTGCTGCTGCCAGCTGGAAATCATGGCAAAGCACCCGAACGGAAGTCCTTGGGGTTTTGTCTTGATGCTGGTCTGCCCCTCACCCTGAACTCTGGCTTGACTGGTCAGGGCTCAGCGCTCGGGTTCTAATTACTGCATGATTGGCTAATTCAGAGGAAGGGGAGGGGTAAGACAGAGCCTAAGATGGCAGCTCCCTGAGAATCTGAAGGTCATGTCAAAATGGCGGGACCTACCATGGCAGCAAGCTCCTTTCTTTGACAGAAAAGATTGCTGGTTCACTTTCACGTAAATAATCAGTTATAAATTATCTCCAAAGGCTTATTTTTAGCACAAGTAAACGGTTTCAGAATGAATTGCTCAGAAAGCCCTAATAGTGAGGAAACATAAAAATAAATTTTCTATAGCTGTACAGATTTTTAAAGGAAAGTTATATTGCCACTAGTAGCCCATCTCATGATATCCTGTGCAGTAGGCTGCCCGCTGCTTCCGCATGAGCTGGTGGGAACCACAGCGCGCCGCTGGGAGCTCTGCTGCTTCCATGGGAGCCATGCGGCTTCCAAGCCACCGGCGCCCACAGGAGCTGGAAGGGAGCTGCTCCGATTCTGCGGGAGGCGGGAGGGAGCTGCACTGCTTCTGTGGGAGGCAGGCCCACCATCTCCTCTCCGGGCTTGCACTCAGCCAAAGAGGCTGCAGGCCGGCCCCCTTGTCCCCCAGAGGCCCTCCGTGGCCAGGGCTGGACGCTTGCCTCATCGCCCCGGCGACAAAGCAAGCATTCTGCCAGGCCTCTCACACTGCCCGCTCTTAGTGGCCGCCCCTGCAGAACTGGGGGACCCCAGCGGGGCTGAGGGGACTGGGTGCCTCCATCTTGTGGCTATGGGCACTGCCATCTTTGTGATGGAATGATGGTTAATTTGCATATTACCTTTTTATTAGATAGGATGAGTAAAGAATAGATTTTTATGAAGAAAAACAAAGCTAATTTTATGAGTCCAGTCTTAGTCATAGCATTAGATAATTTTAGGATGAACAGGTAGTAGAAAGAATAGTGCTAATACTATCAAAATTAAACATTTTTAGATTCCAGTTTATAATTATCCATTTGCCCTTGAAAACAATGTTGGTATTTAGTGATGCATGCATTAATATATCATTGAAATGTGATTCATAGACAAGTTACGTTAGGCCAATGGAAACAGTTTGAGTGGGGGACATGAAGCTAGACTTCTCCTGTATCATTCAATGTCCTTTTCACTACATCATGTTTCTCTGAAGAAATTAACATTAAATTGCTCCCTGCTGGGTGTGTGAAGTTAAGGATGAAAAGTAGAATATTAAAACAGATAAACTACTGAATGCTTTCTGTGATTTTAAAAATGCTTTGGTGATCCCAGCCGGTGTTGCTCAATGGTTAAGCATTGACCTAATTGGTCCCATATGTTTAAAAGCTAGACAACAGATAGATATATAGATGATGATAGTGATATAGATGATGATAGATAGATGGTAGATAGATAGATTATAGATAGATACAGAGAAACAGAAATATATAGGAAAATATTATTAAAAACAAAATCTCCTTACCCAGAAATCCTTTTCACAAAGTAATAGAGGGGGAAAACAACACATTATTATTATTGAATGAGCATTAAAGCACATTCTGATGTGCATCCCAGGCAATAGACTAAGAGGTTGTTAAGACAAAAAGAAACCCAACCTTTTTATATAACCAAGCAGATACAAACTATTACATACTTGTTCCTTCAGATAAACAATGACTAGTTTCTCCTTGGGTGCAGGGACTTAACAGCATCTGTTGTCAAATGTAGTTTATCCCAATTGGTATGGTAATTGTCATTACACAAAAGAAACAGAAATCCTATCTTAATGAGAGCAGTTTGCAAATTGGAACAAGATGTGCACTCACACTAGAATCTGGGAGGTGGGGTGCTATCTTCCATGATGTTTCCATTTCAAGTAAATGGAGACCACGTTCTTGAGAAAGAATTTCCTGAGTCATAAAGCTGGCAAAAGTCTTATTGAGTTTCTTCATTTCCTCTTTAAAAATAAAAAACACTTTATTTTTCCTTTTTTATTGAATTTATTGAGGAGACACTGATTAACAAAAGTCAAAATTATACAGGTTTCAGGTGCACAGTTCTACAACACATCATCTGTACACTGTGTTGTGTGTTCACTACCCCAAGTCAAGTCTCCTTTCATCACCATTTATTCCACCTGTATCCTCCTTCCCCCCTCCCTCCCAGCTTCTCCCTGGCAACCAGTGTATATTCATCCTCATGCTAAAAAGACATTTTGAGGTAGCCAATTTCACTCTTCTACACTTATGACAGCAGATTAATTCTTTGGGAATCAATTATTTGATACTGATTTTATTAAACAAGATTTAAATTTATTTTTTAAATTTTAGTTAACTTTAAACATTAATTTCCATAAAGATGAACTTCAATAACATTGCTGACAGTCTCTTATGTTTATAAAAATGTAAACATGAAGAAACAATAACTTAAGTGTAGGTAAGATATGAGACTGAGTGTTTTTGTAGAAAAAAATTTTAAATGTTGCTTATTAGTTTGGCTTTATGAACCCAAACCCTGGTAAATATTTTAATTTTTAAAATATCTTTCTCATGATATTTAAGAATATTAATACATGTTCATATTCAACAACTCTACAAACTTCTTTTCATGTGTCTTCCACCCTCCTCTGCCTTTTCCACCTCAAATCCAAAGAAGTTAAATAACCAAAATATAGTTTAGACATACAGTACTTTAATCATTAAAATGCACAATATATACAGTATATATCAAGAACCAGCAGAAAGAAAAGAAGTCCAAACTATAATTATGAGAACTAAATTTATATATTATCCACATATAGTCAATGTTTTCTGATAATTAAGGATAACATAATAATTCAAGATGCCATTTTGATATAGTTATGTGTGAAAAGTTGCCTTTTTGCATCTCCATTTAATCATAGTAATAAATTGAGAAAAAATGTCACCCAGAGATATATCATCCATTTATGCACAAGTCAGAAGTCTGTGTTAATTTTAAGCATTCTTACTGACTTGAGCTACTAATGTTAAGATAATTTAATGTATTTTTCACTACTCTGAAAATTATCAGGCATTGCCATAAAAAAGGCCATTCTAAATAATTTATAATTAATAAATAACTATATTTATAATTTGTGAATGGTACTAAAAATGCCACTCAACAAACTTCCAAAGAGCAGACATTTGTGCAAGGCTGAAGAAGCTTTTCTCTTCTCCTGCACTTATTCCTTGATTTTAACTTTCACACCAGGAAAGGAGCCTATTAATGGACAATATAGCACCAGAGCTTTTCTTGACCAGAATATGGGGATTATTATTTTTTAATTCATTTATTGATTAAGGTATTACATATGTGTCCTCATCCCCCCATTACCCCCAACCCCCCCCCCCCCCCGACTCATGCCCTCACCCCCCTGGTGTCTGTGTCCAGTGCTTAGGCTTATATGCATGCATAAAAGTCCTTTGGTTGATCTCTTCCCCTTACCCCCACCCTCCCCTACCTTCCCTCTGAGTCTAAAGCATCAATCAGACTGTCAAACCTCACGGGGATAATTATTTTTAAGTAAATGTTTGGTCTAGAGGTAGTTCTGTCTAAAGAATCTCATGGAGGGCTGTCAATATGTGCATTAATAGATGTCATGATGTAATCTTATTTCATGCTTTCCTTGTATTCTTTAATGATGGACCTAGAATCCCAGAGGAAAAAGAGAATCCAAGATTAGATCAAGTGGAATTTGGAGGGAGGAAAAATAAGTAAAAGACTTTCCCAAATCCAGTTGACATTATTTAAAATGGACTGAAAACTTGACCATGAAAAAGAAGGAAATCTTACGTTTTGCGACAGCATGGATGGACCTGGAGATTATTGTGCTAAATGAAATATCCAGGCAGAGAAAAAAAAAATACCATATTATCTCACTTATATGTGGACTCTAATAAACAGGTGAGAAAAATAGAACCAGAGGCATGAATATGGGTCAGAAGGGGTGAGGATAGGAGGGACTGGAAGAAAGAAGCTGAAGAAATTAGCCAAAGAACATTCAAGCATAGCTCATGGATAGGAACAACAGTGTGGTGATGGCCAGACAAAGGGGGTGAGAACTGGGTGGAGAGGGTCAGTGGGGGGAAAATGGGGGAAATCTATAGTAGTGTCAACAATAAAAAGAAAATAAAAATTAAATTAAATATTGGTAGAGAACAACTAAATATAGATTCCATGATTTTATCTCTTGATTTAGACAGGTTAGGATTCATGATCCCTTAGAAAGTAATGCCCAGAATACAAGCTTTTGTTATTAAGATAATGGTGGATAACAACCTGTTACCCTTTGGTAATAAGTGGGATGGGAGAGGCTCACCCAGTACAAGAAAAATACTATAAAAAAACACGAATCAGTTATGTAGGCTGCAAGTACTTAGAGCTGGTTCAGAAATAAACCTCAAACCTTCCATCTGTGATAGCATATCATGGAAAAGAGGAGGGTGAGATTTCCCAAAACTCCTTCTACAAAAGTAGAATCTCCCTGAAACAAGAGAGAGGATGTGTCAAATGTTGAAGGTCAGTGCACAATGACTCTCACCAATGAGGGAATGGGAAGATGTATTCTTTGTTTATAGTCTAGAAGGTGTAATCATAGGAGACAGTGAAAGGAAAGCAAGTAGAAGGAAACTAAAGTAAAAATGGATTCCTACAAATTAACCACTTCTACACTGTGTCTGTTAAAACAATAATTTTCACCATTTTTTTTTTTTTTTTTTTGCATTTTTAAAGACTAATTTTTTGGAGCTGTTTTAGGTTCACATCTAAGTTGAGAGGAAGGTACAGAGATTTCCCACATACCCCAGTTCCCCCACACATGCACAGCTCCCTCCATTATGAGTACTACTCACCTGAGTAGTTCATTTGTTACAACTCATGAACCTACACTGACACATCATCATCACCCAAAGTCCATGTTTACCTTAGGGTTTACTCTTTGTGGTATACATTCTATGGGTTTGGACAAATGCATAATGATATGCATCCACCATTATAGTATCATACAGAATATTTTCACTTCCCTAAAAATCCTCTATGCTCCACTTATTCACCCTGCCCATCATCTTCACCCTTAGCAACCACAAATCTTTCTTTCCTTTCCATAATTTTGCCTTTTTTAGAATGTCATATAGTTGGAATCACATAGTATGTAGCCTTTTCAGTTTGGCTTATTTCACTTGATAATATGCACTGAAGTTTCCTTTAAAGCCTTTTCTTTGCTCCATAGCTCTATTTTTAGTGCTGAATGATATTTCATTATCTGAATTTACCACAGGTTATTTATTTATTTATGTACTTACTGAAGGACACCTTGCTTGCTTCTAAATTTTGGCAATTATGACTAAAGTGGCTACAAACATCCATGTGCAGGTTTTTCTGTAGACATAGATTTTTAATTTCTTTGGGTAAATATCAAGGAGTGAGAATGCTGAATTATACGGTAAACATATGTATAGTTTTGTAAGAAACCAACAGACTATCTTCCAGAGTGGCTGTACCATTGACATTCTCATCAACAATGAATGAGGTCCTGTTGCTGTACATTCTCACCAACATTAGGTGTTGTCAGTGTCCCAGATTTTGGTCATTATAGTAAGTGTGTAATTGTTGCTTTAATTTTCATTTCCCTGATGACATATACTAATAATGTGGAACATCATCTATCTTTAAATTAATCTATTATCAATACTGTGTTCTCATTAGTAATAAACTGTACCCACAAGCCCTGTCACATATTATAGGATATAATAAATATATGTTAAACAAAACAAAACAAAAACTTTCACTGCTGAAAGTTTTTCTGAAATAAAGGCTTTATTGAGCCAAATTCTAGCCAGAAGGACTAGGGCCTGGGACATGAAGTCTAAACCACCAGTAGCAGGGCTAGGTGGAGAAGACAACATGTCCATCATCACCATCCTGGAATTGATGGGCTTTTATACATTACTAGTGGCCCAGTGCACGAAATTCATGCATGGGGGGTTGTCCCTCAGCCTGGCCTGCACCCTCTTCAATCTGGGACCCCTCGGGGGATGTCCGACTGCCAGTTTAGGGCCAACCCCTGTGGGCCCTAAACCGGCAGTCAGACATCCCTCTCGCGATCCGAGACCGCTGGCTCCTAACCACTCACTTGCCTGCCTGCCTGAACGCCCCTAACCGCTCTGACTGCCAACCTGCTCGCCTCCAACTGCCCCCTCCGCCAGCCTTCTTGCCCCCAACTTCTCCCCCTTGCTGGTCTGACCACCCCCAACTGCCTCCCCCCTGCCAGCCTGCTTGCCCCCAACTGCCCCCCCTGCCAGCCTGCTCACCCCCAACTGCCCTCCCCTCCTGGCCTGATTGCCCCTAACCACCTCTGCCTCAGCCCTGCCACCATGGCTTTGTCTCCCAGTTTTATTAGCATATTACCCTTTTATTAATATATATGTTTTGGGGAAGAAGGATATAAGTTGTTTTGAAAGAATTTACATTAGCTATAGATAAGGGCAGGAGTGGGGTGCAGCAACAGCATGTCTAAGGATAGGTGCTATCTGCATGGAAGAACTATTTACTATTTTAGACTAGTGGTGGCAACAATCCTAAAAGTTGATGCATAAACAGCATGCTGTGTTCTCCAGTGGTTGATACAGAAGTTGATTCAAAACTCCAACCTACATTCAACGGATGAGAGTAGTCTTTTGTTTTTTGGGCCACAGCTGTTAAATGGTTAATTACTCTGGCCTGCTTTAACTTAATTACTCTGGCCTGCTGTAACTTAAGTAGTCTTTTGTTTTTTGGGCCACAGCTGTTAAATGGTTAATTTCCCTCTCTGGCCTGCTGTAACTTAATTTAGCACATCTTAGAATTGTTATCTTATCAGGCATTATATGTAACTCCACTTACTATGTGTTATTTATTCTACTAAATGCTATATATATGGATATGAATTCATTAAATTCTCATAGTATTATTTTCAATCCACTGTTTTACAAAGGAGGGAATGCAAGTGTTAACTTCCCCAAAATTATACAGCTAGTAAATGGCTGAGCCAATCTTCAAACTCCGGCTTTAAATTTATAATGAACTTATAAAAACTTTTGGGCTTTTCTCATTAGCACTCTCAACCTCAGTACAAGAATACTTAACATCAATGACCAGAGTTCTTATAAATGAAATAGAGTTCTCCTGATTCTGTCCTAAGGGGAACAGAAGGTAACCTTACTAGGTGTGTAGAGTCTCTGAGTGCATTTAAAAGTCACAGTGTTATAGGGCGTTCATTCCTAAGGGGTTTTGTGTAACTTTAAGCTTCAGAGCCAGCTCCTTAGGTTAGTGCTAAAAATAATCCTGCCAATATCATGGGCCAAACAGGGAGAAGTAGATTGGAATATTTTTCAAACTATGGGTCAATGATTTTATTCCATTTTTAAAGTTACAAATAAATTCTTACATAAAATCAGATTGTCTTTGAGGTATGCACTAGTGATTATGTTTTTCCAAATTCACTGAGAAGAAATGCCCTTCCCATTAGTGTCCTATATCTATCTTGATGAATTTAACATTTGTCTGTTCTCTGATACATGTACAGAAATGGGGTTAGTATTGACTCACAGGAAAAAGTTGTACAATTCCACAAATAACATCAGTTACTAACATGTGATCACATTGAGGTAATTATAATAGTGCAGTATTATCTAGTTTAATGCAATTTTGTAATGGAAACCAAGTATGCTGCTTCAAGTGTAGACTGTGTATTTTGAGATAAAATTGAACTTGTTCTACTAAGAACATCAATATATTTCAAAAATTGTTTTCTATTAATAATGGCAAATTATAATCTTGACATCTGTAAATAGTTCAAACACTCACTTAGACATCTCTCAAAGGTATTGTGTGCTAAAATAATTCCAAATTCACATATATTCATATTCTCTATTAAAATTGAGGAAAATAGAATAAATATAGAAATATGTTTCTATAATTGATTTCCAAATTTTATAATGGTGTCCTCTTTAAAATGAAATACGTTTTTTCTTTATGTGACTAAAGGTCAAAAAGCAATTTTCCAGAAGTCTAAGATTTTTAAGGCAAAATATTTAATTTTTCTATATGAAATTTACAAGTGGATTGTCTTCTCTCCAAAGAACAGGTAGCTATAAAACAATATATACTTCATTAATATAAAATAATGGTGGCATATGTTGATTATGACATTTATTTATTTCTAGACATATTTTAGGAATTTTCTATTAATAAAACATCAATGTTTTTAATTTTTGCAAATTTTAAAACACTTTTTTAGGGTGACTATAATAAAATATTACATACTAGATGGCTATAATAAGTGAAACTGATAACAAATAATACTGAAGTTAAGGAAAAATAACTCTCTTACATTGTTGATGGGATTGAATAATTGCATAGGTCCTTTGGAAAAGAGTCTGACAATAACTTAAAATATTAAACAAATTTAGCTAAGATCTAAGAGTGCTAAAAATATTTTAATTAGAATTTACAATGATGGTTATAGAGCGTGGCAAATTAATTCAAAACAATCTTAGAGTTGTGCACTCTGTTTCTATGTGCTATCAAAATAATATTGAAAATTTATTATTATACTCAATTTTCTTTTAGTTTATCTCCTCCTTGACCGGGAATCAAACCAGCAACCTCCTGGTTTATAGGTTGACACTCAACCACTGAGCCATTCTGGGCGGGCTGTTTAGTATTTCTTGATCAATACCAATCCATACATTCATTTCTCAAAATATTTAAAATAAATAACTTAAGTAACCGTTCCTTGCACATATACAATTTTAAAAAAATAGAAAGTATATATAAATTTATTCTAATAATTAGTACATATTCACAATTAATATAATTAATTTAATTGAAAGCTCCTGTAAGTCTAAAATTTCATTTTGGAATATATTTAACAATGATACAGGAGTGAGTTTTAACTTATTTAAAAACTTAAAATGTTTCACATAATTATAAAACTAACCTGCATCTCTGTATTAGTGCAGAAGTTCTGTATTATTTATATGCACCACATTAAACGAATATTTCCACGTGACATCATTATACTGGCATTGTTCTTATGACCTATTTGACTCAAGAACTGGGAATTTTAGAAAGCCTACAACAAAACCGACTGACACAGGGCATCAGAGAATTTTCATTAGTTTCTTCATTATTTGACACATTTGAATCTATGAAGACATTATTTAACACTCTAACTAGATTGTTAAGAACACTAACAATATTGTTGCTTGCAGGAAAGTAGAACTAGTAGGGATCATAGAAGCTAGAAGGTCAAAGTACTCTGGATGTTGTTATCATGCCTTTATCAATTTTGAAATATAAATTTGTAAATTAATATAACCTGAACCTAAGCATGGGTGCACATTAAAAAAAAAAAAAAATGACGTTCAGTAGTTAGATTTTAAATTTGGATCTAATAAAATTTTTAAGATCAGAAATCAATGAACCTAATGTTAGATTGTGAAAAAAGAATACACTGAAACTTGTGACATATTGCTCAGTGGTTTTATTGAATTATATTTTTATTGTTTCTTTGCTGTTGTTAATCCTCACCCAAGGATATTTTTCCACTGATTTTTAGGGAGAATGAAAGAGAGAAGAAAGACAGAGATAAACATCGATGTGAGAGAGATACATTGATTGGTTGCCTCCTGCAGGAGCCCTGACCAGGACCCTGGTCCAGGGAGAAGCCTGCAATCAATGTACGTGCTTGACTGGAATCAAACCTGTGACCCTTTGGTCTGCAGGCTGATGCTCTATCCACTGAGCCAAACTTGCTTTTTGTGTTGTTTTTAAGTTAGCTTTACAAGTGTACACTGGTAATACAAAAGTAAACTTAATATAATATAATAAGCACCTGATCTTTATTATAGAATTAAAAGTTTTTAGGAATGTATATTCATAAAATTATAGCTAGTATAAGAGAAAATTTAAAATTTTCAGTGTGTGACTAATTCCAATCAATTTATTCTTGCCACATTTGCTTACTGAGAACTAGGCACAAGGAGTATTATAGGCATTAACAGTATGGCATGGGAGAGCTGTGAACAAGATAAACTTGATTCCTGTCTTCGTGGATGTTATAAACTAATGGGAAAACTAGACATTGAATATTTATCTGGAAGAGAAATGTAGGTTATGAAAATATGCAGACTGCTTTGGACCACATGGTAACTTTCTTTGAGGAAACATGGCTTACACTGAAATCTAAATGTTGAACAGATTTAGCTGAACTAAGGTTGTGGCACAAGGGAAATATCTAATCTGGACAAAAGGAACTACATGTGGAAGTGCTTGTGAGGCTGAAATTAAGGAAGAAAGATCTAGTGTAGCTAGAATGTGCAAAGCAAGAGAGTAGCTAGAATGTGCCAAGTCATTGCTCCAAGCAGTCGTTCCAAAGGTCAAAATAAATCCACAAAAGATTTTTTTCTTAGACCTTTTTCAGAAAGAGTAGCCATTGATGCATTTTAAAACAAGGAAATAATGTAATTACACTTTTAATTTACAAATATCTGAGTTCAGTGGGGAGAATGAGATTTAAGGGGGCAAGAGTGGATGTAGAAAGTCAAATGTTTTAAGCTATTGCACTGTGCAAATGAGACATAACATTAAGTTGTACTATAAATCCTCCCTGGCTGGCCAATCTCCTGCGTCCCTCCCCGGCCCTGATTGTGCACTGGTGAGATCCCTTGGCCTAGCCTGTGCCCTCTTGCAATCCAGGACTCCTCAGGGGATGTGGGAGAGTCAGTTTGGGCCTGATCCCGCCCGCCAGGCCAAGGAACTCCACTGGTGCATGAATTCATGCACTGGACCTCTAGTTTAATATAACGAGTTTAGTGTTCAATTATTTACTTGAAGATTCAATTAATATTAATTATATTCCAAAACTAAAATTTTCTCACTATTTTGTTACCTCTCA
Organism: Ia io; assembly: GCA_025583905.1. Taxonomy (NCBI): domain Eukaryota; kingdom Metazoa; phylum Chordata; class Mammalia; order Chiroptera; family Vespertilionidae; genus Ia; species Ia io. Next base: position 36,095,196 of record JAJQQW010000003.1, read on the forward strand.
TTGCATGTCACCAAGTCTCTGCTGTGACATTCTTCCTTTATTTATTCATGAATGTTCACATGCATTTAACTATTCATATGCCTCGTCTATGCCAGTTGTTTTATAAAACATTAAAAACACAAGATTCATACATTTATTGCATAAATATGTATTGAATACCTACTTTGGGTGCATAATTATTTTAGGTTTTTGGAATGATTTAGTAAACCAAACCCTGGTAGAGTTCAACTTACATTCTATTTTAGAAAAGTTGAGGCAATTTACAAATAATAACTTTAAGAGTCTAAATGCTATGAAAATAGAGCAGTAAAAGGAAGGTTGAGGATACAGAGCTGGTGGGGTTAGTTGCAATTTAAAGAGAATCCAAGGTAGCACTTATTAATTTTTAAATTGAGCAAAGTCTTGAAAGAAGGTCAGGGTTTTTAGTCAGAAATTATATAAAGAAAGATTATTCCAGACAAAAATTCTAAAGAGGAATAATAAGGATACAAGTGCGACTAGAATAGGAGAGAGGTAATGAGGAGTCAAGTGAGAAAGGGCCTTGTAGACTAAATATTTAGGGCATTTAGCATGAGTGAGTGAATGGGGAGTGGTTATCATATATTTTGAGTGGAGAAGGGATCAGCAATTCTTTTTTTTTTTTTTTTTTTTGGTAAATGGTCCAATAGTAAATATTTTTGGTAGTTACAGGTTATACAGTCTCTTTCATAACTGCTTATCTCTACAGTTATGGTATAAAAGCAATGATAGAAAATATATAAATTAATAGGCATGATTGTGTCAATAAAGCTTTATTTATAAAAGAAACATTAAAGCCTCCGGGGTGTAGTTAGCCAATCCTACCTCTGGAATAGAGAAACAACATAATCAAATATTTATTTTTAAAGAACCACTCTCAATGAAATGTTTCAAAGAGAATTCAGAGGGTCTGAGTGCAAGGACAACCTGTTAGAACACTATCTTTATATCCAAGTTGAGATGGTATGGTAGCAGTATTCATTTGCACAGATGGTAGAAAGTGACTAGATTCTACATATAATTGGAAGATAAAGTACACAGAAATTTCTGACTGGTTGGATGTGGGTTGGGAGGAAGAAAGGTTAGTGATTGGTTCATATAATTGGAAATTTAGAAATAGCATCAAATGAGGTAGGAAGAAACTAGGGTTAGAGTAGATTGAGAGGTAAAAACAAATTTCCCTTTTGGACATTATCAGTTTCAGGTGTTATTAGACGTCAAGAATGATGTCAAGTAGGCAATTAGACTTCAGGACAAAATCTGTTCCAAAAACAGAGCAATAAGTCTTCAGCATATGGGTTGTTTTTAAAGCCGTAGAACTGAATGTGATCACTTAGATATGAAAGTACATAGAGGGGAAATAAAAAGGAGCAAGGAGTAATGGATGTGACATGCCAAGGTAAACATAAAGGGAAGCAGCTGAACTAACACAAAAAACTTAGTAGAAAAGGCTGGTTTTATAAGAAGGCAATTAAGAGGATGAGATTTTAACAATGCCAGGCAAAAAAGAACCAAATGCTGACGGTATGTCAAATAAAAGAAAATCTGATATTTCACCACCAGATTAATAAATTTGGAAGCCATTGCTGACGTTGTTAAAAACAATTCCCTTAGATTGATGGTTGCAAATATGTGTTTGGATGAATTTAAAGAAATTAAGGGATGAATGAAATTGGGGAAAGAATACAGAAAATGTTCTTCAGGAATTTGATGGTCAAGAGAAAATATAAAGTAGAACTTTAAATATCAAGAAAAGTAGGGTCAAATGAGAGTTGCTCTTATTTCTTAAATGGAAAAAATAAAAGCATGTTTCTGTGTCAATTAAAATTGTCAAGAAAATATAATAAAAATCATCTCTCATATGTTCTGAGAGAAGAAAGATTTGTTTGAACAATATCTTTCAGAAGACATAGGGGGAGATAAAATCCAGTCCAAACAGGAAGGATTGGCTTGTCCCAAGAGCAAGGATTGTTTGCTTATGACAGTGATTTTCAACTGGTGTGCAGGTGCATCACAAGAATTTTTAAAAGATGCAATACCTGACTATTTAGTAAAGGGCACTGACCTCTTTTCCCTTAGATTGTAAAATTAGAAAATGACAACAGCCAACACAACAATAGCCATCTGGTGTGAGTTAATCAAAATTATAACTATTTTTTGTCAAACCAGCAAAATATATGTATTTTTGTTTGTGCTGCAGAATTTTAGTAATTTGTTTGTGTGTGCCATAAAATGAAAAGTGTTGAAAATCACTTGCTTATAGAAATAGGCAGCAAGGAATAATAAACAATGAGAAATAGGACAAAAGTTATATCAAGAAATGAGTCTTGAAAGTAGGAAGAACAAATATGTTTTTCATAGCAGTATTTCTGAAAAGCTTTATGCACTCAAGGTGATGTTTTCTATTTCCACCATCAACAAAACAATGTGCCACAAATGGGTTTCAAAAGCATGTAAAACAGATGTCAAGAAACCTTTCATCATCCAGAGACCAATAACATCAGGCCTGACCCACCAAGGAAACTGTGGATTTGGAATCATCTGAACCCTCTAGGAAGTAATTTAAATATATCTTTAGTGATCAAAAGTTTTATGAAGAAAGAAATTTGATGAATTGTATGGCATTTAGGTTTCTTAATGACATTTTCTGTGTTTTATGTTATTTCCCCATGGTTTTGTAGAAAGATGCATTTCTTTCATCTGTTATTTACCAGTAAACTGAAGAACACAAACAGAAAATTCAAGGAACATATTCACTGACTAACACTGGAGACGGTTTAAATGTATTGTCTGCAAGCATGCAAATCTATAGTCTTCAAACAATTTAAAAATAGTAAGAAATTAAATGATGTATAATATGTTTCTAGTTCAAGTGAAATAAATTACTCTTTATCTCTAAACTACTTTTGATAATTTTAGTAGATATATATGGATGATCTTATATAAATTGAAATTAAAATATAAAAAATACATAACAAAATTGAAAAGCATAAACTTAATACTATTTAAAAATTACTGATAGTGAGAAAGTTTAAAATCTCAGGAAATTGTTTTACGCATATTAAAATGCACACATATGTATCCCATATATTAATTAGTTACATAATTATAATCCTACCTAATAATAGACAAATATGCAAATTGACCGCACCTTTGCTATGCCCAAGCCACGCCCACCAGCCAAGCCACGCCCACCAGCCAATCAGGGTGAGTATGCAAATTACCCCAACCAAGATGGCAGTTAATTTGCATATCAAGACAGCGTAGAAAGAAGCCAAGAGCTGCAGAAGGGAGCAAAGCTGCGGAGAAGCAAGCAAGCGGGGCAGAGGAGAAGGGAGGATTGGAGGCGGGCTGGCGGAGAAGGGAGGAGCGGAGGCGGGGTCGGGGAAGAAGGAAGGATAGCGGGCAGGCTGGTGGAGAAGGGAGGAGAGCAGGCGGGGTGGGGGAGAAGGAAGGAGAGAAGGTGGGGCGGGGTAGAGTGCAGCAGGAAGCCCTATTGCAGGAAACTTCCTGCAATGGGAACGCTAGTTATTTTATAATATTACTAGAGGCCCCGTGCACAAATTTTGTGCACGGGAGGCAGGGGGTCCCTCAGCCCAGCCTGTCCCCTCTCACAGTCCAGGAGTGCTCAGGGGATATCCTACTGATGGCTTAGGCCTGATCCCTGCTTCCTCTGCGAGAGGCGACTGGGTCATCAGGGGAAGGCACTGCCCCCATTACCCTGCTGCTGCTGCCACTGCTGGCCCCTAGCCCTTGCTTCTTAGCACTGGCCCTGCCCCCCCGCCCACTGGTGGGTGGGGGGGCAATCTGGGGCCAGGCTGGCTGGGGGAGGGGCTGTGGGAGGTTGAGACACAGCAGGTCGCACCCTATCCAGCTTCTGCAGAGGCGTGGCACCAGGATCGGCCCAAGCTGCGAATATGTGGCTGCCTCTGTGGAAGAGGCAGCACTGGAACCAGGATCGCGCAGCCCCCTCTCTCATTGCCTCTGTGGAAGGGGCTACAGCGCTGGACCGGCCTGCTCGGAGGACCCTCCCACACCAACTCTGCAAAAGTGGCCGCAGCCCCACACTGTCCTGCGGCCCCTGGATCTCCCATGACCCTGGCCTCTCCTGCAGCGCCAGGCTCTAGTGGCCTCTGTGAAAGGGGCCGCAGCGCTGAACCGGCCTGTGCGGCCGCCTTTCCTGCACCTCTGGACCTCACCACTCACAGCTGCTGTGGCTTTGTCCAGAAGACGTCTGGTTTAATTAGCATATTACCCTTTTATTAGTATAGATGTTTTTTCACATTTATCTTATCAATGCAGTATACCAGTGAAGAGCATAGATGACATCTGATTTTGTGAATTTTATCTATATTGTGAACTAAATAAATTGCTTAAATCACCAAATTATTAGTGGTTTTTTTCTCTTTGGCAAATGATACTTATAATAGACATTTTGTCATAAGGTTCTTTCTATAATTGAAATTAATTCATCTCTATACCACCCCTGCATATTTCTTGTAATATGGTGATTACCCAGTATAATTTTATTTTTGCTAGTAGTCACAAAGTCGCAGCAGTGGCAGTAGAAGAGGTTTTGTGCTAGTGTAGCTACATTACTACAAGTTATTTATAACAAGCTTATAGACTAGTAAATTTCTCTGAAACTAATGTGTGTGTATACTAGGTAAATAATGCAGATTTTTTCAATAGATGGAGTTACACATAGGTTGCTATATATGCAATTTGATATGTATGCTATTTTGTTGTATTGACAACAAGCTTCAAAACTTCATATATCAAATTTTCTGAAGGTGTTAACATCATAGATATTTTTACACTTAAAAATGTCAAATTTCATGCCAAAAAAAGAGCATTTACGGGAAATTTTAATTCATTATTTTATTTTGAAGAAAAGTTCTGCTGAATACTTTGGGAAGCTTATGGTGAGCATGTTCCATCTCAAGATACTTGTGAACGCTGGTTTAAATGCTTTAAAAGTGATGATTTCTATGTGAAAGACAAAGAACATCCAGGTCAACTGAAAAAGTTTGAAGACCAACAATTACAAACATTATTGGATGAAGATGCATGTCAAACGCAAAAACAACTTGCAGAAAGATTAAACGTTGCTCAGCAAACAATTTCCGATTGTTTACAAGCAATGGGAAAGATTTCAAAGGAAGGAAAATGGCTGCCACATCAACTGAACAAAAGACAAATGGAAAACCGAAAAGTCATCAGTAAAATGTTGCTTCAACGGCATGAAAGAAAGTCTTTGCATTGAATTGTGACTGGCAATGAAAAGTGGATTTATTTTGAGAATTCCAAATGCACAAAATCATGGGTTGATCCAGGTCAACCATCAACATGACTGCAAGGCCAAATCACTTGGGAAAGAAGACACTGCTCTGCGTTTGGTGGGATCAGGAAGGTGTGGTGTATTATGAGCTTCTAAAACCCAGTGAAACAGTTAATACTGATCGCTACCGAAAACAGATAATCAATTTGCAGTATGCTTTGATCGTGAAATGACCAGAATGTTCCAGAAGACATGGCAAAGTAATTTTGCTTCATGATGACGCACCATCACACACTTCAAAGCCAGTTTAAGTCACATTAAAAGATCTTGCCTGGGATGTATTAACCCACCCGCTGTATTCACCAGACCTTGCTCCTTCAGATTACCACTTGTTCTGATTGATGGCACATGCACTTTCTGAGCAGCACTTCAAAACATATGAAGAAGTAGAAAATTGGGTCTCTGAATGGGTTCCCTCAAAACAAGAAAAGTTCTATTGGGACGGTATCCACAAATTACCTGAAAGATGGGGGAAATGTGCAGCTAGTGATGGACATTACTTTGAATAAAGCATTTTTGATGTTTCTCTTGAAATTATCCTATTTTCTTTGATTATAAAATCTGCATTATTAACCAATACACCTAGTATGTGTATTAGGGCCATTTTTTTATTACTGCAATTTTCGCATGTTTTAGCATTCTATTGAATTTCTTCTTTTATTCACTCTTCTATATTTAAATATTTATTGATTTCTCCATGATGCACCAGAGCATATATTACATACCAGAAAGATAAAGATGAAAATATCAGCATAATTTCTATCATCATGGAATTTACATTATTAGAGAAGGAAGTGAAAAGAGATAGATACATACATTCATACTCTAAGGTTGCCATATGTGCTACAAAAGGAAACAAAGGATGATGTAGTATTTTAAAACAATTGGGGATAGAGCAGGACCTAATTTGGAAATGCTGTTTAATCTGGGACCTGCAAGCAGAGAATGGACACTGGGGATGTTTTAAGCGTAGAGGCTGAGCAGTCCAATACAGAAATAATAGTTACTGACCTAATGGGCTAATAATGCTGCTGGAGAGATAAAATTCATGTTCTATACTTTGGAGGTAGAGATTAAAATTGGCATCTAATACATTGGAGGTCATACTGTAATTAAATGGTATTTGAAACATTTGAAATAGATTTTGGGGGAAAATATATTTGAGTAGCCTAGGATAGAGCACTGACAAATTCCCATTTTTTTTATATCTGAAATAAAACTAAGAGACTGAAAAAAAAATCTGGTTAAAATAAGGCTGTGAAAATGCAGAACAAAGTCTAAATAGCTACTGTTTTGTGGAGTGAAAGGTAGTTAAGACATATAAAAGGAGAGCATATTACTGTCTGAGAAAGCCAAATTACAATCTTTAATTTCCTGATGTATTTATGTATACTTAACAATGCTTCATGTATACATATATCTAAGGTTTAAAAATAAGTAATTTACCTTTTACTATTTCTTTGGTATCACATAGTAAAATTATTTTCCACAAATTTCTTATTTTCTCTGCCTTTTCCTTATAATTCTTAGTCCTAACTTCAGTAGTCACCCCCATTTAGATGGCTCCTTATTTCCTTTTTTCCTAGCTTTTTCCTAACTGACAAATTGGAATTTTCAACTGACTGCCAGGTGATTCTGACACATAAACACATATGAAAATAAAATGGTGAAAGTAATATACTACATCAGGCAGAGCTTGTAACATCAGAACATATTTACACATTAGAAGTTTATCTAGCCCTGGCCAGGTTGCTTAGGTGGTCGGAGTGTTGTCCCGTACACCAAAATATTATGGACTAGAGGCCCAGTGCACGAAATTCGTACATGGAGGGGGTTGTCCCTCAGCCCAGCTTGTGCCCTGTCTAATATGGGACCCCTCAAGGGATGTCCGACTGCCCGTTTAGGCCTGATCCAACCGGGATCGGGCCTAAACGGGCAGTCGGACAGCCCTCTCACAATCCAGGACTGCTGACTCCCAACTGCTTGCCTGCCTGCCTTCCTGATTGCCCCTAACTGCTTCTGCCTGCCAGCCTGATCATCCCCCAACGACTCTGCTGCCAGCCTGATTGCCCCCAACTTCCCTCCTCTGCCAGCCTGGTCACCCCTAACTGCCCTCTCCTGCAGGGTTGATCACCTCCAACTGCCCTCCCTTGCAAGCCTGGTCCCTCTCAACTGCCCTCCCTTGCAGGCCTGGTCCCTCACAACTGCCCTCCCTTGCAGGCCGGGTGCCCTCCAACTGCTCTCTCCTGCTGGCCATCTTGTGGTGACCATCTTGTGTCCACATGGGAGCAGGATCTTTGACCACATGGGGGCAGCCATATTGTGTGTTGCAGTGATGATCAATCTGCATATTACTCTTTTATTAGATAGGAATTGCTCCCAGGTCAGCACCATACTGGAAGCAACCAATGGATGTTTCTCTCTCATATCAAGGTACCTAGGTCTCTCTCCCCCCTTTCCTCCCTCTCCCCCCTCTTCACCCTCCTTTTCTCTCTCTCTCACTAAAATAAAAAAAATACATATCCTCAGGTGAGGATTAAAAGAAAAGTTTATCTAGATATTTAATTTAATTTTAAAGCACTCTTGGAAAATTATTTTGAGCTCTCATGAATTACTATGTTGAAGTGTTTAGATAGATATTTTAACTTGTTAGCCTAGAGTAATCAATTCAATTTTGTGTCTTCACTTTGGGTAATATTTATGTATATATTTAGCATAAAATATTTCTAAAATTCCTGTCTCCAGGCTCCTTAGCTTATGCCTTTTGTTGGTGTTAGATGATATATCTGCTCACTCTATTCTTTCTCAATTTTCACTGCTAGCTGGTGTGCTTTTGACCTTAGTTATTCCTCATACACTACTATCTCCCTGACTACAACATTGCACCTAGTTGTTTCCATAACTTCTTCATTCTCAAAAATCACTTCTTGCCCTAGCTGGTTTGGCTCAGTGGATAGAGCGTTGGCCTGCAGACTGAAGGGTTCCAGGTTCGATTCCGGCCAAGGGCACATGCCCAGGTTGTGGACTCGATCCCTAGTAGGGGGCATGCAGGAGGCAGCTGATCAATGATTCTCATCATTGATGTTTCTATCTTTCTATCCCTCTCCCTTCCTCTCTGAAATCAATAAATAAATATATATATATTTTTTTAAAAATCACTTCTCAGCAACCACTCTTTCATTTTATCTTTATTGTTAAAAGTACTATAGATGTCCTCTTTTTTTGCCCATTGAACCATTCTAACCCACTCCTATCCCCCCACCCCAGGCCTTCACCACACTATTGTATGTGTCCATGGGTTATTCATACATACATACAAGTTCTTGGTTAATCTCTTCCCACCCACCCCACTTTTCCTCTGAGATTCAACAGACTGTTCCATGCTTCTATATCTTTGGTTCTATTTTGTTCATTGGTTTATTTTGTTCTTTAGGTTCCACATATGAGTGAGATCATGTGATACTTGTCTTTCTCTGACAGGCTCATTTCACTTAGCATAATATTCTCCAGGTCCTTCCATGCTGTCTCAAAGGGTAACTTAGCAAGAAGGGTAAGATTTCCTTCTTTTTTACTGCAGCATAGTATTCCATGGTGTAAATGTAGCATTGCTTTTTTATCCTCTCATTTGTTGATGGGCACTTGGGCTGTTTCCAGACCTTGGCTATTGTAAATTGTGCTGCTATGAACATAAGGGTGCATATATTCTTTCTGATTGGTGTTTCGGGTTTTTTAGGGTACATTCCCAGAAGTGGGATCACTGGGTCAAATGGCAGTTCCATTTTTAATTTTTTGAGGAAACTCCACACTATTTTTCATAATGGCTGCACCAGTCTGCATTCCACAAGCAGTGTACTAAGGTTCCCCTTTTTTCCACATCCTCACCAGACCTGTCATTTGTTCTAGATTTGTTGATGGTAGCCATTCTGACAAGTGTAAGGTGATACCTCATTGTCATTTAAATTTGCATCTCTTGGATTATTAGTGACTTTGAGCATTTTTTCATATGTGTTTGGCCATCTGTATGTCCACTTTGGAGAAATACCTGTTTAGGTTATTTGCCCATTTTTTAATCAGATTTTTTGTCTTCCTTTTGCTCAGTTGTATGAATTCCTTATATATTTTGGATATTAACCCTTTATCAGATGTATCATTACGAACTATGGTCTCTCATACAGTGGGCTCCCTTTTAATTTTGTTTGCTGTTTCTTTTGCTGTGCAGAAGCTTTTGATTTTGATGTAGTCCCCTTTGTTTATTTTCTCCTTAGGTTCCCTTGCCCTAGGAGACATATCTGCAAACATATTGCTATGAGAGATGACAGATTTTGCTGCCTAGGGTTCTTCTAGGATTTTCAGATTCTACAACTTACATTTAAAACTTTTATTCATTTTGAGTTTATTATTGTGCATAGCATAAGTTGGTGGTCTAGTTTCATTTTTTTGCATGTATCTGTCCAACTTTCCCAATACCATTTATTGAAGAGACAATCTTGACTCCGTTGTATGCTCTTGCCTCCTTTGTCAAATATTACTTGAGCATAATGGCTCGGGTTGATTTCTTGGTTCTCTGTTCTTTTCCACTGATCAATATGCCTGTTTTGGTGCAAGTACCAGGCTGTTTTGCATACAGTAGCTTTGTAGTATAACTTGATATCTGGTATTGTGATCTTTCCAACTTTGTTCTTCTTTCTCAAGACTGCTGTGGCTATTCAGGGTTTCTTTTAAGTTCCATGTAAATTTTTGGAGTATTTTTTCTAGATCTGTGAAATATCCCATTGGTATTTTAATAGGGGCTGCATTGAATCTGTAAATTGCTTAGGCCCTAAGGGTGTTATGGACATTCTAATGACATTAATTCTACCAATCCATGAACACAGTATATTCTTCCATTGTTTTATACCTTCCTCCATCTCTTTTTACAACGTTCTGTAGTTTTTCTAGTACAAGACATTTACTTCCTTAGTTAAGTTTATTCCTAAGTATCTTAATTTTGTGTTGTAATGATAAATGAGATTGTTTGTTTAGTTTCTCTTTCTGACAATTTATTATTAGTGTATAAAAATGCCATTGGTTTCTGGATATTAATTTTGCATCCTGCTACATTGCCAAATTTATTTATTGAATCTTGTAGTTTTTTGATGGAATCCTTAGGGTTTTCAATATACAATATCATGTCATCTGTGAATAACGACAATTTTACTTCCTCCTTTACAGTTTGGATGCTTTTTATGTTTTCTTCTTGTCTGATCACTGTGGCTAAGACTTCCAGTATTATCCTGTCTAATAAAAGAGTAATATGCAAATTGACCATCACTCCAACACACAAGATGGCTGCCTCCATGTGGTCAAAGATGGCTGCCCCCATGTGGACACAAGATGGCCACCACAAGATGGCCAGCAGGGGAGGGCAGTTGGGAGGGACCAGGCCTGAAAGGGAGGGCAGCTGTGGGTGATCAGGCCAGCAGGGTAAGGCAGTTGTGAGGCACCAGGCCTGCAAGGGAGGGCAGTTGTGGGCGATCAGGCCAGGAGGGGAGGGCAGTTGGGGGGGACCAGGCCTGCAAGGGAGGGCAGTTGGGGGTGATCAAGCCTGCAGGGGAGGGCAGTTAGGGGTGACCAGCCTGGCAGAGGAGGGAAGTTGGGGGCAACTGGGCCTGCAGAGAAGGGCAGTTAGGGATGACCAGGCCTTCAGAGGAGGGCAGTTAGGGGCAATCAGGCTGGCAAGGAAGCAGTTAGCCATCAATCAGGCTGGCAGGGGAGTAGTTAGGGGGTAATCAGGCTGGCAGGCAGAAGCTGTTAGGGGCAATCAGGAAGGCAGGCAGGCAAGCAGTTGGGAGCCAGCAGTCCTGAATTGTGAGAGGGATGTCTGACTGCCCATTTAGGCCCGATCCTATCGGACATCCCTTGAGGGGTCCCAGATTGGAGAGGGTGCAGGCTGGGCTGAGGGGCAATCCCCCTGTACACAAATTTCGTGCACCGGGCCTCTAGTGTTAAATAAAAGTGTTGTTAGGGGAAATTATTTTAGTTTTTGCTATTGGGTATGATGTTGGCTGTAGATTTGTCATATATGGCCTTTATTATGATGAATTATGATCTTTCTATTCCCACTTTGCTGAGAGTTTTTATCAAAAATGAGTGTTGGATTTTGACGAATGTTTTTTCTGCATCAGCAACCCCTCTTATTGGACAAACTGTCTTACAAAGAAGCACTTTATTTTATTTTTATTGAGTTTATTGGAGTGACCTTGATTAATAGGTATATATTCTATAATACATAATCTGTATATTGTATTGTGTGTTCACCACCCCAAGTCAAGTCTCCTTCCATCACTATTTATTTCCCCTTTTTGCTCTTCTGCTTACCCCATCCCCCTTTCACTCTTATAATCACTATACTATTGTCTTTGTCAATGAAGTTCGTTTGTTGGTTTTCTTAATCTCTTCACCTTTTTCACCCAGCCCCCCTACACCCTTCTCCTCTGACAGCTATCAGTCTATTTTTTCTACTTATGAGTCTGTTTCTATTTTCTTCATTAGTTTATTTTGTTCCTTGCATTCCTTATATAAGTGAAATCATATGGTACTTATCTTTCTCTGACTGGCTTATTTCACGTAGCATACTAATGCTCTCTCTCCAGGTCCATCCATGTTGTCACAAAGGGTAACATTTCCTTCTTTACTTAGAGCCAAGTAGTATTCCATTTTGTAAAAGTCCTGGGCATCAGTAAATGTGTCCCCAGGTATTTATTGTGCACACTGTTTGATATTTTTCACTTCTCTATTTCTCCATGTACCCATTCAGATATAAATTTCTATAAAGTGAGTGTATTTCCATTTAATTGAGAAATTCTTTTTTAAAAATTTATCTTTATTGTTGAAAGTATTACAGATGTCCTTCTTTCTTCCCCTACTTACTCCCTCTACTCCACTTCCACCCCCCTCCCCAGGCAGTTTTATCAATGAATTTGTGCCTGAAATTTTGATACTGCTCAGTTAATATTAAGTCAAGTTTGGTTAATACAATAGGAGAGTCAAAGTGATGAGTTCTGTTGTGGGCAAGTGAACTGTGCTTATGAAAATATGTGGGCTACCATTTGAAATTCTGATCTAAAATAAATAAAAAAGGCAGCAGCTGATGACCCAAATTTGGGCAAAATTCAAATGAGGAAGACATTTTAAGTTTGGGCAGTTTGTGATAATATAGAGACAATATAAAGAAAGAAAAGAAAAGGAGTGAAAATCAACACATTCAGATAATTTAAACCTATTGGCCTTGGAATCATAAGCCCTGCAAGTATTTTAATAATCCAGTAGGAAATTGAGCAAAATATTCATTCTCTCTGAAGCAAAATTTTCTCACCTGTTAAATAGGATTACTAATATTTGTTAGAAATTACATGAGAAACATACATATGGTAAAATATATTAAAAAGTAACAGTCTAAATGTAGAACATTTTTTATTTTGTAATTCTTGAATTGAGAGGAGATGGGAACAATATAAAAAATGCACAGATATTATATTTTTCTTATGTTACTCTCTACATTATTATTATGCAGGGTGGAATGCAGAGATAGGTAAGAAACAAAATATTTTCTAAGAAAAAAAATTAGGGATTGATGCTGTTTGAATGCCTTTCCCCAAGAAATATGTGAAGAAGTAAATATGAAAGCTATCTTCGTAGAATATTGTTAGAATGTTGGTGTGAGAAAGATGATATGCTACGTTAAGATAATTTTTTTTTTAGTAATGGAGGTTTTAGAGCCATAGTCAGATGAATAGGCAAAATAAAGTAAACTATTAGGGATGGCAAAATAAAATACTTTTTTTCAATTGTCAAATTGGACAAGACTTCAAATGATAATGAATGCAATGCTATGGTGAAACCCATACATACTGTGGGGTTTTTTTCCAAGACTAATATGTCTTTTGTTAAAATTATCTCGTTATTTTTTATATTCATTACATTTGATGTGATAATATTTTAGACATATTAGTTTAAGTAAAATATATATGAAATTAAGTTCACCTTTTTTACCTTTTAAAATATGGCTACTAGAAAAACTTATAATCACCTATGTGTCTGATTTTGTTTTGGACAGAGAGTGAAATATCCTCTACTTATCAATTTATGTTTCTACAAATAAATATTGAAAGTAATGATTTGTGCATAGGATGAATGACGTTTCTTTTAAGATTTAAGTATCTCCCACCTCCCTATTACCTGATTAAGTTAAGTAGTAAGTCAAAGAGTGACAACCACCATGGTTTGCAACTTCCATGGGGAATTGTCTGTCCCTTTTATTACTTATCTGAACTAAAACATAGTTCAGATGAGAATGCCTGTGCTTGCTCTTTTTCTCAGAGTACGTTTACTCTCAAAAGAGTCTTTATTTAGTCAGCCAAGGAAAATAACAGATGCCACTACACCAGTTCTTTATTTTAGCGCAAGTAAAAATTTCTTGTTACTTGATTATCTATAGTTTTCATTTTCCACATGCATTTATCCATATGTGAGTTTTATGGTAAAAACTTATAAATATGAATTTAAATTATTATTGAAAAAATCAAACTGCTTTTTTGTTTTTCATAATGTGTTTTTAAATATTTATACATATATATATATAATATTTCTCATAAGACAGTGCATATTACTGAGGTATTTTATAGTATGTTTCAGTAGAATAACAACAATGTTGAACTATTCTAGTAGTCAAGTTTTTAACTAAATATTATGCAAAGGGTTCATTAGATTCCAAAAATAAAAATAAGATGCTGGAGCCGAAACCTGTTTGGCTCAGTGGATAGAGCGTCGGCCTGCGGACTCAAGGGTCCCAGGTTCGATTCCGGTCAAGGGCATGTACCTTGGTTGTAGGCACATCCCCAGTAGGGGGTGTGCAAGAGGCAGCTGATCGATGTTTCTCTCTCATCAATGTTTCTAACTCTATCCCTCTCTCTTCCTCTCTGTAAAAAATCAATAAAATAAATTAAAAAAAAAAATAAGATGCTGGAGTTGAAACAAAGAAACTGGGTTCTTGCCTGGTTTACACCCCCTCTCCCACTCAGCACTAAAATACATTTACAGAATGATAAATCACAGGGCATCTATTTTTACTCTGTGGGAAAATAAAATTACAAATAAGTTGTGGAGTCAATGCAAATGCCCTTTTTTAAAAATCTTAAATGTATTTTATTATTTTTCAAATGTAAGTTTACCGTGTTGGTCAATTAAATGTAATTATATTGTATCATTTTAAAAATAACTATTTATATTACTTTCTCCAACTCCACTAAACAAAAATGTATTATCCTGTATTATTACTGCTCTCAATTTTTGAATTATTTTTACTCTAACAGCTAACACTACTGCTTCCTATATTACACTACTACTACTATTGCTACTATAATATTAACATTAATTTAGTCAAATACAGATTTATTTTTCTTTTCTCTGATAGAAACATATATACTCTGAATTCAACTGTTGGTATTATTATTGGGGTTTTTAAATAATATCCTATCTCTCTCTTCCCAAACCAGAAACATATAGGAATATAAACACAATTACATTGATAAAAGGATTCTGGATTTAAAAGAAGATAGTTGAATTATTCTACAGTCAGCTTCAAAGAATAAATAAAAAACTTAGAAACATACAGATTCAAAAGTATGATAGGCATTTAACAGCTTCATCTTTCAGTCTACAAACAAACCAAACACTAAAACTCTATCACTAAAACTAAAACATAATTAGAACTTTTATCATCTCATTTCTTCAGGATAACATTAAAAGTTCTGATTGGGAATGTCACCAGAATAAACAAATAATTATGCTATGGCATAAGTTTTCTAGAGAGTGAATTAACATTATTAATTAGGGACATTAGGATACTGTGAAGTAGCATTAATTTAAGAGCTGTTTTGTTGTTGCTTTTTCTCCCTTTGCAAAGATATTAGTTACTTATTTCTTGGTCTTCTTAGAACAATTCAGGGCAACAGATATTTATATCATTTTTAATTTTCCATTTTATTTTTGGAATCTATGCTTTCATCTTTTCTTATTTTATCACCAAGTATGACTGTGTTTAATTTTAGTATTGAATTTATTCTGAGACACAATCCATTACATGAAATAGTTTTACACTGAATATGATTATTCCAGAGATCAATGTATAATCTTCAATTCTATCTTTATTTCCCTGGAAGTTAAAATTGCAATGGAGAATTATGTTTTATAATAAGCAGAAAAAAACATGGAATTCTTGTTATTAGGTTTGTCACCAAAGAAGCCTTTGTATTGAATGAGCCATCTAACTCAGCTTTTCCATCAATTCTGAAGATATTTGTAGTCAAAAGTAATGAGTGTCTCATCTGCAATTTCTTACAGCTCAAAGTAATATTAGAAAATCAAAGTAAAAGTGCAATGAATAAAATCTGCCTTGAATTTCAGATAGCAGTATTGCTAAGGCAATTACATAAAATTACAATGACCATTTTGATGTTATTAGCAATTATTGATTTAATTTTGTTAAAGGTTGAACCATGTTTTCAAAAATATATATTAATATATAGGTCAAAGATTAACATTTAATATAGATTTATTTCTTGGAAGATATAAAATAGAGATGACAAAAACTTGTAGTAGTAGTTCAAAAGAGTCTGTCTAATGAAGTAGATCAAAATGTGTTCTAGTTATTTATTTCAGCTTAATAAAAAAAAAAGAGTAACTTGTTCAGAATTAAGAAACCGATTATCAACTTTCAGTATGAATCATGAGTCTCCTAGTTAAAGCCACACTTTCTACAAAAGATAGGAAGACAGATGCAAGGTATTACATAGATACAAAAATTAGCTCCATTAAGAAGTGACATGATCTCTTACCCTTTGAGACAACATGGAGGAACCTGGAGAGTATTATGCTAAGTGAAATAAGCTAGTCAGAGAAAGACAGGTATCCCTTGATCTTACTCATATGTGGAATCTAATGAATAAAATAAACTGTTGAACAAAATAGATCCAGAGAAATAGAAGCATGGAACAGACTGTTGAATCTCAGAGAGAAGATTGGGATGGATAGGTGGGTGGGAAGAGATCAACCAAAGAACGTGTATGCATATATACATAACCCATGGACACAGACAATAGGGTGGTGGAGGCCTGGGATGAAAGCAAAAAGGGGACATGTGTAATACTTTCAACAATAAAGATTAAAAAAAAATAAGTGACATGAAATAACATTTCAGAAAGTTCTCTATAAATTGCTATATTTATGAAGTTTGAGACTGCTTTTTCACATATCCCCCAAAATATATTTGTGACAGATTATTTAAATACATATTTACTCATTAATAAAGACATTAAATGGTGTGAAGAAAATCTGATATTGACAATAGAATTTTGTCATATTTTTATCTGGTTTAGTCTCAATAAAAACATGCATATCAAGATTTTGTCACGCTTATTTAAATTGTATTCAGCAAATTTTCAAAGCAAGAATGTAATTAGGGTAAATATGAAATTGTCATATTACAAAGATTAATAAATCAAATACTAAGATTTTCTTATTTTAGTAATTACCCCAGACTGAGATTAAATATGTTGCTTTTACTTACTCATACTTAAATTGCAAATATTTTATTTTTGTTATTTGGAGTTACAATAGAGACCACTTAAAAAATTCCGCTAAAAGGGTGACTGAGGCTGATTACCATGGATACTCAAAATAAAAAAGTATGTTTATAAAAGAAAATTTTAATGTTATATTCCTTTGAAAGATATTTATAATATCTAAAAATGCAAAGTAAACATGATCTATCATTCTACCAAAAAACAGCATGCATTTTGAAATAGATAAAAATTTTCAAAATGTTCTTCAAACATATATAAATCATATCAATACTTAAACTACAATTTTGACTAATATCGATGTAGAACTCTTTACATAAATAAATACTAAAATATTAAATATATGAGTTTTATGTAATACTAGAGGTTCGGTGCACGAAATTCATACACTCGGAAGGTGGGGTCCGTCAGCCTGGACTGCACCCTCTCTCAGTCTGGGAGCCCTCAGGGGATGTCCAACTGATGGCTTAGGCCTGCTTCCCATAGGGAGCAGGCCTAAGCCATCAGTCAGACATCCCTAACATTGCCACGGAGGCGGGAGAGGCTCCCACCCCCGCTGCGCTCGCCAACCATGAGCCCGGCTTCTGACTTAGCGGTGCTCCCCCTGTGGGAGCACACTGACCACCAGGGGACAGCTCCTGCATTGAGCATCTGCCCCCTGGTGGGCAGTGCGTGTCATAGCAACTGGTCATTCTGCTGTTCGGTCAATTTGCATATTAGCCTTTTATTATATAGGATAATGTCTTATTATGGGCAAGGCCTCTAATTCAATTTTTTTTTTAGGTAGTTAAAGGGAGGGGCAGAATTTTCACTTGAGCCTGAAGCTAAAATTGCCCTTATCTCAAAAATCTGCATACCACTGAGACATATCTTGGTGAGGCTCATTCTGAACCCCGACACTGCTCTATTATGTGTATAAGTATTGGGAACCATATTATCTCTTTAGTGAAACTAACCTTTTGTTATGTTACAATGACTAACTTTATCTCATGAGTTGTGTTTTGGCTTCAAGCCTATATCCAGTATTCATGCAGCAACTTCAGCTCTTCTTTTCAATATTTACCTGGCATATCTTTTATTTTATTTTCTCTAAATCTTTCTAGATTTTTATGTGTTAGATAGGAATAGCCCATGGACACAGACAATAGTCTGGTGAAGACTTGGAACGGGCAGGTGCAGGGTAGAGGAGATCAAGGGGAAAAAAAAACCAAACTAAAACAAAGGGACGTCTGTAATACTTTCAACAATAAATATACATTTTAAATAAAGGAAAATATCTTAGTTGAAAAGACTTTTATGTGAAATAATATAAGTAATTGCTCTACACTGTACTTTATATTCTCAACTCCTCTCAAATAGATATTAATTGACCCTATGTTCACTGACTGCAGGACTGACTTCCGCCATGCTGACCCAGAACTGACTGCCATGGGGACTGCGATCAGACCCTGTTTTTCTCTCCGGGCCTGATCACAGACCCCTCAGCAGTCAGTGCTGGGTTGCCACGGCGACCCAGCAATGACTGCAGGACTGATTTCCAGTGTTCGGTCAAGCCTTTGGTCATTTTGGACATTATGTATCCTGGCTTTTTGTATATAGATTTGATTTCTTATTTGATGTTGAATTAAAATATTACAAAAGTAGCTGTTAAGATCAATTCAGATATAATACAGTGTGGTATAATTAGTGGTACAACAAAAGTAATTATAATATAAAATAATAAAAATTGAAGTTATATGATTAATTAAATGTACATATAATTTGAATTTTAAATATTAATCTAAATATTAAGGTTTTATATATATATATATACATATATATATATATATACCATAATTATACAAGAATTCATATCTTAAGATACCTTTAAGTTTTGTTGTTGTTTTTTGTTTTTTAATCCTCACTCAAGGATATTTTTTTCATTGATTTCTAGAGAGAGAACCCTTGATCCTTCAGTCTACAAGATAATGCTCTAACTACTGAGCAAATTAGGCCAGGGCTAGGATAGTTTTAAGTTTTAATAAAAGTTATAAACATTAGTAAACATTGAACTAATTGAACCAATGGATTCACTTAACTTAATTAGTGCAAGTAAGTGAATAGGAAAAGCATCAAGAGCTAGTCCTTGTACCATGTTTGATAAAATACAAGAAAACATAAAGAGAACATTTGAACCAAAAAGTGTCAACAATCTATGGGTTTTATCATTCTAAAGATGCAGATTAGGTCAAATTTATATTACTATTCTTAAAATATAATAACTCTCCATTTTATATATTTGCACAAAATCTATTAGGCTTTGACAGAGGAGGATCCAGAGAATTTCCAGGACCCAAAGGTATTTCTAGAATTTTCTCTGGTCACCATTGCTACTTGAGTATTTTCAAACTACCTCTTAAGAAAGTCACTCAAACCATTACCTCAGTTATATGAAACTTAGAAAGTGTGCACTTAAGTATTAATCTCTCTAGACTTTCTGTTTCTACTCCAACATATAAAAAGTTTGCAAGTCATAAATCCTGCCTCCCAATAAAAAGGCTGAACAATTAACAGACAATGATTTCCCTTTGTTCATAAGAGGATTGAGGTTACAGACCTCAAAGCAAAAATTCAACTGGACAAAGTTAAACAGGCAAAGAAAGCTTTCTTTAAGATTATAGATTATTGAAATGAGGAAGAAAGACTAAATTCAACTCCACTGAAACAAACGTGGCGGGGAATTTTTAAGTGCCAAGGTGAGCTACTGAAAAAGTATTGGAGCTTGTTGGGGTGGGGGGGGTGGTTAATGGGACATGAGGAGCACAATGAGTTATTGTGAGTTTGCAATCATTTTTTCTCTGTAATTATCCCATCTGAGTTTGCTAATTGGCATCCATAGAAGTTAGGCCACTATCTTCTTTTTAAGACTGGGAGATAGGGGTAGAATCTCTATCATAACTCCAGCAATGAACAATGAAATTATAATTTAAAAACATACTAGCATTTATATTTGCACCATTAGAAAATAAACATTTAGTTATAAATCTAACAAAATTTATACAGATCTAAATGAGGACACTAACAAAGCTATGATGAATGAGATATTTCCTTGTCATGGATAGAAAGGCCTAATGTTGTTAAGATGTCAATTCTTCCAATTTTACCTATACATTTTAATGAAATACCAAGCAAAATCTCTGGAGGTAATTTTATGAGTATTGATTAATTCTGAATTTTATATTATATTTTATATTCCAAGAAGCATCAACACAATACTGATATAAGTGAGAAGAGAAAATCCTCCCTGTATAAAACCAGACTGCAAAGTATGTGAGAGTTGGCTGATTCTTCAACTGTTGAAATCCACAAAACTTACAATAACAAAACATATGAAGAAACAGAAACACATTTAAAAGAAAAAATTAAATGTACATATACTGATACTAAAGAAATGAAGATATATGAATTATCATACATGAATTTAAAATTGCCATCATAAGGATATTCGATGAGTTAAAAGAGTACATATGGATAACTAAATAAATCATGGAAACAATGTATTAACAAAACGGAATAACAACAAATAGATAAACTATGAAGAAGAAACAAACAAATTATGAAACTGGATATTATAATAACTGAATTGAAAAATTTACTAGAGTAACTCAACAACAGGCTTAACCAAGTAGAAGAAAGGATCAGTGAACTAAAGATAAGACTTTTAAAATTACCAAAACATCGGAAAAAAAGAAGGAAGAAAATTAGGTAGGTTAAAGAACTTATAGAACATCATCAAGAAGCACACCATGCACATTATGAGCATCCCCAAAATGGGGAAAAAAGCAAAGTAGCAGAGAACTTATGCTACAAAGCAACAGTAATTAAGATCATGTTGTAGCAGTGCAAAGGCAAATATGTAGGGCAAATAAAGAGAAAACAGAGCACAGAAATAAACTATTGCATATAGGTCAAATTATTTTTGAAAAAGGTGCTAAGACCAGTCAATGGGGAAAGGACCATCTCTTGAACAAATTGTGCTGGGAAAACTGGATATCCACATAAAAAACAATGAATTAGGACCCTTCACTAATATCATATACAAATAATAATTCAAAATTGATCAAATATATAAATGTAAGATCTAAAGCTATAAAATTCCTAGAAGAAAATATAGTTAAAATTTGTAGAACATTGGACATGCCAATAATTTGTTGGATATGACATCAAAAGCATAAGCAATACAATAAAAAATAAACAAGTGGAAGTACATCAAACTTAAAAATGTCTGTGTGTTAAAGGATGAAATTAACAGAGTGAAAAGGCAACCTACAGAATGGAAGAAAATAACTGCCAATTATATATCTGATCAGTGGTTTATGTCCAGACTATAAAAGGAAGTTCTACAACTCAACAACAAATTAACTCACTTATGAAAGGCCATAGGGCTGAATACACATTTCCACAAAGAAGACACAAATTAATTATAGGCACATGAACAGATGTTCAAAAATCAATAATCATTAGGTAAAAGTATATCAAAACCACAATTAGATATCACTTAATACCCACCAAGATAGTCATCACCAAAAGGAAAAAAAATAAGTATTGAGATGATGCAGAGAAGTTGAAACCCTTGTGTACTATGGCTAGGAATGAAAAATAGTGCAATCATTATGGAAAACAGTATAAAGTTTTCTCAAAAAATTAAAAAATAGAATCACAATATGATTCAGCCATCTTACTTCTCAGTGTATACCTATAATAATTCAAGGCAGGATCTTGAAAATATATTTATCTGTGTATTAATGTTCATTGTAGCATTATTTACAATATCCAAGAGGTGGAAGCAACCGAAATGTTCACAGAGAGATAAATAGATAAAGAAAATATGGTATATACATAAAATGGAATAATACACATCCTTCAAAAGGATATTCTATCACATGACACAACATGGTTGATCCTCACGTATATTATGCTATGCGAAATAAGGGAGTCATTAAAGAACTGGTACTATATGATTCCCTTCATATAAAGTCTCTAAAGAAGTAAAAATCATAGAAACAGAAAGTAGAAATGTGGTTGCCAAGGGCTTGGGGAAGAGGGAGGGTAGTTAGTGTTTTGGGGTATAGATTTTCAGTATTATAAGATGAAAAAAATTCTAAAAATCTGTTGCACAATAATGTTAGTAAGAGTGGTTAAGACGATAAATGTTTAGTGTTGTATGTTTTTAACCCTGATTTATAAAACATAGGCAAAGACTTTGAAAGGCATGTATCAAAAGATATGCAAATGATAAATAAACACATATTGAAGCTCAACATCACTAATCATTAGGGAATGGCAAGTCAACCCCACAAGAAGATACCACTTCATACATAGAATGGTTATCTCCAATAATTATAAAAGGCTAATATGCAAGTAGACCGAGCAGCAGAACGACCAGTCTCTATGACATGCACTGACCACTAGGGGACAGACGTTCAATGTAGGAGCTGCCCCCTGGTGGTCAGTGCGCTCCCACAGGGGGAGTGTAGCTCAGCCACAAGCAGGGCTCATGGCTGGCGAATGCAGTGGCGCTGGCCTGAGCCTCTTCTGCCTCTGAGGCAGCACTAAGGATGTCCAACTGGCTTAGAGGAGTGGGCCTAAGCCATCAGTTGGACATCCCCCAAGGTCTTCCGGACTGCAAGAGGGTGCAGGCTGGGCTGAGGGACCCCCCTGAGTGCAAGAATTTTTGTACACCGAGCCTGTAGTTATCAAAGCGAAGAATATCAAGTGTTGATGAGGACATTGACAATTGGAACCTTCGTGCACTTTTTTTTTAAATATATTTTATTGATTTTTTTACAGAGAGGAAGGGAGAGGGATAGAGAATTAGAAACATCGATCAGCTGCCTCCTGCACACTCCCTACTGGGGATGTGCCTGCAACCAAGGTACATGCCCTTGACTGGAATCAAACCTGGGACCCCTGAGTCCACAGGCCGATGCTCTATCCACTGAGCCAAACCAGTTAGGGCACCTTTGTGCACTTTTAATAAGACTGTCAAATGGTTCAGCCATTATAGGAAAGAGTGTGATGCTTCCTTAAAAGTATAATTGCCATATGATCCAGAATTTCCACCTCTGGGCATGTAACCCAAAATTTGAAGACATACATACATAATTGTACACCTCTGTTCATAACAACATTATTCACAAAAGTCAAAAGGTAGAAGGGAAGCAGCCCAAGTGTCTATTGACTGAAGAATGGATAAACAAAATGTGGGCTATACCTAAAATAGAATATGATTCAACCTTAAAAATTAAGAAAATTCTGACACATGCTACAATATGGGTAAACCTTAAGGACATTACAGTAACTGAAATAAATCAGTTACAAGAGAAAAATATTGTATAACTAGTGGCCCAGTGCACATTGAAAGGGAATTAATTAGAGGAAATATTTTAATATTGCTATTTGCCCTTTCTCTGTAATAAAAGTGTGAGAGATAAAAGGAAATGAGTACAATGTATATGAAAATAATACATAATTTTATTAATAAATAAACAATAGCAAAATGATATAACAACAATAACAAACTCATGATATAAAAACATTGATGCAAATAATGACTGATAAAGTGATTAAACTTATTCTAATAGCTCCCTGTATATCACATTAAGAATGAAACCACTTTCAGAGTGCTTGACTAATTTCCCTTGGGATAAAGTATTTACAATTTTAACTTTAACATCACATGCTCTTCAAACTCGAGAGAAAGCAACATATAACTGACCATGTGTGAAAACAGGTTCAGGTAGGAATATTCCTACTCTGTCTAGAGTGTGTCCTTGTGATTTATTAATAGTCATTGCAAATGCTGGCATCATGGGAAACTGTCGTCGAATTAATTTAAATGGGAGGCCTGTCAGATGGGGACAAATCAATTCTTGGAATCAGAATAACCTCTCCCTCTGCAGATCCTGTTAATACTTCAGCTTCGATAATATTAGGTCGTAATCTTTTGATAATAAATCCGGTACCATTACAAAGACCCCATTTACTATTAAGATTTCTCAATAGCATGATGATTGCACCCACTTTCAATTTTAATTTATGACGCGGCATTCCTGAAGGAGTAATACTATTAAGAAATTTGATGGAAAAATTTTCCTTTTCAGCCTCATCTGTTGAGTCAATGGAATCATCATTCAAATAGGTGTGAAAATATCCATCAAGTATATCCAAAATTTCTTAATTTAATTTTTGAACATGCTCATTTTTTGGACAAAGAATTGCGCGTTTAGACATATTTTTAATATTATCTATATATATACTATTTCCAAAGGTGGCTTCAATAATAGATCCATTACAATCATTTCATGGGGATTTCAATAATATCCATTCCTAAATGAAAACTGCTATCGAGTTTGCCATCTCCAAGTTTTACTAACCATTCACTATAAGCAGAATCCTCTGATCTCATATTTATTTTAAGAGACAACTTTCTGAAACATCCCCAAACATCACAGTACTTTAAACTCATTTGTACTATGGCCGATCGCATGGCATGCATTACAATACTGAGACATTGTCAAAAATCCCCTCCGAGAAGGAGAACTTTCCCACCAAATGCAACATTCAAATTCATAATTTCTCTTAATAATCTTATAGTATGACTGGATGCCATGGTGCATTCATCAATAATAAGAAGTTGGGTCTTTTTAATGGTTTTAGCAACTTCGCTCTTTATATCGAGTCTAGAAATTGAAGTTTCATTTAATGTAATTGGTAATTTATATTGGGAATGAAAGGTTCTTCCACCAAGAGGTAAATTTGCAGCAATTCCTGTAGATGCTATGGGTAAAACAATACCACCACGACCTCTAATATAATGTATTAAAACTTTATAAAGATATGTTTTTCCACTACCACCTGGACCATCCAAGAAAAAGCATTTGGGGTGTACAGTTTGATCTTCGAAGGCTGAAGTTATAGTCTGAAAGGCTGCCAACTGTTCATCATTCAGAGAATTGATCAAAACCTCTGCCTGTTGTTGCTCCTACAATTCATCACATGTATTTGCATTCATTAATAAAGGATAGTCTGGAAATTTGAAATGTGAACATTTCATTCCATGCAATGTGAATACCTCCTGAATTTCGTTAAGGGCATGCATTTCATAGTTCACACTGTCACCTTCTCTTCTGTGCAATTTCCAACAGAAATCTTCAATAAAATGAGATTTATTCTCATCCCATAATTTGTCTGCAACAGAAGGACATCCAAACACACATATGTATGCAAAAAGTTGCTGTAATTTTTTGGGCATATTAAGGACGATTGCATCATCAATTGTATCTTTCCAGATAGTGTCATCAAGTTATAATCCTTGGTGTTTAGCAGCTTCATGAAATGTATCATAAGTTATACCTCCTACAGTTCGCAGATCCTCAAAACTTATCACATCTAACAGTCATTCCACCACAACTATGTTCGAGAATTGCATCCTCATGTATTTCATTTTCGCTGAGAAGGCAGTTCTTACCAGTATTGCTAGTACCTGTTGATGACTGTTCTCTAGACATATTCTGTCTTCGCCACCACCTTCTTTCAACTTCAAAGGCACGTTGGTATTGAGACATTTTCTGTAGATGATGCCAGTGTTTTTCGGCATCAGAGCAATGTTTTTCCAATAGTTGCTCTTCAGATACATTCTGTTGCGGGTGTCGCCTTCTTTCAAGATCAGACACATGTTGCTCTTCAGACATTTTCGGTCAATAACATCAGCATCTTTCTGCTGCAGAGCTACGTTGTATCAACAGTTTTTCTTTGGACATAGTCCCACCTCTCTACTGCCATGGTCTGCGATACAGGTGAATGAGAGTCCTGGCTGTCAGGCCTTTGAGAGCTGTGTGACCAACAGCTAATTCTGTGAGGGTGGGACTTCCTCCTACCGGTTGTCAGTTTCCACAGCTGGGATGAGGAAGCTGGGGCTCCAGAGGGAGCGATCCCTCTAATCCACCAGCTTTCTCGCTCTGCAGGACCCCACCGGTGGGCCTTGGCAGGGGCTGCCAGGGTCCCCATGGCTTGGACCCAGACACCGCCGGCCCAGGTCCAAGCCGCGATGGCCGCCTGCTCACATTCAAGCTGCTATCGCCGCCGGCCCGGGTCCAAGCTGCAATCGCCGCCTGCCCAGGTCCAAGCCACTATTGTGGCTTGGACCCGGCCGGCGACATTGGGCACTGACCCACTGCCTGCCCAGGTCCCCAATCGCGGCTTGGATCCGGCCAGTAGTGTCAGGTCCTGTCTGTGCTGCCTGCGCTGCCTGTGTATGCAAATTTACCCAGCCATCTTTATTGGGTTAATTTGCATATCACTCCTGATTGGCTGTGGGTGTAGAGGAGGTATGGTCAATTAGCATCTTTCTCTTTTAGTATAGTTTCTACTTGTATGAGGTACTTAGATTTGAAGTTTCTATGGGCTAAATTGAGGGAAGAAAGGGGAGTTAATGATTAGGGAGTAGAGCTTCTGTTTTGGGCAATAGTTATTGAAAAAGATAGCGATAATGGTCACACAACATTGTGAATATACTTAATGTTATTTACTTTTATACTTATAAATGGTAAAAATGGCAAATTTTATGTTATATATATCTTACCACAATTTTAAAAATGGAAACAAATAAATATGAGTTTATTATGGAGTATATTTATAACAATGAGGAGCTAGAGAAGGTATTTGTATTTATGCTAGCCAGTGAATGAAAGAATTTCACAAGAGAGGAAGTAAATGAACAAAGAATCTTATGTTAGGAAGCAGATTATGTAGCAAAGCTCTGATAAGTTCGATTTGAAAGTGTGAGGAATATCAGAATAAAGAGTTTGGATTCGTTTCTACAGATAATTGGAGGAAACTGAATTATATAGCTTCAATTGTTGGATAGAAAGTTTGTTTGATGTTGTCCTTTTAGATGTTGAATCAAGTCTTCCAAACTTTATGTTTTAGTCTATGTGTTATTGACTATACCTTCAGTCAGTATTTATAAACAGTGTTTTTATTTGTTTCCATTAGTGTTGACAACATTTCTCTGTACCCCTAAGATCAAAAGCAGTAATCAGGACAGAGATCTCTGATGTTTGGAGATAGGGTCCTTTTTGCTCATCCTGACTCTCACAAGCTGTGTGGGCAAGCTGTTCCTGGGACTCTTGCTCAGCTGCTACCATAAGAGGTGAAATTGACTGAAATTAACTGCAATTTATCATTCAAGCTCTCCCCTGAAAGATATAAACCTTCTGTAGACTCCAGATTTCCAAAACAATAACATTAGGCAGATTCTGCCAGGGCAATATTGTCCACATGAGAACACAGAGTTCTGGTGCTACCCACACTGCCATCTACCCAGATGAATACACACACACACACACACACACACACACACACACACACACACACACACACACGTATATGTGTATTCATATATATACATACATATGTGTGCATATTATTACATATATGTATTAGATGATATCTTTCAACTATTAAAGATAATATAGAAAGTCAAGGGAGATTTAGAAGAATGTAATATCAATGGTTCCCCAAATTCTTAAAATGTGATAAAACAGCGATAAGTGGATTTGAATTGTGTGAGGAGCATCAGAATAAAGAGTTTGGTATCAATTCTACAGATAATTGGAGGAAGCTGAACCACATAGCTTTGATGGTTGGATAAAAGGTTTATTTGTTTGTTTGATGTTCTCCTTTTAGATGTTGAATAATGTTTTTTTAACTATATGTTTTAGAATATTTGATGATGAGGTATATTTTTAGTCAGTATTTACAAACAGTGTTTTTGTTTGTTGAGGCAATCAAGAAGATTCTATATGTGGGATATATATTTTCTAACAGCTAGAAGAAATGAGATAATTTGGCAATTTATTGATGAGCTTAGATAATAGAAGCTTAGGATTTGTTTTTGAATTTGTGTCTGTATATTTGTGTAACCTCTGATTATGTACTGCTATAATCAAGTTCTTTAAAGAAGAGATAACTGCAAATGGAGATCATTATATGGTGCATTTTTAGTTTTGTCCTTAGGGAGGGTGTGATGTGATTCCACATATTAAATTTCCAGATTCCATATAAAATTTATTATTGTTGTTGGCTAACTTTTGTTTGTTGCATTTCCTATTTTTTGAAATTCTATTTTATGCTAATATTTTCACTGTTCCTTGAATTACTATCAATACATAGTTCAGTTAAAAGCATCCATAGAGTAGAGAAAATTCTGCTAGAAAATGTTTTGGAGATGTGCCTACTCACTATTTACATTGGCATTTGCAGTCTGCAGTATAATCAAAATGAGTTAATGTAATGTTGTACTAAGTAAGCAAATGGCTTAATTTTGCAGGAATTAAGCAGTCACTAAAATAGGGAATTTGAATTTGGTCCATAAGTGCAGTAACTTGAAAAGGACAGCAAGGTTTTATGTGTGTGCATAAACAAAAAATAATAGATAGAAAATATTTCAATATTGGAAAGTAGAGCAGATCTTGGTGATTGTAGAATATGCTAGCACTATAGAATTATTTTTCTTGCAACAGATGAAACAATTGACAATACAAATTTAAAAATGATTTAAGTATATTCATGTATTTATATATAAGTAGAGGCCCGGAGCACGAAATTCGTGCACGGAGAGGGGTTGTCCCTCAGCCCAGCCTGTACCCTCTCCAATATGGGACCCCTCAAGGGATGTCCGACTGCCCGTTTAGGCCCGATCCAACCGGGATCGGGCCTAAACGGGCAGTCGGACATCCCTCTCACAATCCAGGACTGCTGGCTCCCAACTGCTTGCCTGCCTGCCTTCCTGATTGCCCCTAACCGCTTCTGCCTGCCAGCCTGATCACCCCCTAACCACTCCGCTGCCAGCCTGTTTGCCCCCAACTTCCCTCCTCTGCCGGCCTGGTCACCCCTAACTGCCCTCTCCTGCAGAGTTGATCACCTCCAACTGCCCTCCCTTGCAGGACTGGTCCTTCTCAACTGCCCTCCCTTGCAGTCCGGGTGCCCTCCAACTGCTCTCTCCTGCTGGCCATCTTGTGGTGGCCATCTTGTGTCCACATGGGGGCAGGATCTTTGACCACATGGGAGAAGCTATATTGTGTGTTGCAGTGATGAGCAAACTGCATATTACTCTTTTATTAGATAGGATAGAGGATTGGTGCACAGGTGGGGGCCAGCTGGTTTGCCCTGAAGGGTGTCCCAGATCAGGTGGGGGTTCCCTTGGGGCATGGGGCAGCCTGAGCGAGGGGCCTGTGGTGGTTTGCAGGCCGGCCATGCCCCCTGGCAACCCAAGCAGAGGCCCTGGTATCTGGAATTTATTTTCCTTCTACAATTGAAACTTTGTAGCCTGGAGCAGAGCCAAGCCTGGGGCTCCCTCTGCCGCCGGCAGCCATTTCTGTTGGGGTTATAATTGAAACTTTGTTGCCTTAAGCGGGTGGACCCGGCCAGGGTGTGCGAAAAGCTTTGCTTCCCCTATTGCCGGCGGCAACCCTGGCCCATTCTGCCGCCATTTGTTTGAATTTGTTTACCTTCTATAATTGAAACTTTGTAACTTGAGTGGAGGCTTAGGCCTGGCCAGGGCAGGCGGAACCCTTGGCTTCCTCTGTTACCTAGGAAACCTTGCTCTCTGTGGCTGTAGCCATCTTGGTTTGGGTTAATTTGCATACTTGCTCTGATTGGATGGTGTGTGGCTTGTGGGCATGGCTTGTAGGCGTGGCTTGTGGTGTGTCAGAGGTATGGTCAATTTGCATATTTGTCTATTATTAGGTAGGGTTTTATATCTAATAAGATATATAGTAATGTTGATTTTACCATAAAAATTAAAAATATTAAAATCATGTTTTATATTTACTATGCATAATGCATTGGATATTTTATATGCCTCAACTTATGTATTTTTTCAATGTCTTTATGAAATATTGATATGGGAAATTTGGACTGGAATGCGTGTTGTTCCCTGGGCAGGATGGTTTCCAGGCATTTGTTGGGTGGAGTCCAAGATTGAAACCATGGACAAGAGATGGTATAGCAAAAGGTGGGCATTTATTGAGAAACAAGCACAGATTCCCATGTGGGGAGGAGGAAGAGTCCCACTGAGTCCATTTTTCCACGGCTTATAGAGGCTGCAGTTTTTTTGTGCCTCGATATCCCCTCTGATTGGTCACTATCCCCTTTTGTTTTGGTCACTATAGCAACTCCTGAGCTCAAGCCTCACGTGAAGTACCTGAGGTTCTTTCCTTCTCTTCCCTTATTGTCCTCCTATTCCCTCTGGGCTTTCTTCCCTTTATTCTGTAAATGTGTACCTTTTGCTACTCCCAGCTCCCTTGTCTTATGGAAATGTACCCTTTGCAGCTCTGTAGCCCTGTGTGCTTTTTCCATGGACCCCTTAATTCCTAAAATTTCCTAAACCTGACTATTTCACCCCTAAAATTTCCTTTTAATACTAACTTTTTAAACTTTATTTTTATCATGATACTATTAGAGATGTCCTCATTTCTCCCCTTTTCCCACCTCCAGTCATCCTCTATCCCCCTTCTCTCTGTCCATCACCACATTGTTATCTGTGTCTATGGGTTATACATATACTAGAGACCCAGCTCACGAAAATTCATGCCCTCAGGGGTGTCCCTCAGCCCAGCCTGCACCCTCTCACAGCCCGGGAGCCCTTGGGGGTTGTCTGACTGGTAGCTTAGGCCCGCCCAAGCTGCAGTCTGGCCTCCGTCTATGGGAGGCAACCAGCAGGCCAATCAGGGTATGGTGCCGTCCAGGGAGAGGCTGTCCCTGCCCCCCATTGCCCCTCTGCTCTCACCAGTTGCTGCAACCCCTGATCACCGTCCCCTCCCTCTGCCCACTGGCACTTGCCTTGACTGGCCTGGTGCTGCCCACTCGCCAGCCCCACCCCCTGCCAACCCGTTGTTCTGCCATTCAGTCTATTTGCATATTAGGCTTTTATTATAAAGAATAGTATGAGGAAAGCACAATGAAACAGTGTGTCCAAAATCAAGCACCTGATAAGTTGCTGAGCCAGCATTTCAAGGCAGGCTTTTTAATGGTAAGGTTCTGTGCTTGAAAAATTTTTAGTGCTGCCCAGTGTGAGGCCTACTTAAGCAAAAAGCATCATGGGGGATGAGGGTTTCTGGAAGCAGTGGCTACTTTTTTCTTGACCTAGAAGAATTAGCAGAAGTAATATTTACACTTAGAAAAAAAATGAACCTTATATTTTTAAGCTGAGATGGTCAGGGTGCAGTCAAGAATATTTTGCACACAGGCATTATTATGAACAGAGATATGCAGGTTCATAGTTTTGCAGGAGATATACACAGAGTTCAGACGTATTTTGAATGATAATTTAGAGTCAGATTGTTAAGCGTTTTCACTGAATTCATAGGATGAAACTTGAATTGTGTCATATAGGAAATAACAATGTATTTAGTAAAGAAAATAGACTATAAATCATAATTCATAATTTGGCAATCAGTTCCCTTAGATTCAAGCAGTTGACTAATTTGGATGCTGAGTTATCAAGGGCAATGTTAAGAGACATGCATCAATCTTGTCCATTCATATATATGTTTATTCTCTTCCACACATGTTTGACTATATAAGACACAACTATCCTATGGTTTAATAGCACTATGATCCAAATCATTCTATTTTAATTCTGCATCTCAATCATTTTTTATGACTTGTTGTTTCCCAGAAAGAACAAAAATGAGTATCCAGCAAGTAAAAAAGATCAGCGTGTTTTTTGTTTTTTTTTTTGAGTCAGATGGAACTTCTTCTGATTCCTATTTGAGCCCACACTTTGAACGGAATTGTTAACTCATTAAAAAATAAAATAAAAAAACATCCCTTTTTCAAATATCATTATTGTTGAAAGTATTACATATTTCTCCTTATTCCCCATTGACCCCTTATATCCTTATCTATCAAATGGTATGAATTTATTTCTAATACATGTTGCTATGATAACAATGTAAGATAGGGAGCACACATTAGTGTCGTATAGGATTATTAGTTTCTATCTTTTCACCATGTCTGCTCTGGTCATTACTTTGCAGTAGGATCAACAATCATTAAGTTTAGCTGAAACATTCTGTGCCATACTTAGCAGTTTAATTTGGGTTTGATCAAGACAGGCAAGGCCAGGCATGGTGTTATGTTAGAGGAGGGTCATGAACAGGGCTTGAATCATTGACTCTTTTAAATCTTCTCCCATCATTAGTAAGTTAGTTATGGTTTTTGAGAAGTCAGGGTGATCTTAAAGGTATAGATTAGTAGTGGCATAAACATGTTTTTGTGTTGTTTTCAATTACTTTCAGTTAGCTCCAAAACTAATCTTTAAGGAGAAATAGAGCTTTAGTTTCTTAAACGTTACTGAATAATGAAATCATGTAGTGAGCTCCTAAAACACTGGATGACAAAGTCATACCCTTTATCAATTAAATCCATATTTCTGAAGGTAAGAGCCAAGAATCATTGTCAGTATTTTTAAAGACACTTCTCCATGCCCTCCTCCTGGTGATTTCATTGCCCAGCAAAGTTTTAGGACCACTGGCTTTGGAAAAAGTTATTTTCCAATTTGGGGTTCAAACTAAGATTTTTACGTAGGGCTGAAAAACAAACAAATTATTTTAAATTTAGTCAGTCAAAATATAAAATATGCAAAATGGTCTAAAGTTATTGACTTTTCATTATCAGCCATTGATAAAGATTTTTAAATGTCTTCAAACATTTGCAAGTGATATTACTTTTGTTTAATATGCAAAGTAACATAAAGCTTACATTATTGCATTTCTAGAATTATAAACAAAAGTCTTTCACTTACAGTGTTTGAATTCAAATGGGCATGGAAGTGGCTGTAGATCTATAGATTTAAATGTTGGGCAATATCTCTAAATTCAGATATATAAGAATTGTTTCTGTCTCTTTTCTAATTGAAAATGCAGTATTTTGTGTGTTTTTATTCCATCAAGTTCAACAGAAAGCATGATGACATATAAGCCTCTTTCAGCTTAAATGGCTCTTAACTGCATTCAGCAGAACTTTCCTTTAGAAATTGTGCAATAAACTCCATTATCAAGTAGATATTACCAGAAATTGTTATTACACTTGAGTTGTATTCTTCTGTGAATTCTTCTGTTATATCTCATTTTATGTTCTTGATTCCACTTAAATTAATTATTTTCTTCTCTTGAAATATGGCTTTTATAACACTACCATCACTTTGTTTTCAGCTGCAATGGCTTTACTTAATACACATATTATGGCAACTTGTCATTTAGGTAGAATTTACTAATGCTGAAGAAGTATACGTTTTATCCTTACTATGTTTTATGTATATTTTATGTGTATATAAGCTCCTTTGGTATGTCAGAATTTGTCTTCACTAAATGAGCTATTGACATGATATTGACTTTGTCAGGAAATAGATCTATCAAATAAAATAACCCAATTGCTTAATGGTAAACAAGCTTAAAAGGAAATAGTGAAAGTGTAGCTCAAGTAATCATATCCAATCATGGTCATTATGTAGGACATATTTTTATAATAGTGCTAGGTGGTATTTTTTCTTCCCTTTTTTTTTTTACAGTATGAATTCAGAATGCATTTGTTGTTAGAAAAAAGTTACTCTAGCAATAGACTTTCACTAATTACTTGCATAAGGACCAATAATTCATAGCATGCTGATATAATAAAGTAAACATACTCTATATTTTATTTTAGGTAACTTAGTTTGTATAAGGAGATTAGCCAATCTCAAACTCTACTGGTAAAATATAAGCAGCATAATACAGCTGGATAAATAATTAAAATTTACTATCAAGTTAATTTTTAAAAAGCACTTGCACAATCAGATCATGTTGATTTTATGAACTGTTTATGCAGCAATGCAGGAATTGAGGAAATCTATGTGCGTTCTAAATAAAAAGCATTAAGTATTCGTGAGCTTGTTGTGTGGTGTATCTGGAAATACAGAGTGCATATATTTATGTGCATATTTAAATTAGACTCAGTGTTTTAAATATAAAATGAACGTTCCTTACTATCTGAAAAAAAAATAGTTGATGCACATATTAGAAAATGTTTTTTAAAGTTACCAGATGTAGAAAATAATTGATGGCACATACTATACAATAATTTTGAGAAGTTACTAAGTTCTTAAAATCTTTGCAAGAAAAACTCCTTCAATTTAATTTATGCCCACTTTAATCCAATAACTGTCTGAAACATATATGCATATAATTCTGAAAAAATTGGTGCATAGTCAAAAATGTATATTAAATAAAACAAATTCCGATATTGTAAAACCATTTTCTAGACATTATTCATAAACAAACACTTTTGGAAAATACATACTTCATCTTTTCTGCTTAAAGTTGATTCAAACATCTTTCTGAATTTTCAACTTAATTTATATTATACTTATTCTCTGTACAGTAGCATTATTTTTATGATTCTCCAAATACTTCCTCACCATTAGTCACATCTTCCTAACTGAATGACAAATTTCAGACATTCATTCATTAACATTTTAAACTTACATTTGATAACACATCATTTACCACTTTGTATAGTGCCTGTTGGGAAGGGATATGTATTCTATATAATTTTTTCAAATTAGTGCCCACCTCTAAATCCATTAATTAGTTCCCACCTCTAAATCATTATGGAATTCCCTGTGGTTTATATGTATTTTGGCCTATTACTAATAATCCTAATATATAAAAACCCAGGGTCTGTAACGACTGTCTGAAGGCTTAACTGAACACTGGAAGTCAGTCCTGCAGTCAGTGCTGTGTTGCCGTGGTGACCCAACACTGACTGTCACCAGTGCAGGTGCAGCAACCCAGCACTGACTGCCGAGGGGGTGCAGATCGGGCCCAGAGAGAGGCCCAGAGAGAGGCAGGGTCTGATACACAGCCTTCGTGGCAGCTGTTGATCAGCTGTTGCCTCTATCTTTCTCTCCAGACTTCACCAGCAACTGAACCTCTGTTTCTCTCCAGGCCTCCATGGGGGCTGCTGATCAGCCCAGCCTCTCTGATCAGGCCCGGAGATAGTCCTGCAGACACTGGCATAGAAACCGACTAATCAGAACAAAATCTGGGTGAACTGTGAGGATCCAATGGCTGCCTAGGAGGTGGAGCTTTTGACGCTGACTGGCATAGAAACCGACCAATCAGAACCAAATTGGCCGGCAGGGGAGGGCAGTTGTGGACAACTAGGCCAGCAGTGGAGGGCCGTTGTGGGCAAGTTCAGGGCAGCAGGGGAGGGAAGTTGGGAATGAGATCAGGCTGGCAGGGGAGAGCAGTTGGGGGCGTGATTAGGTCAGCAAGGGAGGGCAGTTAGGGGCAGTCAGGCAGGTAGGCAGAGGGGTTAGGAGAATCAGGCAGGTAGGCAGAGGCAGTTAGGGGTGATCAGGCAGGCAGGCAGGCAGGTGAGTGATTAGAAGCCAGCAGTCCCAGATTGCAAGATCGGGGATCAGGCCTAAACCAGCAGTCGGACATCCCCCAAGTGGTCCCTGATTGGAGAGGGTACAGGCTGGGATGCGGGAACCCCCACTCCATGCACGAATTTCATGCACCGGGCCCCCAGTAGTACTATAAGGTTAATATTTACCATATTTTCGGGCATATAAGATTTTCCTGGGTTAAAAAGTCATTTTATATGCCAGAAAATACAGTAGTCCAATATATCTAATCCATTATATCTAAACCCATCAATATAGTCCAATATACTGTATTTGCCAGTGTATAAAACGACTTTTTAACCCAGAAAAATCTTATACGTCCAGTTGTCTTATATGCTGGAAAGTACGGTATATCATGCATTACAATTTCATTATACTTTCATAACAAGATTACTTTACATCTAATGCAATACCGAGAAAGTTAATATCCTAGTAGAATCACTCTCAGTGGAGAAGTGACTGTTGTAGCTTTTCAAGAGGTTGAGTCCATCACCTTGATTTCATTAGCATGAATTATGATCAACTCAAATATCAAGGCAAATTAAAAAATGGGCAAAGGACCTGAATAGACACTTCTCCAAAATGGCCTTATAAATTGCTAAGAGACATGAGAAACTGCTAATGTTACTAATCATCAGAGAAATGCAAATTAAAACAACAGTGAGATATCACCTCACACCTGCCAGAATAGCTACCATCAATAAATCAATAAACAACAAATTCTGGAGATGATTTATAGAAAAGGAAACCCTAGTGCACTGTTGGTGGGAATGCAGATTAGTGTAGTCACTATGGAAAACAGTGTGGCGTTTCCTCAAAAAATTAAAAATGGAACTGCCTTTTGACTCAGTGATCCCACTTCTGGGAATATCTTCTAAAAATCCTGAAACCCCAATTTGAAAGTATATATGCCCTCCTATGATCATAGCAGTGGTATTAACAATAGCCAAGATTTGGAAACAGCCCAAATGCCTATTAGTAGGTGAGTAGATAAAAAAAACAAACTATGACACATGTACACAATGGAATACTACACAGCTGTAAAAAGAAGGAATGTTTACCTTTTGTGACTGCATGGATAGACCTGGAGATTATTATGCTAAGCAAAATAAGCCACTTAGAAAAAGACAAGTATAATATGTTCTCATTTATATGTATAATCTAATCAACAAAATAAACTGATGACCAAAATAGAACCAGAGGCATGGATACATGGTATAGACTGACATATGTCAGAGGGGAAGTGGTTGGGGTGGACTAGATGAAAGAAGGTGAAGAGAATAGCCTAAGAATATATATGTATAGTCCACGGGCACAGACAGCAGTGTGGTGAGGGCCAGAGCGAGGGGATAGCAGGATCTGGGTGGAGGTGGGAAAAAGGAGGGAAAATGGGGAACGGCTGTAATAATGTTAACGATAAAAATAAAATGATAGATGAGTAGATATTTATTTTCAGTCTCAATTTAGCAGGTTAAAATCCAATCTCAGAAACTACTAAGAGTATTAATTAATGCCCTTTACTTTATAGTCTCTGATCTTCTCATTCTGGGAACATAATAGAATTGTACTTTCCTAATTTTTTTAAAGATAACCATGGTCAATGAGATGAGAGATCAAGAAATAGCTGTCGGTATACTGTAGAAGCTTTAAGTGCCAGTGCATATTTCCCTGTATAGGTGTAGGTAAGTAATTTTATTGATATTGGGCTTCTATTAGCCTCCATCCCTTTGTGACCTTTCTGTCCCTTCTTGATCATGTAGTATAAATAAATAAATAAATAAATAAATAAATAAACTTTGTTGTTTAAGGCCAGTGAGTTTTGAGTTAAAACACCATATAACAATAGAACTTGATTGATATACTTGTACTTAAACTAAAGTAATTTTAATTATTAAAAAAACTAGAGGCTCAGTGCACTAAATTCATGCACAGGTAGGGTCCGTAGCAGCTGCAGGCGGCTAGCTGAAGTCTCCCTTGCCCAGTTGCCGGCTGTTGGCTGGGACCTTCCTTTGTTCTGCGCCACCTCCTGGTGGTCAGCACACATCATAGCGAGTGATCAAACTCCCGGTTGGTCGAACTCCTGAGGAGACACTTTGCATATTAGGCTTTTATATATACAGATTACAGCACACTTAACTTAATCACTATTTTTTTCAGTTGCATTGAATTTGCCCAGTATCATTATTAGATCTATATTCAATTTTGGGGATGGG
The DNA here is from genome assembly GCA_025583905.1 of Ia io. NCBI lineage: Eukaryota > Metazoa > Chordata > Mammalia > Chiroptera > Vespertilionidae > Ia > Ia io. The sequence goes on from JAJQQW010000003.1 coordinate 36,132,879, forward strand.
GTGATAAATACCTGTATTCTACATATACAGATCCTCGGTTAAAAAACAAACAAACAACATTTTAATTAAGCAATAAACTCAACTGAATTTCTGCTCATAAATTTAATTTCCTGCCTAAAAATTATATCCCTAGAGCATAACAGCTTAATAATAAATTTGGTCCAGCCAGTGTGCTAGACAGGCTTGCTGTCAGATTTGATATAAGGAACTTGCAGAAGAGAATATCTAATCTTCAAATGCAAAAGTGTAAATTATAAAAGTTATTTGAAAGTAATAAATTTAAATTAAGAATTTTACTGAGATGTGAACCCGATCTTTCTCCTTGTTTACAACCTTATTCTATTCTTAAATTTTGTCAAGCTATAGAGCTCTCACAATATTAAATTCTCCTCTCTGTCATATTTAGTGATTTAATGTTTTACCCTTGGATGTTTCATTTCTATAGCAGATGAGTAATGTGTGAGCCCAAGGCAAAGCTCTAACTGCCATCTTCCCAACCTATTTTGCCATTTCCCACATTCCAAATACACTGAAACACACATGATCTCTCTCACATACACACACATGAAAATTTATGACTATCTCTATTTGCCATTAAGAATTTCAGATGATAACACAAAAGAAGCTCCCATTGAATACTGAATAGATAATCATACTTAATAGAACTAGTCTATTATATGTTCCTTATGTCTAACATACAAAGCTTGCAATATTTCTCTAAGGTTACTGGAGACAACAAAACTCATTTTTAACCATTCTTTTGGTCTTATATTATTATATCATACATTCATTCTGCCTCAATGAGGAAAAAAAAGATCACAAGCTATGGTTTTCAGCATACAACACACATATTTTCCTGTTCCATTCTTACAAATTTGCACTTTCAAATGTTCACTTCCACACACTAAAAGTTTTCTGCCAGATTATGAAACAGGAATTTTTAGGGCTGAAAAAGACAGGTTTTAGGAAATTTTAGAAATTAAGAGGACCATGGAAGAAGCACAGGGCCGAAGAGCAGCAGAAGGTATATTTCCATAGAATGAGGGAGCTGGGAACAGCAAAAGGTCTATATTTACAAAATAAGAGAAGGAAGCCCTTCATCCAGAAAGAGAAGAAGACAGCCCAAAGGGAATAGGGAAACAATAAGGAAAGAATGGGGAGAACTTCACATGTCCCATGTGAGGTTCGACCTTTGAGCTCAGGAGTTACTATAGTAACCAGTCTAAGGGAATAGTGACCAATCAGAGGGGATATCAAGGCACCAAGATCTGCAGCCTTTATAAGCCATAGGGAAGAGGAACTCAGTGGGAACCTTTCCCCCTCCCCACATGGGAGTCAATACTTGTTCTTTAATAAATTTCCACCTTTGCTATATCATCTTCTGTCCGTGGATTCATTCTTCAATTCTGGTGGACAAAGAATCCAGGTTCCAGTCCAGGGGAACATCACATGTTCCAGTCCCAAAATTCCATATCAATTACATTTTTCACATTGCACTGATTCACTTCTTAGTGACCCCTGCTCTCCAACTTAACTGATTTTTAATGTCAGAAGAAGTTTCAGTGTGGAATTATTTTATAATAGTTTTATTGTGATATTTATTGTGATACTAGTAGCCCTGCACATGAATCTATGCACCAGTAGCTCACCAGTAGCTTGCTGCAACTCTCCAGAAGCTCTCTGCCTGCTGCCCTGCCCTCCTGTATCTCCCTTCAACCCCCCCACCTGCCCCTTATAGCTTGCTGCCCTGCCCCCTCCTGTAGCTCTCCTCCCCCCCCGCTTGTAGCTCCCTGCCCCACCCTCCTGTTGATCCATGATCTAGTCGTTATGCGGCTGGTCGTTATGCTTCATGGTGGAATGACCATTTGCATATTACATCTTTATTATACAGGATTATTTATATGTTAAATTATGCACCTTTTAAAAGTGTACAATTCAGTGGTTTTTAGTATATCCACAGAGTTGTGTGATCATCATTGCTATCTAACTTTAGAATATACCATCACTTTTCCCAAAAGCCCTATTTACATTAGAACTTATTTCCCCTTCCTCTCTTGCAAACAGGCCAAGAATACCACTAATTTACTTTTGGTCTCCACAGATTTGTCTTTTCTGGACATTTCACATGAAAGGAATCATAGGCAGCTGTGAAATCAAAGAAAAGTAGACAAATGCACAATACAGTATATTAAAAACCAAGTTCATACCACAGTAATAAAAAAAAATGTGTTTAATTTAACCAAAAAGTAGTGTCCCACTAATGGAAGACTTTATCTACATAGAGAGTTGATGCCATGTGTATTATCCATTCTGCAACCTGAAGTCTTCAAAGTAATAATTCTAGGTTATAGAAACACACAAAGGAAATAATAGGTACTATATAAACAAGCAAGGACAGAGATATTACTAAAACCTTAAGTCTATAATAACAATTAACTTGTCAGTCATTGTGAGAAGACTCTAATGGAACACTATAGAACTAAATGCTTCTGTGGGACAGGTAAATAAGGAGTGATATTTCTTTAGGTAATCCCTACAACAACCCTTATATAATCTTCAAATACTATATTGTGATTGGTTCTATGATAAATTATTGCTATTTAGACTTAACAAAATTTTATTTTCTCTGTTCCAATTTATTCATAGGTATGAAATTAACAAGAGATAACTTTCTAAAAATCGTTTAAAAGGAAATAAATAAAAATTTTAGCATAAAAATTCATTAATAATTTTAAAAGCTTAGAATTAAGTCTTTGGAAATCTAGCAACATAAAATCATCCTTTACATTGCTCTGCATAATACTACAATAAACAATAAGGATTACATACAGGGTAAAATATTTAATTATTTGGTTTACTTTTTTAAGCTATCCATCATTAAATTTTAATTTTTTTTCAAGACAAAAAAAAAACTTTCATAGAAGTCTTTTTAAAAGTTTTACACAAAAAGGTGATAGAAAAATTATGCTTGTCTGAGGATGTGAGTAATACAGATAATTTATTTGCCCTTAAAGTAACAGAAAAAAACTAATTTTTGAGTACAATAAAATTAAAAGGTTTCAGCACGCGTGATCTGAACAATGTGAGATTAATTTTTAATATAGTGAATTAATTAGGCAGGTAATGAGGAACAGAATATATACTATTTCTAATTCAAATAAATAGAAAAATGGCCCAGATCTTAAAATAAATAAATACCATCCATCATAGACACACCCTAACTTATGTTTATTGGAAAATATTAATGGCAACAGATATAACAGAAAATTAGATGAATTCTATTGCTGATTTTGTTTTACGAAATTACATTTCATTTCAACCCTCATCTATAACTTTCTGTGGAGTTAATCATAGGACATTATTCATTTTTGAAGGTGTTAATGTACCATAAAGGATTTGTATTATCATTAGACATTCTATCCATGCCAGGTGTTACTTGTTGTCTGCATCTGCCCTGAAGTTCATTTAATAGCTTATAAATCTTTATGACCATATGATGTGTTTAAATATGATCACTTGCATCCTTTAAAGGATTCTAAAATAAATATTATACAATTAAATTGTTCTTTAAAACTTTTTATATAACTCAATACCTATTGATTAATTTAAAATATTTTGCTTTTCATATTTAGTTGCATTATTTGAGCAACCTTCAGTATATATGCATATACATTTATTGAGATCATAATATATTATCATATAATATCATATGGTGACTTGGGATCTAATCCCTGGAAGATAAATCACTTTACATATCCTAGATTCAGTTGCCTATTCTGCAAATCATTGTATTTGAATTAGATAATTTACAAGCAGTTACATTTAAAAAAATGTTGGTTTTATGATCATTACTAACTTGTGAACTATTTCACAACAAAAATTATAAATAAATATTTCATAGATTAAAGATATTTCTTTATCACAGGTAGACTATACAAAAGTATATTAATTTAATTTGTTTATTTTACATTCTATATTTTCAACAAATATATCTAAATATACATTTCTGTACAAACTAAGTAGAATTTACATTAACAAAAAAATAGATCCAAAAGAAATTTTTTATGTAATTTGATCACTCAACTATTTGAGCAAGAGACTAAGGAAAGTTTTTCATTAAAACATGCAATGGGGGGATAAGGACACATATGTAATACCTTAATAAATGAAGAAAAAAATAAAATAAAATTAAGTACAAAAATAAAATAAAATAAAAGGATTGTGTACACACACACACACTCACACACACACAAACATGCTTTCTTCCTAATAAAAATTATTTTAAAGATACTTAGGCTAAACTTGACATCTAAACATCTAAAGCTATTTAACAAATTCTGTTTTAAAATAAGAGGCAGCCATTATCTGTCTCTCTTTTTCTTTCTTTCCCTCTCTCTCTCCTTTATTCTTTCTATGAAATATCCCTGGGGTTCAACAGCAACATTTAGAAAAACATCAGATTCATCATTGGGATGTTTAGAGTTCAGGCAATATTATTTAGCTTTGTGCGATATATTTAATTAATAAAACATTTGTATGTGTCATTAAGCCATAAGCTCATAAAACTCAAAAAAAAAAGTTAGAATGTATACATTGGGTTCTTCTTAGGTCAATCAAAAGCTTTCTGTCATTATTCTAAGTTGATGGTTACAATGGTCTTCTTTTGTGTCTATATTATACCTCGCCTTTTTTACAGTGTAGCAGAAATCAAGAAATACTTAAAAACTTGTATTATTCAGTAATAATTTTTCAAAATTACAAACAAAGAATCAGATATTCAACATAGTAATTATTATTTTAGCAAATGTCTCCGCAAAATTGTTAATGTAGTTTTGGTCCTTACAATGAGAGTTTTTTATTTATTTGTTTCTTTGTTTGTTTGTTTTATATAATAGCAGAGAGAAAACTAGTCATAATATCTGTTATATAATATTTATGTAAAGCTACTTGTCAGTATACATTTAAACAATCATGAGTGAGTATCCATGATTTGCATGTGTTTCCTCAATTCTGTCAGTAACTCTATAAGGTAGATAGAAGCTTGTACATATTTTAAAGATGAGGGAACTGAGGCACAGGGACATTAAGAAACATTAAAGGCTATAGGTTCAAGCAGTGAAGTGACAGGATCTGCGTGCATAATCAGCACACTCTGTAGGTTTTCAGTATTTTAATGATGACCACACACATACACTGAGTGGCTAGATTATTATGATCTCTGAACGCATAATAATCTGGCTACTCAGTGTATATCCTATGTAATAAAAGGCTAATATGCAAATTGTCCCCTCGACCAGCAGGCAGGCTGGCCAACCGCCCACCTCCCCTCCCCTAAGTGGCCAGATTATTATGAATTCAGAGATCATAGCAATCTGGCCACTCAGTATACTGTAGAGTAGTAGACAAATTTACAATATTACATGTTCCCCAATTTAAATTTATTATCTTCCTTTTCTCCACTTATTCTTATAATTATTTCAAAACTTTCTTTTTCACTTTTAAGTATATATTATTAACACCTCTAGATTTTTATGATATAAAAATAATTAAAATAAAATTACAGATGTAAAATGATTGTTAAATGCTCATTCCAAACTTTTGAACAAAAATTTGATATTGATAAGGAGTTTCACCGTCAATTGTTATGTGACTGTGGACCATTTTCAGTCATGAGAATGGAGGTTTTGTTTTGTTGTTTCTTCCTGGAATCTTCAGTCTCTGATTTAGTTCTGTGTCCTATTGCTTTTCCATTTCTTAGAATTACTCTGTTCTGTTCTCTCTCATCTGATGTAATAAGAAGACTCACATTGGCAACTATATAGTTAATGCTATCTTATGAAAAATGCAAAAATCAAATATGTGCCCTTTAGATACAGCAAGATTTTCTTTGTATACTGAGTACTTTTGACATGTCAGGACATATATGTATTCATGTCTTTGCCTGGTAGATTTATTATTACAGTTAATAGCAAATACATGTACTATAAGGCTGTCTATCTATATATAAAGAGGTAATATGCAAATTAGCCAGGGTCACCGTAACAGTCATGACTGCTCAGAAGGAGGGTACATGTGTAGGTGGGCAGGAGGGGACTGCTGCGTGGTGAGGCAAGCCATGGATGGTGCAGGCCCACAGAGAGAAGGGCCTGCCAGCTGCTGCGGTGACAAGCAGGCCCTCAGAGAGCAGAGAGCAGGGCCTGCCTGCCAGCCACGGCAGCAGCGAGCAGATAGGCCCGCAGAGAGCAGGGAACAGGGCCTGCCCACACAGAACAGGGCCTGCCAGCCGCAGCAGCAGCAAGAAGGCCTGCAGAGAACATACCCTGCCAGCGGGGGTGCGCTGGCAGTCCCAACTCTGCACATGAGCTGCAGAGGAAACACTTTCTCTGACCGCTCATTGGCTAAGCTCCTGGAACGCCATTCACAGTGTTCTTGGTTACTTGCGTAATAAGAATCCAAGAAGGTGATTTAGGGTTTTTCCACCTCACTACTGGAGGAAAAAATGCAGGTCCGCTGCTGGAGGGGCTAAGAAATATCATATCCTGCCTTAGATGGTTTGGCTCAGTGTATAGAGCCTCGGCCTGCAGACTGTAGGGTCCGGGTTCAATTCTGGTCAAAGACATGTACCTAGGTTGCAGGCTCCTCCCTGGCCGGGTTCCAGGTCAGGGCTCATGCAGAAGGCAACCAATCGAAGTGTCCCTCTTACATTGATATTTTTCTCTGTCCTTCCCTCTCTCTTCCACGTCTCTAAAAATCAATGAAAAAATATCCTCAGGTAAGGATAAAAAGAAAGAAAGGAAGGAAGGAAGGAAGGAAGGAAGGAAGGAAGGAAGGAAGGAAGGAAGGAAGGAAGGAAGGAAGGAAGGAAGGAAGGAAAGAAGGAAGGAAGGAAGGAAGAAAGAAAGAAAGAAAGGTCATATCCTATGTAAGAGACATCTTGAAAATGCCTAAAGAAAGTTGTCATTTTTTCGTGGTGAAGGGACTGGAGTCCATGTTGATGAAAACACCTTAGAGGTTGTGACAGCCAGCAGTGGCAGTAGCAGTGGGGTGATGGGGGTGGCACCTTCCCCTGATCAGCCTGGTCACCTCCTGCAGAGGGAGGCCAGACCAAGGCTTAGGCCTGCTCCCCGCAGGGAGCGGGCCTAAGCCATCAGTATGACATCCCCTGAGGGCTCCCAGATTGGAGAGGGTGCAGGTTGGGCTGAGGGACCCCCCAAGGCATGAATTTCATGCACTGGACCTCTAGTCCTATATAATGAAATCCTAGGTGGCGTCACACCCTTGTGGGATGCCCTCGCACAACATTGTCACAAGATGGCCAACATGACATTGTCACAAGATGGCTTCCACAAGATGGCCACCACAAGATGGCCGGCAGGGGAGGGCAGTTGTGGGCAACCAGGCTGGCATGAGAGGGCAGTTGAGGGTGACCATGCTGGCAGGAGAGGGCAGTTGGGGGCGTCCATACTTGCAAGGGAGGGCAGTTGGGGGTGACCAGGCTGGCAGGGGAGGGCAATTGAAGGCCATTAGTCTGGCAGGGGGGTGCAGTTGGGAGTGATGAGGCTTAAACTGGTAGTCAGACATCCCCCAAGGGGTCCCAGATTGGAGAGGATGCAGACCGGACTGAGGAACCCCGACACATGCACAAATTTCATGCAGCTGGCCTCTAGTCTTATCTAAAAAAAGAGTAATATGCAAATTGATCATACCTCTGCTACACAACAAGCCACGCCCACCAGCCAATCATGAGCGAGTATGCAAATTAACCCAACCAAGATGGCTGCAGCCACAGAGAGAGCAGGAGGTTTCGGTTTCCCCGGCAATGGAGGAAGCCAAGCTTCCCACACACCCTGTCCGGCCCAGGCCTGCACTCAAGGTTACAAAGTTTCAATTATAGAAGATAAATAAATCCCCAAAAAATTGCGGCAGCCACGAAGCTGGAGAGAGCAGGAGGCTTGAGTTGCCCCCGGAGATGGAGGAAGCCAAGCTCCCGCAGCCCTGGCCTCTGCTCAAGGCTACAAAGTTTCAATTATAGAAGATAAATAAATCCCAACAAAAATGGTTGCGGCTATGGAGCAAGCAGGAGGCTTGGCTCTGCTCAAGGCTACAAAGTTTCAGTTATAGAAGATAAATAAATCCCAGATACCAGGGCCTCTGCTTGGGCCGCCGGGGGTGTAGCCTGCCTGCAAACCACCACAGGCCCCTCACCCAGGTCACCCCACACCCTAAGGGAACCCCCACCCTGATCTGGGATACCCTTCAGGGCAAACCAGCCGGCCCCTATCTACCCGTGCACCAGGCCTCTATCCTATCTAATCCTATCTAATAAAAGAATAATATGCAAATTGAATGTCACTCCAACACAAGATGGCTACCACAAGATGGCCAGCAGGGGAAGGCAGTTGGGAGAGACCAGGTTTGCAAAGGAGGGCAGTTTTGGGTGATCAGGCCAGCAGGTGAGGGCAATTGGGAGGGACCAGGCCTGCAAGGGAGGGCAGTTGGGGGTGACCAGGCCTGCAGGGGAGGGCAGTTAGGGGTGACCAGGCCTGCAGGAGAGGGCAGTTAGGGGCAAACAGGCTGGCAGGGGAGCTGTTAGACATCAATCAGGCTGGCAGGGGAGTGGTTAGGGGGTGATCAGGCTGGCAAGCAGAAGTGGTTAGGGGCAATCAAGAAGGCAGGCAGGTGAGCAGTTGGGAGCCATCAGTCCTGGATTGTGAGAGGGATGTCCGATTGCCCGTTTAAGCCCAATCCTACCTGGATCAGGCCTAAATGGGCAGTCGGACATACCTCGAGGGGTTCCAGATTGGAAGAGGGTGCAGGCTGGACTGAGTGACACACACCCCTTCCCCCCGTGCATGAATTTTGTGCACCGGGCCTCTAGTCTATATATAAAAGGCTAATATGCAAAGTGTCCCCTCGGGAGTTCGATCGCTTGCTATGATGTGCGCCACCACGGAGGGTGGGGATGAGAAGCGTGGAAAAAAGGAAGGCCCCAGCAGACAGCTGGCAGCTGGGGAAGGAAGGCCCTGGATGGCAGCCGGAAGACCCTGATCAGCCCTGATCACTGACCAGGCCTAGGGACCTACCCATTCATGAATTTCGTGCACCAGGCTTCTAGTTTGCATATAAGCAAATATACAGAATCTCTGTAAAACATAATTTACAAATTTTAAACATCAATTATTACCTAAACTCTCCCCAATAAGTAGCTTTCATATTTTCATATAATAAAAATAATTACAATTTAATTTCCATAAATGTTAAATTTTATCAAATTTCATAATAGAATAATAATACTTAGGTCAAAGAGAAAGAGTATTTACTAAAATTCTATGGTACACAAAGATTTACATTATATTTTTGGCCGATCTGAGAAAAAATATGTATGATTTTGACTAATTTCCACTGGAAAGCAATTGTTCCGTAGGTCGTTGTCATTTTTTTATTTGACAGACTAAGAGAAAAGAGGTTGGTGCCCCTGACCAAATAGTCAGGTATTTCATGTTTTAAAAATTCTTGTGGCACACTGATTGAAAATCGCTGGTAGAAATGGTGAAGTTAAGGATTTTACTCTAAGTTCCAAGATGAGATGTGGGCAAATGTGTGGGAAAATTACATGACTTCACTAGAAACCACTGGAATAATAGGATTCTATAGTTTGAGTCCCAGGAGAGATTTTCATATTTCTTTTTTTGGGGGACTGAGGGATCGGGGATGAGAATCTCGTTTTTGATTGTGGTACTGAAACAGGAATTTTAGGGATGAAATAGGACAGGTTTAGGACATTTTAGAAATTAAGGGGACCATGGAGGAAGCACAGGGCTGCAGAGCAGCAGAAGGTATATTTCCATAGAATGGGGAGCTGGAAAGCTGCAACAGGTCCATTTCCATAGAATGAGGGAGCTGGGAACAGCAAAAGGTCTATATTTACAAAATAAAGAGAAGGAAGCCCTTCATCCAGAAGAAGAAGAAGACAGCCCAAAGGGAATAGGAAAACAATAAGGAAGGAGAGGGGAACTTAACTTGTCTACATCAATTAAAGTTGGTTTTGTTGTACATCTGCTTAGCTGCACTTTTAACAGCCGATTGGTGACGTTAAGTGAGGACTTACTGTATTACTAAGTATTTTTGCCACTGCCTGATACAGATGATCAGATAATCATCACTCCAGCCTTCAAGAATAGTTTTGTCACTGATGTCCTCTCAAATACTAAGCCAACTATTATTGTTTTTTGGAAGCCACCACGCTCCTTTTGCTAAGAATTTCTGTATCACTTTTACTCATTTTTTTTTTTTTTACAAGACAGACCTCGTCACATGGCTCTAACCCAACGGGGCAATTTAGAGAAGTGGCTGGGGATTCTATAGTCCACATCACTTGATCATGATTTCTCTTTTAACCTTTCCCTTTTTCTTTGCTTACAAACAGTAGGAAAGAGTAGGACTGAAGAGGGGATTAGTTCTTCACAAGAATGAAAAATTCAATTCCCTGAGAAAAATTTTTTTAAGTTGGGGTTGCTTACAGGAAGTTGTGCAGAAGGGACAGAATGTAAGCTCAGACTTGAAAGAGAAAGATGATTTTCTTAGGAGAGAAAGACTGGGTATAGCAATGATTTCCAACACTGGCTCATCAAAATATTGAGTTTCTTTTGGTAAGTATAAACATCAGTTTTTGTCCTAGATTCATGAAATGAGACTTGCCAAATATAGTACCCTAATATTTTATGTTTACCGCAAATATGATATGCTCTTTATATGCAGCTATCTAAATTATGAAAAGAATGTTTCACTTTGATTCACGAAACATTATAATATGGGAAACTACTTAAAACACATTCTCTAATCCATTCTAATATTAAAAATCACCAGTTTGATCACTACAATAGACTCTATACTTTGCCAATGTAAGTCAGGAACTTCAATTGCTTTGTTTAAAATTGTAACATTTTTAGGGTTCCAAATAATTTGTCAGTACCAGGAAAAGTCTGCAAGGCTCATTACAGAAATCTGACTCAAATTTTGTGATTACTGAGATTAGTAATTTTCTCTAATAGAGAAAATTAGTTTAATTAAATGTTTTGTTATGCTTTAATCTGACTACATTAGCATGATATTACTAACATAACTTACATAAATTTCTTTAAAATAAAAAGTATCCATTTTGGAAGTTGGATCTTTGTTTCAGACAAGGTATCAGCATGAAACAGATGACACAGTCAATTTAGAATACCTCAGGGATTATTTAATAAGTAGAACAGTTATAAAAGTGTGAGCAGAGTATAGCAAATCAGAAAAGATAATATGATTCTAGGGAGTGTATAACCACAAAGCTATTACCACTTCTAGGACCCTAAGAAAGGAGGGAGGGAGCAGTTACAAAGAAAAGAATTGGTAGCTTGTAATAGGCAGTGACCTTCAATTGTGGAACCCAACCCAACTAGGGTAACCCTGCAGGGAAGGAACCTGAGGAATAACTAAATGCTCTCACTTCATGCTTTCACTTCTGGTTTATTTCCTGTCAAGGATCTCATTGACTGAAATAAACCACTAGCAAGAAAACAAGAAATCTAATGATGGAGTACATGTAAGTTAGCCTTTCAGGAAAGAGATTTGGGTGAAGAAGTATAAGGAATGTATCAGGGGGAGCAGATTGAGATTTGGTGAAAGGAAAAAAAAATAAGTTGGCCATAAAAAATAGTAAGAAGAATAGAATAACTACAAATATCTACCATCTAGTCTATTTTATAAATATTTTTGTGACATTTCTTCTGGTTTATAACTTTCAATGATTATTGTTGAATAACAGAATGACAAATATTTCCTTATACTGATCTGATCAAAGTTGACATAAATACTACAGTGTATTTGAGTTGCTATTGCTAGAATCACATTTCCAACAAAATACCAATATTTTATAAAGTTTATTTGATATGTAGCTATAATGCAATAGAATTTATTTGATTTATAACAACAAAATATTCATTCAAGGAAATAATCAGATGTCATTAATTAAAATTACTAAATTAATGAAATAAACTAGCATCTTATGTTCAACTAGAAGCCCGGTGCATGAAATTCGTGTATGGAGGGGGGTTGTCCCTCAGCCCAGCCTGTACCCTCTCCAATCTGGGACTCCTGGAGGGATGTCCCACTGCCCGTTTAGGCCCGATCCTGGGGGATCGGGCCTAAACGGGCAGTCGGACATCCCTCTCACAATTCAGGACTGCTGACTCCCAACTGCTTGCCTGCCTGCCTTCCTGATTGCCCCTAACCACTTCTGCCTGCCAGCCTGATTACCCCCTAACCACACCGCTGCCAGCCTGGTTGATGCTGAACTGCTCCCCTGCCAGCCTGTTTGCCCCCAACTTCCCTCCTCTGCCGGCCTGGTCACCCCTAACTGCCCACTCCTGCAGGGTTGATCACCTCCAACTGCCCTCCCTTGCAAGCCTGGTCCCTCTCAACTGCCCTCCCTTGCAAGCCTGGTCCCTCACAACTGCCCTCCCTTGCAGGCCCAGTGCCTCACAACTGCCCTCTCCTGCTGGCCATCTTGTGGTGGCCAACTTGTGTCCACATGGGGGCAGGATCTTTGACCACATGGGGGCAGCCATATTGTGTGTTGGATTGATGGTCAATCTGCATATTACTCTTTTATTAGATAGGATAGAGGCCTGGTACAGGAGTGGGGACCAGCTGGTTATCCCTGAAGGGTGTCCTGGATCAGGGTGGGGGTTCCCTTGGGGTGTGGGGCGGCCTGAGGGAGGGGCCTGTGGTGGTTTGCAACCCGGCCACACCCCCTGGCGACCCAAGCAGCGGCCCTGGTGTCTGGAATTTATTTTCCTTCTACAATTGAAACTTTGTTGCCTTAAGCGGGTGAGCCCTGCCAGGGTGTGCGGAAAGCTTTGCTTCCCCTGTTGCCGCCGGCAACCCTGGCTTGGTCTCTCAAGCTCCGTTCTGCTGCCATTTGTTTGAATTTGTTTACCTTCTATAATTGAAACTTTGTAGCTTGAGTGAAGGCTTAGGTCTGCAACAGCTATGGAAAGCTTGGCTTCCTCTGTTACCTAGGAAACCTTGCTCTCTGTGGCTGTAGCCATCTTGGCTGGGGTTAATTTGCATACTCGCCCTGATTGGCTGGTGGGCGTGGCTTGGCTGGTGGGTGTGGATTATGTAGCAGAGTGATGGGTAATTTGCATATTACCATTTTATTAGAGAGGATGTTTAAAAAAATGTGAGCTCCTAAAATTCTCATATAAATTCCATGCAATAGAGTTAATTTCAATACATATAAATAAACTGATACGTGATTGTTCTGTAAATGTTCTTTTTTCATATATTATATGAAATTGAATCTAATACTGGCCCCTTGTGTACTTATTTAACCTAAATTAACTTCTTAAGGCCCTACCTCCACATACAGTCACATTGGGGATTAGTGCTTCAGCATATGAATTAGGGATAACACAATTTAGTGCATAACAAATGATAGTTATTAAGATAAATGTGTTTTATTAGTAAAAAATCATAACCACTTTCATTTATAAAGCCAATCAATAGTGGTGATTTGGTGTGGCTCAGTGGTAGAGCATCAGCCCTTGGTCAAGGCCTGTACCTGGTTTGCAGATTTGTTCGCATGACCCCAGGTTGAGGTGCTTGTGGGAGGCAACCAATTAATGTTTCTCTTGCACATCAGTGTTTTCTCTCTCTCCCCTCCCATTGCACTCTCTCTGAAAAAGAAAAAAAAAATTCTTGGATGAAGATTTACAAGAAAACAAACAAAAACACTTTGAAATATGAGATAGGGAATAAGAGTTTTAAAGTTACAAATCAATCTTTTCATATACTGAATTTATTCATATATTTATTTATTTTAAAGTTTTATTTTTAAAGAATGACTTTTACTTTAGGATAGTCATAACTTACATAGCTTATTCCAAAACACAACTATAATTTTTACTTCTCATTTGAAACCATAATAGACTACTTTTTAGATTCCATAACTGGGAAATGATTACTTTTGAGGGAATCTATGGGAAGTTTGTTTGTTTTCTAGTCCGTATTTTGACAAAAGTATTTTAATTGATCATCTAATATAATGAGTTGTACATGCTTTTTAAAATGGCAGCTATTAAATGTCCATTTCTGTTGAGTATTTATGCAAAATATCCAAGAGCTACATTTCTTTGGTTTTTCAGCTGCTTGAGCCCAAGTCCTCACAGCCACTGGGGCTCACAGCTGTAAATCAAAAATTTAAATTGTTATTTATCATTGACTAGTGGCCTGGTGCATGAAATTCATGCACATTAAAAGGGAATTAATTAGAGGAAATATTTTAATATTGCTATTTGCCCTTTATAATAGAAGTGTCAGAGATGAAAGAAAATTAGTAAAATGTATATGAAAATCTTCCTCTTGTCAGAGTCTGGTGTGTGCCACGGGACCCAGAGTCAAGTCCCCGCCCAACCGTGTGTGCCTCAGACCCAGCTGTACCCCCCCTCATTGGGCAAGATCCAAACCCGTCAAGCCCCACTGCCAGGTGGGGGGGGTGCAGCCTCAGGTCCCCTGTCGAGCCCTGACAGGTGAGGGCACAGCCTTAGATCCCCCGGCCTGGGTTGGGGTGTGAAGGCTAAGGTCCCCTAGCCTGGGCCAGGGTGTGTGCCTTGAGGTCCCCTGGCCCAGGCCAAGGGGCACAGCCTGAGGTCCTCCATCAAGTCCTGCCAGGTGGGGGGCATGACCTCAGGTCCCCCAGCCTAGTGCTGGGGCGTGGGGCGTGGCCTCAGGTCCCCTGTTCCGGCGCTGGGTGAAGGGTGTGGCCTGAGGTCCCCCATCAAGCCCTGCCATGTGGGGGGCACAGCTTTAGGTCCCCTGGCCCGTCACCAGGTTGGGAGGCACAGCCTGAGGTTCCCTGTCAAGCCCTACCAGGCAGAGGTCCAGCGCCATGCAGCCCCAGGTCGCTGATGATTGATCGTTAAAGCTCCCTATGGGAACTTGGCCTCCACTGTGGGCACAGCCATCTTGTGTTGCGGAATCCCTGCCTCCACTGTGGGAGCAGCCATTTTGATCGTTACGGTGTGGCGGTCAATTTGCATATTCCCTCTTTATTAGATAAGATTTTTTTTCTGAAGACCATAATTCTATGAAAGTACATATTTTGACAGTAGTAATTTTAATTATTAAATTACCACCAAGATTCTAGAGATATTCAGTAATGGAAAAGTATTATTTTGTTTGTTTGTTTTTATTTTTATATATCCATATTTGTACATTTTATTTTTTAGATATGGCATCAAATAATGAGTGACAAAAAAAGAAATACATAATTGAGCTTCCTCAACATTAAAAACTTTTGTGCTTCAAAGGACACCACCAACTGAAAAGATAACTCACAGAATGAGAGCAAATCTTTGCAAGTCATATATCTGACAAGTCATATATCTGACAAGAGATTTGCATCCACGATGTATAAAAAATCTTACAACTATACAATAAAATTACAAATATCACAATTTAAATGGAAAAAAGATTTTAATAGACATTTCTTCAAAAAATATATATAAAGTGCCATGAAAAGATGTTCAAAATCATTAGCCAAATGGGAAATGTAAATCAACATCACTTCTTATTCTCTAAGATGGCTATGACCAAAAAGACAGATAAAAACATGTGTTGCCCAGGATGTATAAAAATCGGGAACTTCATATGTTACTGATGAAAACATGAAATGATTCATCGCTATAAAAAGAAAAAGAGACACTTCACATCATTGGTCCATAGGAATCAGGACTTGAGCGGGGTAAAGGTGGATACCTCCTTTTATTGCTTTGCTTTATTGTGCTTCACAGATATTGCTTTTTTCTTTTACAAAATGAAGGCCTTATGCTCTATCAACAACAACAACAACACACACACACACACATGCACACACGCACACACACATAAACAAAAAGAAAGAAAGAAAGAAAGAAAGAAAGAAAGAAAGAAAGAAAGAAAGAAAGAAAGAAAGAAAGAAAGAAAGAAAGAAAGAGAAAGAAAGAAAGAGCCTGGCTCTTCATTGAAATGTCAAACATAAAATTTCCATACAACCAACAAATTCCACTTTTAATTATATAGACAATAGAAATAAAAATATATGTCACACAAAAACTTGTAAATTAAAGTTTATAGAAGCATTATTCAAATTAGCCAAGATGTGTAAAAAGCCTAAATATCTATCAATTAATAATGCACAAACAAAGGTGGCATATCCACAGAATGGAATAGTATTCAGCAATGAAAAGGAATGATATATGCCACAATATGGATGAAGTTTGAAAACATTATGTTAAGTGAAAGAAATACATAACAAAATACTAAGTATGGTGATTCCATTCACATGTGTTTAAAATAAGCAAATCCAAAGTAATATAAAGTGGAACAGTAGTTGCAAGGGACTAGGAGTAGGGCTGATGAAAAACAACGGCTTATAGGTATGGGCATTCCTCTAGGACAGTGGTTCTCAACCTTTTTAATGCCGCGACCCTTCAGTATAGTTCCTCATGTTGTGGTGACCCCCAACCATAAAGTTATTGTTGTTGCTACTTCATAACTGGAATAACATAAAAGTCTAGGGTATGTATCTTTTCTAAAATTAAGTAGTTGCGATGGCTGTGCAATTCTGGTGGATGTATTAAAAACAACTGAATTCTACACTTTATATGGGTGAATTTTATCTCAATAAAGCTGTTACAAAATAATGATACTTTAAGTATTTAGACATCTCACTTGTTTTTAGATGATGTTCCTATTAGACTATTTTGTTTTAGAGAGGGAAACAGCAATAGTATATACAATGATGGGAATAAGAGGTTACTCAAGAATATAATTTATCATATTTATTAATATCTTAAAAACTTTATAAAACTTTATGATTTATCTTGGAAAGGCCAGTCTATGGAGGTGGTACCAGCAGAGTGATTTCCTGAGACCTCTCCTTTTCAATCTCATTTTGGTATGTCAGATTCTTAACATAATGAAGTTGGATTTTTAGGAATGACACTAAGGATTTTAGGCATCACATATTTCTTTATAAAATAATTATGTATCAGTGTTCAATGTGTGGTCTCTGGTCTAATCCCAATATCATCATATATACTAACTGTGAACTTGAGCAGCTATTTCTTGCTCATAATCTGAAATGGGAGTTAATAGATATAAAGCATCTTCTTCCCACATGATAATGTCTAGAAAATGGAAAGCACTGTTCTTAGTAAGCCAATTACTAGTATTTACTATTAAAACTTTGTCTTAGTTTTAGGCTCAATCTTAGCAGTAATGGCAATAGTACTACTAGTAGTATATTTAGTATTACTATCATTTATAGTAGAATTAGTAAATATGTTTCTCTTGTATAGTTCAACAAAATAACATGAATTGAAATTTAACAATAACATAACATATTTAAATATTGCTAGTTTAGCCAACATGAGTTAATCTCCAAATTTAAGAATAAAGTCACCAAAAACATATATAAAACAATGGGATAAGAAAGACATGACTTTCAATAGCACACACTTTAGCTAGTTTGTGGGAAACTGTACTAATGTGACCCAGGTCATTTCTCCTTCCATGGTATTTATCATAACTATTACCAGGTTGACAAACAAAAAGAAAGAAGTCAGCCTGTAACTTGTCAACAGACAAAATTTTTAACATCAACTATTAATGTGCCAAATTCTAATAAACCTAGTGGTACACAGGAATTAAGTTTTAAAGTGCTTTCAAATCAACCCTGTGGTGTATACAATATAGCACCCCCCTTTTTTAGATAAGCAGTTTTTATTATTATACTTTCATTGCATTTATTAAGGTGACATTGGTTAATAAAATTATATGTTTCAGGTATACAATTCTACAATACATCATCTGTATATTGTACTGTGTGTTTACTACCCCAAGTCAAATCTTCTTCTAATATTTATCCCCCTCCCCCCATTTACCTTTTTCTCCCTTCCCCCAACCCCCTTTCCTCTTTTAATTATCATACCATTATCTGTGTTCATGAGTCTTTTTATCCTGGGGCTGGGGATCGAACCTGCAACCCAAGTACATGCCCTTGACTAGGAATTGAAACCCACAACCCTTCAGTACCCACGCCCATGCTCTAACTACTTAGAAACACTAGCCAGGGCTGAATTGTTATTTTTTTTAACTTTATTTTTATTGTTGACCCTACTACAGATGTCCCCATTTTCCCTTTGTTTGCCCACCTACACCCAGCCCCTGCCCCTCCTTCCCTCTGGCCATCATCACACTGTTGTCCGTGTCTGTGGGTTATGCATACATCATATTTTCCAGAGTATAAGACGACTGGGCATATAAGATTTTCCTGGGTTAAAAGTCGTTTTATACGCTGGAAAATACAGTAGTCCAATATATCTAATCCATTATATCTAATCCCATCAATATAGTCCAATATACCGTATTTTCCGGCGTATAAAACGACTTTTTAACCCAGGAAAATCTTATACGCCCAGTTGTCTTATACGCTGGAAAGTACGGTATATTCTTTGGCTAATCTCTACACTTCCTTTCATCTACCCCACCCCAAACCCTCCCTACTCTCCTTTCACAACTGTCAGTCCGTTCCATGTATCCATGGCTCTGTTTCTATTTTGTTTGTCAGTTTATTAGGTTCATTATATTTCACATATAAGTGAGATCACATGGTATTTGACTTTCTGTGAATAGTTTATCTCACTTAGCACGTAATAATCTCCAGGTCTATCTATGCTCTCGCAAATAGATAGACCTGGAGAGCATAGATAGACCTGAAGATACCCAGTGATATTCCATTTTGTAAATGTACCACCGCTTTTTAATCCACTCATCTGCTGAAGGCACTTGGGCTATTTCCAGATCTTGCCTATCCTATGCAATAAAGAGCTAAAATGCTAATTAGACCAAACAGCAGAACGAACATCTGGACATCCTTCCGGACAACTGTCTGGATGACCTTCTGCATGAAGCCAGGGCTGTGAGGGCCGGCCGAGGCTGTGAGGGGCTGGGAGTGCTGGCCAGGGCAGCTGGGGCTGCAAGGGCCGAGCCCCTGCACGAATTTCATGCATCGGGCCTCTTGTTGTAAATAATACTGCTATGAACATAAGGGTGCATATATTCTTCAGAATTGGTGTTTCTGGATTCTTAGGATTTTTCCCAGAAGTGGAATCACTGGGTCACAAGGCAATTCCATTTTTAATTTTTGAGGAAGCGCCATACTGTGTTCCACAATGGCTGCACCAGTCTGCATTTCCACCAGCAATGTACTAGGGTTCCCTTTTCTCCACATCCTTGCCCGCACTTTTTTTGTTGATTCATTGATGGTAGCCATTCTGGCAGGTGTGAGGTGATATCTCATTCTAATTTTAATTTGCATTTCTCTGATGGTTAGTGACATTTAGCATTTTCTTATAAATCTATAGGCCATCTTTATGTCCTCTTTGGGGAAGTGTCCGTTCAGGTCCTTTGCCCATTTTTATTTGGATTATCTGTTTTCCTGATGTTGAGTTGTATAAGTTCTTTATGTATTTTGGAAATTAACCCCTTATCAGATATGTCATTGTTATTGCTATATGGTTTGGAAAAGTTAACTCTATATCATGTATCAGTATATGTGTGGAGCTAGTTCTGTGCTTGTTTGTTTTGTTTGTTTTTGCTTTGTTGCTATCTTTTACAATTATTTGACCATAATAATCTTATATTATTTATTTTTAAAATTTAATTAATATAATTTTATTTTAAAACTACAGGCCCGTTGCACGATATTCATGCAAGAATAGGCCTTCCTTCCCCTGGCTTCACTCCCAGCCGCCTGGGAACTGGCAAGTCCCCGCTCCCTGGCTACCCATGAGCCGGCAAGTCATTGCTTCTGTCTGGAGCACCACTCGAGTAGCTCCCTCCGCTGCCCCCCTTCCCCTCATACCAGGCTTCATGCCGCTCCACGCCTGCATATGCAAATTAACCTCTATCTTTGTTGGGTTAATTTGCATACTCACTCTGATTGGCTGTGGGAGTAGCAAAATGATGGTTAATTTGTATGTTTCTCTTTTATTAGGTAAGATTTTATTGAGATATAATTGATACCTAATATTGTGTAAGTTTAAGATGTACAAGGTGATGATTTGATACATGTATATATTGCAAAATGATTAACACAAAGGTTCATCACACTTTTATCATCACACCACAGCCCTTGGCAACAAACATTCTACTCTGTTTCTATGAGTTTGGCTTTTTTAGACTCAACATATAAGTGAGATCATACATTTTTTAATATACCTGTTGGCCATATCAATGTCTTCTCTGGAAAAATTTCTATTCAGTTCCTCTACCCATTTTTAATCAGATTTTGTTATTGTTATTATTACCATGTAATATGAGTTCCTTTTATATTTTAGTTATTAACTCTTTAATCAGATACAATATTTTCTCCCATTCCATAAGTTGTCTTCTCATTTGCTTGATTATTTCTTATGCAGAGCAGAAGTTATTTTAATTAATGTAGTCCTGCTTACTTATTTTTCCTTTTTGGTTTGTTTTTTAGGTGTCATATCCAAAAACATTATTACCAAGAGCAATGTCTAGGGTCTTTTTCTTATGTTTTACTCTAGCATTTTTATGATTTCAGGTGTTATGTGTAAGTCTTGAATCCATTTTGAGTTAATTTTTTATGAGTGGTGAAAGATGGAGGTCCAATTTTATTTTTCGGCCTATGATTACCAAGTTATTTCAACACCATTTATTAAAGACACTATGCTTTCTCCATTGAGCATTTTTTGCTCCCTTGTCTAATATCAGGTGACTGTATATATGTGAAAATTTAGTAGTTTAGTAGCAACACAAGTAAGAACAAATCATATTACAACACTCGGAGGAATTACCGAGAATTTATATAACATTAGAGGTAAGGCAATCTATTCACTTTATTTGTTTCATGTTTGATTGTCTTATAAATAAAATTATAGTCTTCCTGTGTATTCCCTAGGTCTCTTTTAAAAAAATTATAGACAATGAATATCTTTGTTATGAGTCAGAATTTATTTTTCATTGGAGAGGTCCTGTCATGCTTCTTTCAGATGGAATAAAGGCTGTGTTAGGACCTAAGAAAGAGCTTTGAACTTATTTGATGGACAGAGATTATAGTTTTAAAATGTAAATCATAATTGAATTAACAATGTATTTAGTAATTGCAGAATAGGGCAATAGGATATTAATATATACCCAAATGTTTTGTGAAAGATTTCTGAACAATTTATTCATATTTAGCAATATAACACCCTTGCTGTTGCTCTAATATACCTAACTGCACCCTGCCTTGCCTCGTGTCTTCTTGGTATAGAAATACATGTTTCTCTATTAATAGTTTAGTCTGAAAATTCTAGATATTCTTTTCCTGTAAATAAATAAAATTAAGTTTTAATTTTGTATTTATATTGTCCCCAAAATATTGATATTTACCAAGAATAAGAATCTATGCTTAGAATATAAGCAGTACATTTCTATTTATGCTGGTAACTTTAGAAAGAAAAACATAAGCTTTATTTTTAGTTTACCCTCCCTTCCCTCTTTCTTTTCTGCTTTCCTTTCTTTCTTCTTTCTTTCTCTCATTTATCACATAGATTGAATGAGTTAGCTATACTTTTAAATAATTTAAAAATTACATTATACATTTTTTCTCTTATAACATGTGAAATTAGACATAACACATAAATCAATACTTGTTTATTTTTAAACCAGGAATGGCATTTTGCTGTTCATATTATACTAACTCTTAATAATGAATTTGATTTCCCCAAATTGATGAGGAAATTGCTGATTATGTGAGGTTTCCATATTTAGTGAAAATGAATATTAATATTGTAAAATGATGAATTGCTAATATGGGACATTGAGCTTGCAATCAACTATAAAATATCCCTCTTATAAAAGACATGAATTTATAGCAATAATTTTAGAACTCAATTCCATTTCTAATGCCATGTATAAAAAAGGAGTAAGTAATTCTATAACCCTTCATGGGAGAAATAATGATTTTTCTTTTTAAAAATATTTATGTTATTATTTTGGGGAAATATTTTAACTGTGTAATTATTATCAGCATTTTATTTTAAAAAGTGTTTCAGAAAGAAAGATAATAAAATGCCTGATTAGTTGTATAAGAAAAATATCTAATGAAAAATGCTATTTAATTAGTTGAATTTATAAGATTTATTCTAAATTTTAAAACTACAAGTAGTCTAGAAATGTTATGTTAAATTTAGCTCCATTTCAGAAGATGTATTGCTGAAGTGTATTGTTTTTCTTTAATAGAAATAAAGTATCACTGTTTTGGATCTAATTCTAATTAAACATATTAGAAAAAGAATCTTAACAGATAAAAGGAGTAATTTTTTATTTGGTATTAAGAAAAGGTTCTAAGAGTATGCTAACTAACCAAGTATGATTTGTACAACTAGGTATGATATAATCAACCCAATAAAATATCTATAAATAGAGATATCAGACTATATACATTTAAATATTTCTATGCTGCAACTATAAAAGTAAATCTGAGAAAAAGTTACAACATTGATAACAAAGGATTAGCATCTCTGATATTTTCATGAAACACCTCTATGCAACAGTTCAGACCATTCCTTGTCTTCATGGTCTGACCATTTTCTAGCCAAGGAATTTCTGTAGTAACTGGCACTTTGTTGCCTGTCCCTGTTTTCATGTAGGTGGGCCCTTATCAAGTACCAATTCATATTCTATTTTTTCACCTCCAAAGTTTGAGTTTCCCATTTGACCTGTAGGTATGAAACATCTCAGTTCATATACATGAGAAACTTAAATTTAGGGGGCAGTTAAAATCTAGGAGTGCAAATCTTTGACTAATGAGACTTAGGAACCAGCTCATAAGTTCTTACTCCTTCCTCTTTCAAATGGTCTTTGTTGAGATGCATTCATTCCATTGCTACTCAGAAAAATGTCTGAGCTCGACCAGTCAGTAAACTTTAATACTAAATGATAACCAACCTTTCATTGGCTCTCATTTTTCTCCTTATCCCCTTGCACTACACTTTCTCAAAAAAAAAAAAAAAAAAAAAAAAAGCATCACATGACTCTTTATCTCAGATTCTGATTTATGGGATTTCATACTAGAACATGTAAAAATGTGTTATAAATAAAAAAGACCAGAGGAATTTCTATAGTATAAAAAATAAGCAAATGACAAAAAAATATAAATCACAAACCAAGGAAGACTGTAGAAAAATTAAAAAGATTAACTTCATTACTTATGAAATGTAGGGTAAAATGTGATCTTCCCAAATGTAAATGTTTTTTTTTAATTTAAAAATTTTTTAAGTTGTTAGGAGATTAGAGCTTTGTTTAAGTGTGTGTGTGTGTGTGTGTGTGTGTGTGTGTGTGTGTGTGTGTGATTGATTTCAGAGAGAAAAATGGAGAGGGAAAGAGAGATAGAAACATCAATGATGAGAGAGAATCATCAATCTGCTTCCTTCTTCATGTTGTCTACTGGGGATTGAGCCCACAACCCAGGCATGTGCCTTGACTGGGAATGGAACCATGACTCCTGGGTCTTGGGGTTGATGCTCAAACACTAAGCAACACTAGGCCAAATGTTTTTATTTAATAAGAGCATCAAATATTGCAAGTTTTCAGGAGGAAATCATACATTGTTGAATAAAATGGATATGTAAAACCATTATCTCTTCAAATATTATAATAATAAATCTTCACTGAGTGATTGCAATAGGACAGATATTTCTCTCAGTACTTTTGTTACACAGGATAGATAGCTGCTAGGGCAGGAGAAGGGGAAGGGAAAAGTAGGGGGGAGGTTATCTCACCCACTGAACAAATAAATCAGCAGTCTTGGAACTTGCCCAGATAAAATTGCCATATGTTCTCATAAATTCTGGGAAATGCTGCAATGATGTAAAAAGGAACCTTGATATCTAGTCTATTTCCCAAAATATCTGGCAAGAAACTTGAAACCTATAAGCAGGAAAAGTATGAGACCCTTGAACCCCCATCAGGCAGGGCACTCAAACTAGTAGAGTTGCATGCTTGTGCTTTATGCTAAGCGTATTCTTAATTAATTCTTTTGCTTTTCTTTCTTAATAAATTTGCTTGTTTTGCTTCAACACTGCTATCTGTTACTTGTCTGAATTCTTTCTTGTGAGTGTGACAAGAGCTGAGGAGGGGAGAGCCCTCTTCAACTCAGAAAGCTCTCCTGTAACACTTTGCATGTTTTAAATAATGTAATCCTTAAGTCAACTCACCATGTTACCATGCTAATATATAAAAACCAAGGATCCGTAATGACCAACTGAAGGCTCCATCGAACAGCGGAAGTCAGAACCAGCACTGATTGCCACCGGTGCGGGTGCGGTGACCCAGCACTGCCTGCTGAGGGGGCTGCAGATCAGGCCCTGAGAGAGGCCCAAAGAGAGAGGCAGGATCTGATCCGAAGACTCCTTGGAAGCTGTTGATCAGCCGTTGCCTCTCTTTCTCTCCAGGCTTCACCAGCAGCCATGCCTCTGTTTCTCTCCTGGCCTCCATGGGGGCTGCTGATCAGCCCTGTCTCTCTGATCAGGCCTGGAGATAGGCCTGGAGATGCTGACTGGCATAGAAACTGACCAATCAGAACCAAATCTGGGTGAATTGTGAGGAGCCAGTGGCTGCCTAGGAGGTGGAGCTTTTGATGCTGACTGACATAGAAACCAACGAATCAGAACCAAATCTGGGTGAACTGTGAGGAGCCAATGGCTGCCTAGGAGGCAGAGCTTTTGATGCTGACTGGCATAGAAACTGACCAATCAGAACCAAATTGGCCATCAAGGGAGGGCAGTTGGGGGCAGATCAGACCTGCAGGGGAGGACAGTTAGGGTCAAGATCTGGTCAGCAGGGGAGGGCAGTTAGGGGGTGATCAGGCAGGCAGAGGCCGTTAGGAGCAATCAGACTGGCAGAGGAGAACAGTTAGGGGCAAGATCAGGCTGGCAGGGGAGGGCCATTGGGGGTGAGATCAGGCCAGCAGGGGGGTAAGTTTGGGGCAACCAGGCCGGCAGGAGAGGGTAGTTGGGGGCAAGATCAGTCCGGCATGGGAGGGCAGGCAGCTAGGGGGTGATCAGGCAGGCAGAGGCAGTTAGGGGTGATCAGGCCAGCAGTGGAGAGCAGTTAGGGGTGAGATCAGGCTGGCAGCGGAGGGCCACTGAGGGTGAGATCAAGCCAGCAGGGGAGGGCAGTTTGGGGCAACCAGGCTGGCAGGGGAGGGCAGTTTTGGGCAACCAGGCTGGTAAGGGAGGGCAGTTGGGGGCAAGATCAGGCCGGCAGGGGAGGGCAGTTAGAGGTGATCAGGCAGGCAGAGGCAGTTAGGGGCCATCAGGCTGGCAGGGGAAGGCCACTGGGGGCAAGATCAGACCCACAGGGGAGGGTAGTTGGGGACACCCAGGCTAGCAGGGAGGGAAGTTGGGGGTGAGATTAGGCCAACAGTGGAGGGAAGTTGGGGTGAGATCAGGCCGACAGGGGAGGGCATTTAGAAGTGATCAGGTAGGCAGAGGCAATTAGGAACGATCAGGCCAGCTGAGAAGAGCAGTTAGGGGCAAGATCAGGCTGGCAGGGGAGGGCCGTTGGGGGTAAGATCATGCCAGCAGGGGAGGGCAGTTGGGGGCAACCAGGCCGGCAGGGGAGGGCAGTTGGGGGCAACCAGGTTGGCAGGGGAGGGCCATTGGGGGCGAGATCAGGCCAGCAGGGGAGGGCAGTTGGGGGCAACCAGGCTGGCAGGGAAGGGCAGTTAGGGGTGATCAGGCAGGCAGGCAAAGGCAGTTAGGGGAAATCAGGCAGGCAGGCAGGTGATCGGTTAAGAGCCAGTGGTCCCAGATTGCGAGAGGGAAGTCGGATATCTCCCACAGGGTCCCTGATTGGAGATTGTGCAAGCTGGGCTGAGGGAACCCCCCCCTCTGTGCATGAGTTTCATGCACTGGGCCACTAGTTTTTCAAATAAAAAAAAATAGAGAACCAGGGGCATTAGGATTCTAACTCAGCATTCTCAATCCAGAGATATTTACTGTCCTGCCTATTATATTTTGCAGATACAATGGTATGCTGTAGATATAGGTACTTTAATATTAGATTTTGCTCCTGTTGCTCGCCCTAGTGCTCAGGCTTCAGATTACTGAGGCAGCCACCCCTAACTCAAAGATCCTAAACACCCAGCCTACAAATAAATGTAATTAATAATTTTGTGTGCTTGACCCCTCTGGTAGTCTACTAAAAACCTATGAACCTATTCTGGGAATAATAACTTAAAATAATAACATATATATCATAGAGAATTATTTAATATAGTTATATATGTAAATAAATACACTTAAACTTTGAATATAATTTATAAAATATTTAAAAAAATAAATTTGTGATGTAGAAATGTATAGGCTTCTTTAACAAGATATTATCATAGTTAACTTTAATTTAAAAGTAAGGATGATTCAGAATGACTGTAAATGACATTTCAAGATATATCTACAAGATTCATGAACCCTAAATTAGAACCTCTGACATAGGTTTCCTAAAGCCCAATTTTTAGGACAATGGTTGGCTACAGTGTTCAGAAGTTGAGTATTTCCCTTCCCCAGGGCAGTAAGGCTCAGAAAATATCCCAGAAGTTTAACCTCTAGTTAACTATTTCCCCCTGAAGGTAAGCCTTCTTAAGAAGAACAGAGTGCACTGGCATATTTAAAAAATGGTTCCTTTCTCTCCGCCTGCTAAAATATGAGGGAATTTTTTTCTGTTACTTATTATTAGAACCTGGTCAAGATTCTGGAGATATGTAATATACACACACAAGTGTGGAGGCTTTCATATAATTGGGTCCTTTAGAATTTTTAAGTCTCACAATTGTCCTCAATGAGTCTCCAGCAATTCATCACAGTTCAGTTTTTCTAAGGCTGCAATGGTTCCTCCAGCAGTTACTATTCTGGAGTCTTTTCTCCAATTGTTATGATTCCTTGTATTCACTGACCTGTTTCTCCAATCTTGGAGACAGCCGATTTCTCTATGTTCTCCCTT
Source organism: Ia io (assembly GCA_025583905.1). Lineage (NCBI taxonomy): Eukaryota > Metazoa > Chordata > Mammalia > Chiroptera > Vespertilionidae > Ia > Ia io. The sequence continues at coordinate 36,159,975 of JAJQQW010000003.1, forward strand.
CTGGATTCAAGAAGAGTTAAATGTTCAGTCTATTCAGCTTTTTACTTGCTAGAATGGAGTGGAGACTTATAAGTTTTTAAATGGGGATCCAGAAACTGGAAGTCTTATTTTTTGTTATTTGGGAAGAAAACTTAGTATATAGTTTTTAAATTGATGGAAGATACCTTAATATTTAAATTTCAAAATTAGGACCCTTGATTAAAACTTTCAAGACAATATGTATCAAAATATACTTTTTATGTAACAAGAGTACAAATTGTTGACTAGAGAGCTCATAATTATAAAGGGTACAGAAACTAATTTAAATGGCAAAGAATATGTAATGAGTCATTCTTCAATTAAATCTTTAAATTACATTGAAATGCAAAAAATGTAATTAATTGTATTAAATTAATACAGTTTCTTTTTTCACTAGAAATGTGTTTTATTGTCATTCATTTAATTTAGCCACATTTAATACACCATATACAGTATAACCAATATTTTTCACAAGCCTTATTTAGAAACCAAGACCAAATTCAAACAAATATTCAGCTCCATCCACAAAATTAAAGTTTGACCACATTTCCCTCATGCTTAAATCATTCAATAACTTCACATTATGTATGAGATTGGTGACATTTTCTATAAAGGATCAGATAGTAAATATTTTAGGCTCTGTGGGTCATACAGTCTCTGTCACAATGATGTAATCTGTTATAGCATGAATGGAGTTAATCCAACCTGTGGCTGTATTCCAATAAAACTTTCTTTACAAAAAAAAGATGGCAGGGAAGGTTTTACAACACTTAATGCGTGAGAAAAAATCCTCTATTTTAAGAATGTTTTACAAAGCACTTCAATACCTGACCAACCTACACATCCATTCACACTGATCACTAGTCTGTTCCTCAATTTATAACCTTGGCATTCGGAACACCTTACCTTTCCCTTAAAAGTACTGTGATGTGGGATCACCAAGACAACCCTCAGGTTAATGATTCACCACAAGGAATCACAGAACTCAGCAAAGCTGTTATACACTCAGTTATAGTTTATTACAGCAAAAGGTTACAGAAAAATCAGCAACAAAAACCGTTGCAAAAGTCAGAATGTGGGAGGGACCAGGAGCAAGCTTTTAACTGTCCTCTCCCAGTGGCATAAAGCAGACAGGGCTCAGTTTTCCCAGCAGCAATGTGTGTCAATGCAAATGAGTATTGACAACCTTGGAAACCTTGTAGATTGTCATCCTCCTTTGGTGAACAGGGTTTTTATTGGGAATAGGTCAAGGTAGACATGATTGACTGCCTGCAGATTTGACCTTAGTTATTCTGTCTCCAACTTCTCTCAAAGTCAAACTAATACCATAGGGTCCAAGGCCTCACCATGAGTCCCATCATTAGCAGAAACTATCTGGCATGGCCCAGATCTCAAATAAGGAAAGCCATTCTTATAGGTCTAAGGGATTTAAGATTCTCTCCAAGAATCTGAGCAAAGGCTAAAATTTTCTCTGGAATGTACAAGATTTGGACAAGAACTGCAGAGGTAATTCTATGCAGAGGTTCTCAATTGTTTTGAACTTTTGTCTCTTGATTCAGACAAATGCTTTTCTGCCTGTCTCATCTTCCAAAGAGAAATAAAGATGTCATTCACTGTAAACTCCTTTTAGCATGGGAATTCTCTTAATTACCTTTGAGTCCTAGTACATTTAGAGTATAGTGCCCAAAATAGAATAGTGGTTCAATAATTATAAAACATATCTGGATAAAGTAGATCAAAGTTTCTTCTTTTTTTGAATACATATTGCCTGGAAAGGATACATATATTGAAATGCATTGTTAGATAACATAAAAATACCCTCTTATCATAATTAACAATTATGCATCTTACTGAATGTAACATCCACATATAGCTTTCTCATCTTAGAAAGAGATGAAAATTCAACTTGAAAAAATGTAATCTATTATTTAAAGATGAAAATTAAAGCAGGAAGTATGAAATATCACTAAGAAGATATGGGGTTAAATTTTACTTTAGATATTTTTCAATCATTGTATCTACAAACTTCATATAGTTCTCAAAGATCAAGTTTGGCAAACTATGATCCACTCCCTAATTCTGGTCTGGTGCCTCTTTTTGTAAATGCAGCTTTCTTGAAGTATATTCTACCAGTTTATTTATTTATTGTCTATAGCTGTTTCCGCACTAAAATGGCAATATCGTATAATAGCAAGTAGACTGAAGACCATGTTGCCCAAAAAGCCTAGTATGTTTTCTATTGGACTCTCTATATACAGAGTTTGGTAGTGACCCCTGCCTGATGAATAAAAACTCACAACTATAAACTCAAAATATTTAGTTTGAGTCATTTGATTAGTTGCACATCTGAAGCAATTATGTTTAATGTTTTGGGTGTCAGAATTAGAATCTGCATTTCATCTATTAAAAAATTATAAAGAGATGATTGTGAATATTAGAAGTCTATATATATTAGAGGCCCGGTGGATGACATTCATGCACTCAGGAAGAGGAAGAGGGGATCCCTCAGCCCGGCCTGCCCTCTTTCCCAGTTCGGCAGTCAGACATCCTTAGCACTGTTGCAGAGATGGGAGGGGCTCCCAACACTGCTGTTGTGCTCGCCAGCCTTCAGCAGGGCTTCTGGCTGAGGGGTGCTCCCCCTGTGGGAGCGCACTGACAACCAAGAGGCAGCTCCTGCATTGAGTGTCTGCCCCTTGATGGTCAGTGTGCATCATAGCTTCCAGTTGTTCCACTGTTCAATTGATTTGCATATTATGCTTTCATTTTATATATATAATGTATAAGACGACTTTTTAACCCAGGAAAATCTCCTCAAAAGTCAGGGGTCGTCTTATTCTTATACGCCGGGTGTCATCTTATAGGGCAGGTATATCCCAAACTCTACATTTTAACTGGAAAAGTTGGGGGTTGTCTTATACACCCAGTGGTCTTATATGCCAGAAAATACGATATGTATATATATATATATATATATATATATACACACACACACATACTACACACATACATATATACACACACACACACACACACACACACACACACACACACACATATATATGAATATATATACATGTATATATATATATATATATATATATATATATATATATATATATATATATATATATGAATTTTCTCTATTATATCCTCTCTCTCCTTTCTTTAAAAATGGCCTGGCTGGTGGGCCCAGTTGGTTGGAGCCCCATCCTGTACACCAAAAGTTATGGGTTTGATCCACCATTAGGGCACATACCTAGGTTGCTGATTCATCCACAGTTGGGGAATGTATAGGAGATAGCCAATCTATGTTTCCATCTCACATCAATGTTTCTTTCTCTATCTTTCTCCCTTCCTCTTTCTCTAAAATCAATATAAACATATCCTTGGGGGAAAAAAAGTTGCTAATTTATAAATATTTTGTTTTATACACTGGTGGTCATATGATACAGATACTAACTTTAATATACAAGATCTATGGTTGTGATAATTAGTATTTTCTTAATAACATTTCAATTTTAATAATATTATTTCAATTTAAATAATATTAATATTGTATTCCCTTTAATATATGCTTAGTGATTAAAGAATGGCTCCTTTTTTTCACACCATATATGGCTTTTTGCAACTATAGCCATGTCCCTGGGCAAGGAATGCTGAGTGTGTTGACAGTGTTTTAGATCTGGCACTGAAGAGGCTATTCTCCATATTTTTTATTTCCATAAGTAGAGTTTGGCAGGTTGGGTCAAGGAGATAATACTAAGTTATATTTGAGAATCCCATAAATGGAATCTTAAGCCCCAGACAGCAGGACAAAGTTCTTGTTGTTTAGCTGCTACTTTCAAAGAGGGATAGGAATAGATACCTATAGACCCTTCGGATCACAGCTTCAGAAATATATCTAGCCCAAGTGTGAGGGCTAGATGCAATTATAGAACACAGATATTTGACAAATAAAATAATCAGGTTGTATTTTATAACAGAATCCAATCACAATGTGGGAGAAATTGGGCAACTGGTCTTTGAATTAGGCAGATACTTGTAAACGTGGATTGAATTAGAAACCTAAAAATGAGAAATGAGTGAAAGGTAAGGGCTTAATCACAGATGATTTAGAACCTGTTCTTGGTACTGTGGTACAAGTCAGAGTGCGAGTAATTGAAAGGGATTTAATGAGCAATTAACAGTATAGTTCTTTGTTTAACTCTTCTTTTTATCAGATTTGCCATTGTGTCTGGGGAAAGGTAAAAACATAAGGTGGCATTGAATGCTCCAAAATTCAACATTAATATGACACGGATACATGGAGCCCAGAAAACCATTACAAGTTATGATTTATCCTCATTCTTTTCTTTTTTTCCCTTTATTGATTAAGGTATTACAAATGTGTCCTTATCCCACCATTTCCCCCCCCCCCCATCTCCCCACTCATGCCCTCACCCCCTGGTGTCTGTATCCATTGGTTATGCTTATATGCATGCATACAAGTCCTTTGGTTGATCTCTCACTCTTAGTCCCACCCTCCCCTGCCTTCCCTCTGAGGTTTGACTATCTGATCGATGCTTTTCTGTCTCTAGATCTATTTTTGTTCATCGGTTTATATTGTTCATTATAATCCACAAATGAGTGAGATCATGTGATATTTATCTTTCTCTGACTGGCTTATTTCACTTAGCATAATGCTCTCCAACTCCACCCATGCTATTGCAAATGGCAGGAGTTCCTTCCTTTTTACAGCAGCATAGTATTCCATTGTGTTTAAAATCTCTCCAAGTGGGAGTCAGAAAACACTCATAAAATGCTCTTTATTTTTATGCAGCATATGTAATGTTGACCAATATCTCTCTCTATTAGATTATAATTATTTTTTTAAAATACATTTTTATATATTTCAGAGAGGAAGGGAGAGGGAGAGATAGAAATACCAATGATGAGAGAGAATCATTAACCAATTGACTGCCTCCTGCATGACACCTACTGGGGACCGAGCCAGCAACTCTGGCACATGTCCTGAACAAGAAGCAAACCGTGACCTCCTGTTTAGAGGATGATGCTCAACCACTGAGCAACACCGGCTGGGTGATTAGATTCTAATTATTGTTTTACTTTTTCTCTCTAGCATCTAAAGAATCTTATTTCCTCCTGGTTTTGATTTCTCTTCCTACCAAATATTTATGTTTACAGGATAATAGAAGTATAGTGTCATGACTTTATCAGAAAATAAAATTACAAATATGTTAACCAAAATTAATGAATTGAAAACACCGTGACAACAAAGAGACAAGATGGAAAAGACTATAGTAAACACAATGGTTTTATTGTTTCACACTGATCTGTTGTTACACAGTAATGCAGAAATAAGTGACAATTAATATTATTAGAAAAATATAGATTGTACCAGAGATAGTGTGTTATCCACAGAATATTATTACTCAGAAGAGTAACTGGTCAAACTTCATGGGGTATGCTTTTCATAAATGGACATATAGGAAGGCCACAAAAAGAATAGATTCTGAGTTCAGATAATCTGGCTCTGCTATTTAATAAAGTTTTCTTTGAGGACACTCATATGAAAAGTGATGGGAGAATAAGAGTACTTCTTACTGTATTGTGACATTTAACATTGCATAATTCAAATGTTTAAAGTCATATTAGAAGGTTATGATGCTGTGTGCCTTAGGGACTGAGTTGCTAACTTAGAACTGAAATATGAATGACTTTGCATCTTGAAGGCCAATGTGACTCTAAGGATTAAAATGCTATTGTTGCCAAGCCAGCATGGCTCAGTGGTTGAACATCAAGCTATGAACCAGGAGGTCACGGTTCAATTCCCAGTCAGGGCACATGCCTGGCTTGCAGGCTCTATCCCCAGTGTGGAGTGTGCAAGAGGCAGGGATCAATAATTCTCTCTCATCATTAATATTTCTCTCTCTGTGTTCCTTTCCTTCTTCCCTGATACCAATAAAAAACAATACAAATAAAAATTAAAAAATAAAATACTATTGTCTGCAAGTAACAGAAACTAATTCAAACTTAATAATGTAAACAGTAAATAAAATGGTATATTGTTCAACACAGGATTAGATAGGAATACAACCTAGTTTTTTTTTCTTTCTGGTCTTTTAGTCAATGCAAGCTTTGCCCCAAAGGCAAGATGACAGAAAAACTGAAGCTATATGCTGGACCCTAGGTCACAGCCAAAGAGAGATGTGAAAAGCCTTTCTACTAAACCATGGAGTTGGAGTCCTTCCCTTCAAACTGATTACTTCTTGTTCACCTTGTCCGTGCACCAATTCACTTAATTATTTGCATCTACTCCTAGAGGTCGGGAGCAGGGAATTGAGAAAGTTTTCCCAGATGTCTGCAATTCTGTGGCATCCAGCAGAAATTGAAGTAGAATGAGTGTACATTAAAACAAAGTAGGAAGGAGCAAGTGCTACCTGGACAAAAACTGTCCACTACAATAGGAGCACTTTAATATATCACACTGATTTTAATCATTGCGGAATATCATTTTAGCAGGAAAATTATGCACTGGTAACATAACATATTACTAGTATAAAGAAAATCCCACACACAAATGTCTTTCCCACCTGTGTACATTTGCCTGGATTTTTTTTTAAAAGAATGACAGGCTGTTATATTTAACAGTGGCAATATGCGCATTTATGCATAAAAGACTCATAAGAATACAATTTCCTCTAAATATATTTTGATTAGGACATCTTTAGTGCTACTGCGGAGGTGGGAGAGGCTCCTGCCACCTCCGCTGCACTGGCCAGCCATGAGCCGACTTCTGGCTGAGCAGTGCTCCCCCTGTGGAAGCTCACTGACCACCAGGGACAGCTCCTTCATTGAGCATCTGCCCCTGGTGGTCAGTGCGTGTCATAGTGACTGGTTGTTCCTGGTCATTCTGATGTTAAGGTCAATTGCATATTACCCTTTTATTATACAGGACTAGGAGCCCAGCGCACTAAATTGCATGGTCCCACCCACCCACCCGCCTCTCTGCCTTGACACCCGATCCTCCACACAGAGCTCCAGCGCACCTGGCCCAGCCTCCTGCCCCTATGGCCTTCTCTGGCCACTTCAAGTCCCGCCCTTAGTCCCTTGAATCACCTCAGGCTGGTCCTGCCTTCTCCAGGTGCCTCCCTGCTTCCACCCCATCTTCAGAGCAACATGGCAGCTCCTCCCCATCATGGCACTAGAGGAGAGTGTGGAAACCTCCTGCCTGCTGCGCTATGCTCCTTCCCCTGGCAGGCAGGTGGCAGGGCGCTCTGTGCGAGCAGTGGGTGGCTTAGGACTGGTGAGGGGGGCGCTATGGGCTCTCACCCCCGCCCTTCCCATCACAGGATGGTCCCGCCTTCTCTGGGCACCTCCCTGCTTCTGCACCATCTCCGGAGCAATGTCCCACCATGCACGCACAGGCAGCCTCCTGCAATCAGTCTTTACATGTTATGGCATCCTGACCATTAGCATATTAGCTCTTTATTATTATGATGTTTTTCATATAAATACTATCATAAATTTATTTCCTATAAATGTTAAACTAATTTCTACTAAGCTATCATTATTTTCTTTTAAAATAGCTCATATTGCATTCAATTTAGGAAAAAAAAACTAATTTTTTTTTCTCATTGCAAAGCTTAAAATGTTTGTTTTAATGACAAGTATTTGTTATATTTTAAAACCTAATTTCAAGAGTGGGTACTAAGAGGAAGAATAAAACATAAACTGCAGATTTTGCTAATGGGGCAAACTAGTCTGAAGAAACAGACAGGCTGAAAATAGAAAAGTCGATGGAGTAATCAATACACTCAAAGGAGGATGAAATAGAGGATACGCAAGTCCCATGATTAGTAAGCAGACAACAATTCATAGCAGCAAGCCTACGAAAAATGCAATTCATTTCTCTACTATTTAGAGAAGGAATGAATCTGCAAACAACATATATTCAGACTCTCAATCAAATAAGAATATTATTGAGAAAGTGGAATTAAATATATAATCATATGTAAGAATTGGATATAAGTAAGATATGCTATTTGAATTCTTTATTGTTATCTGTATAATTTTAAAATAGATGTCATTTTAATAATAAATATTTCAAGTAATTTAGCACTTTGAAAATTTCCACTCCTTGTGTTCGATTAAGCTTTAAAATAAAAATCCCTATTAAAAATCTATTCTATGTAGCATCACTGTGATTTTCCCCCTTTATAACATAGATTTTTAAATTTAACAAAGAACAAAAATGACTTCAAGCACAAAGCCAAAAATTGTTGGAGACAATTTCTAATAGGTTTAATATGTCCTGATTAAAATCTAGATACATATTAAACCTGGTCCCAGGATGACCAGCATCATAAAATATATTAGTGTTGTGATCTAAGAGTCTGTATTAGCTGGATTCTTGAGAAGGCTAAAACCCCAGGGTGTAGGTAAAAAAGAAGAAATAAAAGACCAAATAGCTTTTAGGGGCTAGAGGTGCCACTCCCTAGAGAAGGCCTGCATTCAGCACATTGTCAGAAGGAAGAGTAATGAGGATGGAATTGCTTGGGCAAATTTTGCCCCACCCCACCCAGGGCAGACTGCAGAGTCCAGCACACCCAATGGGTGCAGTAAAGGAGGCTTCCCGAAATCTTTCCATATCCTCTGAAGGGAGGAAAATTCGGTCAGATTAAACAGATATCCCTAAATCCCCGGGAATTGGGATAAGGCGGTACAGATTATGTGGAGATGGCTACCAAGGTATTAATAATGAGTAAGACTAAGTCCATCAATCATATTAATAAGTCATATATACAGAAAATAGTTATGAGACTACTTACTCCATTCCCCCTTGAGGTAAAGAAGATATGTAAATACACAGGAATACAATACACAGTTGAAGGGAGAGAAACCCAAGAAAAACCCTGAGTTGAATAAGCAGTTAAAGCAAAAGGAACTCATTTCCAAATGGGAAAACATCATGTTAACTGTCATTTAATTGGCAATAGTAACTATCCTGCCATCCAACAACCAAAAGATCCCATGATTAATGCTTGAAGAGCTATAAAGATAGGTACTATTTTACACACTTGATTCTGGATGTTTAAATTTCATATACAATAATTTGGTAATATGTTGTTAAAGAAGCTGTGGGTGGTTCCACAGTCCAGTCAAAACTATTCCTTTTCTGCATTGCAGTGTATCAGAATCACTTAGGGGGTTGGTGGGACAAAGACTGCTGGGGTGGAAACTGGGAATGTGTATTAACACTTTTCCAGGAGACGCTGATGCTGCTGGCCTACAATCAACTCGTTAGCAACCAATGTCGTGTTGTACATAAACGCACTGTATGGCGTTTGCTTTAGTCAAACTCTCCAGAGTTTTTGCAGTTCCACAATTTTCTATACCCCAATTAATAATCAAGCATAAGAGCCCTATCCAGTTTGGCCCGGTGGATAGAGCATTGGCCTGCGGACTCAAGGGTTCCAGGTTCAATTCTGGTCAAGGGCATGTACCTTGGTTGCGGGCACATCCCCAGTAGGGGGTGTGCAGGAGGCACCTGATTGATGTTTCTCTCTCATGGATGTTTCTAACTCTCTCTGTCTCCTTTCTTCTCTGTAAAAAATCAATAAAATATATTTTAAAAAATCAAGCATAAGAGAAATGGATATGCTTCTAAAAGAAACCAAGGTCATTTTTTCTTTGCAATTGTACTCTGAGGAGGCAGTTCAATTAAATCATAATGTGTGGGACATGCATAGGAAAATCTGGCCTTCCTTTATGGATCTGTTCTTTTCTAAATGTTATCTGGTCATTGCCACTTACCTTCCTAAGTGAAATGATTGATACTTCACATTGTACTAAAGATCATAACAAAATTAGTATTAATGAAAAGTACAATCTGTGTGATTGTTCTAAATTTTCTACTAATTTAATTTAATTGTAGCAGCAAATAAACTATAACTGTTGAATTAATGTAGGATATATTTGCCTCGGATAGAGAAGAGGGTATGGCACTGAGATAACATAATTTACTTTCATGTTAGGTTACAAAGTATAATTGATATTAATAAAAGCAGATGTCTAAAAATTATTGTATAGATTTATAGAGGTGACATACTATTTGAACTGTGCATGGGCACCTAAAAACGTCTTAATTGCCCTCCTTTTCTTTAATATTATAGAAAAGTCTAGCAGATTTCCAATTGGTTGTATTAAGTTCATTGTGATATATACTTGATGATTCCATATCAGAGTTGGGGACTGAAGATGTCTTGATGTATTATTGTGGCAGAGCACATAAAATCCTTTTTGACCCTCAGGAATTAAAAATCTTAAAAATCTTGTATTGTATATCTAAACTCTTACTCTCACAATCTGGGGTCAAATAATGAATACAATAACAGAAAATCTTTTAAAATATGGGGTTTGGAGGTTTGCACAGTGGCAGTATCCTTTCCAATGAGGTTTATCTGGGGCATGATTGTTAATTTAAGAAAAAAGAAAATACAGAGGTTGACAAAAGTAAGTTTATAGTTATTTGTATGGAAAATATAGTTATAGTTATTTGTATGGAAAATAATACAATCATAAATAAATAATACAAAGTAAACTCTTTAATGTTCTCATAATTGTAAACTACTTTTGACCACCTTTGTATATTAATTGAACAAAAACTATATATATTTTTGTTCTAAGCATATATGAACTAAACTATGTTAATCCTCATAACAAGACAACGAGGTAAGCACACAATGTTTAAACATTTAAGTATTTTGCCCAAGTAGAGTAACTGGAATTAGCATCTGGCATTTGGGAAGGGACTCTTAATGTTGTCAATAAAATTCCCCTCCCTCATGTATCTGTTACCAGACCTGCTATGAGGCTATTACCAGATAGTGGGTCCCTTTAATTAAACAATCATGATAGTCTTCTTTTTCTAGATACCTCTGCACAATTGTTTATTCTCATTGGCTTTTTTCATTTTTAATTTCATTGAATTTCCTAATTTTCCTCCTAACTTACTCATTGTTACTATGTCTGACACCTGGGTTCCCTTTCTCCTGCCATTTGATAAATCCAAGCATTCTCAAAATTAAGAAATCAGCCTTCTATTTTCCTAGTTTACTTTGTCAATTTCACCCATTTCCAGGTTAACAGATTGTATTTTCAAAAGATTCTAACAACATTCTCATCCCAGTTTTTTTCCTTAAATTGTTTTTTTCTATTCTGTACCTTTAGTGAATGATTAATTTTATTGATTCTACTACTAAAATAAAATTACCTTTTCAATTTCTAACCCTAAAATAATGGCTCTAATGCAGACACTTTCACCACTTAATTAGTTAATTAGTTAATATAGTTTAAAATGCCATGCAATAGGATTTATGAAGAAAGACAGTTAAAAAGTACTCAAGCAATTTAAATATTTAATAGATGCACAAGACAAACCAGAAAAATAAATCAATAACCTACTTTTCCAAATATGTAATTATTGAGTACCATACTCCAGATCTGTGTCTACAGCTCTAGAATCCAGGAATATATCATTTTAAAACAAAGAATACATACATTTTATATTGTCTCTTCATGTTCCAATTCACTACATGGTGATACAATGAGAGCCACATGTTTATCTAAACATACATCAGACTTTGTACCATAAGAGAAAAAAAGAACACAACTATGAGACCCAGAACTTAAATATAGTGGCAGCCATATTTGCCTCGTATTTCCTTTGGAGAAAATCGTGTTGAAGGAAGATAAGGAAATGTTCCTAAATTTGTACAACTTGCATATGAGCAAATGTTTCTAGGTTAAGGAAGAAAAACATTTATGGGGATTTTACCCTTACAGTGTAAGAAAATTGCTCACCCCACCCATAGGTGAATATTGGCCCATAAAGTCTAAAGGGATGCCTGCTCCATAAAATATGTAGGCACTAACACAAGGCTATCAGAAACAAAATAATCAAGGAAACATCGGAACACAAAATTATAAATTACAATGAAAGGATTTCACCAAACAAAACATTCTTTGTATTATGGAAGTCTCAGTAGGAGGAAGAGAGAAAGGGGAAGAAAGCTTCCTTAAAAAAATAATGGCTGAACTTCCTAAATCTAAACAAAGTTATAGACTTGCAGGTACATGAAGTTTCTAGGTCCCCATACAGATTCCACCTAAAAATGTCTTCACCAAAGATGCCTTCACCAAAACACATTATAATTAAACTATCAAAAGTCAAAGGAAAGAAGTTTTAAAGCAAGAGAAAAGAAATGCATTTCCTACCAGGGAACCTCTTAAGGCTATTAATTTTTCAGCAGAAACCTTGCAGACTTTAGAGAGTAGGACAATATATTGCAAATGCTGGTGGAAAAAAAAAAAAAAAAAAAAAAAAAAAACTCCCAACCAAGAATACTTTATCTGGTAAAATAGTCCAGAAATTAATGAAAGATAAAAATGTTCCCATGTTCCCAGACAAAAGCTGAGGGAGTTCATTACCACCAGTCCTGCTTTATAAGAAATGCTAAATGAAGTCTCATTGAAATATATTTAAGTGTCCTAATATTGATTTCCTGATTACCAATTAAGCAATTTTACAATTTATACTAGAGGCCTGGTACATGAATTTGTGCACCAGTGGGGTCCCTTGGTCTGGCCTGTGGGATGGGGCTGAAAACAGATCTCCGACATCTCCTGAGGGGTCCTGGATTTCAAGAAGGTGCAGGACAGGCCGAGGGACCCCACCAGTGCACAATTGGGGCCGGGGAGGGATGCAGGAGGTTGGCCAGCCAGGGAGGTACCAAGGGAAGGCTCCAGGGCATATTTGGCCCATCTTGCTTAGTCCTGATTGGCTGGACACCAGCAGCAAGCTCACCTACCAGTTGGAACATCTTCTCCCTGGTGGTCAGTGCACATCATAGTGACCAGTCGACCCATCAATTATCTGCTCCTGGTGGTCAGTGAATGTCATAGTGAGTGGTTGAGTGGCCTTAGCATATCATTAGCATATTACACTTTGATTGGTTGAATGGCCAACTGGACAACTGGACACTTAGCATATTAGGTTTTTATTATATAAGATTATATATATATTTGTATTATGCCTAGCCACTTGAAAGATAAAATGTTCAGACCTATGATATAGCTATAATTCTGTCTTTAGTGATTCTATTTCAAAGTACATGCATAATAAAGAGCACTATCATAGTAGCCAAAATATATTGCTATATTAATTACTAAATGTTAGCTGTGTTATATTTTCAAAGTCATCTGCTCCTAGGGTGTTTCTTTTTAACCATCACCCTCCATTTTTATACTTGGCATACGCTTATAGCATTAAGGTAATAATTGAGTGAAATAGAATCATTCAAACTGCATTTTATTATGATGGACATCAGGAAAGAGTTACCCTCAAAGATTTTAAAACAATTTTCACAAAATTATGTCAATCATTGTCAAAATGGGGATATGTTGAGATAACAAGTGAGCAGCTTGCTATAAGTGTGCTGAAAAAGTAAATTTCCATAGTGCTTTTCTTTGGTTTCAAATATTATATTCCACAGTTTATCTTAAAGTATTTGAAAACTCTATTTTCCTAAAAAATTGATATTGTTTAAACTGTATGTATACAATTAAAGTAGGTAGAAACACAAAATAAAATTATTATTTTTTATTATCAAACAAACTCACTCTTTCATAATCAAAGAGAGATACTCCAAGGCATGGATTGCACTGTGTTAATTCACACTTAGGTGCATTGGTAGTTCAGAGCCCTCAGTCTCATGCATAGCAACACACTAGGTGTGAAATATTACAACATAATTCACAACCTGTCATGTCTTATGGCTTAATTGGGAATGTTTATGATCTTGTTGTTCATGCTCTATCAGTAACAGACGATTAAAAAAGAGACAAGGGACTATTATTTGCAGAATAGTGTCATCATCATCGCATAAACTGAAAGCTCAAACTGTGGCTTAATTCAGTCTGGAATCATAACAAGAAGTAATGAAAATATAATAGAAAGGTGGCCCAGCACAAATACTGAGCCCAGGAAAAGAACTGTGAAGCAACATATGTATATATTCTTTGATCTGTTTATGGATCCATGGATATTTGGGGGTAGTTACTAAGGTTAGAAAAAGTTTCAGTCCAATCATGCAAGAAAACTACATAGATATTGGAAAAGAGAAAACTGAATTAACCCATAAAAATAACAGGGAATTTTTTTACTTTTAATACATAAACTTAAAAATTATTTTGTTTTTTTTTCTCTGATAATAAAATTAATATCTTCAATATTTCTTATAACTAAATGACTGCATGGTAATCCATAATTGTTGGAAACTATGTTTTAATTTTTATATTTATGTAGTAGCAAATAAATATTTAATACTTTACAACAGTTAAGAATTATGTTGTACAGTATGGTCATTTCCAGAGGGACAGGAGTCTGAAGGTAGATTGAAGAGGCAAGGGGGTGAGACTTGACTTTGGGTGGTGAACCCACAGTGCAGTATGCAGATGATGTTATAACTTGGGGTTTGGCAAGCAGACTGTCCTTGTGGGTTCTTGTCTCACAAAATTTGAAGAATAAAATTCACAGACTAAAAGGACTTGTTAGTAAAAGTATGGAAATTTATTGGAAGCAAACTCCCATGTAGGGAGGGATTCCCAAGGGGGTAACCAACCAAACCCCTTGGTCTAAGGTTTTTAAAGGTTGCAAGTTTTTTGTCTATCCAGGCTCCCTTCTAATTGGACCCCTCCCCCATTTTATGACCCCTCGCTATCCTAATAGGTCAATCTTTTGCAGGGTATCAATTTCAAAGTTCAAAGCCCATCTGGTGTCCCCCTCTTCCTCTTTCCTTTGTCTTATGACATTCCTCTATCCTCTGTGAATATATGTTTACCTCTTCCTCTTATCTTGTAACATTTCTCTATCTTCTGTGAATGTATGTCTTCTTCTCCTATGGGTAGCCCCCTTTATTCCCTAATTGCTTATCCTGTCTCTGAACTCCTTTCAATGTGTTATGGGACTGTGCACTTGAAACCTGTATGGTTTTATTAACCAACTAGAAGTCCAGCACACGAAATCATGCAGCCCCACCCACCTGCCTGCTGTCCCACCCGCCCGCTGGCCACCAGCCTTGTTGCAATCAGAGCCTGTGGGCCATGCTGAGTGAGCCACGACCCCCACCCCCCCGCCATGAGCGGTTCTCATGGCTGCTTCGCTCCGGCCACCACTGCCACCCACCCGGTCCCCCGTATTCACCGTCCGGTAGTTGGTCATTACGGAGTTATGGCCACAGGCCTTTTATAATATAGATGTTACCTTAATAAATTCAATAAAAAACAATTATTTTGTATTAGAGAAAAGTTCATTGTAACCCTTTGCACTCGCTTGCTTTTTTCTCGATTCCTTTATTCTACTTGGGATTTAATTTTTTAAATACCCCAGATTTTACAAAGCACGGCAGTAGAATAAAAAACTGGAGTTTCTTTTCATACAAACTTATTTATTTGGATTTTTTTATATTTCAAATTATTGATACATTCAATACAATTTGACATACGAGCTGCTACCGATGCTAACCGTGTCGAGTCACACTCGACATCCGAGTGCAAAAGGTTAGGAGTGTTAGTGTAAAGAGCACCTACAGAATGATCTGAGAATTATAGTAAAAACTAGAGGCCTGGTACACAAAATTCGTGCACGGGGGAGGAGTGTCCCTAAGCCCAGCCCACACCATCTCCAATCTGGGATCCCACTCACAATCCAGGACTGTTGGCTCCCATCCGCTTGCCTGCCTGTCTGCCTGATTGCCCCTAACCGCGTTTGCTTGCCAGCCTGATCACCCCCTAACCACTCCCCTGCCAGCCTCATCGACACTTAACTGCCCTCCCTTGCCATCCTGGTGGCCCCTAACTGCCCTCCCCTGCTGGCCTGGCTGCCCACAACTGCCCTTCCCTGCTGGTCCAGTCACTTCTAACTTCCTTCCCTTGCCAGCCTGGTCACCTCTAACTGCCATCCCCTGCTGGTCCAATTGCACCTAACTTCCCTCCCCTGCTGGCCTGGTCACCCCTAATGCCCTCCCTTGCCAGCCTGATAACCCCCAACTGCCCTCCCTTGCATACCTAGTCACCCCAAACTGCCCTCCCCTGCTGGCCTGATCACCCACAACTGCCCTCCTCTGCCAGCCATCTTGTGGTGGCCATCTTGTGTCCACATGGGGGCAGCCATCTTTGACCTTGTGTGTTGGAGTGACGGTCAATTTGCATATTACCTCTTTATTATATAGGATGATCTTGGGCCCTAGCTGGTTTGGCTCAGTGGATATAGTGCTAGCCTACAGACTGAAGGGTCCCCACTTCAATTCCAGTCAAGGGCACATGCCTGGGTTGTGGGCTTGATCCCCAGTGCAGGGGGCAGCCAATCAATAATTCCCTTTTATTATCATTGATGTTTTATCTCTTTCTCTCCCTCTCCCTTCTTCTCTGAAATCAATAAAAATATATTTTCAAAAAAGCAGTTGAAAAAATGATCTTGGGCATGAGGTTTATTAAAATATGATTTAAATATATATATATGAAGAAATCAGAATCAATCAAATAAGACATTTTATTTTTACTTATGTCAACTGTAGATTTAGCTAATTTTTTTCATGTATTCAAGGAAAATAGATCTTTATATTTATACTAGAGGTCCAGTGCACGAAATTCATGCATGGGTAGGGTTCCTAGGCCTGGCAGGCAATCAGGGCTGATCTGTGGGGCAACCAGGGGCCCCCACTGGCACCCGCCTTGGCTGGCCTAGTGGCGCCTGCTTGCCAGCCCCACCCCCTACTGCCACCTCCAGTTGCCTCCCTCTGTGGGGTGACCAGCTGGGTGATCAGGATGGAGGGACCCTCTGCTGGCACCTGCCTTGGCTGGCCTGGGGCCTGTGGGCAGCTCCTGCATTGAGCATCTGCCCCCTGGTGGTCAGTGCACATCATAGCAACCGGTCATTCTGCCGTTTGGTCGATTTGCATATTAGGCTTTTATTATATAGGATATTTTCACTGGTCAAAATGTATCTACTAGAACCTGCAAGTGGATGGTAGTTAAAATCACTGCTAAGGCTATATCTATAGTTTTGTGCGCACATTCATTTCATCCAGTAGCTCAAGAGTTTAGTTTGTTTTTGTTTGTTTTTCCTGGTCCAGAAGGATCAAATATTTATCATGTCAGTTGGATATGGTTTAAAACCAGATAATTCTAAAGTCTTTTGTGAAAGTAGGAAAGGCATCATTGCTTGGCATTTTCCACTCAATTTGCATTTAATTTCCTTAAAACATATGAAAAAATAATTGCATAATTTTTACAGCAACAAAAAAGAAGCAGCTAGTTGGTTACTGATCTTTTATTAAATATTTTTAAGTAAACTGGTATTAAATAAAAAAAAATTACTAGTTCTAAGATTGACTGATTTAATTTAGCCATTTTAGCCATTACTCATCCATTCATTCAACAAGTAGTGGGCAACTTCTAGAAGGCAGCACTATGATATATTTTGTTTATTCATAGATTGTTTGTCTATTTATAAAATTAAGTTCATAAATACAAAAGGTAAAATAGAGGATATAAGAAAAATTTTGCTAAAGTATTATTTCAACACGATGAATATACAGTTTATTGACAACAACTCTTAACAAAGTTTTAATAACAAAATAAGTAATAAAACAATACAATTAAGTAATATGACCTAATATTAGTACCTTTATCTTGCTTATTACTTAGTAGAGAAAACAAATCTGTGTGTAAAGTTTTAAAAAAATCCAATGTTTATTTTAAGTGGGATTATAAACAGTACAGAGGGGTTAGAGTCAAGAAAGATGACTCCCACTGGTTTGTTCCGGGAATTCTCCTTAGAGCCTTGAACTCTAAAACTGAAAAGTAGTCAGATAACTGCAAAAAGTTCATACTATTCCACTTCTGGTTTTACATTGAATTGGATTATAAAGATATTTTACCAATCAAAGAGATTAGTTGTTAAATGCAGTCAAATGAAAGAGAATTTGAATCAACTTGGTATTGTTCCTTTAGATAGTCACTAATCTCATGACTATCTTTCAATGACCCAAGAGTATACTTAAGATAAAAAATAATGTATTCTTGAACAATAGGGTGATTTCTACTCTGAATTGAAAATTTGGATCATTACCTTAATATTATAGTTTACACCTGGTATCAATAGAGTGTTATGAGCCTCTGCCATCCTTGGGATTCAGAAGAAGCATTTGGTAAATGTGGTAGCAGCACAGAGACTATTTTAGCAGCTCAGTTTTACAAAGAATTAAAAAAAAATCACTAGCAGGTAAAGCTATTCATTTGTAAATAGGACATTATTATCTACTGAATAACTGAATGCGCGATCATTTATCATTATCAGTCTCTGACATCTTTGCACAATGAAAGGGTATGTGATTACTGAATAATTTGGAATAATTTAAAAATACAATCCCACAAAGTGCTTAAGAATACCATTATATTTATGTTAATAATGCAATTCACTATTTGGATTTCTAACTGACTTTTGGCATGTTTTCTACAACTATTTTCCCACTTTTTAACAAGGTACAAACAACTGCAAACTTTGAACTATGAGAGAATCTTTGTTTCCTGTAGCAACTTAGCTTATACCTACATAGTAATGTAACTGAAGTTTTCTTAAATTCTGTGATAGCAATTATTCTTTTACCAAAATACCAGTCTTTCACAATGAAAAACAGTTTTGTTCTCTGATAAAAAGCAAATAAGATAGTTACATGATTTGATATTGTGCTACTTTTATAATTATATAATCCTATATAATAAAAACCCAGCGACCATAACAGCAGAATGATCAGAATGACCACTTGACCAATCACTATGAGGTGCACTGACCACCTCTTGGTACCTTTCCCTGGCCGGCAGGTTCTGATAGCCGATGGTGAATGGGTACCTAGGGTGGATGGCAGGGGATGTAGGCGGCACCATGCCAAGACCCCTGTGCTGCTGGTCGCCCCACACACAGAAGGCGACCTGCAGCAGGGGTGGGGCCAGCTAGTGGGCAGGAACATCTGACCTTTAGATCCCTCCCTGGCCATTAGGCTCCCATCACTGGATGGGGAACAGGAAACTGGGGTGGGTGGCAGCGGGGCAGGACTGGTGAGCAGGCAGAATGGGCTGACCTCTTAGTCCCTCCTCACAGCCCACAGGCTTTGATCGCCGCTGATGGTGAACAGGGACCTGGGGTGGGTGGCGGGGGATGCAGGTGGTCCCAGGCCAAGGCCTCCACCCCACACACAGAGGGTGACCTATGGTGGGGTAGGGCCAGCAAGCGAGTGGGAATGGCTGACCTCTTGGTCCCTCCCCAGGCCATCAGGCTCCCATCACTGGATGGTGAATGGGGAACCAGGATGGGTGGCAGCAGGGAGCAGGGCTGGCTGCCAGAGAAAATGGCCCTGATCACAGGCTAGGCCTAGGGACCCTACCCATGCACGATTTCTTGTGCCGGGCCTCTAGTATGTAATATAATTTTATAAAATTTATCTCTATATTGATTCTTGTATATTAGTCCTTCATTATAGCAAATATGTTCCTCTGAGTAAATGTTTAATCATTTTACTCAATTTTAACAGTTCATCTTCCAAATCATAAACGAACTTTTTACCTTTGACTTGGTAAAAGATCATGATGTCCCTAACATTCCCCTGTGCTTGACTAAATGTTTCTTTATGACTGTTGGTCCCTGACTTTTCTTTTCTTAGAGCATTTACTTTAGAAAACTTGCAATTATAAATTCTTTCTCTACCCATTTGAGAATCAAATCTTCTCCCAGACTCTTGCTAGGTATACAGCCCTGGAATATCTTTTTGGGGACCTGGGAGCCATCCCCTTTTAAATATAATCAACAAGAAAGATAGAATCCCACCCCCCATGTCTCCCTGTCGATTTGGGAGAGTAAGATGGTAACTTTTATAAGTGCCAAGTAACAAAAGCAGATGGCCTGCTCACATTGATCAACCTCCTCCCAACATCCAGTACTTTTCCACTAGCTCACCTCAGTGCTTAGAAACTCCCTTCCCTTTCGTTTTGGTAGAATTGAGATCAAACTTTCTCCCTCTTACAGTGGATTTGAATAATGTCTTTCTTGCCTCTTTAACTTTTCCGGTTTATTTTTTCTTTGGCATAGATACCAATACATTGGTAACTTGGAAGTTATAGTATTTCTGTAGAGAATTACAACTTCTGTTTCATACTGCTTTGTTTAACGTGTTAAGAAATATATTTGAGGACTATGAAATACAAAGTTTACTACTGAAAAAGAAAACATTAATTTGCAAATAAATTTAAAGTGTATTTCTTAGAAGAGAACAAGCACTACCATTTGAATTTTTATATGCTCTCATAAATGTGCCCTCCCCCCATGTTGAAACCCCACTCTATTAACGGCACTAAAGTCTTCCTAGCTACTTTGGCTTGAAACATTTGGCATGTTATACTCATCATTTATTGTACATCTACTATGTCCCAGACAACTTAGCTGCATCATATGTTACCTCATTCTATTTCAACTAAAAATCTGTGAAAAGATATTGCCCATTCATTAACAGATAGAATATGTCTAAATAATTTTTGTATTCCCAATAGTGTCTATTATTGAGCCTTGGATAGTAGGTATTCAAAACTTTTAGAGTGAGGTATAGAATTAATTTATTCACTTGATATTCAAAGCCAATATCTTTTATAAATAAGATACTTATATGATTTGATAATGTGCTACTTTTATAATTATACAACATATAATATAATTTTATAAAATGTATCTCTATATTGATTCTTGTATATTAGATATTTATTCAAAGATACAAATAGATATGTCGTGTACTTTTGAACACAAAAACAGATTTAGTATGAAAACATAATCAAAATTCTAAATCCTAATAAGTAAAATATCTGATAAAAAAGTGTATTAATGCTTTATTCTTTAAGGTAATCATAAATTTTAGGATGAGAATGATCATAATTTTAAAAACCATATTTTAGATAATCTGCTTAAAATACAAGAGGTTAAATTTAGGCAAGCCTAAAAATATGGAAATTAATTCCAAGAATCATCTAGATGGCAAGAAGGACCTAAACTTGGAAAGCAGCAGTAAGGATGAAATTGAAGGATATATAAGAAATAATTTATGAGCACTGATCACTCATATATATTGAGTGTGGAAAAGGAAAGAGGCAAGTACCATTCTAAGATTTTGTGATGAGGGCTAAGGGAACACTGTGAACAGAAACAGACAAGTGAGGAGAGGGAGTGTGTAGAAATAAAGATGAGAAATCAGACATCAAGATGGCAATATGTTGGGAGGAATTAGACAAGAAACACCAGGCTTTAAAACTCGCCATAGTGGAGAGAGATTTTTAGAATTGAGCAATGACTCTTAATAGAACCTAAGATGAGAATAAATAGGGGAAAACATGCATTAATCTATATTCTTATTCATCATTCACCCTTTTTATGCCAAATTGTACTATATGTACAATGCTCTGCACTTTGCATTTTTGTTTGAATATATGTCTGAAGTATGTGTCATAGTAGTACTTAGTGTCCTCGGTCATTACTGTTTAAAGACACATAGCAGTGCTGTGCATGGCTATACCATTATTTATTCAAACCTTCCCTTGTTGATGGGCAATAAAGAAGTCTCCTGTCTTTCCACTTACCAAACATCTCTTCTAATTAGCTTTGCTTTCTATATCTTACCTCTCCTATAATTTCTTTTTGAAGATAGAAGAAAAAGTATATGGAAGGAATACATAAACCACATGAAAAATTAGCCAGTAGCAAAAAAAAAAAAAATAATTAATGCCAAAACATTTCAGTACGGCAAATATAAAGATGTTACTATTTTTAACTTTTTAAAATATTACACTGGACTTCCCAGCTTCCAGTACTGTAAGAAAATAAGTTTATTTTGTGCGGGTGGTGTGGCTCAGTTGGGCATCGTCCTGTGCACTTAAAAGTTACCAATTTGATTCCTGGTCAGGGCGCGTGCCCGGGTTGTGGGCTCGATCCCTGGTGTGCAGGAAACAGCTGATCAATGTTACCCTCTCACATTGATATTTCTCTCTCCCTCTCCCTCTCCCTTCCTCTCTCTCTAAAAATCAATTTTAAAATCTTAAAAAAAAGAAGAAGAAAAGAAATTTTTGTTGTATAAGCCCCCAGTCTCTGGTATTTTGCTATGGCAGCTGAGCAGACTAAGACAACACCCCGGACAACCTTTATCCTAACGGAAGGTCCTTCCTAGCAATTACTGTTTATTCTCTTTCCTCCCACTACATGGCAGCTTTTGCAATTTGCCACTCCACCCACCACTACTTTCAAGCCAATAAGTTAACCTGTTACTGTTTCATGGATGCTGGCGGAAGACCTGAAATTCCTGGAGAAGAAACAGAGAAATCTGTTTCAGCACAGCAAGTAGCAAAAGCATCATGTTTGCATCAGTTCTTCTTGACCCTTAAGTCCCACGGGGACAATGTGGAGGGGCCCTGTGGGTGCTGTGCATACAGTGGGCTTGTGTTGCATCTGAGGAACACGGGCATGGGGAATCCACCTCTTTTCTAGAAGGCAATAGCATGTTTTTTGTCCTGGAGAGAGATAATACGTCATTCTCAAGGTTGGTTGCTGCACACACACCCCTGACCAGGAATCAAATAGTCCATGCAACAAGCAAAACAGAAAGAATCTCATGAATACAGAGAACATTTTGATGGTTTCCAGGTGGGAGGTGGGTGGGGAGTCTGGGTGAAAAAGGTGAAGGGGTTAAGAAATACAAATGGGCAGTTATAAAAATATGGGGATGTAAAGTACAGCATAGGGAATATAGTCAGTAATATTGTGATAACAGTGTATGGTATCAGATGGGTGATCACTTTGTAAGTTACATAAATACCTAATCACTATGTTGTACACCTGGAACTAATACAATAATGTATGTCAACTGTAATTGAAGAATAAATTATAAAAGAAAAGAAATAAAAAAAAAAATATTACACTTTCTTGTAAAAGACTCATTGACATTCATTGGTAAATGATTACTTAATTTTATATGGGTGATAATTCAAATTTAAGTTCTAAAAATAATCTATCTAATTATTTTGTTCATACCAATTACTATCTACTTTCATTGTAGATTACTTAAGTGAAAGTCTTAGAAATTTCTAATACATCCCCTTTTTAAGGGCCAAAGCAATAGGATGATATAAGTATGTGTCTTGGATGTTAAAAATGGTACATCCCCAAACACACAAAACACTCTGTGGCTGTTTCCTGCAGTTCCACCTTTAAACCCTAATCCAAACAAAAAGAAGAATAGAATTACAAAACAACTTTGCATCATTCTTGAGTTAGTAAAAGTTTATGAATTTTTATTTTTACTAGTATGACAATATTTTAAAGATCTGCCTACATTTGCAGCCTCCTGTTGAGAATCTCAAATGAAAAGAACATAGCTGTCCACCAAATTTATGATCGACGCTGTGATATACTTTGTCACAGAAGTGGCTGACCATCCTGGAACTGTATTCCCTGTTCACATTAACTCAGGTGTGTAGGTGATTAGCTCTCACCAGTCAGATGGGATTTGTTAGTAGTGTGCCACTTGTTTATAATGACATTTATGGGACAGGTTGTTGAATTGCTCTTTCTCCTTCTCCAGCTAGGTATAGATGAAGGTCAGGCACTACAGGGTGATGGAGTTTCAAATTGAAGGAATCCTTTGTCTTTGATTTAGAATATAGTGGAACTTGGCTGCTTACTTGGAAAACCACACCTGAGAAATGGTCATATGAGCAAAACATAAATTTCCATTATAATACACTGAGATTTTCAATACCTAGTATAACAACAATTAATACAGAATAGCACATGAGTTCATTTTAAATGCCTTCTGAACTCCTTCCTTCCTCCCTTCCTTCCTTCCTCCCTTCCTTCCTTCCTTCCTTCCTTCCTTCCAAATCTATATATTTCATTGAATCAGTTTATATAATCGAGTGAAGTGTATGTAAGATACATTCCAAAAAATTTAGCCTTCTATAACTTATTCTTGAAGACCTTAATGACATGCCCCAGTTAGGCTACAGTGGGCTTCTGCAAAAATTCTGATAATAAGAACATCAAAAGAGAATGGTAGAGAAATAAGGACACTTAGTGGAGGTAAAGGCTCTTATTTTTCACTTCAGCTTTACTAAGCAACTTCTCAAGACTAGTTAGTTAGATGCTCCCCAAAGTGTTCAGGCCTTGGTGCCAATAAATCTATGAAGAAATAATCTCCCTCCTACCTAGAGAGAGATATAGAATTTCCTGTTAATATAAAAACCAGAGGCCTGGTGCAAGAAATTTGTGCACTGGAGGGGGGGGTCCCTCAGCCCAGCCTGCCCCTTCTCACAGTCCGGAAGCCCTCAGGGGATGTCCTACTGATGGCTTAGGCCCGCTTCCCATGGGGAGCAGGCCTAAGCCGCAGTCTGGCCTCCCTCTGCCGGAGGCAACTGGCTGATCAGGGAAAGGCACTACCTCACTGCTGCTGCCTCTGCCAGCTGCGAGACTGCCTGAGCTTTGGCCCTCGCAGCCACTGCAGCTTTCCTGAGCCTCGCCCAGCCCTCATTGCCTGAGCCTTGGATCCTCACAGAAGCAGCAGCCATTGGTGGCTTGCCTGAGCCCTGGGCCGGCCCTGGGCAAGTGGCAGCAGCCATCGCATCCCCAATGCTGCAAGTCCCCGCCCCCATCCCTGACACTGCAAGTCCCTGCCCACCCGCACCTGCTGTGTGCGCAGTCTGATGTTCAGTCTTTACTGTGATCGCGCCCCAACTAATTTGCATATCACCCTATTATTAGATAGATCATATTTTTGCAAAGAATTAAAAATGCATTTCGTAATGGTATGTAGAATTCTAAAAGAAAAAGAAAAATTAGGAATATATAAGAACAGGATTAAACAAACAACAAAATCCACTCATATATATGATACTAGAGGCCCGGTGCACGAAATTCGTGCACGGAGGGGGGTTATCCCTCAGCCCAGCCTGTACCCTCTCCAATATGGGACCCCTCAAGGGATGTCCAGTGGGATTAGGCCTAAACGGGCAGTCGGATATCCCTCTCACAATCCAGGATTGCTGGCTCCCAACTGCTTGCCTGCCTGCCTTCCTGATTGCCCCTAACCGCTTCTGCCTGCCAGCCTGGTCACCCCCTAACCACTCTGCTGCCAGCCTGTTTGCCCCCAACTTCCCTCCTCTGCCGGCCTGGTTACCCCTAACTGCCCTTTCCTGCAGGGTTGATCACCTCCAACTGCCCTCCCTTGCAGGCCAGGTGCCTCCCAACTGCCCTCTCCTGCTGGCCATCTTGTGGTGGCCATCCTGTGTCCACATGGGGGCAGGATCTTTGACCACATGGGGGCAGCTATATTGTGTGTTGCAGTGATGATCAATGTGCATATTACTCTTTTATTAGATAGGATAGAGGCCTGGTACAGGGGTGGGTGCCAGCTGGTTTTCCCTGAAGGGTGTTCCAGATCAGGTGGGGGTTCCCTTGGGGTGTGGGGCAGCCTGAGCGAGGGGCCTGTGGTGGTTTGCAGGCAGGCCATGCCCCCTGGCAACGCAAGTGGAGGCCCTGGGATCTGGAATTTATTTTCCTTCTACAATTGAAACTTTGTAGCCTGGAGCAGAGCCAAGCCTGGGGCTCCCTCCGAGGCCAGTAGCCATTTGTGTTGGGGTTATAATTGAAACTTTGTTGCCTTAAGCGGGTGGGCCCGGCCAGGGTGTGCGGAAAGCTTTGCTTCCCCTGTTCCTGGCGGCAACCATGGCCTGCTCTCTCAAGCTCCATTCTGCCGCCATTTGTTTGAATTTGTTTACCTTCTATAATTGAAATTTTGTAGCTTGAGTGGAGGCTTAGGCCTGGCAAGGGCAGGCGGAAAGCTTGGCTTCCTCTGTTACCTAGGAAACCTTGCTCTCTGTGGCTATAGCCATCTTGGTTTGGGTTAATTTGCATACTCGCTCTGATTGGATGGTGGGCCTGGCTTGTGGGCATGGCTTGTGGCTGTGTCGGAGGTATGGTCAATTTGCATATTTGTCTATTATTAGATAGGATATATTCCAACCGCTATGTTCTTCCCTATCTTGTTCAATTTCTTTCCCTCCATTAATGGAAGCAGCTAAAGAGAAATCTTATTCTCAGCCATTATTTAGTGTTTTCTGTAATTATTCACATCAAATTTTGCTTAGCTTTTGAAACCTGGTTTCCCCAAATGATTATTCCAAAGTGCTTACTATAAGCTTTAAACTAGGTTCATATGAACATTATATCTTTTTAATAAAAAAATATAATCTATTTCAATAAATCTGTAGATTCCTATCAGTTACATCTCACAAATATAAGGATTGTTTGGAGAGGGATCACCATTCTGAGGGTATAGAAAGGGATGTAAATTTAAATAATAAATTTCCCATCACACATTCCAATATGCCTTGAAACAGACATGCCCTACAGTCATGATTATTACTTTATGAAGAAATTGAGACCCAGAGAGATATGGTAATCAAATAGCCCACAAATGCAATATTAAAAGTACATTGAAATTGTATAATTGAGCTTCAAACTTATTAAAAGGAAGACTATTTATATTCATGATCGGGGCATGAAACATAGAACAGAAGTTGTTTTGTATGTGTTACCATTCTATACAGAAGCAAACTAGTAGTAGGGGTTATTTCCAAGTCTAACTCTCCTTATTCAAAAGCCATGCATACCTGACTCATGTATGTGACTTTTAACCTTCCAGAAAGACGTTCTCTTTGGGAAGAGTGTAGTTTCTTATTATAGTAAAAGCTTTCTTTCCTGTGTCTCAATTTAGGTTATGTGGCACAATTCAAATTTTTGAGAACATGAGATCTTTCTGTGAAAAATTATATTTTATTTAAACAGTGAAGACTGCTTGCATTTAAATGGGTTTTATGTTCTACTAGAGGCCCGGTGCATGAAATTCGTGCACAGAAGGGTGTTGTCCCTCAGCCCAGCTTGTACCCTCTCCAATATGGGACCCCCTCAAGGGATGTCTGACTGCTTGTTTAGGCCTGATCCAACCGGGATCGGGCCTAAAAGGGCAGTCAGATATCCCTCTCACAATCCAGGATTGCTGGCTCCCAACTGCTTGCCTGCCTGCCTTCCTGATTGCTCCTAACCGCTTCTGCCTGCCAACCTGATCACCCCCTAACCACTCTGCTGCCAGCCTGTTTGCCCCCAACTTCCCTCCTCTGCCGGCCTGGTCACCCCTAACTGCCCTCTCCTGCAGGGTTGATCACCTCCAACTGCCCTCCCTTGCAGGCCAGGTGCCTCCCAACTGCCCTCTCCTGCTGGCCATCTTTTGGTGGCCATCCTGTGTCCACATGGGGGCAGGATCTTTGACCACATGGGGGCAGCTATATTGTGTGTTGCAGTGATGATCAATGTGCATATTACTCTTTTATTAGATAGGATAGAGGCCTGGTACAGGGGTGGGTGCCAGCTGGTTTTCCATGAAGGGTCTCCCAGATCAGGTGAGGGTTCCCTTGGGGCATGGGGCAGCCTGAGCGAGGGGCCTGTGGTGGTTTGCAGGCCGGTCACACCCCCTGGCAACCCAAGTGGAGACCCTGGGATCTGGAATTTATTTTCCTTCTACAATTGAAACTTTGTAGCCTGGAGTGGAGCCAAGCCTGGGGCTCCCTCCGAGGCCGGTAGCCATTTGTGTTGGGGTTATAATTGAAACTTTGTTGCCTTAAGCGGGTGGGCCCGGCCAGGGTGTGCGGAAAGCTTTGCTTCCCCTGTTCCTGGCGGCAACCATGGCCTGCTCTCTCAAGCTCCATTCTGCCGCCATTTGTTTGAATTTGTTTACCTTCTATAATTGAAACTTTGTAGCTTGAGTGGAGGCTTAGGCCTGGCCAGGGCAGGCGGAAAGCTTGGCTTCCTCTGTTACCTAGGAAACCTTACTCTCTGTGGCTGTAGCCATCTTGGTTTGGGTTAATTTGCATGCTCGCTCTGATTGGGTGGTGGGCATGGCTTGTGGGTGTGTCAGAGGTATGGTCAATTTGCATATTTGTCTATTATTAGGTAGGATTATATATTGCACATGGACTTGAAATGTAACATTCATGGATTATTCTATCACCAAACAATCTAGGTTTCAGATTACTTATAATTTATTCTCATGACTAGAATATTAACAAGACATATTAGAATTAGACAATGGGAGATTCTCACTTTAATACTACCTGCCCCCTCCATATTCCTCACAGTGGTGGTCTCTTTCCACATAATCATCTCCTTTAGCAGATGGTAACCATAAAAGTTTGCATATGTAAATTATATTAAAGTATTAACATTTTTGGAAATTTGGACTAATATCCCTGACTTATCAATAAATTTTTTTAATGATAAATTTTTTTCAGAGGTCTAAAACTACCACAGTTTTACCCATCCATTTTTCTCTCTGGACTGCCCTGGCCGCCACACCTAGCCTCGTTCTTTCCTACTGTAATATCATGTTCTAAGAAAATTTTCTCAGCTCTCAAGACTCACTGAGATTCCTTTATTATGTTCTCTCATGAGAAGCTTATCTTTTTGTTCATATCACTTATTATTTAGTGATTTTTATTTGTATCTTTTTTTTCTTCTGTCTTTTCAAATTAATTGAAAAATGCGAAAAGCACTCAAGAAACTGATTGGGACTGTTTTGAGTCTTGTTGAACTCCCTTGTAAGGGAGTACTTTCAGTGATTTTCTGGGAACTCAATATATTAATTCATTTTATGTAATATAGAGACACAACTTTATCCTTGAGTGTATTCAAATATTAGAATATGTATATAGAATAAGAGCTGCCACTAAAGAATTTAAGATTTCATGCACTTCTAAGGACACACAGCAAAAGAGACCACTTACATATACTTATCACCAGAAAACTTTAGTTGTCATGTTTCTGTTTGCTTC
This sequence comes from Ia io, assembly GCA_025583905.1. Taxonomy (NCBI): domain Eukaryota; kingdom Metazoa; phylum Chordata; class Mammalia; order Chiroptera; family Vespertilionidae; genus Ia; species Ia io. The sequence goes on from JAJQQW010000003.1 coordinate 36,189,024, forward strand.
TTTCTTTTGGTATTTCTCTGTGATTTTTAGATATCCCTGAAGTGAAAATTTCAATTTAAAAAATACAACTTTCAGCTAGAAAAAAAGTACAGAAGGGCATTGATATCAATATAGCTTTGGGGATAGACAGAAATAAGACCAGAGGTTAAGCTGATTTTTCTGTAAGTCAAAGGCCTTTTTCTGTAACTAAGATTTTTAGAGAGCCTTTTCATTCTACTCTAGGAGTATCCTTGATTACCCTCCATGAAGATAAAGCATGAGAAAAATCTTTCCAGCTCAATAAGTTTCATAACACATATTTCATTACAGGACATGATGTCCTACAGTGTGTCCCAGAATGGTGCTTTATACTCCTTTGGCTGCTTATAAAAATCCCTGCCACACCACTTCCCGAAAATGTGTACACAGAAGAACTGTTTGAATACCATACAGTTATCGTGGCTGTTCTAATGATGCATTCCAGGTTCACTGTTGTTTCTTTAAAGACACAATGACCTGGGTCAACCATTTTTGTATGTTTACCAAATAATATACAAGACAAATATTTATTACATCACTGTAAAATAAGAACTGGACCATGTAAAACTATACACATTACCTGCTTAAGGCTGAAGGATTACAGACAAAATATGTCCCAAAAGATTTACACCATTAGAAAGTAATCAGCAGTCTTTCTATCTTATCATATATGGCATCTCATGACAATGTAGATAATTGATTGGGCATCAAATGCTCGATTATATTTTAGACAAGTATGTATGTGATAAACACAAGTTTTAACTTATTCTCTTCAGAGAGAATTGACATTTTGAAAGCAAAGTCTTTACTTATAATTAAATTATAGACTATATAAAAATAACTTGGGCTTTTTTTGTCTCTCACTGGAAGCAAAATTTTTACTATTTATTTTATAAAATCTCCCTTTTCTATTTTACATTCTCAAAATTGTTCTGACCAAAGCCTAATTTACATGGAAGGACACCTTCCAATTAATGCAGATAGTGAAAAAACAATTTGAATCAAGATAAATGAAAGCCTTGCAAATTTATGGGATGAGTGCCATAAATCTGTCAAGATTTTACACAATAAGCATGTTAAAACAGTCTACTGAGTAGGAAAGTGGCCATCAACAAAGAAACACCTTAGGTAGGTAAGGGATTCTGAGATTTAAACACCTTTTTGATTTATACCTCTTGACTACTCATAAATAGATACTTCACCTGTCTGCCCATGTGAGGCAGAACTTATTTAAATACATTGATTTGGGCTTGAGCTGAACATTTTTTTTTTTTTTTTACCATTATATTGCAGCAGTTTCTTGACTATCCATGCAAATGGAGGAGAGCTGGTGCAGATAAGAGAAAACTATAGTTTAGTGAAACTATAAATTAAATTTTGTTTCAATCAGAGGAGTGAAAAATTATTTGCCACACCAGGGAAATTGCCTCAGTACAGTCTATTGGCTGTGCACCAGAAAATGGAGTTGTGTTATATTCATCTTCATTTAGCTATCAATTGTATATACTGTCTAAATACCTAAAATTTGACACTACTTTTATAGGTATGACATGTGAATTATTTCTTTTCTCATTCCAAGAGAGAATTATTAAGTAATTTTCAACTATGTACAAAGTGTGCCTAATTATGTCATTTCGACAATATGATAAAACAGCCCAATCAGTAATAATATTTATAACTTACCTGGAATGCTGAAGCACCTCTCTGTTAGGTATAAAGGATTAATTATTTTTAATTTATTTATAAACAATATGAGTGTAGATATGAGCTTTTAGTTTTATATTATTAATATATTATGTGTAATATATAATACTGTCCCTCAAATTGGTAATTTATGTAGGTAGAAGGATGCATACATAGAAAGGCATACAATAGGACTTCAGGTTGTACCCAAAATAGTAGTGTTCAAGGAAAAGTAATCCAGACAGGCCAGAACTTGTGGGTGTTTATACCTCAAGGATCTATATATCAAAATGTTTTTAAAGGAAATAGAACCTGCATGGAAGAGATAAATAAACAGGCACTTGAACACTGGAGTCAACTTGACATCTCTTCTGTATAGAATAGTTCTGAGTTCCTATAAGAAAGGGGTTAGAAGAGCAAACCCTAATTAATTCCTGTCATGAGAATAGGCCACAGGCAAATTGGGAAGTATGAGGAACAGACCGACATTCCTAAATTTTTTGCACAGAAAGGAAAGAGGAGGCTATGCCATTTGGGCACCTCCAGGCTCAGGAACTCAGTCTTCACAGGAACAGTGACAGCAGTGAAAGTGGCAATGCCAGGTTTCAAATGACTTTGTAAGTAGCCAGCAGCACACAGGGGATCAAAATGGAAGGAAGATAGGAAAAATGAAAAATAGTATTTGTGATTATACATGAAATTTCCCAAAGGACTACCAGAAATGACTAGGGAGAGAAGCTTTTTAAATGGGAATTAAATTCCTGTGTTATATAGATAGAAGTCAAGAAGCAATTAAATTGGACATATTTTTAATTTTATTTCATGCATAAATATAGTTTTGTCAGGTATACACAAACACAAATATGTAATATACTAGAGGCCCGGTGCACGAAATTCGTGCACTGGAGAGGTGGCCTTCAGCCCAGCCTGCACCCTCTCCAACCTGGGACCCCTAGGGGGATGTCCACAGGGATCGGGCCTAAACCGGCAGTCGGACATCCCTCTCACAATCCGGGACTGTTGGCTCCCAACCGCTCGCCTGCCTGCCTACCTGATTGTCCCTAACTGCTTCTGCCTGCCAGCCTGATCACCCCCCATCTGCCCTCCCCTGCTGGCTTGACTAAAACCTAACTGCTCCCCTGCTTGTCCGGTTGCCCCCAACTTCCCTCCCCTGCTGGCCTGGGTCCCCCCAAACTGCCCTCCCCTGCTGGCCTGGTTGCCCCGAACTGCCCTCCCCTGCTGGCCTGGTCCCCCCCCAACTACCCTCCCCTGCAGGCCCAGTCGCCCCCAACTGCCCTCCCCTGCAGGCCCAGTCACCCCCAACTGCCCTCCCCTGCAGGCCCAGTCACCCCTAACTGCCCTTCCCTGCTGGCCTGGTCATCCCCACTGCCCTCCCTTGCAGGCCATCTTGTGGTGGCCATCTTTGACCACATGGGGTCAGCCATCTTGTGTGTTGGAGTGATGGTCAATTTGCATATTACCTCTTTATTATATAGGATATACACATACATGTATATGTATACCACATATGTATACCCACATATGTATACCACCAAATAAATGGAACCATGTCTCTAAATGTAAATTTACTCTCACACAGTACTAATGTGCATGTGTTTAAAATATGCATTTATTTGCATAATTCCATTTATTTGATAACTAGAAGCCTGGTTCATGAATTCGTGCACTGGTGGGGTCCAGTCAGCCCACCCCAATGGGGGCCGATCAGGGGTGGGGCTGTCTGGAGTGAGGGGCTGCTGTTGTTCCAGTCATTCTACCATTCGGTTGCTGGGCTTTATTTTATAGGATAATGATAATAGACAATGATGACAATCAGGAAAAACAACACAAATTTATCTGCTATCTAGTTCTAGAGTAAATTTCTTTATAGTGATTGAATTATTTTCCTAGGGCTATTGTAATAAAGCATCACAGATGGGATAGCTTTAATAACAGAAACACAGTTTCTCATGGTTCTGGAAACTAGAAGTCTGAGATCAAGTGTTGACAAAGTTGGTTACTTCTGAGAGCCATGAGGAAATGATCTATTTCAGGACTCTCATTTTAGCTTATAGATGGTGATCATTTCCTGTGTCTTCATGACTTCCTCTCTCTGAACATGTCTATTTCAAAGTTTGTCTTTTTATAAGGGCATATAAGGACCAATTGAATTAGAGCTCTCTCCTAATGACCTCAGTTTTAAATTAATTACTTCTGTTAAAATTTAATCCCCAGAATAGAGGCAAATTATGAGTTACTGAGGGTTAGGACTTCAATATGGTTTGGTAAATTATGAGTTACTGAGGGTTAGGACTTCAATATGGTATTTTTGTTTATTTTGAAGGGGTTGATGATACAATTCAGCTTAAAACAGTGGTTATTACCTTTCCCTTTTTTTAATGAGAAAACTGGGCCCATTTTACTCTAAGAATTCTGATGTTCTTTGTCAAATGTCGATCTTTTATTTAGGAATGTATTGGCATTCTTTGTTTGGTAAGATTGGAGTGGGATAAAGTTAAGGAAAATTACTTGTCAGAATGCTCCTTACACACTTGTTTTTAAATAAAAGATCTATTTCATTCCAGTTTGTCAAATTTAAATCTATATCTTGACTCAGTCTTTTATATTATGCTGAACAGATGTGACCTTGTAAATGTTCTCTTAAGAACATCATCCATATTTTTACTTAATGTTTTTCCTGTTATGGTTAGAGAAGAATCACCTTTCATAAACAGAATCTTAGAAAAAATGCCTTTCAAAACAGGTACTAGACTGATTTCTTTTGCTTGACTTGCTCAGAGTTCAATGCCATTCACAGCAATAATGCTGGCTTTTGATAAGCAGTTTGAACATGAAATCAAGAGGCTGTCAATGGCTCAGTGAGCATCAGGCCTGTTTTGAACCACAAATGAGATGTTCAGAAAAGGTCTATCAGGCTACCAAGCATGGTGGTTGGTGCCTGACATTACTGCCAGAAGCACCGTATCTGAGAAATGGCTTCTATCTAAGCACACTGAAGAGAATAGTATTGAAGAAAACTTGAAAATAGATTTTATGGGATGGGAGAGTAATTTGTTTTGATATTGTAAAGGTAAAACTTGAAAAGACAGTGGCTCTTGCCTGACCGGCTTGGTTCAGTGATTGAGCATAGACCCATGAACCAGGAGGGGACAGTCCAATTTCCAGTCAGGACACAGGCCCGGGTTGTGGACTCGATCCCCAGTAGGGGGAGTGGAGGAGGCAGCAGACTGGTGATTCTCATTGATGTTTCTATCTCTCTCCTTCTCTGAAGTCAATAAAAATGTATTTAAAAAAAGACAGTGGCCCTATTAAAGTATATTTTATATGTTTCATTATTTTTACTTTTTTATTTTTATTTTTTTATATATTTTATTGATTTTTTACAGAGAGGAAGAGAGAGGGATAGAGAGTTAGAAACATCGATCAGCTGCCTCCTGCACACCCCCCACTGGGGATGCGCCCGCAACCAAGGCACATGCCCTTGACCGGAATCGAACCCGGGGACCCTTGAGTCTGCAGGCTGACACTCTATCCACTGAGCCAAACCGGTTTCGGCTGTTTCATTATTTTTAAACTGGTTTTCTTACCTGATACTAATTTAAAATGAGTTAAATCTTTAAAAGCTATATAGAAATTGGTTTAATTTGAGGTTAGGTAAAAAAGCTGAATGTCTTATACAAATTCAGGCTCTATCCTCATGTTGTAAGCTTGATGATTTACTTTTCCCCTGTTTCTAAGATTTATTTGACTACTTTTTTGAAAAATTAAGACATGGAGATACAAGATTGGAAGTTCTCTTATAGTTTAATTCAGTGATCTTATTCAATGTTTCTAATATCTCTTTAGGAATGATACATTAGACAGAGATAACTGAAGAAAATGTAAATAAACTGATTAGAGCTCATAAATTACTCAATGGATTCAGTGACCCCAAGAGTTATCTCCTTTTTCTGTGCAGGGTAGAAACAGAAACCCAGCAACACTGAGAGTTTGGTTGAAAATCTGTAGTCAATAAACATTTTTCAATGTGAGAATTGTAGCCATCATTAATATTCAAAAGGCTGCTGCAGGGGGAAAAAAAGTCATTATTGCTCTCACTCTGTAGAAAGGAAACCATTATCATGTTCTACATAAATGACTCAGCCAAAACCCATTGCTCCATTTCATCTAATCCCAGCATCTGGGAACCTTGAGGGATTTTTTTATTGTATTCAAAAAAGAAAACAGCAAATATTTGAATATTTGAATATGTTCTAGACCTTAAGCTTTTGGGTGTCCTATTCTTCAGAAAAACCAAACAGTTTAAATAGTGTTAGTCTTCTTCTACAGGGATATATATATATATATATATATATATATATATATATATATATATATATATATATATATATATATATATATATCCATAATGGAAAGGAAGAGTAAATTGTAAATTAATTCTTATTGGTTGAGTAAAAATAATTCCATACATTGGTCCTTGAAAAATGGTGATGTTTGAGATTACTAACATCATAAGGTTGATGTGCTGAAGATAATTATTATTGCTTCTCAAAATATATTCTTCTTGCTGTAATTAGAGATAATGGACTGAATAAACAATTGTTCTGGTATGACATAACTATTACTGATATATCTTTTTAAGGAATGCTTTTTTTAAAAATACGTTTTTATTTATTTTATTTTTTTCATTTTTATTTTCTTTCAATTTATCTTTATTATTGAAAGTATTACAGAAGTCCCTTTTTTTCCCCCCATTGAGCCCCTCCACCCCATACCCACAGGGAGAGGACGGGAGAGGGAGAGAGAAACATTTATGTGAGAGAAACATCAATTGGTTGCCTTCCACATGTATCCCAACCAGGGAACAAACCCAGAACAGGGGCATGTGCCCTGACCAGGAATCGAACCAGCAAACTTCAGTGCATAGCACAGGACAATGTTCAACCAATTGAGCCATACCAGCCAGGACATTACTAAGATATTAAAAGCAAAATATAAAATATAAAAATGACCATATCCCAAAATAGTATAATAAGCCATTAAAATTTTAGTCTCATGATACCAAACCCTGTTTTTCTTCATCTCTCTTGTCTTTCTATCTCTGCTTCTGTCTCTATGTATGAACTATTACTATTTTTTAAAATATAGAATTAGAGACATAGTCTTCTTTCCTAACTCTTACATTTATATTCAGAATGTTAGCATTTGAAAATAAATTCACCTTTCCAACTGTGTGACATTGGTAAGTTTTATCATTTTAAAATTGAGAAAATGCCAATACTCCTTAATAACATCTATATATATAAAAGCCTAAGCGACCTAACGACTGGAACAACCAGAACGACTGGTTGGCCAGTCACTATGACGTGCCCTGACCACCAGGGGGCAGACGCTCAAGGCAGGAGCTGCCCCTTGGTGGTGAGTGTGCTCCCACAGCAGGAGTGCCACTCAGCCAGAAGCCAGGCTCATAGCTGATGAACACAGCTGCGGTGGCAGGAGCCTCTCCCGCTTCCACAGCATTGTTACCGAGTGGCAGTGGCAACGACAAGCACAGTGGGGACAGGGTGAGTGGGAGCAATGCGGTGCCAGGACCCCGCTCAGGCTCAGGTTCCTACCCGGCTACCTGCCACTTAGCACACTGCTACATCCCTCATACCCCATAAGCCTGCAGTTACAATCTCTGGAGAACGGTTGAAGCACGGACACTCAGAGTAACCAAGATGAACCTGATATCGCCTCCGGGCTACTGGAATTCTGCCTTGGGCATCAATGTCAAATCTCATCCCTTACCGATTGCCCTGGAGCTACAGAGGAAGGCAGCAATATAACAGTGGCCACAAGGTGGTGACAACAATCAGGGTAAAAGTCAGGGAGAGATGGATCTGTAAGGTGGGCCATGGGCAACAGAGCACCCCCAGCCCCTGAGATCCCCAACCTTGTATTGTTCACCTCGGAGCATCTCTTATCTGGCACCGAGCAGTGGAAAGTGTTCAGCACGGCCCAAGGCATCCATTAGGGACCTCCCAGCCGGCAAGGTATGATCCTGGCCACAGAAGGGACATTTGGAAATATTTTTTCAGGAAGCTGCAGGGAGGAGGACAGATTCCCCACACGACTTCCCCGTGGCTCACGGGGACGTGGAAAGTCCCCGGGCATGTGGGCGCAGGCTCCGTTTTCCTTTTAATGTGCAAGATTCTATACACTGGGCCACTAGTGGTTACAATAATTGAAAGAGGTAATATATATGAAATGTGTAAAGTAGATCAACCCACAATTTTTATGTTCAATAATCAGTGATGAAGACAAAAATGATAATTATGATGATGATTCATGTTCCTATTTCAGAAATAAATTGGATGCCTTATATTATTTTACATAGTATTTTTAGTATTTTTTTTGTTATTTTTTAATGAAAACTGCAGGCGAAGATAATAATTTTTGTATAAAGTCATAAATATGTCCCCTATTAGAAGAACATCAAATGGGGCCTATTTCTCTTGATCACAGCACATCACTTTTTTCCCAATATTAAATAGTTGATACAAAGAAAGAATTATCCTTTACCTTTGTAATAAATTAGTAATATGAGTTATTGTGCTTTAAATTATTGCCTTGGTTTCCAAAATTATTTTTTATAAAACTTGAGGAAATTTTCTGAAGTTGCATTCAGTTGAAAACAGGCTCTATACCCTGGTAACTTGCTCCAGGATTTTCATAGCACAGATCCTGACACCAACCTATTGCCTGAGAATTAACTTCTGCTGTTTTCCTTACCAAACTCTGTTCACTGAGAGAACTATAAGCCTTCCAGGGCAGGCAGTGTCTTTAAAAATAATTATATAAGAAGTAGTCAAATAGTTTACATTTCAAAATCTTGTTAGTACATGTTGTGAAGCTAAAACTTTTGAAGCATATATATTTTATTTGTAGTGACATATGATACTCATCCTGTGATATTTCTGATCATATTGTGATGTACCATTGTATATCATAATTTCTGGCATTTTTTAATGTATACAAATAGATGAAATTATTTAAACCTTGCAGAGAATGAATACTTATAAGGACTCAAAAAACTAAATGTTATTACTCATATAATGCTTTTAATAGGTGCTCAGTGAATAGTAGAGACTTGGCAAATAGTAAAGATTAAATGTTTGGTGTAAAATAATAATAATATTTTTATTAAAATTCTGTCTATTATAATTGGACTTAACTTTATGTATAAGCTGATGAAGTTTATTAGTTTCAGGTCAACCAAACAACAAAAGATAACATTTTGATGATAAGACATTTTAGTATTTTTTACATACATTTCCTGAGGATCTCCCAGAAATAAAGAGTGTAGGAAGTGATACTACATGAGCATTCTAGTTGTTGAAAGTAAGTCACTGTCTTTTTCTACTTCAATTTATGTAATAGAGGTATAGTTTCACAACGTACTAGTACATAGGGAGCATAAAACATTTTAAGGGAGGAGATTTGACTGAAGTGGTTCAGTGTTTTTCATTCTGCAGGGTGAGTGCTACAGTAATTTAAGGTGAGGCCAACAAAGTATTTTTGCAGTAGAGAAATATCACCTTGTTTTTGTCCAACTCATCACTCATCCAATTCACTACTTACTGGCAAAACTAGGATATGACTTTCAGATTGCGTTGTTATAAATTGCTATCATGTACTATTGTACATCTTACAATTTTTGGAAATGACCTTATCCTTTACATTTTTTACTTCTTCCATCCATTCTTCATATAACTGTCAGCACCTTATTAAAACATAGATCAGATTATGTTTCTCTATTTAGAACACTCCAATGGCTTTCAATTGTAGTAGGAAGAAATTCAAAACTCCTTATCGTGGTTTATAAGGACCTCATGTCGGAGTCAATGATCTCTATGACCTCATCACATACATTCTTGGCACTCATCACTTTCCAGCCATACCAGCCTTCTCTCTGTTCCCCTAACCTCCATGGTTCACCTGCCTCAGAGGAGTTGAACTAGTTCACAACATTTTCATGTTTGACCCCTTATCATTAAACTAGAGGTCCGATGCACGAAATCCGTGCACTGGGAGGGTGTCCCTCAGCCCAGCCTGCACCCTTTCCAATCTGGGACATCCCTCTCACAATCTGGGACTGCTGGATCCCAACCGCTCACCTGCCTGCCTTCCTGATTGTCCCTAACCACTTCTGCCTGCCAGTCTGGTCGCCCCTAACTGCCCTACCCTGCCAACCTGGTCACCCCCAACTGCCCTCCCCTGCTGGCCTGATTGCCCACAACTGCTCTCCCCTGCTGGCCATCTTGTGGTGGCCATCTTGTGAACACATGGGGGCAGCCATCTTGTGAACACATGGGGGTGGCCATCTTGTGCGAGGGCATGAAGGTCAATTTGCATATTACCTCTTTAATATATAGGATAATTTGTTCAAAATCAACTTTCATAAAGATGTCTTCCCTTGACTAGAAAGTTTGAAGTAGTCTGCCTATCCCTATAATTCTCTATTACAGTTCTCAATTAATCCTACATAATAGCATCATCTGGGAAATTTAAAACAAAACAACAATATAAACCTATACATAGGCCCATGCCTTAGGCCAATTATGAAATGCAAAGATGGACTGAAGGCATCAGTTTTTTTTTTTAAATCTCACCAGATGAATTTAATATGGAGCTAGAATGAGCAACCACTGTTCTAGTATATCACTAGTTTAATTTCCTTTGTTACTATCATTATTTACCTTATTTACATATTAATTTGCTCTTTATTATCACATTTTCCCATTAAAGTATAAGATCCATGAGAGCAGGCACATTATTTTCTTGCTTATTTCTGTACCACTATTTATTGAATGAAGCTACTGTATTCAGTATTATAACTCATGATTAAATTTTTATTCATTTTAAAGTATGCCATTTATGTTATCAAATTACATGAAAACACAAATAATGCATTGCTCATTTTTTTGCTTTTGACATTTAAATATAATACAATTAAATTAACTAAAACAGAATAACTGAGAAATTCTTGACTTCCTGCCAATTTCTTCTCTTTGGAGAAATATAAATTGATGAGAAGAAGTAAGAGTTTAGTAATTTTTAGCAAAGAGAAATATTTGACATAGATGAGAATTTTGATAAAAACTCCTCATATCATCTGGGATTCACTGAAATGGAAAAAAAAAAATCTATGTTAATCAGACATTTAGCTTCTATTTTTGGAAAACAGATGTCAAAATATTTAGAGAGCCAATATCAACAAAATGCCTACATATTCCAACTAGGTATAGATAATAAGTGAAATAAGAAGACACAAAAGTAAATTCACACTCTGCTTTTACTCAGAAGTTCAGTGAGGAAAGCTGGAGACAACTAACACAATTATATTTATTTTTACTAATTTACTTACAATATACTTTACTAGAGGGGTAGCCTAGACTTACCGGTTACTTCCAAAATATATAACAGAAAGCAAAATATGTGTATTTCTGAGTAATACATTAAAATGTGATTTGAGAAACAAAAATAATAGCTCAATGGTTGAGAAAGGCAAAATGTCATAGCATACACAAACTGTAACATTCTTCCTAATTCGTGTATTACTTCCATCTTCTTTAACAAATGATTTGAAAATAGAGGCATATAGGCCAAAACTGTGAAATAAAAAACACACTAGCATAACTGATTTGTATATTATGTGTTCTGATGAATGCGAATATATATATGATTAACCTGCTGGTATAGGCAAGAGACTTGATGTCATTTAGAAAATATAAAAATTTAAAGGTGTCAGAAGATTGAGGATTGTCAATATAATTTTGATTTTTTAAAATGTTTTATTAACTTGAAAAATATAATCTATTCCAGCCAAATTTCAAAATAATTATTACACAGAATATTTGTAACCATTTTTAAAAAGAAATATCTGATCTACTAAATTTTTACTTCCCCATCTTCAAATGATTTAATCCAGAAAATAATTTCTTCTTATACTGCTCTATAATTATCTTCCATCTGATGTTGTCCAGAATATCGTAACACTGTGCCCAGATACTCAGTTTGAAGGGAATGCTAACAAGGAAATTAGCAGCTCAACAATTAATAATGCAAAAGTTAGATATTATTAAATAATACTTATTAAGAGTAAATTGTATAAGGATTTTAGTAGAAGGAAAGTTGAAAAAGTGCTATTGAAAGCACTGGTCAGTAGTCCCACATAGACACTTATTAAGGAAAGTTGCTAATTATTAAACACTAGTGACCCAGTGCACAGATTCATGCACATTGAAAGGAAATTAATTAGAAGGTGGCCAGTGGGGCGGGTCTGGGTGAGAGAGGCCAGACATGCCCTGGAGCCAACCTCCTGCAGTCCCTCCCAAACTGGGCACACCTGGGGTGGTGCCTTGTCTCTAAGGGCTTCTGTGGAGTGAGCAGGGTCCCTCCAGCAGGTGGGGTCCCTCGGCCTGGCCTGTGGGGATTGGGCCAAAACTGGCTCTCCGACATCTCCCGAGGGGTCCTGGAGTGCAAGAGGGCACTTTGCCAAGTTGCTGTTGTACAGAGTGTGGAATGTAAATGCAAATGTGCAGTAAACCAGATTCGGGGCCAACAGTGCCCCTGCAAAAACATAACCCACTGCCAAAGGTGGAATCAAGTGGCTTCATTGGGCTCCCTCCTCTCTGGTTTCAGGGTGAGTCACCTGAGAACCACCACTGCCAAGTCACTGCAGCTAGGCAGCTCCTGCATTGAGCATCTGCATCCTGGTAGTCAGTGCACGTCATAGCAATTGGTTGGAGGGTAGGAAGGACACTTAGCATATTAGCCTTTAATAGATATACTAGAGGCCCAGTGCACAAAATCTGTGCACAGGGGGGAGGGATGCCTCAGCCCAGCCTGAGCCCTCTCCAATCCAGGACCCCTTGGGGGATCAGGCCTAAACTGACAGTCGGACATACCTCTCGCAATCTGGGACTGCTGGCTCCTAACCACTCACCTGCCTGCCTGCCCGATCGCCCCTAACCACTCTCTCTGCCTGCCTGATCACGCCTAACTGCTCTCCCCTGCTGGCCTGATTGCCTCTAGCTGCTCTCCCCTGCCAGCCTGATCACCCCTAACCACCTCTGCCTTAGCCCCACCACCGTGGCTTTGTCCGGAAGATGTTCGGTCTAATTAGCATATACCTTTTTATTAGTATAGATAGATAATTGGTTCATGTCTTAATATGGGTTCCCCAGAAACAAGTCCTAAGGTGAGGATTTAAGTGAAAGTGACTTATTAAGAAGGTAAACTGGTAGCCAAATAGCAAAGACAAGAAAGGTGCTGTGTCAAGCAGAGCTCCACAGAGGATAAGTTGGATAACTCCACAAGATATTCTAAAGATCTTTTAGGTGATATCACTCAGTTATTTCAATTAGGGATAAGATTACTGGAGTTTCATACTCTCAAACCCATCAGTGACTGCTTAAATTGTGCATAGAGGAACATAAATTCCCATTGTTTTCTGAAAAAAGGGGATCTCTGACCACTAAAGGTAGGCCTCCAGACAGACATGGGTGTTGCTGTTGTGTAGGAAGATAGTAAAGAGATCCTAGGGGATGTTGGAGGAGCACTAAGCATTTGCCACTCCGTGGTGTGAACAAAGCCAAAATTCATGAGCCAGAATTTTTCTTAAAAGACAAAGTGCCTTATTTATAAATATTTAGCATATTATTTTATTAAAAATAAAAGTGAGTATCAGACCAGAAATATACAGAAAATAAACTTTTGAGCAATATTACTACTTTAATGAAATATTATATGCTACATTTTAAATTAAAATATTTGGCTTATCACAGTATATAAGCATAGACAGAGCTTATTTAAGTAATTATGTGAATGTTCAAATAATCATGCCCCATCAATATGCTTCAAGGATCATTTAAAATTGTTCCAACAAAGGTGTCAAATAGGTGATGGATGAATGAATTACACAAACTCTGTGTAAAGAGCCAAATAATTTAAGGTTGGCTTTTTTCCTAGAGTCCAGAGCTGACTAAAAGGATTTTTCTTTGACAAACACACAAAATAGAATTTAAATACAGAGTGTTTTGTTCATAGTTTAACTGTCTAATTTAATGTGACATCGATGCAAGAAGAAATGAGCCAAAATGACACTTAAGATGTTTTAAAATATATCTCCTGAAGTTTAATTCTATTTTGAAAAATATCCCTTTGTGCATAGTACAATTATGGATTACCTTGGAATTGTAACAGTTTGATTATACTTGGGGAACAATATTGCATTATATTTAAAAACCTTAATTTTGTTTTAACCAAATTCTATTTTTCTTTGGTTTTTTAAATACACCATTGAAATAAAATCATTGTTTTTACCACTACTTACAATAGTAACTTAACTTTAGCACTAATCCTCCAAATTTGATATTACAATTTCTCAATATGAATTATAGTGAAATAATTGGAAATGCAGGACTTGTTTTGAAAATCAATTCCATATAATGTGTTTTAAGAGAAATATATGAATCTTTAAAATTTATTTAAAAATCACCTAAAGTAAAGAGAATGGTCCCACCAGTTATCAATAGTGAGAAAAGCATTTATAATTATAGTCAACATATAGTTCATAATATACTAATAAACATTTTCCATTTTCTGAATTTATAGCGTGTGTGCGTGTGTGTTTGTGTGCACGTTCATGAGCATGTTCATGGACCTCTCTTAAACACACAAAAATAATATGGGATTTTTGGAAGACAGGCATTTTATTAATTTCTATACTATATATCAAAACTGAATTAATGTATTGCCTTCAATGGCATTGAAGGAAATTTTGGAAATCACATATTTTCAGCGTAGTCTATGTGTTTCTAATTTAATTGTAGGATTATTTCATGAGCTCCCAACAGTTGTCCTAGTCCTATTTTTGTTGGCCCTGTCACAGAAAAAAAGATAAAAAGCAATAAAATCATGTCTGTAGAACCATAATTCAAGTCATCTTTTCAGAGATTTAAATTGTAAGCATGAATCAATATGTGATATTTGTTAATGTAAATGGAAAGCAGGGGAGTGTTTTCTGAGCCATCCCACCCACCAGAATGTTTCTTGGCTCCCTGTATGTCCTTCATAGCTCCTTCATCTCCATAGAACCTATTCACAGTTTGCATTATATATTTTCTAGAGGCCAGATACACAAAATTCGTGCAAGAGTAGGTCTTCCTTCCCCCAGCTGCCAGCACCAATTCCCTCTGGCACCTGGGACCCGGGCTTCCCTCTGGGCACTGGCAGTCACCCGGGACCTGGGCTTCACTCGGGCCCCGACTTTGTCTAGAATGACGTCCAGTCTAATTAGCATATTACCCTTTTATTATTATAGGTGATTATTTGATTAATGCCAATCTACTGCTATGAAAATTAAATTCTTCAATATCAATGACATGGCTTTTTTATTCACCATATTTAAACTCAAATATATGGATTTTAAATAAATATTTTTACAGATGATAAATAGTGGTGCCATTTTTGACAATATGAAAATTAAGACATACTTTATTGGATAAATCCTTATTAATTTTTGTAATCTAACAGATTTTAAAGTAAACTATTTACATATATATGTATTAAAGAGACACTTTTAAAGTCAGGTTCAGAAGAATGAATATGTAAAATATGCTAAAATTTATTTCAAATTTCAATTAAATATATGTACACTAGGCACCCAGTGCACGAATCTGTGCACCTTGAAAGGAACTGTGGGCCACGAGGCTGCAGTGGGCAGAGGAGTGGATCTCGGCCCATCCTCCGTGTCCCCAACCAGCCCCTCCCACCACAGCCCTCCACCCCCTGTCTGCCTGCAGCCCTGCTCCTGCCACCACTACTCCTATGCGCTGAAAGCGCCAGCCCCACTCACACTCTGTACCCACTGACAGTGCAGAGAGATTGGGGATGGCACCATCAGCAGGTGAAAGCAGCAGCTGCTGCCCCAATCATCCCTCAGGAGCAGGGGTAGGTGGAGAAGCCCTCAGGGGCAATCGAGGCCACAGCTGCCATTCACACCCACTGACAGTGTTGAGCAATCGGGACTGACACCAGGTGCCAGCAGTGGGTGCAAGTGGTGGCTCCAATGCTGACAGTGGGTGTGAGCAGGGTTGGTGACAGCAGCAGGTTTGAGCACCAGGCGGAGCATAGGAGCAAAGAATTTTCAGTAACCACCAGAGGCTTGCCCGGATGACAGTGACCAGCGCCTGCCTTGGCCTGAAGTCCCCGCTCAACTGCTCCACCATCCTGCCGCGTCTGACTCCCACCATGTTCCGTGCTCTGCTGCCTGCTGCTGATGACCGCAATGTTCCACGTGTGCCCCCTAGTGTTCAGTGCATGTCATAGCGACCAGTTGTTCGGTTGTTCCGTCGTTCGGTCTATTTGCATATTAGCCTTTTATTATATAGGATTAATAACAGACATTTTTAGTGCTACAGACATAAAAAAATAACTGACTAATGTGCTGAAATACCTTTGTGGCTTTGTGCAGATTGATGAACTGGAATGCTCTATATTGAATCTATAATAATCTGTGACCTGCAAAGTGCAGCAACCAAAATTACTTTCTTTAAAGTCTTTAATATTCCTTTAAAAAAATAATTTTCCCCTTCTAAGAGTTTAATGGAACACAAGTTGTAAAAAAGAGAAAAAATTTTAATGGGTAAGAGTTAATAAAATTTAAATGATCACCATTATTGTGTCTTTCTATAACTCCTATTTATTGCTGATATACAGGGGTGTGCAAAAGTAGGCTTACAGTTTTTCATATGGAAAAAAATAAAATAACTAATAAATAATATAAGAATATACTCTGTTTCATGTACTCACAACTGCAGAATTACTTTTACCAACTCCTGTTTTTATAAGAAGAAATATTGGTACAAAATAAATTGGACAAAGGAATCCTGGTAAAATATTTGTGACCTAATTTTCCATGGGATATAAAATCTCTAGATTTCACATTTTTCAATTTATAAGAGCCACTAATACATTTTAAAAATATGTAGTCTTAATTGAAATAAAAAAAAATAGAACTGAAATGACAGTTTTCAAGTACAAAGATATACTTAGAGATTACAAAACTGGAAGTGTTAAAATTGGCTTGTTTTGTTGTCATGGTTAATTAAGGAAATACATTTCAGCCTGATTCCATGGGGATTTCTGGAGTATGAGTGGCACCACCGAGTTGTCTCAACTTAAAGCAAGGGATCCTGCTTTTGTACTGCGGGATCAGGAAGTAATTGACAAGAAGTGTCCTTGTACTACTCCCAGATGAAAATAAAATCTCCCAAGTGAGGTGATTACAACTACTGAAGCTATTTCACTGGAAACATTGTAAGCTGTTGGTAGCCCAAACTCATAGAACCTGCGGGATGAGTGTTTCTGGTTATCAAAGTGATTTGGACAGAGCAGCAAAAGGTAATATGGTTTCACATTACATGAATCAGAATTATATTTTACTATTTTTTTGAAGAATATTTTATTGTTTCCATCTTCAGCAAGTATAGTATTGTCATCAATTTTCTGCAACAGTGATTTCCTACATGTTATAATGTCCATCTTTAACAAAAATTTCAGGTAGTGTAAATGCTGTATCAAAGTTATATGCATTTTAAAGTTTGATAGGTATAGTCAAATTATCCTCCAAAGAAGTTAACCTTCTTTACATCTTCACTGAAAATGTAAATTGAAGTTTTGGTTCTTAAATTTTCTTGGTATGAAAAGAATGGTGTCTCAGTTTGGTTTTATTTTGCATTTTTTAAATTATATATTGCCTTAGTTGATTTGGTTCAGTGGATAGAGCGTCAGCCTGCAGTCTCAAAGGTCCCAGGCTTGATTCTGGTCAAGGGCACATGTTCGGGTTGCGGGCTCGATCCCCAGTAGGGGGCGTGCAGGAGGCAGCCAATCAATGATTCCCTCTCATCATTGATGTTTCTATCTCTCTTTCCCTTCCTATCTAAAATCAATAAAAATATATTTAAATTGTATAGAATGTTTAGCTTTCAGACATAAAAGCGGCTTGCATATTTTATGAATAAAGTATTCCTTTCCCTTTTACACATATATTAAGTAGCTAATTTTTTCCTTCTCAGTTTTAAAGAGCTATACATGATATTTCTTATATATAATAAGAAATTAATAAATTATAAAATATTTATTTACATATCATCTCAATTATTTCTTTTGACAAACTCATGGAATATATATATATATATGCCTTGTCATGTATAAATAAAGATACATTTTAGCAAGGTCATGAATTTGTCCTTGTGGGTTATAAATGAAAATTTTATTAGTAATGAAAAGTATTAAGAATAAAGTATTGCAAAGTTTTTTTGAAACATAAATTGTTTTAAAATGCAAATTTGATTTTTTTGTTTTGAGTTAAAAAATGAAATACATTTTTTTTAATTTAGAAAATCATTCTGTTTAATCCACAAGCTTTATATTGCTTTAGTTAAAAAATAAAAACAGTGAAAACAAGACAGTATTGTAATTTCTGGACCCTTCCAGCCTTCCAATACAAGAGCTCTGAAAGTTGTATATAGCAATTGTAAGAACAAAATTATGAATGGAGCCATGGCATTTCATAAAACAAAATTTAGTATAACTGAACAATCCTGTCTGGAAATAGCTAATTGCTTTTACAAAAAAAAAAAAAAAAAACACACACACACACACACACACACAAAAAAAAAAAAACCCACAAAAAAACAGAATAGAATGAAATTCCAGTGTTCAAAATCATTTTATTACATATCAACATAAATTCACAGTATCCTGGCAAACAACATGCTTTCATTTTTCTTTCTTGTTCTATAGCTTGAATCCTAATTCATTTCAGCTGGGACTCTATAGCAACAGGAAACACTGTGGCATTAAAATATCTATTTACATTTTTTTGTGGTAGCTCAATAGTGGTCTTATTTCTAGGCAAGCTTGCAAATAAAATGAGGTTGGAAGCATCATAACTAAAATGGGTGCTAAGACTCATGTGAGAAAAAATAAAGGAAAACTTCTGGGAATAGCAAGGGGCATTTAAAAACAAAAACAAAAAAACACAGACACACACACACACACAAAGCAAACAAACAAACAAACAAAAAAACATAAGAATGCCGATAATATGTAAGCCCTCTTTTAAAAAGTGTGTTGTTTTTTTGTCTTAAAATATTTCACTATAAATGAATTTATGTCAGCTGTCAGTGAAAGAATGTCACTAATACACAATGGACTCCAAAAAAGTGAAATAATTTTAATGATAGAATTATTTCACATAAAAGATATGATTTAAAAATAAGAATAACTTTTAACTTATTAAATATTATTGAACAGAGTAAAATGTTTATGGCACGCCAAAACTATTTAAAACTATTTAATCTGCTTCATTGTTCATAAATTGTTTACTTTGTCTATGGGGTAATTTCTAATGCTGTTAAGAGGTAATAAGGTAATCTTAGGATAAATCATTTATTTATAATGATTTTGACTAGATAAATGTCAATAAGATTTCCTTTGTTATTTTTACATGTAGCAATTAGATTCAGTAACTATTTATACCTTGAAAATTTAGTTATACATCAAAAGAAAATGGAAAGACATCTGGTAGTAATAGAAGTTATTGTTTTTTTTTATTTTTTATCTTAGACCTATTGAAATAAATTTAAGCATTTATAGTGACCATAAATATTCAAGGAATTAAAAATCATCATAGTGTTAATGTAATGTGAATGATTTGAAAATAGAGAAGATTATTCTCAAAATGGAAATCAGGTTTAACATCTTAGCTTAGCATCTACAAATCACTGAAGACAATTCCTAAGTAATTTTAGAGTATAAATATCACAAATAAGTTTTAACCATAATTATGGAATCTTAGTATATTTGAGTGATATGGTTGGTATTTTTTATTCTATTGTTTCCAAATTCTTCTATACATATCTGAGAGGCTTAAAAAGAGAAAAATTTAAAAAGAAGTTCTAATGGATTATATTTGTGAAGAACGTTAAATTTTGCTGTGTGTGTGTTTTGTTTTTTTTAATACATAAGAGAAATGTAAGTAATATCTAAGCTATTTTGAAAATGTCGTTATTTTTCAAGATCTGGTCACAGGCGTAATTTCTTCCTAAGCAGTTCCTCCTTGGCAAGAGTAAGCATCTCTGTTTATAAGCTGTTTATTTCTCAGTAAATTTCTTCTGTGGACACAGCTCTCAGGAGAGTTTATGGTCAGAAAAGAACAATGCTAATGTTCCCTGTGGCCAGGGCTGTGGAAATGGCAGACATGTTTGCAAGAGTAGACAGACATTGCATCAGATCAACTCAAGGTCACTTAAAGAATGGATAGTGCTGTTAGAACCCAATAGATAGGCTCAGCATTTCCATTAAAATATATGTTGAGGAATCAGATATACAGTTGAATTTGGAATGATGTAGATAAGGTTTTATAAACAATAGGGTAGGGTAGAAAGAAGAAAGTTATGAGATGCTTCCAGGACTAAATCAGTAGGACTTCAGTGAAGAATATGGAGAAATCAGACTTAAGGTGGGAAAATAAAATAAGAGTCTGGATAATATGGGTATTTTATCCTTTTGAAAGGCAACAGGGCAACTGGGATTTAGAACAATTAACAAAACATCAGAAACAGAATTAAGGTTTGATTTGTCCTATGTGTTTTTGATGCCTCTTCTGAGAAAGAAGTCATTATCCTCACTTGGCTTGTTTACCTATTGCAGACAGACAGAAAGGGAAATCTTTAGATAGTGAAAGGTTATCAATATCCTGAAAGGTTTCTCTGAAGTTACAAAGTTTAACTGTTGTTGCTGAATTTAACTTATAATTTGTGTATGAATGCTAATACTATTTTTAAATTGGATATATATTATCATTTTTCCAGTTTTGAAATCTATGCCAAACTTAAATCATGCTACTTATTCTGGTAAATAAAAGTGGTACACTGTTTAAAGTGTTAATCTTTTATAGCAGTTTCTGAAGTTAACGTAATGGTTATTTCTTCCGAAAAATGGCCATTAAAATCCCCTTTCCATGTATTTTCACATTAGTTAAACAAAATGGGTGTCTCTCAATTTCTCTTTATACAGCTTGGTACTATAGAGTGAAGAAATTCCATAGCAATTTTACTTGTGCCCTCATTATTGGTATGCAGTAGTCATTTTCCACTTTTCAATGACTTTGAAAATGATCTTGTACAGTAGCGGCTTCTTATTATCTAGAAAGGTACTAAGAATAGGTGTAATCTCATTATACCCACAACCACTCAGTAGAAAAAAAATGTAATATTCATGTGAATATCTGTGAGGTAGTAGGGTATAGTTGAATAGCTTCATTGTCTCTGCTATAAGATGGTACAATTACATTTATTTTTTTTAAATGACAAGCTCATAAAATTATGCAGTGACAATCAGCACAAATGCAGAGTTGCCATTTATGTAGGAAAAATGGGTTATAGGATAAACCTCTAATTTAGCTAATGGAATTTTGAAATAGAGCTTATAACCAAATCAAAATCAAACACAATGGTCTTAGTGGACTCTATTTTATAATGACTTACATTTTTATTGCTAATTCACCTAATTGAAGTCAGGAGTAAATACACCATTAGCTCCTGATAACTTAGGATAGGGTTGAATTCCACTATTACAGAGTATGTAAATGTCCAAATGAAAGATGCACAAATATGCTGAATATTGTGAGTAACACAAGAAAATAATGATCCTACCTAATAATAGACAAATATGCAAATTGACCGTACCTTCACTATGCCCATGATTGGCCAGGAGGCGCAGGGGGGGCGGGACTCGGGGTGGCCGGGGTAGCTGATTGGGCCGGCGGGACGCTGAGCTGCGTCGCCAGCAGTGGTAGTAGCTCAGCGTCTGTGCCATGGCTGTGCTGCGGCACAGAAGGGGCCTCTGGGGCAGCGAGCTGACATCCCGCCCCGCGGACCATCAAAAGCGGGGGAGCTGAGTGCCTGTCCACTCAGGCACCAGGCCTTTCAGAAGCCTCCATGGCACCGGAGGCTTCTGAAAGGCCTGGTGCACCAGCAGACAGGGACCCAGCTCGCCGTGATCAAAAGCAAAAGCGTGGGAGCTGGGTGCCTGTCCACTCAGGCAGCAGGCCTTTCAGAAGCCTCCCCCACGCCGGAGGCTTCTGAAAGGCTTGGTGCACCAGCGATCGAAAGGAAAGCGTGGGAGCTGGGTGCCTGTCCACACAGGCAGCAGGCCTTTCAGAAGCCTCCCCCACGCCAGAGGCTTCTGAAAGGCCTGGTGCACGAGCAATCGAAAGCGAGAGTGTGGGAGCTGGGTGCCTGTCCACTCAGGCACCAGGCCTTTCAGAAGCCTCCGCCACGCCTGAGGCTTCTGAAAGGCCTGGTGCACCGTCGATCGAAAGCAAAAGCGTGGGAGCTGGATGCCTTTCAGAAGCCTCCAGCGCCTGGTGCACCAGCTCCCCGTGATTGAAAGGGAAAGCGTGTAGGGGACCCTACACGTGCATGATTCAATCACATACTGGGCCTCTAGTTTTAAACTATAAGTTTGGATTCCTGAGTCTAACTTTAGTAGTGTTTCGATCACTTATGAAATGTTTTAAATAATTTAGTTTTTATTAAAGTAATTGACTTGTTTAATATAAGAAAATAAATTTTAATAAATAGTATAACTTACTAATATTTTTTTAAACCAAGCAAGTGTATGGAATTGTAGCATTTTAAGTATGGATTGTGATTTAAACTATTAAAATAAATGTTCAGTATTAAAAAAAAGTATAAGATCATTATATTTTGGCAAGATGATATTGATTTTAAACATTAACCTTTTGCACTTGGATGTCGAGTGTGACTCAACACGGTTAGCATTAGAATAAAGGAATCGAGAAAAAAGCAAGCGAGTGCAAAGGGTTAATAAAATAACAAAATACTAATAAATTCTTTTAACCATTGAAAGGCTTTAATTCTGGGAATATTTAAATATATTTCAAAAATTGTAATTTATAGACTTTTCCCACTTTTCATAATAAATTAATAGAAGGATAAATTTGAGTCTCATTATGTCTTTCTTCTTCTAAATTTAGTTTGTGGCCCTCATTCTAAACTTTAGTTTCTTCTTTAAGAATATTGAGGAGGCTATCACCATTTGAGTGGCTAGCTGGACATAATGCTTTGCTTTGCGGGCTGGTAAATCCATAGAATCTTCTGTGGTATTTTCAGTCTGCACTGGACTGTCTGTTTTAGGATTATGGGTGAACATATTCACTTATACATCTGATAAGTAGTTAATATCCACAATTTATAAAGAACTTAGAAAACTCAACAAAACAAACAAACAAACAAAAACAAAACACAGCAAAAAACAATACTCTAATTAAAAAAATGCATAAAGGACCTGAATAGACACTTCTCCAAAGAGGACACACAGATGGCCACTAGACTATGAAAAGATGCTGAACATCACCAGACAGCAGATAAATGCAAATTTAAACCACAAGGAGATATTACCTCACACCTGTCAGAATGGCTGTCATCAATAATCAACAAACAGCAAGTGTTGGCAATGATGTGGAGAAAGGGGAATCCTCCCGCACTGTTGTTGAGAATGCAGCCATTGCAGAAAGCAGTACAGCGGTACCTTAACTAATTAAAAATGTAACTATTTTATGACCCAGCAATTCCACTTTTGGGAATGTATCTGAGAAAACCTGAAACATTAATTTGAAAGACTACATGCACCCCCATGTTCATTATAGTATTATTAAAAATAGCCAAGATTTGGAAGCAATGCTAATGTTCATCAGTATATCCTATATAATAAAGAGGTAATATGCAAATTGACCATCACTCCAGCACACAAGATGGCCACCCCTATGTGGACACAAGATGGCTGCCACAAGATGGCCAGCAGGGGAGGGCAGTTGTGGGCAATTAGGCCAGCAGGGGAGTGCAGTTGGGAGGGACCAGGCTTGCAAAGGAGGGCAATTGGGGGTGACCAGGCCTGCAGGGGAGGGCAGTTAGGGGCAATTAGGCTGGCAGGGGAGCAGTTAGGCCTTGATCAGGCTGGCAGGAAGTGGTTAGGGGGTGATCAGGGTGGGAGTCAGGCTAGTGGTTGGGAGCCAGCAATCCTGTATTATGAGAGGGATGTCCCAGATTGGAGAGAGTGCAGGCTGGGGTGAGGAACACACACATTGCCCCCTGTGCACAAATTTTGTGCACCAGGCCTCTAGTGAATAGATAAAACAGCTATGGCACATTTACACAATGGAATACTACACAGCCATAAAATAAGGAAAATTTACCCTTTGTGACAGCTTGGATGGCCCTGAAGAATCTTATGCTAACTTAAATTAGCCAGTCAGAGGAAGACAAACACCATATGATTTCACTCATATGCAGAATCTAATGAACAAACTGAACTAGCATTTTCAGAACTATCATCTCATATAATTCATTCTACAGTCCATTGATGAATAGCAAAGACAATAAGCCAAACAGTTTTAACCCTTTGCACTCGCTTGCTTTTTTCTCGATTCCTTTATTCTACTCGGGATTTAATTTTTTAAATACCCCAGATTTTACAAAGCACGGCAGTAGAATAAAAAACTGGAGTTTCTTTTCATACAAACTTATTTATTTGGATTTTTTTATATTTCAAATTATTGATACATTCAAAGAGTAATTTTAATCTTGACATCCGAGTTAAAAAGGTTAAAGTTTTTTTTTTTCCCGCAATCCTCACCTAATGATACTTTTCCATTGATTTTTTTTTTTTCCATGAGTGGAAGAGAGAGGAAAGACAGGAGAAATATCAATGTGAGGGAAATACATCAATTGGTTGTCTCCTACATGCATCCTGATCAGGGCCGGGATGGGGAGGAGCCTGCAACCCAACCAAGGTACGTACCCTTGACTAGAATTTAAACCAGGACCCTTCAGTCCACAGGACAATGCTCTATTCACTGAGCAAAACTGGCCAGGATTGTCTTTTTTATTTAGCTGCATGTTAATATAGTTGAAATTCCATCTTCCTAATTGATGTGACTCTTTTGGGGTCTCATTGTAGAGATTGCACTTGTCCTGCATAGGAATCAACACTTGGCATTATCAGTCTTTTAAAACTTTGTCTTTCTCATGAGAATGTAATGGTTACCACTTTTTTATTTTACATTTGCCAGATTACTAGTGAGGTCTAACAGTTTATGAGTATTGACTATCACTAATTGATCTTTAGTGGATTATGTGTCTTTAACTTTGTCCAATTAAAATTACATTTTCTTTTTAATGAATTTATTTGGGTGACAAGGGTTAATAAACTTATACAGGTTTCAAGTGTACAATTCTATAATACATCATCTGTATGTTGTATTGCCGTTCCAATCAGTGGGCTGTAGAATGAATATGAGATGGTAGTTCTGAAAATTCTAGTTCAGTTTGTTCATTAGATTCTGCATATGAGTGAAATCATATGGTACTTGTTTTTTGTTGACTGGCATATTTCAGTTAGCATAGGATTCTCCAGGTCCAAACATGCTATCACAAAGAGTAAAAATTCCCTTTTTACGGCTGTGTAGTATTCCATTGTGTAAAGGTACCATAGATGTTTTACCCACCCCAAATCAAGTCTTCCATCACCATTTATCCCCTCTATACTTTCTTCTACCTCCCCCATCACTCTTTCCGTCTGGTAATCACCATGCTGTGTCTATGAGTGTTTTTCTTAATTCCTTCACTTTTAATTTCTAGTTAAATTAAACATCAACTAAAATAATGAAATTTTCCAATTATTACCAGGTCTTGCAACCTATCTTGACCTCATGTTTACAAAACACGTGTTATATATATTGACAACCCCAACAACTGCATACTAACAACATACAAATACGTTCACAAATCTAATTCAAATAGCATATATTCTTTCATTAATTGTCAAATAACTTCAAGTAATTTCATTCAATAATAATAGCTAATATTTACTAAAATTATTCCTGAAGTATGTGAACACATTTTATAAATGATCTCATTTCTCACAAACTTAATGATGAAGAAACTACCAAAATATGCATTATGCCGATGAGAAAACTGTTGCCTACAGAGATTGAATAGCCTGTCAAATTAGAGGCATTCTAAATGGTGGCAGTAGCACTTAAAAACATAACTGACTGATGACCCAGTATCTGCACTGTGGTTCTGGAGTCCTCCTTCTTGACCACTTTCTTCCCAAATATTAAAATGTACATGAGATCAGGTAAACCTGTTCATCTTAAGCAAGAGAAAATACATTAGGATCTGATCTTATATAATTTAAACACCTGATTTCTTTTTATTATGCCATTTTTAGATAGGATTACAGGCTCAATGTAAACAGATGTGTTTGTGTTTTTGTGTGTGTGTGTGTGTGTGTGTTTTTGTTTGGTTTTTTTTTGCTTAAACAGTAAACATCTATTTCTCAGAGTTCGGGAGACTGGGAAGTTTAAGATCTAGGTGTACTGGCAATGTTCTATAGATGATTCGTTCATAGTTATTAAAAGGTGTATAATATACATACACATATATATGATTCATCTTTGAATGTGTTACATTTTATAATTTTAAAAGGTTTTAAGGAAAGTTTTCATGCTTTATAATGACAATATTTCTATATATTTTACATTTGTATGTCTACAATAAATATTTATTTGTTATTTCTTATTTGAATTTTCTTACATATAGGGCAGCTTTCTAAGAAGCTACCTGTTGAACTTTCTCAAATTACTTTTATTATTTTCTCTGATGATGCTATGGATCTGTGACATGCCTAAAGCTTTAGCAATGTTTGGTAAGTTTCTCTCTTCAAATTGACTTTCTATGTACATATATGTTTTCAATCACATACAGGCCATTCTCTTTTTTTCTCATTAATTGCTTTCTCTAAAATTGTGTAAACAGTATATTAATGAAAAATAAACATGGTTCTTAAGGGACATACATAGGTAAGTTTTTGCGAGTCTCTGGTCACATTTTTAACCCTTTTTTAAAAATATGTTGTTTATTCGCTAACATTTAACTTATGGCCAAGAGCACTATAACTCACATGTGAAGGAAACTTGTCTAACACACATATGTTCTCTCTAAGGCACATCCCAGCATTCTAATGCTTAGGGACAGAGTAATTCAGCAGTACACTTAGGGATCATTTAACACAATAAAATCAGCAACAAAAAGCAAAAAAATTCAAAGAGAGTACACTGATAAGCCACACATACAAACACAAAACTTGTTTACATCTGACAGCAAAATAGGAAGGCAGGACATTGCTTTCACCTCCTCTGGAAAGGTGTGTGTTATGGGATTCAAACTCTTTTCCAATTTTCTTTTCTATACATACAAATAAATAAAATTATCTTAAAATTTCAAAATGCTTATCTTCTATTCAAATAATTAGAATTGCCTTCCCTTTTTTGACTTTATAACTTGAATCAATCAGTTAACAAAATATAAAATTAGTGTTATGATCAGTACATTATAAAATTACTAAAACAAAAGAATTATAGGGCTAAATGTTTTCCAGGATATAAATGAAATAGGTTACCAGGGAGACACTTAGTGACTACTGACATTTTGTTATTTGATTCTAGCAACAGGACCACTGAAGGTTAAAGGAGCACATTTTGGAAATGAATAGGCTAATCTGAAAGCATTTACATTTTAGTTGCTCTGAAATATGCGATTGCAAGTGTGCATTGCCTCTTTCTGTTTTATAATGCAATGTGATGCTCTATTCATCATTTCAAAATAAGTTTGACAAATTGGAGATGTAACATTAATCTGTAAGTTAAGTGGTAACAGTGTCTTTTATTTTCTGTATTGCATTATTTGAAATAAGTCAGCAGGGTGATTAGGATAACTGGACAGATCCAGGGTGGTGTAATTTGGTATGGCTCTGTAAATAGGTAGAATGAATAGTCACTTAGCACATGTGATTTAAGGGGTAATTGAGGTTCCTGAAAATATCCTCCAGAAGAGCCTTTCTCTACGTCCCTTTGATAGAGTCATTACTTTGATTTATCATAATGTCAGTTAAAAATGTCCTCTAGTAAAATGACTAACTGGGGAGGTTAATAGTTCAACCTTCACTAGCTACCTTTAAAACTTCTTCAATATTAGTTTACCATATTAATTACTAGATACCTGAAGAAAAGACTTATAAAAAAAGTCCTTCTCAGACGGCATGGCTCAGTGATTGAGCATTGACCTATGAGCCAGGAGGTCACGGTTTGATTCCCTGTCAGGGCACATGCCTGTGTTGCAGGCTTGATCCCCAGTAGGGGGCATGCAGAAGGCAGCAGATTGATGATTCTCCTCATTGATGTTTCTATCTCTCTCTCCCTCTTTCTTCTTCTCTGAAATAAAAAATATATATCTTAAAATTTTTTCAAGTTGTTTTTTTTTTAAAGTCCTATTGGGCTTTTGAAAGAGCAAAGATGTTGAAGTCAGAGAGATCTTTATTATATCAAAATGCATTTTATAGAGAAACTTTTAAATTAATAAGTGAATTTTAAAAAATTGCTATAATGTAAATATAAAAGTTATATTATTTTATATGATAAACAAAAGTTAACATTTTAAAATGTAGTTTCAAAGCACATAATACATCAACTACCTAGGAAAAAACTAAGAAGAAATGTACAAGACTACATAGAAAACTATAAACTATTACTGAGAAAAAGCTTAACACATCTAAAAGAATGGAGGAATACACTAGCAAGCAGTTAAATAAACGAGACATGAGGCCTGCTGGCCGCGAGTTTGACATGCTTACACTACAGTCTTAAATGGGAAGAAACAATATTAAAATGTAAATTTTCCCCTAATTCATCTATTCCCTATCAGTTCAATCCATCCCCAATAGCAATCTCTGCAACAAAGTGTGCATGTGGTTGTGTGTATGTGTGTGTGTGTGTGTACATGTGTGCAGTTTTAATCATGTGTGTTAATTTATAAGATTCTAAAACTGATTTGGAAATATATATGAAGAAGAAAGTTGGAGAACTCACACTATTATATATCGACACTTAATAAATCTGCACTAGTAAAGAGTTGTTTCTGGAAGGAGAAAAATAAAACATTGGAACATAATAGGAAATCCAGAGATAAACTCACACATAATCACCTATTTAAGACAGGGATGCCTTGTGTCAGATCAGTACTAGACTTACTGGGTTGAATACTTCATAAGGGATATAAATGTCTAATTACTATATATAAAACCCTAATATGCAAATAGACCAAACGGCGGAACAACCGAACAATCAAATAACTGGTAGCTATGATGTGCACTGACCACCAGGCAGCAGAGCTCAGAACATGGCAGGCGTTGGCTGTGGCAGGATGGTGGAGCAGGTGAGTGGGGGCGCCAGACCAAGGCGGGGCCCCAGGTTGCTGTCATCAGGGAGAGCCTCTGGTGGTTATTGAAAATTCTTTGCTTCTGCGCACCACGGTCCCACCTGGTGCTCATACCTACTGCCGGTGCAGTCCCTGCTTGCACCTGCTGCTGGCACCAGAGCTGCCACAATTCACACCTACTGCCAGCGCCCAGCGCCAACCCCAATCACTTGGTGCCATCAGCGGGTGTGAGTGGTGCCTGCCAGCCCTGATAGCCCCTGAGGGTTTTTCCACCTCCCCCTGCTCCTGAGTGTCAATTGGGGCAGCAGCCACCAGTCGCGCCCACTGCTGGCGCTGACCCCAATCATTCCACACCATTAGCAGGTACAAGTGGGGCCAGCACTGTCAGCACGTAGGAGCAGCAGCAGTGGGAGTGGGGCTGCTGGCAGACAGGGGACCAGGGGCCACAGTGGGATGGGTAGGGCTGGGGTGCAGAGGATGGGCCGAGACCCGCCCCTGTGCCCACCACAGCCTCGCAGTCCACAGTTCCTTTCAAAGTGTACGGGTTCATGCACTAGACCCCTAATATTATATAACATAGTATAATATTGTATGTCAACTATAACTAAAAAGTAAATTTTTTAAAAAACAAGGATACATTGGAGTTTGGGAGGAAGAAGGAACATATCATTTTTAGTAGTGTTTTTCATCTATTATATAAATCTATGGAAAATGATTGACACTTTTTGCTTCCTATACCTAACTCTGAAAAGTTAAAAAAATTAAGTTATTAGAAAATTATATAAAGGAATATCATTAGTATCTTAGGAGTTTACTTTCTTAAAGAAGATATAAAAGCACCATAAAAGAAAGGAAAATAAACTAAATTTGATTGAAATTATTAAAAACTTCAGTTCATTAAAAGACAGCTCTTAAGATAGCAAAAAAGGCAAGCCATAAAATGGGAGAAAAATA
This sequence comes from Ia io, assembly GCA_025583905.1. Lineage (NCBI taxonomy): Eukaryota > Metazoa > Chordata > Mammalia > Chiroptera > Vespertilionidae > Ia > Ia io. Next base: position 36,219,116 of record JAJQQW010000003.1, read on the forward strand.
ATTGTCAAACATATTTAATATAGGATTCATTTATAGAATAAATAGTATTTTTACATTTCAATAAAATAATGCAGACAAACTTTTTTAAAACAACAGATGAAAGATTTGGAAGTAGCCCAAGTGTCCATCAGTAAATGAATGGATAAAAAAGCTGTGATATATTTACACAATGGAATATTTCTCAGCTGTGAAAAAAAAAAGGAAATCTTACCTTTTGCAGCAACATGGATTGACCTAGATAATATTATACTAAGTGAAATAAGTGAGTCAGAGAAAGTCAAATACCATATAATTTCACCTATATGTGGAATGTAATGAACAAAATAACCAACCCAACAAAATACAAATAGACTCATAGATACAGAGAACAGACTAATAGCTGTCAGAGGGGAGGGGGTTGAGTGCTATGTGAAATGGGTGAAAAAAATTAAGCAAAGAGCAAATAAACTCATAGACACATAAAGCAACATGGTGATTACTAAAGGGAAAGGGGCATAGGAGCAAGGGGGAGAAGGGAAAAAGGGGTATAAATGGTGACAGTAGGAGACTAGACTTTGGATAGTGAATACACAATACAATATACAAATGATATATTTTAGACTTGTACACTTGAAACCTATATAATTTTATTAACCAATATAACCTCAACAAGTTAATTAAGAATACTATATATCAAAAATAAATAACTAGGCAAAATGCTTGAATAGGTACTTTTGAAAAAATTATCTTTATTGTTGAAAGTATTACAGGTATTTCCCCTTTTCCTGCATTGACCCCTCTACCTTGTTTCTGCCCCCTCCACACTCAGGCCTTCACCTCACTATTATCTATCCATTGATTATACATATCCTATATAATAAAAGCCTAATATGCTAAGTGTCCAGTCTTTCAGCCAGCCATTCAACCAATCAAAGCGTAATATGCTAATGATATGCTAAGACAGCTCAACCACTTGCTATGATGTGCACTGACCACCAGGGGGCAGACAGTCGACAAATCAACCAGTTGCTATGACGTGCACTGACCACCAGGGATCAGACGTTCCAACCAGTAGGTTAGCTTGCTGCTGGGATCCAGCCGATTGGGACTAAGTGAGACAGGCTGGACACACCCTGGAGCCCTCTCATGGTCCCTTCCTGGCTGGCCAACCTCGTGTCCCTCCCCGGCCCCAATTGTGGACCAGTGGGGTCCCTCAGCCTGGCCTGTACTCTCTCACTATCCGGGACCCTTCTGGAGATGTCTGAGAGCCGGTTTCAGCCTGACGGCAGAACGACCAGTCACTATAACATGCACTGACTACCAGGAGGCAGACACTCAACTCAGGAGCTCCCCCCTGGTGGTCAGTGTGCTCCTACAGGAGGAGCACTGCTCTGCCAGAATCCAGGCTCATGGCTGGCAAGTGTAGCGGTGTGGTGAGAGCCTCTCCTGACTCTGCAGCAGTACTAATGATGTCCGACTGATGGACATCCCCCGAGGGCTCCTGGACTGCAAGAGGGTGCAGGTCAGGCTGAGGGAACCCACTGAGTGCATGAATTTTGTGCACTGGGCCTCTAGTATGCATGTAAGTTCCTTGGTTAATCTCTTCCAGCCACCCACACCCGCCCCCCTCTTCCCTCTGAGATTGGAGAGTCTGTTGAATGTTTCAATATCTCTGGATCTATTTTGTTTATCAGTTTATTTTATTCATCAGATTCCACATATAAATGAGATCATGTGATACTTGTCTTCCTCTGACTGGCTTATTTTGCTTGGTATAATACTCTCTAGGTCCATCCATGCTGTCTCAAAGGGTAGCAGGTCCTACTTTTCAATTAATTAATTAATTAGCAGGCAAAATGCATGAATAGGTACTTTTAAAAAGAAGATATGCTGATGTCAAATAAACAGAAAAATATGAACAAAATAACTTATATGCATATATGCATAACCCATGAACATGGAATAGTGTGGTGAAGGTGTGAGGGTGGGGGTGGATAGGTGAGGGGCAGAGAGATTCACTGGGGGAAAAAAGGAGACATTTGTAATACTTTCAACAGTAAAGATAATTAAAAAAAAATAGACATATAGATCAATAGAAAATAATAGAGAGCTCAGAAATTGACCCAAGCCATTAAGTTCAATTAATATTTGACAAAGGAGGGAAGAGCATACAATGGCATAAAGACAGTATATTTAAAAAATGACGTTGGGAAAATTGAACAGATATGTGCAAAAAATGAAACTAGACCACCATCTTACACCATACATAAGAATGACGTTAAAATGGACTTAAATGTTAGACTCGAAACTATAAAAATCCTAGTAGAAAACATAGGCAGTAAAATCTCCCACATTTCTCATAGCAATGTTTTTTCCTGGTTTATTGCCTTGGTCAAGGGAAACAAAATTTAAAAATAAGCAAATGGGACTTCATCAAACTAAAAAGTTTTTGCACATCAAAGAAAACCATCAATAAAATGAAAAGACAACCCATTGAATGGGAGTAAATATTTGTCGATTAAAAAAAAGAGGATATACTAATGTCAAGTAAACAGAAAAAAATGTGTTCAACATCACTTGCTGATAATGCAAATTAATACCAGAATGAGATCAATTTCTGTACTCAGTAGAATGACATTTTTTTTAAATATTCATACTGCCAGGTCTTGGCAAAAATATGGCATATCTAGAAATCTCATATGCTACTGGTGGGGAAAATATTTAGCCTCATTTATTTGGAATACTTTGGTAGTTCTCACTGAAGCTGAAAATACATATGCATCAGCCATGACAAATCAATTCCGTAATTAGACTCAACTGAAATGTAGGAATGTGGATCAAGAAACATTATGAGAATCTTTAGAGCAACATTTTTTGTAATAGCCAAAAATGGAAACACTCCAGATGTCATTCAGAATTAGAATTGATTACTAATTATGGTGTAAAGCTGTATAATATGAGGTTACTCAGCAGTGAAAAATAAGTACTGCTACTCTCTAAAATATAGAATATCATGAACATAATATTGATCAAAAGTAGCCAGATAAAAAGGGTGTGTATGGTATAATTTCAGTTATATAAAGTTAAAAACAGATGTAACTAATGTATAATAATTGTAACAAGATTAATTACCTTTCTTGTTGATAATGGTTGGGAAGACACAAGAGGAAGGCTTCTTGTTCACTTGCTTATTTTATATTTTGAGTGGGTATATGTGTTTATTCACTTAAAAATCATAAAAATGTACATATGACATGCACCCTTCAATGTGTTTGCTTTATTTTTTAAAATTACTTAAATACAAGCTTAATAATTTTTATTTCATTGGGTATAGGAAGTGGGGCATTGTTTCTTCATGGCAGATTGGTTTTGGGTTTGAAATAGAAAAACTTGAAAAAGAAGAGAGCAACTCAACTTTTTACTTTCACATAACATTCTAAATTATATCTCTGGTACAAGAGCTTTGGCCTGAGTTATTGTTAAATATCCTATATAATAAAAGCCCAGCGACCAAAATGGTGAACGACCAGAATGACCAGAATGACCATGGCCCCTTTCCCTGGCCAGCAGCCCCTCAGAGAGTGGTTAGGGCCAATAGGCAGGCAGGCAGAGTGGTTAGGGGCGATCAGGCAGGCAGGCAGAGGTGGTTAGGGGTGATCAGGCAGGCAGGCAGAAGTGGTTAGGGGTGATTAGGCAGGCAGGCAGAGGCGGTTAGGAGTGATCAGGCAGGCAGGCAGGCAGTTAGGGGCCAGCATCCTGGATTGTGAGAGGGATGTCCGAGGGGTCCCAGATTTTGAGAAGGTGCAGGCTGGGCTGAGGGACCACTTCCCCCTCCCATGCATGAATTTTGTGCATCGGGCCTCTAGTAATAAATATAAATGAAAGATGACAGGGTCATCATCAGATGATTCTCTGAAATATAGTATTCTAAACTGTAGCATTATTTTTTCTTTTATAATGTTTGTGTGTGTGTTTATTTTTTAAAATCCACCAGCTATTTGATATGCTATGTAACTAAAATTAAATCAGTTATAGATGACCACATGGTCTGTGGCCTGACTTAGAACTCAATCATTCTTGACCCTGATAAATGCTTTCAGAAAGCAGATTATTCAAGTAGAGCACTTTTTAAACTTCTTTACAACAGGCTTATGATTCTTAACTGGACTCATTCTTCTGTGACAAAAGCCAGGGATTATTCTAAAACTGTTTTTACTACTCTTCTATAGATATTAAATACAATTATAATTTTACAAAATTACCTAGGGATGCTCATTAGAACAGAAATTAAAACAAAGCAAAATAATGATTAATCCTGATAAAAATAGGTTATCGTCCTGGTTCATGGGTTGATGCTCAACCACTGAGCCACACCAGCTGGGTAAAATTAAGTTATTGTCTAAATGTGTGTATGGGAGAGAGAGAGAGAGGCAGGCATATTGACTGTAGTTTCAGGTAGATAGCCTATTAAGTTTTTATTACTCTGTGTGGTTTGTGCTTAGCTAATTACAATATGCAACATAAACCTATTTTATCATATTTTTCCCCAAAAACATCTAATGTCTAACTGGCAATGTAGAGTAGAGTCCATATTTCATGAATATATTGTTTCTGGACATCCATCTGTTGCATTTGGTTATTTTTGAAAAGGAGAAAGAAACAGAAATGTCTATGAAAATACTAGCCTTCATAGTTTTAATATTTTCCAAAGCCACCTAAAAATATCACAATGACATTAGATCGGAGAGTTTAACTAGCTATGCAATCCCCGAAAAAGTCTTGAACATGGATAATAATGTGGCCCAACCTACCTATGTTGTATGACTTCGTCACCTTGTGCTACTTGGTTGGGAATCATGGCCCTGGAGTATATGGCATTTATCTAACAGTGAGCAAAAATAAACCATAAGCAAAGTAAACAATAAAATGTTTACTTGATCATTCCCACAGTTGGGGTAAATGTTACAAAAAGTTTATTTTCATAATGTAAATATTTGACAATTATTGATGTCCAGGTAACAAATGAAAACAACATTATTTCATATTCATAAGCACTCAGCATATGTTAATATAAAATCATCCATATAGAAAGGGATGATTCCTACAGTCACTTTTTAAGGACAGTGGGAAATTTCCCTTCCAAGGATAGGAAAGGATTGTTATTCATTAGAGAAGATAGGCAGGCACTGTCTCAGGACATTACAGGGCTTATGAAAAGAAATAAATATAACTGAGGGACTGAGGAGAACAATATATAACTTGACCTTGAATTTTTCAAAGAGAAAGCAGACCACTTAGGGTCTAAAATTGTTGGATTGTTGATGTTCATGGCTTCTGAATAACATTACTGTTTTACATTGCTTAGAAAGCTTTTTTCAAAACATTTGGCATTCTAATTTGATTCATGCTTCTATGCAAATTTGACATAGGTTTTAAGATCTTCAGGCAACAACATGTTTCTTGCCATTTTATCACAAGACTGTTAAATTATCTTACATTTAGCAGATATTAAATTACTGCTTATTAAAATAATGAAAATGTATCCAAAGATAATAGGCTTTCAAAAGTTATTGGAGGATCAATAAGATAAACACACTTGATCTCTTTGTATAAAAATTTTCCTGTAGAGATGATTGTCACATCTTTTTCTAGTTCTTTAGTTTATACAAGAAGTGTTTGCAGGTTAACTTGAAAGACCAGCAAATCTACCAGATAATTATCCACTGGAAAATGAGCTGTGACATGAGTTGGCAATTAAAAAATGGTAGGGCTGAATGTTATAGATTGGACTAGAAATATATAAAAATTTTATATGGAAAAAATAATAGCTAGAGTTTTGTTAATAAGATTGAGTGTAGGAAAAAGACACTAGTTATTGCCTTCCCCAAGTTTAAAAATATTATATGTATACCTACTGTGTACAAGTGGAATATCTTCCCCTAGGAGTTATATGTAGTTTTCACATTGATAAGATAACAAATTTAGAGTAACAAATAAGAGATGCCAGATTAATAGAATTTGGCTCAATGGATAGAGCATCGGCCTGTGGACTGAAGGGTCCCGGATTTGATTCCAGTCAAGGGCACATGCCTGGGTTGCAGGCTTGATCCCCGGTGTGCGGGGGGGGGGGGGGGGGGGGGTGCAGGATGCAGCCGATCAATGATTCTCTCTCATCATTGATGTTTCTATCTCTCTCTTCCCCTCCCTTCGTCTCTGAAAATCAATAAAAATATATATTTTTTAAAAGGTGTTACATTTGTTTTAATAACAGCACATATTTTTCAGCTGGGTTACAGCAACTGTTGTGATTATAGTGAGTCCCATGTGAACATTAATGTGGAATGAGAAATGAGAGTTTAATGTCAATTCTGATTCCTAAATGGCAGCCCCAACAGCACACCACGTTAGTAATTGTAGTTAAGAATATTTTTATTTAAATTCAAGAATATTTTGTGAAAAACTACTTAGTTGTTAAAACACAATTATACAGTACATTTAGTAGACTAAATGTAGTTTCTTAACAAACAGGACTGTTAGGTATTTCTTTTGGCCTGGGGTATAGTGAAAAAGTTACTGTATAACGAAAGCTGTGGTGATCTGAGATAGTTTGGGAACCTCTACAATGAAAGTATTATCATTAATATTAATGGTGATATGCTGTCTGTAATGCTCTTTTTCTTAGAATACAAAATGTAACTGGCTTTAGATACCAGTATGCGGAATTATGGACTTCAATGACATTTTTTTTTTTTCATGCTGATACTGCTGTGAAACCGTATCCCTGATCTTAACTTATCAAATAAGTGTACTAATATATCAACATAGTTCATACTTATTCACCATAAAGGTAATATTTGGCTTTCAGAAGAAATTATTGTCTTAGCTGACATAAGATGAAGCTAAAACCATACCTCCTATATTATTTGATTATTATCTAAATGATAAGCTATTCTTTTGTTTGTACTCTCAACTTTTCCTCAAGTTTTAGCCACTTCATGTGGGAACTGGGTGAATTTCAATTTAATTTCTGTCATTATATAGAAAACTATGACTTTGTCCATCTAGATCTTAATAGAGATGTCTGTAAAGTGGGGTGTCTGTCATTTATAAACCTTTGATAAGGTTCTGAGAATGGGATCATTCCAGTCCTGTGGTGCTTATGTCTACAACTGACTAATATCCAAGGTTCAGGACTCCTTGCCATGGCAGGAAGGCTGCACAGCTGGAGTTCACCTGTGTAAGCACAATGTCAACAACAGTCATATGTATGCTCCTCCTGTGGATGTGTTATCCTTGGATCACTTGGTGACTAAGAATCCTTAGTCATTTGTCATATCAAGACCAATGTAAGGGATGACAAATCTGAAAATAATCAAACTGCTATTGTTTCAAATATTAAAAGTTTTGATCCTGATTGGTAATGAATTTCTTCCACTCAGGTACAAAAAGTAGATGATGTGATAATTAGACCACTAGTTCATGTTTGGTTAATCCAAATGCACTCAAAGTATGGTGACCTTTTATTGCGTTGACTTGACTCTGCTACAATGCTCAGATATTCAAGTAAGCATTAACCTAGGTGCTGCTGTGAATATTTTTTTCATATGTGATTAAAATTAATGATCACTTAGTTTGAAATTAGAGGGATTGCTGACAGCATGTCTTCTGTTAACCGTGAACATCCTGATGAAGCCATGTTTTCTGCCTGTACTGCTCATAGTGTCCAAAATCTTATTCAGTCTGTTCTGTTATTGAGAGCTCCAATGTAAATATCCTTTTTAAAAAAATCATATTCAAATTCATCCTGGAAATGGACCAGATATAAAGTTTGTAAATGAGACTCAAGGTGAAGAGGCCAAATTAAAGAAGAAACTGAAGTTGCTTGATATTATCATAAACATGACCTATATGTGTAGGCAAAATCAAGATAATGTGAAAAATGTTTTAAGCAAAGTTAAGAGGAGGATATTATAAGGTAAAACGAGGACTAAGAACTGAGATAGCACTCTTGTTTTTCTTATATTCAGACATATTTCTCTGATGGAAAGGGGGCAGGTGACAACCAATTTGAATAAGACAACTCAGTCTAAGTTAAACATCTCCTTCAGGAGACACTTCTGACAATATGTAGTGATGGCGAGTAAGTTACAGGGGCCCTTAAGAAGTGAATGATTTCACTCTAGTTTGTATCAGACCTTTCTGTTATGTTAAATTAAATTGCATATGTTTTGTGATGGCATGCATATAGCATATAAAAAACAGAGAAGTTTCACTAGTGATACTAATTAGTCCTGCCAATGACAAAAAGTCAAATGAGCTTTAGTTGTGTCCATGACAGAGTCGGTGAACAAGCAATCTAAATGGAGTGAAAGTAGTCAAGGAATGAAATATTTGAATTATTGAATTTGCAATGGAGCAATAACAAATACTGATATATGTACCATGGTTTCTCTAGAAAGGGAAGAGGTAGAGATGCAATAAAAGAGAAAATAATCACAAATAAGTTAGTCAAGCAACTGAGAGTTCATGATATTGAATTATTCTTGATGATGGCAAGAATGGATGGAGAGGAAAACTGAATCAAATTCTAAATATTTAAATTCCTTCTGGTAGTCAGAAAATAAAAATTGACATAAGTTGATAATAATTATTGATATTGAATAAAAGTATACATGAATGACATGGATTCCATCTCAAAAACAGAGTTGATAGTTTGTTTGCTGGATTTTTTAATGAGAAAATAAGTGGATAATTTTTCAAAAGAATCAGTGGCCAACAGAGACAGTGACCCAATCTCGTCCAACAAAGTTCTGAGAAGAGAACCACCACTCAGGAGGATGGCGTGAAAGGTAGTGTCTTCTGAATAGGTTCAATGTTAAGCTCAGTAAGAAGAGGCATGAGGAATGAGGAAACATTGAATTTGCTAAATTTGGAGTAACATTTGCAAAAGTTGATGAGGACAATAAGACATTTTTTTGGGGGGAGACCAGCAACCTGATTCTGTACCTAGTTAATTAGTGTCCCTAATGCACATTCTTGTTAGCCTATATAGTCTAGTCACTGCCCCTTCCTTAATTATCTGGTCTTGCAAGACCTATTTACCTAAATACTCACATAGTATTTTACAGAGGCCAGAAACTATGAACCATACACAACCCCCAGTGGGGGTTATCAGCACTGGTACTAGGCCAGGCCTTTAGGTGTGGTCTCATGGCACCCATCCCAACACATGGGGCTTTTTGCAAAGCCCGCGAAAGGTCTGGAAGCCTGATCCATATATGGGGGACAAAGAAACCAAAGGGTATAACAAGAAAGCTTCCTCCGTATTGGGGACTCAGGATTTGGAGAACTGACCCGCTGAGTCACTGTACTAGTAGATGTGAAACATCTTAAAATAAATGGGTTTTTCCTGGACCTCCAAGTAGTTCTGTGTATTTTTTGGTCACCTTGTAAATTCTGTAACAAAGTCACATTAGGAATATTTGTGAGATAATGAAATTGTAATACTTTTATATATAATACCTTACTAAGTTTCTATTACTTATTCCCCATGAAGTAACTAAACTATTACATGATTCTGGGTCTAGTTAACTGATTAATATAGGAGGCAATATTAACTTTGGAATATATATTCTGTACCAAAAAAAGTCAGAGTACAAAATATTTTTATTTTAAAATATGTTTTATCACCAGCTGGTCTCCATTATGAGGAGTTTTAATCACATATTGTAATTCTCAAAGGAATACAAGTGCAGACATACATGAACTAGCAATATTTCAAAGAGTTTGAGGAGGATATTAGTGTACTTCATTAAATCCAAATTGAGCAAACTTTTATCTCTGTTGACTCAAAAGAACCATGAAACCTCTAAGGGTCAAAATCTTTAACATTTCTCATCACTGAATTGACAAAGCATACACATCTCATCTGGTGGTATTTACCATCAATATTTTTGTATATTTAAAAATTCTAATTGATCCCATTACTCTGAGTAAGGAATCATTCCTTAAACAATATAGATAGTTAAAATACTGCCTGGAGAGAAGAATCTGCATTACATTTTAAAAATAATTTATGAAACTATAACAGGGTAATCATCCTAGCACAGATTCATTTTCTCATGGATGATGATTTGGGTCTTTTAAATACAAAGTAAGAAACATTACTGAATATTTGATTTAGTAAAATGGATTCATTATGCTTCACCAGAAATTGTGTTCGAATTTTATTTAAATTTTCTGGATATGGAAACACTGATGGTTCTTTGGGGTGATGAGGCCTTATTTGTTTAGGAATGAGCAGTGGCACCCCCACAGGGTCACAGAGAAGCTTTTTCAGTAACAGCCTTTAGGCCACAGCTTGCAATCAGTGAATATTTATATTAGTAGCAATTGCACCAGACAGTAATTATCTTATCACAGAGAAAAAGGTTAGGAAGAAGCTTCTCCATTGGACACCCGCTGTGTGGATAATTGAGTATCTCCATGGCTTCTTTCATTACTGCATTCAATAATAGTTAAATACTAGGGAATCTAGCTATAATCAGACATGATTTGATGAGACATAGAGAAAGACAGGAACAAACAAGTTTTGTCTCTAGTTTAACATGATAAATTCCTTAATTTGATAGACAATGGCAAACATTTTTATAATATCCTTCAGGTACCCACTGTTGTCCAATGAGCAAAGTTATTAAGTATAAGCACTTAACTGCATCTAGTGACATTCTAGAAAATACATTAGAATACCTAGGCATTTTTTTCCTTAAAAGTATGTTGAAAGTTTATTGTTGAATATAATTCTTAAAAGCAATTTATTTCTTACACATTTAAGTGATATTTAGAATGTTGTTTTGTCAGATTGGGTTAATAGACTCCTCTGTATTAATTTATCCCTTGAAGCCAATGCAAGTTGTTTAAAGTTACTTACATACAATTTCTCTTTCTAGTTATTAAAATAAAAGTTCTTTAACAAAATACTAATATAGCTATTACATGTCATCTAAGTAGCATTGAAAATTCACAACTTGACTAGTCAAAATTAATTTGATTATATTAATTTAGTAAAATTGAAAGAAATGCAATAGTATTTTTATACTATATGGACAAATAAAGTGCTTGATGCTTCAGATTCTTACCAAAGATATCCAACCCTTCAGTAGGAGATCATATCAGTCTATCCCTTCTCTCTTCCTAAACTCTCCCTTTAGAGCTCAAGTTTCTGAACTCTGAGAATGTGAAATAGACAAAAAAATGCTTGCTCAGGCATGTATTTATTGATAACAAAACATTGAGCAATTGCTACATTCCAGGCACTCTTTTAGGCACAAGATAAGCATTGGAGATAAAATGCATAATTTACTGAGGGAAATTAGGGCACCATGGTAGGTAAAGACTCAAGTATTCATTCCACTACGTAATTATGGCACTCTTAATTCTAGTCATCTTCTAAAGTATATAATTCTTCAAGTCACAACATTGCATTTTAGAAAATAATGCTTTCACAGATTAGGCTTCTATCCATATTCATAAAATATATTATATAACTAATCTTTATTGGTCTCAGAATTTTGCCACTCACACTCATGTTAAGTGAACAATACAAACACAAATCTTGGCTTACATTTTAGTGGTTTCTGGTACTGTATAAGGAGAGGCCAAAGACAAATACTGAGAATTAGAGAACCAGTGTGATAATAGAAGATCTAGGAGTATGGATATCAGGGGAGCTTTGACAGGAAAATGATTCAAATTCAGAATGGGGAACTAGGTAAAATGCTGTGGATAATTTGACTAAGATAAGGACAATAAAATGACAAGTGAGTTTGCCAAATTATGCTTGTTGCTAACCTTGAAAAAAACAATTTAGTAAAAAGTAAGAATTTGAATTCCTGATTGTAGTTGAGTCCAAGAACCAGAGTACAATCTCTTTTAAGAAGTTTTGATGAAATAAGAAACTGAGAAATGGTGTAGTGACAGAAATAGAGATTTGTTTTTAGGGTGGGAATACATTTGAGCAAGCTTCTTTTTTTTTTTTTTTTTCCTTTCCCTCTATTCTTGCAGCTTTTTAGTTTTTTGTTTTTTGTTTTTTTTACAGGTGTTCCTCTCCCTCCCCCCCATACTCCCCTCCACCTGATTCCCCACCCCACCCCATGCCCTTACCCCCCGCCACTGTCTTCATCCATAGGTGTAAGATTTTTGTCCAATCTCTTCCTGCACCCCTCAGGCCCCCTTCCCCCTGATAATTGTCCATCCCCTCCCTTTCTATGTCCCTGGTTCTATTATATTCATCAGTCCATTCTGTTCTTCAGATTTTTTATTCACTTGATTTTTAGATTCACTTGTTGGTAGGTATGTATTTGATGTCTTTTTGTTGTTCATAATTTTTACCTTTACCGTTTGTTCTTCTTCAACTTCTTAAAGAATACCCTTCAGCATTTCATGTAATCCTGGTTTGGTGGTGATGAGCTCCTTTAGCTTTTTCTTGTCTATGAAGCTCTTAGTCTGACCTTCAATTCTGAATGATAGCTTTGCTGGGTAGAGTAATCTTGGTTGTAGGTTCTTGCTGTTCATCACTTTGAATATTTCTTGCCACTCCCTTCTGGCCTGCATAGTTTCTGTTGAGAAATCAGCTGACAGTCGTATGGGTACTCCCTTGTAGGTAACTAACTGTTTTTCTCTTGCTGCTTTCAAGATTCTCTCTTTGTCTTTTGCCCTTAGCATTTTAATTATGATGTGTCTTGGTGTGGTCCTCTTTGGATTCCTCTTGTTTGGGGTTCTCTGCGCTTCCTGAACTTGTAAGTCTATTTCTTTCACCAGGTGGGGGAAGTTTTCTGTCATTATTTCTTCAAATAGGTTTTCAGTATCTTGCTCTCTCTCTTCTTCTGGCACCCCAAAAATCCGGATGTTGGTACGCTTAAAGCTGTCCCAGAGGCTTCTTATGCTATCCTCACACTTTTGGATTCTTCTTTCTTTCTGCCTCTCTGGTTAGGTGTTTTTTGCTTCCTTATATTTCAGATCTTTGGTTTGACTCTTTGGGTACAGATCTACAGTTGATTTTATGTATATTCTTTATTTCAGACAGTGTATGCATAATTTCTGACTGGTCCTTTTCCATTTTTTTGGTATTCTCATTAAGGTCATTGAAGGTCTCTTCAAGTTTCTCAGCGGTTTTTAGAAGATTCTTGAGTAACCTTATAAATGTGCTTCTGAACACTGTGTCGCCCATTAGTTTACTTTCCTCTATCTCTTCTATTCATGACATACTTCAGTGTCTCCGCATTTTGGCTGCCTCCCTGTGTTGATGGAATGGCTTTGTGTGGTCAGTGACCTATAGGGACCAGTAGCTCAGCTTCCCCAAACACCCTAGGTACACTCCTTTGTGGGCTGAGTGGAAAGTCTTGGTGTAGTTAAAAGCCTTGATTGTTGTTGGTACACTGGGAGGAATTGACCTCCAGGCCAATTGGCTGTGAGGACCTGCTATGTCTATAATGGAAGCACTGCTGCGCTGGAGACATGTTTGTGGTACAGGGCTTGTTTGAGTGGGGCTTTGGTGTTCACTGCGTCTGCCTCCCGAATGTGTCACTTATGGATGTGAGGAGTTGAAATCTGGTGCCTCACACTGACCATTAGGTGCATTGGCTTCTGAATCTCCATTGGATGCAGTTCAGCTGCTGTCTGAGGCTACCCTGCAGGAGCTACAGCGAGAACTGCTGTCCTCTCATCCCTGCTTGGAGCTTGGAGTCCTTGGAGCTGTCTGTACCAGGTTGCAAGTTTACTAGTTTAAACTGCAATAGAGAAGGCCATTCATATGCAAAAGCCACTGCTAGGAGCTTGGGTGTGTTTGTAGATTGTGCGGGGCGGAGTCTCAGGGCGTCACTAGGCTAGGACGTGGCTAACAGCAATGACTGTCAGTGAGCCGCCTCCAACCGCTTCCCCGCGCCTCTGACCACGTCCTCGCTGTCTCGCGCCCCAGCGCAGCCAACAATTCTACCTCCACGCAGCTCTGCTAGTAAGCCACCCTCACTCTGGCCCAATGGCAGACAGCCCAGTCTCTCCCCAGAAACTGGATTTCAGAGAGATTAGGGGCTTGAAGAAAGCAACGCCCGCCTCCAGCTCGTATCGCGCGCGCACTCCCCTGTACCTCAGTTTTTCAGCGTTTATGTCCTGATTGCTCCTGTCTCTTTCGGTCTAGTTGTAGAGGTTCCGCTCAGCCAGCTTTCCCATGGTTCTGGGTGATAGATGTTCTGTCTTTTAGTTGTAGTTTTGGAAATTGTTGTGGACGGCAGCAGCCCAGATGTTTATCTACGCCGCCATCTTGGATCTCTCCTGAGAAAGCTTCTTAATATAAAGTCCATGAATATAATTAATAAGATTTATGGAACTGAATGTGTTTATTTTTGCTAACTTCTAATCAAATTTAAAATCTCTTTCAATTATTAGTATAGAGGAAAAATTCAACTAATGAAATCATGTCTGTAATTTCATCAATAGAAATAAGCTATTTAAAAATAATGTTATAGTTGTTCCAAATATAGATAAATATTATTTTCATTATGGTATTATTATTCATATATTACTGTGTTTATTATTCCTCATGCTACTTTTTGTTTTCTTTTTAAATATGTTTTTATTTGTTTTAAAGAGAGAAGGGTGATAGATAGAAACATCAATGTATTAGCATTAATTGGCTGCCTCCTGCATGCCCTCACTGGAGATTGAGCTCAAAACCTCGGCATTTGCCCTGACCAGGAATTAAATTTGTGATCTCTTGGTGTGTGGGTTGGCTCTCAACCACTGAGCTACACCAGCCAGGTGTGATGCTAATTCTTGTTATCAAAATTTTGTTTTTCTTACCATATTTAATATTTTAATTTAATTTTGGGGTAATTTTATAAAAAGTTTCAAACTATATATATATATATGTATACATATGTATACATATATATATATACATATATATATGTATGTATGTATATATATATATATATATATATATATATATATATATATATATATATATATGTCTTAGCTCATCCACCAAGACAGTCTAGGTCAGGAGGTGTGATACCCTAATAGCAATGAGCACACACAAAAACAGATATTGATTTCTAAGTAGCATTCTTAAATAAAAGAAATCAGGTATCTTGGAAAAATAGTGATATTAGTCTACAGCAGGAAAAATATAAGATGAATGTGAAGCACAGTGCAATGACAATGACATCAGACAAATTTAAGGCCTTCAACTGTTTGAAAGAGGTTCACACACTGCAACCAGGGCAATCTTCTTTATTGAAAAACAATGTTGTAGAGATTAATTATATGTAGAAATTTCCTTTAGAGCAACATCTAGAATACTGTTTCACCAAAAAGCTTGGCACCACAGTTATCTTAGTTTGGTTAAGCTGCTATGACATATATCATGGACTGGTTGGCTCACAAACAATGGAAATGTATTTCTCAAAACTCCGGTGGATGGGAAGTCTAATATTAAGATGCTGGCAGATTAGGTGTCAGGTAAAATCTGCTTCCTGTCTCCTAGAGAGATGTCTGTTTGCTGTGTTCTCAAGTAGCAGGAGGGAGAGGGATCTCTCTGAGGCCTCTTTTATGAGTACTGTAATCCCATTTATGAGGGCTCTACCAATTCAGATTCCAAAGGTCCCACTTCGAAGTAACTCACATTGGATATGATGTTTGAATACATAAGCTTTGGGTGGTGGGGAACACAAACATGCAGTCCCTGGTAATAGCTTCGCCAAATTGGCATATAAATTTTACTTATATGAGTCAACGAGTTTCTTTTAAATTTAAAATTAGTCCTTAAAGTTTTTTTAGCCTATCCAAAGTGCTTCATTTCATACCACTTGCATAATACTTTGAAATTCTGTAACTAACTTATCTCATTGTTCTCAGGTACTACAAAAGCTATATTGACTACAACCAATTATGTCTTGAAAAACTTACCAACATTCTGGGTAATAGATTTACTTAGTGATAATAATGCATACATTGTAATGAAAGATCAAAATAGCCTCACTTAGCAAGATATGAGAAGTTATGTCTGCATCATGTCAGTCCCTTCCTTTGCTTCTTAACAGAGGATGTAACTACACGGACTTTTTGTGGTTAAGAACTAATGATGTAAGACATTGATCACAAAATGGCCAAATGCATTGTCTTAAAGTATAAATTTTATTTTATTTTTACTTTTTAATAACTTGAACATTTAAAACCTTGACTAAAAAATAAAAATCCAAATTCTTTCTGACATTTAACTCATATTACATTCTCTCCCACATTATAGGTTCAAAATTATGTTTCTTCATTTCACAATACAAATTTCCACTAAAATTAGTCTCATATGCACAGTCTTTCATCTATATGCCATTTAAAAAATTTCAACTCCAAGTGCTTTCTCATATGTATGCACTTTCCAAAATTTATATGATTTCCTTCTTTGAATATTTAAATTAAATATATGCTTCAACACAGTTTAAAATGCGACTCTGTCTATAGCTTATTGGTAGAGACACCTTCAGTGATATCTTTCATGACTTTTTATTACTTCTGTGATAAGCATATCATTTATTTCTAAATATAAGTACATCAAACATGAAAGTAGATGCATGAAATTTGATGTGAAAAAAATTTTAAAAACTGACAAATTATATTGTTAATCTTGAACTATAAGACTGCTGGGTATAAAACAATAAGCAAAAATAAATAAATAAATTATATATAAATTGATAGATAAATATATATAGATAAAACCAAAGTGGATGAAAAGGTAGAAGAAAACAAATAATAATGGGACACAATTTTTCTTCTAATCCTTTTTAAAAGAACATGTCCACAAGGTTTCAGGAAGTTTCTAAAAACAGTGAATATACATTATTTTTCAATGTTATACATTCTTTATATTATAATTCTATAACTTTGTAAAAAGTACACATAGAGTTGGTTCCATTCTTAAAAAATATTTTTAGTAAAATCTAATAATTAGGAAAAGTTAATATGAAGCAGATATTGGACTACTATTTCATTCATTTACCTGACCATGTAAAATCTAAACTTACCTATAATAGTTAGTGAGAAATTTCATTATTTATAAACCTCAGCCATTCAATGGTAATTAGCATGTAGGTGTTATTCATTCTTGTTCTACTACAGGTTTCCTTTTAACCTTTCTAAGAGGTCCTGCTATTTTTTGCTTCATTGCTTTGCTTTATTGAACAGCATACTCATACGACAAGGCAAGCAATTAAGGATGATTGTGTAGGAAATTAAATAAGCAAAGGTGGATTAATGGTGAGGTTTAAATACATAAGAGCACCAAAAATTGAAGTAAAGATTGCAGTTCTATATTTAACTTATTGTGTCCAGGTATTGTAGAATGTAAAATGTGTTACATCATTCATGCTTTGAGAAGCATAAAAATACATCTTCCCAGTGCATGTAGTTGATGACAGGATTCAAAGTCCTGTCATGAAAGGACCATTAAGATATTTATTTAATAATATATCCAGGAGTCATTTGTGTTTGTTGTCTAATTCTTGGCAGAATGTGGCTAGCTTCTAAATAGGTAAAGTACCTTAATGCACCTGTAGTGTTTACTGGATTATCTATTTGCAAATTGTAAAATAATTATATTTGAATATGACTGGTTAATATAATTTTTGCTTTATTTGCAGTTTGGATTAATGAAAATAACACTGGAGAATGAGTGAAAACTAGAGATAGGAGATTTTAGTGATTATTTATAATTAAAAGATAAATTATATCCTATAATAAAAATAAATGCATAAGCTTCCAAAATATAAGTTGTAAATATTTTTTCATGAAGGAGAAAACCTTCAAGACCATGAATTTTTTTAAAGATGAAATATTATTTTCATAATTGTTTAAGTTCAGATGATTTCTTCCATATTTTCTTTCAAACTTTCTAATGAGACTTCTCATGCCATATATATATATATATATATATATATATATATATATATATATATATGCCATATATATATACATATATATCAAATACTAGAGGCCCAGCGTGCATGTAATCACGCATGAGTAGTTTGCTTCTGTTGCCTCAGCTGGCCTCCCTGCCCATCGCTGCTTGCTGCTCATAGCTCACGTCCCGCCCTCTGCTGCTTGTAGCCCTCCACAGCTCGTAGCCCTCCGCCGCTTTTAGCCCTCTGCCACTCATAGCTATCCACGGCTAGTAGCTCACGCCCCAACCCACCAGCCATGAGAGCCGCTGCTTATTTGGTGGTGATGGCACTACGGCGTTGCGACCACAGACCTTTTATTAATATTGATATATATGTATGGATCCACATATATATATATCAAATGGAAAACTAGTGAATCTTTCTTTTTTTTATGTTAGAACTAGAGGCCCTTTGCACGAAGATTTGTGCAATAGACCTTCCTTCACCTGGCTACTGGCACTAGTTTTCCTTTAGCACCGGGGACCCAAGCCTTGGCTCTGGACATGGCCTTCTGCCTTCTTTCAGGGTGGGGGCTTGGACCCCAGCGGCGGCGGCAGCGTGGGGTGGGAGCTGCTGGGCCCCATGTCGCCATCCACGATTGGGGTGCTGCCACCACCCAGGTCCCTCAGTAATAGGAGGGACCTGGGCGCCGCCACTGCTCCAACCACGATCGCTGAGGGGCGGGACCTGGGCGCCACTCTGACCGTAATCGCTGACGGGCAGGACCTGGGCACCACTCCAACCGCGATCGCTGAGAGGCAGGAACCGGGTGCCACTCCAACTGCGATCACTGAGGGGTGGGACCCGGGAGCCACTCCGACCGCGATTGTTGATGGGCGGGACCAGGTGCCGCCGCCGCTCCCACCGTGACTCTCACTGGCCCAATCGGCCACCCTGAGTCCCGCCACCCACGCCTCCCACCGGCCCCATCGGTCCCCCCTCGGCCCCATCGGTCCCCCCTCAGCGGCGGCCAATCGGGCCATTGAGCAGCGTGGGGGGTGGGACTCGCGAGTCCTGCTGCCCGCGCCTCTCAACAGCCAGATAGGCCACCCCGAGTCCCGTTCCCCAGCCTTCCGCCAGCCCAATCGTGGGTGTAGCAGAGTGATGGTTATTTGCATATTACCCTTTTATTAGGTAGGATGTATAAATCTGGTTCAAAATGAGGCCAAACACACAAACCAATGAAGGAAAACTATACACTAATTGCAAGAGATGTGTGGCATTTTACCTGGTAGATAAAGCTTTGGACAAAGAATAACACAGTATAAAAATAAAACACTTTATCCTTGGCCTGTAGTCATTAGCCCAATCTGTTTCCCACTCTCTTGAATAATAATTACACATTTTCTCTTCTCTTTGCAAACTTACAACACGTTCTCACACTTGCACTCATAGCTGATGGCAATTATGCCTAATTTAGTGAGGAAATTAAAACAATTGAAATTGAATTTCCACAAACTCTCATTACTTCTTTACCATCTCGATCTGTTCCTACAATCTCTATTCTGATATAGATGAATAGTCTTTAATCCTCGCTAGGATAAGATCTCACTTTTTGCACAAATACCACTAGAGAACCTAGCCTCTGCAATTTTTCTTTCTCTTTGTCATTATTTTGTTTTACTTCCAATTGAAACCAATCTTTGACAACCCATTTCACTAGAAAATAAAGTCTTTTCTGTGTGGCCCCCTGCCACTGGTAGTTTTTCAGCCTGAACTGTTTTGCCCTCAAATACCTGCATCCCTGGAACTTTCCTATCTGAATTTTATACAATAGTGAGTTCTTGATAAACTAATATGTTTCAGTTTTACAGAATAATTCTATTATCATCTGGAAATTCAGTATAAAATAGATTAAATTTTTGAAAAAAGACATGGGATTTTGCTTAATACATATTGAAAGCTAGATCAATAGCTAGATTTAAAAAAATGAATATCACCTTAGACATATGCCTCAACACGTCCATGAAGATAATCATCAAACTAATAAAAAGAAGATCCCCCATATGGTCTTAGGACAATTTCCAGAGATAGTAAACTGGCATGTGTATGTGTATGTATTGGGGATATGTGTTTGTACGTGTATATGTGTGAGTATATAGAATTTTCAGTATGATTGCTGCACTAGAAAGGAGTTCTGCAAAGCTGTCATGATACCATTCTAGAAGTGCTTCTTTTTACAAAGCAAACTTTTGATTTAAAATGCTGAAATGTAACAATGCACAATCCCACCATAAATATAGTATTAACACCCACCTATAACAAGCTTTATGCATTATCAATGATGTCATTCATTCACATTACAATGAATTTCTGTACTTTGCATGTGTTTAATCTCTGAGAGATAGTAATCACTTCATATATGTATTTCTCATTCATATAACATGCCATTTATGAGATATTTTAAGTGTTTTCATAATTTATATTTAGCTTAACAATGTTTTCCTCGGCATAAGTTTATATCTTTACTATCTGTGAAACTCTTTCCAGTAATTTACATGTATTCTATGCTTGTATAGAAACTAGACAGAAATTAGAAAAATAGTTAATTGTATGTAGTCTTCTCCTTTAAGATACTGGGAACATATTCGTCATGATGGTTTTACTATCTATCATTTTGTTAATATGGAGTATGCATTGAATTTAACTTTTTTTTTATCCATTTGATGATTATCTTCATAGTCATATTGAGGCATGGATCTAAGCAGTTTCTATGTGGAGAAACAGACAACAGTAAGATGAGAAATTAAATGAAAGAGAAATTCTAGGACTAGGCATACAAAAAATATTCATAAGGTTAATGACTAAGAATAACAATTTCTTGAGGCATTTCACAGCTTTAATACCACTTGGAGAACATATTCATCAATAATCACAAAAAAATGTCCTGGCAATTAAAGCTACATATCAATGTATTTACATGGACTAGTAATCAAGAAGCTCTGTTACAGAATTTTAGACCTGAAATCTATATAATTATATTAACCAATGTCTCCCCAATAAATTCAATAAAAGTATCACAATTATTAGAGGAAGGGAAAAACAAAAGAAAAAAAGGAAGAGGCTATATTACATTGTGTTATACATAGCAAACAGTTTAAAAGAGTAGCAAAGACTGCAACAATTAAAAAGACACATAGCTGAAAATCACAACACTTTACAAATAAAAGTTTTGGTTTCATTATACAGGCATTAGACTTTCAAAAATAAATAAAAGAGCCACTTAGTGGCATTGTGTAATTATTATTCAAGAAAATACTGGAAAAATAAATATTTTTGGTACCAAATTTAATAGCCTAGAAAGAAAAACTCTAGTGAGAAAAAGAAAAGCTAGGGAGAACCTCCTAATTCTAGCATCCTATCTAATAAAAGAGTAATATGCAGATTGACCACCACTCCAACACACAAGATCAAGATAACTGCCCCCATGTGGTCAAAGATCCTGCCCCCATATGGACACAAGATGGCCACCACAAGATGGCCAGCAGGGGAGGGCAGTTGGGAGGGACCAGGCCTGCAAGGGAGGGCAGTTGGAGGCGATCAACCCTGCAGGAGAGGGAAGTTAGGGGTGACCAGGCCGGCAGAGGAGGGAAGTTAGGGGCAAACAGGCTGGCAGGGGAGCAGTTAGACATCAATCAGGCTGGCATGGGAGTGGTTAGGGGGTGATCAGGCTGGCAGGCAGAAGCAGTTAGGGGAAATCAGGAAGGCAGGCAGGCAACCAGTTGGGAGCCAGCAGTCCTGGATTGTCAGAGGGATGTCCGGTGGGATCGGGCCTAAACGGGCAGTCGGACATCCCTCAAGGGGTCCCAGATTGGAGAGGGTGCAAGCTGAGCTGAGGGACACCCCTCCCCGCCCCCGTGCATGAATTTCATGCACTGGGCCTCTAGTTCTATAATAATAAAAGGGTAATATGATAATTAGACCGAACCTCCATATGGGCGTCATTCCAGATGTCCTTCTGGACAACGTCAGGGCTGGAGCGAAGCAGCCTGGGTCCCGGGCACCTGCTGGCGGCAGCCAGAGCAAAGCCCGGGTCCTGAGTGCCAGACATCCCCCAAGGGGTACTGGATTGGAGAGGGTGCAGGCTGGGCTGGGTGGATCCCCCACCCCATGCACGAATTTCATGCATCAGGCCTCTAGTATAAAATAATAGCAAATGAATGCTGACACAAGATGCAAAATGAGAGATTGAAAAGGTTCCTCTCACAACAGTTGTATGCATCAATGTATTGATGACATGTCACCTGAGGTGGAAGAGGTTTCATGTAATAAACTAAAAACAGCATTATCTCAATCCATGCTGAAAAATCAGCAAATTTCACCAATAGATGCCATGCTGTAACACTTGTCAGACTTGTAAAAGGTAGTGAAATTCAATACAACATATTCTGCCACAAATAACTTTCTGAAAGAAGCAAATGCAAAAAATATATTTAATGGTTTGTCTTCCTATCTGAAAACAAAATGTCTGTCTTGGAATTACTGTGTTTGTATTTTGGAGAAGAAGAAAACTTCTCTTTTCTATCATCGTTCTTCTGGCTTGTCTAATAAGGAAATTGACATGAGACAGATTAACAGGAGAAAATAAACATTAGAATATGGGTCCCAAGGACAAATGGGGTAGTTGTGAGGCTTATTTGCCATCTTGAGGTAAGGAGAACATTGAGTAGTAGTTTGGACTTCAAAGGGAAGGTGGGCAATTCACAACTAGATGAGAAGGGGCCAATCTTTGTTGGAAAATTCTCCTGAACATCAGAGTCAGAAACAATGTGGCACAGAAAAGAATCTAACAAACAGACTTTGCTATGTTCCTCCCTGTCTACCACACTTAGCTCCTAATATCCTAAGCTATCCCCTTTCTGAAGCAGGTTTTTCTTTTTTTCTATCAAATTCTTTATTCATTAAGAGTAGATAAAAGCCTTTTCTTGAGTCTTTTGTTTCTTCAAAATAACCAGCTTAAAATAATAAATATTTCATAAAGACATATTTTGGGGTAGCAAATGCTGTCTCCCCTCAGAGTTTGCAAGATGTTTGGTTTCATGAAATGTTTTGCCTCCCTTATAAGTAAAGAAACTCCTGACTTTATTATAGTATACTGCTTCCTTTCCAGTAAGATGTTGGTATCTAAAATTATTGTAGTTGAAAAGAAATAGTTCTAGATAATGATTCAGGTTGTTTTCCTGAGCAGAATGCAAGGGTGATTTCTCTCCAGGGTCCCTGTCCAGATAGATTGGAAGAATGAAGCCACAAACAAAAGGTGGTAAATGAAAAGGGTGGAAATTTATTGGAAGAAAATACAAACTCCCACGTAAGGAGGGAGTCCCAAGGGGGTAACCCACAAAGCCCCCTTTTTCTAAGGTTTATAAAGGCTGTAGTTCTTTGTCTCTTCATGCTCCCTTCTAATTGGATCCCTTCCAATTATGATCCTATGCTCTTCTAATGGGTCCCTCTTTTTGCAGAATATCAGCTTCAAAGCCCAGAACCCACGTGGTGCCCCCACTTTCTCTCCCCCTTATCTTGTAACAGTTCTCTATCTCCTGTAAAAATCTGTTTTTCTCTTTCTGCCATTTGTGGGCATTTCTCTATCCTCGGTGAAAGCTTGCTTCCTTTTTCCCCATACCCTGTGGCTTTTCCTTATCTTCTGTGAATGGATGCCTTCCTCTCCCCTTATCCTGTGGCACTCTTTGTATTCCCTGTGAATGTATGCCTTCTGGTGGCCCCAAGCCCTCACCTATGCATTCTTCCTCCATGGACCCTTTTTATTCCTAAAACTCCCTAAACCTGCCTATTTTTATCCCTAAAATTTCTTTCAATAATACCAATAAATAGTTAACTTTATTTTTAAAATATTTCACTGAAGAATGTCAAAAAATTCAGAGTGAAAATCTGAAGAGAACCTAGGTTACCTGCTATATGTAGTGGCTCATCAGAGGAAGAGACCTTAAGAAGTTCTTAAGGTGTTTGAGTTGAAAGATGAATTGTAAGAGTAATTTCACACACAAAAAAAATCGGAGATCATATTTTCTGAAGTGCTTTGAAGATGAAGAATAGCTGGAGAAACTAGCCTAATTAGCAGATATTTTAAATCACTTGAGCTATTTGTATAGGTCTTTGTGACACTCCAGAGACATGTTTTTATTTCAAGTGTCAAGATTCTTAAATTTAAAAAGGAATGGGTATTTAAAAATATTATCTTATAGACTTAAGTCTTAATATGTTACTGTCAGCAGCGGTCAAGACAGTATTCTTCCCCCTAGTTCTTGTCTTCCTTGTAGGAATGAATTCAGACTAGACCTACAAATGGCAGCAAAAGCGGGCAATATTTATTTGTAGGAAAGCAATACTCTCAGACAGGACCTGAGCAGGCAGCTCAGCTGGCTGAGACCAAACTGAGTACCCCTATATTTGGGAGTTTAGAGGATTTATACTCCTGGGCTGGAATGCCCCTAGGCAAGGAGCAAGTCAACTCTTCCATCAGGTCTCAGAAAAACAAAATGTATCTTTAAGCTGTAAGACTCCATCTAGTAGGGGTTATGCCACCAGTTAGACCACTTCCTGGAGGGCTCTGAACCTTTCCTCCTCACATAGGGCCTGCCATCTCCATTGTCTATTTTCAGTTTGTCACTTCTCACACCCACTTCCTCCAAGCACCAGCTGCCTCTCCCAGCCTCTCCCAACTCCAACTTGTATCTCTCCATCTGCCTGCTCTAATGTTACCACTGCTGCTAGGGCTTGAGAGTGCAAAAGGGTATCAGCAACTCTGAAATTGTCTTGAGAATTGCCTGGAAGAAGTGAAAAACAAGATATTATAGCATTTTTTTTCTCTCTTTTAACACAAGTGCATGACTAGATGAAAACCCCTTTTTCTGAATCTCCTGCTTGGTTTGAGAATGTTCCTCAGGGAGAAGGGGGGTATGTTTGTGAGGTATAAAATAATTGTATGCTAAAGATTGTACAATGATTTGTCCCCAGGTAAGCTAGGGATTTCTCTAAAGGAAAAGAATCGTGCAATTTATTGGAGAGAAAAAAAAGTTACAGTTTCAATGATGAACATTTGTGAACATTTATCTTTTTCATCAGGTACCAAGAGCAAGAATAAAAACCAACTTATTTAAGTTGAAAATGACTTTGCATTCATCTAAGTTAATGAAAGGGATTTTAGAGACAGGACAGGCAGTATCAGGGAGAGGGGGGGCCATGGGAGAGGAATGCATATGTGAAGGGCAGAAATAGCTCCAAGATGCCAGAATGCTTTCTCAGAGGATGAAGAAAAGTCACAAGGTAGTAGGAAGAGGGGAACATATTTTTACAGAGGATAGAGGAATGTTGCAAATAAGGGGGAGTGATAGAGGGAGCACCACTTGGATTTTGAGCTTTGAAACTGATAATATGTAGCAGAGTGTCCAATGAAGAAAGTATGAGGGTCCTAAATTAAGGAGGGATCAAATTAGAAAAGGTCATGGTCAGATAAAGAACTGTAGCATATATAAACTAGAGACAAAGGGACATGAGACAAATTTTGGATTTTTTTTTCCCTTGAGAGAGAGAGAGAGAGAGACAGAGAGAGAGAGAGAGAGAAGGTGTTTCCTATGTGGGACCCCTCCCCAGGGGCTTTCCCTTTGGGGACCTCTTCCCAGGAAGAGTTTTATGTGCTTACAATAAACTTCCACATTTTTATTAAAGAAATATTTTAGTCTATCAATTTACTCTTCAACTTTGTAGGACAAGGACCCACAAAAGAAGAATCTATACCCTAAAGCTCACATTTCATTAAGACTCAGATTCAAGTATTATGCTTCAAAAAAAGCACATTTCCCATTGAAGAAATAAATATCATTCTTTACTTTCATCACAAAGCTTACACATCGTTAACATCTATAGGCTCCCAAAATATAAAAAACCCAATACATTTTTCAACTTTAGATTATGTTGATTTGTAATTTTACTATAAAGCAAACAATATGGATGATTGGGCAGATCTAGTCAATGTGTATAGTGAGAATGTCAGAAATGTTTATTAATGTATCAGAGTAAGACTTTTAAAAAGTTATGTGTTGATTAGAAGATCCTTGAACAAAATTCACTTTCATAGCATTAATGGCAGGCACTTACAATACTTGAATTATTTCAAGAGTTTCAATGTGTTAATATATCCCATAATTCATTAAATTGGCTGCACTAACAATAACTTGGAAAAGATAAATTGTAGACTTGTAACTGGACAACCAATGGGTCCATGCTGCAGGTCACTACTTGGGCCAAGTAAGCAGAGTCTGTTGAATCATTATGAGCCTTTATTCCAATACTGCTGACAAAATGGGAGAGCAGCAGGTCGTCCGCGAATATCTGCTCTGCACCCCACCATAAACTGGCTCCTTATATTGGTAGAAGTGCAAAGGATTACCAAAGTGTATGCCAAATGGGCAGTTAACAGGTAAGCAGGCTGGAGATTTACAAAGGCCTGCAGGTATGCAAAAGGCTGGGGATCTTAAAGAGCTGGCGATTCTGGTTTCTGCAGCCAAGTTGTTAATATTTCCATGATATTGGACAGCTCCAAATGGGGAGGAGGAGCGACATCTTCAGGTGAGCTCCCAGGTCAGGAGTGCAGCGCCAACCAGGTTATAATGTGCCTTCTTTAATCAGAATAAAACAGTCATGGTTAACAGAGCATGATTAATAGGTCTTATAATTCTAGCAGGTTTCCCAACATTCTATTTCTGCCCCTATCAGACTTACAGTAATGAAAGTGTCCTCAGACCGAAGGACATTATTATTATGTAAGGGGAGCATAACTGGTAATGTCAAAAGTATAAAATATAAACCAGAAAGATAAAAAATAAGACAAAATATTAATTGACAATGTGATAATTAGGGTTTTTAGGCACCTGGGAGAATCTTGCTGCCTTTTCTGATCTTAGGTCAGCAGATATCTACGGATTGTACACTGGTGAAGATTTTTCTGAAGAACTGTGGTTTAATATATTTTAATAGTTATAATTATGAAATTCTTGTCATTTGAGAATGGGCGATCTTTTTGCTGGAAAAAAATGTAAGTATCAATTTATTTTAGCTTTAAATTTATACAGGAGCATCAAGCATACCTGATAAGTTCTCTTTAGGTGTTGTTAAAAAGCTCAGAATTTTCCTGTTTTTTTCTACAGCAGAAAATTGGCCAGTTTAGTTTATATAGGGGTTGATGAGGACAGGCAGTCTGTAGTTGATGATAAAATGCAAAGTTCTGAGTATTCTTATAGTGTTTAGCTAAATAATCATATACAACATGTATGGGTGGAAATATTCCTGTGGCCTGTGGCCAATCACGTCCCAAGAACACAATCTATGACTTTCTAAAGAGGGGGAATACAGGTCCTTTAGAGATAAAGATAGGAGAGTCAGCCATGAGCATTTCAGGAAGCCTGTTAGTTCAATGACATTTTAGTGTTATTTTTATTTAAATTTCCCAAAAGATTGTAGATAATATGGCCAGTCTTTTACTGATTTTTATGTGTGATTTTAGATTTATAAACTCCACTTATAAAAATGTCCTTTTCATTTCTATTTATCCCATTTACTAATTTGGCAGGTTCTCATGGAGTTATACATACTCTCACCACACAGCTCAGCAATTGGTACCCAGGTCAGCAATGTGAACAACAGACTGAGAAAGGGCTTGAAAGAAAGACGTTGGAGTGATGGTTTCTGTATCTTGATTGTGGTGATGAATACATTAATATATACAAGAATGTATAAACTTGTCAAAGCCTATAGAATTTACAATAAAAATTGTAGATTTTATTGTACATAAATTATATATCAATAAACTTTATTTTATAAAATGTTTTAAGAGTCAGCTAAAACATTTTTTTCTCTTTTTCCAATGATCAATAAAATATTGACTTTGTGAGTCCTGAAATAGGCATATTCTGGTTTAAGCTACATTTTCCCCAAGATAATTCTCTTACTCTTTAGAATCTTTTACCTTGGAACCTCATATAAAACATTAGGAAGAAAAAAATTGATGCCATTTTTGCAAGCCTAACTTTTGAATATTTTAAAGTGACTTGATTATAAAATGGTAAGTGTTATCAAAACATACTGTCACACAGATAATTTTAATATGCCATTTATAAACTGTTAGCTCTAAACCATGCAACCTTTTGCTATTTAGAAACTTTTTGGTTACATTAGAATCTATTCATTCTTTCATTTATATATTCAGCATATACTTTTTAAGTCCTTAGGCAGACATGGGGTCTTATATTTATGAAATGGACACTCTAATAGAAGACAGATATTAAGTTAATGCTATAATTAAAAGTTGTGATAGCTGCTGATAAAAAGTAAAGTGGTAAAAGAACATATTACATGACATGTTAATACAGTTTGAAAAGTTCTGCAGAAAAAGTGACTTTTAAGCTTAACCAAAAATAATATGCATGAATGGATAAACTGCTTTTTAGCACACAATGTGAACTAAAAATTGTGTCCATTTGGCCAAAAGATGACTTCTTTTGAGAACAGTGCATGCTGAATGTTTAAATAATTTGTATCTATTCTTACTCGAATAGACTGTTTAAAAATATTTTACTGAATTTTAAAATGGATCTTTCTTTGGTCTGAATTACACTTACTTTTGAGCATTTATACCATAGTTAGTGAAATTTTATAGGAACAATGACACCAAATTTCTATTTTGAAACCTCATTCTAAAAAACAGATGTTATAATGGCATTTTGAAAACTGATTATTTTATATTAATGGTAATACTTTATGCATACTTCATATCTGTTCCCTTTATAAAAGTAAAATATATTTTCATGGAAGCTTTTTGTAAAAAAATGCAACTGTTCATCGTGGTGTGACAGGAGTCTAGCTTGATTCAGTGTTGTTATCTTCGGGAAAATCTTGAGGGAGAGAAGCAGAAGATTTAGTATTAATTACTTTATCATATCACAAACATATGGTAACCCCATTATATAATTATCTTCATGACCCACATTATGTGTAAGGGTGAAGTCTTGGAAAAGAATCGGTTCAGCAGAGATTGGGTTTATTATGAGAATTTTATCAAAATGAAGCATTTCTTCTCATAATACCTTTTTTTTTAAATATCAGCAAAGCATACATATGCTAGTAAGTAAATTACAAGCAAGTAAATTGTGAACCAAATGTCAATATTCTGTTGTTTGAAAAAGTAAACTCTCCACGTCTGAAAAACTAAATTAAAATAATAAAGCCTAAACTTATATTTACATTATAGTTAAAGTTTGTGTGGAGTGAGAATGTTTCAGAATTATAAAAATATTTTTTATGTAATGATTTACAAAGATAACATGTACTAATATTAATCATGGTAAACTAGAATCTTTAATTTTCTAGTCTTCGTCCAGAATTTGTGTTTTTTAAGAAGTTCAGGATATTCTTGTATAGCATAGTGTCAACCACAAAGTAAGTGATAGGTAAACGTTTCTTCAATATATTTTCCTAGGAACTTCTTTGGAGGCTCATACTGATCAGCAAATATGCTTCTGAAGAATTACATTTAAATTTTAATAAATAAACAATGTAAATCAATCTTTCACTTGTTAGTCATCAGAATAAATTCTTCTCTAACTACTCCCTGGAAAGAGAGTTGAAGATAAGAGAATTGGAATAGCAAGATACATAGAAATAAAAATGTTTTAACATATCAGTATCCAATTTGTATTCACATCATATATCTCACTATTAACCAAGCAATACCAATAGTAATACACTTTAAAAGCTCCCATATTTCATGCTATCTCTCAATGAGTTTTCTTGAATCTCATCTAGATATTATTTTAAATGAATGTCATTGGAATGAAAATATAGGAGAGCTGAAGGGAGAAACTGTGTTTTAGGTTTGTCTTTGAAAACTAGTAGAAAAAAAATGGGAAAACACATATTTGAAGAATAGATTTGTAAATTATCATAAATTAAATAACTGTTTCCTAAATTCATCCTTTATAAATTTTTAAAATTCACAATATGGTACTCAGAAAGTCAAAGTCTTACAGGAGAGAACTATATCTATATCATTCTTCAGTAAATGATGCAATATTTTCAAATCTCTTTTATAGATTTACCCAAATATTACATACTTTAGCTTAAGTCCTATCCCTTTTTTGTCTTTAGAGGATATAAAAATGGAAAGGGGTCTATCAGAGGCCTTTTTGAAACCCACATTGTGTAGGGATAAATCCAGTGTCTGAGAGAAAGTGTATGTTGCCTTGAATCCTTCTCTAAATGTAATGTACTAAGCTCCATAGTACATTTCACACAGGTTTTCTCCTAGGAGCTTTTCTCCCTTGTATATACCTAATACCTCCTTAGTCTCCTCTTCTATTCTACTTCTCATTCATGCACTCAGACATTTTGAAAAATTTTGGAACTTTTATCCCTGATTAAGATAGGGTTATATATCCAGAGAAACATAACAAACTAGTAAACATATAGAAGTTATATATTACAATCATACCTCAAACACAAAGAAACTAGAACATAATTGCATTAGAACATAAATTGAATATCATGTTATCTCCATTAGCTTTTAAGATCCATCAATTATACCTATTATACACACTCATCTTAAATATACCTTGTTCAAAGTTCACACACCTATATTATTCCTAGTAAGAGCTCTAGAGAAAGTAAAATTAATTCATATATGTTTGAACATTCAAGACTGTCATTATTTCAAGCATTTTTTTCTGTACTTAAAGAAGCCATGCCTGGTTGGCATGGCTCAGTGGTTGAACACTGACCTGTGAATCAGGAGGTTGCTGGTTCCATTCCTAGTCAGGGCACATGCCAGGGTTGCGGGCTAAATTCCCAGTAGGGAGCATACAGGGGCAGCTGAACAATGATTCTCATCAATGATGTTTCTATCTCTCTCTTTCCCTTCATCACTGAAATCAAATAAAAATATATTTGAAAAAATAAGCCATATTCCTATGTACTTCAACAATGGAAAGAAAAATACAATTGCTCCAAATACGACACTTTGTTTTGTTAAGGTGGATAATTATCAATTCCAATGTTTCCTCATTCTCTAGCTGTTTGTTTTTTTAATCCCACAAGAACATTACTTAAACTTAATATTTTTAACTTGTTTCTCTAATAATATGTCAAAATTGGATATTGATAAAAGTCATAATTTTACCTTACAAAATAAATAATTTTGACCTACATGAAGCTGGTAGAAGATAATCAGGAATTACTAATTTTGTGCCTGGATTTTGTTGTATACTCTTTGCTCTGGGTATATTATTTGTTCAGTGTAAAGGAGCACCCAGGGACAAGAATCAGACTCCGTTGTCCTACTTTTTAAGTGTATAAATAATGAATCAAGGTGACAGGCATCTCATGGGGGAGTCTGTCTGCAGCACCTACTAATTATTCTTATACAAAACCTTTGCTGCTTAATTTACTCAATTCAATGTCAAGTGAGAGGGTGGAGAGGGTCTTAATCTCCTTTTAATTGCCGTGTAACACATTAGAATAATACGTATTGTCCACTTTGTAAGAATCTAAAAAAATGTACACTGCATAAAGGAATATTTTTTCTTTGCCCTCAGGATAAATGTTCTTAAATTATACAGGGACACACACCCGCACGCAGACTAACCAGTAACTGTGGAATAGTCTGACCTCTGAATTATATTTATCAAATATGACAACTGTTGTCCTCATAATTTGGAAAATTCTGAATAGCATCAGTTAGACAAAGATTCACATCTCTACTAAATCTTATCCATTATATTTGGCATGAAACCAGCTGCCATGTATGACTGATGCAACATAATTCTTAAAACTTTTAACTGCATGAGTGCAGTAACTGATATATAGTCTTCTCTTTTGTCAGCAAAGTTAGTAAGGAGTTTAACAGCTTTGAGTCTCTCAGAAATGCAGCCTTTTTCCCCATAAAACCTTGTCTCAATCAGTCAGTGCTTTTCAGGAAGTGTCCCAAATAAAATGGTAGATAGTGGGTATTAGTGTTTATGCATATTGGGATTTGGAGGAAGATGACTCATACATAACAGTGATGTGAGCTAATGAAAGTTACTTATCCCAAATCTGACTTAATTTCTGTATCTGTAAATAGGAATTTTCAAAAACAGCTTTTTTTATTGCATTGTAGCTAGAGTTTACATGTGAGAGGCCAGTTAAAGGTGCCAAAAGCAGGGTTAGAATACTGAATGCAGTTTTTCAATGACTATGATGTAGAGAAAAAGAGAACTATAAAACAGTCAATATAAAGAGATAGAAAAGGACAAATAAAAAGGAAAAATAATAGATCTCTACCAGAAGTTTCAAGAAATAAAAGGAGAATTCAAAACTAGACTAGAAATACACAAAGGCCAACAGGGATCTGAATAGGGGAAAATAAAGGGAAGGTGAGAACAGTATACTGAAAATCTATATAGAGAAGACAAAAGGATGACAGATACCTTGGAAAAATATCCCTATGAAGTAGAATCTATAATTCTAGAAAATGAAGTGAAAGCTGCCCTAAAAATATTGGGAAGAAATAAGCCACTAGAGGTAGATGGGATACCAATAGAATTATTCCAAGTCACAGAGATTGAATCTGTCGAAATCCTAACAAAAATACGTCAGAAAATATGAAAAATAAAACAATGTTCTACAGACAGGCAACATTCAATATACATCCCAATCTTCAAGGAAGAAGATAGCAAGGAGTGCAGTAACTATAGGACCTTTACTCTCTCTAATTCCCCACACAAGAAAAGTGGTGTTCAAAGTGAGGCAACAAAGGCTTCTACTTCTATCTTATATGGAGAAAGAAAGGCTGGGTGTTCAAGCTGGATTCAGAAAAGGAAGAGGCTCTCAAGATCTAATTCCAAACATTCACTGGGTACTAGAGAGTTACAAAGAATTCCAGAAAGAGGGTTAGTCTATGTTTTATATAATTGAGTAAAGCCTTTTACTGTGTGGATCATGGAAAGCTGTGGTTGCTTGGCATGAAGTGGCTGTGCCTCAGCACTTGATTGTCCCAATGTATAACCTGAACTGTGGACAGGAAGCCACTGTCAGGACAGAATAATGAGAAGCAATGATTTTCTACAGGCAGAATTATCAGAAAAGGGTTCATTTTATGTCACTATTTGTGTAATCTGTATGCAGAACACATTATACAAAAACGTGGGCTAGACTCAGAGGAAGGAGGAGTGAAAATTGGTGGAAGAAATAATGCAGATGACGCTACCATATTGTCAGAAAGCAGCGATGAGCTGAAACAATTTCAGATGAAAGTGAAAGAAGAAAGTGCAGGCTTGGTTCAGACATCAATCAAATAAAAAAGACTACAACCAAGAAATCGAGAGAAAGCTGAGATTCAGAAGGGCAGCAATAGAAGAATTAGGACAGATCATCAAGAGCAAGACTGTGTCAGCAGAGAGCAAGGCTAAAATCATTCTCACTGTTGCATTCCCAATTACTATGTACTGATGTTGGCCGGTGGAGAAGGCTGATAGAAAAAAAAAACATACAAAAAAAAACACAAAAAAAAACATTGATTCATTTCAATATGGTATTGGGGGAGAAATCTACAGAGGCCCAGGAAATCTAGCAGCAAATCAAGTATGAATCATTACTGAAGGCAAAAATTACAAAACTTCAGCTGTTCTATTTCGGACGCATTGTGAGAAGGCACGGTTCTTTGGAAAAGACAATAATGCTGGGGAAATAGAAGACAGCAGGAAAATAGAAAAAAATATATGAGATAGATTGACTCCCAAAAAGAAACCATAGACATGAGTCTACAGGAGCTGAGCAGAGCCGTAGACAGGATATCACTCATTCATAGGATAGCCAGGAGTCAGAGCTGACTCAACAGCATGGAATAGACATAACTGCAGTGAGCTTATATTAAGAATCATCCACCCAACACCATCATCAGGAAGTACCTGAGATAATGTAGGACATCTATTTAAAGGATAGTTATAATTTACTCTTTAATTTTATATATAGTCATCATCCAGCTATTTTGAAAATCTCTTTGTTGATATATGATTGTTTTTCATAAATTTCTTCTTTTCCTTTACATCATATTTATTTTTCTGTTTAAAAATTACTTTTAAATGCAAGATTGATTAATATGATGCATATTTATTATGCACATTTTATTTATTTTTTAAAAATATTTTTTATTGATTTCAGAGAGGAAAGGGAGAGGGAAAAAGAGATAGAAGCATCAATGATGAGAGAGTATCACTGATTGGCTGCCTCCTGCACGTCCCCCATTGGGGATTGAGTCTGCAACCAGGGCATGCACCCCTTGATGGAATCGAACCTGGGACCCTTTACTCCACAGGCTGATGCTCTATACACTGAGCCAAACCAGCTAGGGCTATTATGCACGTTTTATATAACACTTTTCTTTGTAGACTTTCTGGGTAAAGTGAGAATAAGGTAGATGAGGTTTGTGCTTTGACAATAACATTGTACATATTCAACAAAAACTTCTAAGTTTTCAATTGTGCATTATAAAAGCTATTTGTTACCTATGAAAAATAATTTAAACGTATGACCCACTATTTGAACAGATTATAATATTAATTACATAACAGAATACAGATAGTGCAATGATGATTAATTCTTATAAATTAACATAACTCAATTTATTTCTTTACTAGAAGACCAGTGCATGAAATTCATGCACGGGGAGGAGAGTAGGGTCCCTCAGCCCACCTGCACCCTCTCGCAATCCAGGACTTCTGAAGGATCAGGCCTGAACCTGCAGTCGGGCATCCCTCTCGCAATTCAGGGCCGCTGGCTCCTACCGTTCACCTGCCTGCCTGCTCCATCACCCCTAACCACTATGCCTGCCTGCCTGATTACCCCTAACTGCTTGCCTGCCTGATTGCCCCTAACCACCCTGCCAGATCACCTCTAACTGCTTGCTTGCCTGCCTGATTGCCCCTAACTGATTCTGCCTCGGCCCCTGCTGTGGCAGCTTCATCTGGAAGGACATCCAGAATGACGTTCAGAAGGTCATTCAGCTGTCTGGTCTAAATTAGCATATTATGCTTTTATTATTATAGATTTTTCATCACCTTCATAAGGCTTCAAATCGAATAAGGTAAAAGGAGAAAAATTAAGGTGAAGACAAATAAGGAACACCTTTGTCTTTCACATCCCTGGTAACTTATGTTGCTTTTAGTACTTTTTAGGTTTTTAAACTGTTTTTAGTTGATATCATTCAAGTCAGAATTTTAAGAGTTACCTCTTTTTTTTAAATATACTTTTACTGATTTCAGAGAGTAAGGGAGAGGGAGAGAGAGATAGAAACATCAATGATGAGAGAATCATTAATTGGCTGCCTCCTGTACTCCCCACACTGGGGATCTAGCCCCAAACCCGGGCATGTGCCCCAACCAGAATCAAACTGTGACCTCCTGGTTCATAGGTTGACACTCAACCACTGAGCTACACTGCCCAGGCAACAGTTACTTCTTATGGTTATAAACAGTGCATGTGAAATTTAATTCATTACAATTTGAAATTTTAAGAACAAATGTATTGTTAACAGTTATTGCTCTTTAGTCTTAAGAAATAACATAGTTGGGCTTGAGATTTCTAGCTTCATTATTTTCTATGTTTATATTGAAAAAGAAGATGGATGCATTAATATATATTTGATATTTTTCTCTCACAAGCACAAAGGAGATATTTTAACACAGTTCTTTTTCTATCTGACCTGCATTAATGTTGTTTACTATGATAAATTAAGTGCTTATAAAAGAACACACAGATATACTTATATATCAAGAATTATTAAATGGAATCTCTTACATTTTGGAAACATTATAGAACTGCTTAAATACATAGAATAAGATCATTAAAGGTGATTAAAAAAGATAATGTAACCAGTAGTGAGGGGTTTAGTTTTGAATTCTCCTGCCATTTTATGACTTATAAGACTTGAAACTTTAACTTTCTATTTTGAAAAGTGGGTCACAAATAAACCTAATTTGCTTGAGTGTTGTAAAAATAAATGTAGCCAATGTATAAAGCTATTAATTTAGCATCTGGCTCAGAGTAAATATTCAATAAATAGGGATTAAAACCAAACAATAATTATTAAGAGATACTAATTATGTGTTCATAAGGATGCATAGTCAAAATAACTCAATTAAGTTGAATAAAGTTAATTGAAAGTTGCTCTTTTGAAAAACAGATCCCATTATCCAAGAAATTGATTTTTATGTTCTTGTCATAACCTCTAAAACATAACATTTACCCAAATATATTATTTAAGTTATGATGAAATGATTTGTTTTATCTGATCTGGAATTTAATTAAAATGTAACATTGAATACGAAATACTAAAATCAGAATATATATTATAAAATCAAAATATTACTTTTTTAATTTTTAAAATTATTTTTCTGGTTTTCTTCATTTCATGTAAATAGATATATTTAAAATTGTTCATATCATTGGGTAAATAACTCAGTTACATTTTCAAAGTATTATTATTGTTAGTAATTTCTACCATGGAAAGTCAGATCTAAAATTCTAAGTAATTTTGCTTAACTATACAAACACAACTTAAAAATAAACCAGTAATAAATTGCTTATTAATTTTTTGTTGATTAATGTACTTTTGTGTTGATGTCTCTCTCTCCTAAAATATATATCTGTTATAGAGAATATTTACATATAGAAAAATTTTAAAAATACATAGCTTCATTGAAGAATACTAGTTAGCACATGCTAACATATAAAACAATGAACGTCCTTTAACAAGGTGAACACTAATGAGATATCTAGTGAAACTAATTTCATCAAAAGTCTGATGAAACTTTACAACAATCTATTTAAGAAGTTGGATGTAATTGGGAATGAAAGGTTAGTTTCCATTCTTCCTCCCTCCTCCTGTCTCCCTTGAAGAAAGGAAAAAACAAATGAATAAACAAAAGTCTTACAAAGTGTTTTAGCAGATTGTTGATCGTCTATGAATCTAGAATGTATGGCTTTATGAAGCAATTAAAAACATCAGTACCACCTATGCAATTATCAGATTATAAATTGGAGATATTCATAATCAAAATATCTCACTTTGTGTAAAGGATGTATCATCAAACTTGATTAGATGCATTTTAAAGTAACAGTAAGGACCCAAGGAGTTGTCCCATAATTGCCTGTATCCTTTAAATTATTAATAAAGTTGGATACTATTGAAGATTTCTATTATTCTTGTTCATGTTCTTTGATAATCAAACACTTATCTCAGTGATTAATAAAAAATGTCTTCTTTTACAATTTGCAAGATACTATAAAACAATGGTAAAGAAACATGAAAGAGATATATTTTTCAAATAAAAAATTAGCAAGCTTGGAATGAAAATAGAGCCCTGGAAATTAAAACTCCATGATAAGATAAACTCTTCTGTACCTAAAATTGAAAAGGGAATTGTGAGTTGGAAGATGATACCCAAGTATTCACAAAGACCATAAGATAAAGAGAAACATAATTTATAATAAACACAGAATTTGGTCTGAGGCATATAAGATAGATTCCGAAGCTGCATTACATATCTAAAAGAAAGTGTAGAAGGAAGTAATTGAGAGCTTGGACTAGATTCAATTTACAATCTTCAGAACTGAAATAAAAAGACCAAGGTAGTCCCAGTCGTCATCTATAATACATGCAGAAGGCAAGGGCTTCATCTTCACTGTCCTAGAGAAAAATAAGTGTCTGCCCAGAATTTATTTCCAAGTGAGACAAACATTTTAAAGAGATTGAGGTAAGAGAAACATAATTTAATGTCCTGATGGCAATATTAATTTTTTATTTTCAAAATATCTTGGGAAATATCTTAATCATATTCCAAATCCTTTAGTGCTCAAGAAAATTCTTAGGAGAAATTAGTTTATCTTTCATTTTTATTCAAGGACGGTAACTGAAGGGCTAGACATAAAATACAAATGATAACAACAATGATGATAACCATAATTAAATAATAAATATTGATTTCTACTATATAGCTCACATACTTGAAATATGTTGATTACTCTAAATTGAATTCTATCAATATAAACACTTATAGATCTCATATAGATATCATTAATAAACATGATAAGAAGGAATTATTGCTTGCTTCTTTATCCATCTTAAGGCATAAAATATGTTTTGACAGATACATTACAGAAAGTATGGTTCATTTATCACATATTGGCTGGCATACCCTTAACTACTAAATTTTATTCGTATACCTACAAATAAATGTTCTAACAGAAAAAATCTACAATAATAAAAAGACTACCAAATAGATTAAGAATGTAATCATTTAAGAGTTATATTAAAGTATATCACAGAGGAGTCTGAAAGATTAGGGAAGATTTCAGAGATTACCTTTTCTAGTTGGATCTGGATTGAGTTTGTATCTACAAGGACAACAAATTCAAGTCTGCCTAGGTCAACATGTTCTTGGCAAAGTAATCTATATGCAAAAAAAAAAAAAAAAAAAAAAGGTAGATAAGTGTGAAAGGATAACACTTATTTCTGTATGGCCAGGTCAGTATAATTTGATTAATGAGAGACTGAGCCTCATATTTAAAATGATTAGCTCTATAATTTTAGAAACATTGGGACCTTAGTTCTTAAACTAAGTAATTAAATAAAATAGATTTTACAAGACCAAACGATGGTTTTACTGATTGCAGATACCCTGTAAGTTGGCTATACTTATTGTCTGTTCACTCACATATTGCCTATTTGTCAAGAACGTTTCAATTTTGAGGAAAAAATATATAGGGAGTATTTTTGGCCAAAATAAAGTCACATTAAAAAAAAAACGGAAAGATATAATAGTTTGGAAATATTAACTTAATTTTAAAGCTCTTATAGTTGTAAATCTTTTGCAAGGTTATTGATTTTGAAGGACAACCTGAAATTATAAAATCCTCAAACACCTATCTTGAGCCATAAAAGAATCTCAGGGAGCCAAGTTTTCAAAGTGTTTTTCACACAGTTAATACCAAAAGACAGATTACATAGCACTTATTAACTTATCTATGCATAGAAACACATTGATACAAATGTGGATAATAATTCTGAGCCTGAATCTGTGGGTGCAATACAATTCACCCTTAAATGTTAGTCTCCATGATGAAAATACCACCATAATGTAAAAAAAAAAAAAAAAAAAAAAAAAGCAATGCATTTAATTCAAAGTCACACTCAAACCTTAACAAATTGTCAGAGAGAACCCACTATACCTACAATGGAGTAGAATATAGGGATTTCAATGGTGAATCATCATAGCATGTTCATATTACAGGGAGCATGTTGAGGACTTTGTTTTATAAAACAGGTGGGAGCACAAGCATTTACATTGCAAAACACTCACTGAGGAGAAAATAATTTTTTATTTTTATTTTTTTTTATTTTATTGATTTTTTACAGAGAGGAAGAGAGAGGGATAGAGAGTTAGAAACATCGATGAGAGAGAAACATCGATCAGCTGCCTCTTGCACACCCCCTACTGGGGATGTGCCCACAACCAAGGTACATGCCCTTGACCGGAATCGAACCTGGGACCCTTGAGTCTGCAGGCTGACGCTCTATCCACTGAGCCAAACCGGTTTTGGCGAGAAAATAATTTTGAACTTCATACACCAATGGCAGACTAACTCCACTAAGGCTGTATCAATATAAGTCCACAGTGGAAGAAAAAGCGAGAGACCCTATTGTCCAGGGTAAGTTGATGACAATCTTTTGAGATTACAAAAAAAAAATGTAATTTAAAAATTGATATGGTAATGAATGTTGCCAAAATTTCTGTTTGGGTCCGAGTTCACTATCTGACAAAATAAAAGAATGAGTTCATGAACAAAGACAGAAAGCAGAAACAAAATTTAGTGAGAGATAGGTGGACTCCCCCAGGGAGAGAGTAGCAGGGAGGGGGCACAAGTGGGTTGCCAGTGAAGCTTCTTTGCCTCAAGTTCCAAAACCCCAAGCCCTTTAAGCTACCTGTGTTGTTCTGATGCTGGACATGTGCTTCTTTTTTGCTGCCTTTCTTCCCTCTTCCTCTAAATTCTGTTTTCTTGAGATGCCCTCCCCATTGCCCTGCCAAACATATGCACACACACTGAGCATTAGCAGGTATTTTCTCAGTCTCTCTTTAGTAACAAAGATGGGCTAACACAATTCTGGATAACACAAGATGGAGCATCAAACATTTCTCTCAATAAAACTCAATTCCTACATTTGAGTACATAAAGTATCAGTCCCCAAACTTGTCAAAGATTTTATTTTTTCTTTTATGGAAATATGTAACTATACCTGTTGAATCAATTTTATAGATATATGTGGACAAAAACATATTATAGACATATATACACAAACTAGAGGCTCAGTGCACGAAATTTGTGCATAAGGGGGGATGTGTCCCTCAACCCAGCCTGCACCCTCTCCAAACTGGGACCCTTCAAGGGATGTCCGACTGCCCGTTTAGGCCTGGTCCCACCTAAATGGGCAGTTGGACATCCTTCTCAGAATCCAGAACTGCTGGCTCCCAACTGCTCACCTGCCTGCCTTCCTGATTGCCCCTAACCACTTCTGTCTGCCAAGCTGATCACCCCGTAACCATTCCCCTGCCAGCCTGATTGATGCCTAACTGCTCCCCCTGCCAGCCTGATTGCCTCTAACTGCACTCCCCTGCAGGCCTGGTCCCCCCAACTGCCCTTCCCTGCAGGCCTGGTCGCCCCCAACTTCCCTCCACTACCAGCCTTGTTACCCCTAACTACTCTCCCCTGAAGGCCTGGTCACCCCTAACTGCCCTCCCCTGCAGGCTTGATCGCCCCCAACTGCCCTCCCTTGCAGGCCTGGTCCCTCCCAACTGCCCTCCCCTGCTGGCCATCTTGTGATGGCCATCATGTGGTGGCCATCTTGTGTCCACATGGGGGCAGCCATCTTGTGTGTTGGAGTGATGGTCAATTTGCATATTACTCTTTTATTAGATAGAAGGATACTGTATATATATATATATATATATATATATACATATATATATATATATACATATATATATATATATGTCTAAAATTAACATAACCTCAATTTAAGTCAATTTCACTAAAATTGTTTTTGTTTGATTTACAAAAGTCAATGATATAACAAGAAAGTCATTTGAGACTAAGGCTATCACTTTTTAGTTATAATTTATAATTCAGTGTAAGCAGTAAAATTTTAATTGCCCTTTGAGTACTGTGAAATTGCCTGATATAACTTGGCAATCCTGTTAGTTCATTGCCCAATTAACTGGATAATACATTTTGTGCCCAGAAATCCCCAGGCGAAATTCTATGTGATACATACTCTGAGGTTTGATGATTGTATATTTAAGTGTGTTTGACTAACTCTCAATTTCTAAGTTGGAATTTATATATTTGTATCATTAGTTGACTCTAGGCTAACAATAAAGAATTCAAATTTTGGATATAAAACAAAAATTCTGGAAATGTTAATACCAAAATATGTCTGTTATTAATTTCCCGTTTGTAAGGCTTGCATGATAAAGGGCAGAGCTTTCTTTTAAGGCTTTATCTATATGAATATTTTGCCTAATATATTAGAGACTCTAATTAGGCTTATCCCATCAATATGCATGTGCTGTTTAAGATTGTATACACTCAAAATTGTGATGTTTTTGAAATGTAATCAAACAATCTTTCATTTTCTACTCTTTTTTTTTTCTATTCTTATTCTACACTCATGTATTTGGAATTTGTTATTTTATTCTTTGTTATTAATCTAATATACCTTACCAAAGAATAACTTTGGCATACTTTTCTTCTTAACTCTTAGTAGAGACTAAGATGACCTTCATGTTTTCTCAGTTTGACTAAACTTTACACAAGCTTTTTCCTCACTCCAAGCCTCTGCACTCTTTTTCCTTAGGAGCATCTACTTTCGAAAACTTGTAGTGCACAATTTTTCTCTGTCCCATTGAATTGTCAATCCTTTCCAAGCCTCTTGCCAGTTTTATAACCTAGAAATATCTTTCTTAGGACCTGGGAGATACTATTTTGAAACATAATTACTGATATGGATAAAGGCACTATCTCCCAGTCCCTATGGGGGAGTAGAAGTCTAAATTTAACAAATGACAGCAAACACAGATTTCCTAGTCTAATAATGTCCATTAGCTCATCCTGTTACAGAATTAACTAGGCAACCAAAGAATACACAAGAGTACTGTTGACACAGGAAAAACCCATTTATTTTCAGATGTTTTGCATGTATTAGCACAGTGACTCAGGGGAGACTGTTTCTCTCTAAATCCTGAGCAAGCCAATATGGAGGAAGATTTCCCTTTACACCCTTTGGTTTCTTTGTCTCCCAAATATGGGATGGGACTTCCGGACATTTCGTGGGCTTTGCCAGGTGTTGGGATGGGGGCCATGGGACCACACCTAAAGGCCTAGCCTGGTGCCAGCACTGAAAACCCTAACAACCCCCTCTGGGGTTTGTTCAGGGGTACCCTTTAAGACAGGAATAAAAGGGATAAAGAGAATAAAACGGGACAAATAAAAACTTATTGTCCTTAGCAGATATCTTGCAGAAAGCTTGCAGCCTTGAGCACAGCATAGGTCAGATAACCAGAAGACAGCTGGCATGGGAAGAACCAAGGATGGACCAGACCCTTACGTCAGCAGAGCGGCTTGCAGCCAGCAAAAAAGAATAAAAACCTGTCTCTCCCGGATTGCTTTGCTGATTCCTTTTTCGGTCTCAGCCCACCTGCACCCTGGTGGTTGGAATAAAATCTTTCTGATACATTATGGCCTCTGTAAAATGGGAGTAGTACTTAGGTAAACTGGTCTTGCAAGACCAGATTATTAAAGGGCCAGTGACTAGACTATAGGCTAACAAGAATGTGCATTAAGTTACTGGCACAGATTCAGATTGCTAGCCCCCCAAAAATGTCTCATTTCCCCCATCAATCCCAGCTTTAAAAACCCCTCGTATACCATGGAATATTATTTCATCATAAAAAGAAGGAAATCTAATTTGTGACAACATAGAGAAACCTGAAGAACGTTATGCTAAATGAAATGAGCCAAAACACAGAAGCCTAGTACTTCATGATTTCACTTTTATATAGTGTCTAAAAAAGTCAAACTCATTGAAGCAGAGAATAGAAGAGTGGTTGTCAGGTGCTGAGGGTTTGAGGAAATGGGGACTTGCTTGCATAAGGCACACCCTTTCAGTTATAAGATTAATAATTTCAGAAGATTTAATATACAGCATGGTGATTACAGTTAATAACACTGTATTGTACACCTGAAATTTGCTAAGAGAGTAAATCTTAATTATCCTAAAAAATAAATAAATAGTAACTGTGTGAAGTGATGGAAAAGTTAATTAGCACAACTGAAGTAATCATTTCACAATGTATACATATATCAAATCATCA
Organism: Ia io; assembly: GCA_025583905.1. Classification (NCBI taxonomy): domain Eukaryota; kingdom Metazoa; phylum Chordata; class Mammalia; order Chiroptera; family Vespertilionidae; genus Ia; species Ia io. Next base: position 36,262,554 of record JAJQQW010000003.1, read on the forward strand.
CTTTGTACACTATATATATATGTGTGTGTGTGTGTGTGTGTGTGTATATATATACATATATATGTACACATATATATATATGTATATGTATATATATATATATATATATATATGTTTTGACAGTAATACTTCAGTAAAGCTAGATAATCTCCCCAACTTTTGTTTCAGCACAGTTGAATTCAGTTTTTCTCCTCTATTGCAATAGTTTGAGTATTTTGGAATACAATCTCCCTTGCCTATTTAACTTGCCTGCCTATCAACTCCCTATGAAAATTTTCTTTGGCACTACTTTTATTCAGCTATTTTCAGATATTCATCCTTGACAGGTGTATACCATTAAAAGGCAGCAGAAATTTCAACATCATGCTTAGAAGGGGTATGACCCACCACTATAAAAAATTAGGCATGTACACTGTTGATATACTGGTTTAATTATATGGTTCTCAGAAAAGAAATTTGTGATTTCCTTGCTAACAAAGGTAATAAAATAACTCTTTAAACACGCACACACATATATATGCACATACATTTGGTTTAAGAATCAACACGGGCTTATAATTAATATTTGAAAGATCATTTAAAGTTGCTGTTATTTATTTAATCAAATTTTAATATAATTGTCTTCAATGATCTTGATGGTGTTAATCTTTTTTAAAAATCTCAGATTCTTAAAATTTTAGTAAACTACCAAAATAATCCCAAATATCTCAATTTCAAACTCACCTCCTATTTTTAAAGGTAATAAGCTCTTGCCACATAAATAAAAGACTTTAGAATTACTTATATATATATATACATTTTCACCTGACTGTTCAAAGTCAAATTTGAAATACATACAAATATTAATAAATATAAAAGAATCTCTACAAAGACCTACAGTCTAAAGCCAGCTGGTCATCCTTGTCACTGTATTTTCTAATTTTGATATATAAGCAAACATTTTGTTTATCTTTGTCATAAGTTTAAATTTTAATTTTAGGCAAACATTTTATTTAATCTTTGCCATAAATTTTAATGTTATAAAAGAAACACATGACTATAGATACAAACATGACCCACACTCTCAATCTTTGTTTTTCTAATGTTTACCTATCAGAACTTGGTGTTACTCTTCCTCCAAATCTATTCAATAATAATCTCACCAAATACCCAAATGAATAGGCACAAGATTACTGTGAAACATATGCTTCCAGAGATCAGAGTGCTAATGGGTTTAGAGATTATTCCTCCTCATCACTCACTGAAAAATCATTCTATCTAATAAAAGAGTAATATGCAAATTGACCATCACTCCAACACATAAGATAGCTGCCCCCATGTGGTCAAAGATGGCTGCCCCCATGTGGACACAAGATGGCCACCACAAGATGGCCAGCAGGGGAGGGCAGTTGGGGGCGATCAAGCCTGCAGGGGAGGGCAGTTAGGGATGACCAGGCCAGCAGAGGAGGAAAGTTGGTGGCAACCGGGCCTGCAGGGAAGGACAGTTGGGGGGATCCAGGCATGCAAGGGAGAGCAGTTGGAGGGCACCAAGCCTTCAGGGGAGGGCAGCTAAGGGATGACCAGGCCAGCAGGGAGGGCAGTTAGGGATGACCAGGCTGGCAGAGGAGGGCAGTTGGGGGAGACCAGGTCTGCAGGGGAGGGAAGTTTTGGGGGACCAGTCCTGCAGGGGAGGACAGTTGTGGGGGACCCAGGCCTGCAGGGGAGAGCAGTTGTGGGGGACCAGGCCTCAGGCGAAGGCAGTTGTGGGTGATCAGGCCAGCAGTTGAGGGCAGTTGGGAGGGACCAGGCTTGCAAGGGAGGGCAGTTGGGGTTGATCAAGCCTGCAGGTGAAGGCAGTTAGGGGTGACCAGGCTGGCAGAGGAGGGAAGTTGGAGGCAACCGGGACTGCAGGGAAGGGCAGTTGGGGGGGACCCAGACCTGCAGGGGAGAGCAGTTGGGGGGGGACCAGGCCTGCAGGAGAGTGCAGTTAGCGGTGACCAGGCCTGCAGGGGAGGGCAGTTAGGGGCAATCGGGCTGGCAGGGTAGTGGTTAGGGCAGTGATGGGCAACCATTTGAGCTTGGTGTGTCAAACTTCACCAAAAAACTGAGCATAATTCAGGTAGTGTGTCACTTTGAGGAAAAAACATTATTTCGTGATATTTATAGTTTAAATAACATAAATGTATAATTGTTATATATAATTGTATTTAATAAACCAAAAACTAAATATTTAACTTACCTGCTTAGTGACTTCTTTGTTCATCCGTCAGTCAGTTTCTTTTGTAGGTCTTGACATTATTTAGCTTGTGTGGGGTGCCATGAACTAAGATAAGTGACGGGGAGGGGGAATTCTTGAACTAACCTGCCTATTAGTGACTTTTTTGTTGCTGAATTGCATTGGCTAAATCTTCAATTGAAGGTTGGTATTTTGTACACTTCATGCCCAAGCAAGCGCTACTAACTTCATCTGTCAATCTGTTTCTTTTGTTGGTTTTGATATTATTTAATGCTGAGAATAAGGCCTCACAAAAGTATGTAGAGGGAAAAATTGTGAGTAAAGCCATTGCTATATTTTTCAGGGTGCTGAAAGTGTCTGGTAGTCGGTTCCAGGCACTCCAAATATCCTGTTCGTAGTGGCACTCCTCTTGATTCTCCAAGCGGCACCTTTCCAGATTCTCAAGCTTTGACCTCAAGTCAACAAACACCTGAGCCCGGATACTGTCTTGAAATTCTGCAAGTTGCATCTCCAAATCATCAATTTGCATCTATTGGAAACCATTTAATTCCAAACTACTGTAGACTACTACATCAGGATACTTAATTATTTTCATGGTCTGTTCTAGACTTCTAAATTGACTAAATCTATCACTAAACTGGTCAAGTAACGAGTCTAAAACATGCTGGTTCTTCATATGCAAGAGTTCCATTTCATTTTGTACAGCTGCACTGGCCTTCTCTAAATACTTTGTTACTCGAGGAAAATACTTATAAGTTTTAGTTTCTACATCTCGCTTGAAAATTTTAACTTTACTTTCAAAAGCTTTTATGTATCCAAGCATAACGTCAATGCTTTTGCCAAAACCTTGTAACTTTAAGTTCAGTTCATTAATATGAACAGAGAGATCTGTAAAAAACATCAGGGTGTTGACCCACTTATCATCATTAAGCTGAGGAAAGTTTCCCAGATCCTTATCATCAAGAAATACCTCAATTTCTTCAAAGCACTCCACAAAGCGCTCAAGAACTTTGCCTCAGCTCAGCCATCTTACATTATTGTACATCAGCAGTCCACTGTAGGTGGAATCAACCTCCAGTAAAAGTGCCAAAAATTCTCGCTTGTGAAGGGGGCGAGCAGCTATTAAATTAACTATTTTTATAACTGACATTAAGTCGTTTAAGTCGGTGAGTCCTGCCTTGGCACATAAAGCCTCCTGATGGATAATACAATGAAAAGGCACAATCGGATGTCCAATAGCTTCTATAAACAATTTGACAAATCCGACTTTTTTCCCCACCATATTTGGTGCCCCATCTGTCGTCACTGACACAACTTTAGAGATATCCATGCTTAGGTCACGAAATGTTTGTATAACAACCTTACATATTTCACTTCCTGATTTACTTGTTGACACTGATACTAACTTTATCAACTCTTCTCTCATTGTGAGACCATCAGAATATCGACCAATAATGGCCAACTGATCATGTGATGTGACATCAGTAGTTTCATCAAGAGAGATCGAAAAATATTTACACTTCCTTATGTCTCTCTTTAATTGATGTTGTACGTTTGTGTTCAGTCTCATTATTCGGTCTTTTATGATATTTCTACTGAGTGGTAACTCAGATATTCTCTTGATAATTGCATCTTTATTCTGCATATCGTGAAATAGAACTGGTGCGCATCTTAGGAGAGTTTCTTTAATAAATTCTCCCTCACTGAGCGCTTTTCCATGCTGAGCTATAGAGTGAGCAATGCTCAAACTTGCAGATGTTAAATTTGTAGAGCCTTTCATAAATTTAAGGATGGAATTAGATTGGCTCTTATAAAGGTGTAGCTGCCTGGAAATGTATTCCTTCCTTTCATCCTCACTTTTTTCCAAGAGCTGGGAATGATTAGTTTCAAAATGTCTATTTATATTCCACTTTATGCTTACTACCGTTTCAGTACATAGAACGCAAAATGATCTGCCATTTTTTTCTATGAAGCCATACATCTCGGTCCATGTCTCTTGAAAGGGTTGGCCACTGCTACTACCACTTCCTTTACTTAACCTTAGTTGTTTTTTTTTATTTTGGGGGTTCTCCATCAGGGGGGCAGTGACAGAAGATAGAATTATAGATAGCTTGTTAGGCCTGCAGGCAATTAGGGGTTAACTAGCCTAACTAACCACAAAATGGTGCATATAACTGTCTTTTAGAAAAGGGCAGGGTTAATAAGCAGAAATAGGGGTTAATAAGGATGCACAACAGTAATAGTGGTGAAATGGAGTCTGCACTATGGAGCAAGATGGTGTTCCTTATGTGAATTAAAATGGCTGCTGCTATTTCTAATGGTGGGAAACAGCACCCATAGCATGCCACAAACCCTCGCCTCTCCTAGCCTCCCCCTCTTATCTCAGTAATGATGGATTAGAAATCCATGACACCCCAGAATAGTAGATAATGGTTGCTGTGGTTAACTGTTATTTGGTTACTGGTAATGGCAGGGCCCCAGAGATGCGTCCCCCGCTGTGTTCCGCCACTCCCTTCTCTGCCTGCAGAAGTGAGGGCAAAGATCCCGGCTTAACTGGAAGTCCCAGAACTAGATGCTCTGTGCCGGACTTCTGTTGTTTTGGCCTACAGACCTCCGGCACAGAGTGTCTAATAGGGGAGGATGAAACATTTCCGACTAGAGTCTTGGAGCAAGACTCTAGTCGTAAATGTTTCATCCTCAGGAGCAGCAAATGTTTCATCCTCGGCATGTGGCTGCCTCAGCGGCCATGTGTCATCAGAAATGGCTACGCGTGTCAGTGCTGACACGTGTGTCATAGGTTCGCCATCACTGGGTTAGGGGTGACCAGGCTGGCAGGCAGAAGCAGTTAGGGGCAATCAGGAAGGCAGGCAGGTGAGCAATTGGGAGCCAGTAGTCCTGGATTGTAAGAGGGATGTCCATCTGCCCGTTTAGGCCCGATCCAACTAGGATCGGGCCTAAACAGGCAACCGGACATCCCTCGAGGGGTCCCAGATTGGAGAGGGTGCAGGCTGGGCTGAGGGATACACACCCCCATGCACAAAATTCGTGCACGGGGCCTCTAGTCTATACTAATAAAAGGGTAATATGCTAATTAGACTGGGAGACCTTCCCGGACATCCTTCCAGACAAAGTCATGGTGGCTGAGCTGAGGCAGAGGTGGTTAGGGGTGATCAGGCCAGGAGGGGGGGGCAGTTGGGGGCAAGCAGGCTGGCAGGTGGGGCCAGTTAGGGGTGAGCAGGCCGGCGGGGGTGGGGAGCAGTTGGGGGTGAGCAGGCCAGCAGTGAGTGGCAGTTGGGGGCGATAAGGCTAGCAGGGGGGGGCAGTTGGGGGCAATCAGACTGACAAAGGGGAGCAGTTGGGGGCAAGAAGGCTGGTGAGCGGGGCAGATGGGGACGAGCAGGCCAGCAGGCAGAGTGGTTAGGGGCAATCAGGCAGGCAGGGAGGCGAACAGTTAGGAGCCAGCAGTCCTGGATTGTGAGAGGGATGTTCGACTGCCAGTTTAGGCCCTATCCCACAGGGATTGGGTCTAAACCGGCAGTCGGACATCTCCCGAGGGGTCCCAGATTGGAGAGGGTGCAGGCCAGGCTGAGGGACACCCCCTCCCCCATGCACAAATTTCATGCACCAGGCCACTAGTACATATGAATAAAAATGAGACAAATTCAAAAATAGTAACAGTCAAGCAAAACAGCCACTGTAGTATTATGTAAATTTAAGCTTTCTGTGTAACCAAAGTAAGAAAAATGTGATAATACCACAAAAAGGAATTATGTGGGTTTTGCTTCATGGATTAATTGCATAAAAAGTTATATTAAAGGAATTTTTTTCTTATCTATGTTCTACACTAAAGAATAGATAGAGATTAAATCATTTGCTAAATATAAATAGTAAACCTCAACTTTGAGCACTTTGAGGAAATTACACTGTGAAGCAGGAGATGGAAAAAGACCTTTAAAAAAGCCCCTAATATCAAATCATCTATCACAAAAAGTCATTTTGTGTATAGAAAAAAGAGAATGTCTCTTTTAATTACTTAAAGATTTTGCCACTAGCCAAACCAAGTTTTATTTCCTGGAGCCAGAATTGCAGAGAGAAAGCAGATTTCAATTTTCATTAGTTCAGCAAACATTACCTTATTTTTTATGTATAGTTTTTAGGTCTTTTGATTTGTGTAAGTAACTGCATATTTGTTTAGGTAGCTGAATTTAATTTGAAAGCTGGTGGACAGTATTTTACAATTTATGGAAAGATAGTACTGAAGGAAATGGTACGCAGCAACTAGGTACCATTTTTCCCTCCAGTATGTGCAAGAACTCGGAATGGATCAATTACATGAAATGTAAGTCAATGTTTTAAATCACATATTCAAAAAAAAAAGCACATTAAAATATTATTTATTTGAAAAAATACAATACTGATTTTAATATTATGATTTTGCACATGTATGTATAAAAATTCTATAAACTAAGAAGGCTATTTAAGAGTAATTACTTGGAACATTGCTAATCTGCCAAATTGGAACCTCTCTCCAACAAGAAGCTCTATTTTAAGTTTTTGTGTGTATCCATTGTGCTTGGCTTCTTTTACATTTGTAAAAAATAAAGATTTCTGCAGCATCTTATATAGTCTTACATATTAAGTCCTCCTATCTAATAAAAAGGTAATATGCAAATTAACCATCATTCCGTCACAAATATGGTGGTACCCATAGCCACAAGACAGCGGTGCCCAGTCCTATCAGCCCTGCCAGAGTACCCCAGTCCCGGGAGGGTGCGGCTGCTGAGAGCGGGCAGCGTGAGCGGCCTGGTGAAATGCTTGCTTTGTCACTGTGGCGACGAGGCAAGCATTCCACCCGGGCCGCGGAGGGCCTCTGGGCAGCGAAGAGACTCTGGGCAGTGGACACAGAGCAGCCGGGCCCCACAGAGAGCTACTGGTGCATGGATTTGTGTAAAAGGCTACTAGTAATATATATACATAGAGTTTCCTCAGATGCCCAATACCTTTAATATAAGGTCACATCCTCTTGATTTTAGAACAGAAATGCTTTTGAAGCACCTTTTCTCTTTCAAATTGTTACAAATGATCAATTATTTCTCCACTTTATTTATAAAGAAGTTACAATAGGATTATAAAAATACTATTTCTATCACATTATTTATTGAAGAACCTTCAATTATTTAACACCCTACAACTTCATAATTAGGGAGTACAACATAAATAGATAGATATTTGTAATCAAAAGAACAATGGATTTTAAATTCTTGATTGAGATTTTGGCTTTGCCCTTTATAATCTACTAGAGGCTCGGTGCACGAAAACTCATGCACTGGTGGGGAGGGGTCCCTCAGCCTGGCCTACCCCTTCTCACAGTCTAGGAGCCCTCAGGGGGTGTCATACTGATGGCTTAGGCCTGTTCCTCTGTGGGAGGCAACTGGGCCAATCAGGGGAAGGAGCCACCCCCATCACCTCACTGCTGCTGCCACTGCCGGCTACCATGGCTGCTGGCTCTTGGCCCTTGCTTCTTAGCGCTGGTGCCACCTCTGCCCACCAGTGGGCAGGGGGCAATCTGGGGCAGGCCAGCTGGAGGAGGAGCTGTGTGAGGTTGAGGCACAGCAGGTTGCACCCTGCCCAGCCTCTGCGGAGGCATGGAGCCAGGACCAGGCCTGTGCTGTTGCCTCTGTGGCTGCCTCTGTGGAAGGGGCAGCAATGGAACTGGCCCGCGCCGCCGCCTCTCCCGCGCCAACGCATCTCCCATGCTGCTGGTCCTCGGACCTTGCAGCCACTGCAGCTTTGTCCCAAAGGACATCCGGAATGACGTCTGGAAGACGTCCTGTCTGTCCGGTCTAATTGGCATATTACTCTTTTATTAGTATAGATATAAACTTGGGTAAGCATTTAGTCTACTAGTGTCTTTTCATCTGTTCATTTCATTAAACTGCAATAGCAATTATCTTGCTTTCTTATATAGTAAATTAAATGGTATAACCTACACAAAAGCATTTCAAATATTTTGAACTAATTCCAAATATCTACTACTGAAATCATATACGTTTTGGTAAATGAAGAAATAAGCTGAAGGATGACATTAGGATGAAAATAGGAAACCGAAGTAAGAAATTGTATGTCAATAAAGTAAATAATTTATGATGAGTGCCTACTGTGCTAACAGCATGACAAACATAAATATTCACTGAAAAAAATAGGAAGAAACATATTATTTATTTTTTTAATTCAGCAGACATTTATTTATTTGCAAAAACATTTCAGAGGTATTTAAGTCAAAAACATAATCATTGCCCTCACAGTGTTCATAGGTAAAACAAGAGAGACAACTTGATAATGAAATTATTATTGATAAATGCATTGATGGAATCATGGAGAAAATGCTAAAGAAAAGTATAATGTATTATTAATACTTATTGATAAAATCAGTGTTATGGAAAAATCTTTCACAATCAGATTCTACTAAAAGATTCTTATACTGAAAAAACACACACAGAACTTCTTTATAGGAAATGCTGACTTTTAGAGTATATTCACCTGTATATTAAACATTCATGCTTTCTGTGACATGAACTCTTTTATATTCTCCCCCATTTTTTATTGTGCTGTATTTTTTTATTACTTTGTTCTTTATTCTGAATGCTATTTTGGGAGAGAGAGGGTTAAAATACTTTCTACCATTTTGTTACTTATTTTGCAATTTATTTTATTTTTCAATAAAATGTATTTTAGCTTTTTAAATTTGTTTTTAACCAAGATGGTTTTATTTAAATCTTGGCTATCCCACCAAATTAGCTGTTGTACCCTTTAGCAAATAGCTTACCCTTTATCCCTCAGCCTCTGTGGATGGGGATAAACAATTATATGTGTTAAAATTGTTGTGAGGTTTAAATGACTTAAATTCTCCTATTATTAACATCTAATATCACAGCGGTACACTTGTTATAATTAATGAATCAATATTGATACATTATCACTAACTAACTAAAACACATATTTCATTCAGGTTTCTTTAGTTTGCCTAAGGTCAATCTTCTGTTCCAGGATATCAGCCAGGCTACATTTATTACATTTAGTTGTTATGTCTTCTTAAACTCATAGCACATTTGAAGAGAAGGTAAGAGTTCCCATATATCTCCTGGGCCCAAAAACACACACAGCACACGCTTCTTACTATTAACATTCCTCACCAGAGTGGTACATGTTACAAGAGATGAATCTACATTTACACACCATAATCACCTAAATTTCATAATTTACATTAGGTCATTATTGGTATTATAGGGTTTTAAACAAATGTATAATGATATGTAACCATCATTACTATATTATTTAGAGTATTTTCACTTCTCTAAATATCCTCTAAGCTTCACCTGTTCATCCTCGCTTCCCCCCACTCCCAACCCCTCAAACACTGATCTTTTTACTGTCTCCATAGTTTCACTTTTTCCAGAATGTCAGATAATTCAATTCACACTGTATATAATCTTTTCAAATCAGGCTTTCTCACTTAGTAATATGCATCTAAGGTTTCTCTATGTCCTTTTGTGGCTTGATAGTTCATTTCTTTTTTTACTTTATTATCAAAAAACTTTTTCAATTACAGTTTTCATTCAACATTATTTTGTACTAAGGGCCCAGTGCACAAATGTGTGCACCTTGAAAGGAACTGTGGGCCTCGAGGCTACAGTGGGTCTAGGCCCATCTTCCATGCCTCTGCCTGGCGCCTCCCGCCACGGCCCCTGGTCCCCTCTCTGCCTCAGCCCTGCTCCCACCACTGCCGCTCCCACATGCTGACAGCGCCGGCCCCGCTCGCACCCACTGATGGTGCGGAGCAATTGGGGCCAGCACCAGCAATGGGTGTGAGTGGGGCTGGCACCATCAGTGGGTGTGAGTGGCAGCTGCTGCCCTGATCAACCCTCAGGTGCAGGGTTAGGTGGAGAAGCCCTCAGGGGTGATCGGGGCCAGCAGCCTCCATTCGCACCCACTAATGGCATTGAGCAATGGGAGCTAGCACTGGGCACCGGCAGTGGGTGTGAGCGGGGCCCCGGCACCAGCAGTGGGTGTGAGTGGGGCCGGCACTGGCAGCAGGTGCAAGTGTTGGGCGGGACCACGGTGCACAGGAGCAAAGAATTTCCAATATCCACCAGAGGCTCACCCCAATGACAGCGACTGGTGCCCCACCTTGGTCTGGCACCCCTGCTCACCTGCTCCCCAATATGGCCATGGCCAATGCCCATCATGTTCTGCATGCACTCCCTGGTGGACAGCGCACATCATAGTGAATCGTTGTTCAGTTGTTCCACCATTCAGTCTATTTGCATATTAGGGTTTCATATATATATATATATATATATATATATATATATATATATATATATGTATAAGATTGATTTCATATGTACAGCATAGTGGTTAGACAATCATACACTTTACAAGGTGTTCTCCATGATATTTCCAATTCCCAGTTGGCACCATACATAGTTATTATAATACTAGAGGTCCGGTGCATAAAAATTCATGCACTGGAGGGGAGGTCCCTCAGCCTGGCCTGACCCCACTTGCAGTCCGGGAGCCCTCAGGGGCAGAAGGTGACCCGGCGGTCAGGAGAAGGCATCCCCCATCACACCTCTGTTACTGTCACTGCTGGCAGCACAAGCCTCGTCTGGCCCTGGTTACCAGAGCCTCAGGCAGCCCTGGGCAGCTGGGAAGCCAGGCAGCCAACATCTGAGACTGGCCTGCTCCTCGGGCTGGCCCTGGGTGACTGGGGGGCTGAGGGGACTGGGTGCTGCCATCTTGTGGCTGTGGGCACCGCCATCTTTGAGGGCATGGCAGTCAATTAGCATATTCCCTCTTTAGTAGATAGGACTATTGACTATATTCCCTATGCTGTACTTTACATCCCCTTGACTATTTTGTAAATACCAATCTGTACTTCTTAATCCCTTCACCTTTTCTACCCTGTCCCCAACAGCCCCTCCGGCAACAATCAATTTGGTCTCTTTAAATGAGTATTTTTGTTTGTTTGTTTTTGTATATTATTCTTTAGAGTTCACATATAAGTGTATTGATAGCTCATTTCTAACACTGAATAATATTCCATTGTCAGAGTTACCACAGTTTATTTATCCATTCACCTATTGAAAGACATCTTGATTGCTTCGAAGTTTTGACACTTTTGAATAAAACAGCTATAAATATCCCTGCACAAGTGTTTTTATGGATATAAGTTTTCAACTACTTTAGGTAAATACAAAGGAGAAAAATTACTTAAACATATGGTTTTATAAGAAACTGCCAAACCATTTTTCCAAAGTGGCTATACTATTTTGCATTTTCAAAAGCATTAAATGGGTGGACTAAGAAGATGGCTGTCAATGGGAAGGCAGGCTGCAAGATAGTGTGTGAGTGAGAGAATGAAAGGAGAGTGTGTGTATGTGAGGGGAGTGTCTATTTGTGAGTGAGGGACAGCTATGTTCCAAGGGACTGTTGGGGGCTGCTGGACCGGGCTCCCCTGACCGGGCAGCCACTACTGCTGCTGAAATCTCTCCTGGAGCAGCCAGCTCTGCTGCAGAGACTGTGCCATCTTTAAGGGGAGAGTGGCTGTGATCGGAATCCTAGACTTACCTTCAACTGGGAAGAACTCGAATACCTCCCAGGACCCTACAACCAAACACCCAGGAACCAGCTGCAAACCCACAAACACAGGGTCTCAAGCAGCGCAAATACACGGATGCAGACGAACTCTGCACCTTCTCACGGACAGGTTAGATATTGCTTAGAGAAAGGTGAGGTCTGCGATCCAGGCTGGAGGGAGAAACACACACAGCGGGATCTAGAGATAAAGAGGAAGTCTGTGCCCCACAAAATCCGCAGCCGTTGGGGTCAGTGGAGCCTGCAAATGTGGAAGGGGGTCCACAGGGCTGCTGGCATAAGGGAACTCTAGAAATCAACCCATAGCTGGGCTGGGCACAGAAAGGCAGCCTGAAGTTCTACCAGTAAACCAGCTGCACAGTGCCAGGGGAAAAAGACATGTGCAGAGATGCGCACAGAGACTCACGCAGTGCCGGGGAAAACGTCGTGAGTCCGTACGTTTACTCTGTTTTGTTTTTTTTTCTCTTTAAATCCTTGCTTTTGATTACTAAGCCCAGTGCATAGCATCTTCTGATTAAAACCACTCTCAGAGACTACAGGGGAAAATTGTTTTTGTGGAAACTAAGGATCAGAGCAGGGATAAATAATCAAAAAACGAACTCTGGGGTAGTCCATTCCCCCAATCCAGTATTAAGAGCGGCAGTGAAAACAAAATCTAAATAATTGGTAGAGAGGACTTATAGACCTGGATGTCAATACACAAACATTGCCACCCAGGGGTTAAATCACAAACTGACTCTTGTGTAAATACAACTAAAGACAGGCTGGGAAATAAAGAAATACTGCCTGCTTGAAAACAGGATTGTGACACAGAGGAGCGGTGGAATGCAGGGAATTTCAATACTGTCCTGACTAACTAACAGGAAACAGGCATGCCAAACAGAACAGTAGAGGAAGTGAATGGCCTTCACTAATACACACTATTTTTTATCTTTTACTTAAGAAACTAATTTTTTTTTCATTTTTTCTCAGTTGATTTTAACTTTTTTATCATTATATTTTTATTTTTAATTAGTATTATTACTAAAATTATTTTACCTTTTATTAAGTTCATTTTATTTTTCGTTTATTTTATTTTATTTTATTTTGGGATTAGTGTTCTACATTCCATTTACATTTTTCCTTTAGCATCATTTTACTCTATCTCAATTTTACCTTTATGGTAACACTCTCTTACTCACTTCTCCCTCTTTGTTGTCCTGTTTCTCTTACCCTATTCCTGTTCTAGATTTTCCCTATTCTTTCTTTTTACCCCCTGTTAAAAAGTCATCTTACTTGTATATCTAATTTTTGCTCCCCTGTTCCAAGTTCATACACATTTCTCTCTTCTCTTCCTTCATTATCTAATTTTTTTTTACTTTCTTCCCTTTTATTTTCTTTTTCTTTTTTTGTTTTTGTTTTATGTTCTATGTTTTATTTTGTTTTGTTTTACCCTTTCCTTTCTCTCTGTACTATTGCTGTTGTTTGATGGTTGGTCAGTTTAGTTTTTTTGTTTATTTGCCTGCATGTTTGTTTATTTATTTATTTATTTATTTATTTATTTATTTATTTATTTATTGCTTCTGTTTTTCCTCTCCTCACTTGTTATTAGTTGTTGTTTGTAGTTTGAATTCATCTCTGGGTGTTTATTGTTTGCATTTTTTTTAAAATTACTTTATTGATTAAGGTATCACATATTTGTCATCAACCCGCCCCCCCCCATTCCCTTCCCAAACTCCCCCACATGCATGCCCCCCTCCCCCTGTTGTCTGTGATCACTGGTTAGGCTCATATGCAAGCACACAAGTCCTTTGGTTGATCTATCTCCCTTGTCCCCACCCTCCCCTACCTTCCCTCTGAGGTCTGACAGTCTGATCAATGCTGTTCTTGTTCTTCAGTCTATGATGTTCATCTTTTCCCCTAGATGAGTGAGCTCATGTGATACTAGGAATACACTTATAGGAACCGAAAATGAGACAAGCAATAATAGTTATGCTGAGAGGCAAATGAATCAGTCTATAGTGAGTTTCTTTCTGGGCCAACAGTTGTTTTGAGTCCCGGTTTCTATGTCCAACAGTTGTTTATGTGTTCATAATAGCAATGATATTTCAGTTCTGGATGGTGGACAAATGGTGGTAATGCAGGTCCGACCCTCTCTGGTTTGGTCCTGGGCAATCTGCAGTGACGCATATCTGCTGACTGCTAGTATGGCAAGGCATCGTCAGCGTCTTCCATCTCTGGACTGTTTCTCTTCTGACTTCATGGCTGGAGCACTCCTGTCAATTCCTCTCTGTTGCAGGAATCCACATGTCTCGGAGTTGTTTTCTGAAAATATACAAACATATTCTCGACCAAAAGTTAATAAAGGAATATTTTCTATAAATTTGACTTGCGATCCTTTTTCATTTTTTCGCCCAAACGATTTTCCTTTGGCTTGTTTTGACACCATGTATGTATTACCTGGGTGACTTGCTGTTAGCATTACAAATGAAAGTTAATTTTCTAAAGTAAAAATTTTCTAGATGTAATTTATTTGCAGGATATTTTTCCTTACATGATATTCTTCTACTATCCCCCCTTTTTTGGTTTAAATATTGGGAGGCTTTTGGAAATTTTATGCTGTAATCTTGATAGCTTTTAAATTTTACTTTTTTGCACTAAAATGTGACTGCTTTAGGTTCATTATATGTTACGCACTTTTACCGTGAGATGAACTACCAATAAAAATTATAGTTAACACTTAGTAACAGCTTTTTTGTCCAGTACAATTGATTTTTCTAGAGTATTTGCTTATTTTGATTGGCCAATTTAAATTAGTCTGAAAACTTGACTACTATTTTACTGTCAAATTTAATACTCTAACAACCATCTTGTTTTACCCTGTAATTATTAGTGGAGAGGATTATTTGCCTTCTTGAGTAGGCCCTGAGCATTCTTGGTGCTAGCTGGATTTAGATATCATAGACCCCAGTTCCCCGGATCATGGGTGCAAGACATCTCCATCAAGTCTTGTTTCAGTGAGAGGGCATCTGCTGTCGGCCAAGTCTCTGTTACCGGGGTCCCAATGTGAGCTGGGCATGTGAAGCTGAGTAGCCATGGGGGCAGGAGATCTCCTTCAACAGGGGTGAGGGTTCAGGCCCCTGCAAACTTGGGGGGGTGAAGGTCTGTGCCCCACCTCTGTTGACCCCCAAGTTCTCTCCTGATGGCCCCTATGCGACTGTGCCTTTCTTAGGTTGTTCCTTCCCTGAGGAATCTTACCCGTCTCTGGCTAACCAGCCATCCTCCGGGGCCAAGCAGGGTGATGTGAGGTTTAGTTCTGTCTCCTTCGTCGCTTATGCCCCCATGGCCTCCATGCCCAGCACCTGCCTTGGGATCCCCTCGCCTGCTGGCAGGGTCCCAGCACTGATCACATATCTTGTGGAACCCAGGTTTCTTCTACAAGGAGGCCCAGCTCACCCCACTGGGCGAGAGACAGATCCATGGTACCAGCCATCACGAGGTTTCAACCTTGGCATGAACAGAAGCTCAGGCAACAGCTGTGGACAATTGGATTGTGAGAAGTGGGTCCCTCTTGGCCAAAAGGGCAAGAGGGGCCAATTTAGAATGCTCAGGTGCCTTCCCAGGGGGCCCTCTACACAGTGGAAGGGATTAAACCCTTTCATGTCCTTTTTAAATTGCTGCCAGACATTCAAAGAATTAGTTTGTAAGTTTGTTTGGGGTAATTGTATAATATGCTGTTGTAATTCTAAAATATCTAGAGATGTGTTATGTTTGTCTCCAAGCACCAAACAGATGATATCGCCCCATCCCCCCACGGGCGTGAGGAACTATTATAAGTAATGGGGGTGATCCAAATCTGGGAAAAATTTTAATGACAGTGTAGAATAATATCATGTAAGGATATTCTTTGTTCTAGTCCATGGCAATACCCTTTCAAACTGGCTGTCTATTTCTTTTTGTGTAGACAAGGTCTTAGTTACATTTTCTGCACTTCTACCGCGGGAAAGTAGTGATAGTAGTGACACCCTTTCTTTGGTGTCCACACAAGCCAGAAACCTCTCTTTAATTTTACACACAAAGTGGCATTGTTTTGATTTTGTGTCATACAAAAGGGAAGCTGGGTGGAGACCCCTGTGTACTTATACTTACTTGCCCCACCCATGGACCTCCTGGATGACCAAGGTGTTTGGTATTATTGGTAACTACATTAGTCAGGGGATCAGCCCACATGAGTGGTCTTACCCATGAAGGGTCAGGAGCATGAGTCCAAAATACTTACCCTCTTGTCCCAGGTAAAATTACCGTACATCTGATGATTGCTAGCGTGGCTGGAAAGGCGTTCTCGTGCATTCTTGGGTTTCTGGTTACCTCACAATTTCTTCCCTGAGGTTTGACATTCTGATTGATGTTTCTCTGTTTCTGGATCTATTCCCCCCCCCCCCCTCATCAGTTTATGTTGTTCATTATATTCCACAAATGAGTGAGATCATGTGATATTTATCTTTCTCTGACTGGCTTATTTCACTAAGCATAATGTTCTCCATCTCCATCCATATTGTTGCAAATGGTAAGAGCTCCTTCTTTTTCCTGCAGCGTAGTATTCCATTGTGTAGATGTACCACAGTTTTTTAATCCACTCATCTGCTGATGGGCACTTAGGCTGTTTCCAAATCTTAGCTATGGTGAATTGTGCTGCTATGAACATAGGGGTGCATATATCCTTTCTGATTGATGTTTCCAGTTTCTTAGGATATATTCCTAGAAGTGGGATCACTGGGTCAAATGGGAGTTCTATTTTTAGTTTTTAAGGAAACTCCGTACTATTCTCCACAGTGGCTGCACCAGTCTGCATTCCCACCAGCAGTGCACGAGGGTTCCTTTTTCTCCACATCCTCGCCAGCACTTGTCATTTGTTGACTTGTTGATAATGGCCATTCTGACAGGTGTGAGATGGTACCGCATTGTTGTTTTGATTTGCATCTCTCTGATGATTAGTGATTTAGAGCAGGTTTTCATATGTCTCTTGGCCTTCCTTCTGTCTTCTTTCGAAAAGTGTCTATTTAGATCAGTTGCCCATTTTTTGATTGGGTTGTTTATCTTCTTTTTGTTAAGCTGCATGAGTTCCCTGTAAGTGTTGGAGATTAAACCCTTATCGTTGACATCATTGGCAAATATGTTCTCCCATGCAGTGGGCTTTCTTGTTGTTTTATTGATGGTTTCCGTTGCTGTGCAAAAGCTTTTTATTTTGATGTAATCCCATTTGTTTATTTTCTCCTTAGCTTCCATTGTCCTAGGAGCAGTATCAGTGAAGAAGTTCTTTGGCATATGTCAGAGATTTTTCTGCCTGTAGATTCCTCTAGTATTTTTATGGTTTCCTGTCTTATGTTTAAGTCCTTGATCCATTTTGAGTTTATTTTTGTGTATGGTGTAAGTTGGTGGTATAGTTTCATTTTTTTGCATGTATCTGTCCAATTTTCCCAACACCATTTATTGAAGAGACTGTCTTGACTCCATTGTATGTTCATGCCTCCTTTGTCAAATATTAATTGAGCATAGCGATTTGGATCGATTTCTGGGTCCTCTATTCTATTCCATTGATCTATATGTCTGTTCTTGTGCCAATACCAGGCAGTTTTGAGAACAGTGGCTTTGTAATATAGCTTGAAATCTGGTATTGAGATCCCTCCTACTTTATTCTTCTTTCTCAGGATTGCTGTAGCTATTCGGGGTCTTTTTTTATTCCAGATGAATTTTTGGAAAGTTAGTTCTAGGTCTGTGAAGTATGCCGTTGGTATTTTAATGGGAAGTGCATTGAAATTATAGATTGCTTTGGGTAGTATGGACATTTTGATGATGTTGATTCTACCAATCCATGAACATGGTATGTTCTTCCATCTGTTTATGTCTTCCTCTATCTCTTTTTTCAATGTTGTATAGTTTTCCACGTATACGTCTTTTACCTCCTTAGTTAAGTTTATTCCTAGGTATCTTAATTTTTTTGGTGTGATGGTAAATGGGATTGCTTTTTTAGTCTCTCTTTCTATAATATCATTATTGGTGTATAGAAATGCCATAGATTTCTTAGCATTTATTTTGTATCCTGCTACTCTGCCAAATTCATTTATTAAGTCTAATAATTTTTTGATGGAGTCTTTAGGATTTTCTATGTACAGTATCATGTCATCTGCAAATAAGGACAGTTTTACTTCTTCTTTTCCAATTTGGATGCCTTTAATTTCTTCTTCTTGTCTGATTGCAATGGCTAGTATTTCCAACACTATGTTGAACAGGAGTGGTGAGAGTGGGCATCCCTGTCTTGTTCCTGTTCTTAGGGGAAATGGTTTTAGTTTTTGCCCATTGAGTATGATGTTGGCTGTGGGTTTGTCATATATGGCTTTTATTATGTTGAGGTATGATCCTTCTATTCCCAGCTTGCTGAGAGTTTTTTATCAAGAAAGGGTGTTGGATTTTGTCAAATGCTTTTTCTGCATCAATTGATATGACTATATGGTTTCTACGTCTCAATTTGTTTATGTGATGTATCACATTTATTGATTTGCGAATATTATACCATCCTTGCATCCCAGGGATAAATCCTACTTGGTCGTGGTGTATGATCTTTCTGATGTATTGCTGGATTCGATTTGCTAGAATTTTGTTGAGGATTTTGGCATCTATGTTCATGAGGGATATTGGCCTGTAATTCTCTTTCATTGTGTTATCTTTATCTGGTTTTGGTATTAGGGTGATGCTGGCTTCATAGAAGGAGCTTGGGAGTGTTCCTTCTTCTTGAATTTTCTGGAATAGTCTGAGGAGGATAGGTTTTAGCTCTTCCTTGAATGTTTTGTAAAACTCCCCTGTGAACCCGTCTGGCCCTGGACTTTTGTTTGCTGGAAGATTTTTTGATGACTGCTTCAATTTCTTCCATAGTTATCAACCTATTGAGATTTTTAGTCTCTTCTTGAGTAAGTTTTGGAAGGTTGTGTTTTTCTAGGAATGTGTCCATTTCCTCCAGGTTGTCTAGTTTGTTGGAATAGAGTTGTTCATAGTATTTTTTGACAATCCTTCGTATTTCTGTGGGGTCTGTTGTTATTTCACCTCTTTCATTTCTGATCTTGTTTATTTGGGTCCTCTCCCTTTGCTTCTTGGTGAGCCTGGCTAGAGGTCCATCAATCTTGTTTATCCTTTCAAAGAACCAGCTCTTGGTTTTGTTGATCTTGTGTATTGTTTTTTTGGTCTCTATTTCATTCATTTCTGCTCTGATCTTTATTATTTCCTTTCTTCTGCTCACTGTGGGCTTTTCTTGTTGCTCCCTTTCTAATTCTTTGAGTTGTTGGGTTAGATGATCTATTACCATTTTTTCTTGTTTTTTGAGATAGGCCTGTAGAGCTATACACTTCCCTCTCAGGACTGCTTTCATTGTGTCCCATAGGATTTGCAATGTTGTGTTTTCATTGTCATTCATTTCCAGGATGTTTTTAATTTCTTCTTTAATCTCATTGATAACCCAATCATTGTTTAGTAGCATGCTATTCAGTTTCCAAGTGTTTGAATTTTTTGGAATGTTTTTATTGTAGTTTATTTCTAATATTATGCCATTGTGGTCTGAGAAAATGCTTCATATGATTTCAATCTTTTTGAATTTGGGGAGACTTTGCTTGTTACCCAAAATGTGGTCTATTTTTGAGAATGTCCCATGTGCACTTGAGAAGAATGTATATTCCATGGCTTTTGGGTGAAATACTCTGAAGATGTCAATTAGGTCCATCTGATCTAGTGTGTCATTTAGAATTGCTGTTTCTTTGCTGATTTTTTTGTCCAGAGGATTTATCCATTGATGTCAGTGGTGTATTAAAGTCCCCTACTATGATTGTATTCATGTCGATCTCTCCCTTGATATCTTCCAGCAGATTTTTTATGTATTTGGGCGCTCCTGCGTTGGGTGCATATATGTTTACCAGAGTTATATCTTCTTGCTGGATTGCTCCCTTTAGTATTATGTAGTGGTCTTCCTTATCTCTTATTATGGCCTTTACTTTGAGGTCTATTTTATCTGATGTAAGTATCGCAACCCCAGCTTTTTTCTCATTTCCATTTGCCTGAAAAATGTTTTTCCATCCCTTCACTCTCAGTCTGTGTGAATCTTTTGCTCTAAGGTGGGTCTCTTGTAGACAGCAAATATATGGGTCATGTTTTCTTATCCATTCAGCTACCCTATGTCTTTTGATTGGTGCATTTCATCCATTTACGTTTAATGTTATTATTGATAAGTACCTGTTTGTTGACATATTTTTCCTTAGTGTTTATGTTTCTTCTTGCCTTTCTCTATCTTCTTTTTACAGCAGCCCCTTTAGCATTTCTTTCATTGCTGACTTGGTAGTGATGAACTCTCTTAGCCTTTTTTTGTCTGTGAAGCTTCTGATTCCACCTTCAATTTTGAACGATAGCCTTGCTGGGTATAGTATTCTTGGAGTCAGTCCCTTGTTTTGCATCACTTTGAATATTTCATTCCATTCCTTTCTGGCCTGGTGTGTTTCTGTTGATAAATCACTTGATATTCTGATAGGAGATCCCTTGTAGGTAACTTTCTGTTTCTCTCTTGCACCCTTTAAGATTCTTGCTTTGTCGTTGGTGTTCATCAATTTAATTATGATGTGTCTTGGTGTCGGTCTTTTGGGGTTCAACTTGTTTGAGACTCTGTATGTTTCTTGGACCTGGATAGTTTTTTTCTTGCCAATATCAGGAAAATTTTCTGTCATTATTTCTTCCAACAGGTTTTGTAGTCCTTGCTTCTCTTCCTCTCCTTCTTTTATCCCTATTATTCGAATATTGTTTCGTTTTTTGTCATCCCAGAGCTCCCTTAGGCTCTCCTCTTGCTTTTTAAGTCTTCTTTCCAGTTGCTTCTGTGTTTGTGTGTTTTTTCCTACCTTGTCTTCTAATTCGCTGATGCGGTCCTCAGCCTCTTCTACTCTACTCTTTAAGCCTTCCATTGTGTTCTTTATTGCAGCTATGTCGTTCTTCATCTCCTCTTGGTTTCTTTTCATGTTGGTGACGTTTTCATTCAGCTCCTTATAGTTCACATTGAGTTGTGTGTATTTGTCATCCATCCGTTTAAACATCCTTATAACGAATACTCTGAATTCTTTCTCTGTTAAGCTGCTAGCCTCAAGTTCATTTAACTCCCTTTCTGGTGATTCTTCTTGTTCCTTCCTTTGAGAATTTCCTTTCTGTCTCCCCATGTTTTCCTGTAATGTTTTAATTGTAGTTCCAATTGTTTTGCTACCCAGGATCTTTTGGTGATGGTGCTACTGGTATAATCTCTCAGTGTTCCTGGGCTTGGTAATCTAGTGTAGTGCCCTACTTGAACTATTTGGGTTCTCTTGATGTAGGCCTGTGAGTTTGAGAGGCACAACTGCAGTGTCTAGAGGTCAGCAGTCGTGGAGGGTAGTATCCCAATTTTTCTGTCTTGCACCCTAAATTGAAATTACGCTTGTGCAGTGGGGACTCACAGTGGCTCCAAGGAACCGTCTGTCAGGGTGATGTGGCTCAGGGGGCCTGCATTCTGGGAAGGTGTGACTGTGTTGCCCAGAGTTCGGTAGTTGTGGGGTGGGCAGACTCAGCTTTTAATGCTGTACCTGTGGTGGATAGGCGCTTACTCCCAGTGGCGGCTCACAGGAGCACCCGCGGTAAGTTTGCCAGTGAGGCACACTGAAGCACTCCGAAGAACTCTGGTAGTGTAACTGCGTAATAGATGCTAAAGGTTTTTCTTTTGGGTGGTACCTATGGCCTCAGGGAGTATTCAAATCCTATAGTGTTAATCAGAGTGGTATCCGGGTGTGGCTATATTGGTTGCCTGGAGACTGGAGGGAGTAGTTATCTCTTAGGAGAAAATGGCGACCGGGGATCCAATGTGACTCAGCCCCAGACACGCTTCCACCTCTGCCCACTCCCTCCAGGTTCCACCACTCCTCCCTTTCTCCTGCACCTCAGCCACGGGTAAGTGTCTGTATCCGAAAGGTCCAACGAACTAGGTTCAGTGGAGAAAGACGCAGGCCCCAGCGCAAAGAGGGACCGCGTCTTTGCAATCTCCTCTCTTGCCGGCACTGCGCGGTTGGGCAGTTAGCTCTTCACGGCTGCCTTTGAGCTCAGATCCCAAATCAGACTCCAAGGTCTAAAATCTACTACCTCCTGCAGTTCCGTGGACCCTTTTCTCACAGTCAGACACTTTGCCTGTCCTCAGGGACGTGGCTTGGTGCTGTGTAGTTTTCCCCTGACCTTCTGGGTTTAGAGATCCAGAAGATTCTATTGCCCAGATTCTTGTTTTACCTTTTTCCAGGAGATCTATGCCCTTCCCAGCTGCAAACTGTCTCACCAGCTGCTTCTCCTTCTCCAATTCGGGCTGGATTCCTGCATTTTTTTATTAGTTGTTGTTCTATTGGAGTTCTCTCCCCATAAAAATATATTTCCCCCCTTCTTTTTTATTCTCTTTCTTTTTTCTCTTACATTTTTTCCTTTTCTCAATATCATTTTTTGCACTCTTTCCCCCCCCCCCCCCCAAATTCTCTTTTCTCTGGTAGTCACCTTTATTTGGGGTTATTAGTATTTTGAATACATTTGTGTTCAGTGCATTGTGTGTTGTGCCTTGTGTTGTATTTTGTGCCTTTAAGTCAATGCAAAAGAGATAGAGCTACATAACCAGACACCTGGAGTGGAGCTATCATGGGGAGACAAAGAATCAGTCCACATACAAAAGAAAAGGAGGCATCACCAGAAAAGGAAGTAAACGAAATGGAGGCAAGAAATATGTCAGAAAAAGAATTCAGAGAAATGGTCATAAGGTTGCTGAAAAGGTTGGAAGAAATTCAAAAATATGTGTAAGGACCAAGAAGAAGTGAAAAATGACATCACTGCAATAAAGAACTCAATAGAAAGCATCAACAGTAAACCAGAAGAAGCGGAGGACTGCATCAGTGAGCTAGAAAACAAGGTAGGAAAAAATACCCAAGCAGAGCAGGATCTAGAAAAAAAACACAGCAGGAGAATCTAAGGGAACTTTGGGATAACACATAACAAAACAACATCTGCATAATAGGGGTGCCAGAAGGAGAGGAAACTGAATAAGGAATAGAAGACCTGTTTGAAGAAATAATCACAGAAAACTTCCCTGATATAGGGAAGAAGAAAAAATACACGCAAGTCCAAGAAGCTCACAATGTCCCAAACAAGATGAACCAAAAAAAAAAAAAAAAAAAAAACCAATGCCAAGGCACATTATAATTAAATTGGCAAACAATGACAAAGTAAGAATCTTAAAAGCAGCCAGAGGGAGACAGAAAGTTACTTAAAAAGTATCCCCCATCAGACTAGCAACTGGTTTTTCAACAGAAACACATCAGTCCAGAAGGGAATGGAATGAAATATAAAAAGCCATGCAAAGGAAGGGTCTGAATCCAAGAATACTGTACCCAGAGAGGCTATCCAATCAAAATTGAGGGTGAAATCAGGAATTTCACAGACAAAAAAAGGACTAAGGGAGTTTATTACCACCAAATTAGCAATGCAAGAAATGTTAAAGTGTCTGCTGTAAAAAGAAGAAATAGGAAGCGAAGAAGGAACAAAGGCATAAAGAATAAAAATGGCAACAAACAAGTACCTATCAATAATAACTTTAAATGTAAATGGATTAAATGCCCCAATCAAAAGACATAGGGTAGCTGAGTGGATAAGAAAACATGAATCATATATCTGCTGTCTATAGGAAACCCATCTCAAAACAAAGGACTCACACAGACTGACGGTAAAGGGATGGGAAACAGTTTTTCAGGGAAATGGAAATGAAAAAAAGTTGTGGTAGCAATACTTATATCTGAAAAATTAGACCTCAAAGTGAAGGCCATAACAAGAAATAAAGAAGGTCACTTCATAATACCAAAGGGAGCAATCCAACAAGAAGAAATAACTCTGGTAAACATATATGCACCCAATACAGGAGCACCCAAATACATAAAAAATCTTCTGGAGACTATCAAGGGTGAGATTGAAAGCAATAAAGTCATGGTAGGGGACTTTAATACCCCACTAACACCACTGTACAAATCCTGTAAACAAAAAATCAGCAAAGAAACATCAATCCTAAATGACTCATTAGATCAGATGGAAATAATTGACATCTTCAGAACATTTCATCCAAAAGCCACAGAATATACATTCTTCTCAAGTGCACATGGGTCATTTTCAAAGATAGACCATATATTGGGACACAGGCAAAATATCTTCAAATTCAAGAAGATAGAAACCATATCAAACATCTTCTCAGATCACAATGGCATAAAACTAAAAATGAACTATAATGAAAACAATAAAAAAAATTCAAACACCTGGAGGATAAATAGCATGCCATTAAACAATGATTGCATTACCAAAGAGATCAAAGAAGAAATAAAAAGTATCATGGCGACAAATGACAATGAAAACACAACAACCCAAAAATCTACAGTGAAAGCGGTCTTGAGAGGGAAGTTCATAGTTCTACAGGCCTACCTCAAAAAATAAGAAACAATGGTAATAAATTATCTAACCCTACAACTCAAAGAATTAGAAAGGGAGCAACAAGAAAGGGGCAGAATAAGCAGAAGGAAGGAAATAATAAAGATCAGAGTGGAGATAAATGACATAGAGACCAAAAAAACAATACAAAAGATCAACAAAACAAGGAGCTGGTTCTTTAAAAGGTTAAACAAGATTGATGAACCTCTAGCCAGGCTCACCAAAAAGGAAAGAGAGAGGACCTAAATAAACAAAATGAGAAACGAAAGAGATGAAGTAAAAACCAATCCCACAGAAATACAAACAATAATAAAAAAATACTGTGTACGACTCTATTCCAACAAAATGGACAACCTAGATGAAATGGACATATTCTTAGAAAAATACCAGCTCCCAAAACTCAGTCAAGAATAATCAAAATCCTGAATAGGCCAATAACTACTGAACAAATTGAAGCAGCGATGAAAACTCTTCCAGCAAACAAAAGCCCTGGTCTGGACAGCTTTACAAGGGAGTTCTACCACACATTCCAAGAAGAACTCAAACCTAACCACCTCAGACTATTGCAAAACATTCAAGAAGAAGGCACACTTCCAAGCTCTTTCTATGAAGCCAGCATTACCCAAATCCCCAAACCAGATAGACACCACAGAAAAAGAGAACTACAGGCCAATATCCTTGATGAACATAGATGCTAAAATCCTCAACAAAATTCTAGCCAATTGGATTCAGCAATACATTAGCAAGATCATACACCATTACTAAGTGAGATTACCGTATTTTCTGGCGTATAAGATGACTGAGCATATAGAAGATTTTCCAGGGTTAAAAAGTCGTCTTATACGCCAGAAAATATGGTAATTCCAGGGATGCAAGGATTGTACAATATCCACAAATCAATAAATGTAGTACATCACATAAACAAACTGAGAGACAAAAATTACATAATCATATCAATTGATGCAGAAAAAGCATTTGACAAAATCCAACACTTTTTCTTGATAAAAACTCTCAGCAAAGTGTGAATAGAGGGATCATACCTCAACATAATAAAGACCTTATATGACAAACCTACAGCCAACATCATACTCAATGGGCAAAAAGTAAAACCTTTTCCCCTAAGAACAGGAACAAGACAAGGATGCCAACTTTCACCACTCCTGTTTGACATAGTACTAGAAGTGCTAGCCATAGCGAACAAACAAGAAGAAGAAATTAAAGGCATTCAAATTGGAAAAAAAAGTAGTAAAATTATCCTTACTTGCAGATGACATGACACTATACATAGAAAACCCCAGGGACTCCATCAAAAAACTACTAGACCTAATAAATGAATTTGACAATATAGCAGGATACAAAATTAACACCCAGAAATCTATGGCCTTTTTATACACCAATGATGAACTCACAGATAGAGAAATGAAAAAACAACAACAAAAAATCCCATTTACCATTGCAACAAAAAAAATTAAGATATCTAGGAATAAACTTAACTAAGGATGTAAAAGACCTGTACTCAGAAAACTACAGGACATTGAAAAAAGAGATAGAGGAAGACAAAAAACAAATGGAAGAGCATACCATGCTCATGGATTGGTATAATCAACATCATCAAAATGTCCATACTACCCAAAGTAATCTACAGATCAATGCAATCCCTATTAAAATATCAAAGGCATACTTCAAAGATCTAGAAAAAACTCTCCAAAAATTGATCTGGAATAAATAAAGACCCCGAATAGCCACAGCTACCCTGAGAAAGAAGAACAAATTTGGAGGGATAGCATTACC
Source organism: Ia io (assembly GCA_025583905.1). Taxonomy (NCBI): domain Eukaryota; kingdom Metazoa; phylum Chordata; class Mammalia; order Chiroptera; family Vespertilionidae; genus Ia; species Ia io. The sequence goes on from JAJQQW010000003.1 coordinate 36,288,742, forward strand.
AGATATCAAGCTATGTTACCAAGCCACAGTTCTCAAAACTGCCTGGTACTGGCACAGAACAGACATATAGACCAATGGTACAGAATAGAGAACCCAGAAATTGACCCAAGCCATTATGTTCAATTAATATTTGACAAAGGAGGCAAGAGCATAAAATGGATTCAAAACAGTCTCTTTAAATAAATGGTGCTAGGAAATTTGGACAGATACATGCAAAAAAATGAAACTAGATCACCAACTTACACCATACACAAAAACAAACTCAAAATGGCTAAAGGACTTGAATGTAAGAAGGGAAACCATAAAAAGCCTACAAAATTCCATAGGCAGCAAAATTGTAGATATATGTTATAGCAATATCTTTACAGACACAGCTCCTAGGGCAAGGGAGACTAAAGAGAAAATAAACAAATCAGACTACATTAAAATAAAAAGGTTCTGCACAACAAAATAACCATACAAAACAACAAGAAAGCCCACTGCATGGGAGAACATATTTGCCAATGATATTTTAGGTAAGGGTTTAATCTCCAAAATTTACAGAGAACTCCTACAACTTAACCAAAGGAAGATAAATGATCCAATCAAAAAATGGGCAAAGGATCTAAGTAGACTTCCAAAGAAGACATACAGAAGGCCCAGAGACATATGAAAACATGCTCCAAGTCACTAATCATATGAGAGATGCAAATAAAAACAATGAGAAACCATCTTACACCTGTCAGAATGGCTATCATCAACAAATCAACAAATGATAAGTGCTGTCAAGGATGTGGAGAAAAAGGAACCCTCCTGCACTGCTGGTGGGAATGCAGACTGGTGCAGCCACTGTGGAGAACAGTATGGAGTTTCCTCAAAAATTTGAGAATGGAATTCCCATTTGACCCAGAAATCCCACCTCTAGTAATATATCCCAAGAAACCAGAAACATCAATTAGAAAGAATGTATGCACCCCCATGGTCATAGCAGCACACTTTACAATAGCTAAGATTTGGAAACAGCCTAAGTGCCCATCAGCAGATGAGTGGATTAAAAAACTGTGGTACATCTACACAATGGAATACTATGCCACTGTAAAAAAGAAGGAACTTTTACCATTTGCAACAGCATGGATGGAACTGGAGAGAATTATGCTAAGTGAAATAAGTCAGTTGGAGAAAGATAAATATCACATGATCTCACTCAATTGTGGGATATAATGATCAACATAATTTGATGAACAAGAATAGATCCAGAGACAAATGGTAGGGGAGGGAGGGAGGTTAGAGAGCAACCAAAGGACTTGTATGCAAGCATCTACACTAATAAAAGAGAAAGATGCAAATTGACCATCACTACTTAACACCCACCAGCCAATTAGGACTGAGTATATAAATTAACCCGACAAAGATTGCGGGTTAATTTGCATATGCCTGCACAGAGCGGATGGGGGCAGGTCAGCTGCTTGTGCGCATTCCGACGCCAAGCAGCCTCAGTCCCGGGGACGGGTGTCCTCATTACCCAGGCCACTCTGAGGCCATAGGGCTGAGTGCAGGCACAGAGCAGCTAGGGGCGAGTGGGGACATCCCTGGGACCCAGGCGCTCCTAGCCGGCACGCATGCAAGCCGCCGGGGGCGGGGCAGGAAAGTCTCCCGCAGCAAGCGAGCAGACAGCAGGGCCCTGCTTGCCCCTGGCCCTGGCGGCAACGGGCCAGCAGGCCCCCACAGAGAGCAGACACCAGAATCTGTGGTGGCATCAAGCAGGCAGGTCCACAGAGAGCAGACAACCACAGGGAGCAGGCCTAAGCCATTAGTGGAACATCCCCTGAGGGCTCCCAGATTAGAGAGGGTGCAGGTCAGGCTGAGGAACCAACCCCACCGCCTCCGCCGCCCCCGTGCACGAATTTCATGCACCGGGCCCCTAGTATTAGCATAACCAGTGGACACAGACACTGGAGAGGTGGGGGCTTGCCTGGGGTGGGAATGACTGGGGGTCTTTGGGTGTCAATTGGGGAAAAAGAAGACATATGTAAAACTTTAAACAATAAAAAAAAAAAAAAAAGCAATAAATGTAAATTCCTATCGAACCACATCTTCTCCAGCTTTTGGTATTGTTAGTGTTCAGGATTTTGGCCAGTCTAATAGGTGTTCAGTGGTATTTCTTTGTTTTAATTTACAATTTTCTCAACATATGATGTTACACATACTTATTTTCCATTTGCATTTATTCTTTGATGAGGTGTCTGTTGAGTTATTTTCCCATTTTAAAATCAGGTTATTTGTTTTCTTCTTGTTAAGTTACCCTTTGAGACAGCATGGAGGGACCTGGAGAGTATCATGCTGAGCAAAATAAGCCAGTCAGAGAAAGACAAATAGAACATGATCTCACTTATACGTGGAATCTAATGAACAAAATAAATTGATGAACAAAACAGATCCAGAGATAATGCAGCATGCAACAGACTGACTGATGTATTTCAGAGGGAAGGGAGGTACTGGAAGTAATTAACTAAAATAATTTATATGCATAATCCATGGACACAGAAATTGTCAGGTTAAGGTCTGAGGAGGGTGTGAGAGTGGGGTGGAGAGGGTCAATGGGGGGAAAAAGTGGGAAATCAATAAAGATAAATTTTAAAAATAAATTTAATAAAATAAAAAAATAATATTTTTAAAAGTTCTTTGTATATTTGAGTAGTAGTTCTTTGCAAATATTTTCTTTCATTTGATGTTTGTCTTCTATTACTTCTCATACATTGCTATATTTTTTGTTCTAATGTTTTGTTTTGTTTTGTTTTGTTTTAGAATTTTACGTATTTATTCATCAGTGGTATTGGAGTATATTTTTTCTTCTGTGTTATTCTCCTATACTTTATTTTCTATATTAAATAAAGTTTTTTTCTCTTCTAGAATTTTCTTTAAAAATTTACCTGTGATTGGGATTACTGTCCCATGAATGTTTGCTAGAATTCATATATAAATCAGCTGAATGTGATATACTTTTTATAAAGAATTTTAAAACTAAAAATTAATTTTTCATTACTATAAAACTTTCATATTTTCTACTTATTCATGAGAGTTCTTATGTATTTACTTTAATTTTAGTAATTCGTGTATTTCACATTTATTTTTGTGTTAATTCCATAAAGTTTTAAAATAACATGTTTTTTATCATTGTCATTTCTATTTCATTTTTGGTTAGGTATCTGTATGTCTGCTTAATAGTGTCTGTTTTCTCTTAGCAATTATTTCATCAGTTCTGCTAATATCTGTTTAATATTTTAGGCTTTTCAAAAAACAACAAATTTTTGTATTCTTTACTCTTTTTACTCTTTCTTGTTTTCTATGTCTTTAATTCCTATTCATACCTGCATTAATTTCTTTTTTATAGTTAGTTAAGATTTAGTTGGACCATTTTTATAATTCTTAAGTTGAGTTAATGTAACTTCCTGATTTCTGCCTTATTTTTCCATAGCATTTAAGACTGTAAAATTCCCTCTAATCTTCTTGAGCTGTATTCTACAAATTTGACTTCAATAATGTTGTTATTTACAGTTTTAATTGACTTGTTCTGTCATATTAATTTGTACTGTATTTTATCTCTTTTTTTGTATATTTGTGTGTAAGTGCATTTCTTTCACTTTTTTTTGCATTTTAAAAACAAATGATAAGACTATTTTATTTTCTTTGGTTGTTTGTTACTCCCATTAAATTCCTCTCTCTCTGACATGTTGGGACTTTTATATTTCATTAATACTGTTTTTAAATTTTTCTTAATTGTGCTTTATATAAATGCTAATAGTCACTTTTATATTCATAAAACATTGTTCAATATAATTAGTTTATTTCTGAATAGTACAAGGATGTTAGAATTTATTAACTTGGCCTCACACCACCTGCCTCCCACCACCCACACATTACAATCTTCTATTTTAGTTTGAAACTCAAAAATTACTCTATTATACAAATGAGTGAATATATACTTTACTTCAATTTTCCCTTCAAACTGTGAGTTCCTTAAGCGAATATACTCTGTTTTGTTTATTTCTGTAGCTCAGCAACTAACACAATGCTTCTAGTTATAATTAATGATTGATAAATATTTCAATAACATGTGGCAGACAATATAATTATGACTTGGTTGTTTTAATTCTCTCCTATTCATACTACCTTAGGATGTAAGCAGAGTTGACCTGGAATGGTTTCTTAAGTATATAAATATACAATATATTTTTAAAATTTTTTTATTAATTAAGTTATTACATAGGTGTCCTTATCCCTCATTATCCCCCATCCCTCCCCCCACTCATGCCCTCACCCCCCTGTTGTCTGTGTCCATTGGTTATGCTTATATGCATGCATACAAGTCCTTTGGTTGATCTCTTCCCCTTACCCGCACCCTCCCCTACCTTCCCTCTAAGATTTGATGATCTGATTGATGTTTCTCTGTCTTTGGATCTGTTTTTGTTCATCAGTTTATGTTGTTCATTATATTCCATAAATGAGTGAGATCATGTGATATTTATCTTTCTCTGACTGGCTTATTTCACTTAGCATAATGCTCTCCAGTTCCATCTATGTTGTTGCAAATGGTAAGAATGCCTTCATTTTTACCGCAGCGTAGTATTCCATTGTGTAGATATACCATAGTTTTCTGATCCAGTCATCTGCTGACGGGCACCTAGGCTGTTTACAAATCTTAGCTATTGTAAAGTGTGCTGCTATGAACATAGGGGTGCATATATCCTTTCTGATTGGTGTTTCCATCCTCTTGGGATATATTCCTAGAAGTGGGATCACTGGGTCAAATGGGAGTTCCATTTTTAGTTTTTTGAGGAAACTCCATACTGTTCTCCACAGTGGCTGCACCAGTCTGCATTCCCACCAGCAGTGCATGAGGGTTCCTTTTTCTCCACATCCTTGCCAACACTTGTCGTTTGTTGATTTGTTGATGATAGCCATTCTGACAGGTGTGAGATGATACCGCATTGTCATTTTGATTTGCATCTCTCGGATAATTAATGACTTTGAGTATGTTTTCATATGTCTCTTCGCCTTCCTTCTGTCTTCTTTTGGAAAGTATCTATTTATGTCCATTGCCCATTTTTGGTTGGGTTGTTTATCTTCCTTTTGTTCATTTGTATGAGTTCCCTGTAAATGTTGGAGATTAAACCCTTATCAGTGATAACATTGGCAAATATGTTCTCCCATGCAGTGGGCCTTCTTGTTGTTTTGTTGATGGCTTCTTTTGCTGTGAAAAAGCTTTGTATTTTGATATAGTCCCATTTGTTAATTTTCTCCTTAGTTTCCATTGCCCTATGAGTAGTATCAGTGAAGAAATTGCTTTGGCATATGTCTGAGATTTTGCTGCCTGTGGATTTCTCTAGTATTTTTATGCTAGCAATAAAATAGAGAAGTACCAGCTAAATTTTTAATTCTCTAGAACCTTATGCCAAAGAGGTGTCATAGTTAAAATTATTTTAGCCCATGTAAAGCTTTATAAGAAAATATCTTCTCTTCCTCATTGCTCACATGTGACCTGGTCAAACATCTTATAACAACTTCTTTTTATGCATTTGCCTCTTAACTTTAATTAAATTGCCTGTAATAAATGTTGAATCTCTATTTACAGTTCCTTTTTCAATGTAGGCACACTCTCTAGGCAAGCATTAGAATTGGTGATGAAACATGAATTTTAGGAGAATATAGGCAGGCTTTGGGAGTTTTTAGAATTAGGGTCCATGGAAAAACACAGGGCTACAGATGGGTAGAAGGTACATTTCCATAACACAAGGAAGCCAGGTGCAGTTACATTTCCATAAGAGGAGGAGGCAGCAACAGGTATATTTCCATAAGACAAGGGAACCAGAAGTAGCCCAAAAAGGTCCATATTTACAAAATAAAGAAGGAGGAAAAAAGCCCACAAGGAATAGGAGGACAATGAGGGAGGAGGGCTTCAGGAGTTATTATAGTAACCAATTAGAATGGGATTATTGACCAATCAGAAGGGATATCATGACACAGGGACTGCAGCCTCTATAAGCCATGGAAACAGGAAGTTGGTGGGATCCTTTCCCCCTCCCCACAGGAGAGTCTGTATTTGTTCTTCAATAAATCTCCACCTTTGCTATATTAACCTCTATCCGTGGATTCATTCTTCGACTCTGATGGGCAAAGAATTTGGGTTCCAGTCCAAAAATTCCGTATCAGTGATGGAGCTACATATTTATTTATTTTTACATTGCAAACTATTATAATGGCAAACCATTATAATAGATACAATAAAATATTTATTATAAGAAAATACTTGTTTATAATGGAGAAAAGTTTATACATTGTTATAACAAGCAAATAATTATAAGAGAGCTATACCCCTAACAATAAGTAGAATATAATAGCCAAAGCAAATGAGATAGATTCTTTAAAGCAGTTAGAGTAGAAAGAAAATGGGTCAGGTTAAAGAATATTCATCAGTATTTAGAGTTGATGAAAATAAAAAGTGGAGGAAACAAAGGTAGAACTTAAGTTGGAAAAGACACATAATTAAATCAAGAAGAAAATTACTACAATAAAATCTGTAATTTTTATAAATTTACTTATAATCTGAATTTTTTCAGACATTTTAAGGAAATGGAAGCTTTATCTGTTCACTAAAAGAAAACAGTAAATACCTAAAGCTATTGTTTCAAGCGCTAATATCCAAGCAATAGAGTGGGCCTGTACATTTTTCACAGGCACATTACCTTCCCCTACTAGCCAAACTACCTACACACACACACACACACACACACACACACACACACACACACACACACGCATGCACGCACACAAACACACATACACTTGCACAGACTTTTATTTTTTTCTTGTTTGTCTTTATCCTGAAGTAATCTATTAAAAAGAGGAAATTAAGAAATAGCAGTGTAAAATACTAATTTAAAGTTATTAATCCTAATTTAGACACTGGTTTTATTAACTGTTAACCATCTTTATCTCTTTTTGATTTACCAATATCCTCAATATTCAGTGGTATTTATCTATTGAGAAGGGTCTGCTGTGGAATGAAGATTGTTCTCACATAATAGAACTAATTTTCTCACCAAGCCATCTTCCCTGGCTCAGTCATCGTTTGTTCTAAAGCAGCAATTTATAACCTTTTTCATCTCATGCTATACATAAACTAATGACTAAAATTCTGTGGCACACCAAAAAATATATAATATTTTTTGCCAATCTGAAAAAAAATAGGTATAAATTTGATTCACTCACATAGGACAGTTATTGTTGTGTTAGCTGTTGTCATTTTTAATTTGTCAATCTAAGGCAAAAGAGGTCAGGTACTGCATGTTTTAAAAATTCTTGTGTCACTGTGGTTGAAACTCACCATACTATAGGAACAGGACTGCTTCTATCTAATTTTCACAAAGGGGCCCATATGTGCAAGCAGCAGCCTTATTTGCTAGTGAATAAATTCTGTCTAATATAGAATTTATTTATGGAATAAAACTATCATTGTGAGTTTAAAACTCTGTTTGATAGTCCTCTTTATATATCTTTATAGTTTAGTGGTTAATTTCACCTATGATATTCAAATACAGCTAGGAACCAGACATTGTTCTAAGCACAGTAGATATATTAATGTATAAATAGGTTAAACAAGCCAACCTCTTTGGTGTTTAGATTATCACTTGGAAGGGAGCAGAAATACTTCTATAGTGTACATCAGTGCCAAACAGTCTTTTATGTATCTTAAATAATTTAATTACACTGTTATCTTTTGAGACTGGCACTCTATAGCCCCCATCTTGCCAACAGGAAACTGAAGCATAGAGAGATCAAGTAACTTGGCAAGTGTGGTGTAAATAGTAAATGCCAATATCAGGATTTAAATCCAAGCATTCTGATTATTCAAAACTTGCCTCTATAGTAGTATGTTATCTCTGAGATTCCATTATTTTGAAACCTGATAGAAATAATGGAATCTTAAAAATTAATTAAATAAATTTTTAACAAAGATCTTAAAAATTAATCACTCAAACTATCATGATGCTATCAATAGTCACATAAAAAGAATTTGAATTAATCCAACATCCATTTGTGATAAAAATGGCAGTAAGCCAGAAATAAAGGGGGGATTCCTCAACTTGATAAAAGAAATGTACAGAACATCTACAGGTAACATTATATTTATTAGTCAGAAGTTATCCAACTAAGATCAGGAACAAAATAAGGATGTCCCTTCTCACCACTGCTTTTCAACATCCAGCAATATCTTGAAAAGACAAGAAAACAGAAGTTATACAAGTTATAGACTGGGAGGATATATTTTCAAAAGACATATCTGATGAAGGACTCACAAAATATATATTTTTAAATCCTTAAAACTGCCCTAGCTGGTTTGGTTCAGTGGATAGAGTGTCAGACTGTGGACTGAAGGGTCCTGGGTTCCATTCCTGTCAAGGGCACATGCCTTAGTTGTTGGCTTGATCCCCAGTGGTGGACATACAGGAGGCAGATGATCAATGGTTCTCTCTCATTGTTGATGTTTCTGTCTCTTTCTCCTTTCCCTCTCCCTTCCTCTCCAAAATCAATAAAAATATATTTAAAAAATAAAAGGCCTTATAACTCAGCAATCATTAAACGAACATCTTGATTTAAAAATGGGCCAAAATCTTTAACAAATACTTCATCAAAGAAGATGACACATCCACATATAACCAACATGCTCCACATTATTTGTCATGAGAAAAATGCAAATGAAAGCCGCAAAAATACATCTACAAACTCATTAGAAGGGCCCAAATCTAGAATATTGGCAAAACCAAATGCTGGAAAGGATATGGAGCAACAGGACAATATTTTTCATTGTTGGTAGAAATGAAAAATGGTATCGCTACTTTGAGATGAGTGGATAAAAACAAAAACAAAAAAAACAGCAGTACATTTACACAATAGAATACTATGCAGCTGTAAAATGAAGGAATTCACTTTGAGACAGCATGGAGGGACCTGGAGAGTATTATGCTAAGCAAAATTTTCCAGTCAGAGAAAGACAAGTATCATATGATCTCACTTACATGGAATGTAATGAACACTATAAACTGGTGAACAAAATAGATCAAGAGTCATAGAGTCATGGAACAGGCTGACAAATCTCATAGGGAAGAGGAGCAGGAAGAGATTAACCAAATAATCTATATGCATATATGCGTGACCTATGGACACAAACAATAGTGCAGTGAAGGTCGGGGGGGGGTGAGGTAGAGGGTAGAGGGAGTCAATGGGGGGAAATGAGACATCTGTAATACTTTCAACAATAAAGATAAATTTTTTAAAGAAAAGAGTTTGGCAGTTTCTTTCTAAATGAAACATACTCTTACCATATGATTCAGAAATTGTGCTCATTGGTATTTATATATACACACAATCCTGCACATGGATATTTATAGCAGCTTTGTTCATAACTGTCAAAACTTGGAAGCAAGCAAGATGTCCCCCAGTAGGTGAATGGGTAAATAAACTGGTACATCAGAGGATGGAATATTATTCAGTGTTACAAATATATCAGTCATCAGGTCATGAAAAGGTATAAAGGAACCTTAAATGCATATTACCATGTGAAAGAAACCAATCTCAAAAGGCTACATACCATATAATACCTACTATATGTTCAGGAAAAGACAAAGTATGGAAACAATAAAAAGATGCTTTTAGTGGTTGCTAGGAGTTAGGGGGTAATGAGAAACAAATAGAGTTCACAGGATTTTTCAGGCAGTGAAGATGTTGCAGAAGAGACCTAGCTAGTTATTAACAAAGGAAGGGAGAAAATGGAGTCAGACATTGAGCCTGATTAACTAGCAAGCTACAGCTTCACAGGCTCCCTAAGGGACAGAGCATCCTCGACCAAAGGGATTTAATCCCAGGGCAGGCAGAAAAGACCAGTTTACTATGCTCTCCCATTAGCTCAGTTACTGGGAGATGGAGGCAAGAAGCTGGGAGAACTTACTGGAAAAGGTGGGAATAGAAAATAGGCTGAAGGATGGGAGAAGAGACAAAAATCTAGTGTTTATTGTCCACTGATTATGTGCCAGACATTTGATTCCTTAATTGCAATGCATATTCATAATAATACTATTAGGTTGTTGGTTATTATTTTTCATTTGCAAAGTGTTTAAACTGAGACTCAGCAGAGTATAATGACTTGCCAATGAGAACCAATTCATAAAGTAGAGAGCCAGAGTTCAAAGAGAAGCTGTTTTTATTCAATACTCATTTTTCCCCATAGATATATAACTTAGTTATTTGGGAAATGAGGGAGACAAAAAAAAATCGGACAGACATGAAATAATTAGAAAACCAATCTACTCATTAATTGCTCTGGAAGTCACTGAAGGGAAGCATAGAATCTCGATAATTGAGGGAATCGGTTGTCTCTTGGGCATCACCTCTCTTCCTCTCTGTCTCACCTCTATGTCTCCCACTGAAGCCAGCTGTGAGGAATTCAGAAAGGCATTGGTCATTTCAATGCAGGTGTAACCTGACAACTTGGAATGTTGTCCAAGATTCAGAGGTTGAGGTGGAAAAGGCCTGGGACCTGAGGGAACCCTAGGCAGAAACATAGTGGAATTGCCTGGAATCCATGCCCTTAAGTTCAACATTTGGTCAGAGCAGTTTGGGACTGGTAGGTAAATTCTTTATTTTATTTTATTTTTTCACCTAGGCACACATTTTATAGGAATTCTTAGTTAGTTTGAGGGATTAAAGAAACAATAACCCCAAAACAGATGGCCAACTCCATATTCTACCTGATCTTTAGTCCTGTATCCTAGGGTCACAATCTCAAATACACTATACAGGCATAGGCCTTTTTTACACCCCAGCTTCTCCTTTCAAAGAAAGTAAAAATGAATAGAATAAAATAAACAGCTCACCTTCTAGACAACAGTTCCACCTAGATATCAATGCTCATATCTAATCTTTACCATACTCTGTGACTGCCTGGAGAATGTCGCAACACTCACAGGGAATGAGGTATTTTTCTTGAACATTGCTTTTGATTTCATCATTAATATAATAAACTGTTGTATTCTCCCTTTAGATTCCATCAACATGTCTACTTACTGTTTCGTGGGCATGCAGTAGAATTCTAATATTTCTATTATGTGAGAGATATCATCAAACTTTTGCTTTATTATATTTAATCATCCAACATTTAAACTAACATATATTGAGAACATTCTATCCTATATAATAAGAAGCTAATATGCAAATTGACCAAACGGTGGAATGACCAGTTGCTATGACTCGCACTGACCACCAGGGCGCAGACACTCAATGCAGGAGCTGCCTCCTGGTGGTCAGTGTGCTCTCACAGGGGAGCGCCGCTCAGTCAGAAGCCGGACTCATGGCTGGCGAGTGCAGTGGTGGTGACGAGAGCCTCTCCTGCCTCCACGTCAGTCAGACCTCCCCTGAGGGCTCCCAGACGGCAAGAGGGCGCAGACCGGGCTGAGGGAACCCCCAGGAATGCACAAATTTCATGCACTGGTTTGGTAAATAAAAGATTCAAAATGGTACCCAATAAGACAAATATAACATTCCTCTCCCGGGAACTAACAATGAGAGGGATGGGTAACATAAACTGACAAATAATATCCATGAATAATCTATATATATATAAAAAGCCAGCAACTGGAACTTTGTAATGACCGGAACGATCAGTTGCTATGAACTGGCCTGATTTGGGGGTGGGGCTGGCTGGCCAACTCCCTTGGCCCCTCACCCCAGATGGCCCCGCCCCTGATTGGCCTCTCCCACCCCAATTGAAGGTAGGGCAGTCAGCCCCTCCCCCTAGCCAGCCCCACCCCTGATCACCTCCCCACAACAATAGGGAGTGGGGCCAGATGGCCAACCTCCTGCAACCCCTCCCCCCAGCTGGCCTCACCCCCAATCAGCCCCTTCACTCCGATCAAGGACAGGGCTGGCTGGCCAACTGCCTGAAGCCCCTCCCCCTGGGTACCCCCATAATCGGGGGTGGGGATGGCCAGCCAATCTCCCACGGCCCCTCCCCCCACCACTGACCCCTGATCAGATCCCCCACCCCATTTGGGGGCAGGGCCCGCCAGCCAATCCCCTGCGGCTCCTCCCCCCAGCCAGCCCAATTGGGGCCAGCTGGACCCCACCAGTGCACAAATTCATGCACTGGGCCTCTAGTTATAATAGAACACAGTGAAAGTCCTGTGAGATTATTCAGAAAGATGTGAACAACTTCATGAAGTTTGGAAAAACAAGGCAAGAAGAATGAATGTAAAGAAGAAAGGAATGAAAGGAGGGAATGAAAGAAATAGAAAGAAGGATGGGAAGGATACAATAAAGTGTGGAAATAAAAGGTCAAGTGCTTTAGAAAAAGTAAGAGGAAGAGAATGGAAAAATGTAGGATGATAATGTGGAATAGAATATAGTATGGATTAATTGCCTTGGTGAAATATCACTAAAAATTATTTCAGATATCATTTAAGTCTTAAATGTGATCACTTTATTAGTGAGGGCTGCAGGTATAATTTTATTGGATTGGGAGAAGAAGGGAGGTGTATAATGCAAATCTTGAGGGACAGAATCAATGAAAGCTTTCTATTTTCAAAAATCAAATAAAGCCTATGGTCGACATAAAGTACAAATAAGGACTTGCTTTAGTTATTCTTGATGTTTTTGTGTTTTAACTTGTTAATTATTACTATTTTGTGTTTTATTCTTGATGTTTAAGTGTTTTAACTTGTTAATTATTACTATTATTAATAGCATATACATGCCTATGGAGGGAACATCTCTGAAAGGCTAAATAAGAAAGGGTATGCACAAGAAATACTTGCCTATGTGAAGGGCAACTGGCAGATGATGGATAATAACAGGAGGGGGGGAAACTTTTCACAAAATAATTTTTAAACACTATTGGATATTTACCAATAAAAATTATGTATAGATAAGTTTATAAATACTGTTTATTTTTCAGTCTTTTAGATAGAGATATATAATTTAGACACTTATTTTTTTAATGAGCTTGTTTACTTTCTTAGCTACTGGGTCTTTGAAAGCATTTTCCTGTTGCTATGGCAAGAGACTTGATATGTCAGTGGCAACCGATAACTTGATCTGCTCACCTATGTGGGAACAGCAAGAGGTGTCTCAGCATTCAAGTTCAAATGAAAGCAGAGTTGAGTGTTTGCTGCAATTGTTACCTTTCTCATGGCCCTTTCTGTGAGCAGTTCCTTAGATCATTAAGAAGAATACCGAATCTTATAAACAACTTTAAGGAGTGATTCTAAAGCTATAGGGGTTTCACAATCTTGATCAGAATTCTCCTGGTAATTGCTAATATATAGTTTTACATTCTGAAACTCTTGAATACTATTTTGTTCCTTCTCCATAAAAGCTGATTAATCTTTACACAAATTACCCATCAATTTGTGATATAACTTTTTTAGTCTCTTTGGTTTTGTCAAGATCTCTGGAAAATTACTCTGCCTAATAACTTTTCGCTCACTCAAATAAGACCTGATGCTGCCTGTCCTGTAACCCAGACTTCAAATTTTGCCTGGGTTTCTGATGTGCAGAAAAGCAGAGGACATAGACCTGTACAAAAGTCCCCAGCACCAGCAGGGAGTGGGCAAGTCTTGCCCAGAGTTGTTTCCCATATTGAGGCACCTTCCAAATAAAAACCAAACCAGTGTTTCAGCCTCAGAATAAACAATTCTTTTGCAATAGCCAGTACCTCAGTTACTCTCTTAATAAATGGGATAGATTGAATATATCTCTACAATATGAGCATTTACTCTGTTGCTCTGTTAATAATTCTTAAAATAGATTTATCTAATGTATATTTGATGGCATTAAAACTGCACAGAAAATAATGTTGAAAGTTTATCAGCCTTTAATTTTTTTATTGTGAAATTACATATTTTGAAGTTAAATAGTCCACATTTTTTTTAGCTTTAGCTTTGTAAAACTTCATGAAAAACAGTAAACTCTTTGGGATGAATTAAATTTTTAGACTTGTCTAGAGTCTCTATTTGTATTAACAGTCTTAAGTCTTGTCAGTAATGCTTAGGGTCAGGTTTGGTCATGCACAGAGGGCACATGCAATCAAGCAATTTAAGTTATCAGTAATACTTGATGAAAATATAATCTAAAAATTCTGACTGTCATAAAATTACACTCAGACAAGAAGCTAATTAACAAGTAAAATATTGTCACATGTCTAGAGAGAGAACACTTTAATAGTCTAGTGTTAGAAATACAATTTCTACAAAATATAACTACCCTGTTTGTATTTTAGAACACATTATTATACGATTACCAAATGTGAGTGCATTTTAACATGAATTCTTTTGTGTAGTGAAAATAACATACTTTATTACATTTAATAAGGTCTTCTCCAAAATATTTATCTTTATACTCTTATAACATTTTAACAGTTATTTTTAGCTAGTGTATTTTTATGCATTTGATATTTAGGCAGCGATTTAAAGCAACTTAGCACATTTCAAATTAAAACATCAAGATACATACACTAATGATAAGTAGAATAAATAATCTCGACCATTTTCCTTATTTCCATAGGTTTTTCTCCTAAATAAAAGACTGCTGGCATTTAGGTAGATTAGCTAACTTTAAATTCATTAAATGTATACGTCAAACAATTTTTAAAATATCACAAAAAATTAAAGAATTAGAGTTTAAATGTGATAGGTATAAATGATTATGGATAGTCTTATATAGTATATTTCTATGTTAGCAGTATGATAGCGTAAATATTTCAATCTCTAGCTAAAATGTATTATCTGAATAGCTTATATTTTAATTTTATATGACATGATAGTCAAATTTCTTTAATAAAAACAAATTAATTGAGGGTTTGTATGTGCACACACACACACACCCTTCCTTTAACATTTTATTTCAATAATAAAAAGCATAACAATAATTTTTTAACTGCTTTGAATTATCAAGTTACAGAGTGCTAAAAATATACTCACGGATTTCCAAATTTCTGCACAGTAAAAATGCTACAACACAAAATATATTATGTAGGCATTTTCAGTATAAATATTTGAATTTAATATTACAAATTAAAATATTTTTAATTTAAGTAATTTTTAATATGTAATTTGCAACTATTATTTAACATCTAAACTGAATCCATAAAAATCTAGAAATATTATTTTATAGTTTCCTTTGTAAAACTTGATGTTGGAAGTTTTGTGGATATCTGCAAGAATTTGGATTAAAAATGTCAATAATAAATTATATTGTGGTCAATAAACAGGCAAAAAAGAAAGCACTTGTTATGCCCATGAATTATTTTAACATCTATGTATATGTAAGAACTAGAGGCCCGGTGCACACATTCATGTACCAGTGGGGTCCCTTGGCCTGGCCTGCAGGATCGGCCAAAACCAGCTCTCCAATATCCCCTGAGGGGTCCCGGATTGTGAGAGGGTACAGGCCAGACAAAGGGACCCCACTGGTGCACGATCGGAGCCAGGGAGGGATTCAGGAGGTTGGCTAGCTGGGGTGTGACTGTGGGAGGGCTCCAGGGCATGTCCAACCTGTCTTGCTCAGTCCCCATTGGCCTGACCCCAGCAGCAAGCTAACCTACCTGTCGGAGCATCTTCCCCCTGGTGGTCAGTGTATGTCATAGTGACTAGTCAACCAGTAAACTGTCTGTCCCCTGGTGGTCAGTGCAAGTCATAGAGAGCAGTTGGGAGGCCTTAGCATATCATCAGCATGTTACCATTTGATTGTTGAACAGACAACCAGACAGACACTTAGCATATTAGGTTTTATTATATAGGATGAGGAGATAGAAGAAGGCTA
Source organism: Ia io (assembly GCA_025583905.1). Taxonomy (NCBI): domain Eukaryota; kingdom Metazoa; phylum Chordata; class Mammalia; order Chiroptera; family Vespertilionidae; genus Ia; species Ia io. The sequence continues at coordinate 36,304,591 of JAJQQW010000003.1, forward strand.
GGTAGTCAGGAACAGGACCATGGGAGGGGAGGAAAATAGGGAAGTTCAAGAATAACAGGATACAACTAATTGCTAAGCCAACCCAGCGGGGCAAAAACCCAGGTAGGAGGAAATTGCTGGGGCAACCCAACCAGGCAGGAAGAACCAACACCCCTAGATAGAAAGCCCCCTCTGTCCCTAGAAGAGAGCACCCTCTACCCCTAGACAGAGAGCTTCCTCTACCACTTCCTCTTCCACTCCCTGCTAGAGGGAGTCTGTCTATCTCTCAATAAACGTTGCTTTCACTTACCTTCTTTGTCCACAAACTCATTCTTCAGTTTTTTGAGACAAAGAACTTGGACCCACAAAAAATTGGTAACAAGATTACTAATTTCTATGTAAGAATTATAATCTGACTAGAAGCCCAGTGCATGAAATTTGTGCACGGAGGGGGGTTGTCCCTCAGCCCAGCCTGTACCCTCTCCAATCTGGGACTCCTGGAGGGATGTCCGACTGCCCGTTTAGGCCCGATCCCCCAGGATCGGGCCTAAACGGGCAGTCGGACATCCCTCTCACAATCCAGGACTGCTGACTCCCAACTGCTTGCCTGCCTGCTTTCCTGATTGCCCCTAACCGCTTCTGCCTGCCAGCCTGATCACCCCCTAACCACTCCGCTGCCAGCCTGGTTGATGTTGAACTGCTCCCCTGTCAGCTTGTTTGCCCCCGACTTCCCTCCTCGGCCGGCCTGGGCACCCCTAACTGCCCTCTCCTGTAGGGTTGATCACCTCCAACTGCCCTCCCTTGCAAGCCTGGTCCCTCACAACTGCCCTCCCTTGCAGGCCGGGTGCCTCCCAACTGCCCTCTCCTGCTGGCCATCTTGTGGTGGCCATCTTGTGTCCACATGGGGGCAGGATCTTTGACCACATGGGGGCAGCCATATTGTGTGTTGGATTGACGGTCAATCTGCATATTACTCTTTTATTAGATAGGATAGAGGCCTGGTGCAGGAGTGGGGGCCAGCTGGTTTGCCCTGAAGGGTGTCCCGGATCAGGGTGGGGGTTCCCTTGGGGCGTGGGGCGGCCTGGGCGAGGGGCCTGTGGTGGTTTGCAGGCCGGCCACACCCCCTGGCAACCCAAGCAGCGGCCCTGGTATCTGGAATTTATTTTCCTTCTACAATTGAAACTTTGTAGCCTGGAGCAGAGCCAAGCCTTCTGCTCCCTCCGGGGCGGCAGCCATTTCTGTGGCAGTTAATTCACCTTCTACAATTGAAACTTTGTAGCCTTAAGCGGGTGAGCCCGGCCAGGGTGTGCAGAAAGCTTTGCTTCCCCTGTTGCCCAGGGTGTGTGGAAAGCTTTGCTTCCCCTGTTTCCAGCGGCAACCCTGGCCTGCTCTCTCAAGCTCCGTTCTGCCACCATTTGTTTGAATTTGTTTACCTTCTATAATTGAAACCTTGTAGCTTGAGTGGAGGCTCAGGCCTGCAACGTCTATGGAAAGCTTGGCTTGCTCTGTTACCTGGGAAACCTTGCTCTCTGTGGTTGTAGCCATCTTGGCTGGGGTTAATTTGCATACTCGCCCTGATTGGGTGGTGGGCGTGGCTTGGCTGGTGGGTGTGGCTTATGTAGCAGAGTGATGGTTAATTTGCATATTACCATTTTATTAGAGAGGATAGACCAAATACATTGAAATGGCGGAAGAGATTATTAAATGTTACTGATTACAGCATTGTTTATATTTGGTATTATTAGATTTAATTAGGCATACCACATTATTTTTTGAAGTGAAGTAATATAATTTTATAGACTCAAGTATAAGCTGAATTAGGTAATATGAAAATTTAATCACTATAATTTTGCAATAGTATGCCTATATTTCTGATTGGAATTGAAACAGTGTAGTGAGACTGGCTAAATTCAAAGTTCTTTTCTTTTCTGTGCATCCTGTAACAGATTGGCATAATTAATAAAGCAGCTGTGTATCCCAATGAGAGGAGTCTGATTAGAATAACTCTACTTATTTATAATTGCTAGAACCAGCAGCTTGGGTAATAAAGAGAACTCAACAACCTGCTATTGTTTGTATTATTGGAATTAAATAAATAATATATTCACTTATTTTATGTATCTATTGGGGCTTGATCATATGTTAGTATCTTTGTAAAGATTCTGGTTTATTGGAAATATAAAAAAAAAAACTGATTTCCATGCTTCTGCCAAAAATCAGGTCCAGCATCTGCCACAGTAATTTCCAAAGCTGGAAAAGTGGTCTTTACCTTTAATTGTTTGATCCACTTTAATTTTAGGTATTTTATTAGAAATTTTGAAACTGGAAAAAAATATACTACTGATACTATCATTTAATGTGTCATTGTGTATTGTGGAAATGGAGACTACTTTCTTTATTGATATAAATTATTATTTATATCTTGTCTTGTGTGCAATTTGTAAAGCCTCATTCTAACCCTAAACTTATATTTAAGTTAGTAATAGAATAAGCCTAGGTAATACATGAACTGTCACTTTAATGGAAGACAGTTAATGATGTGGGGATAAAAGCAATGTTTGCATAAATGTTCTTTTAAACAGTTATATTTGCAGATGCAGTTATATTTTTCATATTGTATTTTATTTTGTTTACTAGAGGCCCAGTGCACGAAATTCGTGCATGAGGGGGTGTCCCTCAGCCAGGCTTGCACCCTTTCCAATCTGGGACCCCTCGGGGGATGTCCAACTGCCGGTTTAGGACAGTTGGACATCCTAACTGACTCCTAACTGCTCACCTGCCTGCCTGTCTGATTGCCATTAACTGCTTCTGCATACCAGCCTGATCACCCCCTAACTGCTCCTCTGCTGGCCCGATTAATGCCTAACTGCTACCCTGCCAGCCCAATTGCCCCCCAACTGCCCTCCCCTGCCTGCCCAATCGCCCCCAACTGCCTTCCCCTGCTGTGACCTGCCTCCTCTGCTGGGACCAGCCTCCTCCGTGCCGCGCGGAGACCGTGCAGAGTGGCCCCTGGGCCCCGCCTCTGCTGTGCATGGGGCCACCTTGTGGTGGCCATCTTTGCGGCGTCCATCTTGTGATGATGTCATGCATGAGCGCGTGAGGACCACCTAGACCTGTGGTCGGCAAACTGCGGCTCGCGAGACACATGCAGCTCTTTAGCCTCTTGAGTGTGGCTCTTCCACAAAATACCATGGACTGGGCGAGTCTATTTTAAAGAAGTGGCGTTAGAAGAAGTTTAAGTTTAAAAAATTTGGCTCTCAAAAGAAATTTCAATCGTACTGTTGACATTTGGCTCTGTTGACTAATGAGTTTGCCAACCACTGACCTAGGCTTTTATTACTATATATATGTGTGTGTGTGTGTGTGTGTGTGTGTGTGTGTGTGTGTATACACATATGTATATAGTAATGTGTTACTATATATATATATGTGTGTGTGTGTGTGTGTGTGTGCGCGTATATATATATACACATATATGTATAGTAATGTATTACTATATATATGTGTGTGTGTGTGTGTGTGTGCATATATATATATACACATATATATGTATAGTAATGTATTACTATATATATATATGTGTGTGTGTGTGTGTGTGCGTATATATATATACACATATATGTATAGTAATGTATTACTATGTGTGTGTGTGTGTATACACATATATGTATAGTAATGTATTACTATACATATATGTGTGTGTGTGTGTGTGTGCGCGCGTATATATATATACACATATATGTATAGTAATGTATTACTATATATGTGTGTGTGTGTGTGTATACACATATATGTATAGTAATGTATTACTATATATGTGTGTGTGTGTGTGTGCGCGCGCGTATATATATACACATATATGTATAGTAATGTATTACTATATATATGTGTGTGTGTGTGTGTGTGTATACACATATATGTATAGTAATGTATTACTATATATATATATGTGTGTGTGTGTATGTGTGTGTGTGTGTGTGTATGGGTATGTGTGTGTGTGTGTGTATATATACACACATATATGTATAGTAATGTATTACTATATATATGTGTGTGTGTGTGTGTGTATACACATATATGTATAGTAATGTATTACTATATATGTGTGTGTGTGTGTGTGTGTGTGTGTGTGTGTGTGTGTGTGTGTGGACCCGATGCATGAAATTTGTACAAGGGTAAGCCCTTGCGGCACTGGCTGCCTTGCAGCCCCACAGCCCTGACCCGCACCCACTGGTCATTTTGGAAGGTCGTTCCACCATCTGGTCTAATTAGCATATCAGTTCTTTATTATATAGGATTGATTGATTTTAAAGGGAAAAAAGATTGATTTGTTGTTCCACTTTTTCATATATTCGTTGGTTGCTCCTTGCATGTGCCCTGACCAGGGATAAAACCCACAACCTTGGCATCTCAGGTCAACGTTCTAATCAACTGAGCTACCCAGCCAGGACAGTTATATTATTTTAAATTCAAATAATTGACTGCATCTCTTATTCATGGTATACCAATTTACCAAATAAGGTATTATTTATTTATATGAATACCAGGTTTTTGGTTGTTTGTTGTTTTTGATTTAATTCTCATCCAAGGATATTTTCCCACTAATTTTTAGAGAGAGTGGAAGAGAGAAGGAAAGACAGAGAGAAACATTGATGTGAGAAAAACACATTGATTGGTTGCCTCTTGCATGGGCCCTGCGCTGGGCCCAGGCCAGGGAGGAGCCTGCAACTGAGGTACAAGCCCTTGACCATAATCGAACCCAGGACCTTTTAGTCTTCAGGCCAACACTCTATCCACTGGGCCAAACTGGCCAGGGAAATACTAGGTCTTCAATAGTTTTGTTTAATACTCTCTATTTCTAGAAATTGAACTTTTAGTAGTAAATTACAAGTCCATAATGATACATGATGAAGGATAGCAGAGCATTAAAGTAACTACATCTGTGTAACAAATAATTTAAAACTTAGCAGCTTAAAATAGCTATTTTATCTTTCTCACAGTGATGCAGGCCAGGAATTTGGAAAGAGCCATCTGTCAGTTCTTGCTTAGGGTCTTCCACAAAGTTATAATAAAATCATATCGGAGGCTTCACTCATCTGAAGGCTCACCCGAGTTAAATCTCTGAGGCAGCTCATTCACACAACCCGCAGCTGGTGCTGGCTGTCTGCCACGAGCTAATCTGGGGCCCTTTGTGGGAATGCCCATGTGGCCTGGGCTTCCTTATAGCATGGTGCGTTTTCAATAATCAGACTTCCTACAGGGCAGCTTAGGGCTCCAGCAAGTTTACCAGTGAAAGAGTGAGAGCCCTTGCCTTTGTAGTTACATAGTGCTATTTCCACAGTTCTCTGTGGTTTAAGAAGTCAGAAGTTCACCCAGACTCAAGAAGAGGAGATGTTGACCTCATCTTTCAATGAGAAAATTCAAAGTCAAAGGTTTTGTTCTTGTTTTTAAATTTTTTTTAATTGAATTCAGAGGGAGGAAAGAAAAGGAAGAGAGAGAGAGAGAATCATCAATGATGAGAGAGAATCATTGACTGGCTGCCTCCTGCACGCCCCTTGCTGGGGATCAAGCCTGCAACCCTGGCATGTGCCCTGACTGGGAATCTAACTGTGAAATTCTGGTTCATGGGTCAAGCTCAACCACTGAGCAACACTGGCTGAGCTTACTTGTTTAACTATCACTTGTAGGAATGAAAAATGTTATAACAGCAATATCTACAAACAATAATTTTTCAGAATTTACAATCTGATTGGAGCTACATGGATTTGAATTTATATGCTTACTTTTAAAATGAAGTTTACACATTGGTCTTTAGAAAGGAACAGCATTTAGCAGCAGGGATGATCTTACTGTGAATTAGTCATATATGCCCTGAAAATAAATGGAAAGTTTAGGAAAAAAAAGTCAGTTTAAAAGGGAATTTATATATTTGAAAAGATCACCATATTTGGGCATGGGATGATTTAACTTATAATTATTATAATAAAATAGCCCTGGTGGTGTGGTGATGAAGCAGTGTTACTAAAATTTTACTGGAGGAAACAGGTTCTTCATTGGTGTTTTGGGAAAATAATTTCAGGGACACTCAGGCAGGAGCTCTATGAGATAGTGCCAAGGTTTCCTAGAGCGAAAAGTGATAGAACCCTCTCAGAAAGGCAGAGAGGGGGCAGGCTAGCTGCCCCACAGCCTTGCTAAGCTTCATGTATTTCCTTGGGTTCTGGGAAGAGCAGGTTTTCCTTCAAACTGTCCAACCTCTTCCTGGCTTTCTTGGGCTTGTGCTAGTGCCCTCCCCCTACCTAATCTCTTTTTCCCAAATTTTCCCCGGCCAGTGCTCTTCACCTTTTTTGGTCGCCATTTTGGCTTCTAACCACACAGGCCTCGTAGTACCAAACCACTTTGGGTATCATTTGGCTTCTACTGTGCATGCACTTAGTAACAGGAATACCCCCTTGCCACTTCCTCCTTCCCCCACACTGGTGGGGCAGGCTCCCCAGGATGCCAAAAAGCCCCCCTTGCTCCCTAGCAGATGCTTTGATGTTTGGTGTAACCATGTGGGTTACTCCCCAGAGTGGATGTAAAGCCGTTTTTCCAGCTTAATCATGCTTAATCAGGTATCTGGTTCTGTTCACTCCTTTCTCTTTTGTTAATATCGGACTACATGCCTACTCTAATAATCCTCACTGCAAGAACTCTGGGACCTTATAATCTTACTAGGGTTTTATTATTTATACACCTGACTTCATCCTCTGGGGTTTGGCTGGCAGGAATGGCAGTAATTGGGTCTCTGTTATCTCTCTCCTTTACTAAGGTGATTTAAGCTACTCTTTGGTTGGGGAGGAAAGGTATAAACCATCTACTGCTAAATGTCCTAGGAAGATAAGATCTTGTGATTTATTAGCAGGATGTTAATTATCTTATTTCAGTTTCCTTCATTCCACTTGCCTCAAAATCAGAGAACAATTTTATTTCTTGAAACTTCAAAATGTGAAAGATATTCAGCAAATCAGAAAGGTGAATTGACATTGACATAGGAAACAACAGCTAGGTAGGAATATGAAAAAAAATCCCAAACTGAGCCAGCTCAGTTCATGTTGGGGAGGAAAAGATAAGAGAAACAACGTTGTTTCCTATTAGAGAATTCTCTGTTGTCTCACTGGGAGGAAAGATAATAAAGTCTAAATATTATTTGATGTTTTTATTGATTTCTCTCAAAGTTCAAATTTTTATTTTGGGGATTAAGTGAAATAAAAGATTTATAAAAAGTAAAAAGCCCACCCTGGCAAGTGTGCAAGTGTGGCTCTCAGTGGTTAGAGCGTGGGCCCTGAGCTTTAAAGAGTCTCAGGTTTGATTCCCCATCAAGGGCACATACTAGGGTTGCAGGTCCCACCCCTGGCCTTTGGAGGCAACCAATGGATATGTCTCTCTCAAATCAATATTTCTCTCTTTCTCTCTCTCTCTCTCTCTCTCTCTCTCTCCTCCTCCTCCTCCTCCCACTCTCTCCAATAATCAATGGAAAAAATATCCTAGGGTGAGGATTAACAAACAAAAAAGCCCTTATATACGTAAACTTACATATTTACAAATGGTATCTGATCAAACTATATGCTATAGGTCCATAACTATTTAAAATTCAGCAATAAAAGTGGAATATATTTTATGGTACCATAACCAGTGAGCAGGAATTCTTCCCGGGGCCTTGTGTCTTATGGAACTGAAGAATGAAGCCGCAGACCAGAGGCGTTCAAGCAAGGCAGGAGTTTATTGCAAACAAACACAGGCTCCCCCTTCTGGGAGGGGATTCAAATGGTTGCCCCCAAGCACTCTGCTCCTCCCCTTCTATCTGCGGAAGGCCCACTCTTTGTCTATCTGTGCCACTCTCTGATTGGTTCCTTTTTCTGACATTTTATTTTGCACTTGCAAGAAAAAAATCCTTTTTTCAAAACACCCAGTTTTTTGCTATCCTGTTTTTCTGCAAGACATTTTGTGGTTTCAGCTAGCTCCATGATCCCTCCTTTTTTCACCCCTTACCCTGTCTACCTAATTCTGCTTTAACTCTTTTCATTTTATTCACTAAGTATTGCTAAATATTTCTATGTATAATGCTATCCCTTGAACTGTATTATAATATTAGGCAAATACAAATATATCTTTCTGAAGAAAAAATTCATCATTTAATTTATAATCCTTAAAATCCTTCACCCTTGTGAAAATATTCATGTTCTTTTAAAAATGTTACAAAAACCTTTATGCTTTAACCCCATCCAGCCTTACATCACAGTTTACAGGACATTTTATGATTTTTCTTGTTTCTGGTTTTTGATCAAGTTCTATCTGGTGCTTTTACTTGTGTTCTTGTCCTGAATAACTCCTGTATGTTGCTGAAGTCATGAATTACCCTCTATCATTATTAAGTTTATTTTTTACCCTTCATGGTAGGGAGAAGTGCCACTTCAAATTGTTCCCAGGACGACTTGTATTAGTGCCCATTGCAGCACCAGGATTTTCTAAACCTCACTAGTGATGTTAAAACAGGAAAGCTTGAATATTAGACCCTGACACAATGCAACTAGTCATTCCCAGAGGTGCTTTGTTTAATGTTTACTGTCTTCATAATGTCATAAGGGAGAAAAATTGCCCTGGTAATGTCATAGTTGTGGGAGCTAAAAAATATTAATAGTTTTCCTCCAACACTCTTAAATTCTTCTGGTTGGGCTAATTAGAAAATTAACAGACAGGTTAGCAGGAGAAAGCCAAAGTTTTCATAAACATTCATGGGCAATTTTTATAAGCATGCAATTTCTAAAGTCGGTGGATCAACATTGGGTATACAAGACGTTTTAGACAAAGGAGAAAAGAAGGAGATGGGGTTTTAGATTTCAGAAGAGAGAATGGGCAATTTATCAGAAACTTAATAAGCAACTCAGAAACAGTGGGACACAGGAGTTATTTAGCTAACAGGCTCCTGCTTGAAGCCTTCTATTTGCCATATTTAATTTAAATTAGGGTACATCCTAAAATCTTCCTCAAGCAGGTTTCTCTGTCTGAATCTCTTGGGCAGGAAAAGGGGGAGGGTCAAAGATTATTTCTGAATCTTTTAGTTCTTAATGAATAGCTTTAAATCAATATCCCAAAAAGCAGCTACAGGGTGGTAAAACTTTGTTCCCGTAGTCAATATCCTCCTGCCTTTTTAGTACTCATCCAAGTAAATAATATACCTACGAATACTTTTCCCTTATATTGATGTATATCTTGTATGCATAACCCCATATTCTCCAAACTCTTTGATGTTGTTTTTTTTTACAATATAAGTTGTATCCCATATAGCCATATACATAAATGTATGTCATTTTCTAAATGGAGGGAATGATATCTTAAGTATCAATATGCATGTTATTCACCAGAGTACTTGCCAAAATGACTAGTCTAATGCCTTGCACTTGGCACTCAATGAATATTTACTGAGCTGAATCAAATCAAGTTGATTATGGGTCAGTCATCAGAATTTACAAAATCACTCTTTCATACTGAGAAAGTTAGGTTATAGAGTCACAAATTCATCTAGCTTCTCAAAATGAAATTAAAATGAAAAAATGTACTTTTTAAGATAATGGTATTTTTATGAAAATGGAGTTGTTTTGTTTGTTTGTTTTGGTTTGGTTTAATTGTTTTAGAGTCAGAATGTTTAGAGCTTTTAATCTCAGTCCATTTTTATTGTCTCCATTTTCAACTGCTTGACAACTTTCTCATTATATAGTACTTTGTCAGGCAATCAAATCTCTAGTTCCATTACTTGCTATCACGCAGCTCAAAGCATTGGAATGATAGACCTACAGAAGTGTCAACTACATGGCAAGGTGTTAAACAAGGAGCTCTGAAACACAGTACTCAGTCTGGAAGAATGAATTCCACGAAAGGCAATGGTTTGGAACAACTTTTAAAACATTAGTCAATACATAAAGTTTATTCTTCAGAATATAAATGCTACTCACTAGTGGACATACTCATTTTCTGTGACTTTAAATACTATTGTTAAATATATCCATGCTATAAAAAATTAATATTTCAGTATAATTTGCCACGTTTTCAATTTCAGTAAATGTATAAGGCGGTATATGGAGTAAAACAATTTCACTTGGTTCACAATTCCTGAAGGCCATCCACTGGTTACTCTAATTCTGTCAAGGGTTTTCCTCATTATTTTTGGAAAATGAATTTATTATTTATTTATTTATTTATTTTTCCTTATTTGTAAACTAAGATGGAACGTAACAGGATGAATTGGACCTATTTCTTCTTTTTTTTTTTAATATATTTTATTGATTTTTTTACAGAGAGGAAGGGAGAGGGATAGAGAGTTAGAAAACATCAATGAGAGAGAAACATAGATCAGCTGCCTCCTGCACACCCCCTACTGGGGATGTGCCCGCAACCAAGGTACATGCCTTTGACCGAAATCGAACCCAGGGACCCTTCAATCCACAAGCCGACGCTCTATCCACTGAGCCAAACCAGTCAGGGCATCCATCCTATTTCGTCTTTTGAAAACAAGTGTTTCCATATTGAAATTGAGTTTGGTAGTTTAAAAAGATATTTATTCTTTGTGATGTCATTATGTTATGGGAGAAAAGCATGGATAGTCTTCACTGTTAGTGGGAGTGGTGTTCTTTGGGTACCTCTGGAAGAAGCACTTCTGGAAGTCCCCTCGGGAGGATGAAATGTGGTAGAAAGTTTTATTTTACTGGAATTACATCCTCCAGTAAAGCTAGAAGCAAAGCCTATTTCCAGTTTCTGTTTCATGGCAGAGTTGGGTCTGGTCTAGCGCTAGGCTAGCTGTAGTCCGTTAGTCCGGGTGGGGCCCACGTGGCTCCAAGCCATATGGGCAAATGCATAGGAGCCCAGAGAACACACCCCTTGCAATAAGAGTCCTAGGAGTCCCCAAAACATAAGACAGTGAGAGCACAAAGCAAGAGAGAGCAAACTTCCTTGTTTAGGAGATCAAATATCCCCAAGTCTTCCCGTGCTTGCAGTGGCCACACCTACTTTGGCCAGTGATCTGTTCCCAGGTGTGACTGACAGACAAGTACCTTCCCTATGTCATGCAGACTTTGGTGAGCATGCATCTTTTCTCCCCCTGTCCAGTCCCTCTGGTGGCTACCTGGGAGAATTAAACTGCAGTTTCCTGGCAAAGCTGCACAAATGACATGCCTATAATATTTGGCCTTTCCTTTGCTCCTTTCCAGTTATTAATAAGAAGATTAAATTACAATGGTATAAATTCCCTATATTGATATTTTTATGTATTATGTAATTCAATAGCAAATATATACATTGCCATATGGTACATAGATTTTCATGTGGCATATATATAGCTCATTGGAAGAACACCGTTAATTAAACAAAACTTATTTTTGACAGAAATTTGCTAAAGCTTTTTAAACTGCTTAACCAAGTACGCTGCAGATTTCCTTTAAAATTTTTAGCAATTATAAATTCTGGTCATCGATTAGTTGTATGCAGTTGTATATGACACTTAGTTATTTTTCTGTAGTAGGTGGTATAAAGTATATAAATAAAATGAATATTAAGAAATTATAAAATTAATCTTGGGAATCTATTCTGAGATTTATTTTTATATTTGTTTTTAAACTTATGAATGATAGCTTAAAAATTAGAAATTAAATGAAACGTGAGGCTGATTATACTGGACTAGTGAAAGGAAACAAAATTCTGCCACCTTCAATCTTCTTTTTGGGATATTGATTTCAAGCTGTTTATTGAGAAAACAGAAGGCTCAGAAAGAACCTTTACTTTCCCCCTCTTTCCCGCCCAAGAAATTCAGATGCAAGCACTTGATTTGGGAAAATAACCTTGTTTTAATCACCTTAAAAATCTTCACCCTAGTGGGAAGACTCCAAGTCTGTTAGCTAGATACCCATTGTGTCCATTGTTTCTGAGTTGTCCAGCAAGAATTTTCCTGCCATATATGTTCCTGTTTTACCCAAATACCTATAAATCACCCATTCTCACTTTTGAAGAGTACTACCCTGCTTCCCCCTCTTTTTGCTTTGTTCAAAAATGTGTTATATACCCAATGTCGCCTCATTGTATTTGGAATTTTCATGTTTGTGTTTGTTCCCCATGCACATGTATTTGATTTTTTCCTGTTAATATGTCTCTGTTAATTGATGATTAGCTCAGCCAGAAGAACTTAGATGGTGGGAAGAAAATTATTAAAACTTTTTTAGCCCCCACACTAGAATTAGACAGAAAGCTGTGAAATTAGACAGAAAGAACTATAAAGTTGCAGCACTGAGGTTCAAATTTTACCTTAACAAGAGACCAGAAATTGATAATGTGGTAGGAATTGAATAAGGTGATAATGATATAGTAAAATTCCAGATTTGATCCCCTTCTTGAATAACTATTCCTCAAAGATAATACTTTCCAGTGGGAACTTTAGAGCAATTTTTTTATAAACAGAAGAAACGTGGAGTGAGGCAAAAGTAGTTGTACAATTGTGAGTATGAAAAAAGTTTATTCTTTTATTATTGTTTATTAATTATTATATTATTTCCACAAAAAGATTATTATTTTATTATTTTTTTAATTATTGTTTTATTTCCACACACAAAAAACTGTAAACTTACTTTTGCCCCACTCTATAACAGATTCACTTGTGTGACCTGGAATAAGTCTATTCACTAGTTTCCAATTACATGATAATATCTAGTGTTGTGAGGATTTACTGGGGGTGAAGAATATATTTTGGTACTGGGAAAGGATATGTAGAAGTCTGTGAAATTGAATTCCAGGAGTTAAATGATTCATTTTTAATGTTATAGTAAATATTATAAAATATATCTTTAAAGATATGATTATCCACTTTTATATGAGAGAAACAAACTTGAATTATTTGGAAAGTGATATAGGCCTTCCATATTAAGTATATGTCCTCCACCATATAGCTCTATATGTTTTGTTTACAAAAATATTTCTTAAGGTGCTGAGTAGTAGTATCTAAATTTACATGAAGCAGGTGAGGGGGTAAAAATGAGGACATTTGATATGCACAGAAAAGAGATAAATAATCTCAATAGAAGAAGAAAAAAGTATTTTACAAAAGTCCAGCACTTTTTCATAATAAAAACTCTCAACAAAGTAAGCATAGAAGGGAATTTACTGCAGTATAATAATGGCCACATGTGAAAAGCTACAGCAAACTTTATATTGAATAATAAAAAACTTCAAACTTTTCCTCCAAGATCAAGAACAAAACCAGAATGCCCAGTCTCACTACTTTATCCCATGTATTTTTGGAATATCTAGCCCGAACATTGAGGTAAAAAAAGGAAATAAAAAGCATCCAAGTCAGAAAAGATGAAGTAAAATGATCTCTTTTTGAAAATGGCATATTCTCTATGTAGAAAACTTAGACTTCACACTCACACAAAAAAACAAAACAAACAAAAAAAACAACTTAGAATCTATAAAAAAAGTGAGTAAATTTCTGGGATACAAAATCAACATACAAAAATCAACTGTGTTGTAAAAAATTATTGACTTTGTAAACTTAAATAATAACACCAAGCTGAATTAAATACTTAGGAATTAATCAAGAAGATGAAAGATACACACTGAAATCTATAAAACACTGATGAAAGAAAGAAGACACAAAAAAATTAAAAGATATCCCATGTTCATGGATGGTAAGACTTAACATTGTTAATATATCCATAGTACTTTCAATGCATCTCTTACAAAGATTCAATTGTCACTTTTTAGAGAAATTAAAAAAAATAATTATAAAATTAACATTGAACCTCAAAACATCCCCAATAACCAAACCAATGTTGAAAAAGAACAAAGCTAAGGGCATCACACTTCCTTATTTCAAAATATATTGCAAAGCAGTAATCAAACATATTAAAAAACAGAACACAATAAAGGCCCCAGAGTATACTACTGACCTTCAAAAAATGTGTCAAGAATACGCAATGGGGAAAGTATAGTTTCTTCAACAAATAGCGTTGGACAAGTGGATATCCACTTACAAAAAATGATATTGGACCCTTATCTTACATCGTACACAAAAATAAAGTAAAAATAGATAAAATATCTAAACTTGAGACTTGTAACTCTAAAAATTTAAGAAGAAAAAATAGGATAAAAACTTCATGACATTGGTCTTAGCAATAATTTCTTGGATGTGACACTAAAACTATAAGCAACAAAAACAAAAATTGACAAGTGGGACTATATCAAATTAAGAAAGCTTCTACAAAACAGAAGAAAGAATCAACAGAGTTAAAAATAAAAGAAAACAACATTGAGGTATCCATCTCACACCTGTCAGAATGGCTATCATCAACAAATCAACAAATGACAAGTCCTGCAAGGATTCAAAGAAAAAGGAACCCTTGTGCACTGCTGGTGGGAATGCAGACTGGTACAGCCACTGTGGAAAACATTATGGAGTTTCCTCAAGAAAACTAAAAATGGAACTGCCATTTGACCCAGGGATTCTACTTCTAGGAATATATCCCAAGAATCTAGAAACACCAATCAGAAAGGATATATGCATCCCTATGTTCATAGCAGCACAATCTACAATAGCTAAGATTTGGAAACAGCCTAAGTGCCCATCAGCAAATGAGTGGATAAAAAAACTGTGGTACATCTACACAATGGAATACTACACTGTTTTAAAAAAATAAGGAATTCTTACCATTTTCAAAAGCATGGATGGAACTGGAGAGCATTATGCTAAGCGAAATAAATCAGTCAGAGAATGATAAATATCACATGATCTCACTCATGTGTGGGATATAATGAACAACATAAATCAATGAACAAAAATTGAACCAGAATCATAAAAGCATGAAACAGACTGTGCAACCTATGAGGGAAGGTAGAGGATGAGGGGGTAAGAGATCAACCAAAGGACTTGTATGCATGCATATGAGCATAACCAATGGACACAGACAGGGAAGAGCGGAGGTTAGGACATGTGCTGGGGGGGTGGGGGCGGCCAAAACTTTAAACAATAAAGAATTTAAATTAAGAAAAAAGAAAGAAACATACCTGTGGGAAAATAAATTTAATAGATATTTCTACAAATAAGACAGGCAAATGTTCAACAGGCACATAAAAATATACTCAACTTCATAATCATGTAAAAAATACAAATCAAAACCACAATACTATATCACCTCTTACCTGTTAGAATACTATTATCTAAAATAAAATAAAAATTGTTGGCAAGGATGTGATAAAATTGGAACCCATGTACAATGTTGGTGTAAATGTAAATTGGTACAGCCATTATGGGAATCAGAATAGAGTTTCCTCAATAAACTAAAAATAAAACTACAGTGTGATCCAGCAATCCCACTTCTGGGTATATATCCAAAAGAATTGAAATCAGGATCTTGAAGAGATAACTGCAGGCCCATATTTATTGCAGCATTATTCATAACTAGAGGCCAGTGCACAAAATTTGTGCATGGGGAGGGGGGTTTCCCTTAGCCTGGCCTGCACCCTTTTGCAATCTGAGACTCCTTGGGGGATGTCCGACTGCTAGATTGGGCCTAAACATCCAATCGAACATCCCTCTTGCAAGCTGAAACTGCTGGCTCCTAACCAGTGGCCTACCTGCCTGCCTCATTGCCCCTAGCCACTCACCTGCCTGCCTGATCACCCCTAAACCATCTGACTGCCTACCTTATCACCCCTGCCTACTTGATCGCCCCTAACCACTCTGCATGCCTGCCTGATCGCCCCTAACTGCCTCTGCATGCCTGTCTTATTGCCCCTAACCACTCTGCCCACCTGCCTAACTGCCTGCCTGCCTGATCGCCCCTAACCACCTATGCCTGCCTGTCTGATCATCCTAACTACCTCTGCCTGCCTGCCTGATCGCCCCTAACCACTCTGCCTGCCTGCCTGATCATCCTTATCTGATAGCCTGCCTGCCTTATCGCTCCTAGCCACCTCTTCCTCGGCCCCCGCAGCCACAGCTTTGTCCGAAAAGGTCATTCGGTTATCCGTTCTAATTAGCATATTGAGCTTTTATTATTTTAGACTAGAGGCCCGGTGCATGAAATTCTTGCACAGGGGTGGGGGCGTGGAGGGTCGTTTCCCTCAGCTTGGCCTGCACCCTCCCCAATCTGGGTTGGACATCCCTCTTACAATCCAGGACCGCTGGCTCCTAATTGCTCGCCTGCCTGACAGCTTGATCGCCCCTAACCACCTCTGCCTGCCAGCCTGATTGCCCCTAACCACTGCTATCTGCCTGCCTGATTGTCTCCTAACCGTTCCCCTGCTGGCCTGATTGCCCCCAACTGCCCTCCCCTGCTGGCCTGATTGTGCCCCTAACTGCTTGCTCCCCTGCTGGCCTGATTGCCCCTAATAGCCTCTGCCTCAGCCCTGCCACCATTGCTTTGTCTGGAAGGAAGTTAGATGTACGGAAGAGGTCCATTCAACCCAGTCTAATTAGCATATTACCCTTTTATTAGTATGGATAGGCAAGACATGGTAACAACTGAAATGTCCATAGACAGATGAAGAGATAAGAAGTGTGGGATGTACATAGAATGCAATATTATACATCCTTGAAAAGGAAATACTGCATATGCAACAACATGGGTGAACCTGGAGGACATTATGCTATGTGAGATTAATCAGGACTTAGAAAGACAAATACTGTATCATTCCACCTTTATGAGTTTCCTAAAAGAGTCAAACTCCTAGAAACTGAGAGTAGAATGGTTGTTGCCACATGATGGGAGAGGGAAAACAGGGGATTGATGTTCTACAGGCATAAATTTGTTATGGAAGATAAGTTCTAGAATTCTGCTATACAACATTTTGTCTGTAATTAACAATGTATTGTGTTTATCATTTTGTTAAGAGGGTATATCTTAAAAAAGTGTTCTTGCTACAATTAAAAAAAGTTAAATGCAAGTGAAATTAAATACATTTGGAGAAAAAAGTTTAAAAATGAAGAGATAAATATGGGAGAATAAATGTTCATTATATTACAGAGATAATATATGATTAAGCAAAGGTTCCTCTGAGTGAAGAAAATCTGTGCTTAAAGTCACAATTATGGGTAGTTAGAGCTATTTTCTAGTAAATAGTCCCTAGGCTGCTCCTGATTTGGCTTGTACCCTTTTGTAATGTGAGCTTTTAAGACTGAAAGGGAATCTGACTTTAATTAACAATGACAATTTGGCCATATATATATTCTTTTTTGTCTTTAAAGCCCACTAAAGGGAAAGTAAAGTTGAAGACATTAATTACCATGGCAAAATAGGAATATAAAACAGAGTAAATAAATAATTACAAAAAGTTTTAGATGAGAGAAGATGGATGCAGTAATGTACTAGTAAATTACTAAATATGAAACAATTATCCTCTTAGAGCCATGAAAAGGCTAAAATTTGTCACACAAAAAAGCCTGCTGATAGTTCCAATGGCATGTAAAAGCTTATGGGAAGAAGAATAAGACTAATCAGTACTTTCCTTTTCCTTTTTTAAAAATTTATCTTTATTATTGGAAGTATTACAGACATCCCCTTTTTCCCTCCATTGATCCTTCCTAGCCCGGGCCTGCCCCCATCCCCAGACCTTCACCACACTATTATCTGGTTGATCTCTTTCCACCCATCCACCCCCCCACCCCCCGCTTTCCCTCTGAGATTGGATAGTCTGTTCCATGTTTCTATAACACTGGATCTATTTGTTCATCAGTTTATTTTGTTCTTTAGATTCCACATATGAGTGAGACATATGATACTTGTCTTTCTCTTACTTGGCTTATTTCACTTAGCATAATACTCTCTAGGTCCCGCCATGCTGTCTCAAAGAATAAGAGATCCTTGTTTTTTACTGCTGCATAGTATTCCATGGTATAGATGTACCACAGTTTTGTTTTGTTTTTATCCACTCATCTACTGATGGGTACTTGGGCTATTTCCAGATCTTAGCTATTATAAATTGCACTGCTATGAACACAGGGGTGCACATATTCTTTCTGATTGGTGTTTCTGGTTTCTTTTATTCCTAGAAGTGGGATTACTGTGTCAAATGGCAGATCCATACTTAAGTTTTTGAAGAAACTATAAACTGTTATCCACAGTGGCTGCACCAGTCTGCATGCCCATCAGCAGTGCATGAGGGTTCCTTATTCTCCACATCTTCACCAGCACTTGTCATTAGTTGATTTGTTGATGGTAACCATTCTGACATGTTTGAGGTCATTACCTCACTGTTATTTTAACTTATATCTCTCTGATGACTAGTGACTTTGAACATTTTTTCATATGTCTCTTGGCCTTCTGCATGTCCACTTTGTATGTCTACACTTTTATTTTATTTTTTTAAATATTTTAATTGATTTCAGAGAGGAAGGGAGAGGGAGAGAGAGAGAGAAACATCAATGATGAGAGAGAATCATTGATTGGCTGCCTCCTGCATGCCGCATGCTGGGGATCGAGCCTGCAACCCAGTCATGTGCCCTGACCTGGAATTGTACTGTGACCTCCTGGTTCATAGGTCGATGCTCAACCACTGAGCTGTGCCGGCAGTGCTACACTTTTCTTATACTGAATGACAAATGCCAAGAGATTGGCCTCCAGTGTGACAGCTGGAATCACAAAGTAAGGAATACAAGTGTACCTGGTGGTATTTGGTAGTTGCTTGTTAAAGAACCTCCCTCACACTTATCACCATGTCCTGAAAGTACCTGGGGTTTTCTTCTAACTGCAAACTTCATTAAATTTTTAAAGACCTTTTTAAATATGTTTTTATTGATATTTTTGAGAGAGAGAGACATCAGTGTGAGAGAGAAGCATCAATTGGTAGTCTCCTATTCCCACCCACAACCTGGGCATGTGCCCTGACCCAGAATCAAATCAGTGATCTTAAAATTTAGGGGACAGCACTCAACCAACTGAGTCACACAGGCCAGGGCTTAAATGAAACTTTTAATTTGACTTTTAAATATGAAGTAAATTAAATATCAACAAATATCACCAGTAGTTCAGAATATTCTCTAACAAGAGAAAAATAAGAGAACAACCATAACAACGAAACAAACATGAAGGCAACAGAGACAGCTTAAGTAAGAAATAGAGCATTTTGCTCAGTATTGTGTAGGATTTTTATAGTAATAATAATGCAAACACATACTAATGATTTAATTCAAATCTAAATGCAATTATCCACTAAATGCAGGGACAAGTAAATAAGGATTTGAAACAGTGATGACTCTTGTTTATCATAACACTAGAGGCCTGGTGCATGAAACTCATGCATTGAGTTTGCAGGGGTCCTCAGTTCTGCCTGTGCCCTCTCACAGTCCAGGACCCCTCAGGGTATGACCCTCAGTCCGGCAGTCAGACATCCCTCTCTCAGTCTGGGACCCCTGGCTCCTTACTGCCCGCCTGCTCATTGCTCCTTATCTCTCAGCTTGCTGCTCCTTAACTGCTGCTGCGGAGGCAGGAGAGGCTCCACTCCCGCCGCTACTCTTGCCAGCAGTGAGCCAGGTTTCTGGCAGAGCAGCACTCCCCCTGTAGGAGTACACTGACAACGAGGGGCAGCTCCTGAATTGAGCATCTGTCCCCTAGTGGTCAGTGTGCAGCATAGCTACCGGTTGTTCTGGTCGTTCCGCTGTAACGGAGGCTTAGGCTTTTATTATATAGATGTTGACAATTAATAAGGTCTAAAATTTCTAAATTAAAAATAAAAGAAATAGAAGTACATTATTTAGAGACATGGAGGCATAAACCACAAGAAATCAGTAAAAAATGGAAAAAAAATTACTAGGGGGACACTTGTTATTATTTTAATGTTTATTAATAACTTTTAGTAACATTTATTAATTAAGGTATGCTCATTCATCATATTGAAATCATTTGAAAACATAACATTTTTCTAATAGCAAAATCAAAAAATTGAGTTACCTTATATATGACTTGCACTGTAGTAAATAATATGAAATAGAAATTGCTTATCAATAAAAATGACATTACCAAACTCTAAAAGGTTATAACTGTTTTCATACAGTTCTTTATTCTGGAAGGTCATACTGATTAAACTTCAGATTTTGCCTTTTGGTGGTGGCATGGGGTAGGAAAGAGGAGAAAAAAAGAGACTACTTTAATGGATGTTCATCCTTTGTCAAAATTGAGTAGCTCATCTTGTTATGAAAGCATCATTAATATTATTAACATAGTTCTAAGGGACCTTTGCAGAAGTATTCCTTACAATTAATGAGCTGTCATGGAAGTGAAATAAAGTTTAAAAAGTCACAAACTAAAGATGAGAACCTTTATCTGCTTGAATAAGAAGTCAAAGATCAGAGAAGCTGTTAACTTCCTTGTGTGCCCCTGGTTCAGTTGAGGTTTTATATTTAATATTTTCTTATTTATCTCTTACTCAGCATTTTTTCAGGTAGAAAAATTAAGCAGAAATAATTATTTTAGAAAATAGTTGTTTTATTTTGTTCAAGGCATAAGAAATAAGTAGGTAGTATCAGTGATTCTGCTGAGCAAAATTTTGACCTACTAGAGGCCTGGTGCACAAATCCGTGCATGGGTGGAGTCCCTTGGCCTGGCCAGTGAACAGGGACAATCAGAGCCAGCCAGCCAGGGGGAGGGATGGTGGGAGATTGGCAGGCTGCGGGAGGTTGGCTGTGGGAGCACACTGACCACCAGGGGGCAGCTCCTGCATTGAGCATCTCCCCCCGGTGGTCAGTGCGCATCATAGCTACTGGCCAAACATCCAATCACCTGGCCATTGGGTCGTAATGGTCACTTAGTCTTTTATATATATAGATAAATTCCCTGAAATGTCTGATATGTGCTTGATACTGTTACTAGTGGGTTGTCTTCTTTCTTCCCATCTCTTGCCGGTTGAAATGGGCTTCTTGGGATACCATGGGAATGAGAATTTCCTGATGCCCCCATGGGAGGATGAGGTATCATGGAAAGCTTTATTTCTGTGGAATTAAACCATGGTTTTCCAAAGTCTCATCTCCCTCTGTCCTGGCATGGGAGAAGTTCCATTTTGTCTTCAGCAGAGCCAGGATTAAAGCCATGCCCAGAGTTTCTGCTCCATATTTGCAGAGTCCAATCTAGCATCTGGCTAGGCTAGCTTGTGTTCCCGGCTACAGTCCATTGTATGTAGGGTCTGCATGGCCCTGAGCCATCCAGCTTCTAGAGCAACCTGGTGGGCTTGTGCAGGTCACAGGACAAGCAAGAAATAGTAGTGCAAGGGTCAAGATAAGGAGAATTCCTTTGTCTGAGGGATTTTACCCTTTCAACATTTTGCGTGGCTCCACCCCTAGTCAATTATCTTTGTCCCCAGGTTAGGCTGACAGACAAGCACCTTCACTATGTCTCCTGGACTTCACTGTGAATGTGTCCATCTCCCTTTCCCCAGTGATTTGCAGGGCATGGACCAGTGGTTCCCTGTGGAAGGTGAAGTTGCAACTTCCTGGTGAAGCTGCCCAGATGAACATGCTTATAATGTCTGGCTTTCACTTTGCTTTCTTCCTACTATTAATATTAATAACTTGCTAATTACAATGGTAACAATACCACTGCATTATTTGTCATGTTGAAATGAGTGTACGTATAGAATAGGTGTTGCAAATTCAGGCAAAGCAATATTTATCTATAGGAACTAAACCTGGACAAAATAATAGCTTTTCAGCCCCGAGGAGAATCTCAGTTTTCTTGAAGTTCATTTTAAGAGCAGATCATCATTTTTTTGCATAATGTCTTTGCCCTAAAAAAATGCACCCTATCTATCTGTGGACCCTTTCAGGGTGAGCTGACTATTTGGCAGACTCCCATTTGAATGTAACTTTAATAGTTAAATAAAAATAAAAAAAACTAAAGAGATGAATAATTTTATTGATTATGCTCTCTCTTCTTACTTTTGTCTCTGATGAAATATAGATCAAGTAGATTCCGTTATTGAAATGATGGTTTCTAAAAAATTTGAATAGAGTTGCTTGACCCTCTTAAATATTCCATGTTAATACTTTTAATCATTTATCTGTGAAATAATTTTTAAGATAGCTTAATATACTGTCTACATTCTATATTAAGAATTCTAGTTTATCAATATGCACTTCAAGACTAATGTCCAACTGAATAACCCTATTTCAACTAATTTGAGAATCACCATAGAGTGTGCTAGGGATAGTCCAACTTTTAACACTTAGTGACACATCTGTATTTCAACTATTAGATGCTTTGATTATGTTGGATATTTAGCAAAATTAATCTCTATAATTTTGATAAAGAACTTTAATTGCAAATTTAAACTTTTCTTTTTCATAGCGTAATACTGAGTTATGTGATTTTAACTTCTGTCTTATTGGCTTTTCCCAATAGGCTTAAAACTTCTTGAAAATGAATGACAATTATTTTCACTGATAAGTATTTTCAGTCTCTGCCTCTGAATGGACATGGGAGTATAAACACTATGCAATAATGGTAGGGTTGTTTTTTTCTTGTGATGTTGATGCTGGTGGTGAAAATATATACTATTTTTCTGATGTTCTTTTTTATGCTAGATGTTGAGCTCCGAGCTAATGGTGGTAAAATTCCACTACATATCCTCATATATTCATTCTTTAATTTAAAAACATTAATTGTTACAAGGCTGGTGTGGCTCAGTGGTTGAGCATCACCTATGAACCAGGACGTCATGGTTTGATTCCCGGTCAGGGCACATGCCTGGGTTTCAGGCTCAATCCCCAGTAGGGAGCATGCAGGACTTAGCCTATCAATGATGCTTTCTCATCACTGATGTTTCTATCTCTCTCTCCCTTTCTGAAAACAATAAAAATATATATTTAAATAAAAATTAATTAATTAATTACCAAAGATAAAAACAGGGGAACAGAAGCAGGTCTAATAATGTCATATGTCTTATAATGTATATCTTTTCTTTTACCTCTCATTGGGGGGAAAAATCAATACTTAAAAGTTTGTTTAACAGTCAGAATCTCTTGTCCCTCATGAATTGTGTTAAACTCCTAGATACTAGTGAAGGCAGAACAGCACATATTAATTTTTCAGGAGATAATTTTATGTTCTTTACATGATAAGTAGAAATGAATTTTTATGTTAATGCAGGTGCTGCCTTACAAGAGGTTTTATAAGTTGTTGAAATCACTTTTATATGATTTATGGTTTTAATATATTTTGGCCGTAGTGTAACTTTGAATGAAGAGGAGCATAAACCTTAAATGAAAATATATTTAATCTGTATTAAATTATATGTTTTAAATGATCTTCCAAATATAATATACTTATATTTTCTTATAGTTTATATTGCCCTCAGTAATGTTGTTTTAATCAAATTAAGATTTTTATAGCCCTCTGTAGTAATACAATTAGAATTGCTTTGATAAAAATGACACTTCAGACAGGAACATGGTATAAACAGATCAACCCCATTTAAGTGCTTATTCAAAAATTTATGTAAATTGTCTCAATACTTACTTAATAAAATAGTAAACCAATGTCATTCATGAAATTAATATTATAGTTTCAATCACTAATACATAGACCTAAAAATATATTTAACATTTCATTTGTAATTTTACTGAAACAAATTTCATTTCCCCATGTTTAGAAAAACCACTTAACTGGAACTGATTCTTACATACTATATTAGTTTCTACTGTTTCCATAACACATTTTTTTCTTTTTTAAAAATTTTATTTTATTGTTAAAGTATTACATACAGTATTACATATGTCTCCTTTTAACACCATTGACCTCCCCACCCCCCACGCTACCCCTACCCCCTGGCACATGCCCTCACCCCCTAGTGTCTGTGTCCATTGGTTATGCTTATATGCATGCATACAAGTCCTTAGGTTGATCTCTTACCACCCCCACCTTCCCCTGCCTTCCCTCTGAGGTTTGACAGTTTGTTCAATGCTCCTTTGTCTCTGTATCTATTTTTGTTCACCAGTTTATAATGTTTATTATATTCCACAAATAAGTGAGATCATGTGATATTTATTTTTCTCAGACTGGCTTATTTTGCTTAGCATAATGCTCTCCTGGTCCATCCATGCTGTTAGAAATGGTAAGAGCTCTTTCATTTTTTATAGCAGCGTAGTATTCCATTGTGTAGATGTACCACTGTTTTTAATCCACTCATCTGCTGATGGGCACTTAAGCTGTTTCCAAATCTCAGCTATTGTAAATTGTGCTGCTATGAACATAGGGGTGCATATGTCCTTACTGATTGGTGTTTGCAGAGATTGGATATGTCCTTACTGATTGGTTTCTTGGGATATATTCCTAGAAGTAGGATCACTGGGACAAATGGGAGTTCCATTTTTAGTTTTTTGAGGAAACTCCATAGTGTTCTCCACTGTAGCTGCACCAGTCTGCATTCCCACCAGCAGTGCACGAGGGTTCCTTTTTCTCCGCATCCTCACCAGAACTTGTCATTTGTTGATGATAGCCATTCTAACAGGTATGAGATGGTATCTCATTGTTATTTTGATTTGCATCTCTCAAATGATTAGCAATTTAGAGCACATTTTCATATGTCTCTTAGCCTTCTGTATGTCAACTTTCAAAAGGTGTTTAAGTCCTTTGCCTATTTTTTTATTGGATTGTTTATCTTATTTTTGTTAAGATGTATGAGTTCCCTATAAATTTTGAAGATTAGTCCCTTATGGATATAACAATGGCAAATATGTTCTCCCATGCAGTGGGCTTTCTTGTTGTTTTGTTGATGGTTTATTTTGCTGTGCAGAAGCTTTTTATTTTGATTTAGTCCCATTTGTTAATTTTCTCCTTAGTTTCCATTGCCCTAGGAGCTGTATCTGTGAAGATACCGCTATGACATATGTCTGATATTTTGCTGCCTATGGATTCTTCTAAGGTTTTTTTATCATCTCCTGTCTTACGTTTTAAGTCCTTTATCCATTTTGAGTTTATTTTTGTCTATGGTGTAAGTTGGTGGCCTAGTTTCATTTTTTTGCATGTATCTGACCAATTTTCCCAACACCATTTATTGAAGAGAATGTCTTAATTCCATTGTATGTTCTTGCCTCCTTTGTCAACTATTAATTGAGCATAATGGTTTGAGTCGATTTCTGGGTTCTCTGTTCTTTTCCATTGGTCTATATGTCTGTTCTTGTGCCTATACGTCTTGTTCTATATGTCTTCTAGGCAGTTTTGAGAACAGTGGCTTTGAAATATAGCTTGATATCTGGTATTGTGATCCCTCCAACTTTGTTCTTCTTTCTCAAGATTGCTGCAGCTATTTAACTCTTTTTTTATTCCAGATGACTTTTTGGAAAGTTTCTTCTAGGTCTGTGAAATATGCCCATTACATATTTTTTATATACCTAGAGGTTTAAAACAAGATACATTTATTACCATCATAGTTCTGTATGTCACAATCCCATATAAGTGTCATTGTGCTAAAATGAAGGTATAGAGGAGCTGAATTCCTTTCATGAGGCTCTATGGGAAATTTTCTTGCCTTTTCCAGCTTCTAAAACCTTTCCTTATTCTCTGGATTGTGATCCTTTTCCCCCAGCTCTCTGACCATAGCTGGGACGTGATCTCTCCTTTCAATGAGTTAGTGGGTGATTGCATAAGGTCGGCCTGGATAATCTCTGATTATCTCCCCACCTCAAAGGTCTTAATCTTCCACCCATCTGCACAGTCTTTTTTTTTGCCATTTAAGGTAATAAACATATTCCTGGTTTTCTAGGACTGGGGTATGGATGTCTTTTGATAGTTTGTTGTACTTTCTAATACACATAATATCCAGTATAGCTTCTCTGTTTTGCATTTATTTTTCCATTCATTTTAGGGGAATAGTCATGACAAGAGATGCATATTTTCTTTAAATTGCCATTATGTGAATGATACAATCTTAGCTGGTATGTGTGTAAGAAAATGCTCAGGAAGCAGATATAGGAAAAAAAAAAGGGTTATATTTCAAGAGAAACAGTTTGATATATTTGGGAAACTTTAATGACTTTAGATTAAATCTCTTCAGACTATAACAGGAGTAATAATTGAAAAAAAGCAGTAAAAGAAATAAAAATTGACATTTTTGAGAGTCTGTGTAAAGTAAACATTACATTGGAAACTATATACATATTGAGTTATTTCTTCCTATAGGGAACATTTGACTTTTTAAAATATATTTTTATTGATTTCAGAAAGGAAGGAAGAGGGAGAGAGATAGAAAAATCAATGATGAGAGAGAATCAATGATCGGCTGCCTTCAGCACAAACCCTACTGATGATCAAGCCTAAAACCTAAGCAAGTGCCCTGACCAGGAATCTGTTTCCTGGTTCATAGGCTGACGCTCAACCAATGAGCCCTGCCCGATGGGGTGATTTTTTTTAAGTTGAGGCTCTGTATCTACCAATGCAAGTTTCCAAGAATGCATGTATAGTTCAAGTTTCTTACTTTTAGAACATTTATAATAAGATGTACAGAATGTTAATACACATTTTCCGAATAATACTGTGTTATAACCTAAGTATTCATAGTTTGCTATCTGAAAACCTAGCACAATTAATCATTATCCTTGATAGGGGAGAAGATAGAAACCAGTAATATTTCCAGGTTGATATGCTTTCCTTATGGTTCAAGGTGAGGTCTTGTTAAGATTTGTCTCTCCAAAGCCTATCACAGTACTGAAAACATAGTAGATGTTCAACATGTATTTGGTGTTAAAGGAAATTAGGGTGCAAGTAATAGAGAAGAAACTAACATTAACAGGTTATTTTCTAATTGCCAAAATCCTCTCACAAATTACTGCATACAATAACTGTATTGTATTACGGAAAAGAAAAAGATGCTCATTATTTTAATGAAGATTTAGAGGCTCAGAGAATAAATGACTCACAAAAGGTGCTGAGCAGTTAAAGGCCAGATTCAGGATTTTTGTAATTCTTTGGTAAATCCATGTTTATCTAATTCCAAAATATCATTTGATATCCACTGTATTCACGTGTAATAAATTTTAAACCAAAATTCCTTTATCATCAAATGATTAACCTCCTCAAAGAATCTCCTATGAATCTTTCTCTTTTTATGGGGAGAATGTATCACATTGAAATATTAATTCCAGGATTAATATTGGCACTTTATATTCAGCATTTTTAACAACTAAGAAAAATTTATCAAGTATTACTTTCTTCAGTTTGCATGAAACAAATAATTTTATTTTAAAAATATAACACTAAATTTCTTTCCAAGGGTACAGGTTCCATGAAGGTTTTGATTTACCTTTTTTCTATAATAATTGATAAACAATGAAAAATACCTACATATTTGTCTCAATGAACTATGACATTAATTTTTGCTGCATTTAGCCATGAAATAATTTATAAAAATATATATAAAATAAAGAATAATAAGGAAAAAATTATGGAATTTTAAAGATTGTGAGAAATAGCATATTTTGAAAACTGGATATTAATAAACTTCAGGGTAAAAAAAGAGATTAGGGAATGAAGCCCTTTGGTAACATATTTATTGGCTCCTACCACATGCCAGGAAAATATCTGTGCACCACCAATCTGACCAGATAATAAAGAAACTATATACAACATGCATAAGTATATGTATAAATGTATATGTGTACATATAAAATATCAGTTGGCACTCAAGCAAATTGAAATCCATTGGGAGTGATTTAGAAATTTAATATGAAAGAATGCCATTGGAACAAAATACTAAGGAGTTGATCAAAATAAATGAGGTGATTTAGAGAACACATGAGTTTATATTTTGGCCTGTTTGTTGCCACTGATGACGAAGTGGACAAGGAACTGGAAGATCATTGCAGTCAAGACATACACTGTAAAAGTAAGGTAAAAAAAAAAAAAAAAAAAAAATATATATATATATATATATATATATATATATATATATATATATATATATACATATATACATACATATAATGGACATAATTAACCATGTTTCTTCTCCACAGATAATTAAATGTGTGCAATTTTTAAGAAATGTGATCTATTCTAGGGTTTATTTTCCCCCCCTAAAAACTATCACATATATTAGCATCCTATATAATAAAGAGGTAATATGCAAATTGACCATCACTCCAACACACAAGATGGCTGCCCTCATGTGATCAAAGATGGCTGCCCCCATGTGGACACAAGATGGCTGCCACAAGATGGCTGACAGGGGAGGACAATTGGGAGGGACCAGGTCTGCAAGGGAAGGCAGTTGGGAAGGACCAGGCCTGGAGAAGAGGGCAGTTGGTGGTGACCAGGCCTGCAGAGGAGGGCAGTTGGTGGTGACCAGGCCAGCAGAGAAGGGCAGTTTGGGGCAACCAGGCCTGCAGAGGAGGGCAGTTGGGGGCGACCAGGTCAGCAGGGGAAATCAGTTAGGGGGGAACAGGCCTAAAGGGGAGGGCAGTTAGGGGTGACCAGGCCAGCAAGGGAGGCAGTTAGGGGCAACCAGACCTGCAGGGGAGGGCAGTTGGGGGGGACCAGCCCTGCAGGGGAGGGCAGTTGGGAGGGATCAGGCCTGAAGGGGGGACCAGACCAGCAGGGGAGGGCAGTAGGGGTGACCAAGCCAGCAGGGGAGGGCATTTTGGGGCAACCAGGCCTGCAGAGGAGGGCAGTTGGGGGTGACCAGGCCTGCATGGAAGGGCAGTTAGGGGTGATCAGGCCAGCAGAGAAGGGCAGTTAGGGGTGACCAGACCTGCAGGGGAGGGCAGTTAGGGAGGGCATTTGAGGGCAACCAGGCCTGCAGAGGAGGTCAGTTGGGAGGGCAGAGGAGGGCAGTTGGTGGTGACCAGGCCTGCAGAGGAGGGCAGTTAGGGGTGACCAGGCCTGCAGGGGAGGGCAGTTAGGGGTGACCAAGCCAGCAGGGGAGGGCATTTGAGGGCAACCAGGCCTGCAGAGGAGGGCAGTTGGTGGTGACCAAGCCTGCAGAGGAGGGCAGTTAGGGGTGATCAGGCCAGCAGGGGAGGGCAGTGGGGAGGGACCAGACCTGCAGGGGAGGGCAGTTGGGGGTGACCAGGCCAGCAGGGGAAATCAGTTGGGGGGAACAGGCCTACAGGGGAGGGCAGTTAGGGGCAACCAGACCTGCAGGGGAGGGCAGTTGGGGGGGACCAGGCCTGCAGGGGAGGGCAGTTGGGAGGGATCAGGCCTGCACGGGGGACCAGACCAGCAGGGGAGGGCAGTTAGGGGTGACCAGGCCAGCAGGGGAGGGCATTTGGGGGCAATCAGGCAGGCAGGCAGGCAAGCCATTGGAAGCCAGCAGTCCTGGATTGTGAGAAGGATATCGAACTGCCTGGTGGGATCAGAAGAAGGCCTAAGTGGGCAGTCGGACATCCCTCGAAGGGTCCCAGATTGGAGAGGGTGGAGGGGCTGGGCTGAGGGACACACCCCTTCCCCCCCCCCCCGCCCCATGCATGAATTTCATGCACTGGGCCTCTAGTAATAACACAAAAATTATGATAAATTATAGATGGTATGCTTTTAGTGTTATTTTTAATATTTTCACATAAGGAAAAAAAAGTTGATACAATAAATATGTTAAGTCCTCTTTTTCCTTCATTTCTTTCTTTCTTCATTCATTAATTATTACACCTATCCCTTTAGAACTCTTCTAGCCGAAACCGGTTTGGCTCAGTGGATAGAGCGTCAGCCTGCGGACTCAAGGGTCCCGGGTTCGATTCCAGTCAAGGGCATGTACCTTGGTTGTGGGCACATCCCCAGTAGGGGGTGTGCAAGAGGCAGCTGATTGATGTTTCTCTCTCATCGATGTTTCTGACTCTCCCTCTCTCTTCCTCTCTGTAAAAAATCAATAAAATATATTTAAAAAAAAAAAAAAGAACTCTTCTACATGCTGTGGATAAAGCAACAGACAACAACAAACAGTCTTCATGAAGCTGATGTTCTCCCTGACAGTCATGGGTTTCTCTCCATTTAGCTGTGAGATAGGAAAAGAGAACAGCAGCTTCTTAGCTACTTCAGCTAGAAAGGCACGAATCACTTCTGTTCACATTCCATGGACAAGGACAAGGTTCAGGGCACCGTCTAGGACATAGGGAGCAACACCGGGAATTGTGACTTTTGATTTCATAACTGATTCCAAGCAAAATTAGACCCTGTGGAGGGAGATCAAGACGTGCATGATCGGCTGTCATGGCAACTGTCCCCTAGGGTGATAAATAAATCTCTCTTCCACGTTTGTTTTCAAACACAGAACATCTTGTCCTCTCCTCAAAGAACATGACACAAGCACCTCTAATAACTGCATCCAGTTTAAAGTGCAGGTCACGAGTAGTTGCCTCCCTAAGTTCTATGTAGTTCCTCTCAGGGCAACAAACTGTGAGATAAAATAGGTCAGTGTCTGCCGCTCCAACCTCCAAATGTACAGGAGTTGGTCTGGGACAAAGTATAACCACAATGAAAACAAAATCAAACAGCAGCAGCAAGCTTGAGAAAACGAGGAATTGGGACCACACCACACTTAATTACTTCAAAGGGATGATGAAGCCTGAGTTGTACGGCATGGCGTGGCGTGGATGACAGCTCTCCTTTCAGGTTAGGTATGGTTTTACTTTCTGGTGGAAATTATCTCATCCATGTTCCCTGAGAGTCCTTGCTCTGTACGTCAGGGTGAATAGTTCTCCCTTGATATTTTCCTCTTTGACAACATGTGAAGGTGAAGTAGAAAAGTATGCCTTCCTGAGGCACTGTATATGATTCTAGTCAGCTTCTCGCTTCACAATGATAATTTCTAAGAACTGTTTTAATGCTCAAAAGTCAAAAGTTTATTTTTAAGCACTATATATAAAAGACCTAAGTAGCATTCCGGTTTTCAACTTCTTTGTTTAGATGCATAGTTTAAATTAGTTCATGTTCAGTCTTGATTGTTACGGCGGAAATTTTTCTTCATTTCATCTTTCATACCAACTATGAAGCCAAGAATTTAGCTTACCTTTACTTAAAAAAACACTCATTTCATTATTATTCATTAGAATTTAAGGTGTTCCCTGATATAGCAAAGTGTAAATTCTGAATTCTCATCAATTTAACATAATCTACCTTTATTTTGTTCTTATGTCACAGTCCACAAAGAACTCTCCTGGCGAACTGGCCTTCCACTTGGCTATTTTTGAAAAAATAATTCTTCCATATTGTGTTTCAGTCCTCTTCTTGGTCCTCAGAATCCTCTCCATTAAAGTGACAGATAGGAAAAAGCCTCTTGGGAAAATACACATGTTTGTGAACTCAGAAAAGACACAAAAGACACTCAAATTACATTTGCTACAAATAACTATGTGGCTCCATCTAGATACAGCAGGGGTTCGGGAATGGTATCACAAGCTGGTATCCTCTTTCAAACAATTTTACTGAATGAAAGTGGAGTTTGCATGCTAGATTAATTTAGTTGCTTTTGACACATGAGTAAAGACACTAAAATTAAAAAAAATAATAATAAAGATGACAAAATGTTAGGCATGCTATGTACTACTATAAAGCATAACAAAGTTCGTTAAATGGGTAGTGGTAATGGGGCTGTTATTTTGCCTCATAAGGTGTAGAATCTTGAAGGGATGGAAAAAGGGAGTCATCCATTCTTGAGGACGTGACATCTAGGCAGAGAACAGAAAATTCAAAGGCCTCTAAGTAAGACATACTTAGAATTTTGAAGAAGAAAAAAAGAAGGCTATTTTAGTTGAAACAGTCAATGGGGTGAGTTTGAAAAGGGATTAATCAAAGATAGGTAGGTCTTGACCATGTAGCACCTTGTAGACCATGTTAAGAATTTTGGAATTTTCTCTGAGTAATGTACATAACTACCAGACAATTTTAAACAGAAAAATAATATGATACCACAAATTATATTGCAGGAACCTTTCCCCAGATATTTGCATTTTATTTTATTTTTAAAAAATTGTTATTGTTGAAAATATTACACATGTCCCCTTTGGCCCTCCGTGGCGCACATAAGCCACCCTCATCAGGCCTTACCATCATAGTGCTCTTATCAAACCAGAAAATTAACATTGATACACTATTATTGAGTAATTCAAAGATCTTATTCAAATTATGCCTATTGCCCCATACTGCTCTTTTTCTGGTGTAGGATCAAATGCAGAATTCATATTGTTCTTATTTGTCCTGTCTCTTTAATATTCTTCAATCTGGGGCATTGCTTCATTTTACTCGTCTTTTACAGAACTGATATGAATCTTACGTGATTCTCAGATTAGACTGAGTTTGCATGATTTTGACAGAAATATAAGAGAAGAGTTGCTTTGTTCTTCCTGGGGTATTATAACAGGAAGTACATGATGTTCATATGTCTTCTCAAGAGTAATATTAACTTAGAGCATTTTGTTGAGGTGGTGCCTTACAATTTTCTCCACTATAAGTGTTATTTCTTTTTTCATTTGTAATGAATCACTATTTGTGGAGAGATATTTTGAGACTATGAAAATACCTTGGTAATCATTATACTTTTGCCCACCTAATATAACATCTCCCAATTATTCTTGCCTACAGTATTTATGACCATTATATTTGCCAATAGTGATTTTCTGTGTCCATCAGTCTTTCTACATTTATTAATTTGAATTCTACTCTAAGGAAGAATTCTCCTTTCTTCTCCATTAATTCACTTGCTTTATTATTTATACCAATGATTTTCAACCAGTGTGCCACAGCAAGCAGAATTTTTAGAACATGCAATATCTGACTATCTAGTCAGGGGCACTGACCCTTTTGCCTTAGATTGTCAAATGTAAAAACAAACAAACAAACAAAAAACAAAAAAAAAAACAGCTAGCACAACAATAGCCATCTGGTGTGTATGAATCAAAATGATACATTTTTTTCCAGATTGAAAAAAAATATTATTGTGTATGCTGCAGAATTTTAGTAATTAGTTTATATGTGTCATGAGATGAAAAAGGTTGAAAATCTCTGATTTATACCAATATGTAGTTGTGGATATTTTATTCTGTACATTATAGTCCAGTAGCAACATTGTTTATGTTATGGTTCAAAATAACTCTGAGTTGGCCAGTTGACAGATTCATCCTGCTGACTCCTATAATCTTTTCATAGGCTCCTCTAATTTTTAAAACATCTTTTTTTACTTCCTAGAACCACAAGATGTTCCAGGCTTATCTTTTACATTTAGCAACAGTCCTAAAATAAACTTATCCAAGAAGCTTATTTCTTTTATTGGAAAGTGGTATTTAGAAACCAATATCTAGGTGCAAGGTGTCCTCATTAAATTAAAGGTTTTCATTTTTTTGTAAGGACCATTAATGAACAGAGGTAGAAAATATATACACACATAGACATGCACAAAACTTCTATTTTTATATCTATTTAAGGAAAGAGAAACTCGTATAATCCATGTGTTGTTTGTGCACACAAGAGTGACATTAAATGGGTTTCAAATATATTGAGGGGCTAGGTAATCCGTGGTCTCTTACATCATGGTAGGTCTAGATTTTATTGTAAAGTAATGAAAAGCCACTGAAGCAGGTTAAGCAAGTGTAGCATATGCTATGATTCATGGTAACAAAAGAAAATGAGAAAAAAATATAAGACAAGGACCGGGGGTTGCTGAGACACACAGTTATCTCTCTCTAAACATTTACATTAATATGATAGCTAAAATTCATCTCTTTCTTCCCATGGCAACAGGGAAAATAAAAACAAATTTAGGAAAGAGATGAGTTCACTTGCAGAAATAAATGCCTAGAGAAGTTGTTGTCATTTTGAGTAAAAGGTTTGTGACTGACCTTGTATTGAAAAAAAAAATAGTTTGAATGTCTCCTTGTATAAATTAGAGATTACTATGTGAAGTAAAGCCTAGCTTGGGGATGGTAGAGAGCTTTTAATCAAATTACAAATAAGCAGCTGAGACAAAGCCTATGAATCATGACTTTCATTGTCCCAGCTGAGACGCTACTTGAACTTTGGGAGATGACAACAATTGTAGATCAGACAACAATGCAGAGATTTCAAAATACTGCTTGAGGACTATTGAATGGTTTCAGGTAAATAAAGAAAAAGTGTGAAAGCCGCAACCTGCATGGCTAGGGTTCAGGATCTGGAGAAGGGCCACGCACAAATGAATACACTAGACAAGAAATATGAATTTGGAAAGCACAGGGGCCAGGCGGAGAACCTCTCTCAAGTGGAAAAGCTTCACTGGGGCCCAGGCCCTGTTAGCTTTTATTCAATTTTAGAATACACATCTTGCCTTTAGTCAGGCAGGCAATTCCAGTAGCAGACAAACTATCTTAAAGGTCAGTAAATATTAGTAAAGATTCACTTTGAGACTATTAGGTCAGGAAATTGCTTGAGCCACATTGTCTTGACAGAAAAATTGGTGCATAGCTTTTAGCCCTTGCCAAAGCTCAAGGTCCATCAGCCTTCTGGGTTCCCTGTTTGCACTTTCATGATAGTGTAGACAATGGATAACTTTCAGCAAAAAAGTAAAGTGCATCCACATCATACTTGGACAAATGAAATGAGTTTGCTAATTATATACAACTAGAGGCCTGGTGCATAAAATTCGTGCATGGGTAGGGTCCCTAGGCCGGGCTGGCAATCAGGGCCAATCAGGGCCTTCCTTTATTCCACAGCACCCCCTGGTGGTCAGCGCACATCATAGGGAGTGATCAAAGTCCTGGTCTCCCTCTTGAACTCCTGAGGGTACACTTTGCTTATTAGCCTTTTATATATATAGATTTCAGATAACCCACTTAGTTACTTCGCAAAAATGTAAAAGCAAGAAAAAGAAAATATTTCAAAAGAAAAGTTCAGATGGAAAGAAGATTTTCACATATAAAAATTACTCCATGGAACATAATTTTTCATAACAAATACATTTTCCTAGATGAAAGGGGGAATAAGTGAGATTATTGAACAAAAAAAACCCCCAAAAAATCAGATGCATAAATATAAATGGAATAATGGTATTGATAAGCTTAGTAAATACAAGGAAAATATATTTAAAGAAATAATATAACAACAAAGATGAAAATTATGTATACTTTATACCTAACTTTGTATGTATTACTGTTATGTATCTCTAAATCCAATTAAGAAAAGAAAATTATGCTAAGATTGTGGATTCATAGGCTCATTCATATGCTATTTTCCTAGGAAAATGTCCAAGAGAACTTCCTACACAGGCCATGGTCAGGTGTGGTAATAGGAGCATGAATTCAGAGGCATATTAGAGTCTATCAGTGTAAAATTCAGTGAGTATAAGGTGGTAATGTTGGAAAATTGTGGAATACCATGCCACCAAAACATCATTGCATTGTTCTACATACAGCAACTTAAATAGGACTTTGAAAATTATTTGATGAAAGTTAAGTGTGTGTGTGTGTATATATATATATATATATATATATATATATATATATATATATATATATAGATATAAGAGCATGAAAGTAATAAATATTGAAAGTAAAATATTCATAAAATAATAAATGTATACATCTATTGCTTTCAGAATACACACTTACCTATGTTCACATTTTAATATTTAATATTTCAGGGTGAGTGCTTAGTAAATAATGGGAAGCAGTAGATGGCAATAGAAATAAAAGCAGTATTGAAACAAGTTATGCCTTACATGGAACTACAAGGCAATTGGGCTATGACTTGAGTGGTTCATTAGCTTAATATTGTGCACCTGTCATTCAAAGGAAAGATGAAAGAAAAGAGTTAAATATCTATAAGATGGATGTTATCTTTTTATATTCAATGATGTAAGTTCTGCACTTATTTTTGTTTAAGTAAATATTTATCCTTTGGATATTCAACAAACACCGAAGAACTTACAAGTCCTGTCTTTGTTCCACATCACATGTGCATATGCAAACACACACACTTGCCACCAATAACTACATATAAAGTGTTTTTGGGCAATTTTCCCCCTCATCACACAGCATACACACAATCAATGGTTAGTTACTAATGAACTATAAACTTTGCATCTTAATTTGCTGTTATTTTTAAAGATGCTATACCACATGTGAGAATGCAGTCATAGAATATTTTGTTAAACATATTGACAGTTAATTTTGTGACTTAGAGATTATTTTGAAAAAAAATCAATATTAAATTTTCTAGAAACTTTTTTTCTCTTGATTATGTTTCACTTCAATATTATCTAGTTCTTTTTTTCTTTTGGTAAATACTTAGTCATGAAATTAAATATGTGCTTTTAATAAGAGAATAATCATTCAAAATGTCCCAAGTGATACAAGCCAGGCATGATTCCATCTTTGGATCTTTGCACTTCCTGTTCTGTCTGCTTAGCACTATTTTCATAGTTTTCCACATGGAGCCCTCTTACCATTTCTTCAAATGTTTGCTTCAATGGTGCATTATCAGCAAGGTATTCCCTGTTCACCTCATTAAAAATGATCTTGCTGCAGAACTCTGTTCCACTTACCTATTATTTACTTGTTTGTTTGATTGACTGTTTGTTTGTGCTTATTTATTTGTTTATGAGTTTTTCTGCTTTATTACAGGGCAAGTTCCATGAAGACAATTTTTAAAAATCAATCTCCAAAACCTACACGTGTACCTAATATATATGAGATATATAAAAAGCCTTTGCTGAATGAATGTTAAAATTGTATTTTAAAGTAAAAGAAAATAATGAACAACATCTTGTTTAGAAATACATATATATGTGATAAAAGTTTATTTTTTGCTCACTTAGCCCATTGTAAGAATTTTCTCATTTATTATACTGCCCTTAGTGTCTGAGTTTTTATAATATAAAGCAACAGGAATATAATTTTACAAACACTTCAGATGGAATGCATCAACAACAGATAAAATGACTATACTATATGGAATTCCCTTTTTCGAGAAATTGTCTTCTGAGAGATTTGATAGAATTGAACTTTGAAAGTCAGCAGCATATTGCTTCAAATAAATGATTATGTTTGGCATAATATGGTTTAGACTCTGTTATACTATTCCATTACAAATATTCTACATTTTAAGGAAAACAAAGAGGTTTAAGCTCTAAAAATTATGATTAGCACGATACCCTTCAAATTCTGAGTCACAAAACCAGGCTTCTTCAAAGCATGGCTCTAATTAACTCGAACTTATTTTACATACCAATCCACACCCTTTCACATGGAGGATATAAAAAATATGAATCTGTTAAAGGCCAAGAAATGACATTATAGAAATGTTTTGGGAGTAATAAAAATAACTTGCAACATAATTCTGAGAAAGTTATAGCCTTTTAAAGTGTGTCATCCAAAGTCCTTCCTCACATGGTCTAATAAGCTTAAAAGTTGAAAATTTATATGCAACGTATCATCTCTCATGCACCCAAGGAGACTCTCAATTACTGGAGTAAATGTAGAGTTTAAGTAGTCTGAGTGACTGCTTAAAATATTTATTACTTATCATGGATTCTTAAGCCTAATATATAGGGCATTTTTATAATAATTTGTGTAAACTTCAGAATATATGTCACCTAGATTTTTAAATGTGACTAATTGATGAAATAGTCTATTAAAATTGCAGAGGCAATAAACATAAAGAAAATAATGCTAGTTTACTACCATTACATACTCATAAAGTCATGAAATTGGCATTTTAAATGGGAACAGTGGCATTTCTGCAAATATTCAGCACCAAAACCAATTTTGATAAAAAAGGTTAAGAGTGGAGAATGATATTGGAAAAACTAGTAGTTGTATACTTCCAAATCAATTGTATATTGGAACTTGTGATATAATGTGATTTTTTTTTTGTAATTTGTGTGGCATATATATTTTATTTTATTTTATTAATTAAAAATTATGCTGTTTATATTTCAATAATTAAAAATAAAGTATAGGATCTTTCTCATATATATGCCTGGTCTCTCAAAATATTTCTAATGTAGAAACCTCATGCAGCTTAAAAAAATGATCACAAATTTCCTGAAGATTCTGTTCATTTTTAAATAAATATTAAAATAATATTTTAAAACTGTCTATTGAAGACAAATAAGCATGATTTTACAAACTACTTATTTTCTACTTCTGATTGCATGATTTCTACTAAAATTTTTCTTAATTTTGCAAGTGAAAGGACTTTTAGGGATAAAATAGTCAGGTTTAGGGAATTTTAAGAATAAAGAGGGTCCATTGCGGGCGGGGGGAGGGGGAGCGCAGGGGAGGCATAGGTGAGGGCTTGGAGCTGCCAAAAGGCCTACATTCACAGAGAAAAAAAAAAAAAAAGGTGCCACAGGATATGGGGAGAGGAAGACATCCATTTACAGAACAAAGGGAAAAGCCACAGGGTATGGGGAGAACAAAGAAACAAACTTTCACAGAGGTTAGAGAAATGCTGACAAATGGGAGAAAGAGGAAAACAGATTTTCACAGGAGATAGAGAATTCTACCACTGAGCTGGGAGAGGTAGAGGGGGGCACCATGTGGGGTTTGGGCTTTGAAGCTGATATTCTGCAAAAGAGTGACCAATTGAAAGCAGTATGAAGAAACAAAGAACTGCAGCCTTTATAAACCTTAACAAAAAGGAGCTTAGTGGGTTACCCCTTGGGACCCCCTCCCTATGTGGGAGTCTGTACTTGCTTCCAATAAATTTCCACCCTTTTCATCTACCAACTTTTGTCTGTGGCTTCATTCTTCAAATCCATCTGGACAAGAACACGGGGAAGAAATCGCCCTTGCATCCTGCTCAGGAAAATCAACCCTACTCACAAGTATCTCACTAAAATATTTATTGACTTAATTATCTTATGTTGAAATATATTCATGTGTAAGTTGGATATATAGAATATCCATTCTCAAATTGACACACACACACACACACACACACACACAATAACAACCAAAGTTGACAGAAGTCATTCTCATATTTCCCTTCCTCTGAGTAAGTTTATTTCAACATTTTCACCCCAAGGAGAGGCTTTGAGAATGGTGCAATTCAACCTTGTATTTATGATTATTTTAAATGGTCTTTTAATAACAATGATTTTTACATGCCATCAATGTCAAAGCAGACTCAATGATATTACATAAGCCATGTTCAGAAGCAGCTGGGAAACAAGCAGTAATTGAGCATATTCAAAAATCCACCCCATGTATGAGCAAATTTCAATGTCTGCTGTGTTTAAGGTCCACTGGATTGTGAAATGGCTGCTTCATTCACACAGATGTTACTATCTCCAGGCTCTTCTGTTGCTTTGTGGCTTCTCATTTACATATCTGTAGTAAGTTTGGTGTTCCTGAAGTGAGATACAGCTCCTTGTCACTACCCTTTGTTATAATAGAGCATGTTTGAGACAAAATACAAGCAACTATAATTACAGCTCATTAAGGCTTAAGAAGAAAAATAATAAGGAACATAGCCATCGGTGTTCAGTTGCCAGTGCTTCATTAGTTCTTCTACTGTTTAAAGCTGATGACTATAAATTAATCATGCAAATGAAGTTTAAACATTTTTATACTTTATCTTTTTTTACTCTAATTGTGTAAACAGTATCAGATGATACTTTCAGAGAGTTAATTTTTATTTTTTATATGCTTGGCATAGTTTTAATATAGATATGTATGTTGAGCAATTCCCAAGCAATTTAAAAACCATTTGAGCAAATAAAATTTAAGGATACATGAATTCTAGATCAGAGGTTAAAAAGCCATAACATAGTTAATTTTGTTTCACATTCAGCGACAAAGTTGCCATTTCTGATGAAGTTGAGCATACTAATACCTGAACCGCATTACCTGTTGGCATTCTTCAGTTAAATCTACCGCCTTTCTTTACAGAATCAGTAGTTTACTCCCAAGCCTCTACTCTAGTAAACTAAACATATTGACAGTGAGCTGCTCAATCCTGGCATTCATCAAGGTATACTTGATTGTTTTCTTATACCAAATACTAATAAAAGTGCTACTTTTGATTTTGGTTTTGCACAAATATGCTCAAAGTATACTCTAGAGACCACTTTGTACTCCTATTGGTCTTCAATTTCCTTGAGCAGGCTTTGCCAAATTGTTTTTATATTCCTATTTAAAGAACAGTTTTTGTGAATGTTATTTAGATGTTCCTGATGTTGAAATTATTATTTTAAATTGCCCTTCCACATTTATATATAGTTTTCAATGGGAGTGATCTTTTATGCAAGTTTGAAAAGAACATAGAAAAAACACATTGAGAACTTCATAGAAAAATAGAAAGTGGTAATATTGTGAACATTAGGTTAAATTGATCATCTATGACTCTATGTTTTGAAAATATATATATACATATATATTTCAGAATAGAAGAATTATATTTTATTTTCTTCATTAAATTACCAACTTGAGAAATACATATATTAATCTTTTTATTTATTATATCAACTAGAGGCCCAGTGCACAAAATTCATGCACTTGGGGCGGGTCCCTCAGCCTGGCCTGCACACTCTCACAGTCTGGGAGCCCTTGGGGGATGTCCAACTGATGGCTTAGGCCCGCTCCCCTCCTTCAGTCAGACATCCTTAGCACTGCCGCTGAGACGAGAGAGGTTCTTACCACTGCCACTGTGCTCACCAGCTGTGATCCTGGCTTCTGACTGAGCGGCACTCCCCCTGTGGTAAAGCACTGACCACCAGGGGGAAGCTCCTTGCATTGAGCATCTGACCCTGGTGGTCAGTGCATGTCATAGCAACTGGTCATTCTGCCATTCAGTTGATTTGCATATTAGCCTTTTATTATATAGCCTTTTATTATATTGTGTACTCAGGGGAAGGCGAGCCCTCAGCTCGGATTGTGAGAGGGTATAGGTCAGGCCAAGGGACCCCACCAGTGCAGGATTGGGGCTGGGGAAGGTCGCAGAAGGTTGGCCAGCTAGGGAGGGGCTGTGGGAAGGCTCCAGGGCATGTCCAGCCCATCTCGCTCAGTCTCTATTGGCTGGACCCCAGCAGCAAGCTAACCTACCAGTCAGAGCGTCTGCCCCCTGATGGTCAGTGCACATCATAACAAGTGGTTGAGCAGCCTTAGCATATCATTAGCATATTATGCTTTGATTGGTTATTCGGTTGTTCTGCCGTTTGGTCTATTTGCTCATTACCCTTTTATTATATAGGATATCAAATATTTTAATGTATTTAAGTATGGATATCAAATCCATATGATTAAAATATACCCATATAATTAAAATACATATACTTAATGGATACAAATTAGTAGTGTAGAATTAATATAAAGGTACACAAATGTATATATTTTAATTATGCATATACTTTTTTTAAAAAAAGATATACTTTAAAAATGCAAATAATTAAGAGTTGAGCTTCAAATGCATGTACTTAGAAAGATCTGATTCAATACAAAATTTTCCATTTATCATGGTGATACTAACAGTATATATTTAGTATTTATAGTGTTTT
This sequence comes from Ia io, assembly GCA_025583905.1. Taxonomy (NCBI): domain Eukaryota; kingdom Metazoa; phylum Chordata; class Mammalia; order Chiroptera; family Vespertilionidae; genus Ia; species Ia io. The sequence goes on from JAJQQW010000003.1 coordinate 36,346,027, forward strand.
TAGTGGTTTTCCACCATTGTCTTATTTTAAGGAGAGCATAGGGATAAAATATATGTTTTCTCACTTTTCAGTGGACTATTCCATAAGCTGACTTTCTAGTTTTCAAGAAAAATTACATTTTCATTGAATCTGCATTCCTGGAACCAAGTTGTGGTAACCAGACCCCTAATTCCTCTCACCTTAAGTCCTGTTTCACCCAATGCCATAGCTCAGGATTACTCCTGATAATTACAAAGCAGTTTAACAAAACTGTAGCCTGAGAGAAAAATTTCTCAAAGTTATTCTTATTTCAGACTAGAGGCCCAGTGCATGAAATTTTTGCACTCAGGGGGAGGTCCCTCAGCTCAGCCTGCACCCTTTTGTATTCCGGGAGCTCTTGGGGGATGTCTGAATGATGGCTTAGGCCTGCTACCCATGGGCCTAAGCCAGCAGTTGGACATCCTTAACACTGCTGCAGAGGTGGGAGAAGCTGCCCCCACCGCCGTTGCGCTCACCAACCATGAACCAGGCTTCTAAGTGAGTAGAGCCCCCCTGTGGGAGAGCACTGACCACCAGAGGGCAGCTCCTGAGTTGCGCTTCTGCCTTTGGTGTTCAAGTGTGTTTCACAGTGACCGGTCATTCTGCTGTTCGGTCGATTTGCATATTAACTTTTTATTATATAGGATTGCCAGTGCACGTCATATGTCCTGGCCAGCCAGTCAGACAGACATATGGTCAGTCACTTAGCCTTTTACATATATAGATGCTACTTGTAATTTTGTGTCTCTAGAACTACTTTCATTTCAGACTAGATAGCTACAAAATTTGGGGGTTTCATGACTACTCTTCAGCACAATAATTCACTAGAATGACTCATAGAACTCAGGAAAGACTCTACCAAATGATTAGTATATTAAAATCAGAAACAAGTTAAAAGCAAAGGAAGAGACCCATAAGGGGAAGTCTGAGAGCCTCTGATGTCTTCTGAGATGCTTTACATATCCTACCATCAATGTGTGGGAATACATACATTAACCTAAAAATAAAAGACCAAAGTGAGAGGAAATAAATGTTTATTTAAGATCCAAAAAATAGTTATTCTTAAGGCACTGATTCAGGCAGAAAACAAAATAGTGATCACTTAGGAAGTGAAGGAAAGGGGTATCCTATCTAATAATCTAATAAAAGAGTAATATGCAAATTGACCATCACTCCAACATACAAGATGGCCACCCCCATGTGGTCAAAGATGGCCACCACAATATGGCCGGCAGGGGAGGCCAGTTATGGGTGATCAGGCCAGCAGGGGAGAGCAGTTGGGAGGGACCAAGCCTGCAAGGGATGGCAGTTGTGGGTGATCAGGTCTGCAGGGGAGGACAGTTGGGGGCAACCAGGCCAGCAGAGGAGGGCAGTTAGGGCAATTGGACCTGCAGGGGAGCAGTTAGGCTCTGATCAGGCTGGCAGGGGAGTGGTTATGGGGTGATCAGGCTGGCAGGCAGGAGAAAGGTTGGAAGCCAGCAGTCCTGGATTGTGAGAGGGATGTCCGACTGCCCGTTTAGGCCCAATCTCACCAGGATCAGGCCTAAACAGTTAGTCGGACATCCCTCGAGGGGTCCCAGATTGGAGAGGGTACAGGCTGGACTGAGGGAAACCCCCTCCCCCCAATGCACAAATTTCGTGCACTGGGCCTCTAGTTTATAATAAAGAGATGGAGAATAATTATATGAATAGAAGGAAGAAATTTCTATGGGATTTAAGGTAAGGAAGGAATATCTTTGGGTGTAGATAAGCTAACATAGTGATGCCAGTACTAAAGAATGAGTTTATTTTCATTACCATAGTTATAATGTCTGCTTTCCTATTAGCTTTGCAAACAGTTGTTTTGAATGTAATGCTGCCTTGGGCCCAGTCCAAAAGTTAGTTTGCCCAGTTTTAACATTTTAAAGGTTTGAGGAGTAAGTGTTTAAGGAAGTTCCTCTGGGATGGCAGCTCCAATTCCATTTTGAAGTGGCTCCTTTTATATTATTTATTACAGTAAGAAGCATTACTGATACAAGAAGCTCACTGGACCTTAAACTCAAGAATTTTTATTAAAGCTTAATAAAGTAAGTATGATTGATTCTTTACCCATGTAGTTGAACTCAATCTCTAGTCCTCCTGCCCTTTGAAGAGTTCTCATGTGGCACAAGACCCAACCCTCAACTTACAAGTTTGGTCTGTCTGGTGTGGTCAGCCCCATTCTGTGACATCTCAATCGCATAACTGTTGACATGATGAGTTACTTTATTAGCATGAACTTCTAGGTGTGATTAGTGGAGCCACCATAAATAACAGACACTCTCATCATTCAGAAATTCAAAGGGTTTAGAGTTTATCTCCCAGGAGCTGTAGCAATAGATAAACTTTTTGGGGAGGCTAAATTCCTTGTACAAAATGATGCACCAGGAATTCAAATCAGAGCCTTATCTCTATTTTAACTTGACTCCTGTTAGCCACTGCTTTAGTCAACCACAAGCCAAGTTCCAAACCTCAAACTCTAGCCATGCCCAGCCTTTGTGTGCATGTGCTTCATTTACATTCATCATTCTATGGAAAGTCAAGCTTTTTTTTTTTACAATTTAAATGATAAAGATAGATATTAGATAGATGATATATTAGATAAATTATAGGTAGATAGATAATCACTCCTATATCAGCTAAAAAAATAAAAGCAAACAAAAAACAAAAATTTACTTGAAAGTCCATGTAAGTGACATTTATAGTTGTAATCTTTAAAAATATTCTCCATTTGAAGAGCTACAACTTCCATCTCTGTTAATATTTCATAGTTGAAAAAATCTATAAACAATTTAGAATTTTACAATTTGGTTATAACTGAATGATAAATGTTTGCTAAACTAATTCATTATTCTTGGTTGATAGGTCTCTTTTTGTTATGGGGAGAACATCATACATCCCTTTCCTTTTCAATAATTTGAGTACTCATTGTTTTTACATCTAAAATATTTTCCTATGAATAATATCTGGATCCACTCATTGCAACCATATTCATTGCTTACCTTAATAATACAATGGCGTTTAAACTAAAATAAATGGCTCATTAAATGAACCATGCCAAAAACAGAATTGGGGTCTATAGCAGACTAGAGAGTTACTCTGAAAGTTTTGTAGTTAATGGCTAATGGTTGTTGCCATTGTGTACATACCTTCTAGTTACATGGAGTCTTAGACTGTAATTATGCTTACAGTGGTTCCTTATTTGTATTTAAAATTGCTTTTAAAATTATATTTAAAGATTGAAAAATTGCTTAGGTCCTGAGTCATCTGGATAATTTACCGGGGGAACGTTGACTATATCATTAGCAGACAATGGGAACCATCTGAACAAATTTACAAACTCTGAAGCTCTGTACGCAAGGACCTTGAGCAAAGCAGCTCCCTGGAATGTTCTATCCTTAGGGACTCTTTACTATAAAATATATGTATTCGTATAAATATAAATATACGCAAATTAAAGAATTTTTAAGTAGGAAAAAAGTCAAGAAAAACTTTAATATAAGGCTGGGAAATTTGAAATCTCAACTATCTACTGCCTACTTAGAGTTTGAAAATGACAGATCAAGAGATGTAGCCTTCTGAACTAAGTTGTGTGGAAGGGAAACAGGGATAGTCTAAATAAAATCTGGCTGTGAACAGTAGAATAGGCCTGGCGGAGCCACCAAGACCAAGTCTACAAACATAGCTACCAGTGTTACTAGTTTGTTTAAAGAAATAATATAGCCTGGAGATTATATATGACCATATATATATATATATATATATATATATATATATATATATATATATATATATATATATATATATGGTGGTGGTGGTTTGTTGAGTAATAGTTAATGTCTTCTGTATACACCTTACTTAGTATCTGATGCCTTTATATGTATGCACTACTTTAAATGCATTTTTGTTTGAAATTGCTCACTGGTTCCTGATAGGCTTCAGGTTATGGATAAAGCCTGAATGCCTTACCATGTGGTAGGCTGTATCACTATTAGTCTATTCCAATTCACTTTCCTGCAGTGCCTGTCCTTGATAGTATTTCCCCATCCCATTAATGTCAGAGTTGAATTTGTGACATGCTCAGTAAAATATGAGAGAAAATGGCGTAGGTCATTTTGGAACAGAAGCTTTAAGAGCCAGCATGCCCTCTGCCAATTTCCTCCTGCCAGGACTATCAGCAGAGCTCCAAATAAAGGTTGCTCCATCAGCTGGGACCCAAAGTTAAAATGACAAGGGATAGCTGCAGCTGAACTGCAGTAGATATGTAACATGGATGGAAATGTAACCTCTGTTGTAATAAGCTACAAAAACCCTGCTATTGTTTGTTCCTGCAGCATAATCTAACTGATTCTGAGAGACACAATTTGACTTCTAATTTTGGTCATGACCTGGTTCTTTGCCTCTTTATCCTGTAGTATATCATCACTAATTCTTTCCACATCATCAATCAATAGTATGCTACTCAGAACATTCTAAAAATACTACAGCCAGTGAAATCATTTTAAAAGACAAGCTTGATGGTTTTGTAACCCTAAAAAAATCAATTCAAAAACTTCCCATTGTTCTTAGGTTAGAGCATCTCTCATGCTCTAACCCTCACTTAGCTGCAGCTGCCACCTGAACATTCACCAGTGTCACCCAGGTTCCTCTGCTCCAGCAATGGCCCTCTTGCTTCCTTGGTTACTTCAACCATGCTCCTTTCAGCCATGGTAACATTGTCCAACATCTGCCTAGCATAAATATCCCACTTTTATTTGGCATTCTACTACTCTACTTTCAGATCTTAACTGAGTAATCACTCTCAGAGAAGCACTCCAACTTCCTGAGAAGAATAAAAAATTTTAACCACTTCTGAAGTCTCAAAACTGGATAACAGAATTGATAGAATATGAGCTGTACATAGGTACTCAAATTGGAAATAAAGACTCTCATTTTTATTTCTTATTAGTGGTGTGTGTGTGTGTGTGTGTGTGTGTGTGTGTGTGTGTGTGTGTATTAGGTCACAATTGTGTATGACATATTGTGTACAATGGTTTGCATATCCTGACTCAGATTCTTAAAAAGTATATGAGGTATTTTCTCATTATCATAGACGACCTTACACTCATGGGTTTCAAAGATGTGGTTGTTTGTCAGATGTCAATTAGCATTCAGAGCTAGAATTCACATTTCTCTTCTGTCAAAATTTTCTTTCCAGTATGAGTTTTGTTTGAAGAAACCAAACAGAGCTCATTTTATGGATAAAGTTACTGTTTTATTTTTCTGAATGAAAGCCAGAGAAAAAATTTGAAATTTATAATTATTCTGTAAATTGCTGAATTACTTCGATGTTAACAATTAAATACTATTTTTCTTCTTTTTTTCCCCCTGAATCTTTTATCTCTGCTTTGAATCTGTGTGATATTTTATGTCAATTCTGGTAGTAATTCAAATTGGCTGCATTCCTTAGTTTAGAAGATGTCATTAGACTGGCTGGTCTCAAGTTCCTAAGTGAGCCTGCTTCTTACTAGACCCTTGTGCTGCCTTGGCAATTGTTCTGCTGATAATTCATCCATCCCAAATTCCCACAGTCTGCAGATGTATCATGTTTCAAGTTGGATAGCAGTGCTATTAAAATGAACTAGGAGACTAAAAGAGACAGATCTGTGATATCTTGCTTAGAATTCAATCTTGACATTTTAATGCTTATTTTACACTAATTAAAAATAAAAATAGACCTAAATCAACACTTTTTGAGAGGACATAAGGAAGACCAAGAGACATATGAAAACATGCTCAAAGTCTCTAATCATCTAAGAGATGCAAATCAAAATGACAATGAGGTACCATCCCACACCTGTCAGAATGGCTATCATCAACAAATCAACAAACTACAAGTGCTGGAGAGGATGTGGAGAAAATGGAACCCTCTTGCACTGCTGGTGGGAATTCAGACTGGTACAGCCATTGTGGAAAATAGTATGGAGTGTCCTCAAAAAAATTTAAAAAGGAACTCCCATTTGACCCAGTAACCCCACTTCAAGGAACATATTCCAAGAAATCAGAAACATCAGACAGAAAGGTTATATGCACCCCTATGTCCATAGCAGCACAATTTACAATAGCTAAGATTTACAACAGCGTAAGTGCCCATCAGCAGATGAGTGGATTAAAAAACAGTGGTACATGTGCATAATAGAATAGTACACTGCTATAAATAAGAAGGAACTCTTACCATTTGCAACAGCATGGATGAACCTGGAGAACATTATGCTAAGCGAAATAAGCAAGTTGGAGAAAGATAAGTATCATATGATTTAACTCATATGTGGAATATAATGAACAACATAAACTGAAGAACAAAAATAGAGCCAGAATCATAGAAGCATCAAACAGACCATCCAACCTAAGAGGGAAGGCAGGGGATGGGGTGTGTGTAAGAAATCAACCAGAGGACTTGTATGCATGCATATGAGCATAACCCATGGACACAGACAGTAGGGAGGGGTGAGGGCATGTGCTGGGGGGGGGAGCAGCTGGGGAGAAGTCAATGGGGGAAAAAGGAGACTTATGTAATACTTTAAACAATGAATAACTTAAATTTAAAAAATCTAAGTGCCAAAAAAGATCATTTACTAAAATAATTCAACTGATAATTCAGTTATCCTTTAATTATCAGATCAATTAATATAAAACAGTGTTTCACATTAACTAGCTAGCTGTACCTTTATAAATCTTATTGATAATTCAAATAATAACTTTCCTGTGTTAGTACTAAGCATGTATATTTCCTTTAGCAGTTAGAAATGAGTGTAAGGTTGCCACAGATATGTGGAAAAACACAAACAAGTGGCAATATACAGTGAGTGGCCATATTATTATGATCTCTGAAAGCATAATAATCTGGCCACTCAGTGTATATCCTATATAATAAAAGGCTAATATGCAAATTGTCCCCCCGATCAGGAGTTCAACCAGCAGGCAGGCCGGCCAACCACCCATGACCCTTCCCCCTGGCCAGGTAGGCCGGACCCCACCCATGCATGAATTCATGCACCAGTCCTCTAATATATATATATATATCCTATCTAATAAAATAGTAATATGCAAATTGACCAAACCTCCACTACACCCACAAGCCATGCCCACCAGCCAATCAGGAGCGAGTATGCAAATTAACCCAACCAAGATGGCTGCAGGCACGGATCAAGCAGGAGGCTTGGGTTTCCCAGGCAATAGAGGAAGCCAAGCTTCCCGCACACCCAGGCCGGCCCTAGACTCCACGTAAGGCTACAAACTTTCAATTATAGAAGATAAATAAATCCCAACAAAACTGGCAGCAGCCATGGAGCTGGAGAGAGCAGGAGGCTTGGGTTTCCCTGGCAATGGAGGAAGCCAAGCTTTCTGCCCACCTTGGACTCCACTCAAGGCTACAAATTATAGAAGATATATAAATTATAGAAGATAAATAATAGAAGATAAATAAATGATCTTCAATTATAGAAGATAAATAAATCCCAGAAACCAGAGCCTCCACTTGGATCGCCAGGGGGTGTGGCTGGCCTGCAAACCACCACAGACCCCTCGCCCAGGCCACCCATGCCCCAAGGCATCCCCCACCCTGATCCGGGACACCCTTCAGGGCAAACCAGCCTGCCCCCACCCATACACCAGGCCTCTATCCTATCTAATAAAAGAGTAATATGCAAATTGACCGACACTCCAACACACAAGATGGCTGCCCCCATGAGGACACTAGATGGCCACCACAAGATGGCCAGAAGGGGAGGGCAGTTGGGAGGGACCAGGCCTGCAAGGGAGGGCAGTTGTGGGCGATCAGGCCAGCAGGGGAGGGCAGTTAGGGGTGACCAGGCCAGCAGAGGAGGGAAGTTGAGGGCGACTGGGCCTGCAGGGAAGGGCAGTTGGGCGGAACCCAGGCATGCAGGGAAGGGCAGTTAGGGGCAAACAGGCTGGCAGGGAAGCAGTTAAGCATCAATCAGGCTGGCAGGGGAGTGGTTAGGGGGTGATCAGGCTGGCAGGCAGAAGCGGTTAGGGGCAATCAGGAAGGCAGGCAGGTGAGCAGTTGGGAGCCAGCAGTCCTGGATTGTAAGAGGGATGTCTGACTGCCTGTTTAGGCCCGATCCTACTGGGATCAGGCCTAAACAGGCAGTCAGACATCCCTCGAGGGGTCCCAGATTGGAGAGGGTGAAGGCTGGGCTGAGGGACACCCCTGTCCTGTGCATGAATTTCATGCACCGGGCCTCTAGTGTATATACATATATATGTATATATATATATATATATATATATATATATATATATACACACACACACACACACACACACACACACACACACACACACACTGAGTATCCAGATTGTTATGCATTCAGAGATCATAATAATCTGGGCACTCAGTGTAAGTCCATATAGTTTATTTTGGAGTTGCATGAAACATAATTGGGGAGGTGAGAAGGTAGGAAGTGAAACTAGAAAAGCAAGGTAGCAAAACAGTAATTTGTTGCTCTGGAATGTGTGGCTCATTTGGTTAAGCGTAGTTCTGTCTACTGAAATGTTGCCAGGGAAGACATATGCCCTGGCTCCAGGCAGATCCCTGGTCTGGGTGTGTGAGGGGAGGTATCATGGTTCTCTCTCATGTTCATGTTTCTCTCTCTCTCCCTTTCCCTTCTTCTATCTAAAGTCACTAAAAACATATTTTAAATAAGAGAATATGTTATTAATTCCATAGGAACATTTTTTTTAGAAATGCTGTAAAACACTTGAATGGTGAGGGGTCTGAGGTATTTAGGTTGAAACTATTTGTGTAAACTTGGAGGCAAGAGACCGAGAGAGTAAAAAATTGAGAGAGAACTTGAGTGGAGAGCAGTATTGAGTGGAGTGGTAATTCACTGTCACATTTTGCCTTTTTGGCTTCTGGGCAGTACGGACATCTATTCTTCTAGAATGAATAAACAGAGACAGCTGCTGAAACTGGTTTCTTGAAATGGGACAGAGGGCTATGGGCAGGGTGCTGACATAGTCTCCTGCATGCTGATTGGTGCCTTTAGCATGTGTGTCTCTAGTAGAAGTGCACCTCTAGTACTGAAAAAGAACCTAAAACATGGGAACATTAATCAGAATCCAAATTCTGTTTTTGTGTTGATGACCATAATGGGCTTTGATGTCCTAATTGGTATGTGATGTGTTTCTCAGGTACAATTAATCTTTATTCACAGAGATACTCGTAGTGGAATACAAACAGGATTCATCTGTCCTCACCTGCATCGTGAGAACTCAGCTCCTTTGCCACCTCTGCCAAGTCTTTCTCTGACTATCTAAGTGGTGTTTCAGGACTTGGCATACTCTTCTCTCCTCCTTGCCAGCTCCTTTCCAGGAGGGCGGTATCTCGGGTTATAATCCAAGCTAATAGTGGCAAATTTAACACCAACGGCACTGAAAAACTGATGACGCTGCAGACACTCTTGTCCCTCTGAATGACCTTTGTAAAGTTGGTCGTTAAAGGCCCACATTAAAGTTGCAACCATGTGCCTTTTATTGTGGTTGGTTTAAATAATAAGAATCTGTGAGTCTCAATGTCTCAACCTACATTTTTTAAAACTCTTCCTGCAGGCCTACTGCCTTATATAAGTAGTTGGGGACTAGGTCAGAAGTAGTATAAGTAAGTTATAATGTTTTATTAATTATCTGTTAACCATTCTTCCTTTTATTGAAAGGTGTGTGTGCCTCTTTTCAGGATAGACTTTGACTTATCATAGAGCCCCTTACTCAGGTTTCATGACCTTCCCAAAGAGTCCTTTGGTAATACTTAAACATACTGCAATCCCAGGATACACAAAGGTCAATCAGCTTGCCCTGATTGTGCTGTGATACTAAAATTCTGAGTCTCTGTTTCTGTCCCTGCCTGCACTGTGCCATAAAGTGTGTGCTGGCTTGTGAAACTTTGGACTTATTGTGCCTTAGCTGGGGAGGAAATTATATATGAATATCAGGCTGAACACACCTGAACAGCAATATAATGAATTAAACTTCTTCATTAGTCTCTGGTATAAAGGCATTCTCAGTTTTTCAAATGTCAAAACCAAAATGATGTGTGGGTCAGTTCAATTGCTATTCTGAAAGGACAAACTGGAAAAGATTCTCTGTGAGTTTGTTGCTGACAGTTTATCATGATTGGAACAGAATGTCTTCTGTTCATGAATTTTGAACATGGATAAACAGTGTGTCCTTATGTTCTCCTTTAACTAAGAGGGTGTTGCTGACCTCCCACATTTCATATCCATCATAAGATGAAACCCCATTAGCAAAGTTCACCTCAGAATTTGTACTTGTCAGTGGAAGTTTGTCACAAATGATTCCCTGTCCTCTCTGTGAGATTGTGGAAAGATGTGTTGAATATACTTAAAGCAATAGTGCAATGTTGTGATAAACTCATTAGTATTACCTCTACTTCAAGAATTTTTATATCATCTATAACATAGGACATACTGATACAGATTCTCATTAAAATCTTAACAGTACCCCAAAACTCAACAATTTATTCTTTTTTGTGTACAAGAGGGTACCACACATGTGTTTTTGTTTCTGACAAAGTGTATGAATTATTCTATATATTTATTTCCCCATACTTTCCCTGATGTCTTGACCATGCTTATCTGAACGGGAGATCACAGGTACAGCTGTTCTGAAACAATAAGAAGTACCTCCAAAAGGAAAGTGGAGTCTTGGAGGGTCAGACACTAGTTCCATTTAATTGGATCTTATACAAAACCAAGCACAGTGCGAAGTATTGTGCTTTCTGATGGATTTTGATTGGCTGTGCTTGGCTAGCTCCTCTTTACTTTACATCATTCACACTCATTTTAAAGACTAGATGGAATTTCTTCATGGCAGTGGCACAACCTTTTGAGGCCAGGGATAATCAGGCCCAACAACTATTTCTCTTGCTCACTTACATACACAATAACCCCTTTTCGCCTGCTGCTTCACAAGAATTATTGAAATATTTCTGCCTATTATCAGTTAGATCAGTCTCTGGGACTTTCTTATATTTTTATTCAAAACATAATTTAAAAAATAAATGCATAATTTTTTTAGAATCCTATCTAATAAAGCGGGAATATACTAATTGACTGTCATGCCCTTACAAGATGGTGATGTCCACAGCCACAAGATGGTGGCGCCCAGTCCCCTCAGCCACACCTCATCCAGCCTCAGTCCCCCAGTACCCTCAGCCACATCTCATCCAGCCTCAGTCCTCCAGTCCCCTCAGCCCCACAGGGGAAGGCAGTTGAGGAAGATCGGGCCAGCAGGGGAGGGCATTTGGAGGTGATTGGGCTGGCAGGGGAGGGCAATTGGGGACGATCATGCTGGCAGGCAAGCAGTTAGGCATCAATCAGGCTGGCAGGGGAGTGGTTAGGGGCAATCAGGCAGGCAGGCAGGCTAATGGTTAGGAGCCAACAGTCCTGGATTGGAGAGGGTGCAGGCTGGGCTGAGGGATACCCCCCTGCCCATGCACAAACTTCATGCACTGGGCCTCTAGTACAAAAATAAAAGGAAGTCGCCTTGAGTTTACTTAGTGTTTCTTGTCTTCAGAGTAAAATACAACTGCGTCCTCCCCAAGACTGAGAATCTTATTCCTAATGACCTTGAGAAAAGAAGATTTCATAACTTTTCCAAATTATATCTGCTATTTATCAAGCTGCAATATTGACTTTTTTAACCTGTGTCTGAAGATTAGGCTTATCTTATCTTATTTTTTCTCCCATTCAGTGAAGATGGGAAAATATTTCTGTGTCTGGTATTTTCTTTGTCAAGCTGGTTTGATTTATTAAGGTTTAGGTGGCTTTTAGATAGATAATATTTAGCCTATTTTTTCTTTTCTCATTCAGTTATGGTTCTATTCTTATGACAACTGAAATAACCACTAGAAAATAAAGTAATTATATTTAACCTAACAAAACTAAATAAAAAGTATATTTCTGAGGTTAAGATCACATGAAAATTTAAATAATCTAAAATGTTAATATTGATTGATACTTATTTTTTCCCATATTTGATGTACATATTTTCTTATAATTTCTTTAAAGTAAGAGATATGGGGAAAAGTCTTTTTTTTTTTTTCTTAGAAAAGCAATTCATTATTTTAGTATATAAATAAATAACTTTATTTCAATGTATAGTTCAAATTTAACACATATAAAACATCCACAAGGATGCTTGACATTAATAGTGAGTTGGAAATAGAAGTTAGGAGCTGAGAAAGAATTCTTGTCTAGAAATGAAGATTTGATACCTTTAACATAGATGTAAAAAAGCAGATCTGTGGACTTAGGTGAGTTTGATATCCTCTATGGTGGTCAATATATAATCATAGACTGATAGCATTTGATGATGAAACATTCCAGGGTTTTCTTTTGATAAATCCCTCTCTCTCTCTCTCTCTCTCTCTCTCTCTCTCTCTCTCTCTCTCTCTTATACACACACACAGAGTTAACCTTCCAGCCATCAAGGACATTGGGTAAGCTAAACCAATTTTTCTGTCAGGTGATTTAGTTTGCATGCAGCAGACCATTTTTTATTTTGTATATAGAATAAATCCCCTGTTCTTTTTTTCTTCTTTGCTTCAGTAGCTCTCCCTTGATAAAGACCTCTGGGTTTTATTACCATGAATTATGCAATAAAACATTTGCTATTTGCTCACTTAAATTCTGGTTTAATATTCTGCTTTTCAATTTGTTCTTACCTAGAACTAAAATTGCTTATGCTTTTGTTGAAGTCTGATAAGAAAGATAATATTTGCTTACTAATGTAGTAGGCTTGCCTTTATGTATATATTTTCTCCAAGTGGATTTTCAAAATGTAAAACATCTTATATTTTGCAGGTTGTGAGGATATCAGAGAGAATATATAATTAACAAAATAATTTGATACAAACTATTTTAGAAGGTACAATAATGCAACTAGGAAGCTGTATAATTTATATTAATTGCACAGGTTTAGGAGTTATAGTAGTCTGAGTTCAAATGCCACCCTGAAGCCATTGTGAGTTTATATCCATTTCCTAACTTCTAAACTTCATTTTATTCACCTAATAGATGAAAATGTCATGCCTCATTGATTAGCTGGGACATTTACAAGAAATATGTTCTCCATAATATGGTGGGTGTTCAATAAGTGTGCTTTGCCTTTATGTTGCTGTTTCTGTATTCAAATTCTAGGCCTTTTTCTCATCTTTAACTCTTCTCATACAGGGAACTCTCATCAAAGATAACAATATAAATATGATTTTCATATGTATATGTGTGTGTGGTGTGTATTTGTTTGGAGAAGTTCTAAACTAAAATTTTATATGTGAGGTTATATTATCTACATAAAGATAATTTAATAAACTCAATAAAGTATGATATTATGATTTTAAATATATTTATAATCTACCCACAATTGATTTATTCTTAAATTGTTAAATTATGTTAATCAGAAATCATTATACTAATTATAATCCATTCTTTACCTATAATTATCTCTCAGATTACTAAATCAAATCTATTAAATAATTCCTTTTTCAAAATATGTTTAATGGTTAAATTTAACTACAATAAAAAGTTTTACATAAATAAACTTTATGATGCTTTTATCAAAAGTCACTTCTTAAGTGATATAAGAAAATGGTAACATGGGTCTGATGTATTAATGTGGCAAGAAATGTACCAAATATACCTATCTGCATAATGAATGCTATTTGAATTTTGGTGGTACAAATAAGACAGAGGAAGACCTGATTAAAATATCTGTTAAGTTAAATTATTTTCTTAGGGTTGGAGACAACAGATGCCCACCAGCATACCAGAAGCATATTGCATTGTTGACTCTATCTCTGTGGTAATTATGACTCTGACACACATACATTAGTCTCTCCTTTACTTACACTCTATGAGGATGATTAAAATGAATACTATTTTTTTACAGGACAAGACCCTACCCTAATATTTGCTTCTCATGCATTGCATAGTTCTTTCAGTTATTATTGTTGTTTTTAAACACTGTATTTCTTTAACCCCATCTTTATTAATCTTACTTCATTCTCATTTTTATTTTGTCTATTGCATAAGTTCACACTATGTTCACTGTTCCTTCATTACTATAAGGCATATTTTACTTTTCCTAATTGGTTTTTCTACCTGACAAATTAATTAAGAGTCTCATCAGCTTGCTCACTCCATCATTCAGCCTAACAAATCCCAGTATATACAAATGAGGTAATGGCATGATTGACTAAAATGGCAGCAAAACTTGCCTTTTCTTTGTTATGCATGATTCAGATCCATCTGAATTATAAGAAGTAATAATGAATATGGACATCACTATTGAGTGTGTACAAGTACCTGAGGTAGCACCACAACAAATTGGCATGACTTGAAATTTTGAACTTAGGTGTGTGTTTGAATGCAGTTAAAGCAGCTTAAGGGAAAAAGGAAATATGATTTTGTGGCTGTGTGTGTAAATAATCTTCTTAAAACATTCCTGAATTATATCCTTCAGCGAAAATGGTAAGATATTCTGCTTTGTTACAGATTAAAAGAAACAGGTATACATTCAATTTCCAAGTGACTTCACATGTAAAAGGTGAGATAGGAACCTAAGTACATTGTGAAATGTGAGGAACACCAGATCTCCTCCAGCTTGTTAATATTTCTCTTTTGAATTTCTATAATATATTACATTAATGTACTTTCAAAACTTGAAGCATTGTAGATCCATATGAAATGCAAATTTATTATCTGAGAGAATATATAATTAACAAACATTATTTTTGGACTATATGTACTAAAGAAAATAATCTGTTAGCTCTGCTTTCTGATGTAAAAAAAATAAACAATAAACACACACACAAAAACAAACAAACAAACAAACAAACAAAAAACAACAACCAAAACTGGATTTCTACAATTTTACATTTTAAGAAGTAGAAAGAGTAAAAGAAATAGGAATATTTTGAAATGTTGAGATATTCTTAAGGCATGTGTTGTATCTCAGACCAAATAAGGATTCATACCAAAAACCTAAATAATAATAATAATAATAATAATAATAATAATGGTTTAATCATTTAATATTGTTTCTTACTTTGTGCTTTATGAGGAAAAAATCTTAATTTAATTCTCACAAATTCCTTGGGTAATAAGTTTATCATTAACACCAATTTTACAGATGATAAAATATAATAAAACTCAGTCTCGTAAAGTTAAAAAATAATGTGCTAAAAGAGTTTAGTCTGAGTCTTAGTGATAATGGGGAGCACTGAGGACATCAAAATTGAGTAGCATCTTCTGACTTGTTTTATGTCACAGCATGAGATGAGAGCTTGATTTGATTGGATTTGAAAGAGAATGGGGGAAAAGTACTTAGAGAGAGTAAGTACACAAAACAAAGCAATTTCTAGAAATTTTAGTAGATACTTAGGGAAACAAGGTCAAAGAGGCTTTTAAAAGTAGTGGATATATAACAATGTTTTTGTGTTGTTGGGGGAGATATAGAAGTTGCATGGCCTTCGATTGGTAAGAACAGATAGGCTTTTTTGTGTACAGAGATTGTCTTTAGCTAATACTGGGAAAGCTAAGTCTCAGTAATAGAAAAGGCAGATATGGGATGTGGTGATAAAGGTTGTGGAAGTTCTCATCAGAGTGTTTTAATTTTCTCAGTAAAATTGGGAGCGAGAATGGGAGGGAGGTTTGAAGCTTAAAAATTGCAGAGACATTTCTTTATGTGCTCCTAACTTTTAAAGATCATGAGTTTAAAATTAGACTAGTCAACATAATTATGTGTTTTTCTCCAGCCATGTTCAGTGGTGAAGGTTTAGGAGTGGAGTAGGCTGAAATTTGTGCTGAACCAGTGTTGGTGTCTGGCCTAGAAAATATGATACATGAAAATGGGTCAGGAGAGCTGCAGTATTTTACTGAAATAGGGATTTAATCTGCTTACAAAAGGGACTAAGGATATGATATAGCTGAACGGAAATGGAAAGTTAACAGGATCAAGAGATTATAACTCCTGGTATGGTTAAAATATCACTGCAGTTATATATGCCTCTTATTTAATGGAACTCAGCTTGAACCAAGGAATGTGACATATGTTTGGCAACAAAACAAATGTTAAATAGATATATAAATGAATGTTCATCATTTAAGTAAATAAAAAAAGTTACTTATTTTTCCAATTTAGAAATTATTTAACAATTATTTATAAATAATAAATTTTCTATATTTACTACAAGCCTTCACTTATTAGATCAATAACTGCTATTATGTAATACAAATATTTAAAAACCCCTAAAATTAAAAACATAAATAATAGCCATTCTTAGACTATGATATATTAGGCAACTAGATTTGGGGATAAAGATGTGATAGAATTTACTGTACCTAGTAGAAAGATCTTGCCTAGTTCTGAGTGGTGTGGATATAACATGTGGCAGGGGCAAAACTCCCTCTCAAGTTTGCATACCCATGGTCATTTGTAGATGCCTTATATTTGTGCTATCTGTTAAAATTTATGTAGTACTTCCATATTTGCTTCTCATAAGATCTCCATATATTAAGCAGCACAGTCATATAACCATGTCTTACAAGTTAGTCTTTTAGATTCAGAGAGACAAAATTGCTGCCCAAGATCACATAGATAAAAGTGTAGAAAATTTAAATCTAGTGTTTGGAAATTTAGTTTGCTGTAGGAATAATGCCTTTTCAGCAATATTTGTGAGTAGATCAGTTAGAGCATTAGTTTTCCACCACAAAATTAATGTTCCATGTTTTTCAATACTGTACCCACACAGATACACAGACACACACAACATCTTGGATGAATACTTGTTAGAGTTAATCATGGAATTTGAAAACTCTTCTGTATATTAATCAATACACTATCACTATGCTTTTTTTCCAAAGCAGGAAAAATGTGTTTTTGAAGTTATACACTGTTTTCCATCATAAGGATCTAAATAATGATAGGGGTAATAACTATGGTAGAAAGAAAAGAGAACTGGCCTGTCCGCACTTATACACATGAAAATCTACACACCATTTGTGGTTATCAAGAAATAGTGCAAATGGCTATAATCAATAAACATCCTGTATAAGTTACATTATATTGGTTGTTACTAAAAGAGACATATTTAATCTAACTCAAGCAGTGTAGATTTTAAAAATATGTGTGGTGGTAATGGCCATGAACTCTCATGTAAAGAACAGTAAGAGCAAAAAAGCTTAGCTTATAGAGGTAGTGATAGACTTTTGGGAATGGAAGTGCTTAATGTTATTTTTATATTATATCATTTATTTGAGATTAACAATTTAAAATCTTTGTCATTATTGAGATTTTTCTTTTCCTTATTCTTCATTTACTACATCTGTCCCTGACACTCTTCATAGATTCTTAACTTAGGGCTTTTGCTTATTTGTAGTTCCTTGTTACTCACAACTTAGACCCACTTACTGTCAATCATTGCCTCTTCTTCTTCCGACCTTACATCTATACCTAGTTTAGTTGTCTGTTCAAACTAGAAATTGCTTGTTTTGTTTCCCCCCCCCCCATATATTCTAGTTATAATTGCCAAAGGAGAGGATGTCCTTGTGTCAAACATTGTCTCTCTTTGAGGACATAATTTTTTTACGATAGATCACATCATAGGTCTCTAGCCAACTAATAGATTGTGTCTCCTGGATCAACTGATATCCCTTGGTCCACTCAGTTTTGACCAAAGAAGATGTGATGGAATGTGGCCCCTTACAATTTCTCTCAATGAGGAAAATTAGTATGGGACCCATTTTTTCTAAGGGAATAAGAGTATAGTCGTTTCTATGGTTGACTTTTATATGATATTTCAGGTCTAAGGGAAGATTTGTAGCAGTGAGGTCATATATCATAAATCATTTATTACTGATCGCATTTTAACCCAATCTCCACCTTATATACAGCAGATGGATTTTCAGTCACGTCTGTTAATAACACTTGCTTTTGCTAACATAACAGTAAAGGTCCTTTTACAATTCCTTCAAAGAACTCAGGCAAAATAATAAAAATTAGATGTTAGGCACTGGCTAGCAAGACAATTTGATGAAATAAGTTGTTCAATTATATTAGACTATATAATTTAATAAGTAAGTAATCCAATTCTTTAAGTTTACATACTTTCTACCTATAAAATACTTATTTCGATAAAAGTGGATATTTGTATATAGGAGGTAATAACCTTATATCATAGTTGGTGATAAAAAGTGAACAACTTAGGAAAGATGACTTATATTACAACAGCTAAAATCTGCTTTGAATCAACATTTTAAAAACATTTTTCAGATTTTATTTGTATATAATATGGCAGTGCAAATGGGAAATCACAAGCACTCTGGTATAGAAACAGATAATTTAATCTTATATTTTATGCTTCATATGGACATGAGAAAAAATTATGAGATAATAATAATGACTTGACATCATTTTACTCAGAATGAAATGTTAAATAGAACCATAGAAATTATAATTATGTAGAAGATATAATTTATCTCTTGCAGTCCCAGACACAGCCCTCAAAACAACAAATTTTTGCTAACTCTTAGTTTCTTTTGGTCAGGATTTCATAAGTAGCTTAGAAGAGTTGACTTCTTATCTGTCTGTTCCACTGTTTCAGGAACGCTCATGCAGTGGCAATCAAGCTGTGAGATGGGGCTGCTGCCATCTGTAAGCTCACATGGGCTGAAGCCTCCCCTTTCAAGAAGGTTTGTCTTCAAGGGTCTTAGCAAGAGGTCTGAGCTGCTTGCTACATGGAACTCTTGCTATATATGTGTAACCTCACAAGTGGCATCTGACTTCTTCCAAAGTATGTGATCCAAAGAAAAGACATTTAGGGAGTCATGATGCCTTTTATGACCTAGTGTCCAAAGTTGCACACATTCACTTTTACTTTATTTTTTATATATGTAGTAGAGTACTAGAGGCCCTGTGCATGAATTCCTGCACTGGTGGGGTCCGGCTGGCCCAGTCCCAATCAGGGCAGATCAGGCCTGGGCCTCTAGGGAGGAGGAGATGGCAGGAGGTTGGCCAGCTGGCCCTCCCTGATTGGGGCCCAATCAGGGCCAGGCTGGCTGGGGGGAGGGGCTATGGATGATTGGCCAGCAGGACCCACCCACCCTATTGGGGTTGGGGGGCTGATTGGGGCCAGGGCTGGCCATGGGGAGGGGCTGTTGGTGGTTGGCCAGCTGGCCCTACCCCTGATCAGGGTGGAGGGCCAATCTGGAGTGGGGCCAGCTGGGGGGAGGGGCTGTGGGCTGATCAGGCTGGTGGGAGCCCATCAGGGGTGGGGCCGGCTGGGAGGAGAAGCTTTAGGAGGTTGGCCAGCTAATCCCACCCTTTATTGGGGTGGGGGTGGGATTAGGGGTGGGGAAGCTGGAGGGAGAGGCTGTAAGAGGTTGGCTGGCTGGCCCTGCCCTCTATTGAGGTGCAGAAGGCGATCAGGGGTGGGGTTGGCCAGGAGGAGGGTCCGCAGGAGGTTGGCCAGCCAGCTCCACCCCCTGATCAGGACAGTTCGCTGGCCACAGTGGACATTATAGCAACTGGTCATTGGTTGTTCTGGTCATTACAGACACTGGTTTTTTATATACATTTGTTGGAAGTAAGCCACCAAGTCCAACTAACATTCAAAGGAATGGGGCTCCTTCCATTTGAAGAGGGTTTCAAAAGTGTGTGGAAATATTTTAAATTACATAGGAATTAAAATAAATTTACTCAGCAATTGCCTACTAAGCAGAATATGAAATCCTTGGTGGTTGTAAAGGTAATGACCTTTTTCTGAACAAAATGGCTCAGGTTATATTTTATATAATGGAGCCAGGATTAATGCTGAAATAAAGGCAGATAGCTATAGGCCAGATAATGATGTTTTGAATGGACTCTCTGGAGCATTTTGCCAATTAAAGACACCATATATGGAATATATGCAACTGCACCAATTCATTACCCTCCTTTGGAAAGTGTGATTATAAGGCCATATTAGTTTTCTACTGCTGTTATAGAGGCCCAGTGCATGAAATTTGTGTACTGGAGGGGGGTCCCTCAGCCCGGCCTGCACCCTCTCACAGTCCGGGACCCCTAAGGGGATGTCCACCTGCCAGCTTAGGCCCGTTCCTGATGGAAATCCCTCTCTCAATCTGGGACCCCCTGCTCCTTACTGCCCACCTGCTCACTGCTCCTTACCACTCGGCTCACTGCTCCTTAGCGCTGCCACAGAGGCTTAGAGGCTCTCACCACCACCACTGCACTCACCAGCTGTGAACCCTATCTTTCTGTGTTGTCTGAGGTCCAACTGCTCTCTTCCTTCTCATTTAGGGTGAGTAGCATATAAGGGCAGAGTGCACTGTCATGGAATGCTTCAGGAGGTTGAGGAATGCAGAGGGCTGCCCAGAGCTGAGGGGAGTGGTCAGGCCCATGGGGTGAGAGATGGACACAGTGGATGCTATCTCACCCAATTGTGGGGCAGGCTGGCCGGCCTTCATCTGCCTGACCCCACCCAGGGAGGGACCGAGCAGGGTGTCCACCTCTCCATTCTTCATCCTTCCATCTGTGACACCTGTCACCCTTGCCAGGCCTCCCCCAAAGTGAGTTCAGCTCAATCCCTGAATGTAAAAGGGCACAGGGGGAGGGAGTGCTCCACTCCAGTGTCCCCTGATTCCCAGCGACAGGACCTGGTCGACAGGACCTGGTCTCAGGATGGTGGCCACAGCTGCAGAACATAGATCTGTTTCAAGAAAAGTTGGGAATTCAGACTTCCGTATGAGCCCCTATTCCAAAAGTGGCAGTTTAGTCACATTGTGGCAGACACCTTCAAGAGTAGCATAAGTGGGTAAAGTCAGGGCCAAACTGGGCCTTTTCCTCATCCAATCTCTCTGAGGAGAGTGGGCAGAACCAAGTCTCAGCTCTTCACAGGACACTTCCGGGTTTTTTTTAAGCCTGGACAGTAGTCTGTCTCCATACTTATTCTTTGGGATTTTTTCATCATCAGATAAAAGGATACATACATTGGGGCAATCCTCTTGAGGTACAATATTCCAGTTTCACCCATGTGACGATGACAGCACCCCTCAGAGGGAGGGAGCCACCAGATGGGGAGCAAAGAATTCTGAAAACCAAAGCAAAGGTTCAGAACATGGAAGAAGTCCTTGGTGTTCGGCTGAGAAACTTGGACTCCTTCCTCTGCAGTCACACAACTGTCACACGCCAGGCAGTCACTCAGAAATATCTTGGCATTGGCCAACCTATGGAATTCTCCCTTCTCTCCGTTCTTCTGAGCCAGACTCTGGACGTTGACTAGGCATTCTCCTGGTCATCGTTTGTTCATTTTTTCCAATTCATACATATATCATTTGTATGAATATAACATACAAAGATGCAGCCTCCTTTGTAGGAACAGAGAAGGAAGGGGTGGTTAAGTAAGGCACATGGAGCTGCAGCAAGCACCAGCTGTGGGGAGGGCCAAGGGGGAGAGGAGGTTGGTACTGGGGCTGAGGCCCTAGAGCCATTGCTGGGCAAGTAGGGAGCCCCTCTGAGTGCCACATTCTGAGGCTGAACTAATTAGTCAAGTTGAGGCAGAGGTGGGTGGCCATATCAGCCATCTTTGGTACTGTTTACCCTTTCCCACCCAGCTCTGTTGTAAAACCCCAGAACTCTGGATTCCAAAGGCCCCATCCAGAGCAGAGGCCCTGGAAGTGGGTGAGAAGAAATGAGTAGGGTAAGTTTGAAAGCCGATATGCCTGTGTGCTGAGGGATGGCTGGAGACAGTGTTGAGAGGTAGCAGGGGAAAGGCTCTCAGGCATACCCTTCTGTGGGGGCAACAGGGACAGGAGGCCAGGGGAGTTGGGTAGGGATGGGGCACCATGGGCCCAGCCTCTTAGGCATCCCTGTCTGTCCTCTGCAGTGTACATGGAGGAAAGGGGCTGCCTCTGAGGAGGGTCTGGGCCAGGCCAGGTGATCATCTTGAGTTCTGGCTGAGGTGATGGTCCTCACCCTGAGATGCCGTATAACTGGTGATGGACCCAGGAATGAGTCCCGCCACTGCCACGACCAGGACCCAGGACTGACTCCTGCTTGCATAGCCTGCTGTTCGGTCATCCATCCGGTCATTTAGGTTGTGACAGACCCTGGCTCTTTATATATTAGGATTGCTACAAATTTGTCAGATTATAATAATACTAGGCCAGCAGAGGAGGGCAGTTAGGGGCAACCAGGCCTGCAGGGGAGGACAGTTGTGGGGGGACCGAGGCCTGCAGGGGAGAGCAGTTGGGGGCGACCAGGTCAGCAGGGGAGGGCAGTTAGGGGTGACCAGACTGGCAAGGGAAGGCAGTTAGGGGTGACTGGACCAGCAGGGGAGGTCAGTTAGGGGGAACCAGACCAGCAGGGGAGCAGTTAGGCATCAATCAGGCTGGCAGGGGAGTGGTTAGGGGGCAATCAGGCAGGCAGGCAGGCAAGTGGTTGGGAGCCAGCAGTCCTGGATTGTGAGATGGATCCCAGATTGGAGAGTGTGCAGGCTGAGCTGAGGTACATCCCCCACCCCGTGCATGAATTTCATGCACTGGGTCTCTAATATATATATAAACATCAATGAGAAAGAAGCATTATTCATTGGCTGCCTCCTTCATACCCCCTGCTGGAGACCAAGCCCACAACCAGGGCATGTGCCCTGACCAGGAACCCAACCAGTGACCTCCTGGTGCATGGGTTGACACTCAAACAATGAACCACACAGGCCGGGAGAGAACGTGTTTTCATGCGGCTAATTTTTATGTGTAACTTTACAATAATTTTTGACCCTGGAGGTAATTTGTGCATATTTCTATTCCCAGAATAAAAAAAAATTCTCACAAAAATTTCAAAAAATAAGTGTGTGTGTGTGTGTGTGTGTGTGTGTGTGTGTCTGAGTGTATCTGAGGGGTGCAAAACATGTTTTTGTTTTATATACACATATGAGAGAAAAATATGGCATTTGTTCACCTTAAATATTATCCTCCCAATTTGTGCCCTTCACTTGTCTTTAAGTAAAAAGTACCATCAGTTTTACAAGGCTTTTTTTTAACTAATTTTCTGAAAACGATGGTAAATATGACATAGAAAGGAATAAAAATGCAAGAATCTTAAAGGCCCATTAATAATTGTCTCCCTAATCTTCATTGAAATGTAAATAGAATTATATTTGCCCTTTCTTCCTTGCCCTTCTAGTTCTTCACTGATTTGCCTACTCTTACTCTTGTCCTGAAATTTCATTCTGCCCAACCTTGTCCTCTCAACATACTATTTTGTGCATTTATCAATGACAGCATGTATCATTCTCTCTAATGATCTTGACTTCTTATCTCTCTCCCACTGTTTTTTACTTCACAGCTTAAAAGGAATGTCTAATTCATTTCTAAATATCCAGAGCCTACCATACCATTGTGACAAAATATACTGGGAATGTGTATGAGTGAGTGAATAAATGAATAAGTAAATGAATATAATTTGGGTTTTCACTTTCCTGTTTGGTAAGTCAATCTCAGTCTCAATACACTACCAATAGTCTGAGGCAAAACAGTAGATAACAGTGTCTAATATTCTGACTCAGAGAGATGAAGGAAAGGAATTTACATTTCACAACAAATTTGCTGTCTTCTGAATTTTCTCATATGCTGTCTGAAATTTTATTTTTAACATATAAATTATTTCTGTGCTGAAAATTCATTACATAGAAGCAATAACATGACTCTTGGCTTAAGCATAAATCAAAAATTTTATTTCACTTTCTTTTTATTATCAAAATGGTCACTTTTTCATTTAAACTTTTGGTAGGGTCATTCAGCTTTAACCTACCAAGCTTTCATTTCCTGCTGTCTGAAATGAAACATTTCTCCCACCTATAACTGACAAGAGTCACATTTCTTGTGGAATTGATTTCTTTCATCTCCTTCTTTCTTCTGCGCTTATCTTTCGTTTACTTTCTTCTTTTCCTTCCAGTGATAAGGTGTCCACATTTTCTTGTTGTGTTCATCTTCTGCTTTTATCCTTCACTTACCAGTTTCCAGATTCTTAATTTATATAATCTGCTTCCATTTTTCTCTACCTATGATTTTATCTAGCTTTTTTCTCCTAACACTTTGTTTTTTGTTTGATTGTTTGTTTGTTTTTTACCACTTAGCCTTCTGACTTGAAATTTGGGTTATTGCTTCTATGCATTATTATCTTTCCTTATATATGTATATCCTTGTTAATTTCCCTACCTTTTAACCTATTTTCAGCTTATTCTACTTCCTATCTTCATTATTGGGACTTACTACTTATTGAAGTTTAACCTGAGTGTATCAGATTATTTATATTTAGCCATGCATTTTTTTCTCCTTATTATGGTAACTGCACATATTCATTTCTTTTCCTACATTGTAACCATGAACATTATCGCACTGCTTTACAGTGGAGCTTACTGTAACTTGAGTCTGATACATTCACATAGAGAAGTATATTTACTTGCTTTCTAGAGAAACTTTCTGTCACACAGATTCATCAGTTCTGGACATTAACTCTTCTCATAATAAATATGAAGAGATGTAGAAAACTAATAAAGTAATTAGGAAACACATAAAATTACTGTGTATCTATCACACTTTATTTGGAATAAGAAAATATATAAGATATTTGCTTTAACCTAATATTTTTCTAATAGTTATTAAAAAAAACTCCCTATCTTTAAAATTATATGATACACTTAAAAAATCTTGCAGTGCCCTAATGTATTACCATACATATGTATTTATTTTACTCCAAATATGCATGTATATTATATGACAAATAAGTGACTTTGAATAATACAAAGAACTTGAATAATGCCACTTTAAAACGTTTTTACCCTAAAGGAAACTATTGACTAATTCTACATAGTGTCATTCCACAAGGTTCTCTTGCTTACTGTCCATTTCTTGTTTACCAATGAAAAGCTGAGAGTACCCTCCCTTCCTTCTGTTTGCCTGTGAATTACACCCTATGCAATTGAGCTAATTTAGAAAACTACCATAGCCTCTGTTTCTGGAAATCAATGAAATGTTTTCTGTGAAAAAAGGTCATTTGACTGGTGGCAACTCGTATAATGTGGTAGGCGACAATTCAATGTACACTAATGAGGCTCACACTCATTTTTTAGAAGCAGTTGGCTCTCTAAAGTGTGCCTTTTAATGACTGATATCAAACTCTGGAATATGATACAAGCTAAAGAAATTTTAAAATGTCCAATTTCTATAGGATGTACCAAAAAATAAATACACACTTTAACAATTGATAGCACAATTTTAAAAATGAAATGTTTTTTAATAAACATTGCCTTTATAATTACTCAAAGTGTGTGTATACATTGTTTGGGATATCCTTTGTTTTATCTTATGTGAGCCATCTCAATTGTAAGACAAACTAGTATTTTATGCAATTCTGAGTAAGAAAATAAACTGCCAATTAAAGTATGGTCAGCCATCAATTATTAGACATATTATAACTCACAGATATTTAAATGTGAAAAAACATGAATCTTAGAATGAATAAAATCCAATCTAATTCATTTATATCTACATATTATATAAAACAAGTTATTTCCTATTCAAATTTTTAATCATTACTTTTGTTCTTTTTATTATCAGGTGAAATAGAAGATATTTTCCTTTGATATCCTACACTGACTATGCTGATTTATAAAAATGTTTGGTACACATCAATAACAACAATTTTAAATCTAAATAGTTTAAGTAAGAGTTAAGCACAGTGATTCTTAACCTATAAACTTAAATTTAATATATTTAAATTAATATGATCCTAATTAAGAGACCCATACCTAAAAATATGAAAAAAACCTATATTATTATTTACCGAAGTCACTCACACTGTGGGATAACTAAGTGGTGCTTAATTAGTATAGCATTTTTAATCCATCAAATAAGGTCACTACTAATATTCAGTTTGTTCAAACTCTCAGTGCTCCTTTAATGTTAAGCAATTCTATGTTTATTTACTGACAATGAGAAACTGCTGAGTGTGAACACCTGTGCCCAGCTATGCCAGGCACACACTTTTCTGAGGTCATGACACACAATTGTGCAGTGCCAAGGAGCAGCATTCAGCCCCTTCCTTTACAGGACCGTTGAAATATCAGGGTTGTGAATCTCACTTCATTTGTTTTACAAAGACATTTTTTCTTTCTCCACTCCTCCAAATTATCAGGAATAATATTTTCAGTGAGTTCAGTCTGTTTATAAAATACAAAAGATAAAGCAAGTAATATATTTAAGTCAGCTATTCTTATTCACCTTTCAGAATCCTCCAACCCATAATGAAATGCTGCTTCAAATGAGGAATCAGGGGATAACGCATGCTAGCTATTATTATAGTGCTAGTTTTTGGGTTCCCCTGAAAGTTTATTAGATAGGATTAGCTTAGAATGTTAATAGCAAGACAGAGTCATACATACGTTAATTTGCTTTGTAAGGTAATACAAAATGAAAAAGTAAGGAAATGGAACACGTGGATGGAGAAAATGTTAATAAATGCTGTCTTATAAAGGTCGCTGTCATAGGGCCTCTGAGATATTTTCCAAGTTCCCTCCTGATCTTTCTTTTCCCAAAGGATGGAAGATTGGAGTATCTATGCCCTTGTATCCCTCCTTTATGTTTTGAAGATTGTCACTGGAGTTAACTTTCTCAAGTTTCTGAGTTGGGCCTGCTCAAAATGAACAGCATCTTGGGCTTCAAAGTAGAGCTTTGAGGCAGGAAACTGAGATCTGTTCCGTGACTGCTTGAGGTGACACTTGTCCATATGCACTGAGCTCCCCTCCACATCTGTGGATGAAATCAGAGATGGTCCGAAAAGATGGAAAGGGCAGACCAGAGCATCTGCTAGAGTTCATCTCTTGCTTTGGGCAGATGGTCTCATGACCCATATTAAATCTACTCTGTCACTGATTTTTCCAGTTTTTGAATAGCTGTGATTTCTAAATATAGACAATACCAAAGTGCAAGAAGAAGAAATTAGTCCCCACTTCTGCAATTGCTCCTGAAACTGTAATTGAGACTCATCTTTCTTTCCTTTACCCTCCCTCATCATCAACCATTCAAATCTAGCACGGGTGGTAGGAGAGGAAATGACAACTATTAATGCCTCCAAGATCAGCTTTAGGAATATATTGTAACTTATTACAATCTAGTTTTCCTGGCTAGCCTATTGTAACCCTGAGACCAAAAAGACAGCTAAGGGATAAATGTTAAGTGTGACAAAAGTAAGTTGTGAAGACTTCTGAGCTAGTCATTGAGATAACATGTAGGTTTTATCCTTCAATGTGGGCTTTTCATTCCAAATGCATCTTTTGCCTGGTACAATGGGTTGCTGCAATGACTTCCTGACAATTATTATATTTTGGTGGGTCAGAAAATACTTATGCAGCTCATTTTTGACAGTTCCAATCCCATAATCATTTGATGTCCTACAGGAAGGTATTGTCTATTGTGAAATCAAATCTTTTACAAGTACTGTGCTTTTCTCTGTTGTCAAAGGCATAGTTTTGCTCTAGATCCTTAGTGCTTTGTGTTGTAACTCTTCTCTTGAGATTTTCCAGAAGTCAGTCCACTGTATTTAACTACATGAAACATTGCTCATTTCTCATTTATTAAAGGTTCCTTCAGAAATATTTAAGTACTAGAGGCCCAGTGCACGAAATAGTGCACGGGTGGGGTCTGGCTGGCCCAGCCCCAATCAGTGGATCAGGGCCAGGTTGTCAGGAGGAGGAGATGGCGGGAGGTGGGCCCATGGGCCTGCCTCTGATCGGGCCCTATCAGGGCCAGGCTGGCTGGGGGTAGGGGCTGCGGACTATTGCCGGCAGCCCCACCCCCGATTGGGGTGGGGGGGCTGATTGGGAGTGGGGCTGGTCATGGGGAGGGGCTGTGGGTGATGGGTTGGCTGGCCCTGCCCCCGAAAAGGGGCCAGGGGAGGTTGGCCAGCCAACCCCACCCCTGAATGGGATAGGGGGGCCAATCAGGGGCCAGCAGTCTGAGGGAGGGGCCATGGGTGGTGGGTCAGCTGGCCCTGCCCCTGATTGGAGTGGGGGGCAATTGGGGGCAGAGCTGGCTGGGGTGAGGGACCATGGGCAGATTGGGATGGTGGGGGCTCATCAGGGGTGGGGCCGGCTGGGGGGAGGGGCTGCAGGTGGTGGTCCAGCTGGCCCTGCCCTTGATCAGGCTGGTTCGCTGGCTGCAGTGGGAGTCATAGCAACAGGTTGTTCTGGTCATTACAGTGTTCAAGTCACTGGCTTTTTATACATATAGATTCTCCCACCCAGGGTTGTGGCTATGTATGCTGAACAATTAAATCGAAGTTGACTTATTGGATATTTTGGACATATTTTGTTGATCTCTTACCTTTTTTTTCTTGGAATACACAGGAGATATTTTTACTCTTGGAATCTTAATATTAATATTGAAGTGTGATTTACCACTTAAAATGGATTTTTTAAAATTTATTGTGGGACATTCTATAAAAGGTATGCTGGTGGGAAATAAAAGTGTTTCAATAAATTATATGCAAACAGACTATCATAAAAATGAGAGATAAAGCTGGCAGCACCTTTATTTTTATTTCAAATATGAGCCAGTGGTATTTTAATTAATCCTTTACTGTTCCTCGATTTATCCAGCTTAGAAAACCTGTATCAAGTAAAATGAATTTATTCCTTAATTTAATCCTTAACATAGAATTCCTAACTAGAGCATTTGACGTATGTGATTTAAATGGTGAGAAGAAACGGGAAAATTTCAAGTATAAAACTTACATTCATCAGACTAAATATAGTCAATGTAGGCACTCAATAAAGAATGGTCAGTAGTGGATTTTTATAACATTATGTGGGTGTTTTCTATTTTATGTATGGACTAGAGGCCCGGTGCATGAAATTCATGCATGGGGGTGGGGTGTCCCTCAGCCCATCCTGCACCCTCTCCAATCTAGGATCCCTCTCACAATCTGGGACTGCTGGCTCCTAACCACTCACCTGCCTGCCTATCTGATTGCCCCTAACCACTCTGCCTGCCAGCCTGATAGTCTCCTAACTGCTCCCCTGCTGGCATTATCATCCCCAACTGTCCTCCCCTGCCAGCCCAATCACCTCCAACTGCCTTCCCCTGCGGGGCTGAGGGGACTGGGGGACTGAGGCTGGATGAGCCTGGATGCTGCGGGGACTGGGTTAGGTGGGGCTGAGGGACTCCGGCTGGATGAGACGGGGCTAAGGGGACTGGGCACCACCATCTTGTGGCTGTGGGCTCCGCCAATTTGTGGGGGCGTGGCAGTCACTTAGCATATTCCCTCTTTATTGGCTGTGAGTGCCACATGTTGTGAGGGCCTAATGGTCAGTTAGCATATTCCCTCTTTATTAGATAGCATTAGCTTAGAATGTTAATAGCAATTTGGACTCCCAGGTAAATTTCTGATATTTTTCATTTGCAACCATTTTCAAGTAGACAGGTTGTATTCACTTCACTTTCAGCCTATGTAGTTTGTGTGGGTAACTTTCATAACTTCCCCCAGTGCTGTTTCTGTTCAACATGAAGCTACCTTTGCTAACCCTATTGGGAAAAACATGATACCTAAAATTTTCTTTGCTAAGTAAAAGGATGTATTAAAGGAGGTAACAATTATCTTTGTAACTATGCAGGATCCCAGGAATGAAAAGCCTGTGGAACATTAAAATCAACACATTCAAAACATAACAAAAAATGAAATACTACATAATAATGAAAGGGTTGGAATCATAGATTTATCCATGCTAATGTACATCAGTATTTTTTATGTTAAGTGAGTCAATACATGCTCTCCCATATCCTACTTTTTGTTGTTGTTTGCTTTAAAGCCAATTTAAGGTGGAATTCTATCCTTTAACCTAATAAATCCTCCCTGTCCACTATTATAAAGTAAAGATTGGTAAAAATTATCATTATTTCCCTATTCCCTGGAATTTTATTTAGTGTAATTTATGGTGAGTCAAAGGATGAGAATCACTTTTCCTTTCAAATTAAAACAAAACAAAAACAGATTTCAGTAGTATAGACTTTATGAAGAACATAATAGGTAATAAGTGTAGCAAGGAAATAGATGTTTATTTCATCAAATTCACTT
Organism: Ia io; assembly: GCA_025583905.1. NCBI lineage: Eukaryota > Metazoa > Chordata > Mammalia > Chiroptera > Vespertilionidae > Ia > Ia io. Next base: position 36,376,267 of record JAJQQW010000003.1, read on the forward strand.
TGATATAAGTATATCAAATTTAGTGCACTTAAGTATTAATTTACTAAATGGTACCTCAGTCACCCGAATTAATGGAGTACAAAAATGTACATTACTTATTCTATTTTATGAAGTGGAAAGACTCTGATTCATTAAGTGCCTAAACATTCGTTATGGGGTGAAATCCATCACATGTTCATATAATTTTTTTAAGTATATAAATTTTTTAAAGTTCTTTAAATATCCTATTTCAGCAATTAAAATTTCTACAGATTTTTTAAAAATATTTTTAATATTCTCATAGAAAAAGGCAAGGGATCATAGTAACATATTAATCACTCTTTCCTAAAAGCTCTTGAAAACCTAGCAAAAGTGGTGAATTGTGTGTACTCTTTAGTGAAGAGCTTTTTTAATATTTCAAAAGTGGAGCATCAAACCACTTACCTGGTAGCACAAGTGTCATCTCTATGCAAAAAGGGACGTATGACTCACAGAACTATTGACATAGATAATGACATCAAATCAAGAAGCCAAGGCAACAGATGTTTTTGTAAGTATTTACTGTATGGAAATCCATGTCCCCACTTGAGCATTAGGAAGCTGCTATATGATAGACCCCCACATCATGGAGGTTCACTTAAAAACATCCATCTTTATCTGACAATTCTGCATTCTTTCCCACAACTAATCCCATAAATGATATAAATTGTGACATGTGTTCTTTTTAAGTAGAAGATACTATGATCTCACCTAAAGAGAATTAATGATGGGGCTCAGTAGTTGTGCAAATGATGATGGGGCAGCAGTTGGTGGTCATATTTCACTTTCTGGAGAAAATTCTATCCAAAGATTATCTAAGATTATAACAACATAAATTCTGTGAAGACAGAATATAGTTCTTTTTTAATTAATAACTGCTATATCAATGCAGTCTAAATTAGTGTGTAATACAAGGCAGGTACTGAAAAATGTTGACTAGATGAATAAATTAATTATAAAACAGAAGAGTTTCATTTGTGTTATAAGTAGGGCCAATGGGGGAAAGAGAGGATATATATTTTAGAAGGAGGTGAAAAGAAACATGAACATGCTATGTCATTTCATCACACACTCAATAATGATTATGTCAGAAAGTTGATAAATCTGGAAAAGGAGTAGACACTGATGAAGTACTTTAAAGTCACAGAAAATAAATTATGATTTATTTTTAAAGTAATGATAAACCATCTGAGTGTCAATTAGATCCAATAAATAAAAGAAGAGCTTTGGGTTTAGATAATATAATGGTGTTAAGGGTATATTTATTTTACTAGTTTTATAATAAAATAACTAATATATATTGGTTTTAGAAAATTTTCATTTTTTCAATAATAATGTCAGAGCATTTTTAAATCTTATAAAATTACATTAAAATGTTGTTACTCATTTTACTCTTTTTTTTATTTCATTGATTTTTTACAGAGAGGAAGAGAGAGGGATAGAGAGTTAGAAACATCGATGAGAGAGAAACATTGATCAGCTGCCTCTTGCACACCCCCTACTGGGGATGTGCCCGCAACCAAGGTACATGCCCTTGACCGGAATCGAACCTGGGACCCTTGAGTCCGCAGGCTGATGCTCTATCCACTGAGCCAAACCGGTTTTGGCTCATTTTACTCTTAAAGAGCAAAATGCTTCTACTTTTTGGCTGTTATAAAGAACTAGAGGCCTGGTGCATGAAAATTCATGCACTTGAGGTGGGGGTCCCTCAGCCCGGCCTGCCCCCTCTCACAATCCTGTAGCCCTAAGGGACGGGAGGCAACCTAGCAATCAGGGGAAGGCAATGCCCCCATCACATCTCTGCTGCTGCCTCTGCTGGCAGCACAAGCCTCACCGGCGGCCCTGGTTACCTGAGACTTGGGCATCCCTGGGCTGTTGGGCAGCCGCCATCCGAGGCTTACCTGTGCCTTGGGCTGGCTCTGGGTGGCTGGGGGGCTGAGGGGGTTGGGGGACTCCAGAGGGAGGTGCGTGACAAGGCCAGGCCCGCCTGGGGCCGGCCCATCCTTGTCATGCACCTGCTGTCCCAGCGGGGCTGAGGGGACTGGGTGCTGCCATCTTGTGGCTGTGGACTGCCATTTTTGAGGGTGGGGCAGTCAATTAGCACATTCCCTCCTTAATGGCTGTGGGCGCTGCCATCTTTGTGATGGAGTGAGGATCAATTAGCATATTCCCTCTTTATTATATAGGATTATTGTCTTTCTAGTAGGGGTGAAGTGATATCTCCTTGTTTTGATTTGTAGTTCTCTATTGATAAATGATGTTGAGTAAATTGCCATGTGCTTATTAGTCATTGACTTGTCTTCTTTAGCAACATGTTTATTCAAATCATGTATTTTTAAAAAATTGAATTGTATTTTTGTTGAGTTATTAAAAGAGGTCTTAATATATCCTGGATACAAGTCCTTATCAGATATGTGATGTGCAAGTATTTTCTCACATTTTGTGATTACCTTTTCATTTTTTTATGGTGTCCTGTGGAGCCCAAAATATTTTAATTTTAATGTAGTCCAAACCAACAGACAAAACTTCTCTTTTATTACTTGTGCTTTTGGGGTTGTAGCTAAGATGATGTGTCCATGATCACCAGAATAGAGTCCTATATTTTTCTGAGATATTTATAGCCTTACAAAATATTGTATATTTATACCATCTATACTAATAAAAGAGTAATATGCTAATTAGACTGGGTAGACCGGACGTCTTCCAGACATCCTTCCGGACAAAACCATGGTGGCAGGGGCCAAGGCAGAGGCAGTTAGGGATGATCAGGCCAGCAGGGGAGAGTGGTTAGGGGTGATCAGGCAGGAAGGCAGAGGCAGTTAGGGGCAATCAAGCAGGCAGGCAAGTGAGCGTTTAGGAGCCAGCGGTCCAGGATTGTGAGAGGGATGTCTGACTGCTGGCAGTTGGACATCCCCTTGAGGGGTCCCAGATTGGAGAGGGGGTAGGCCGGGCTAAAGGGCCCACCTGGTGTATGAATTTCATGCACCGGGCCTCTAGTAAATAATAATAGGCAATAAAATACTAATATATTCTACAACATAGATGACTCTTCTAAGCAATATGCTTAAAAAAGAAGCCAGACACAAAAGGCCATATATTGAATGATTTCATTTATCTGAAATGATTGGAATAAGAAATGTATAGAAATAGAAAGTATACTAATGGTTGGTAATAAGAGTAGGAGGGAGAGAATTGGGAGTGACTGGTAAAGAGCTAAATATTTTTTTTAGGAAATAATAAAAAATATTCTAAAATTGTCATGGTTACACAACTCTAAATATAGTAAAAACCATTTAACAATGCACTGTAAAATATGTGGACTTTATGTAAATGAGATATCAAGTTGTTAAAACAATTAGATTAGTAAAAATGCAACATTTCTATTCATAAAAATTAAATTCTTCTGAAACATAAATATTTAGGTAAATAGAAGTTTCAAAATCAAAACAGATTTTATCATTTGACTTTTTTTACCACCTCAGTTTATAAACATATGAAAAAAGTTTTGGACTTAAACATGATTGTCCTTAATTCAGAAAAATATTCTGTAGCATATGGACTCATATGATAGTCTGAAATATTAAATTAGGCATCATAAAAGTCTATTTTTGACATATTTGTGTTGATGCTGGTGTAAACAACCCTAATGTGCTGCCATTTGTGTAAAATTATAGCACATACACTTATACACAGTACATAATGATAATGACAATAAACAACTATGTTTCTGGTTTTAAAAAGATAATGATAATAATATAAAAATAAAATATCTACTTTCCCCTACAAAGAATGTTGTAACTGGAAGCCCCATTCACACCACCAGTCTTGGTAGAAGAAAGTTAATTCAGAGTAAGGAATTTTCTAAACTGGACAAGAGGAATGGAAAACTACCTTTTTTTGCAAAGATAAAATTTCTGCAGAATTTTGAAGAATATGTTTGGGAATAGAGAGATCTGCTGAGAGCAGTTGGCAAACAAGAAGCTCTTTAGAGTGTGATTTAGGAGAAAATTAAGAAAAAAAGAAATGCAGCCCTTCAGAAGTGGTTATGAATTAGATGTTTTGTGTTTTTTTTAATGATCTTTGACAGATGTGAGTTAAGAATGGATTCCTTTTTAATTATCCTTGCATGATGAACTGTATGTAATGCTCAGATTCTGAGCTCTGATGTTTGTCAATGCATTTTCTTTAAACAGTTTAGGTATCTAGCAGATTACCAAGGAGGTGAAGAATAAACATTAATTTCTTGTATTTTATAAAGCTCAACAATTCAACAATTCAAACATAATCCCATATGCTAGTGAACCTGGTTTAATTTTTTTTTTTTTTTTAATTTGCCTGTACAAAACAAGGGAGTTTCATTTGACAGAATTTAAGTTCATCCCTACTAACTTTTCACAAAGTTTTTTTGGAGAATTAATCAACTGCAGCGGCTCCTGAATAAAATGTTCATCGTATAATATTTTAAGCCACCGCTAGCCATTAACACTCTGAAAGATGAACTGCACACACGTTTCCTGAAGATTTATATGGAGGGCTGATCTGAAAAATAAGAGATGCTGATAGAGAATTCACCTAGCTCCTAAATGAGGCAATATTTTCCCTGATTTTATTTATTACTAATGCATTGCAATTGTGAGAGATGGCATAGAAACTTGGAACCCACAAGCATCTGGATAGAAATATGAAGATGGCTTGACATTGCAGCTGATGAGTTATTTGCCGGTACTCTTGGGTGTTATTCTATCTGCTATGAGTAAACAGCATGATATTGCCAACAGGGGGAGCTACAGACAGAGGACAAATGAAGCCGATTTTGTTTCAGGACTCTAATCTAGCTGAGTTGACAATATATTATACCTTAATGGTCTCTCAGAGTGAATTTAATTGATGACCCAACTTAAATATTCTTAGAGTACCTTTAACTGAACTGGATGCAAGCTGGGTGCTTAAGTTTGCTTCCCTGCTGTTAATTGAGTCACTGCCATCTGGAGAAAATGCCTGCTAATGTTACTAGCATTTTTTCTATTGTTGCTGCATCTGCGAAGAACTCAAGAAGTTTCTGATAAGCCAAAGAGGGAAAAAAAAATATGTTCTCAGTAAAACTAAGAAGGTTAAGTAGATAGTCAAACACTTTAAATGTGTTTTTAAGATTCATTTTCTGTCAGGTGACATTTTTAAAAAGTTGGTAATAGACAGCAAAATTAATGGTTTAGGTCTGGGGTTATTATATAACTATATACATTAACACCAAATAATAATTCATGAAATAAAATATTTTAAATAAGGAATTACATCTAAGTTATCTTGTTTGGTTTCATAACTCTGAAAGGTAGTGGCAGAAAAAAAGAATTGGATTCCTATAATTAAGAATTGGATTCCTATAATTAAGAAGGGGACCTGAGAAGGCATCCCCCAGCCCAGCAGGGGTGTGGGATATGGGATCCAACCTGTGTCTTCCTGCCTGGCTTCAGGGACCACAGCAGCCTCCTGGGCCTGCTACCCAGGCTTCTGAGAAAACACAGGATGAGCAAGGCCTGTCAGGGTGCATCTGCACCTTCTTTGCTTAGACTGCAAAGAGTCTCTGGGCTTGACGAGGGGTTAGGAGGGAAGGGTGTCTTCCCCACTTGGGAAGTCAGCATAAGGCCTAACTAACAAGGCCGCCCTGATTATTGTGTACACACACACACATGCGCACACACACACACACACACACACACACACAGTCTCTTAATGAAGTTTAAAATTTCACTTTTTGGTGAAATTTTAAACTTCATTTTTTGAAAAATAGAGTGGAAGTAGAAAATGAGAAAGCGATATGCATGCATTAAAAATCTTATTTATGAAATTTTCTTTAATGTAGAAGTTTAATATTACTGAATTATTTACAAGCATGCCTCAGATATATTGCTGGTTTGGGTTCAGAATGGTGCAATAATGTGAATATCACCATAAAGTAAATTACATTTGGTTTTTTGTTGTTGTTGTTGTTGTTTTTGTTTTTTTTTGTCTCCCACTGCATATAGAAGTTCTGTTTACATTATACTGTAGTATAGTAAGGGTGCAATAGCATTATTTCTAAAATGGCAATATGTACACCTTAATTTTAAAATGCTTTAATGATAAAAAGTGCTAACCATCAACTCAGCCTGTAATAATTCATAATCTTTTTGCTGGTTGAGGGTCTTGCCTGAATGCCATTGGCTGCTGACTTATTAGGGTGGTAGTTGCTGAAGGTTGGAGTGGCTGTGACAATTTCTTAAATAAGACAATAATGAACTTTGTGGCATCAATTGACTCTTCGTTTGTTTAGTGCAGCCACCTTTATTAATTATCTTAGATCTTCTGGATAACTCACTATAGCTTCTGCATTGGCTCTTGCTGCTTCACTTGCACTTTTATATTATGAGGACAGCTTCTTTCCTTAAACCTCATGAAGCAACCATTGTCAGCATTATACATTTCTTTCATTTAAAAAAATTATCTTTATTGTTGAAAGTATTACAGATGTCTCCTTTTTTAATACTTTTTTTTCTGCAGCTTCCTCACCTCTTTCAGTCATCATAGGATTAAAGAGTGTTAGGGCTTGCTTTGGGTTAGGCTTTGGTTTAAGAGAATGTTGATTTGGTTTGATCTTCTGTCCAAACCACTAAGACTTTCTTTATATCAGCAATCAGATTGTTTCACACACTTTTTTTATATCCACAAGTTGGCTAACTGTTTGGTGCAAGAGGCTTGGCTTTCAGCCTATCTTGGCTTTAGACATGCCTTCCTCGCTAAACCCAATCATTTCTAACTTTTGATTTGAAAGTGAGAGATGTGTGACTCTTCCTTTCACTTGAATACTTATAGGGCACTGTAGAATTATTAATTGGTCCAATTTAAATATTGCTGCATCTCAGGTCTCAGGGAATAGGTAGGGCCAAAGAGAAGAGAGACAAGGAAACGGCCAGTCAGTGGGGTAGTCAGAACACCCACAACATTTATTGATTAAGTTAACCTTCTTATATGGATGTCGTTCATGACATGCTAAAACAATTACAATAATAATATCAAAGATCACTGATCACAGATCACCGTAATACATATAATGATAATGGAAAGTTTCAAATATTGTGGGAAATACCCAAATGTGACACAAGTGAGCAAATGCTCTTGGAAAAAATGGAGCCAATAAAATTACTCAATGCAGGGTTGCCACAATCTTTCAGTGAGTAAAAAATGCAATATCTGAAAAGTGTAATTTAAAAATATGAAATTAACTTATGTTATAAAACAAAGATAGTTTGATTTCAGATATTATTTTTTCCCTTTATGAATAGTATACATATAACCTCTTTCTAAATAAAGTAGGATGGGTAATTTCCTATACAATTTAGCAGATAAGTGTGTGAGCATGTGTGGTTATTTATTACTATACTAGTGGCCTGGTGCATGAAATCTATACATGGGGTGGGGGGGGTATGTGTGTTGTCCCTCAGCCTGGCCTGCACCCTCTCCAATCTGGACCCCTTGGGGGATGTCCAACTGCCAGTTTAAACAGGCAGTTGGACATCCCTCTCTCAATCCTAACTGCTCACCTGCCTGCCTTCCTGATCTCCCCTAATCACTCTGCCTGCCGGCCTCCTCGCCCCCAACTGCCCTCCTCTTCTGGCCTGATGGCCCCAACCACCTCTGCCTTGGCCCTGCCACCATGGCTTTGTCTGGAAGGACATCCAGAAGGTTTCCCCAGTCTAATTAGCATATTACCCTTTTATTAGTATAGATTTGTTTGTTTTTTTTGGTTCAAGCATAAACACATATAAATTGACATTATAGACTTTAGATAACTATCCATTCTGACATTTGTTATGATAATTATGAATAGATTTACACTAAATCTAAAATTTACTGACCTATTGATGTGATAGCTCCTTGCCCATCATATTTTATATATAATTTAAGGATTAAAGTTACTTTCACTGACTTTATTTTCTAAACTATACTGCTTCAGCAAATTAAATCCATGAATCTCTGCTGTCAATTTAATAGATAGGCTACATAGCCTCACAATTTGAAATTTGCTCCTCTAAAGTAAAATGTGATGTAAGGAATAACAAGTTTTTAGATTATTTATTGACAAACATGGAACATGCTGGATCTGGTCTACTTATCCAATAGTATTCAACTGATGTGTAATCAAATTTAGGCCATCAGGAAAAGATACTGAAGTCATTAGTGAATATATCAACCTCAACAGTTCCATATATACACTGCTCTAAATGTATCCAGATAGGCATGACATTAAAAAATAAATATTATTATTTTAAACTTGACTTTGCCCTACTTTCTCATGTATGTAAAACTAGAATATAAATTGTCATGTTCTAACTAATATGTAAAATGAATGCAGTGGAGCAACATAAAAGCTACATAATAAGATTGTTCAAAATAATAATCTACTCTATGGTAATATGGAACCCTGGGTCATTCATTACATTGTCTAATACATATTTTATTGAAAAGTATATGAATAAAATGAAAGTGGTCAAGGCATTTTGTTCATTTTTTCATCCATTGATTTTTTTTTTAATTGATTTCAGAGAGGAAGGGAGAGAAAGAGAGAGATAGAAACATCAATAAGGAGAGAATCATTGATCATTACCTTCTGCATGCCCCCTACTGGGGATCAAGCCCCCAACCTGGGGATATGCCCTTGACTGGAATTGAACCCAGGACACTTCAGTCTGCAGGCTGATGTTCTATCCACTGAGCTAAACTGGGTAGGGCTCATCCATTGATTTAAAAAGAACTGATTTCCAGCCAATTGATTGGAAATAATCTAACTTCATGGAGTATGTGTTATTCAATTTTCAAGTTCATGGTTTTTTTAATTGGATTTTGCAGGAAAAAAATGTTTTGATCATTCACTACAACGTCTTTATATAGTAGAAGCTATAATTCAGGTATTAGCTTTTGGTTACTTCATATTATCAATATTAAAACCTCTATTTTGTTAATATTGTTGAAAACACTGAAGTAAAAATGTCTTCATCAACTTACATGGCAGAGACATCCTTACAAAATACCATTAGTTAATTTATGCTTTATTAATTATTTCAATTTAGATATTACACTAAATTTAAGGAATTTTATAAGTCATAATTCATTACATATACTTCAATGAATTAACGGCAAAATATACATTCTCCCCTAATTTTGTGATTTAGAATGAACTATTGTAAAAACCTAGTGAGATTACTTTTTTTCTTTTCCTTTACTTGAATATGATTAAAACATTCTGTAATTACATACTACTTTGGAATGAAAATGCATTCTAAAATGTAAAATGTGATTTGGCTAATAAAATATATACTATCAAAGAAACAGGTGTTGATTAGCAATGGGTTTTGAGTCAATTTTTAGGCATTAACCATCTTCCACAAAACTTACGATAGCTGGTTTTAGACAAACTTTTCTTGTTTTCACTTTATTTTCTCTCCACAGCAGTATCTTTTTCAAGGAGGATCTTTTCAGTATCATCCTTGAGATACTGCTGTGGAGAGAAAATAAAGTGAAAACAAGGAAAACTGATCAATTAGCTCTGATTGAGGGAGTAGAATACAGAGTTCAGAACAGTGAACCAGGCTCAGCAAAGAAAAAACAAACAAACAAACAAACAAAAAACAATCATCTATAGACTTTGCATCTTGGCAAGGTTTTTTGAGCACAGTGAGAAAAGCACAGAAAGTCCATCAACAAGATTGGGAAATATTGCGGAAATTTGTAGACGAAAGAAAATAGACTCCTTGATGTGCAGGAAAGGCTATATTTAAAATAATAACTCTATTTTAAGTTTCACCTACTGTGGAAACTGACTATCTGTAGATCCTCCAGGCTTGGAAAAATCTAATAGGCCACTTGGGAGTCAGGGACTACAAACCCTATCCTCAGCCTCATTATTTTAGTAACAAAAACTACACACAGAATGATAAAGCAACAATAGCAAGCCATACTCATTAGATCAATATAAAATAATATGTCCATGAAGGTATGCTTTTATTTTGGAAACTTTGGAAGGCGTGTTTAGTAAAACATTAACAGAAACAGTTAAATATACAAATCCATGCTATCCTACTTTATTTTAGATTTAATAATTAAGGTTTACAATTACAAAAGGATGGCCAGGCTAGGGCTGATCAAATGTCCTCTTTCCCCTGGTAAAGGTGAGATGCAACATTATGCAAATTTATTTCACTGATTCTTTTTTTCCTTGCTCTCCTCCCTTTTTTTACCACTATCTAATTTGACATGTGGCCCTTCATGCAGAAATATTTTTCTTTATAAATATTTGGAATATCTCGGCATTAACATTGTTTTGATTAATGAACTCATTGTTATTCATTCCAGTTAAACCTTGCTGAACAAAAATGTCATTTTCTTAACTTCAGCAATGACTCCTTATTTTTAAGGTTACCACTGAGGCACTCACACGTGATCCTGTGATCCTGTGGAAGTTCTCAGAAAGCTTTATAAAGCAGAGCTCCAGAACCCTGGGCTTCTAATCAGCAATTCTTCTATTGTTGTTCAATAAGAACATTTGCTAAGTAACCAAAATTAATATATAAATTTACTATTTTTATTTAAATCAATCTACACAATAAAATCAATCTTCTAAATTTAACATTATAGTCATCATCACAATGAATATCCCTATTACCTCACAGTTTCCCTAATTCATATGTTTCATATGTATTTGTTGTGCTCACTTATTCCTCTAATGCCTTTCTATCTATAATAACCATATTTAAGAAAAGAAAATTAGTGTAATTCCTTACAGTGTCAAATAGTGCTTTGAATATATCAAACACTTTATAGACTTTACAGTTAGGCATATTTGATGTTCTTGTCTGGGTAAATTGGAGAAAGTTAGTTTAATAGCTCCATGACAGGAATTTACCTAGCTTATTTAAAAAGAAGAGAACATAAGTGTATAAACACATTGAAATGTGCATATTATGTCCCTGTAACCTGATGGAAATATTTAGATTCAAATTTCATTTTATGTTTGTAAGTTGAACAAAAGGTGGTTTTTATATTATTTATTTTTCAGGTTCTATATAGTCTCATTATTAAATTTAATTATACACTGATGAAATGAATTTCCTTATTAATTGTCAGGTTTTATTCTGAGGTTACATCAGACAGGGGCATATCAATTCATTTATTTTGTCTGTTACATCATCTATATATATTGCTGCAATCAAATTGATCAAGAAACCATGGCATCAGTTGTTCAGGTAGATAAATGAAATCCAGTATTGTCTTATGGACATTACCAATGCATTTTTCACTGAAATGTTACAATATTGTGATTTTGATATAAAGGTTATTTAAATATAAACAAAACACTTGCTACAAATTCAATTACAATCTGTCAATTATCTTGATATTTGCTTATGTGAATATATTTTCTGATGTAATAGAGTTTCTATGAAACAAACTGATATTTATTTTCATATTTCATTTTAAATGTAAAGTATTAACTTTCTTGTAAGCAATTACTGCTACAGAGAAAACATTGAGAAACATATTGGAAATTAACATAATTATAATCAAGAGTTCCCTAGTGGTCAAAACCATTAGTACTAAAACTGCATTATGAATATGCAAATCCAGTATTTTTTATTTAGGTCATTTGTCACTGGTATCAGAAATTGCAAGGCACTGCTGTTTTCTACACTTTTGAAAGGCTTTCAATGACTGGGATTTAGCTCAAAAGAGCCTTCTGGTTCATCAACAATCTATCCAAACTGTATAAGATCCATTGATAGGCAAATTTCTTCTATGTTCTGATTTTGTTTAAACATTAACACTGATTCTCATTTTCTATTCACATCATATTTGGAGTGATGGGTGATGGAAGTGTATTGAGTAAAAATAGTTCTTCTGAAAATGGTTTGATAAAAAGAAATTATATTTGAATAAAAATGAATTCAAAATCAAACTTATATTCTGTTTCCTCACCAAGCTAAGTGTATTCCTCTATAGTGGAAAGATCATTACACTTTAACTGTGAATTCAAATAACTAACTTATTAATTTTATCTGTGAATTCACATATTCAACTTGAAGCTGAATTTATATTGCATACAAACACTTATAAAGGACACAAAATTCAAACAGGTCATAAGAGCAAAAATGAAGTTGCTAGATGATTATCACATACCATGAAAAATACGTATAACTCAATGAATCAGAGGTTAGAATGTTATTTTGCAGTGTATTTTAACCATTTGAGTAAAAACAAGGCTGCTGTTAGTTGCATGCTAAATATAGTTTTGACTTAGGTTATTTCATCCCAATATAAATGTTAAAATAAGTTTAAAATAATGAATTATCAATAATTTTCAAAAATTAATGAAATAAAACACTTGCTATAAAAATAAACCCAATTCAGGAACTTACCTGCTTCATAACTGTCAAATTATATGACCTTTCCAAGGCTTATTTATAGGATGATTAGAAGAAATATATAGTGTTATTTATATTATTACTTATAATTATGCTTGGTATATAAAGAATAAAACTAAACAACTTATAAAATAAATTTATTATTATAAAACTGTAGGTTTTTTCGAACAAGAAGTACTGCCTTGTGTTTTGAAATTATACCTCCAATCTCATTTTCTATCAATGTTCTGCTCATTCACTCCCTCTCCAGTCAAGCTAGATGTCCTTGCTTCTTGGACATTTCCTTTTTTTTTTTTTTAATCTATTTAATTTTTAAAATCTTTATTGTTGAAAGTATTCACATGTCCCTTTTTCTCCCCATCGACCTCTTCTAGCCTGCCCCTTACCTCCTCAGGCCTTCACCACACTATTGTCTGTCCATGGGTTATGCATATATGCATACAAAGTCTTTGGTTGTTCAACAGTCTGGTGTCCAGATTCCATGACATCTTTGCACTCATTACTCTGTCCCCATTTAGCTGCATGGCTGATTGTCTCACTCCTTTCAAATTTTTGCTCAGATCACACTCTAGCAATGAAGTCTGCCATGACTACCCTATATACTGTAGTTAAAATACTTACAAATCTTATATAAAATAGAAATGTCTCCATACCTGGCACTGATAATCTTCCTTACTTTGCTTTTATTTTAGGAATTTTCACTACTTAACCTATAATAGATTTACTTATTCATTCATTCATTTATATTCTTTTCTCTCACTACCCATTCCAACAAAAATATAAACTCTATGTGTCTAAAGAAATTGTTATTTTTCTTCAAAGCATTGTCCCAAATACCAATAACAGTATTTGCCCACATCAATAAATTATTTTTAAATGAATAAATGAAGAATAAATGTATTTTCAATATTTAAATATTAAACATAGTTTAATATGCTATTTAACAATGTAATCTAGTTAATATCTATTAATATCAGGTAGATTTTCATATTTTCAGAAATTAATTATTATTTTAACTTAGGTTTTAAGTTACTATTTTTTAAATTTAATGAATATAAAATATGTACATGGGCTTTGGCTTATCGTCAATAATTACCACCTTGCTCCATTCATAGTTATACTTGTTATTAATTTTTAGTCTTCATCTGGAATAAAAAACTAAAGGTAGCTGTTAAAAAAAAATTTAAGTTATGACACATTCAATTCACAGAGTATTTTTCAATTACCTACCACCTTTGTTATACTTCTACTACTAAGAGCTACAGAGATAATCTAGATAAAAATAAATATCATTTGCCTGAAGATATTTAATATTTTAGAGAATAAGAGTTGTACATAATGTCCATGTATAAGATAGACAAAAATATTACCTGGACAAGGTAGATCTTACATATGATAAAATAATGACATAAAGACTAGGAATTAGGTATTTCAGCATAAGTAATATTACTCTGTATAACTAATTGTAAAAATACCCCTACTCATCTCTAGAGATAAAAATGACATATAAATCATAAACTCACAAAAAGGTCAGTTTTAAATAAAAAAAAAAAATTAAAGTTAGTTCTATATTTCCTTAAAGTGATTGTATAAGTGTCAGAGCAAGGTTTAATTCTTGGAGCACTTACTCCTAAATCCTGCTTACAGTGTTAATTGTGATTGCAAGTTCCTCCTTGAACCCTGCTCATTGTACTTTTGTTGGAAGCACTCACTGCTCCATCCTGCCTACTGGTCCAAGTGTGGGAGCAGCGGTCCTGATCCTGCCCTACTATGCCAAGTGTTGGGTTTGAGCCCCTCTGCCAGGGGCTGGACCTTCTGGGATGTTGGGTAGTAGACGGAGAAGCCAGGAGAGGTTGTGGATATGTAAGAGAGTCTTTATTATAGCCCTTGTCGCCATTGCTAACAAGGTGCTATTAGACAAAGCAGTTCTCCAAAGTAAAGTCCTATAAGTAGGTAGCTGCTCATTGGCTAGTTAACAAATCATCTTTCCCACAAAGCAGCAGCAGCAGCCTCTGTCCCCACAGCTCTTATCTGAGCAGCTCATGCTGCCTCTGTCCCCACAGCCTCTTATAGCAGCTGCATCTGAGCTCACAGCCCCAGTAGCCTTAATATGAAAATATTAATCTATATTCATGAATTCACCATATATATGTTAAAAAATAGTCACAAAGATGCAAAGTTCATCATCACTTGAATTATATTACTTAAAGTAAATTTAAGAATGCTAAAAAATACAATCAATTTCTAAATATTAATTTTGTATCCTGCTAATTTACTGAACTCATTTATCAGTTTTAGTAAATTTAAATAGTTTTTAACTATTGAAAAATTAAACACATTTTGTTATGTGAATATCTGTAGTATATATTACTAATATAAGAAAGTCTTTGATTTTTTTAACTAATTAATTTCAAAAAGGTTTATTCTTTAGCTTGTACAAAAGACAATGATATTTTAACTGAACATATCAACTTATTTCTAATATTCTTGTTGGTGCTGAAAATTATCTAGATTTGTTTATTTATTTTCCATGAAGTATTACATAATTAATACTCAAAAATATGTCATAAATGAAGAAACATGGCACAAGTTGAGAAGTTCTTAAGAGAGAAATGTATAAAAACAATCTTGATAGAAAAACAACTTTGCAATCACTCTTAAGTTTTTATTTGCTTGTTTTTTTTAAATCTTCAACATAAACCCTTCTTCTTAGATCTAGTACATTGGCATTAACCAATAATCACCTTTATTTTATTTTTCTCAACATAAAAGAAACATACAAACATAGTCATCCTTAATACCCATTTTTAAAATATGACATTACTTAAAATTTATTAAAGTTTAAATTTGCAGATATTTTTCTCAAAATTAAAGATTCATTCATTATAATAAGCTGAAGTTTATTTCCATATTCAAAAATAATGAAGTCTTCCTTGACTTTTCAAAATTACAACAATTTTCCTGGCCATGTAGTTACTTTAATTGTCTCTACCACATTCTTTAGCAAAATTATACATGCTTTATTACTATTAGTTAGTTTATTACATTAATATCATTTGACAACAAAGTATTTTTTTTCATATAGTCATACAAGGTCTTAGGTTGATTACCTCCCACCCATCCATCCTCCCCGCTGCCTTGCCTCTGAGATTCCACACTCTGTTCCATGCTTCGAGTCTCTGTATCCACTCTGTTCATCAGTTTATTTTGTTCCTTAGATTCCACATATGACTGTGATCATGTGATACTTGACTTTCTCTGACTGAGTTATTTCACTTAGCATGATACCACAGGTCTCTCCATGCTGTCTCAAAGGGTAAGAGATTCTTTTTTACTGCTGCATAGTATTACATGGTATAGATGTACTACTGTCTATTTATCCACTCATCTACCGATGGGCACTTGGGCTGTTTCCAGATCTTAGTAAATTGTGCTGCTACAAACATAGGGGTGCATACATTCTTTTTTTATGGGTGCTTTGGGTTTTTTGGATATATTCATAGAATTGGGATCTCTGGGTCAAATGGCAGATTTATATTTAACTTTTTGAGGAAACTCCATACTGTTTTCCATAATGGTTGCACCAGTCTGCATTCCCACCAACAGTGTACTAGGGTTCCCCTTTCTCCACATTCTAACTAGTACTTTTCATTTGTTGATATGTTGATGATAGCCATTCTGACAGGTGTGAGATGGTATTTCATTGTCATTTTGATTTGCATCTCTCAGATGATTAGTGACTTTGAGCATTTTTTCATATGTCACTTGGCCATCTGTATGTCTTCTTTGGAGGAGTGTTTTTGAAAAGATAAACAAAATTGTTAAACCATTAGCAAGGCTCATCAAGAAATAAAGAGAGAAGATCCAAATCAATAAAAGCAGAAACGAAAGTGGAGAAGTATCCACCGACACCACAGAAATACAAAGGATTGTAAGAAAATACTATGAACAACTATATGACAACAACATGGACAATGTGGATGAAATGGACAAATTCCTAGAAAAATACAACATCCCAAAACTGAATCAGGAGGAATCAGAAAACCTGAATAGACCAATAACAATTGATGAAATAGAAGCAGTCATAAAAAAACAAAACAAAACAAAACAAAACAAACAAAAAACAACTCCCAGCAAACAAAAACCCAGGACCAGATGGCTTCACAGGGGAGTTTTACCAAACATTCAAAGAACTAACACTTATACTCCTCAAACTATTTCAGAAAATCCAAGAGGAAGGCATACTCCCAAACTCTTTTTATGAGGCCAGCATTAATCTAATTCCAAAGCCAGTTAAAGACACTACAAAGAAAGATAATTATAAGCCAATATTCCTGATGAACGTAGATGCTAAAATCCTCAAAAAACTATTAGCAAATCACATCCAGTAATATATTAAAAAGATCATACACCATGACCAAGTGGGATTTATTCCAGGGATGCAAGGCTGATACAACATTAGCAAATCAATAAATGTGATACATCACATAAACAAATTAAAAGACAAAAATCACATGATCATATCAATAGAGGCTGAAAAGGCATTCAACAAACTCTAACACCCATTTTTTATTAAAAAATCTCAGCAAAGTGGGATAGAGGGAGCATACATCAACATGATAAAGGCCATATATGACAAACCTACAGCCAACATCATACTCAATGGGCAAAAACTAGAAGAATAGGAACAAGACAGGGATGTTCACTTTAACCACTCTTATTCAACCTAGTACTGGAAGTCCTAGCCACAGCAATCAGACAAGAAGAAATAAAAGGCATATCCAAATTGGAAAGGAGGAAGTAAAACTCTCATTATTCTCAGATGACATGATATTGTACATGGAAAACCATAAAGACTCCACCAAGAGACTACTAGATTTAATAAATGAATTTGGCAATGTCGCAGGATACAAAATCAACACCCAAAAATCGATGGCTTTTTATGCACCAATAATGAGTTTTCAGAAAGAGAAACTAAACAAACAATCCCACTTACCATTGCAACCAAAAATTAAAATACTTACGAATAAACTTAACCAAGGAGGCAAAAGACCTGTACCAAAAAACTGTAGGATGTTGAAAAAAGAGATAGAAGGAGGTATAAACAAGTGGAAGAATATACCCTGTTCATGGATTGGCAAAATAAACATCATTAAAATGTACCCAAGGTAATCAACAGATTCAATGCAATCCCCATTAAAATACCAATGGCATATTTCACAGACTTAAAACAAACTCTTCAATAATTTATATGGAATTAAAAAAGACCCCAAATAGCTGCAGCAATCCTGAGAAATAAACACAAAGTTGGAGAGATTACAATACCACATACCAAGTTATATTACAAAGCCACTGTTCTCACAACTGCCTGGTACTGGCACAAGAACAGACATATAGACCAATGGAACAGAACAGAGAACCCAGAGATCAATCCAAGCCATTATGCTCAATTAATATTTGACAAAGGAGGCAAGTGCATACAATGGAGTCAAGAGAGTCTCTCCAATAAATGATGTTGGGAAAATTGGACAGATACACGCAAAAAAATGAAACTAGATCACCAACTTACACCATACACAAGAATAAAATAAAAATGGATAAAAGACATAAATGTAAGTCATGAAAACATAAAAATCCAAGAAGAAACCAGAGGCAGCAAAATCTCAGACATCTCTCATAGCAATATGTTTACAGATAGGTCTCCTAAGGCAAAGGAAACTAAGGAGAAAATAAACAAATGGGACTACAGCAAAATAAAAAGCTTCTGCACAACAAAAGAAAGCATCAACAAAATGAAAAAAGAGCTCACTGTATAGGAGAACATATTTTGCAATGATACATCTGATAAAGAGTTAATATCCAAAATATATAAGGAGCTCATACAACTTAATAAAAGGAAGACAAACAATCCAATTTAAAAAATGGGCAAAGGACCAAAATAATTCTTTTAAAACCTGTTAGAGCATTATAAACATATGTTGCAATTGCTTATTCTTTTATAAACCAAACAGTTTTGTAATATTACTTTTAAGGTTGTTGTTAGAAGATAGGAATCTGAAGATATATAGGAGGTAGTATCCTATCTTTCAAAAATCTTCAAGATCATCATATATGTGTCTTCTCTGTTCCTTGAACAGGCCAAGGTCTTTCCTGCCTAAAGATTTTTGCACTTGCTTTTCCCAATTCCAGGAATGCTGGTTCTCATCATTTCTTCCACATTGATTGATTCTCATCATTTCTTCCACATTCCTATACTTTGGTCTTGGGATATATCCTCAAAAGGGTCTTTTCAAATCATTTTATTTAAATTAACTCCTACAGTATACCTCACCTAGTCACATATTTTGTCATATATCACCCTACTTATTTATTTTACGGTCTTTCTCACAATCTACAATTATCTTATTTACTCACTTAAACTCACTTCTCCCTACCCTCTGCATGTGAGCCTCATTAAAGAGAGAACATATCTCTCTTAAATTGTCATTATATTTCTTCTCTCAAAACAGGTCTATACTCAATAAATGTATATAAATAAATACATATATTTGTTGAATAGTAGGAGGGAAAATAGGCTCAAATAATTCTGAAGGGGAAAGCCAGATATAACTTTATACTTTTGTTGACATTTTAGCTGATTGTTATAGAGGGAATAAAATATTTCTAGGTGAATGAAAATCATTCACTGTTCATATAAGTAAAGAAAAACCTATGGTTTAGTGTCATTTAATTTGTTTTATGTTATTAATATATGTCCCTTTAAGGGGTTTATGATTTTTAAAAGTATAAATAAATTGTTTGAACCAAAAAACTCAATTCTAACTTTTCAGGAAAAAAAAAATTGACAGCGTGCAAGATGAAAATTTTGTCATTTGTCACTTAAATTATTTTTTAAAAAATTGGTGTGGTATACAATTTACTGTAAGTCATAGTATTACTATTATCATTGCTACTATTATTATTTTCAAAGTGTCATAGTGCAGTGTAAGCAAATTCCATGAAGAAAATTTCTGCTGTGACTACTCTTCACAGGATAGAAAGTGTCTTCTATTCTGCTACTATCAGATATATTGGGAGGGAAATATCATTATGTTTTCTTCCCAAATCTATTTACAGGCAGGGAGTGTATGTCAGGCTGAATAACAAACATACCAGTTACCAATACAGTTTGATATCAACCCAGTGTAGAGGCAGACAGCTTTGGACAGCAGTCCTAGGTAACAGATTTTGCCTGGTGAAACTGATGCCTTGTTCTATCCCACTACCATTGACATTATACTTTCTGATGGAAACAGTAGTAGAATTTTTATACTGCTGCTTCATTTTGCCAGTGATGGATTGGTTATAGGACTTGTTGTTTTCTTATTAAACAGAAAAAAAATACAGTATAATTGAAAAGCAAATGATTCTGCTTTGGGACTGAAAAGTGTATCTATATCTCTATATTAATCTATGTTTAGTAAGCTAATATAACTTTAGCAAGTCAATTTTTATAGCACCTGCAAAAGCATCATTAAGTATTATAAAGTATATTGTTCATGGTGATGTTTTCTTTACCTTAAAGTATAATTATTTCATAAATGTGTTTTCATCCAGAGCTAAGTTTAAATCAAAGTACATTTTAACATATTAAGAAACATTATTCAGAGTCCAAGTGTTAAGGACGTACATGAGGTGGAAGCACAAAAGAGTGTTAGTCCTGGAATGAAAATGACCCCATTTACATAACCTGCAGGGCCAGCCAATGTTTCTACAGAGAGCAGTATTTGCACTGAACCATGGAGCTGTTCTGGTTTTGCTTCTTTCAGAAGCACCTTTCAACTTGGCACATAGGTCTACAAATTTTTGAGCAACTTATTTTATTTATTTTTACTGTTGACACTATTTCTAATGGTAGCAGACATACTTCTGGTTCCATTGATTGCATTTTGCTCACCAGGTATTTCACTGAGGAAGAAAAGAATTGGGAACCATACACAAACTGGCTATCTGCTGTAGAGAAAATACGTTTTTGTTAGAGATTTGCATTCATGTTTGATATCAGACATAGCATAATAATACAAACTGTTACAGATAGATACCCACACTAGTGAAAGGCAGTACAGACTGATTGTATTCAGTACTTTTGCAACAAGGGGAAAATATTTTAATCTAGAACTGGGACGAATTGTAAACTTAACAAAAGCAAGAGGGAATTTATAGCCAAAGGGCAGAGTTAGAGGGTCAGTATTTGAAAATTACTTGAAGAAAATGTCATTGGTAGGGAGATTCTTGCTAAACTGACTTAATAGGATTCTTGCTAAAGGTATCCAAGGTGAGAAGATATCAATGAATGGAATAAGTAACTTGAATACATGTCAAGGAGGATCAGATACAAAGGGTTCAGGAGTATTCTCTCTACATTCCCTTAGCAGGATTCTTATTAAAACTAGGTTAGGCAGACTGAGGACAAGGTCCAAGGAAGAAGTCTAGTCAAAAAGAGAGCTCAGAGACGCCGGTTTAAAGGTTGGTCAATGAGACAATGATGATATTTCAAAGTCTTTATGTCCAAATTTGAGCTTTCCCCGCCCCCTTCAAATCTGTTTCTCCCCCAGCCTCTCATCTTACTAAGGGACACTACAAAAAATCTGGTTGTTTATATAAAAATCTCTGAAATCTGATTCATCAGGAAATCATGTTAGTTCTGCTCAACAAATATATTTTGAACTCTCTGTCTTCCAAGCCATAATTCTAATACACATTCTATCACTTCTCACATTGTTTTCTGCAATAGCTCCCTTACCGTTCTTTTTATTCCATTTCTGCCAACCTCAGCCTCACAGCTAGAATTTAACATTTTACATGTAAAATCAAATTCTGTGAAAATCATTCAATGTCTTCTTATTACACTTAGAATAACATCCAGGTCTTAGTAAGTCTGAAAAAACCTT
Source organism: Ia io (assembly GCA_025583905.1). Lineage (NCBI taxonomy): Eukaryota > Metazoa > Chordata > Mammalia > Chiroptera > Vespertilionidae > Ia > Ia io. Next base: position 36,397,664 of record JAJQQW010000003.1, read on the forward strand.
GCACAATTTGACTCCTGCCCACCCTCCAACATCAACTTCTACCACTCACTTTCTCACTCACTTGAGCATGCAAGCTCCATGACATTTTCATTAACATTCAGCGAGCTTTGCACTTGTTTCTTCTTCCCGAAAAGTCTTCCCTTGGCTTTTTGCAGAACTTTCTGACTTCTCATGCTCATCATTCATGTCTTAATTTACATTAAAATGACAAGTAAAGTTTTTACATCTACTTTATTCTTCAGGTTAAGATTTCTAGATTCTTCCTCCTCTCAACACCTGTCACAGTTCCCACACCATAAAAGTTTACCATAGACTCGGGGTTTAATAACAGTTATTTATTTTCTCACAGCTCTGGAGGCTGGAAGTTTGAGATCAAGATGCCAGCATGGTAAAAGTCCTTTTCCTGGCTTGCAGACAGGCCACCTTTTCACTGTTATCATGTGGCAGAAAGAATGAGCACTGTGCTGTGTCTTCCTCTTATAAGGGTATATCTCTTCTTGATGACCCAGCCTTCATGACTTCCTCTAAACCTACCTACCTTCCAAAGGCCTGACCTTCAATCAAATATCATCACATTCTGTGTTAGAGCTTAAATATGTATTTTTTTGGGGGGGAGAGGGCACAAAAATTTGGCCCATAACAGCCACATTTGATAAGATTAAATAAGCATTTTACTTGAACAAGAACCATAGCTAAATTGATAGAGGATAAAAAATAAATAATTTTATAAATCATGATAATAATTACTAACACTGGAGTATATGTTTATTCTTTTGAAAGCATTATCCTAAATGCTTTTACTTGTATAATTTGTTTTTAAATTTCTCAATATACCTACAGATACACTAAACAACACAAAATGAAGTATGACTACTAGGAAATATTGTTGTTAACCAATGGATAATTTAGGATATGTAACATATTTTGTTGACTTTCTGTTATTAATTTCTAACTTTATCCCATTATCATCAGAGAACACAGTTCGTAGAATGCCAATTTTTGTTAGTTTATTGATGTTTGTTTTATGATCCAGAATATGGCTGGTCTGGTGAATGTCCCATGGGTGCTTAAAATAAAATTGTATATTCCATTGTTGCTGGGTGGACTATTCAATATATATTAATTATATCCTATGCACTGATTATCTTGTTCAGATCCTCCATGTCCTTTTTTGAAAAAAATTTCCCCCCCCAGTAGTTTTATCAATTTTTGAGAGGGGTGAGGGTGTCTTCTCATATGTTGCATATAAATGGGTCAATTTTTAAATACAATGTTTTTTAATGTAATCTTATTGATGTATTTGTAATTATTGATACATTAGTGCTTTGCTGTGCTATTTTCTTATTAATTTTCTTTGTGTTTCCTCTTTTCAATTTTTCTAGCCTTTCTGTGTATTATTTGAATATTTTTAAGATTCCCTGTTATGTTATCTATAGGGTGTTTGAGTGTTATATTTGTATTTGTTTAGTTGTGATTACTATAAGTATGAAAATATATATGTGTGGCACTGCTGGTGGGAATGCAGACTGGTGCAGCCACTGTGGAAAACAGTATGGAGTTTCCTCAAAAAACTAAAAATGGAACTTCCATTTGACCCAGTAATTCCACTTCTAGGAATATATCCCAAAAAATCAGACCACCAATCAGAAAGGATATATGCACCCGTATGTACATAACAACACAATTTACAATAGCTAAGATATGGAAACAGCCAAACTGCCCATCAGCAGATGAGTGGATTAAAAACTGGTGGTACATCCACACAATGGAATACTATGCTGCTGTAAAAAAGAAAGAACTCTTACCATTTGCAACAGCATGGATGGACCTGGAAAGCATTATGTTAAGTGAAATAAGCCAGTCGGAGAAAGGTAAATATCACATGATCTCACTCATTTGTGGAATATAATGAACAACATAAACTGATCAACAAAAATAGATACAGAGACATAGAAGCATCTAACAGACTATACAACCTATGAGGGAAGGCAAGGGGTGAAGGGATAAGAGATCAACCAAAAGACTTGTATGCATGCATATACTAGTAAGCATAACCCATGGACATAGACAATAGGGGTGTGAGGGCATGTGCAGGAGGGGGGCGAGGTAGGAGCGGCTAGGGAGAGGTCAATGGGGGGAAAAAGAGACACTTGTAATACTTTAAACACTAAAGAATTTAAATAAAAAATTAAAATATACATGTGTAAAATCACATTCTATAGGTTTTATATTTTATAACTTCAGGTGAATTGTGAAGATTTCATTTCCATTTATGTTCCTTTACATTCTCCAATAAAATATTATCTTGAGTGTCAAATAGTGTTATAATTTTAGTTTCAACCATCAAACATGACTTATATAATTCATGGGAAGAGTAGTTGATTGTATGTGCCTATATTTTTGCATTTTACACTGTTCTTCTTCCTTCCTGATACTCCAGCATTCTTTACTTTATCATGACTCTTTTGCAGAAAGATCTTTATTTAGCCAGTCTTAAATATAGGTCTTCTAGTAAAATATGCTTTCACTTTTCTTTTGACTGAAAATGTCCTCATGCTTCCTTCATTCCAGAGAGTATAGTTTCACTAGATACAGAATTTACAGTTGATAGTTCTTTTCTTTCAGCACTTGGAAAATCGAATTCCAGTTTCTTCTAGTCTCCATAGTTTCAGATGAATTTTCCGGCATTTAAATTGGTGTTCTCCTACAAAAATGCATTGTTTCTCTCTCCCTCCTTTCACAATTTTTTTTTCTCCCTCTCTCTTTTACTTTTCCTAAGGGTAATTATGAAGTGCTTTGTTATGGATTTCTATGGAATTATCCTGCTTGGGGTTTGTCCTACTTCCAGAATTTGTAATTTGTGTGTTTTGCCAAATTTGGAGAATTTTCAGCCATTATTTTTTATAGTATTTTAATCTCCTTTTTATGTTCTTCTTATTGGATTGTGAGGAAAGAAATATTCGAAATTTTGTTGTTGTCCTATAGGTCTCTGAAGCTCCATTCATTTTTTTGCCTATTTTCTCTGACCAATATCCTTTATTGTTCAGATCAGGTAAATTCTGTTGATCTATTCTCAAGTCACTGATTCAGTCAATTACCCTATAATTGAGCCCTTTCATTCACTTTGTTATATCTGGGTTGTTGCTTTGCTTTGTGTTTCATTTATGTAATACATTGATTCTTTTTATTAATTAATAAACTTTAATTTTAAAGCAGTTTTAAATTTTCAGAAAATATAGCCATATGCCATCTCATCTGCCCCTGCAAATATTCACACAGCCTCCTTTATTATGTACTAGAGGCCTGGTGAACGAAATTCATGCACTGGGGGGAGGGGATGTCCCTCAGCTAAGCCTGCATCTTCTCCAATCTGGGATCCCTCTTGCAATCTGGGACTGCTGGCTCCCAACCGCTCGCCTGCCTGCCTGATCACCCCCTAACCACTCCCCTGCCAGTCTGATTAATGCCTAACTGCTTCCCTGCTGGCCCGATTGCCCCCAACTACCCTCCCCTGCAGGCCTGGTCACCCCCAACTGCCCTCCCCTGCTGGCCTGATCACCCCTAAATGCCCCCCCCTGCTGTCCTGGGTACTCCTAACTGCCCTCCCCTGCTGGTCTGATCGCCCACAACTGCCCTTTCCTGCCAGCCATTTTGTGGTGGTCATCTTGTGACCACATAGGGGCGGCCATCTTTGACCACATGGGGCAACCATCTTTGACCACATGGGGGTGGCCATCTTGTGTGAAGGCGTGATGGTCAATTTGCATATTACCTCTTTATTATATAGGATACTTTGGTTATAGTTGATAAGCCAATATTGATATATTATTATCAACTAAATTTCATGCTTTACCCTAGGGTTTTCTCTCTGTGTTGTATTTTCTATGCGTTTTGACAAATATATATATGTATCCACTGTTTAGCCACCATGCCAGTATATATGGAAAGTTTTGCTGCCCTAAAAATTCTCTGTGCCTTATTTATTCATCCCTTTCTCCTTCCCTCCCCATGTCCCTGGCCACTATTTATAATTTTACTGTATCTTTTGTCTAAAATATCATATAAATGAAATTATGTTGGCTTTTCAGACAAGTTCATTTTTACTTAGCAATATGGAGGTTTTATTCCCATTTGGTTTTCATGGTTTCATAGCTCTTTTGGGGGAGGCGGGGCACTGAGTAACATTCCTGTGTTTATTTTTCCAATCACCTATTGAAGCACACAATTATACACATTCAAGTGCAGGTCTTGTGTGGACATAGTTTTCAACATATTTGAGTAAAAACTAAGGAGTGCAATTGCTAGATCATGTGGTAAAGGTATGTTAAATTTTGCAAAAAACTGCCAAACTATTTTCCATAGAGTCTGTACCATTTTTCACTTTCAGCAGCAAGGAATAATAGTTTCTATAGCTATACAGTATTGGTGTTATCATATTCTGGATCAGTATTTTGTGCATCCTGTAGGTGTGTAGTGATATCTCACCAGTTTAATTTTCAATTTCATCATGACAGGTGATATTTACTGTAGCTATCCTTTTATTTGCTTATTTACCATTTGTGTATCTTCTTTGGTAAAGTGTCTCTTTAGATCACTTGCCCATTTTATAATAGGGTTGTTTGTTTTCTAATTGTTAAGTTTTAGAAGTTATTTGTATAATTTGGCACTGATTTTTTATCAGATATGAGATATGCAAAGATTTTCTCCAATGTGTGTTGTGTCTTTACATCCCCTTATGACTATTAAAGCAATAACAAATATCTTTATTGTGATGTAATTCACATACTATACAATTAATCCAATTAAATATAGTTCTCTCCATGATAATATAACTTGCATCCACACAATACAAAGCACATTAACATTCTCTTAATGTATGACTTTTATTTGGTTTTCAGGATTTATATTCATCTTAAGAAATTAAGCTCATAAGGAATTAGATTATATACATTTTTCTATAAACATGGGAAATTTTAAATATCCTGATATATCTGTGTGTCTGTGTGTTTGTGTGTGTGTGAGAGAGAAAAAGAGTGAGAGAGAGAGAGAGAGAGAGAGAGAGAGAGAGAGAAGCTTATGTATACAATATACTTTCACTTATTTTTATATTTTGAAAGCAGCATATATTATAACAGCTCCGGAGTGTCTATACACTAAAATGTCCAGTCTGGTTCATGACAGAATTAATTGCATTGTCAGTTTTGACATTCAAACCAAGTGAAATTCTCAGATTCTAACCTAAAAGGTTAACAATTTTAACTTTTATTTTAGTGCTGCTTTTTGAAAGCATAGACTACTGTTTGATGGTTTTCATATGGAGTGCCTCAGCACAAAGATATTTATTCTTAAGGTGAAGGAGTGAATTCATCTTGGTACATTCTAATCTTTAAATCTTAACTTGTCCAAAATTCAGGTAAAGCAAGCATACAGATACCGTGCAATATTAACAAATCTGTCTTAAGTATATGAGCTAGCCTTAGATATCTAGCATGGATTTTAGGCTATTTCTTTAACTGAGTCCTTGTTTCTAAGAACACAGATATTAATGTATTACTTCTTGTATAAAGTGACATTTTACGTACACTCTGGTAAACAAGGTGGGGGTACCTTAAAGTACATAATGTTTTGTATTGTTGCTTTTTTAAAAAATAAATATTTATTGTTGAAACTATTACATATGTCCCTTTTTTCCCCCATTGTCCTCTCCCACCTCCCATCCCCCAAGCCTTCACTACCCAGTGTCTGTGTCTATGGGTTATGCATGTACACATATGAGTTCATTGGTTGATCTGTGTCTTTTTTTTTTTTTTTTAATGAAACATCATTTTCTCAGTTCAGTTGAAATAATGGGAGTAGAATTAATGCCTCAGCCTGGGTAAGCACTGAAGTACAAACAGTGATTGAATGAAGTTGAAGGGAAAAAAAAGGAGAGAGAGAGAAAATTCATGGAACATGGAAAACAGTGTGGTGATTGTCCAAAAGGAGGGGGAGGTTGGGGAGTGATGGAGGAGGGTACAGGTGGCTAAATGGTGATGAACAAAAACTTGACTAGGGGTAGTTAACACACAACACAGTGTAAAGATGATGTGTTGTAGAATCGTGCACCTGAAACCTGTATAACCCCAGTAAGTTCAATAAAAAGGAAATAAAAAGAGAGAAACTCTTGTCTTGGGAAACTTAGCATCTCAGCTTAGTTCTGTAGTAAAAGTAAATGTGGAAACTGATCATTACAACTCAATGTAATAAGTATCAAGTTAGACAAAAAAAGAAAATATTTTTTTTCAAGTTCACAGGCAGGGAAAATGAAAAAAAATACAGTAGGCATGTTTATTCTTATCCACTACCACCGGTGCATGTACCTTAAATGGCAAAGCAATAAACAAAAGGAAAAAAGAGATATAAATTTCTTAATGGTAAATTTGGAGACATTTCTCTGTCCAGAAATTTTTTATTGAAAACTTCTATGATATGATTTTGTGATTAAAGAAATCTTAAACTCTAGAAGGCCTTAAAATTTTTGAAACTTTTGATAAAGACCAGTTTGTGTTGGGTTAGAGTTTTTCTTCTTGAGAAATAACTTTTATATCTGGAAAGTTAGTTTCAACCATGGTTTAGATTTGAAGAGTTTAGTGAATAATGTTGTTATGACTTATTCTGAGATGCGTTTAAGGGGCCTATGAAGTATTAAAATGGGTTCTATTAAAAGCCATCTATAATATACTATCTAATACATTAATGTAGAAGAAGATGGATACATCAAACAGAATCTCTTTGTAAGAATAACTTTGTAGACTTGGTGTACTAGGCAGAATTCTAATATGGGCCCCATGTTTCCCAGACCCTGGTGTTATTCCCTAAAATACTCTCCCCTTGAGTGTAGTTGAGACCTGTGGCTTGTCACTAATCAATAAAATATGACAAAGGTAATAGGGATAGGATATCATTCTCATGATTTGGCTATTTGATTATTTCTCTCTATATATGCATTAGATAGACTCTTCAGTTGGCTTTGAAGAGCAAGCTGCTAAAATGTAAAATTCTCATGAAGAGTACAACATGACAAGAAATTACTTCTCTCTGCTGAGGAATTTTATTTCTGGCCTAAAATGTCAAAGAACTGAAAACTGCAATAACCACATGAGCTCAGAAGAGGAGCTCATTTAAGCTGTGCTGACTCTTGACCAATGAAAACTATCTTACCTAATAATAGACAAATATGTAAATTGACCGTACCTTCACTATGCCCACAGCCAGAGTGAATGAGTATGCAAATTAACCCACCAAAGATGGTGGTTAATTTGCATACGAAGGCAGGGCAGGCAGCACCATGGCCTGCTTCAGGGGTACGGGTCTATAGGGGGCAGAGGAGGCCCTGCAAGCAGCGCCAGCCACCGCCCACAAGATACCAGTCCATGGCCGGGGAGGTGGTAGGGTGGGCAGTGCCAGACGGCACAGGAGGGGTTCGGGTCCATCGCAGGCCCCAGGAGGGGCAGTGGCCTACCTAGCTACTCCCCGGGGTCCCTGGGAAGATCGCGGCCCCGGGGAGGCGAGGCCGGACCTGCTTAGCTGCTCCCAGGGTCCCTGTGACAATTGCAGCCCCGGGGAGGCGAGGCCAGACCCACCTAGCCACTCCCGGGGGTCCCTGGGAACAGCGCCATCCTGGGATGCGAGGCTGGACCCGCTTAGCCGCTCCCGGGGGTCCCTGAGAACATTGCAGGCATGGGGTTGCTGAGACCCAGACCTGGCCTCTGGCCACAGATTCATAGCTTAGTGGAGACTGAGGGCAGGGATCTGCCTAATCTGTAGAGAGACAGAATTTCTGAAGTGGCCCCAAGACTGGGGTGGGCCCAGCCAGGGATCAAGGGGCATGGAAGGACTCCTGGGCAGAAGGGCAAGGATCCTCACCCCTGAGGCGGGGGTTGAGGGGTGGTGCCACCTCAGTGGAGGGGTGCTGCACTGCAGGGTACTGGACTGACTGATGTGATTCAGAGAAGCTCCCAGTGCTAACGGGCCTCGTTCAGGTGGCCTTCACACTTCAGAGGCGGCGACTCCTGCTCCCCACCTTGACCCAAAAGCAAGCCTGTGACACCCTGCCCCATGGCAGAGCATGCCTAGGCAGTGAGTGCGAAGCCTTCTACCTGCTCCGGAGAAGCGGGGCCAGTAAAGAATGGGGGGCAGGGGACAGGGAGAGGAAAGAATGTGGAGCATCTGCAATGAAGAGGTGCTCGAGAAAGAGGCTCAGAAGCCTGACTGGAAGGTTTGTTCTGTTTGCCGGGCGGCTGCCTCTTAGGAAGAGCAAAGAGCATGGCTCTGAGGGATTCCTGTGTGCTGAGTCAAGTTCCACAGCCAACTGGAATTGGCTCAGTTTCCTGGTCTGTAAGATGAATGAAGCGTGTCCCAGTGCCTTCATTGAGCTTTGATGGCCAATTGAGATACTATATAAAGAAAATGAGGGAAGAATTGAGAAAGAAAAGGAAGGTCGAGCAACAAAAAAGAAAGACTGAAAGGAACCTGTAAACCCATTGTCGCTTAAATAGGAAATATAGTCAATATTGTTGTAATGATGGTACGATGCCAGGTGGGTACTAGAAATATCGGGGAACACTTTGTAAAGTATATGATTGTCTAACCACTATTCTGTAACTAATATAAAACCTGAAACCAATACAAAATAATGTTGAATGTAAAGAAATGAAAATTGGAGTGAAATTTTTATAAATTTCAAAGTTTAAATAAAAGCTGTAAAGAAAGGAAGGGGAGAATAAAAATAGTGTTTTTCATTTTACCACTTCATTAAAAGGACAGTTGTCTTTATATGGTGCTTTTATACTTTTCTAAGTCATTATCTCATTTTAATTTCTGGGCAATTTAAAGACAAGATAATTATTACGTCCACTATTCAAAGAAAGGAAATCTTGGTGTCTGGTCCTAATGATTCAATCGTCAAGCCCTTATTGTCCAGCAGGGTTAGTAAAATTTTCTGTGCAGGGTCATATCTATACTAATAAAAGCCTTGGGGGTGATCAGGCCAGCAGGGGAGGGTATTTGGGGGCAATCAGGCCCACAGAGGAGCAATTAGGTGTTAATCAGGCCAGCAAGGGAGCAGTTAGGGGGCAATCAGGCAGGCAGGTGAGCAGTTAGGAGCCAGTGGTCCCGGATTGTGAGAGAGATGTCCAACTGCAGGTTTCGGCCAGATTCCCCAGGGCTGAGGGACACCCTCCCCAGTGCACGAATTTCATGCACTGGGCCTCTAGTCCTATAAAATAAAAGCCTAATATGCTAAGTGTCCAACCGCTCAACTATTTCCTATAACATGCACTAACAACCGGGGGGCTAGATGTTCCAACTGGTAGATTAGCTTGCTGCTGGGGTCTGGCTGATTGGGACTGGTTGAGACGAGCTGGACATGCCCTGGAACCATCCTGTGGACCTTCCCTGGCCCGGATCATGCACCGGTGGGGTCCCTTGACCTGGTCTATGCCCTCTCTCAATCTGGGAACGATGTCGGATCAATCTGGGAATGATCCCCTGAATCTTGGGGGATGTCAGAGAGCCAGTTTCGGCCTGATCCCTGCAGTCCAGGCCAAGGGACCCCATCAGTGCACAAATCCGTGCACCAGGCCTATAGTTAGATAATAATGGGTGTGGTTTTAAACCACTAATTTTGTGATAATGCTATACAACATACAAAGCCAATATACTTTCTGAGACATTTTCAATGTATCTCAATCTCTCAGCCATCTAAACTTGGTTAAAGGTAGTATAGAATTCCTATGTATTACAACTTGATTTCAGTACTATGTTGAAGAAAAAATAAAAACATCATAAATCTTGCATTTACTTTCATTTTATATTATGGGAAAGTCTTGAGGGAAATATCCGAGGCTGCTTTGATGGCTCCACTGAGTCATCAGAGACCCAGGCTCCTTCCAGCTCTCTTCAACCTTCATCTTTCTTTTTAAAAGACTGTTAAGGCTTCAGACATATTTGTGGCTCAGGAAGCAAGAACAATGAAACATGTGTAAAAGAATGTTTAAAGGGACCCTTTTAGATGTATCCTTAACTTCTACGTCTACTCTGTTGACTACAATTTAACCAACTAGCCACTCATCTTTGCAATGTACACTGGAAAATCTAGCTTTTTAAGCTGAAAAATTGTTCCTCCAACAAAACATGGGTTTCTGTTAGTAAGGAAGAAGAGAAACACCAGATTCTGGTACTTAAGATATATATTTTTATACTGATATATATTTGTTATTATTGTCAGTAAGACTATGAGTAATGAGTACTAATAATCATTATGTTAAAATATGAGGACAATTCTAATTATGTTTTATTCTGTTAAAAATGTAGATTCATATCATATGAAGAATTAATTTGTTAAATCATCATTTCTGTCAATTAATTGATTTTATATTATAAATAATGATCTAAAGGCTATAATTTATTTCTATTTGCAAATAGACCAACATTTTTCCTTATTTTTCTTTGTACTTGTTGAATTCATTTATTCTGGCTTATTAGGAAATGTATTTTGGGATAATTAGAAATCATTTGTGATGATTCAATGAGTATTACATTAGTTCCAATAATTTTCTCATTTATCCTTAATATTCTATGCTTCATTTTTAATAACAAAGAATGGTAAAGACTAAAATATATCTCTTATAATTCAACTCAATATTAATTATTTCTTAGCATCATCAAAATCAAAATATGTATTTTTAAAAATATTGATAAATTGGTTCTAAAGACAATATTGACTACCTGACAAAAAATATAAGAGATAGACATTTGAAAAAAAAAATTATTGGAGCTTTTCTAAGAGTAACTGATAACTGCTCCTCTGCATCATCCATTCAAAGTTAGAATCAATTGAAAAATCCTATATAATAAAGAGGTAATATGGAAAGTGACCGTCACACCTTCACATAAGATGGCCTACCCCATGTGGTCACAAGATGACCACCACAAGATGGCCGACAGGGAAGGGCAGTTGTGGGTGATCAGGACTACAGGGGAGGGCAGTTGGGGGCAACCAGGCCGGCAGGGGAGGGCAGTTGGGGGTGACCGGGCCAGCAGGGGAGGTCAGTTGGGGGCAATCAGGCCAGCAGGGGAGTGGTTAGGGAGTGATCAGGCTGGCAGGCAGAAGCGTTTAGGGGCAATCAGGCAGAGAGGCAGGCAAGCGGTTGGGAGCCAGCAGTCCTGGATTGTGAGAGGGATGTTAAACTGCCTAAACCTGCAGTTGGACATCCTCCAAGGGGTTCTGAGATTAGAGAGGGTGCAGGCTGGCCTGAGGGACTCCCCCCCCTCCCAGTGCACGAATTTTATGCACCAGGCCTCTAGTAAGAAATAAGACTAGAGGCATGAAGATTAAATAAATTTTTATTGCTGGTAAACCTGATTAACATAGCTTAGATTTAAGATAGTCTGTTTCCTAATACTTCCAACACTAAATGGAAATTCCTCATATAAATTCAGGTAGAGAGAAACAAGTATACACTGAGTGGCCAGATTATTATGACCTCTGAACACTTAATAATCTGGCCACTCAGTGTGTGTGTGTGTGTGTGTGTGTGTGTGTGTGTGTGTGTGTGTGTGTGTGTATGTGTATATATATATATACATATATATATATATATATATATATATATATATATATATATATATATATATATATATATTTTAGAGGCCTGGTGCATGAATTCATGCATGTGTGGGTCCGGCCAGCCTGACCAAGGGGAGGGGACATGGGCGGTTGGCTGGCCTGCCTGCTGGTCGAACTCCTGCTCAAGGGGACAATTTGCATATTAGCCTTTTATTATATAGGAGGATATACACTGAGTGGCCAGATTATTATGCGTTCAGAGATCATAATAATCTGGCCACTCAGTGTAGATGTACCCAAGTGGTATATCACTTACCTCCTGACAGAGGTAAACACAGGCATCCAGGAGAAGCTTCTCCAAAGATAAAGAACTCAGAAGTCCCTAAGCTGCTGAGTCACATGTGTTTCCTTCTGTTCGGTTGTGCCTCACTCCTTGTTTTATATGGGGAAGCTAGAGAGATTTGGCATTGGCTGGAAAATATGACTATTCTTCTCATATTTTTTTTTTCTAGAGAATTGAAGTTTACTACTTTCTATTGAACGTTGAGAGAGGAGGATATATATTTCCCCTAGGAATGTTATAGCATTAATAGTGTTGTTCTTAGTATGTTCTTTAAATGTTTTAAGCTCAAAATTTTCTCATTATGGTGCATATTGAGATTCAGTAATAATATCTTGCTCTAATGTTTATTTATTTATACACATTGTTATGCATTCTGCATTCATTAGGTGTAACACTTTTTTTTCCCCTTTCTATCATTCAAGAACATAATTCATTATTACCAATTTTTCAGATTGTGAAACTGAGACACATTCAGATGGGATAAGAAAATTATTGAAGATTACATGGTAACTAAATTGTCAATCTAGACTCCTTTTATCCTAATTGTAATTTCTATTTTTTAACACTAGAAAATCTACTCAACCCTATGCAGGGCTAATATTACTATTAAAGCTTTGAAATTTTATGTTGGAACTTGTTGTAAAGGAGGAAAAGAAGAAAAATATACCTATACTAATTTCATAGGAAGAGTTCCCATTTTTTAAAACATGACAGCAGCTTATTGATAAAGTATGAGATTATTGGGCAAACTTTTAAACAGATTTTAAAGCCCCTGTATTTATTTAAAAAGTAAACATTAAGTACACATAATTAATCGATAAATATATATATTATTTTCACATATTGCAAAATTAATGTAGACTTTGTATATTACAATATAAATTTTAATTTTTAAGCATTCTTGTAATTTGAAGACATGACGTTCTTCTGGAGAGCAGACTAGAAGTACAATGTTCTTTTACCTTTAGGAGTCTATCAACAATAGGGTGAAGGCCTGGGGTGGGGGGAGCGTGTTGACTAGAAGAGGTAAATGGGGGGGAAAAGGAGACATATGTAATACTTTCAAAAAGAAATATATTTTTTAAAAAGGTACTAACATTTTCAGTCCTGAGGCAGGGATTATATAAGAAAAGAATTTTGAAGAGGGACAATGTTGCTAATTAAAAGCAGAGAAGATGACCAAAGGTTTTTATTTCTAACACTATGACTACAAATTGTGTTAAGAGTTCAGGAAGTACAGAAACAATCCACAGCATTCCTTTTTTCCAAGAAATGTGTCTGCCTTTTGTAGCAAGAGTCCTAGAAAATGGCATGAAACACCCAGTTACTCCTCTTCATTACTCTTCCTCTACCACTGGTGTTCAATGGTTTATCCATAGCTAATATTTAGTTTGAATTTGGAAAACACCATAATTGATGAGATATTAGACAACCATATAGCTTTCCTAATTGAATCGTATACACACATGGCTAGAACTCTCCTTAACTCCCTTGACATCAACATTTAGATCCCAGTTACATCCTGGAACTGCATTTATGTCTCATATATAGCCATCCTTCAGATTATTATACTAGAAAGCAATGTTATAAATGCCTAGCTGTAACAGCAGGATAGTGTGTTGTGTTAGACAAAATCAGTGTTGAATTTCATGTTCTTTATTTGTAACCATGTTACTGATGAAATTTGCAAGTGTGATGAATAAAATTTAGGTGATTCAAGGCATTTGAATGAAACTTAAAAAGTATGTTTCAGAAGTAAATGTTTAAAATTACACATAATTTTAGGGGAAAATCCTAGATTATATAAATATTATTTTGATAAATCTAGAGTCACTAGGTTCATATTTCTGCAGTTACTGATTTTGTTTCTAGTGCCACATAAAAATATGGTACTTAGAAGACTGCAGATTAGGATGCATTTTTAATTCTCTAACAAGCCTACTAAAAAGTGAATGGTAAATTGAAAATTTACTTAATTGGAAAACTGATATTATGAGAAATAAATGAATAGCAAAATATTTGTGTTAAATACCTTAGAAATTGAATAATTTACATAATTTTCCAAGTATCAGGATATAAAAACATCTTTAATATTAAATATGTGATGATTTAACATGAACCTTTTAAAAAAGTTATTTTTTTATAAAGAGACTAGGAGACCAGCGCACAATTCGAAGTTGCGCTGCGCTGCCCACCCTTGAGTCGCTGATCTGGCCCTACCTCCCTCTCTGGCCCTTGAAGCAGCCACGGCTTCTGCTGATCAGGCCCTCCCCCAGTGCAGGATCGTGGTAGCCCCTGACGCCCTGCCCACGATGCTGCACACGCAACCTCCTCTTGTTGGATTGACCCGTTATGGCATCCTGGTAAATTAGCATATTTATCTATTATATAGATAGATAAGTAACTGGCAAATTGAATGAATAGAATGATATTTAAATTTGTATTGATTAATTGATTGATTTTAGAGAGAGAAAGCAACAGAGAAAGATAAATATCGATTTGTTGTTCCACTTACTTATGCATTCATTGGCAGTTTCTTGTATGTGCCCTGACGGAGGATTGAACCCACTAACTTTGAGTATGATGATCTAACCACCTGAGAGCCTGGCCAGGGCTAAACTATTATTTAGATGAGCATTTAATCATGCTTTTATTGAAGTTACCACTTCCACTCTTTTATCTTCTGTTGACTAAAGGAAATAGCAAAGTATTTCTTCTTGGTATCATTTGTGGGGCAGAAGATGATCAAGTTTTATGGATACACCTTCTGCAGTTTCATTTCTGTTAGTTCTGGAATTGTTTCACTGATACATTTTAACCTTTTGCACTCAGATGTGGAGTGTGACTCGACACGGTTAGCATCGAGATTAAAATTACTCTTCGAATGTATCAATAATTTGAAATATAAAAAAATCCAAATAAATAAGTTTGTATGAAAAGAAACTCCAGTTTTTTATTCTACTGCCGCGCTTTGTAAAATCTGGGGTATTTAAAAAATTAAATCCCGAGTAGAATAAAGGAATCGAGAAAAAAGCAAGCAAGTGCAAAGGGTTAACAGAAAGAATATAGGCATGAAATGTATAACCTTCTTCTCAATCTTCATGATTCCTGTGAGCTGCAGCAAATCACTCTTGCCTTGGTTGACACATACAGCCACCAGGATTAAAAGGTATAATAACGCTGATAATCTACACTAATAAAAGAGAAACATGCAAATTGACCATACCTCTGCTACACCCACCAGCCATGCCCACTAGCCAATCAGGAGCGAGTATGCAAATTAACCCAACAAATATGGAGGCAGCCACAGAGCTGAAGTAAGCAGGAGACTTGGGTTGCCCATGGCGATGGAGGAAGCCAAGCTTCCCACCAGCCCTGGCCAGCCCTGGCCTCTGCTCAAGGCTGCAAAGTTTCAATTATAGAAGATAAATAAATCCTAGATACCTGCTTCCAGCTGGCCCTGGCCTCCGCTCAAGGAGGCTCTAAAAAAAATAAAAAAAGGCCGAAACCGGTTTGGCTCAGTGGATAGAGCGTCGGTCTGTGGACTGGAAGGTCCCAGGTTCGATTCCGGTCAAGGGCATGTACATTGGTTGCGGGCACATCCCCCGGTGGGGGGTGTGCAGGAGGCAGCTGGTCGATGTCTCTCTCTCATCGATGTTTCTAGCTCTCTATCCCTCTCCCTTCCTCTCTGTGAAAAATCAATAAAATATATTTAAAAAAAAAAAAAAAAAAAAAAAAAAAAAAAAAAAGAAAAAAACAGGAGGGGCTGGGAGCTTGGGTCACCAGGGGGCGTGGCCAGCCTGCAAATAGCCATTCAGTCCCTCACCTAAGCTGGCCACACCCCCATGGGGTGAGGGTCCCCACTGGGGCGCTTGGCCAGCCTGCAAACAGCCCTCACCCAGGCTGGCCACACACCCCCAGAGGGGACCCTCACCCCATGGGGGCGTGGCCGGCCTGCAAACCACCACAGGCTCCTTGCCCAGGCTGCCCCACACCCCAAGGGAACCCCCACCCTGATCCAGGACACCCTTCAGGGCAAACCAGCCAGCCCCCACCCATGCACCAGGCCTCTATCTATACTAATAAAAGGATAATATGCTAATTAGTCTGGGAGAGCTTCCAGGAGACTTTCTGGACATTCTTCTGGACAAAGCCATGGTGGTGGGGCTGAGGTATAGGTGGTTAGAGGCCAAGAGGGGAGGGCAGTTGTGGTTGATCAGGCCAGGATGGGATGGCAGTTGTGAGTGATCAGGATGATGGGGGGGCGGGGCCATTGGGAATAAGCAGACCAGCAGGGGGGCCAGTTGGGGGTGAGCAGGCCAGTGGGAGGGAAGGTGAGGGCAAGCAGGCCAGCAGGGGGCACAGTTGGGGGTGAGCAGGCTGGCAGGGGGGGCAGTTGGGGGTGAGCACACTGGCATGGGGCAGTTGGGGGTGATCAGGCTGATGGGAGGGCATTTGGGGGTGAGCAGGCCGACAGCGGGGGGCAGTTGGGGGTAAGCAGGCCGGCAGGCAGAGTGGTTAGGGGCAATCAGGCAGGCAGGCAGGCACGTGAGTGGTTAGGAGCCACCAGTCCCGGATTGCAAGAGGGATGTTCGCCTGCTGGTTTAGGCCCGATCCCTGTAAACCAGCAGTAAGAATTCTTTCGAGGGGTCCCAGATTGGAGAGGCTGCAGGCCAGGTTGAGGGACACCCCCCCCCCCATGCACGAATTTCATGCACTGAGCCACTAGTAATAATAATAATAATAATAATAATAATATAATAGGAAAGATAGCAGTCAAAAAGTTGAGATTACCAGAGGCAAGGAAATAAATGAAAACATTAGTAATAGTGTGAAAGAAGATGGGATACAGTATAGTTTAGGACATTGAAGAGAAGGATGATAGGCAATATGTAAAGCTTGTATTAAAAATCTGAATTGGGTTTTTTGTAAAAATCAATAACTGTAATATCACAGTAACTAGTAAACGGGAACCTTGCTATAAAATAAACTGATTACTTAAGAAAACAGAATGCTTGTACCATAACTCCACAGTGACAAAGACCTAACAGGTAGGGTGAGAATGTAGTAAAGCAGCTACAAAGAAAACTGCCATTGACTATGGCTTCAGTGTTGGTATGCTGAGTAGGTTCACCCAGGGTGTTTTTTATTTCTTTTATTAAAAGACTAGAGGCCTGGTGCACGAAATTCGTGCATGGAGGGGGGTTGTCCCTCAGCCCAGCCTGTACCCTCTCCAATCTGGGATCCCTCTCACAATCCAGGACTGCTGGCTCCCAACTGCTTGCCTGCCTGCCTTCCTGATTGCCCCTCACTGCTTCTGCCTGCCAGCCTGATCACCCCCTAACCACTCTGCTGCCAGCCTGTTTGCCCCCAACTTCCCTCCTCTGCCGGCCTGGTCACCCCTAACTGCCCTCTCCTACAGGGTTGATCACCTCCAACTGCCCTCCCTTGCAGGCCGGGTGCCTCCCAACTGCCCTCTCCTGCTGGCCATCTTGTGGTGGCCATCCTGTGTCCACATGGGGGCAGGATCTTTGACCACATGGGGGCAGCTATATTGTGTGTTGGAGTGATGATCAATCTGCATATTACTCTTTTATTAGATAGGATAGAGGCCTGGTACAGGGGTGGGGGCCAGCTGGTTTGCCCTGAAGGGTGTCCTGGATCAGGGTGGGGTTCCCTTGGGGCGTGGGGCAGCCTGAGCGAGGGGCCTGTGGTGTTTTGCAGGCCGTCCACGCCCCCTGGCAAGCAGAGGCCCTGGTATCTGGAATTTATTTTCCTTCTACAATTGAAACTTTGTAGCCTGGAGAGGAGCAAAGCCTGGGACTCCCTCCGCCGGCAGCCATTTGTGTTGGGGTTATAATTGAAACTTTGTTGCCTTAAGTGGGTGGGCCGGCCAGGGTGTGCGGAAAGCTTTGCTTCCCCTGTTGCTGGCGGCAACCCTGGCCTGCTCTCTCAAGCTCCATTCTGCCGCCATTTGTTTGAATTTGTTTACCTTCTATAATTAAAACTTTGTAGCTTGAGTGGAGGCTTAGGCCTGGCCAGGGCAGGCAGAAAGCTTGGCTTCCTCTGTTACCTAGGAAACCTTACTCCCTGTGGCTGTAGCCATCTTGGTTTGGGTTAATTTGCATACTCGCTCTGATTGGATGGTGGGCATGGTTTGTGGGTGTGTCGGAGGTGTGGTCAATTTGCATATTTGTCTATTATTAGATAGGATAAATGTGTAGCCCTGACCGGTTTGGCTCAGTGGATAGAGTGTCGGCCTGCGGACTGAAGGGTCCGAGGTTCGATTCCAGTCAAGGGCATGTACCTTCGTTACGGGCACATCCCCAGCAGGGGGTGTGCAAGAGGCACCTGATCGACGTTTCTCTCTCATTGATGTTTCTAACTATCCCTCTCCCTTCCTCTCTGTAAAAAATCAATAAAATACATTTTAAAAAAAAAGATAAATGTGTATTTCTCTCTCATGTAAAAGTTCAGGGAGGGTAGTCCAGGGATGACACAGAATCAGCTATAGTGTTTTAATACTTTATTGCTTCCAAACAAAGTACACATTGTCAGAACTCTACCAGGATAGCAGTAGTCTACAGATCTATTTTGGGATTGTAGGGCAGTAGCATGGGATGCTCATTATTTCACTGTTCAAAATATGCAATATTTTAACTCCAGAGTTCAACTAGCAGTTCGGAGCTAAAAATATACAATGCGATCCTGTTTCTTTAAAAGGTCATTCAGCAGTAGAAAGCAAAAGTTGAAACAACCATCAAACCTTTAGTCACCCAAATTACTTTCTGAGGCATTTAGCACAATTAAAATTCATCATTAAGTAAACTGCCCCTCAGCCCTAGGCACTACCTAGTTTCATTTCACATTTATTTAAATACTCTCATTAATTTTAGTATCCTTTGAGATTATAGCAGATTTATTTTACAGATAAGAAAATTGAGACCCACATCATTTAAATAATTGTTCAGCATCACATTAGTTCATTGTAGGATGAAAACTAGAAAACAGGTCACATTGTCAGTCTACTTCTATCTTAACATTTTAACATGATTGAGAAGCAAGCCTTGCTAAACTGTGGGCTCTGCCGAGTAGGGAGTATGTGAATACTCAATAAGCTCTAAGTACTTAATGTTTAAAATATAGATATGCTTAATAAGTACTGGTTCAAAGATTGTATAGAGGTTGATAATCAAGATAAGAACATTTAAAAAAAACTAAGATTTGTTTACTAAAAAAGAACAGTGAACTTAATTTTCTTTTTTCTAGGGTGGCAATTTCAATAGCTGTTGTAAAAGAGGTGAAAATATAAGTGGTACTGAACTAAATTATGGCCTTGCATATATTTTTAAGAGTAAAACAATTAAATATTGTTATGTCTGTTAAAACATTACTCATTGGAGAAAATTTAAGCAAGGACTAGAAATGTTCTCAACATGAGCAAGGTGGCATACCCATCCAAAAGAAACTGAACGTTTCAATTACAAAACAGCAGCATGCACTTATACGCATGAAAAGAACATGTATCATTAACATGTTGTCAGCAGATCTTTTTCTTAAACAATTTAATTGGTAATACAGTGGGCAAATTTAGTTGCTTTGCTTCATAGAACGTTAAAATGAGCAATTATAAGGTAATCCTGAAAATGAAGTATGTGTTCCACTATACCACTTATGTCTAATCTTAGGCTTTTTACCTCATTTACTTAACCGCCTTGCCATTTATTCTTGCCCTTAAACACAATACCTGATCACGTATCTCTCTTATGTTAAAAAACAGTGAGTTATATGGGAAAAACCCAACAACAGATAGTTGTTTGGCAAGACAGAGACAAAATAAAATAATCAAGTGATAAATATACAGTAAAGCTGCTTTATGTTGGTAGTGAGGTGAATAGGTTTCTTAGAGCTAACTTCTAATATTTATTTGTTTATGTAGACAATTATAATGGGTATGTTTTCGCATGTGTAATGAAAATACCTCCAATAATAAAATTCAGTAAAATGCATCATCTAAACTCAAAGATTTTCAATTTTTAGATTATATTTTACAGAAATTCAAGTAACATTAAGAATGTTCTGCTAGACATATAAAAACAAAACACAATACATGTTACAAAATAAACTAATAAATTTATTTCAAAGCATTTTGAATATTTTTTAAATTGCATAATGTATTTTTCATACTAGCCAGTTTATATATTTTTCTTGGAGGCAAATATTAAGGCAAACAAATCAGCCTGCTGTACATGCTTTTCTGTGATTTACCGGGGACGTCAACAACCACTTCAGTTTTCTCTTGGCAGTAAAATAGGAAATGTGTGTCCAGGGAACATAAATCTACTGTGACTTCTCTATCCAATTTCAGTTGTTTTACTGCCATTGATTCCAATGTGTCACACTGTGTAAGAATAATGGAAATTAACACTATGTGGTGACTGCCAAATTCATTTCACATGATAGCAATCACAGTAATAATCAAAATAATATACAATCACTCATGAGAATAAGCCCAATTCTAAGACCATAGTCCCAAAGAAATCAGGCTAAAGAAAATCAGACAAATGTTTTTAATGATATCAGTTATTATATTTTATACTGTTTTTTGTTTGCTTTCATGAGCATCTGTTATGTGGGAATGCATTTTATTTTACAGGTTTGTGTGTGTGTGTTTTGTTTTGTTTTTAAACAGACAGATGTTTGTATTTTTTCTAGTCTAGTAATTGGAGGAGAAATTAGGGGCAATGAGAATAGCAACAAGGAAGAAGTTGGCCAAAATCTGGTGGTTATGCAGAATTCCCAAGAAACCACTAGTAAAATAGATTTTAGTTTACTTATACAAGGAGAATTCTTCACAACACCTCATTTTTACTGTTTGCCATATAATCACTCTGCCTATGAAATACTTAAAAGATGCTGCTATCTTGGCAGTGAGGGAGGTTAACAGATAAATCGAATTTATGACATTTATTTTCAGAGTGTTTCCTTTGCATTTCTATTTTATCTTCTTCACTTATGCCCTTCTATAGATCCTCTCCCTGTTATTCTGATACAAAACCTTTAGAGTCTCTGATTAAATGTGTATCACTGTACCATCTCATAGTTCCATACCCAGGCTGTCTCCTGCCCCCGATCTTCTCATTGCTCCTCAGCTCACAAGAAAATATACATCCAGAGGGGCTGTTTTGTGTGATATTATGAAATGCTGATATATTAAACCTTAAATAACCCAGCATAAAATTCAAATACTGGGCAAACTTATTAACACTATTGACAAATTTATGAGAGAAATAAATATAAAACACTTGATATTGGGAATTACACACATTCAGCCTGAGGAATAGTCTCTTCAATAACACACCACAAAAGAACATTAAACATGCAGAAAAGAAATTAATATTGTTAGAGGAGAAATGTGTGGATGGTCTTTGGCTGTTGCTAGTGGGAGCGGAGTTCTTGGGGTGCTACTGCAGTAAGTAGTTCCAGAGACCCCCATGGGAGGATGAGATGTGGTAGAAAGCTTTATTTGTGTGGAATTCCATCTCTGGGTTTCCAAAGTCCCATTTTCCTTAATCCAGTCCTGGAAGATGTGCAGCTGGGGATTCAGTAGAGCTAGAAGCAAAGCCAGTGACTAGTTTCCCGTTCATGGTGGAGTTGCAACCAGTTCAGCATTAGGCTGGTTGCAGTTCATTAGCCCATTGTGTGGGCTCCATAAGGCTGTGAACCATGGGGGCAAATGCAAGGGTGTGGGAGCATGAGAGTCCTTGGGAAACTAAGAACACAAAAAGGCAAGAACGGCCCAGATGGCATGGCTTAGTGCTTGATGGTTAACCAATGAACCAGGAGTTCACAGTTTGATTTCCGGTCCCAGCACATGCCCAGTTTGCAGGTTTGATCCCCAGCAGGGGGCGTGAAGTGATTCCTTCTCATCACTGATATTTCTATTTTTCTCTCCCTCTCCATTCCTCTCTGAAATAAAAAAATAAAAAAAATTTTTTTTTTTTTTCCAAAAAGGAGTCAAGAGAGTGAACTTTTGTTTAGGCCATTAAATATCTCAAATCTTTAGGTGCTTGCAGTGGCCATGCCTACTCTGGCCAATGACCTGTGCCCTGGGCTGATTGACAGACAAGTACCTTCCCTATGTCACCCAGGCTTTACTGGGCATGCGTCTATTCTTCTCTTGTCCAGCCCCTTCCCCAAGTGATCTTCGGAGAACAGATCTGGGGTGTGTTAAACTGCAGGTTCCTGAGAAAGCTGCATAAATGGCGTGCCTATATTATTTAGCCTTCCCTTTGCTCCTTTCCAGGTATTTATAACTAGGTTACATTAGAAAGGTATTCAATATGATTAACTACATTTAAAATAACTCCTTTCTAATAAATCATATGCACAGTTCAAAATTAAGTAAGAAACTGAGAAGAGGTATTTGCAATGTATACAATAGATACAAGAGATGCAATTTTTAAAGGCATACAATTAATACAAATATCAGTAAATTAATATCTAAACTATAAGTACCCAGAAATTTAAAAGTAAAACATATGTAATCTGTAGAAAAATAGATAAAAATAAGAAAGAAAACATTCACAGAAAAAGTAAAAGAATGGTCAATAAATATAAAGAGGTGATCAATCTTATTATTGATCAGAGAAACAGCAATAAATTACCTTCATTTACACAAATAAACTTGAAAACAATTAAAAAGGTGAATTAAAATATAGAGACAAGAAAGCTATGATAAAAACACTCCCATAAACTAAGAGTATTAAAGTAAATAATGAAATCTTAATGAAGAGTGATGTGGCAGTTTAATTAAAGGGGAATTCATACCCCAATAATCTACCCATGCTAACTCCATAATTATGTTTACAGTAGGATACAAGTAAAGATATACAAAATACACAGTGTCATTATTTATAGAATTAAAATATATAAATACTGAAAATGTTGTTTAGCAATGGATGTTGGTTGGTTATATATATACTAGAGGCCCGGTGCACAAAATTCGTGCATGGAGGGGGGTTGTCCCTCAGCCCAGCCTATACCTTCTCCAATATGGGACCCCTCAAGGGATGTCTGACTGCCCGTTTAGGCCCGATCCCACTGGGATCGGGCCTAAACGGGCAGTCGGACATCCCTCTCACAATCCAGGACTGCTGGATCCCAACTGCTTGCCTGCCTGCATTCCTGATTGCCCCTAACCGCTTCTGCCTGCCAGCCTGATCACCCCCTAACGACTCTGTTGCCAGCCTGTTTGCCCCCAACTTCCCTCCTCTGCCGGCCTGGTCACCCCTAACTGCCCTCTCCTGCTGGCCATCTTGTGGTGGCCATCCTGTGTCCACATGGGGGCAGGATCTTTGACCACATAGGGGCAGCTATATTGTGTGTTGCAGTGATGATCAATCTGCATATTACTCTTTTATTAGATAGGATAGAGGCCTAGTACAGGGGTGGGGGCCAGCTGGTTTGCCCTGAAGGATGTCCCGGATCAGGTGGGGGTTCCCTTGGGATGTGGGGCGGCCTGAGCGAGGGGCCTGTGGTGGTTTGCAGGTCGGCCACGCCCCCTGGCAACGCAAGCGGAGGCCCTGGTATCTGGAATTTATTTTCCTTCTACAATTGAAACTTTGTAGCCTGGAGCAGAGCCAAGCCTGGGGCTCCCTCCGAGGCCAGCAGCCATTTGTGTTGGGGTTATAATTGAAACTTTGTTGCCTTAAGCGGGTGGGCCTGGCCAGGGTGTGCAGAAAGCTTTGCTTCCCCTGTTGCTGGCGGCAACCCTGGCCTGCTCTCTCAAGCTCCATTCTGCCGCCATTTGTTTGAATTTGTTTACCTTCTATAATTGAAACTTTGTAGCTTGAGTGGAGGCTTAGGCCTGGCAAGGGCAGGCGGAATGCTTGGCATCCTCTGTTACCTAGGAAACCTTGCTCTCTGTTGCTGTAGCCATCTTGGTTTGGGTTAATTTGCATGCTCGCTCTGATTGGATGGTGGGTGTGGCTTGTGGGCGTGGCTTGTGGGTGTGTTGGAGGTATGGTCAATTTGCGTATTTGTCTATTATTAGGTAGGATATATATATATATATATATATATATATATATATATATATATATATATATATATATTGATTTCAGAGAGGAAGAGAGAGAGAGAGAGAGACAGAAATAATGATGAGAGAGAATCATTTTCCACACCCTTCCCCCACTGGGGATTGAGCCTGCAACCTGAGCATGTGCCCAGACCAGGAATTAACCTTGACCTTCTGGTTCACAGGTTGATGCTCAACAACTGAGCAACACCAGCCAGGCCAAATGTGGTGTTTTATAAGATGCAAATTTTATTTATAGACATACACTATAAATAAGAGAATGTGCACTATATGGGAGTTGAAAAGAAAGTACCTGTATGACCATATGGATAACATACAAAATAAAATGTTTAGTAATAGCAAGTTACAAAATACCCTGAAATTTTTACAACATTCATATAATTTTAGAAAAGACAGTGAAAGAATCACATAGTATTTATGTGTGTGTGTGTGTGTGTGTGTATGTGTATTTAAGTAAAAGTGAGGAGGAGTATACCATCTATATATATAAAACCCTAATATACAAATAGACCGAACAACAGAACAACCGAACCGGTTGCTATTACATGTGTTGACCACAAGGGGGCGCACTCTGAACAGGGTGGGTGTCGGCAGCAGGAAGCAGAGCGCGGAACATGGCAGGCATCAGCCACAGTGTGATGATAGAGTAGGTGAGTGGGGAAACCAGACCACGGCAGGGTGCCAGTTGCTGTCATCACGGCAATCCTCTGGTGGTTACTGAAAATTCTTTGCTCCTGTGTGACATGGTCCCACTGGGTGCTCACACCTGCTGCTGGTGCCAGCCTCACTCGCACCCACTGCCGGCACCCAGTGCCGGTCCCGATTGCTTGGTGCTGTCAGCAGTTGCTAGCAGTAGCTGCTGGCCCCAAATCGCCCCTCAGGGCTTCTCCACCACCCCCTGCTCCCAAGGGGCAATTGGGGCCAGCAGCCGTCTCTTGCACTGGAACTGGCCCCAATTGCTCCATTCCATCAACAGTTGTGAGTGGGGGCAGTGCTGTTAGCAGATGGGAGCGCCAGTGGCAGGTGTGGGGTTGCCGGCAGACAGAGGACCAGGGGCCATGGTGGGAGGGGCCGGGCAGATACATGGAGGATGGGCTAAGACCAGTCACTATGCCTACTGCAGCCTCACAGCCCACAGTTCCTTTTAAGGTGCACGAATTCGTGCAGTGGGCCCCTAGTAAATATATATAATATGGGAGCCCAAGGGCACGTGTAGTGAGGTGGATAATAGGAGGAAAATATATTGGAAAGAAAATAGTTATAATGATCCACTAAATTAGGTTTTTCAGTAATTGAATCATATGGATGTTTGTATCCATTAGCATAAAATTGGTATATTTATTGTTTAGGGAAATTCTGCTTTTGTTTAATAAGTGCTTTCCCATTTACTCCAAGAGCTATAGAAAAAGAACACTTGAGGAACCTGAATTGGTACCCAACCCAAGGAATCTTCTGTGTTTCAGAAGGATACAGAAAGTCTACATTGAGAAATACTTCCATGTATACTATACGAATACTAAAGTCCCAGTGCATGAAATTCATGCACGGGAGGAGGGGTGTTGTGCATCAGCCCAGCCTGCATGGTTTCCAATCTGGGACCCCTCGAGGGATGTCTGACTGCCAGTTTAGGCCCGATCCGGGATCGGGCCTAAACTGGCAGTCAGACATCCCTCTAACAATCCGGGATTGCTGGTTCCTAACCGCTTGCCTGCCTGCCTACCTGATTGCCCCTAACCACTTCTGCCTGCCAGCCTGATCACCCCCTAACTGCTCCCCTGCCAGCCTAGTTGTCCCTCAACTGCCCTCCCCTGCCAGCCTGATCTTGCCCCCAAAAGCCCTCCCCTGCAGGCCTGATCTCGCCCCCCAACTGCCCTCCTCTGCTGGCCAATTTGGTTCTGATTGGTTGGTTTCTATGCCAGTCAGTATCAAAAGCTCCACCTCCTAGGCAGCCATTAGCTCCTTGCAATTCACCCAGATTTGATTCTGATTGGTCAGTTTCTATGCCAGTCAGCATCTCCGGGCCTATCTCCTGGCCTGATCATAGAGGCGGGGCTGATCAGCAGCTGCCCCAGGCTGCTGGTGAGTGGCTGAACTGCTGACCTCTGGAAGAGACAGAGAAGCTTGGCTGCTGGTGAGGCTAGGAAAGAGAAGCAGGGTCTAATCACCGCTTCTCTATCAGTGCCATGCTGGCAGCCACTACCGCTGCTGATCAGCCCTGCCTCTCTCTCTCTCCGAGAGGTCAGCAGTTCAGCACGGTCTCCTGCTGCGTGTGCAGCCTGGCGAACGGTCGAGCCTTCTGGTCATTGCGGATGTGACAGACGCAGGGTTTTTATATATTAGGATACAGGAAAGAAAAGAAAAACAGCAGAATTTTAGTGGTTCAAGAGAGGGAGCCATCACAATCACTTGGAGAGAAGATCTTAGAAAGATTTCAAATATATGTAAGTTATTTATGACAAATATGATAAGCTAGATAAATTTAAAAAGAAGCTAATGCTCCCCACATTAAGAAAAACATATTTGAAAGGGAGGCATAGAATTAAAATACAGAAAAAATGCTATAAATTAAATTTATAAAGCTTTTAGCTAGCAAGAAAGACATAATTTTTAGCATTTTGCTGGCCTATGGAACATTTAAATTTTCATCACCTGCTTGATTTGCCTTATGTCATCATTGAGGAAAGGACAGACTTACAGATAAAACTTTTACAAAAAATAATTATTTTGTGGATATTTACATTTGCTCACTCTAAAAAAAAAAAAAAAAAAAAAAAAAGTAGAATGAAGCCCAAATATAGCTTTTCAAGATTCTAAATTTCAATAATGTCTGCAAAAGATCCACATAGAGCCCTGGCCAGGGTGGCTAGTTGGTTGTAATGTTTTTCTGAAAGGTCAAGGGTTTGATTCCTGGTCAGGGCACATACCCAGGTCGCAGGTTCCAGATCTAGTCGCGGTCATACAGGAGACAACTGATCAGTGTTGCTCTCTCATATAAATCTCTCTCTCTCTCTCTCTCTCTCTCTCTCTCTCTCTCTCTCTCTCTCTCTCTCTCTCTCTTCCTTTCTCTAAAATCAATAAAAACAGCCCAGCCAGTGTGGCTCCATGGTTAAGCTTTGACCTATGAACCAAGAGGTCAGGGTTCCATTCCTGGTCAGGACACAGGCTCAATCCCCAATTGGGGGGTGTGCAGGAGGTAACTGATCAATGATTCTCTGGCATCACTGAATGTTTCCATCTCTCCATCTCATATCCTGTCTGAAATCAATAAAAATATATTTAAAAAGTAAAACAAAATAAATAAAAACATATCCTCGGGTGAAGATTTAAAAAACAACATATAGTAATTTCATAGAAGGATGTGAAATGTGCCTCCCAAATGCTTTAAGCCTCAAATGGTTAAAAACCTAAGGTTTTTTAGAGGTTATTAGTCAATATGATGTCTGACTTAATTTATATAGTAACTATGAAAATATCATATTCAAGAAACACTAATTGAATATTCCTGCAAATTCTGGGTTTATAAATTTATATGAGATATGCGAATAAACAAAGAACTCTACATTGGGAAGTATAATAAGCTTCTATTATATCAACCATAGCCCTTTCAATTACAATTTTCTTCCCATTAATCCCCATTCTTTTTTCTTGCTTTAATTTTCTTCTGTAAGAATCATCACTTGGCCTGGCTAGTTTGGGTCTATTTTCCCAAAACCCCCTCAAAGATTATAATCTCCATGAAAGAAGGAACTTCATTTTAACCACTGCTATTGCCATCACCCATTACTATAGACTCAATAAATAAAAAGCATAGTGTGAGGCACCATCCTCAATATTGTAGATATGGTGCTGAGTAAGATAGATTCAGTCCTTGCTTTCTCGGAATTTACTCTTTTTGAGGGTTGAAATAAGTTATCAAACAAACATGGACTTCTCTTAAAGTGATAAATGCTAAAACAAACAAAAAAAAATTGGAGGGAGAACAAAACAAGGTGATGTAACAGAGAATACATTGCAATGTTTGTGAACGATATATCAAAAGCCAACAAATAAATGGAGTCAAATGGTATCAATAGCTTAGTCAAAGGCATATATATAAATAGCAAAATACTCAGATTATTCTAACATTGAATATCCCTCACTAACACTGGCCTCTATGAACACATTAAACAGAAAGACTGATCAGAGGCAACAAAAAGAAAAAAAAAAAAGACTTTGATACCATTGTAATTAGCTAGTTATCCTATACTAGTGGCATGGTGCACAAAATTTATGAACAGGGGTGGGGTGTACCTCAGCTCAGTCTGCACCCTCTCTAATCTGGGACCCCTCGGGGGATGTCTGACTGCCGGTTTAGGCATGATCCCAACTGCCCCCCTGCCGGCCTGATCACCCCCCAACTGCCCCCCTGCCAGCCTGTCTGCCCCCAACTGCCCGCCCCACCAGCCTGATCACCCCCAACTGCTCCCCTTCTGGTCTGATTGCCCCTAACTGCCCCCCCTGCCAGCCTGGTCACCACAACTGCCCCCCTTGCCGGCCTGCTTGACCCAAACTGCCCCCCCCCCCCTGGCCTGCTCACCCCCAACTGCTTTCCCTGCCAGCCTGCTTGCCCTAAACTGATCCCCGCTGGCCAGATCACGCCCAACTGCCCTCCCCTCCTGGCCTGATTGCCCCTAACTGCCTCTGCCTCTGCCTCAGCCCTGCCACTATGGCTTTGTCTGGAAGGATGTCCAGAAGGTCTCCCGGTCTAATTAGCATATTACCCTTTTATTACTATCTATATATATAAAAGCTTAAGCAACCATTGCAACCAAACAGGCTGTGTCGGGCGACCAGGTAGGCAGGGGGGTTAGTGAGGGACGACCAAATGACTGAGCACCAGGCTGCATGGGACGAGCAGGCCGGCAGGGGTTTAGTAAGGGGCAACCAAATGACTGAGCAACAGGCTGCGTGGGGCGACCAGGCCTGCAAGGGGGACAGTTGGGGGAGACCAGGCTGGCAGGGGGGGCAGTGAGGGGTGACCAGGCCGGCAGAGGAGGCAATGAGAGGTGACCAAGCAGGCAGGCAGGTGAGCAGTTAGGAGCCAGTGGTCCTGGATTGTGAGAGTGAGGAGCCAGTGGTCCTGAATCCTGGGGATTGGACCTAAACCAGCAGTTGGACATCCTCTGAGGGTTCCCGGATTGGAGAGGGTGTAAGCTGGCCTGAGGGGACCCACCCCCATGCATGAATTTCATGCACCAGGCCTCTAGTAGACAATAAAGGCTAATATGCAAATCCACTGAATGGCAGCAGAACAACAGTCACTATGACACACACTGACCATCAGGGGGCAGACGCTCAGGCAGGAGCTGCCCCCTGGTGGTCAGTACACTCCCACAGGGGGAGTGCCTCTCAGCCAAAAGCCCTGAGCTGGGCTCATGGCTGGTGAGTGCAGAGGTGGTGGCGGGGAGCCTCTCCCGCCTCCCTGGCAGTGCTAAGGATGTCCAACTGCCAGCTTAAGCCATCAGTTGGACATCCCCTGAGGGCTTCCGAATTTTGTGCACCGAGCCTCTAGTTAATAATCTAAAGGGGCAAAGGGAAGGCCAGGCATTGTAAGCATGTCATTGAGGCAGCTTCACCAGAAAACTGCAATTACACACTCCTGAAGGTTCCACCATCCCATTCTTTGCAGACCACTGGGAGATAGGATCCTATAAATGGGAGATAGATGCATGGGTAGTGAAGTTGGGGTGACTAGGAAAAGTACTTACCTGTTAGTCAAGCCAGAGGAACCATGAATTGGCTAGATTGGGTGGGATCAATGCAAGCCTGCAAAAATTTGGGAATACATAATCCCCTAAATATAGGAGTTCGCTCTCTTGTTGCACTTATTGCTCTTGTGATTCTCAGCTTGCAGTTCACTCTTGGCTTCTTTGCATTCCCCTGTATGGCCCACAGCCATATGTACCCCCACATGCAATGGACTAATGGATTCCAGTGGGAAATATAAGCTAAGCTAGACTGATGCTGGACTGGACATGACTCTGATGTGGAAAGGACACTCAAGACATTGACTCTAATTTTAGTTCTGCTGAAGCCTCAGCTAAACTTCTTTCATAGTGGGAAGGTGGGAGAGGGGATCTTAGAAACTCAGGGGTGTAATTCCATAGTAATAAAGCTTTCTACGATTACTCATCTTCTCATGGGGGCCTCTGGAAATTCTTATTCCAGTGATACCCTAAGAATTCCACTTCTACTGGTAAGTCAATATTTAATTGACTTTTTAATGAGAGAGAAAGGGAGAGGGAGAGAGGGAGAAAAACATCAGTGTGAGAGCGAAATATTAATTATGACAATGAAGGGCCCTCTCCTGCAGGCCCCCTACTGGGAATCAAGCCTGCATGTGCCCTGACTGGGAATTGAAGCAGCAACCCTTCACTGCTCAGGATGACACACAAAAAATTTATATTTATGTGTGTATGTCTGTGTTGATGTTGTGTGTGTGTGTGTGTGTGTGTGTGTGTGTGTGTGTGTGAGAGAGAGAGAGAGAGAGAGAGAGAGAGAGAGAGAGAGAGAGAGATTATCCAAGGTATTTAAGATCTTGCTTCCTGACAATGTCACCAGTTTGGCTCAAATAAACTCTTATAAAAAATAAAAATTCTCTAAAGGTTTGGACATTTATTACATGGACACACTAAAACAATTTCAGGAAGAGAAATCCTCTTTCCCTAAAGTTTTAAATGTTCTATTCCTAAATGGATAAGGCATCTTAGGAAGAGAAGAACAGTTTTACTATTGAAGTGAAGCAGAGATTGCACCCACACAACTATGGCTTTGGGATATTGATTTTTTTTAAAGCTGGCTATTAAGGAACAAAAGACTCAGAAAAAAAAAATTGACCTCCCCTCTAACTGCGTAAAGGAATTTATATAGAGGATCTGTTGTAGGAAGGGAGATATCATCATAGATAACTATAGTTTAATATAAACTAGTATGTGATAGACAGGGACATACCTAGCAAAGCCCAATTGTTCCAAGTCCTCTCTGTGCCCTATTGTTGGTAAAGATGGCCCAGAAAACATTTATTTATCTACCATTTGCTTTCCATCTCTGTGTAAATTGCTTTCCTGCGTTTTAAGTCCCAAACCAAAACCCATCTTTCTCGCTAGCTCCAGAATAACATAGAATCCTCCACTGCCAATCTGTCCTTGCATCTCTCTTATTGTAAATGCACCAAATGTGCATTCATAAAATAAACTTCGGACATTTTCTCTTGTTACTCTGTTTCTGTTAGTTTATTAGCCCAGCTAGAAAAATTTAGAAGATGGGAGGAAAATTATACTTTTCCCCCCATACTATAGAAATGGATCATCCAATTAAAATTCTCAATGTCCTAGTGCAGTCATTTTGTCATAGTAAAAACAATCCCAGGTTGTCACCTTTTTATGCCTACTTAAAAAATGCTTATAAAATTAAATTCCCCTCCAGATTATTTGTGTGTGTGTGTGTGTGTGTGTGTGTATATATATATATATATATATATATATATATAGTATCATATGCACACATGTATCATATGCACACATGTATACACCTATATGTTATTCTTCTCTAAAATTAATAGTAAATTTTCTTTCTTTTTTAAAAATTTGCATTTTATCCAGTTTTGCTTCATATTTACTCTTACAACTTTCAGTAATGCAAATGAGGCATTTCAGTTGACCCCCATAATGCCATAAAATGTTTTCCGTAACTGAAACCTGTGGGTAATAATGTACCCATATTTTTAAGGACAGGAGTGGGTGGGTTGCTAGGACTCTAGTTCACTTAAGATATTATATACTATTTTCATAATGATTACAAAAATTAGAGATATTACAAATTTCAGTAGAAGCCCATCTCTGATTTAGGGCAATGTATACATTAAATTATGCTTGTTATTGCCAAGGGTGTTGTATCTGAAGTTGAATTTTCCCAATTTCTCCGAAGTGACAGCTAAGTTATAATCTCAGCATGTTCAGCATGCTTAATGAACTCCTTGGGGAGACCAGAATATCTGTAACACAATTAACTTCCCATTCTTATGTAAATGAGGAGTTTCAGAGTCCCTGAAGAAGTCTGCTTTTTGGCTACAGTTAGCAAATGTATGCTATTAAATGACACATGGAGCCTTAAACTGAAATTTAGACTTCACTAATTTGTGCTGTGACATGTGCAAAGTGCTTAGGAGGAAATGTGAAACCCAGTTGTTTAAATGTAGTTGATGAAATAGGGATTATCTCCTTTGGCTAAACTGTCATCGGCACCCTGATTGCTTTTACCATTTCTTACACTTACAGAAGGAATATTCAACATGTCTTTCACTGACAATGCTTGCTTTAATATTACTATTCCCTCATTAAATAATTAAAATTATGAATCTCAGATAAAACAAGTACAATAAAAAAAGATTTTTTTTCAATTCTCCTCAGAAGTGAATATTCATTCAGTCAATATTTACTGAGGTTCTAAACTATGCCATTTTCTGCAAAAGCCTGAAAATTATATTTTTAAATGTTAAAGTTAAATAATTTGTAAAAATTAATAAAGAAAACCTTATTTAAAACAGAGTGGGCCCCTGGCCCATGTTGCTCAGTTGGATGAGCATTGTCCCATGTACCAGAAGATTGCTGGTTCCATTCCTGGTCAGGACACAGGCCTGGGTTGTGGCTCAATCCCCTGTTGGGGGCTCAGAGGAGGCAGCTGGTGGATATTTCTCTTTCACATTGATGTGTCCTTAATGCACACTACTGACCCCAACAGACAGAGCCACAACTTGCATTTCCAAGAGGAAGAGATCCTGTTTAGTACCTCTGCAGGAGGAAGAAAAGACTCTTCCTTGTCCTCCTTGTTCAGCCAATGGGAGATTACATGGAAAAGTCACTATACTTCAAACGTTCAGTTTTCCCCAATGGACTCTTTGTTTACAACAGCCCTTCCAAAATCCGTAAAAGAGCCATTTTCCTCCTTTATTCTCTGGACTTGCGCATGGTTTGCTATTAGACTTCCAAATTGAAAATCTTTTTTGTTCTCTAATAAACTCATTTTGCTGGAGACACATCTGGTTGTCTATTTGTTTAAGGTCAACAAATTTAATATTAATAATATCAATTAGAAAAATATAATTTACAAAATCAAATATGTTATTTTTGGGTATTTTTAACATGCACAATATCTGGACAAGTTTATAAAATATAAAGTTAAAACAGAAAACAAATCTGAGGTCCAAAGTTTATTTCTTTTATAGACCAGGAATAATGCTTAAAATAAAATTATCTAGCCCAACAGATGTGGCTCATTTGGTTGAGCCTCATCCCATGCACCAGGAGGTGGCCAGTTTGATTCCAGGTCAGGCACATGCACAGGTTGTGGGCTCGATCTCCAGTAGGGGTGTGCAGGATGCAACTGATCAATGTTTCTCTCTCATCAATGTGTATATCTGTCTCTCCCTCTCCCTTCCTCTCTCTGAAATCAATTAAAAAAAAACATACTAAAAAAAATAAAACAAAGTAATCTAGCAGAGTAAGTACACATAAAAATAAACAAATGTACCCCCTAAAAAAATAAAACCTAAAATACCTTTAAATATCAAGGAGTAGGATGACAGCTTAATAAACAGGCTTTCTTTTGGAGTGATAGAAATGTTTGGAACTGGAAGTAGATGATGGTTGCACTGCCTTGTTAATGTACTAAATGACACAGAATTTTCACTTTATAATGATTAATTATATTGTATGTGAAGTTTACCTCATTAAAAAAGGTAAATTAATCCCAAATATATACCCAAAAATATTGTATTCACCTCAAAATATGGAATTTAAAATTAGGATAAAATGTCCTTATAAACAAATAATTCTTAAACATTAATTCCTCAAAATTAAAGTTTTAGTTGATTCTGTTAAGTACAACTCAGAATAACAATTTTTATTTTGACTTTCATCACTTCTAAAAGGTGCCACTAAAACTTTATATTTAGTACTTAATACTGAAGGCTTAGGTAGCTAAGACAAAGCCAAAGTCTCCTTCCATAAAACTTTATTTAAAATTGAAACAAAAGGAGCAATAGAATCTGTGCCTCCAAATAATATATTTAATTTTATAAATTATATTTTTCTAATTGATATCATAGGAGCATAGTCTTAACAACTGTCCATCTTTCCCTAGATATTTTGCCAAAAATTTTTAGGTAACCTTCTTGGAGGCACAGATTCTATTGTTCCAATAATTCTTAAAGAGTTGTGATGTAATTAGCAATGGTACTGGAACTAAAACTAAAGCACTTCCTAAGAATAGGAAATAACATGTCTTTGATTGTTAAAATATAATTCTATCCATAATAGGTCAGAACTGAATAGAACATTATTTAAAAAAAAAAAAATAGTCCCCAGGAAGTTTCTGACTCTGAGCTTGCTTCTGGTTTCTAGTTATTAATTCTAATATGTGGATTTTGCCTCAGGCAGGTCTTAGACAAAAGCTAGGTGTCCCATTCAATTCTGACAATATCTACCAAGAGATAGCATGAGATCCCACAGGTTAAGGCCTTAGTCTCAGAAAACTGCCCTTTACTTCAGATACCAACTTCAAGTCCATGTTGTTACCCGTATTTCTGATCCACTGGCTATAAATCAGAGATTTTTATGATCCCTTCTCCTTGAGTTCCATTAATTTGCTTGCATAGCTCACGGAACTCAGAGGAATGCTTTATTTACTAGCTTACTGGTTTATTGCAAAGGATGTAACTCAGGAACAACTGGATAAAAGAGATGAATAGAGCAAGGTATGGGTAAAATGTGTAGATCTTCCACATCCTCTTTTGAGGGCACCCTTCTCCCAGCACCCCTACAAGTTTACCAAATTGGAAGCCTTCCAAACCCTATCCTTTTGGGATTTTATATGGAGGCTTCATTACATCCTCATGATTAATTAAGTCAGTGGCCCTCAGTGATTGATTTAACCTATAGTCTTTTTTTTTTCCTTGGAGGTTGGGGAGGAGTATAAAAGAGGACTGAAAGTGTTTCCCCTCTAATCACAGGGTTAGGCCCTCTGGCAACCTGCCACCATTTTTAGGTTACCTATGTATGTTTTAGAAGTTGTCTCTTTAACATAACAAAAGATACCTTTATCACCCTCATCTCTTAGGAAATTCCAATGTTTTTTGGAGCTCTGTGCCAGAGGTTTTTTTCCCTCTTTAAAAAAAAATAACATCAGACAAAAAACAAACAAACAAAACGACAACAACAACAAAAGTTTTATTGATTGTTTTAGAGTGGAAGGGGAAAGGAGAAAGAAAGAGAGAGAGAAATCCTTATGACAGAGATACATTGATCATCGATCAGTTGCTTCAGGTATACACCCCAACCAGGGACTGAACCCACAACCTGGGCCCAGACTGGGAATTGAACCTGTAACCTTTTGGTGCATGGAAGCCACTCAATGAACTGAGCCACACCAGCCAGGGCTTTTCCATAATTTTGAGAATATCTTTCTTATTATAAATCACAATATCATACCCAATTCCAAATAACTTCTGTGGCCTGATGAATAAATTATTTATGTCCTTCACAATCAGAATTGGTCAACAATAGAAGGTTAAACACACACACACACAAGGAGCATAAGAGAGGGGACTGTTAGCACTATTCACTTTAGTGCTATTCATGGAAGAAGAATTCTTGCCCTCAGGGTTCTACACGTCCAGGCCAAGTAGAATGTATTAAGAGGTGAGTAACATTCCCTTTACTGATTCCATTATTTTAATTGTGAATATTATTCTAATACTAGAGGCCAGGTGCAGGAAATTCGTGCATGGGGGGTGGGAGGGTCCCTCAGCCCAGCCTGCACCCCCTCCAATCCGGGACCCCTTGGGGAATGTCCACCTGCATCCCTAGGATCGGGCCTAAACTGGCAGTAGGACATCCCTCTCACAATCCCAGTCCACTGGCTCCTAATCGCTCACCTGTCTGCCTTCCTGGTCACCCCTTACTTCCCACCCTGCTGGCTTGGTGACCCCCAACTGCCCCCCTCTGCCAGCCTGGTCGCCCCTAACTGTCCCCCCCTCCTGCCGGCCTTGTCATAGGCAGCTTTGTGAGGGTGTGAGGGGCAAATTTGCATATTACCTCTTTATTATATAGGATTTGTGATTTTTGCTGTAGTTACTATATAACAGAGTGAAATGCTGGATCTCCCTTTGATTCCTTCTGTTCAAGCCTGTTTTATTTCCATGGCCTTTAGGCTAATAGCTTAGTCTTGCATATAGACATTCTAATCATTAGAGGAATTCTACTTGGGGCTTGAATTTTCAAAGAGAGCCCCTCTTATGTCCTCTTCCCTTGACATAAAAGAAGTCTAAACTCTGTACTGGTAAGAGAAACCACTACTGCTCCCATTTTCTCCATTGGTGCCTTCTTGATCAATAAAATATTTCCTTACTCCAAACTCTGACATTTTGCGTATTGGCTATTTGAAGGGTTTGGATCAGTAACTTTGTGACCCTGTCTAGTAAAAGAAATTTATTATTTTTTTATTGCTAATTTAGGTTTTGAGAATGAAAATATTAAGGCCTCAACACTGGAAAGTGACAAATCATTCTCCAACATGATGACACCCTGGAGGAATCTATTATTTATTTATTTATTTATTTTTAATATATATTTTTATTGATTTTTTTACAGAGAGGAAGGGAGAGGGATAGAGAGTTAGACACATTGATGAGAGAGAAACATCAATCAGTTGCCTCCTGCACACCTCCTACTGGGGATGTACCCGCAAACAAGGTACATGCCCTTGACCGGAATCGAACCCCGGACCTTTCAGTCCACAGGCCAACGCTCTATCCACTGAGCCAAACTGGTTAGGGGTGGAGGAATCTATTATTGAGCCCAATTGGATGTGATTGTATCTTTGTTTTTCTGATTGCTAACTAATAATTCCATTTGGAATGTATAATGCCTTAAAAAGTACTTTAAATTTTAAAATATGAATATCAAACGTGGAATATTGCAGGTGGGAGAACTGTGTTATTAGAGACTACACAGAAGAAAACAATAAATGCATATTATTTCCCATAATGACTTACTTTTGAAAGGGTTAGGTAGCTAGCTTAATTAGGAAGGTTTAGAGAGTCTTAGAGATAAGGAAGGTCCATGGGAGAGGAATGTATAGATGGACACTTGAAGACACCAGGGTGCTTATCTTACTTGTATTAGAGAAATGCCACAGGCAGATGGAAACATTTCTGGCCTGAGCAATTAAAAGAGCCGTAAAGCAAGGAGAGACAGGGGTATCTCTAGCCTGAACAATTAAAGTGACCATAAGTTAGACCAAAAGTAACCCTGATCTGAGTAGCTGGGAGAGCTATAAGATCAGACTTTCTCTGCCAGCACAACTGGGAGAAAACCATAAGATAAATCAAAAGTTACTCCAACCAGCAAGATAAAGGGAGAGAAAACAGGGAGTACCACATGGGATTTGAGCTTTGAAATGAATTCTATGTAGCAGAATGACTAATGAGGAAAGCAAGGCGGGGTGGGGGGGGTTCAAATTAAGGAAGGGGGCCAATAATAAAAGGTCAGATTCAAGCAAAGAATTGTAGCATATATAAACTGGAGACAAAGGGATACAAGAAGGGGGATTTTTTTTAAATTTTCCCATTAGAGAGAGAGAGAGAGCAGGCTTTTTCCATGGAGGGAGGGCCCACATGGAATTTATATCTGCTTCCAATAAACTTCTGCATTTTTTATTAAAGAAGCCTTTTTGTCTGCGAGTTTATTCTTCAAACTTCCTGAGAACAAGAACCCACAGAAGAAAAGTCTGCACCCCGAGCCCCACGTTTCACTTTCAAGCAGTAAGTTGGTTTACTAAAAGCCTCTAAAGTGGGTCAATGAGGTTTTTGGTTGTATATTATTAAGATTTCCTTTATTTTTACCTATTTGAGTATTTATTCTTACCTTTTTTTGTAGAGAATCTTTCCCAGTGTGACCAAATAGTTATGAGAGGAATGTCTCTTTATAGGATTATTCCAACTGATATACAGATAAAAAATAATAGAATTTAAAAAATTACAATCTGATATTCCTAATAAAATAATAGATATAATCAATAATTATCAATAGTTGATATTATCCATGCAAAAGCAGACAACTCCTCCTATGAAGTATTTTTGTTTAAAAATAAATTAAAGCACTAGTTGAAAATATAAGTTTGAAAGAAAGAAAAAACACATAATGTGTCAAACAAAACACAATAACACTTCAATAAAACTCATGATCCATACCAGTGATATCAGAAATCAAACCTTTTTATAGATTATTAAGATTTTCTTTTCTTGCTGTGTTGACATTTGCATTGATATTGATAAAACAATGGTGAGTAAAACTGGTAGTATCTTACCACAAATTAAGAAAATGCCACCAAGCTGTACTATTGTCATTATATGTATTACTAGAGGCCCGGTGCACGAAATTCGTGCACGGAGGGGGGTTGTACCTCAGCCCAGCCTGTACCCTCTCCAACCTGGGACCACTCGAGGGATGTCCGACTGCCCATTTAGGCCCGATCCTACCTAGATCAGGCCTAAACTGGCAGTCAGACATCCCTCTCAAAATCCAGGACTGTTGGCTCCCAACTACTTGCCTGTCTGCCTTCCTGATTGCCCCTAACTGCTTCTGCCTGCCAGCCTGATCACCCCCTAACCACTCTGCTGCCAGCCTGTTTGCCCCCAACTTCCCTCCTCTGCCGGCCTGGTCACCCCTAACTGCCCTCTCCTACAGGGTTGATCACCTCCAACTGGCCTCCCTTGCAGGCCGGGTGCCTCCCAACTGCCCTCTCCTGCTGGCCATCTTGTGGTGGCCATCCTGTGTCCACATGGGGGCAGAATCTTTGACCACTTGGGGCAGACATATTGTGTGTTGGAGTGATGGTCAATATGCATATTACTCTTTTATTAGATAGGATAGAGGCCTGGTGCACTGGTGGGGGCCAGCTGGTTTGCCCTGAAGGGCATCCCGGATCAGGTGGGGGTTCCCTTGGGGTGTGAGGTGGCCTGAGCGAGGGGCCTGTGGTGGTTTGCAGGCCGGCCACGTCCCCTGGCAACCCAATCGGAGGCCCTGGTATCTGGAATTTATTTTCCTTCTACAATTGAAACTTTGTAGCCTGGAGCGGAGCCAAGCCTCGGGCTCCCTCCGAGGCTGGCAGCCATTTCTGTTGGGGTTATAATTGAAACTTTGTTGCCTTAAGTGGGTGGGCCCGGCCAGGGTGTGAGGAAAGCTTTGCTTCCCCTGTTGCCAGCGGCAACCCTGGCCTGCTCTCTCAAGCTCCATTCTGCCACCATTTGTTTGAATTTGTTTACCTTCTATAATTGAAACTTTGTAGCTTGAGTGGAGGCTTAGGCCTGGCCAGGGCAGGCGGAAAGCTTGGCTTCCTCTGTTACCTAAGAAACCTTGCTCTCTGTGGCTGTAGCCATCTTGGTTTGGGTTAATTTGCATGTTCGCTCTGATTGGATGGTGGGCGTGGCTTGTGGGTGTGTTGGAGGCATGGTCAATTTGCATATTTGTCTATTATTAGATAGGATTGCCATACACACACATTGAAATAAAGTCCAGTTTCACTTATGAAGGTCTTCAAAGGGGCAATCACAATTTTTTAATTTTATTGACATTGATTCTTGAATTTTAAAATTCTAGGTGGCAAAGAGTACTTCTGTTAGAAACTCAATTGCAATGTTAGTTTCAAAGCAAAGCAGACATCTTTGTACGAGATGAACTGAAATAGCTGATTTTTTCATAGCTTACATTTTTTTATTTGAAGGAACAATTTAAAGTTAAACACTAATTACTTAAACTTGGACATATCGCAGACATTTCTCAAATATTAACAAAATGAGACTATCATTTCACAGAACATAACTGACAGTATTTAGTACTAATTATAAAATTTAAGCTTATAAACAAATAAAAAACAAACAAATATGGAAACAACCTACCTGTATGTCAACACATGCATAGAAAAAGAAGATGTCTCTCTCTTTCTCCCGCTACTCCCCCCGCACACACACACACACACAGATGTTACTCAGCGATGAGAACAAAAGAATTTCTGTCATTTGCAGCAGGACATGGAGGACATTATGTTAGGTTAAATAAGTCAGACGGTGAAAGACACATACTGTATGAAATTACTTACATATAGAATCTGATAAAGCAAACTCATAGAGATTGCCAAGGTAGTTCCCAGGGATTGTGGGGTAAGGAAAATGGATAAGATGTTGCTCAAAGGTACAAACTGGCAAAGATGAACAAGTTCTGAGTATCTATTGTACAGCATGGTGACTATAGTTAACAATACTGTATTAAATACTTGAAAGTTGCTAAGAGAACAGATCTAAAAGTTATCACCAAAAATAAATAAATAAATAAATAAATAAATTAATTATAATGGTGTAATGTGCTGGTGATATTAGTTAACACTATGGTGGTTATCATTTGGTAAAATGTGCATCTACCACTGTGACGACTTCACAATATTTAAAGACTTTCTTAAGACATTGACACTGATATTAGTGAGTGTAACTTTTGATAGTATGTAAAAAAGTGTCAAAATTTAGAAGATCTGCTCAACTTAATAAATCAACATTTTCCAATTTGCAATTCAAGATGTTTTTAAATCCATTCAAGATGCAAGATAGACCAACAGCTTTGCCTATAACTGACTACATAAACTTCATTGGTGTAGTTCAGTGGTCTGCAAACTCAGTCAACAGAGCCAAATATCAACAGTACAACGATTGAAATTTCTTTTGAGAGCCAAATTTTTTCAACTTAAACTTCTTCTAATGCCACTTTTTCAAAATAGACTTGTCCAGGCTGTGATATTTTGTGGAAGAGCCACACTCAAGGGGCCAAAAAGTCGCATGTGGCTCGCGAGCCGCAGTTTGCCAACCACAGATGTAGTTTAAGATTTCAATTTCAACTCTGACCTTTAAAAAAGTACCACTTGTTGATTTTGCATAGAGTCAAAGGAGAATATCCAAAATTATCTGAAAAGGCAAACAAAATATTCTTCTCTTACAAATACCAAATATTGGTATTAAACCTGATTTTTTCATATACTGTAACCAAAAATATATAGCAACAGCTATATAACAACAGATGCAGAAGCAGATATGCCTTAGCAGTTGTTTTCCATCAAATTAGATATTAATCTTTCAAAATTGTGAAGCAATGCCATTATTTTTACTATTTGATTTATTTTAATATAGTTTCATTTTATAAAAAAATGTATTTTTATTAACATGTGTAATGTCTTGTCAATTTTTATAAACTATATATATTTATAAATTAATATTTAAAATATTTCCATTTTAATTTCTAATGTTAAACACTGATAGATATAACCCACATAAACAAAAGTTCCTTGCAGTTTTCAATACTATTAAGTGTATGAAGGAGCCCTGAGATAAAAAAGTTTGAACACAACTGCTATAAAGAGACATAAAGAAATCGTGGGAGATTGCACTGATGGCCCAGTTCTTGACCCCTCCTTTAGCTTACCATTTGCCTTATAACCTTAAAGTGTCTTTTTCACTGTGAGAGGAGCTGGATTCTCCACTCCTTGTTTCTTAATGTGACCAGGTGACTTCACTTGGGGAATGAAAAGCTAGCAGATCAGATGAAATCAGAGGCCTTAAAAAATCACTGGTGCAATTGAACTTAAGTCTGCTATTGAAGTAAGAACCTCCTAGTGTAGGCCACAGGTCACCGGATAAAGGTCAGAGAGTACGAACTGGAGCAAGGGCCAAACTGAGCCCAGCCATGATGAGCTAACCTTCTGCCTAATTTAAGAAGAGTGTCTGAGTTGAGCTGAAATCAATCGAAAATTTGGTCACTGAGTTTTGCTGTAGAATACTGCAGTAAGACAGATACAGTGAGATATAGTGAACTGAAACAGGTAACACTATTTATATCTTGAGTTAGAAGAATAAAAAGAACAAGGGGTAGGATAAGAAAAGAATAATAATTTGAAAATCAAGGCAACTAGGAAGATTTGAACACTGATTGTTTATTTAATAAACCCAATGATCTTACTTTCGCTGTTGTGAGGAAATATGTGTTTATTAAAGATCTCTTCTATTTTAGATATACTACCTCTAATAATTATGGATGAAAATATGGGGGTGGTGAGAACCAGTACAAGCAAGTATATACATAAGTTGATAACTATTGAACTGGATGGTGAGACTAGGAGATACAGCATATTATTATATTTTTTGCTTTTGAATTTTCTGTTTTGGAAAGCTCCACAATAAGTATGTAAAACAAAATCCATAGTAGAATGAAAGGAATGATCAAGAGATACTTTTGCTATGGATATAGAGCACTACATATGGATTAGCTATAGAAACAATGACATAAATAGTGTACAAGTGTAGAAGAACCCAAATTGTTAGGACAGGCAATCTGAGAAGGGTACACTGAGTTGAATATAGAGATTTTCAAATCATCAAAATATGCTTTTTTTTTTTACTACATTAGTCACTGACTGTCTTTGTGACTAGTATTTAACTCTCTGAATTACAATGAACTGCTGGTAAAATAAGGCATGCTTTGCTAACCAATATGTGGATTAAATAAAATAATAGACATAATGAAAACGGTAAATTATATGACAGGGAACATTTATGCAAAAGTTAGAGCTATTACTACTATTGGGTCTGGCCTATAATGCCTGTGATATATATACACAGGGAAATTCAACTTCTTGTAATAACTTCACTGAAACAATTGACATCATTATGTGTGTATTATTGTGTATAGTACAGTATATGATAACAAACCTCACTATAATTAAAATTGAATTTGAAATAAAAGATGTAAAAACATGTCTCTCATTTTCTGTTGTTACTCCTCCCCTAAGGATATTTTTCTCATTGGTTTTTTTAGGGAGTGGAAGAGAGAGAGAGAGAAACATCAATGTGAGAGAGACACATCGATTAG
The DNA here is from genome assembly GCA_025583905.1 of Ia io. NCBI lineage: Eukaryota > Metazoa > Chordata > Mammalia > Chiroptera > Vespertilionidae > Ia > Ia io. Next base: position 36,440,719 of record JAJQQW010000003.1, read on the forward strand.
CTGCTTCTTGCACACACCCCAACCAGGGACAGAGATCGAACCTGCAACCTAGGCAGGTGCTCTTGACTGGGAATCAAATCTGTGACCGACACTCAAACCATTTAGCAACACCAGCTAGGGCTATGTCTTTAATTGTGAGATCGCATTGACAGCTAAAACACTAATTTATATGTGGTTAATGGATGCTGATGAAAATATTTACATTGTTGCAATATATTTTTTTCCTTTTTAATGCCCACACTATTCACATATCTTATTTGTTAACATTTGTTTTGAGCATCACAACATTTTTTCCCATGAGATATAACTATCAATAACTTTTAAAACTTTTGAAAGTCAGAGAATCAAACATCCAAGAGTAACTGACAGTAAAAAAAAAAACACATCCAAAATTTTGTTCTGCGTCACTGAAGTGTTTTAAAAGCACTTCAAGATGCTCTATAGATATTTCCAATCTGTATTTACTTTAGACTCAACTATAGTTCAAATGATAAATGCCCAACTATAAATATTTCATACTTATGAAACAAGAGAGTTGAAAAGGTTTGTTTGTGGGTTTTATGTGTTTTTTTTTTGTTTTGTTTTGTTTTTTTTGCCAACTTCCAGGATTACGGCAAGGAGCTGAGAGACAAATTAAAAAAAATATCTTAAAAGTGCCACTCTATAGTCCCTTGTTAATTCCTGTGTAATATAGTAATGTGTAATTTCTAAAATTTTTAAGAATGGTCAGTTCTATTATAAGAAATAAAATAAATGAATAAGAGGAACAAATAAAGAGAAAAGATGAAACTAAGTATAGCTAGTAAAATAGGTTAAAAGACACAGGTGAACCTTATATGATCACCTAAGAAAAGATATAGAAAGTGATCTCTAGTTAAACTAGAGATGGAATAAATATAACATATATGAGTCAAAATGAGGTGTAAACAAACTAATTAATTAATGTTAAATACATGTAGGAAGGGATGGCAGTAGCAAATACATCTTAAATATCCATAAGGGACATAATAATCTGACCACTCAGTGCATATAACGGTGTCAGATTATTATGACCACCTGACATTTGTAGGCAAATTAGCTATAATTTAGTGCTGAAGTTGCTAGAGGGCCAGACCATTATAAATAGGGAAGCAGATTGTTTACCACGACAGTAGAAGTGATTTTTTTCTGAAGATATCGGTAAACAACATAATTTAACAGCCTTTGAATGTGGGATGATTGTTGGTGCTCGGAGCCATGGAGCAAGTATCAGCAAAACAGCTGAATTCGTTAAATGTTCAAGAGCAGCCTTGTTAAAGTGTTTAAAGACTGGACTGTCAGCCAAAAATCTGGGTCTGAACGGGAAAATTGTGGCCGTCAGTGACTAGTCAATGTTAGGGCAGAAGAGAGAGTGGCAAGACTGGTACAAGACAACAGAAGGGCAACAGTGCATCAAATTACTGCAGATCTTAATCAGGGATCCTCTCAAATGATCTCTGAATGCACTGTTCGCCGTATATTGCATCATATGGGATATGGAAGCTGAAGGCCTGTTTGAACACCTTTGCTGTCTGCAGTTGCCAAGATAAAACGTCTCCAATTCGCACAGGAACACAAAGATTGGACAGTCGAGCATTGGAAAAAGTCATGTGGTCCTATGAATCACGCTTCCAGTTGCATCATGCAGATGGCAGAGTGAGAATTTCTCAGAAACAGCATGAAAACATGCATCCCACATGCATGAATACAACCCTTCAAGCTGGTGGGGGCAGTGTTATGGTTTGGGGCGTGTTTTCCTGGCATGATTTGGGCCCTTTAATTCGTGTGGAACAACATCTGAACAGCACAACATACCTAAGTATTGTTGCTGATCAGGTTCATCCTATCATGTTGATGGCGTATCCCAATGGAGATGGCTTCTTCCAACAAGACAATGTGCCATGCCATGGTGCTCATATTGTGCAGGAGTGGTTTCAAGAACATGAGGGAGACTTTACCTTGCTTAGGTGGCCCCCAAAATCACCAGATCTCAATCCAATTGAGCATTTGTGGGATGAAGTTAAAAGAGCCATCAGCCAGCTGGTTCCACAACCATCAAATCTCACAGAACTGGACAGTGCTGTTCAACAGGCATGGTGTCAGATTCCTCGCATCACCTTTCAACATCTAGTGGAGTCAATGCCAAGAAGAAACATCATAATATTGAAGGCAAAAGGTGGCCCAACGAAGTACTGGTGGGGTGGTCATAATAATCTGGCCACTCAGTGTATATACTAGTCCTATATAATAAAGATGTAATATGCAAATTGAACGTCACACCCTTGCACAAGATGGCCACCCCCATGTGACCACAAGATGGCTGCCCCATGTGGTCACAAAATGGCCACCCCCATTTGGTCACAAGATGGCTGCCACAAGATGGCCGGCAGGGGAGGGCAGTTGTGGGCGATCAGGCCAGTAGGGGAAGGAGGGCAGTTGGGGGGTAACAAACCTGCAGAGGAGGGAAGTTGGGGGGGACCAGGCCTGCAGGGGAGGGTAGTTGGGGGGAACCAGGCCTGCAGGGGAGGGAAGTTGGGGGGGACCAGGCCTGCAGCGGAGGACAGTTAGGGGTGACCAGGCCAGCAAGAGAGGGCAGTTAGGGGCAATGGGGCTGGCAGGGGAGCAGTTAGGCATCCATCAGGCTGGCGGGGAGTGGTTAGGGGGTGAACAGGCTGGCAGGAAGAAGCAGTTAGGGCAATCAGGCAGGCAGGCAGGTGAGTGGTTGGGAGCCAGCAGTCCTGGATTGTGAGAGGGATGTCCCAGATTGGACAGGGTGCAGGCTGGGCTGAGGGACACAGACCCCCCCCCTCCCCGTGCATGAATTTCATGCACCGGGCCTCTAGTATATATATAAAATCTTCAGTTGCGATGGCTTCTCACTTACCATGAACTTGTATCCTCACACTCACACTATTAATGGGGAAGGCTGATGAAGCAGATAGAGAAACAAGATACTTAGACCCTACACAATATAGAATTCAGGAGATGTGGTTCTTTGTCCTGCTTAAACCCTCTCCTAAACATGTTAATCTACCCACCTATTTCCCTTTTCTTCTTGCTCTGCTAAATAGATTCAATAAATCATGTAATTCAAATTCACCTTATTAGTCTATGAGTCTTTCTGTTGACCTCTGGGATAGCCAGCCTGGTAGTGTACACATCCTATATAATAAAAGCCTAATATGCAAATTGTACCTTTGACTGAGAGTTCTGCTGGGAGTTTGACCAATAGCTATGATGTGCGCTGACCACCAGGGGGCAGTGAAGAACATGGCAGGCATTGAGGATGCAGCACTCACAGCGGGTGGCAGTGGAGGCACTGCAGGCCCTGATGGACCCCGACGAGAGTGGGACCAGAGTAGGATGGTGGAGAAGGTGAGTGGGCAGTGCCAGGCCAAAGCAGGTGCAAGCCACTGGTCACCCCGCCACCGCCGGGCTCCCAGGCGCTGAAGGAGCCACGTGGAGTCCTGATGCCCCACCAATCCAATCTCAGGGTGACCAGCTATGACAGCTGGGGGAGGGGCTGCTGCCCAGCTCCCAGGTGCTGAGGGAGAAAAGACAAATAGCGATATTACTAGTAAAATATTTCTTCTAATTATTTTCCTTTCAATGTGCACGAATCCGTGCACTGGGCCACTAGTCAGTATATATGTGTGTGCACATCAGTATATATGCATGAATGTGCATATTACATACTTACCTGAAAATAAATATTATATTTTATATATGTTTATATAGTACATATAAAAGTAGTATGTTTATATAGATATATAAAATAATATAAGCTATGGTATTATTAGAAAAACATTTTATTATTGAAGCAGGAATGTGCTACTTTTATCACAATATTTGTATTAAATTTTGGATTAAAATTTTTATTTTCAAATCAATCAAATTTGAAGCACAGTTCAATATTACATTCCTGTGTACTTTTTAAAAATGTATTTCATTGATTTTTTTTACAGAGAGGAAGGGAGAGGGATAGAGAGTTAGAAACATCAATGAGAGAGAAATATTGATCAGCTGCCTCCTGCACACCTCCTACTGAGGATGTGCCCACAACCAAGGTACCTGCCCTTGACCAGAATTGAACCTGGGACCCTTCAATCTGCAGGCCGAAGCTCTATCTACTGAGCCAAACAGGTCAGGGCTCCTGTGTACTTTATATACTAATTATTTTCCTTAAGTAACTCATGACAGGTCTGTGTTAACATATAAAATTAGGCAATGTGTTACATATGGTTAATACAATACTATAATGCATTACTTATTATATAAACATCAGTTCAATCCTTTCATTTTATTCAGAAGTCTGGGTAAGCATGGCTACTTAGACGATCCCATTTGTGTACCAGAACATGATGAAGCAACCACATCACATATTGCATTGTACTCCTCCCAGATTATCTGGTAGCTTTGTGAACAGCAATGAACACATTTCCATTCACCTCTGTGGTTGGTGGACAATCAAACTTCATTTTTACAAGTGAAAATCTTCTCTGATTTCTTTAACAAAAAAGGTCAACATTAAAAAAGTCAGAATAGCAGAGTACAAACTACAGAGGAATTTCATTCAATAATTTTGATCAATTACTAAGCATTGAATAACCTGTACAATAAAAATTTTAACAATTTTTAACAAACATAGAAAATATGATGAAACAGTTTTAATATTGAAAAACATAGGATCAAAGTGGTCTAAAAGTAAAATTGTAATTTGATCACTATTAAATTCATCAGATAATTTCATAGACCTATATTATAAAATGCTTTGTTTTATGTTAAAGCACTTATGAGTTCTTTTGCAAAATATTTTATTATTTTCTTACATATTCCACAATATGCTCAATAGGTTTATAAAATGTATTTATCCAATAGTGATAGGTGCCATAAAATTAGCTGAATAATTGAACATTTCATTTCACTTCTGCACTAACTAGCTTATAAAGGTCACCTAGGGAGTGCCATTTATATATACTAGAGGCCTGGCGCATGAAATTCATGCATGGGTATGGTCCTTATGCCTGGCCTGCAATCAGGGCCATCTTCCCCAGGTGCCTGCAGCCAGCCCTGCCCCCCGTCTCCACCTATCCCCAGTTCCTCATTCGCTATCGGGTGATTGGTGTCTGATGGCCAGGAGAAGGGACTAAGAGGTTGGCTGTTCCCACCTGATCCCTGGCCCCGCCCCTGTAATGGGTGGCCATCAGGCAATTGAAGCCTGCCAGCCAGGGAAAAGGACCAAGAGGTGGTCAGTGCACCTCATAGTGACTTGTCGTTCTGCCGTCGGGGTCAATTGCATATTAACCTTTTATTATATAGGATAGAGGCCTGGTGCATAGGTGGGGGCCAGCTGGCCTGCCCTGAAGGGAACCCCAGATTGGGGTGAGAGTCCTTACTGGGGTCGGGGTCAGCCTGGGCGAGAGGCCGGGGGGCCCCTGTTTGGAGTAGGGGTCCCCACTGGGGGCAGGGCCAGCCTGGGTGAGGGGCTGAGGGCAGTTTGTAGGCCGGCCACACCCCCAGCTTTGTCAGGAAGGACATCTGGAAGATGTCCAGTGTAATTAGCATATTACCCTTTTATTAGTATAGATTTTTCAAACAGCAAATTTCTGAAATTTTAATGTCTGTTTTATGGAAGAGTATTTTAAATCCCATGTAAAGCTATTAGATTTCTCTGATGAATATTGTAGAGGTATGTTTCATGGCACTCTTAAAATTAAAAATATATATTACTGATACTTGAAAATCTCTCTCATTTCAAGAAAGTGAATTGTTAATTCATTTTAAGTCATTTTAGTTAAAGTGTATCTCATGTACAATTTTAGATATGAGGCCACAAAAGTTAAACTATTTTCAGCCCTGGAAAAGCTTGGACTCCTGAGTAATCTTTCAGTCCTAAAAAGATTCTAGCTTCCTAACTTCCAAAAAGACAATGCAGCCACCAGATTATCACTCCTCTTTGAGTAGAGTAATATGTTCCTTCCAAGCCTGTGATCATTGGGCAACATGGCCATTTCATCATCACCTTTTCCCATCTCTTGTCCTCCTTCCAAATGGACTGACCCAGGGATGCCTAGTGGACTCTGGCTGTTGCACTCATGTTGGTTTTCATCCCCAGAAGGCTATCCCAACCCTAAAAGTAGCCCAGTGATTCCTTTTGCATTTTCCAAGAGGCCCTAGGCTAGAAAGGGTGGAATTCATCCTTCCCTGGTCAGCACTGTCAGGGCAGGACCATATTTTAAGAGTTACCCTCAGCAAGATAGGTCATTAGCATGCGTTTCTCTCTGTATGAAAAATAAAAGAGCTGCAATGCAAAATAAAATAGGATGAAATGGAGGTAATTCAGCTGAAGAAAGCTAAAACAAAACAGAACATGCCATAGTGAAATATTCAGTCAGCAGGTTTATATTATTCCTTTATAGCCTGAGTTATATTTTTTATATTATTTCTAATACCCTGAGTTTAATGTTAAATTTAACAGTTCATCAAGTTTGTGAATTTTCTATAGCATATCATTAATATGGCAGCAAAACTCATGGTATGTAGATCTTCACAAAAGTCCTTAGGTAATTTACTGCTAAATATAATTTTCTAGACATAGCTTTAAAAAAATTCTCTTCACTGCTATAGATGACTCATGAATATTTAAAATACTTGCCAGCTAGTATTTAAAGTACTAGCACTAACACAAATAGTTGAAAAACATAAACAAATTTTATTTTAGCCAAGAACTCATACTTATTCTTACACAGGAATAGTCATGATTTATTTTGACTGCATTCCATACAGTGGAATAAGTATTTTAAGAGATCCAATAGCAGGAAACTAGATGTAGAAGAAAAAATAAATAAAAGTAATATTTAACCATTTCAAATCAGCAAATCAATATAATGGGTAAAATCATACATTTGCACAGCAAAATATTATTTGCTTTTAGCCCAAATTTACTGATGGTAAAAAAGCTTCTCTGGACTTTTTGTCAAAAAAGACACATTGTATGGTATAAAAAATTCAAATCACTCTATTGTATAAATGACTATAACTAACATGATATTATACATTATCAACTATACCTAAATTAAAAATAAAAAAGATATCTACACGGTTCTTATGGATCTAATGGAACAACAATGAAAATGATTCCAAGGAAATGAAGACCAAAGTAACTCATGCTGGTAGTCATTTCCAACTTTTATTACTATCTTTTCATACACCTTATTGGCAGTACCACAGGATGCCCAGCACAGCAGTGCTTTCTTATTTTATGATCTGATTGCATAATTTCTGACTCCAGTGTATTTCAGCCATATCATATATGCAAATCATACTACTTTAAAGCCCAGCTAAAATATCATAACTGCCCATTCTCTTCTGATTTTCTCAGCATGAAGTCATCTCTTAGTCCACTTATTATTTTAACATGCCATTCTAGATATATTTTGATGCTTATTGCTTTGGGAACCATTTTACTGTATAGTGTTGTTTTCTTTGTGGAGGCAGAGGCTGTTATTTATGTTTCTGTGTATACCATCACATCATGAACAATTTCTCACTGGTATTTAGTTAAAATCAAAGTTCATTGAAAGAAGTTTTAAAAATTTCTTAAATTACATTTCTCCATCTTTCTAATCTCATACAAAGAAAACCACCAAAGGAGGAAGGGAAAGTATACATTTAAACACTGTTTTTTGGCTTAGACCACTAAAGCAAGCAAATATAAAGGATCATATTGTTATTGAAAATGCTGACACTCATATTGTGAACAATAAAAGTTTTTATTTCCTACAAAAAAAAAAAGTACTACTAAATCATGGGGGAAGTTAATCAGGTAGGAAGCTGTGTTTAAAAAAAAAGAAGCAACCATTGGAAAGCAATAAATAAATTATTGCAGTTTTTGAACTAAATGAAAATATAGAACTATCAGAAAGGAGGATTTACCTACAATGACTTGAATCTACACAATCTAGAGGAAAGTTTTTTACTCTAGTTCAAATGAAACTTTTATTTCAGTAGGAGCTCCAGACATAGGGAGAAGGATAACATGCAAATCTTTATGTAAACATAAGTTTTATTTGGTGTTATTTGTTCATTTATTTTTAAACAAAGCAACTAGATAGGAAGAAAGGCAATGATAGTTAATTTATTCACTTCCTTTCAAGACCTATTGTGCCAATTAGAAATAGTTTCAATTCCCAGAAAAATAATTACAAACTTTTTACATAAATGGTACATGTACCATATGTTTTTAAAACTTTATAGACTTCTATTATTGTAAAGAAAGATTGGAATATTATCATGCCACACACAGAGAAATTTGTAACCTGAAAAAGTAAAGATCAGTTCAAATGTTCATATTAATTCTGAGCTAAATGTGGATTGATTGATCAATTGATAAATTCAATAAACTTTTATAGAGTAACTATTATACTCTCCACAGTAAAGAAAAAAAAGCATATGACATAATTCATTCCCTCAAGGAGTGCAATTTGATGATAAAGATATATAAATAATAGTATTAAGTCAGAATACTTTTTTTTTTATTCTCTAGCTCTAGGAGCATAAAAAGGCAAAATAATAGAATGAGGGAACAAGAGTATAAAGATTTTGCAGAAAGAAGTGCTATTTCAAAGATGTGTTAGCATCAGTGTGTTCTGTTTGTCTATTGCTTGCAAGAATCACACAGTACTTAGCGGATTCAAATTATAACTTTATTCTATCTCACACTTCTGGAGTTTGCTGGTTCCAGGTGGGCAATATTCTCTAGGAGTCTCTTAGTCCATATTTAGATGGTCCCTGGGGCTGGAGCTACACAGAATTCTCCCTTACTCATGTCAATGTTGGTTAATGCTATAGATGAATTGAAACCAGAGCTGGGTTTTTCAGAGAAAAAAAAATCCAGAACACAAATTATATGATGCCTTTTCATGTTGTATGGCTTTCCTTGTGTTATGATGGGCTGGTTCCAGGTATTGGCATCCCCAGCGGGCACGGCAGTTATCTATGGCATTGGTGAGAACTGGCCTCATGAAGTGACACTTTTCCTCCTTTCCACTATATTCCATAAACTACGCAAATCACAAAGCTCTGCCCAGCTTCCAGAGGAGGGTTTTGTAAGAAGAACATGTGTAATAGGATATGTTGTGTCAGATATGTTACATTTTGAATGCATGAATGAACAAAGAGAGAAGCAGGGCTTTCTGTTAGCAGCATGTGGAAAACATATAGTTATGTCCCCACCATTCATAGCTTCTTTTCTCTATGAGCTGCCATTCTAGTTCCAGGCGCAAAGTATAGTTTAGCTGAGCTGAGCCAATAAAAAACATCCCATTCCCATAGCCCAAGTGGTTGCTTCAAAGTTGGGCACATGCTCTAATTTGTCACGTGGGGAGGAAGTTAAAAAGACATTTTTCATGATTAAAAAACACACTTCTTTTTTCTCAAATATGTAGAAAGTTTGCCGTAGTCTAACGTCTATTTGAGATCATCTTTAGTTCATGAGTAAAACATGCATTAAAATAAATTTATTGCTATCATAGGCAAATAAGTCAGATGAGGGGAAATTATGCCTTTGCTACCTTATTTAGTCGTGGGAATGAGTAAACTCTGAAGTCCACCTTACCTTCCAAATATGTGAGTTAATAATTTAATGAACATAGTTTTCTAGAAACATAAATAAACCACAGTAATTTATTTAGACTTCCGGCTGCAGACAAAATGATATAATTAGTTGATTTTTAACAGATATAGGAAGATTGATCTAATATTTGCTTTAGAAAAATAAGCTTAAAAGCAACATGGGACATGAATTGGAAACAGACAAAACTGCACAGCAGTTATAGATGGCTGCAGTGGTGCAAGCAGGTGAAAATGGAGTAATTTACACCGTAGGAAGATTGGGATGGAGCAGAAATATAATATAGGAGAGACATTAGAAGGCATATTAGACTTTTAAAATCCTAGGATTTTCTTGGCTAGATGGTGGTATAATTCAAAGAGATATGGAACAGGAAGAAATGCTTGATTCAGGGGGAAAATGTGCTTCTAGTTAAGTACTTACTATATGCAAAAAAATATTTTTTTCCTCAGATCTCTGGTTATAGTTTCTTCATTTATTTAAAAGCATTTCTTTTAACATTTATTCTGCTGTAGTCTTTATGATTATAGAGAAACTGACTTGATGACAGACCTATAGGAAATAATAAGACACAGACCTTGTCCTTGAAGTGGGCTTAGAAAGTTTTTGTTTTGTTTTGTTTTTGTTTCTTTGTTTTTTAATTCTAACAATAGATGTACTGACTTTACTTTGTGTTTTAATATATTTTATAAAAATAATAGTGGAATTTAGGGTAGAACAGTTTCTGTTATTTCTCACACTTTTGTCTTTATCTCAGTAGTTCAGTATCACTTAATATTTATTTTTATGCGTTCCACGAGAACTAAGGTGGGCAAAGTAATAAACATCTTCCATGCTTCCTCTTAGAAGTGGGCAGTATTTGGTCGATGATTCTTAACTAAAATATTTATAAATACTAATACATCTTCCAAAGGCTTCCAATTGCTGAGGAGAGGCCAGGGGTCTCAGGCAATTCTTTCTCGGGGCTCGCACCCAGGGAGATTACGCAGCCCTCCTAGGCATTTAAACAATTTCCTGACTGCTAAACTGTAATCCCGGATAAAGTGTGCCAAGAGATTAGCAGCATGGGTTTGCTGTTATTGCTGTTGTTATTTTCCCTGCTGGGTAGAAACTAAGTATCATCTTCCCAGGTGACAAATAGGTCCCAGCCAGGCGATGCACACTAAGTCTTAGATGTAGCTTCCAGATTGTATGGGCACATTTGGCACAAGTTAAAATATTGTGAAAAATTTAATAACCTTATCTACCTGAATAAAATGAATTAAGAGTCACTGCTGTGATTACATTGTGGTTGCATCTCTTCTTCCTCAAGCTATTTCGGAAAAAAAAAAAAAAAAAAAATCTCCTAAAATGTCTTCTGAGATTTAATCTAGTCCTGGAATACAGACATTACTGGTTTTTCTCAAACTAATATGAGGACACCAGAGAAAAAATAAGGTTTATACACACAAAGTTTAGATACACTACCTTTTAGATTAATGCAAACATTATGATACAGTAGTATACTTTAAATGTAGAATAGTAGGTCTGGAAAAAACAACTTCAAATGCACTCATTTCTTCTTGAAACATCAAAAGAGAATTATAATTAAGAAACTGATAAGGGTAACTGTTCCTCAAGTTTCTACATGCTATTGTTTTGATTAATTTGATGTTAGGTACCTCCAGGAACAATACTGTGTTATTTTTATTATAGATAAACGTTAACAAACCGCTATTCTTACATTGTTTCTTTCTGTTCTTTTTTCTCCTTTTCTCTTCTTCAATCATGGCAAATCAATAAAACCAATCATCATATTTTTCAGTTATGCTCTTAAAGAGGTTTTTATTTTCCAGTGGATACTAGATGGTATTACTGCTGGATGTGCAGGGAGATAATTTAATCCCCATGTGACTTTTTACCAAGCTAACACAGTTGCTACCTTTGTTAGGAAGTCTATAACAATAGGCCAAAGAGTATGTTTCCCAAGACACAGTTTTAACACAATACAGTGCTGCAGGTTTTATAACTTTGAAAGAAAACTATACATGAAATTCTGCATCTTAGTCCCCCCAGCCCGCCCCAACCCCGAGTTTGAGGAAGCACCATTGTTGAACTGATTAAGGTAGTATTGGTATTGGTAGAGTATAAAAAGCCAACCAAAAGGCATCCCCTAAAATTTAGTCTAGTCATTTGTACCCAGGGAGAAATCCCAACACAATTTGGATGATTGCAGTCCAAACGTGTTTTATTTTATCTCAATAAAAGCGTATTTTCAAAATGTTTTCTTTAGAAATCGAGGATTAAATAAGGACATTTCTCCATAGACAAGAAATAACCAAAAGAGTAGTTAATTTATTAAAAACACCTTCATACAACATTGCAGCTTTCTCTGTTGAATCTTTTTGAATTAATTGATTAACTTAGGATCCAATTAAGGCCTTTGATAGAGAACATTCAGTTAATTATATTTTAAGTTCCATTGCAATAGGCAAGACTTGCTATTTTCTATATCATATCTTTATGTACCCATTTCCTACAAAATTTTTAACCACCCTAATTGTCCCTTTGGGTTATTTGGTAAATATCTATTTTAAAACACAGTTAATTATATATATCATCCATGTATTTTTTTGTTTCATTCAGCACTGCTTCAAATCATATTGATGGTGTTGGGTGTGCATTGAGGTTATTGAGTTAAAGAACTGCATGGTAAAAACACACATTGCTACCTACTCTCCATTATCATAAACAACAGCCACAAATATATTTGCATATACATATCTTATGAAACTATATGAATGTTTCTTTATGATATTATTTAAGAATATGAATGTGTATATATATATATACACACATATATATATATGTATATATATATATATACATATACACTTGTCCACACAAATATTTCCAAATTACTCTCCGTAATGACTATACCAGCCTGTTTCCATTCTTTGTTAAACAAATGTCAAATTAAATGTCTTTAGTGATTATCAAATTGATAAGGACTTAAATAAAATAATAAATTATATATTATATTAAATATTTTCAATTACAAACTACTTTTTGTCTTAAAGATGTAATCACATGGCAGTATGCTAATGCTGAAACTCAAGTGATACATATTCGATATAGATTTTATATATATTTGATAGAATATACACACATTTATACTAAATGCATGTAAAGATAGAAAAATATATAAATTATTGTATAAAATTTGATGGAAACAACTACCTAGGAGAATATTTACATTCTCTATCAAATTTCAAGTATGTATGTGTGTGTGTATGTGGGGGTATGTGTCCATGTATTTGTTTTGTTCTTAAATTATACATTTACTAGAGTCCTGGTGCATAAAATAATGCATGGGGGTGTGTGCCCCTCCGTCCAGCCTGCACCCTCTCCAATCTGGGACCCCTCGAGGGATGTCCGACTGCTCGTTTAGGCCTGATCCTGGTAGGATTGGGCCTAAACGGGCAGTTGGACATCCCTCTCACAATCCAGGACTGCTGGCTTCCAACTGCTTGCCTGCCTGCCTTCCTGATTGCCCCTAACCACTTCTGCCTGCCAGTCTGATCACCCCCTAACCACTCCCCTGCCAGCCTGATTGATGGTTAACTGCTCCTCTGCCAGCCTGATTACCCCTAACTGCCCTCCCTTGCTGGCCTGGTCACCCCTAACTGCCCTCCCCTGCCAGCCTGGTCATCCCTAACTGCCCTCCCCTGCTAGCCCGGTCACCCCTAACTGCTCTACCCTGACAGCCTCATCGCCCCTAACTACTCTCCCCTGCTGGCTTGGTCCCCCCCAACTGCTCTCCCCTGCAGGCCTGGGTCCCACCCAACTGCCCTTCCCTGCTGGCCTGCTCATCCACAACTGCCCCCCCTGCTGGCCTGCTCACCCCCACCTTCCCACCCCACTGGCCTGCTTGCCCCCAACTGCCCCCCTGCTGGCCTGGTCCCCCCCAACTGCTCTCCCCTGCTGGCCATCTTGTGGCAGCCATCTTCTGTCCACATGGGGTCAGCCATCTTTGACCACATGGGGCAGCTATCTTGTGTGTTGGAGTGACAGTCAATTTGCATATTACTCTTTTATTAGATAGGATATGTATTTTTCCAAGGTAGATGGTAATCAAATTTCATTGATAAAATAAGATGTATTTTTTCTGACCAGCAATCATTTAAAATTAATGTTTTTATGGTAAAAATAAAATTGAAATAAAAACACATACATCCATGAATGGGAACATTATTAATAGTACTTGCCAGAGTAATAAGATAGTATATGCAACTATCATTAGGAAATAGTTCAATAGAAACACAATGAAAAATAATATGGGGTGCTTTTACTAAGAATTGCAAATATGTATTATATCTAGTTCCAATGGGAAACAGAGAGAAAATTAATAAAACTTTGAAAAATGAGGGTATTTGATTAACAAAAATATCTTTTTTCCATTAGTCCTTCTCTGAATCATTCATCTAAAAGCAAGCAAAATGTCATTCTGTCATAATTCTATTTTAAACTGGCAATGGTAACATAAAAAATAGAAAACAATTTAACTTCTACATTTATTTTTTTTCCCCTTTGGTAATTTAACTTGCTGGGTTTGCAAATTACTGAGTTTGAGTACCATATAACAACTTAAGAAAACTCCCTGGTTTCTTTCTAGAGCATTCATAATGCCTAGGATAGATTGAGCAAATGCATAAACCAATAAAGTTATTTTAAAAGAAAATCATGAATCCAGAGTCATGACATGATAAACCCACAACTTCTAAGGAGAAGGAGTTACTCCATTATATGCCTTTAAAAGATGATTTATGGAATAATTCAAATAATAGAAAACTAGGGATAAATATTAAAATAAAATAGAAATAATTCCTAAACTTAATTTTCTAAGGGCTTTTCAAATATCAAAAAGTAATTATTTTTAGTATAAAAATATCAATACATGATATAATGAACCAAAACAATCAAATTTACAAACAGACCACTCATAAAATCACTACACTAACAGAATTACTGCAAGAGAGGGAATAATTAGTCCTCTCAGTTTTTCCCTTCTCACAAAGTTGAAATCATAGGATATAAAATTTTGTGTACTTTGTTTTGCTTCATAGTAATCTATATATATTTTTCTATGTTGCCACATCATCTTTCAATTTTAATTTTCAATAATTCCACTTTTAATAGATGCAAACCTCACACGGAGAAAGGGACAAGGGAGGTCTCTGAAGTCTCTTTTATAAAGGCACTAATCATATTCATGAGTGTTCCACCCTCATTACATTGTCACCTCCTAAAATCCTAAAATAAGTACGCTAGTAGCCTATTTTCCTGTTGTTGGGCATTTTGATTTTTCTACATATTTCAAATTACAGATGACATAATTTCTTTTTTATCAAGTGTATTGGGGTGACATTAGTTAATGGGATCACATAGGTTTCAAGTGTATGCCTCTATGATAACATAATTTAAATCATTTTTACTTAAATTATGTTATTTTCATATCATGTTATATAAGTCATTATTAAACTTGAATTATTGGGAAAATGGTTCTCTCAGTCCATTTGGGCTGCTATACTAGGTTGCTTACAAGAAATCAGAAATGTTTTTCTCACAGGTCTGGAAGCTGTGAAGTCCAGGATCATGGCACTGACAGATTCAATATCTGGCGAAGGCTCTCTCATGGACAGTACTCTTCTTGCAACCTCATGTGGAGGAAGGGACAAGAGAGCTCTCTGCAGTCTTTTTTGATAAGGGCACTAATCATATTCATGAAGAACCCATACTCACTACCATCTATACTAATAAAAGGGTAATATGCTAATTAGACCGAGAGACCTTCTGTGAGACCTTCCGGATATCCTTCCAGACAAAGCCATGGTGGTGGGGCTGAGGCAGAGAAGGTTAGGGGCTATCAGGCCAGGAGGGGAGGGCACTTGGGGGCGATCAGGCCAGCAAGGAGGAGAAGTTGGAGGTGAGAAGGTTGGTGGGGGAGGGCAGTTGGGGGCGAGCAGGCCGGCAGACAGAGTGGTTAGGAGTTATCAGGCAGGCAGGCAGGTGAACAGTTAGGAGCCAGCAGTCCTGGATTGCGAGAGGGATGTCCGACTGCTACAGGGATCAGGCCTAAACCAGCAGTTGGACATCCCCCGAGGGGTCCCAGATTGGAGAGGGTGCAGGGCCGAGCTGAGGGACACCCTCTCCCCATCATGCATGGATTTAATGCACCGGGCCACTAGTATCAAATAAAATCCCCATCTTCAAATACCATCACATCGCATCAGGTTTCAATGTATATATTTTGAGAGGGCACAAACATTTAGTCTAAATGGTATAAATGAATTAAGGTTTTAAGGTTAGATTGCCAACATATTTTCCGAAAGATTATTCATATTTATAACATCAAGAGAAAGGTATAAGTAAAGTATGTTTTATTACATTTTCTCAAAAATGTATGTTTAATTAAAGAGCTACAATAAGCTACAATTTGAACATTTCTACTTTACATCCTCGATATGTTTTTACCAATTGTATTAAATTTATTCAACCAATTTTTGCTCAGTAATGTTTTTATTACTCTGTTAATATTCTTTCATTATTTTTTAATTTTATAATTATATTACTACTAGAAGCCCGGTGCATGAAATTCGTGCACGGAGAGGGGTAGTCCCTCAGCCCAGCCTGTAACCTCTCCAATCTGGGACTCCTGGAGGGATGTCCGACTGCCTGTTTAGGCTTGATCCTGGGGGATCGGGCCTAAACGGGCAGTTGGACATCCCTCTCAAAATCCAGGACTGCTGGCTCCCAGCTGCTTGCCTGCCTGCCTTCCTGATTGCCCCTAACCGCTTCTGCCTGCCAGCCTGATCACCCCCTAACCACTCCGCTGCCAGCCTGGTTGATGCTGAACTGCTACCCTGCCAGCCTGTTTGCCCCCAACTTCCCTCCTCTGCCAGACTGGTCACCCCTTACTGCCCTCTCCTGCAGGGTTGATCACCTCCAACTGCCCTCCCTTGCAAGCCTGGTCCCTCACAACTGCCCTCCCTTGCAGGCCGGGGGGCCTCCCAACTGCCCTCTCCTGTTGGCCATCTTGTAGTGGCCATCTTGTGTCCACATGGGGGCAGGATCTTTGACCACATGGGAGCAGCCATCCTGTGTGTTGCAGTGATGATCAATCTGCATATTACTCTTTTATTAGATAGGATAGAGGCCTGGTGCACGGGTGGGGGCCAGCTGGTTTGCCCTGAAGGGCATCCCAGATCAGGGTGGGGTTCCCTTGGGGCATGGGGCGGCCTGGGCGAGGGGCCTGTAGTGGTTTGCAGGCCGGCCACACCCCCTGGCGACCCAAGCAGAGGCCCTGGTATCTGGAATTTATTTTCCTTCTACAATTGAAACTTTGTAGCCTAGAGCGGAGCCAAGCCTGCTGCTCCCTCCGGGGCGGCAGCCATTTCTGTGGCAGTTAATTCACCTTCTACAATTGAAACTTTATAGCCTTAAGCGGGTGAGCCCCGCCAGGGTGTGCGGAAAGCTTTGCTTCCCCTGTTGCCGCCGGCAACCCTGGCTTGCTCTCTCAAGCTCAGTTCTGCCCCCATTTCTGTTTGGATTTGTTTACCTTCTATAATTGAAACTTTGTAGCTTGAGTGGAGGCTTAGGCCTGCAACAGCTATGGGAAGCTTGGCTTTCTCTGTTACCTGGGAAACCTTGCTCTCTGTGGCTGTAGCCATTGTGGCTGGGGTTAATTTGCATACTCGCCCTGATTGGCTGGTGGGCATGGCTTGGCTGGTGGGCGTGGCTTATGCAGCAGAGTGATGGTTAATTTGCATATTACCATTTTATTAGAGAGGATCATATTTTGTAATAAGTAACTATCTAATTTTGTAAAAATAATGTAAAAAATAAAAATCCTCTATTTCTTTTTCAGCTGTGATTTTTTTATTATGAAAACACATTAATGCCATTAAACCATTAATGTTTCAATATTATAACCATGATGATAGTTTTATTTATAAGAAACTTTTTTTACAATAATATTTAACCTATGTAAATAAAGAAGACATTATTATGCAGAATTTTCCATCTTAATATCTCCATTGCCAATATGATATCTAAATCAGGTTAACAAGAGTATATCTGCCTTGAAGAAAAATTTTTTTCACAGCTATAAATACAGGTATAGAAGTTGTGTCCTTTCTGATTTTATATATATATATATTTATTTATCTGATTGAATAATCTAAGTAAAAATGTTTCTTTCATCAGTAAGAATATAAACAACTATGGCTTATTTTTTTGCCCTTGCTCACATCAAGTTATTTTGAAGAGTTCTGGCCAATAAAATGAGGGGAAAGAAAAGTGACTGTCATGAGCTGCAGACAGCTTTTAAAGTATGCCTGAAATTTCTGATCAAAATTTGTCAGTTACTTAGACTCATAAAAGCTTTTTACATTAATTAAAACAATTCAACAAGAGTTTATTACATATCTACTATGAATGTCTTTATTCCAATATTATAGAAAAAAGGTCTCTTTGGTGTATCAGTAAGTACCCATTCCCTGTTTTCCTCCATTTGAGGTTTCTACTATATACTAGAGGCCCGGTGCATGAAATTCATGCACGGAGGGGGGTTGTCCCTCAGCCCAGCCTGTACCCTCTCCAATCTGGGATCCCCCTCACAATCCAGGACTGCTGGCTCCCAACTGCTTGCCTGTCTGCCTTCCTGATTGCCCCTAACCACTTCTGCCTGCCAGCCTGATCACCCCCTAACAACTCTGCTGCCAGCCTGTTTGCCCCCAACTTCCCTCCTCTGGTGGCCTGGTCACCCCTAACTGCCCTCTCCTGCAGGGTTGATCACCTCCAACTGGCCTCCCTTGCAGGCCGGGTGCCTCCCAACTGCCCTCTCCTGCTGGCCATCTTGTGGTGGCCATCCTGTGTCCACATGGGGGCAGGATCTTTGACCATATGGGGGCAGCTATATTGTGTGTTGCAGTGATGATCAATCTGCATATTACTCTTTTATTAGATAGGACAGAGGCCTGGTACAGGGGTGGGGGCCAGCTGGTTTGCCCTGAAGGGCATCCCGGATCAGGTGGGGGTTCCCTTGGGGTGTGGGGCGGCCTGAGAGAGGGGCCTGTGGTGGTTTGCAGGCCAGCCACGCCCCCTGGCAACCCAATCGGAGGCCCTGGTATCTGGAATTTATTTTCCTTCTACAATTGAAACTTTGTAGCCTGGAGCAGAGCCAAGCCTGGGGCTCCCTCCGCAGGGAGCCATTGTGTTGGGGTTATAATTAAAACTTTGTAGCCTTAAGCGGGTGGGCCTGGCCAGGGTGTGCGGAAAGCTTTGCTTCCCCTGTTGCTGGCGGCAACCCTGGCCTGCTCTCTCAAGCTCCATTCTGCCGCCATTTGTTTGAATTTGTTTACCTCCTATAAATGAAACTTTGTAGCTTGAGTGGAGGCTTAGGCCTGGCCAGGGCAGGCAGAAAGCTTGGCTTCCTCTGTTACCTAGGAAACGTTACTCTCTGTGGCTGTAGCCATCTTGGTTTGGGTTAATTTGCATACTCTCTCTGATTGGATGGTGGGCGTGGCTTGTGGGCATGGCTTTGTGGGTGTGTCGGAGGTATGGTCAATTTGCATATTTGTCTATTATTAGATAGGATTGTCACTTTCATCTAGGTCAGTGATTTTCAACCATTTTCATCTCATGGCACACATAAACTAGTTACTAAAATTCTGCAGCACACCAAAAAATATATTTTTGCAACCTGACAAAAAACGTATCATTTTTATTCATTCACATTTAGAGCTATTTTTGTGTTGGCTGTTGTCATTTTTTTTAGTTATCAATCAAAAGGTAAATAAGACAGTGCCCATGACTAGTCAGGTATTGCATGTTTTAAAAATTCTTGCAGCACACCGGTTGAAAATCACTGTCCTATGTGGTAAGCTTCTCCCTTTCTATCTTATTTTTAAAAAACAAAGTTAAATTTTTTTTAAAAAAGCAACAGTTTGTAAGCATGCTCAAGGTTTGTTCATTTTTAATAAGTCCTCCTAATCCTGCCTGAATAACTCACCTAGCTGTTACCCTATCTTTTATCTGTTTCTATGCACAGATAAAAGATAGGGTAACAGCTAGGTGAGTTATTCAGGCACAAAGAAAAGATATGAACTCCTAATTGCAGCTTCCTCGCCTGCTAATATTGCTCCAATGCCTTGTTTCTACTTTGACTACTTTTCAGAAAAAAAATATCATTTTAAAAATAAAAATAACCATTATATTTTCTTAGCAATCATTCCTTCCACCAATATTAAATCTGGTCAAATAGTATTAGATACCTATTTTCTGATAGTATTGACTTTAAGCTATTTGAGGAATGAATCTTAATCATTCTACTGTTCCCACTACTAGCCTATAATATTCATATCGTGGGAGGTCCACAGGTATATGTTGAATGATAGACAGCCTGAACAAATAAAAAAATACAAATTGAGTTTATATTAGTTTTACAATCTAATCACTATTTCATTCGGTCCAACCATTGAGATCCTACTATCTCAATGAGGCACTATGTGAGGCACTATGATATGACCTGGTAGTGTGAAGACAAACTAATCAAAAGTTATATCATTAGACTTAATGATCACTGAATGTAAATAATTTCATCATAAAATGATTAAAACAAATCATTAACTTAGCAAAAAGAATAAAAATGGCAATATAAATTAGATGCAATGTAAGTTTCTATAAAGAAGTATATGAAGAATTACTCAACTCCACAGAAGGAAGAGTAATATATTTAACAGAAATGGGCACATTAAGGGCATACTGAGTAAGTGACTTTGAAAAAAATCTTAGAAATGTCGATGTTCTTTATGTAGACTAAGATAAAAACCACTTGGACAGGGAGAGGGACATGTAAAAATAATACAAAACTCTTACATAATGAATAAAGACAAGTGAAGTGTGGGGATGCTATCAAAAGTGAGGAGGCATTAGAGTGAGATGATTCCAGAAATAAATTCTTAGTAAATATAGTTTATTTATTACTTTGGAGGTAATGGGGTTTTATTGAGGGATGACTTGGTCATATATGTAATTCTGAAAGCAAACTGAGAGAAGAATTGGAAAATAGAGAAAGTGAAGAAACATTAAAATGTGCTTTTGGCAAGGATTCTGCTATTTTTTTCAATTTATTATTCTACTTTTAATCCTAATACTTCTAAATATAATTAATAGAATCTTAGAGAAGAATAGTTTAGGGGATAAAGAAAATAAGTGCCATTAACACATAAGAGCTTGGATATGAGCATCGTTAGTGCTGAATCTGAACTATATATCTTAAATAATCACTATACTGCTTCTCACAAGAATAATCATAACCATTTTAAGAATATCTGCCATTAAATTGATCCTATGCTAGATTTTTAAATATATTCTCACATTTAGAGTTCAGGATATGCTCAGATGAAAATGGCTATTATTCCCATTTTGTGGATGAGCAAACTAGGGTTGGATAATATACCCAGGTTTCTACAAATAATTAGTTACAGGACCAAAAGTGGTCTGGTTCCTAATCATATGTTTATTCTACTCCAAGACATTATAGTAAATAACAATAATTCTCATAACTAAGTTGGAAGTCGGGCTCTAGAAAAAAGGTATGAATTATAAAGTATGCATTTGTGCATTAAAATCAGACTGTTACTTGAGTGAATATTAGGGAACAGATGGGAAATAAGAACAAGAGTGGAGTCAATGATGTCAGGTGTATCTGTAAAAAAACAAACTCAAATCAAAGCTACTACATTTCATCATATTAGATTTGTTGAAGTTGTTGATTTAAAAATACCAGTGTAAAACCTTAAACAGGTTTGATACAATTTTATTTTCAAAAAGAAACAAAACAAAAACGTTCTGGGAATGGTAGATCATTTCTCACTGATTTACTATTTTGCAGCAAGATAGCTACAACTACACATTTGTGATCAATCAGTTTGTCTATTGAAATATTAATCAGTCTATATAACTGATTACATTTTCTGACCAAGACATGTAAAATGGATGAAAAAGAGATTTCGACTTCTGGCTGAGTGACAATTTCTATAAAATCAGTCTAAATTCGAATGTTTATATCACTGTTAGCAAGAATAGAAACTTAGTATAATATTGATGTATTTCTTATTTCCAGTATTACTGAATTGATAGCTAAAATGATCCTATATGGATTATAACAGGGATAACATTATTGTTTAAATGTATTACTTGTATTTACCATTTTACATATTTGAAAGCTTGATTAATCATAATTAGTAGAAGTTAGTTTCATAATTATAGTGTACTATTTATAAATATCAAATTCTAAATATGAAAGTAATAAATGATAATTTGTAAAATCACATTTTGACATGAACAATTGATAAACTGAAGTTTTTATTATTATGTGGTTGAAACATTAACAAACAATCTCTCCCTCTCTCTCTCTCTCTCTCTCTCTCTCTCTCTCTCTCTCTATATATATATATATATATATATATATATATATATATATATATATATAAATTGTTCCTGAGGTGATATATATCTGTGCATCTGATCACAGAGTGGCAATTTCAGATTAATTTGAATGTTAAGAACTACAGTATATTCCACTGTGTTCTCTTCTGAGTGTTGACGCAAAATTTTTCAACAAAAAACTAGCAAACTGAATCCAGAAACATCTATAATAATAAAAGCATGATATTCAAATCAACTGAATGACTGAACAGCAGAACGACTGTCCGGATGACCTTCCATATGACCACGCTATGATATGCACTGGCTCCGGGCCAGCCAAGGTGGGTGTGATGCGATTGGTCGGGGGGGCCCCGCCATTGCCCCATGATTACCCTGCAGAGGGAGGCCAAGGCCACTGGCTGACAGGGTGATCGAATGGGGGGCTGGGGGGTGTGGGCTCTGCGATTGCCCCCAAGACGGAGGACCAGGCCACCCTCTGCATGGCGATTGATCGCAGAGCCCCAGCTGGGTGGGTGGGGACTCCTTCTGCTGGCTGATCGAAGGGGAGCCCCATGATCGATCAGCCAGCAGAGGGAGGCCCAGGCCACTGGCTAGCGATGCTGTGGCAGGTGTGTGGGGCAGGCCAGCAATCGCCCAGCAGAAGGAAGGCCAGGCCAGCCAAGCGATTGCACCCCACACCTATTGCCCGCAGAGGGAGGCAACCGGTGGCAGGGGAGTGGGGGGCAGCACTGCACACATGGAAAGCAGTGGCAGCAGCGGGGGCAGAGCCAACTGCAGGCAGCCAGGGAAAGGAAAGCCCCGATAAGCCCTGATTGCCGGCCAGTCCCTTAGGGACCCTACCCGAGGGGTCCTGGATTGCAAGAGGGTGCAGGCCAGGCTGAGGAACACCCTCCTCCCTGTGCACAAATTTTGTGCACTGGGCCTCTAGTTCAAAAATAATTATATACCATGCCTAATTGGAACTATCCCAAGAATGCATAAAACCTGGATTAATATCTAAAAAATAATAAACGTAAATCACCATAATAATAGATTGAAGGACAAAATACATATGACCCTCTTAATTTGAATCATCACTCAACACAATTCAACTTCTTGCATGATATAAACACATTAGGAAGAGATTGAAACTTCCTCAATCTGATAGAGTACAGGTAGCTTCCAGACTAAAATCATGATAAAGACAAAGATGTCCAGTACCATAACCTCTTCAAATTTGTACTAGACATAATAACCTGGGAAATTAGGCAAGAAATAGTAAGGAAGCATTTATCAGGTCTATGGAAATATTCTAATAATTGGAGGTGTCTCATCATGGAACCATTTACCTTGACATTAGAATCTGCACACTGATTTTCACATTTACACAAGGGGATGATACTCTGTAGTAGAAAGGAAGAAAAAATTTACCCTTTGTGACTCTATGTATGGACATGGAGAGCATTATCTTAAGGGAAATAAGCCAGAGAAAGGCAAGTCCCATATGATTTCACTCATATGTGGAATTTAATGAATAAATTGAACTACCAAGAAAAATAGAAACAGACTCAGATAGAGAGCAGGCAGGGTGTGGGTGTTAAGGGGACAGGGTGAATGGATTAAGCAAAAAAGAAAAAAAAGAGTACTTGTGGACATGGACAACAGTGTGGTGATCTATTGTGGAGCTGGGTGAGGGAGGTCGGTGGGTGGAGGTGGAAGAGGGCATAGAGGTATAAATGGTGATGGAAAAAATGAAAATTTAAAATAAAAATTTTAAAAAAATCTACACACTGGATTTAAGGCATTTTTTGATTTTATATTACATTATTCTCCCAAATAAAATACATCTCAGCAGCAACAATTAATTTTATAGACTCCATTCCTTTTTTTAGGAAATTCCTCACTGTCTTTCCTTTGACTCTGTGTTTTTCAACATTGTACATTTTGAATGTCACCATTCAGATATCCTTTCAATCGCCCTATATTCCAAACCTCACCGTGACTACTCAGCTCTATCTTCTGTGATCTATATGTATTGAATGTGCTTTATTTACATTATTTATAAAATAAGGTTATTACAAATGTATTCTGGTTTTATCCCACATGTAGTAGGAACTGGCAATCATCACATCTGTAGTCTTGGTAAGTAGCATAAAAGAGTGGTCGGAGGAACAGGGTGATGCTATACCTGTGAATGAAAACATCCAAACTCAGGTTAAATAACCACCCATCAGAAATTATAGAAAAAGTACAGTTGATTATGGATCAGATTGTGGTTTAATATATTCTAGGAATTTCCTAAATCTAAGAATTAGAGGTATAATTTTGAGTTTAGCATCCATTAGTTTCTTTTTTATATATATTTTTTTATTAATTTCAGGTAGAAAGAAAAAGGGAGAGAGAAATAGAAACATCAATGATGAGAGAGAATCATTGCTCGGCTGCCTTCTATATGCCCCTTACTGGGGATTGAGCCCACAACCTGGGCATGTGCCCTGACCAGGAATCTAACCGTGACCCCCTGTTTCATAGATGGAAACTCAACTACTGAGCCTCACCAGCTGGGCACACATTATTTTCTAAATATTTGCATTTTAATTTTATTCATGTGGATTGCAGAGTTATAATAATGTTAAAAACACAAATAGTGCACCTAGAATTTATTTTAATAAAATGTTATTAAAAGATAAAAGAATAACATGTATACAGAAAAATGTGCAGATTGATGAGTTTAAAGAGTGAACATTAAAAGGTAACCATTACCCAAGCCACAAAAAAAGAATACTGGTAGAACTGTAGGTATTTTTCCTCTGGTTTCTTTCACGGTTTTCTGTTTGCCTTGGTTTTCTGCAGTTTAAATAATTCCCTGCCTGATAATTTCAATATCACTGTCATATCTGAGTCTGGTTTGGATGCATACTTTGCTTCTTTAGGCTGTGTTTTTTGCCTTTTAGCTTCATTGTAATTTTTTTGTAGAAAGCAGAACATGATGTACTGGGTAAAAACAACTGAGATAAATAAGCCTTTAAAAATGTGAGGTTTTATGTTTATTTGGCTAGGAGTTAGACTGCTTACTATTGCTGTTGCTGTAGGTGTCAGAGGCTAAAATTCCCTCTCATCTTTGTTTTTGTTTGTTTCCCAGTTGTCTCTGAGTTTCCCTAGAGTCTTCTTAAAAAAGAGTCTGCGCCTTGTATGTGGTTCTTTCAATTCTAATCTGCTGTTCTACAGGAGCGGCCTGATGTAGCTTTGAGGCCCGGGGTTTCTAGTGGTGCAGAGAAAAATCATCTGCTAAATTGCCAGCACTGAATGTGAGAGGTTGTCTTAACTTTCTGCAGCAAAGACGCTCCATGTGCAGTCGCACTTACCCTTGTGGTTAACTATTCATTCAAGTTACTGTGAACTAGAATCTTTCTTTAAGAACCATATCTCTTCTTCTTCTTCTTTTTTTTAAATATATTTTTATTTATTTGAAGAAAGAAAGGGAGTGGGAGAGAGAGAGAGAAACATCAATGATGAGAGAGAACCATTGATCAGCTGCCTACCGCATGTCCCCTACGCGGGATTAAGCCCGCAACCCAGGCATGTGCCCTGACCGGGAATTGAACCACAACCTCCTGGTTCATAGGTCCACGCTCAACTACTGAGCCTCACTAGCCAGGTGCATCTCTCTTCTGAAGTGGCACAACTGTGAGGGAGTAGAGGGGGCACTAAGACTAGAAGGAGCAGGAACTTTTCCTGCTGCGCATCCCATTGGTCAGGATGCACTGCCCCTCCCACCCAGCACTGGAAGCAGGGCCAGGAACTGAGGCAGGAAGACTTAATTTTCACTCTATGCTATGTCTAAAATTTGTCCTTTCCTCAGAGTAAATGCATTTGAATGTTCAGCAACCGTACAGTTTACTTTCTTTTTAAATTTATTTTTCAATTATAATTTACATACAATCATATTTTGTATTAGTTTCAGGTGTACAGCATAGTGATTAGACAACCCATACAGCTTACTTTCTATTGTTTCTTTTTTTCCCTATTCCTAAGTCTATTTAATTTATAATACACTGGCTATTTACCCATCCCTCTACTAGGATGTCAGCTTCCCTGAAACTGTGATTCAGGGTTTGAGAAATTAAGGCATACTATGCAATGTGACACCTGAAGTCAGTGATAGATGTACAAGTCAGTCTTTAAAGGAGTTAGAAATGAGTATTTCTTCAACTAAGCAATATGTTTAAAAAATTGGGTTTTACTTGTTACATCTTACTTGCATTACCTCAACATATATTCTTACTTCTATATTTTCTGTTTTCCTAGGTTAGCAATTTTCTATTTTCCTAGATTAAGTATAAAGGTCTTTAAGACTACACTCACATTATTGTCTATATCACTCATGATATTTTTCTTGCAGATCTTTTCTCTCCCATCTGCTGTCACCAACCTTACTCTCTCAAGCAGCTTTTTCCCCGTTTCAGTAATAATTGTCATGCCAGTGTTTACATTTATGCTAGAGTTCTTTGTGTCCTTCATTGCACAATCATTCCTTTGTGCAATCTGCATTTCTACTTTAACCTCTGCTTTCCTTGGATGATCAAGGTTGATGTCCAGCTAATATGCACCAGTGGACACCAGTTTGCTGCATTGTGGTAACAGTACATTGTGTTCACTGGGGTCAATGTTATAGAAATTCAGTTGCCATGGATTCATGTAATTAAAAGACAACAATATTTGTAATGTGGTGGTGGTTTTCCCAGATTATGTTGTTCAGCAACTCTATTTCAGTTTGCTTTTACTGAAATATTTCTTTTTTACTTGGAGTCTGGCTAGCGTTCACAAACAATAGCATCCCCCTCCCTTTATAGCTAACTCTTAGTTAGCTTGACTTAAAAACTAATATTTGTCTGGAAACTCCAAAAAGGACTGTCAACTATAATGTAGTGTCTACTTAGTAAAACCTCTAAGGCTATTTCTTAACTCAGCACTTTAAACTTCAATTTCCCTCAGTTCCATAAAATGAAAAACTGAAGTATCCAAGATTTTGTCCATAGTAGAAAATCCTTGAGTTGTGAGCAGACAATTTCCTTACAGCTCCAGAAGTTTAATGGCACTTTGAATCAATAAAGATACATGAGAAGGGAAGTTCCAAAAATAGCAAGCCAATAACTCTAAACCAAGATTCTTAAATCATGCCTCAAGGATAAGATTGCCTCAAAACGTGGCACCTTTTGTCAAGGATATTTTAATAACAGTGCAAGAGTTGGAATCAACTTAAAGGTTTATCAATTTGTTAAAAATAGAAAGATCATATTTTGATCTTTAATTAAATTAGCTTTTTAAAAAAAATTAGGTAATTTGAATTACTAGTCATGGAAATAGGATTTGGAATATCTAGGAGAAAACATGGACAATGAGATTTGAGTGAACTGATTATGTTCACTCCCTTAACGTTTGTTCAGGTAGGGGGTTTAGTTCTTATTCACTATTTTTACCCAAAAGACTATGTCTCTTATTTTCTCTGCACTAATATTTAAAAGTGTATTATTGTAAAGAAGACAGCAACACTCTATATGTTTTCCTTTCCTTTGCTGTTATGCTACATTCTTAGCAGAATAAAACTAGACTGTTCAGGAGCACAGGAGACTTGGTTGGAAAGTAGTAAGGAGGACATTCTGATAAAAGGGAAGTGTGTGTAAGGCCACCTGCCCTGTTTGTCAGAATTGTGACTTAGGAGAGACTTAGAGGAATGTCAAAGGTGGTGCCCCTAATTATTCCTTGACCTTTTCAAAGAACTCTGCATATGCAGATCCCTGGCTGTTTACTGGAATCCTAATGCTAAATCCCTAGATTCCCTTGCCTAGAGGACAATGTAAACACATGTGTCCTCCCAAGATTACTCACCCTATGGATTGTATCTGAAGATAAAAATTCCCAAAAAAGCCTAATGAGGCAGGCAATCTAGGCTGTCTGGCTCCTTCAACCAGACTGTCTCTTAGTCTTCTTTTTCACAGTGAAACTGGGTCAGAGTAATCCATTCATCCATCACTCAGAGACTGCTGGTCAGCTCTGGCACTAGACACAGAACTTTGAGTTCAAACAAAAAAGCAGTAGCAATAGTTCCCTAATTATAACAAGGTATGACATGTCTAAATTTCAAACTTGATCATTTCCAGTGTCTTTTTCATTACATGTGCCAGATTTTGCATACTGGATAGTTTAGTCCTTTTAGATGGAAACCCCATTAATTAATCTCTGAATGAATTTGCTAAGCCATTACATGGGTTTGAGTAATACCTTCCCATCCTTAAGTAGTATAGTAAAATAGTACAATTTGGGAACTGGATTTCAGTCTTAACTTTATCATTAATCGGCTATGTGATCTGTGGTGTACCCCTTAAACTATCTGTGCATCTGTTTACTGAACTTTAAAGCTGAGACAGAATGCCAATCTCACAGGTTACCATGGGAAGCTTAGATAGAATAACATATGTTAAATTCTGCTGCAGAACTTGATCAAAAATACTAACCCTTCTCCAACTCAATGAGACAGACAGACATACACAAGCAAGCATGCACACACTCACACACACACACGCACACACAAATTCAGAACCTGTCTTCTAAACTATTTTATGCAATTTTGACTAGTATGTTTAAGAAATGCAATAATACTTGGTAAAAAAAAATACTAACTAGTATTAAAATGCTCTTTGTTAAGTGAGGGGATGTTGGAACACCATGAAAGTGTCTTACTGATTACTAAGTAATAATTTCCTGTAGAAACATAATATTGTAGCAGAAAATTTTAGAGTAGCTTCTGGGCTTATATGTTTCCTTCTTCGGTGAATAGCTAACCTAAAGTGGGTTTACAAAGTCAAAATTATAATATCTGACTTTGAGCCAATTATATTTTCTCACATATTAATTGAAATTTGGAACTAAATTCAAGATTAGAAGTACTTTATATTAATTTTATATATATTTATTTATATTTACTTCATTCTTCTAATGCAGATTTTTTAACTACAGGTGAAGATCAATTAGTATATGATTAAAATAACTTACTGGGTTACAACCAGAATTATAAAAATGAAGAATAGAATAAAATAAACTTCATACATGTAAATAACTATTTTTCATGAGAATTTGATTTGCTATACATATTTATAATGATGGATACGTAAACATAGATCCACAGATATATATTCATGGGGCTACGATGTAAAATATATTCCTTATTATGTTTGTTATTCTAAAGTTTTAAAAAGCAGTTCTCTTTAATAAAAGAGTCAAATGAAACATCTTTTGAGGCCCCTGAAAAAATTTTCCGTATCAACATATTCTAAGGCTTAGTTGTTAAACTTCCTGGTTAAGTGGAATTGCAGTCGCCTTCCCTCTGTCTTGATAATGATCATTTGGTCTACAAATCTTTCCCTTCATGAATCCCCTGTGCTTTGCAAAAAGCTAACCCAAATCTGTGCAATCTCATTCCACAGTCACAGTAATTGCTCCCAGAGTGGAGAAGTGACCCAGATCAGGGTCTACAATCGGGAGGAGAGTTTTTTTTTTAAACTTTTCTAGGAGAACTTAAGTATATAACCTTTACTTTCTCCCTTGGGGTGAATAAAGAAATATATAGCCCCTGGATTTTGTCAGTCATGTCCTGAGACTATAAAAAGAAGCCAGCCTTCTTTTTATTAAGTTTATGTTAATACAGAGGACAATAGTTTTAACGTCTGGCAAATGACGCTTTTTCTACTCATAGATGGAACATACTTCAATCCATCTTTTCACTATCCAGAGAACTGTCATCAGTTCTGTTAGCTCTAATTTTCTCAAAGAGCCAATGTTTCATGATTGCAGGTATTCTGAAATACTTCAGCCCTTGGGCTTGCCAGCTAAAAGGCAGCAATTTCCTAGATTCATGTTCTCATATGAGAAGTATTCAGATTCCTCACCATAGGCCTTTAAATCCTATAACCAATTTCTATGATCAGAGAGAAATGTTACCTTCTGCTTCTCTTATGACTTGGATTCAATTTTTATTTATTGCTCCTAAAATTCATCTGCCTTGGTTTTTGCATTATGGTATGCATTATTTACTCCATAGTGACTCCTTGTACTCAATTATTCCCTTGTACTCAATGTATTCTGTGTTCATATCCATGGAATAGCTTTACTATCCAGGCAAATTATTCCAGATACCAGCAACAGGAGAAGCACTGACCCTGAACGCTGTCCTGAAATACAGGTTTATTCATCTTCACACTGTTGGGTCACAAGGGTCTTTAAATATTGAATCTCTATTAGCACCTGCAGGTGCCCTTTAGTATCAGGAAGTCCAAGGTCTGCATATGGTGGAATCTCTTATGTGAACTGGTTATATAAGCACTTTCCAGCTATTAACCAGCCTAATCTGTCAAAATCCTTCAGTTTATTAAGACCAGCTTCAAATGAAATTGCAGCTACTGTTACTAAATAATGCTGTCAGAGTGGTGTGGTCTGCTCAAAAACAACTCACAGATCCTTGGTTACAAAACATTACTTTTTGTTTAATATATTCCATAGCATTGGTCTGATAGTCTTGTCATACTACAAGAAACCTTAGAGATAAACATGTGGTTAATCCAGAATGGTTGAAAGTGGCTCATGCTAGATAGTCTTTGATGTAAATGTGTGTCTAAACTTATTTTTTAAATTAATTTTTTTCTGCACTTTAATTTGAAATTAGAGAAATGAGTGGGGGAAAACAACCCCTTAATATCACTTGTCTGTTCTATTACCTGGCTGTCCCTTACTTTCTCTTTCTTTATATGTGAAGAAATAAAAATTGAAAGGAATTTACTTGTTCAAGATCACAAGGTAGTAATGACACCTGAGTATTCAATTATTTAAAGTTGTTGTTGAATATTACTGTGTCAGAAAGAATGGCCTCATCTGTACAGTGAGGTGAGGATTTCTTACATAAAATACTGTACTCATTCACTCTGTGGGATTGTCATGTGGATAGTTTGAAAAAAAAATACTATTTCTCCATTTCTTGGATCTAAGAGATAGATGGTATTGTAATCATCTCACCTGTGTTAGTCATACTAAAAGGAATTTTAGAGACGGGACCAGAAGTCTTAAGAAATAAAGAGGGTCCATGGGAGAGGAATGTATATATGAAGGGCAGAAATAGCTCCAAGATGCCAAAATGCTTATCTTACTTGTACAGAGGATAGAGAAATGCCACAAGATAAGGGGGTAGGAAGACATACATTCACAAAGGTTAAAGAAAAATCACAGGATAATGGGAAGAAGGAAACATATTTTCACAGAGGATAGAGGAATGCTGCAAGATAAGAGGGAGAGGAAGTGGGGGCACCACTGTGAGCTTTGGAACTTTGAAACTGATACTATGTAGCAGAGTGACCAATGAGGAAAGCATGGGGGTCCTAAAATTAATGAAGGGTCCAATTAGAGAAGGTCAGGTTAAGACAAAAAGCTATAGCCTTTATAAACCCAGAGACAAAGAAACTTAGAAGATTTTTTGGATTTAGACTTTTTTCCCATTAGAAGGAGAGAGAAAGCTTTTACCATTTGGGGACTCCTCCACAGGGGGTCCCCTTTGGGGACACCCCTGTCCAGACAGAGTTTGTATATGCTTCCAATAAACTTCCACATTTTTATTAAAGAAGCCTTCTTGTCTGTGAGTTTATTCTTCAAACTTCATTGGGCAAGGACCCACAGAATAAAAGTCTATACCCCAAACCTCATGTCTCAAAACCATGGATATCTTTGACTAGACATATCCTACAAAAATATAATAAACTTCTAGAGAGTCGTGGTAAATCTTGTGTGCAGAGAAGAATAATGCAAATGTGATGGCAGTTATATTTTGTTTAGAAGAATTCAGATTTTTAAAGGCTAATCAGCCTACTACAAATAAGAATATAAACATTGAATGTATGACTCACTTCACCACTAAGTATTGTTAAAGTACAATATTGTATGTTTTCTACTTTATCACATGGAGTTATTGAACCAAATCACCTTAGGTGTTTAGAATCCTACTAGTATATAATAAAACCCTAATATGTAAATCAACCAAACAGCAGAACAACTGGTGGAATGACCGGTTGCTATGATGCACACTGACCAACAGGGGGCAGACATTCAACACAGGAGCTGCCCTCTGGTGGTCAGTGCTCTCCCACAGGGGGAGAGTGATGCTCAGCCAGAAGCCAGGCTCACAGGTGACGAGTGGAGCGCCAGTGGCAGGAACCTCTCCCGCCTCCACTGAAGACAGGTGGTAAGTAGCGAGGGGTCCTGGACTGCGAGAGCCCCAGACTGTGAGAGGAATGTCCACCTGCGGGGTTAGGCCCGATTGGGCCTATGCCAGCAGGTGGAAATCCCCTGAGGGGTCCCGGACTGCGAGAGGATGCAGGCCGGGCTGAGGGGATGAATTTCGTGCACCGGGCCTCTAGTTCTTATAATAACAGGATAAGCTTTTAAATCTGGTATGTATATCTATAATACAACCTTTCACACTAGTCTATGCTACTTAAATGTTTAACAGTGTCCTATAAAACAATAATTTGGTATAAAATGTAGAGAATCCACTTTGATTATGAAGTATAATATGCTTCAATTTTGTTGGTTGTTTTACTTTCAGTCTTTAATTAACAAAGAATGAGACTATGTTAGTTAAGGCAAATTATAGAAGCAGGCTAAGTGTATTTTATATAGTTCATCCACTATTCCAGTGGCCTACAACACCCTCATCCTAACCTCTAGATTTACTACCCTTTAGTACCTCATAAAGCTTTCCTAATACCGATTCCATACCCTTTATTGTAGCGTCTCCTTTGTGATTTTTTTCTATAGTTTCAATCCTCAGACTCTAGATCAATACTAGCTCACTGATTTGACAAATTATTACCTAGTAATTTGTTAAAAGGGTGCTGTTTTTCTCTTATCCCATCAATCCCTTACACAAGAAATATTTATATTTTAAAACAAGACTTGAAGAAAATGCCATGCTCCTGAAGTATAGCTAAAATTTCAGAGACTTCTGAATGCTCGTGAAAGGAAACAATTTTGAGCATCAGTTTTCTTGGTGTCATTTTCATCACCACCGACTGGATATTTTAATAACAGCCTAACATTGTCTCTATAAACGAAAATTCCTTGTTCCAATATGTCAGATCCCAATCCCTGGAATACTTTATTGCTCTGTGTCTGTTTATTGAATGTGTTCCCACATT
Source organism: Ia io (assembly GCA_025583905.1). Classification (NCBI taxonomy): domain Eukaryota; kingdom Metazoa; phylum Chordata; class Mammalia; order Chiroptera; family Vespertilionidae; genus Ia; species Ia io. The sequence goes on from JAJQQW010000003.1 coordinate 36,474,076, forward strand.
AGATTGGTTACCAAATCTAGTCATAGCAAATGCCAAACTATAACAACTCTCGCAATATCTCAACTGCTACTCTACTTTGGCCTAAGTGACCAACGTCTTTTGCCTGAGTCACTGTGATTGCCTCCTAAGCTGTCTGCCTGCTTTTTCACCATCACATCCCTTCAGTCTATTTTCAGCAAAACTGTCAGACTGATCTTACTCAAAAGTATGTGTGATCATGTTCCTCCTCAGTTAACATATATTTTTCACAGTAAAAGCCAAAGTCCTTGCAAGAACCCAGAGCATCAAGGCTTTTGTTTCCTCTCTTTTACAACTTGTCCTGCTCTCACTTGCTCACTCAGCTCTGTAACATTAGCCTTCAGGTGTCTCAAACATGTCAAGCACTCTCCTACTTCAAGCCTGTTGAATTTGTTCTTCTCTTTATTTTAGTAGCCTCCAGACAAACTCATAGTTGACTAGTTCATCCCTCTCAGGTACTTATTCATATGTCAGTTCTCCACAAGGCCCGCTCTGGGCACACTGTGCACTTCCATCATCTTTTCCTGTTCTATTTTCGTCCTTCGCTACTTTGCAGTGAAAATATGACAATAATTTACAGAAACATTTCTTTATTTGTAAAGTGAATGAAATTGACTGTAGTAATTGAAATAATGATGCTTCATGGTGCTACCAGAAATAATTTTAGTTGTATATGTTGCATAAAAGTATATTTTTTGCTTTATAGCTGATATGAAATTTTAAAAAATATCAGATAAGAACTTTTTTGTGAAATGCCTAATAAGAGCCAAGGCACCCTAAATATACTTAATAAAACTATTTAAGCCAGAAATAACATTTATTTTATTAAGAATAATAACAGAAAAGTAAAGTCTCCATTTAAGTTTTTTTATGTTTCCTGTGATTATATCACTTTGACTGGAACTATTATTCAATAGAGAAGTCCTTCAAATGTAATTGCAAAGTCAGGGACCTACAGGGAAATGGGGATCAAAAGCTCTCATCGCTCCAGATGCTACAAAGCCTTCTCTTCCAGATGCTACCGATTTTACTCCCCAGGTATTTTTAAATTAGGAATCTGTCTTAGCTGGTACAGGAAGACAAGAGGTCAAGCTCAATCAGATGATTCACCTAAACCTATTGAAAAGGGAAAGTGTCTGAAAAGTCCTGTTGCTTTTGTAAAGGATTATTTAGTGAATCCGATTGCTGAGTTTCTAAATATCTCAGCAGTTTGACAAAACCTGATATCTTGACTTGATTAGGCCAGAGTCTGAAAATAGTGAAACCTTTATCAGAGAGTCTGAAATCACAGCAGCTGCTCAGAAATACTGATTACTGCTTACTGTGGCAAAAGCAGAAGTATAGCTGCCCTGACTAGAATGCCACCATTACATTTTAAGGACTGACTTTTCAGCAGAAACCAAGGTGACATACTTAGATTCCTGTTCCTAAACTATACTGATAATTACTTATGAAGGTAACTTTAGAGCATATATATATCTGTATATATTTCTGTCTGAATAGAATAAAAAGAATGAAAATCATGATATCTATGTCTTTCCTTGGTTTGTTGTTGGTATTGAGTTTATCAAACAAAGCCAATACATACAAATTTCATTGGGCTCCATTGTTTCTTTCTAACTAAGAAGGAGCTAATTACTGACAAACATCAAAGGTTGCTCTTAGACATCTGTATCCAACAAATGTGAGCAGAAACCAGGGTATATATGTTTATTAACCCTTTATTCTAGAACACTGTCAAGTATTCCATGTCATTATTAGGGCAACTCAGTAATGCTAAAATTAAACTCAGACCTAGTCATATGAGAAATAAATTCTCACAGAATGAAAGGAAGGAGTGGAGGAGAGATGATACAACAGAGAAATAAATTGAAGTAAATGTTTGTTAAAATTGCTGTGGCTATTTAAAGATCCAAGTGAGTTATACTTTTCACAAATGAATAACATTATCTCTAGAAGAGCCTCAGTAATGTATGGCCACAAACAAGCTGTCTTGACCTCAGGCAAGTTACATAACCTCTTTGTTTCTTCATGTTCTCATCTTTGATATGATGAGAACTGGTATAAATCAATCAAACAATAGGAAAAAGGGTATCAATTTTCAGAGCTGGATTTTGTGAAAACTGCATGAAATAATATTAAATAATAAGGATAATATGAAATATGACTTTTATAGTTGTTGATATGTGGGAATAAAATATCCACAAAAGGACTTATTGAAAGGTCTAAATAAGATAATACCCTTAAGATATTGAAGAGGCTCAAGGCAGTTTTAAAAAATCTCTAAATTTCCATATTTTATTGCTGTGAAATTTAAATTGTTATGAGTGAGTTATAGGAACTCTCAAATTATACTGAAAAGTTGATAATAGCATTGTGGATTTGAAACAAAGGATATTTCACTGTATTAAATGCTATTTAGAACTTAAAATTTTTCTACAAATATCTCAACTACTTATGATTATCATAATGAAGGAAGTCACTCTAGGACTGTAAAAGTACAGATTCAGAAATTCTAGGAAAATGTGTTTTTTAAATGATTTTTTAAAAGCTGAAAAAATAAAATGCCTTAAAATAGAAATAAAAACTTTACGCATATTTTCTAGTGTATTTTAAAGTGGAGAAAAATATAAAACAAAATACAAACATGTAAATTAAAAACTACAAACAATAATATATGAAAATAAAAATTGCATTATCTATGCTTTACTCTTTTAGCTTGAAAATATACTCTAGAAACTTTATGTGAACAAAGTAATTTTTTCTAATAAATATTTACCTAGTATGAACAAGATTTTGACATCTGAATGATGTCTATACATTTGAGAAGACAGAAAAGCAAGGTAGACAGGGACAGGACCACAGGGGCTGGAAGTGGAGCGTTTACAGACACAGGCAGAATACTACTTGCTGACCAAGCCTTGTTCAGAGAAAAACCACAGAGACAGACAAAATGACCTAGAACTAAATCTTGCTGGGAGGGGAAGATTAGACCCAGCTAGGCAAAACTGCTAAAGCAACCCAGCTGGGCAGGAAAAGGGGGCACCATGAGAACCCGAGCTTTATAATGTATGGATGTTGTTAAAACAGGCAGCTTGCAGATAACCAATCACAAGGCAGTGAGGTGTATAAACCAATCCTTAGGATATTTCTAAGTCATAATTATTTAAAAGGACCAATCAGGAGCTAACAAGGCATGTATATACCCCTAGATAAAAAAGCACAGCTTCCTCTCTCCCTCCCCTCTCCCTCCCCTCTCCCTCTCCCTCCCTCTCCTCTTCTCTCTCTCTGTCTCCCTCACCCTCTCCCTCTCTCTCTCCATCTCTCCCTCTCCCTCTTCATCTCCCTCCCCCTCTCCCTGGCTAGTCCTGAGTTCCAGAGGAAATGTGCTCCCCTGTGCCCACATGGCTTACGGCCATCTGGGATTCCATACATAGACTAATAGTCTTTAATTCTCTTGGATGCTGAACTACACCAGCTGCAACATGGAGCAGAAAGCTCTGGACACTAGCCTGCTCCTGGAACTCCAGCTGCACCTTTTCCACGACTGGCTTCTCTCAATAAACTTTGCTTCTGCTGTTTTTGTCCGGAAATCCATTCTTTGGTTTTGTGAGCCAAGAAACTCAAACCACCACATTTTGGTTTCACATTGATCTTTATAAACCTTAGGACCCTTGACGCCTTTCAAAAATTCTGATAATATTAATAATGCATTCCTTGTGTTGGTTCTCCATTTTTTTCTAACATCTAAAAATTTCAGTAAATTTCATTGAGTGGTTTATGAGTTGATTCTCTAATCAAAGATCACAAATTAATTGGATTAGGAGAATATATATATATATACATATATATATATATATATATGTAAGGTAAAAATGTGTTATGTGATCTATAGTAAAGATTAAGTGATATTTCATAACAAGACATGATAGGCAAAATTTTAATCCTACATTCATGTTTTAAAATGCTTAGGTAATGGTGAAGTTCATACTAAGATTTAATTTTTGCCTGGCCACTTTGGCTCAGTGGATGAGCATTGGCCTATGAACCAGGAGGTCATGGTTCGATTCCCGGTCAGGGCATATGCCCAGGTTGCGGGTTCAAATCCCCAGTGTGGGGTGTGCAGGCAGCAGCTAAGCAATGATTCTCTCTCATCATTGATGTTTCTATCTCTCTCTCCCTCTCCCTTCCTCTCTGAACTCAATAAAAATATATTTTAAAAAATAAAATAAATTTTAATAGACTTTGGAATTGATATAGTGGAAGGGGAAGATTAGACCCACATACCTAAAATTTGAAAAGATCATTTTATTGGCCCATAGAGCACAGAAAAAAAGTTCATATTGCTAACTGGTAAGTACAATTTCTGTAGTAACTTTTTTTTTTTTCATCTTGTGCACCACTTTTTCATTTTTATTTTCTTCTCTTTTTATTAAAATATTTAAAAATTTTTCATCATTTGGTTTCAGCAATGAAAGGCATGAAGAATACAATTTTGTTAATTTGTCTTAAAACATTTGAGTAATTCAGATTTGTATTTATTAGAAATCAGCTCTGAACAGCTAAATGGCCACTATTTTTTCTTAAGTTGAGTCTTTGAAGTCCATAGTAAAATAGAAAATATTTTATAGATAAAGCTTCAAAAATGTAATAGAAAAAAAGATGATATTTGCCAATTTTAATAAGATAGCATTCAGGAACCTTAGAATATGTAGAGGCAGGATCCTTGCCCCACCACACCCTCACCAAAATAGTAATGTTTTGCTCTATTCCAAAGAAGCAAAAGTTAATTTGACAACTGGCTTTGCTATATTCCTCATGCATATCAGATAGCTATTATACTCTAGACAGCTCTCTGAAATATGTATATGAAGCCATCATGCCTAATATTGCCAAAATTAGTTCCACCTGATTATATTTAAAAATTTTAACTTAAGTGCATAATTTTATAATGTCACAAGTCAAAATGATTTTCTACTAATATGTAGTAGTGATAAATTATTTGTTTCAGAATTGTAGATTTTTCAGGATCATTTTTAAATGATTCCATTATCAATTAATTAAATCAGGAAATTGTCAATAGGTTTCTGGTTGTAATAATATTAAGTCATTTGGATTAAACTTTTGATTGACTATTTCTAAAAAGGAAATATCCTTAAAGTACTGTCTTAACTTTATTGCAATTACATTTTCCTAAGAAAATTGTGTGAAATGCTTTTCCTGTCATAACTATAACATATATCTGATTTTTGAAAATGTCATAGATTTATTTTAATTGTAAGAAAGAAAAAATTATCTTTTAAATGTCAAGAATTATTAATAGTCCATTTTAACAGCTAAATGGCAAATTATTACCTTCATAAATCAATATGAAATCTATAGAAAAAACAATTTTCTTATGATTTTTTTCTTACTCAGCTTTAGGTTCTATGTTTTAAAGTTGTGGAGTTTTCAAGAGATTTTCACTTTGAATAAATTATGGCATATTGTGTATGATTTTAGTTACCATTGGGACCAAATTTTTAACTTAAAAAATTGGATTCTTCAAATAAGAATAATATTCCCAACAGAGTTAAGTGTTTACTGTAACATGGTACTGCAGTTAATCCAAACATCAGTTTCTCTTCCCCTTTCTGGCACAAAGAAGAACTTAAATTGTCTGCTCTATTTAAATTAGGCCACAGCTAAATGGCTTGTTTTTGACAATGAGTATGAGCAAAAGTAATAGCTCTGTCTTCTGGGTAGGAGCCTTTAATTTTTCATTCTTGATTCTCTAGATCCAGCCCATGTAAGCATGTAAGGGAATGCTTATAAGGAAGTATCCCTGAGACCAAAGGAATATAAAATGAGAAGATAACCCTTGGAAGATCGAGAATGCTTGAGACTGAGAAACATCCTTTATCCATTTATTGTGATTTGTTATCACAATGTAGCCAATCTATCCTAACTGATATACATGACATCAGAATAATCTCATGATTAATACAATTACCTCAGTTAGTATATTGCAATTTTATCAAGAATTAAAGTCAAATTCCCCTTAATTCATCACAAAATTTGAAAATAACCTTGTCTCCATTTTTTCTTATATAAAATGTGGGATAAATTAGTATTTATTATTCATAATTATTATGTAGGAATTCAATGAGATTTTCTTTTTGGAGCTTTTTAGATTATACTAAATGTGATAAAACCTTAATAACTTTTACTTAGTGAAATGACTCCATGGCAATGTCCTTCTCACCTTAGTTAAATGTAAAAGAACATTTAAAATGTAGGCAATATTAAGAATTTTAAATGAGTTTAAAATAAAGAAAGATAAAGTAGAAATGTAGTGGTTCCATTTGCTCAGAAGTATTGTTTAATTTTCTGTTGCTGTGAAACAAACCACACTAAGACTCAGTGGCATACAACATGTTCTCATGATTATCAATGTAGACTGGGTTCAGCTGAGCAGCTGTTGTCCCAGACTTGTGATGTTCACTTGTGTGGCTGCATTCAGCTGGTGCGTGGGCTGTGCTCACCTGAGACTTTGGGATGAATGAGCTTTTCTCCCGCTCTATTAGTTTTCTCTACATTGTCTCTCCACAAGCCCTCACCACAGTGTAGCCAGAATAATTGCTTTGTGGCTCAGTTTCTCAAAACTCTATTTTACTCATGCATTTCAAGTGCACAAAAGCAGAAGCTGCCATGGCTTCATAAGACCTGGGTCTGATACTTGAACAGTATCACATTTGGAATATTCTATTGGTTAAAATAAATCAGAAGCCACAACCAGAACTCATATAAGAATCTATAACAGGACATGAGTATCAAGATGTGTAGTTCACTGGGGGCTAAACTAAAAATTTGTCACAGACAAATTAATTCATTGAATATTTATCAATCATTTATCTATCATTTTCCTATTTCAGATAAGAGAACATATTAGTGGGGAAAAGACAAAGATTCATGATTTTATATATTTTACATTTTAGTGAGGACAAACAATCATTAAATACACAAATAGGTGAAAAATGTAAGTTGTCAGCAGAGGTTCATCTTTACTGATGCATTACTGCAGCATCTACAATGTTCACATACAAATGCAAGTCTTGTTAGCCTGACTTTTTGAATGCCAGAGAATACACATTATACCTATTTCACCAAATGTCAGGACAAGATCTAAAAATATTGACAGGGGGGGAAAAGTTAATGTTTTTCTATTCTTATTTATCACAGTACACAAAATTACTTTAGATAAATAATAAAAGCAAGTTATATCTAAAAATAACATACACAGGATGTGAGACATAACCTTGCAACACGGCATCTATTGTTATTCAAAATATATTACATTTACAAATAAGCATTTATTTCCATTTTTCAAATAATGATTGTGCAGGAAAGAATTAACATAGCAGGTCTGAGGCTGATGTTCTTGGGAAGGACTGTGCATAAAGTTGTTTGTTAGCTGGCACCTGATGACTTGGAGTTGGGGAAGGGCTCCTGAGTGGTTCATGATACTTAGACTGTGCAAACATTATGGTTTATACTGAACACGTACACCTTTTGAAAGTCTGCAGTTTTGGTATGTACAAAGTAGAGAGTGACTACATGACCAGCCCCAATAAAAACCCTGGTCACTGGGTCTCCAGTGAGCCTCCTTGTGTTAGAAATAAGGGGAGGATCCCCCCCCACCCCCCGCCCTCACACACACACACACACACCAAGCCAGTAGTCCTGGCAGAACACAAAACATACTCGGGAGCCAGGCAGCAAGGCAAATATCTTTACTTCTACATAGAAAGGTGCGCACACATGGTCTGGAAACATGCACACACCAAGCAGGCAGTCTGCTCGGGATTTATAATCCCTGACGTATGTGACCTGTCCCTTGCTCTTGATTGGAGCTCAGGAGCACAGTCTTTCACGATTGGCTAATTCAAAAGGAGGGGCTGGCCTTTGCCGTTTCAAGATGGCAGCACCCAGGGGAGCTGCAAGCCATGTGGACAACATGGCTGCTGCCGAGTCACGCAGTCTAAAATGGCGGCTGTCTAAACTGTTCTTTGACAGAAAAGATGACTTGTTTATTCTCACACTCGGTAGACAGTATTTCACATGTGTTGTCACACCTTCATTGTTAAAACAAATAAGCATGTCCAATGTGACTAATACTAGGATAGAACTCTTGGAAGCTTGTGACTGGTTTCCTCTGAAGTTTGCCTCATGTACCTTTTCCCTTTGCTACTTTGTTTTGTACTGTGTTGCTGCAATTAATTGTAGCCATAAATATGAATGACAACATGCTGTGTCCTGTGTGTTCTTCTAGAAAATGTTCAAACCTGAGGTGGGACCACTGACACAAAGACACTGAGACTCTGAGAAAGTAACTTATTTTTCCTCCCCGTTGTGTCTAATTCCAGAGATTTTAATGATAAGAAAACTTACAGTCAATTGGAAAATAGTATTGAGCAGAGTAGTGTTAGTGTTAACATTACTTTGAAGGGGGATAACAAATACTTAAAGCAGGGTTATGGCTGTCATAAGCCTCAGTTAATCATGTACGAACTTTTATTAATTGAGTTGTATCAATAAAATGGATAACCCATATCAATATCTTATTTAAAAATCATAAACCACATTTCCTCTTTTTTCACTTTTCCCAGAGCATTTAAAGAATATTAAGTAAACAAAATAAACTGATGAACAGAATAGATCCAGAGACATAAAAGATGGAACAGACTGGAATCTCAGAGGAGAGGTGGGGGTGGGTGGGTGGGAAGAGATCAACCAAAGAACTTGTATGCATATATGCATAAGCCATGGACATGGACCATAGGGAGGTGAGGGCCTGGGGTGAGGGGCAAGATGCAGGCTAGAAGGGGTCAATGGGGGAGAAAAGGGGACATGTGTGATACGTTCAACAACAAGGATCTTTTGTTAAATGACCTAAAAAAAAAAACTATTTAGGAGGAATTTAAAGGGTCCTATTACTGATTTACATAAACTTTAATGTCCAAGAAAGCAGAGACATTCCTTTTCTTAGTGTTCTTTTTTTTTATTTAATATACATTTTATTGCTTATTATTTAATTTTTGCTCAATCCCTCCGCACCGCCGCCAGCACGGCCCCTCCGCTGCAGCTGTCTGCCTGACTTCTGCCTGTCTGTCCCTATTTTGTTTGCTAGTTCACTGAATCCCCACAGACTGAAACCATATGGTAATTGTCTTTCTCTTTCTGGCTTATTTCACTTTTTAAATTTTTCTAACATGATTCTCCCTCAATAGGAATAGAGAAGGGTACATGATGTAATCTTGTTCTTTCAGTTAATGAAGTTCTTTCACTCTACTTAAGCTCAGTTTTGTCTAAATTCTCTTTTACTCTTTTTCATCTGAAGTCATCCATCTTTCCAGGTATGGTAAGCCTGGGCAACCCCTATCCTGCGACCTATAGATATCAGCTACTCTTTATGCACACAGAGATCAGAAGAAGCATGATTGCATCAACAAGACCTAATGTCAGCGGACAACCCCGGGGACATAGAGTATCAGGTCTCAGTAAAGTTACTGACTGCATTGTCCCTGTGCTGGCTGGTGGGAAAGGACAGGAAGAAACAATCTGTGGAACAGGAAGGGCTGTGAGAGGATGGAGACACCAAACTAAAAGAGAAAAACAAGCATCTGCTTTAGAATGTGTCCTTGGACTAATTTTATACCCTGTGTGCTCATTCTGTCAATAATTAAAGAAGGCCGTTGATAATTAAGTAACTATGGCCTAACAATTTAAATTAAAACTTGTTGACCGTTTAATATTTACTTTCAATTATGATTTATGCAATTCCTGTTAAACAAATATTTGTAAAGTAACTACATTTTGCCAGGTATTAAGAAGACTTTATTAAGCAGACAGTATAATTCTCTTAACCATGTATTAACTTTAAGGGATTAAAATATATTCTTTGGACATAAATTATTTGACTGTTATTAAAATAGTCACACAAAAGTGTTCTGCTTTTTTCTGGTGGATGGTGGTGAGAAAAGGATTATGCTTTTCTTCATAAAAAATTAAAAATACTTTTTAGTTTGTTTTTGATATGCTACAGTGCATTTTTTAAGAAGAACAGAAATTCCTTTTTATGATACACAGAAATAAAGGTGAGTGATGCAACAGTTTATAATTAATACAACCTTGATTTAGAGTTATTAACCAAGTATTGGATTTTGTTCAGAAATTAAGACATAATACCAGGCTCTTGGATTATGAGTATTTGCCATCATGCATTATTCCATAATTGAGGTCACTGGGCTGATAAAATGTACTATGTCAAAATTAATTCACTAATGCTATATCTAAAATCCTTTTTGCTCTTGGAAGTTGTAATTAAAATCTGTGAATTAACATCAACAAAAAACTTTGTTTACTTTCTTTTTTCTTCCCATACCACTAATGTCCCCTAAATCTATTTTTTTTAACATATATGCTTATTTCTTGAAATTCTTGAATTGAGTATTATTTTTGTAGGTGTAAATGCAAACTATGTAAGTCATAAGATTGAATATTAAAATTGGTTACTACATTTGAAGGAAAAATTACAAGATTAAACTCTTCTGATAATTATTTATATGTTTAACTCTTTGACTATTGTAATTATAGAGAACATTTTAGTTTACTACAATGTCATCATTTAATTTAGAATTTTTTTTTTTCATTTCTAGAGAAAGTATGAAGAATTTTATGTCTTTCACTTTGCACTTAATTCTATTATTCATAATGTTTTTGAAAACTGTATACTAGTGTTAAACTAATGTTCTAATAAACCATTTGATAAAACCTTTATTATTGTTATCATTTTAATAGTTTATTAATTAGACTATTCTTGCTCAATCTTTTTTGATTAATATAGTCATTCAGACATAATTACAAATTTTCAATTCACCATGCTATTTAAACTTTAGTAAACTCAAAAATGTCTATTACAAACTAACATATCAGAATAATTGGGAAAATGATCATTCTTTATTCTTTGCTATGCATGCCATTTGCAATGTGACTGAAAAATCTACCATTAAGAGAAAAGTCTATTTCCTCACCCTTTGATTCTAGACTGGTGGTGTACTTTTCTTTGCCAAAGGAAATCTAAGAAGTGATGTAATGTATGTTCCAAGTTTAGGCCTCAAGAGTCTTCACACACTTTCATTCTTTATTGAGACTACCAGGAGAACAAGTCTGAGCAAGCCTGTTAAAAGATGAGAGTACAGGTGGATGAGAAATTATCTAACTGAGAGCATTACAGAGCAGTCAGCCCACAACCAAAATATTAGCTCACAACAGCCACAAGAGTGAGCTCAGATAAGATCCACAGACTCTGCCCTTGGAATGTTCACACTCCTGGCTGATCTGCAGGATAGTGAGACATAATAAATGTTTTTGTTTAAGTAACTAAGATTTGTAGTAATTTATTGTAGAATAATAGTTAACTGATATGGCTAGGACATAATTTTGCATAAATAATAAAATAAGAACAAGTTTAGAAAATTGTTTTAGAAATAGGTTGTTTAAGTACTAGTGTGAGACCTTACTGACACATTTGTTATAGTACTAATGAAGTACAAGTATTAATAAATTGAATTAGAATAGATCTTAGAGAACGGAAATTCTGGCAGAGACATAAAATACCTTAAAAAATTAAATGTTTACAATTAAAAAACCAATAAATAAAACTGAAAAGTAAATATGTTTAAAATAAACACATTTGACAAAATTGGGGAGATAATTCATGAAATGGAGAACTGGAGGAAAGAAATATTCAGAATGAAGAAAAGAGTTAGGAGTCATTAAAGATAGAATCAAAGGAGAGACACACTTTTTGGAGAATCAGAAAGAGAGGAGGAAGAAAATAAGTACAGAACCAATATTTGAAAAGGTGTTGCTTGGTAATTTAACTAAAGTCCACAAAAATCATTAAGCATCAAGTTACAAATTTAAAAATCACTGTAAGTCATATCAGGATAAATAATAATATTAAAAAGTGAAGGCATACTATTATAAAACTGTTAAAAATAAAGACTAATTGTTTTTAACAATAATTAACTTTCAAATAAATAAACTGCTTTTTATTATATAACTTATTAAAGAAAATGTTTTAAACAGAAGGACATGAATTGAAACACATTTGTACATGACTCAAAAGTTATGTTTTCCACTGTATTCTATTTCCTTACTTCATGTATTTAGAATTGTCCCAGATGAATTGCCCCTAAACAATTTATTTAATTTTACCTAAGCTAAATAAATCACAAATTTGCCTTTAGTGTTTTCATATTTTTTGTTGTTGCAGTTAGTTTGAAATTCTATCTTCTAATTGTAGTGATTACCACTTACCATAAAGTTGTATGCAGAGAATTATCTAATAAGTGCTGTGGGTAACTTTTATGTCATTTATACAAGGGAATCCTATGTAATAAAGAGCTAATATGCTAATTAGACTCAAGAGCAGAACGACCATCCAGAGGACCTTCCAGACGACCCCGAATGACCTTCCGATGATGCCAGGGCTGCAAGGGCCAGCTGAGGCAGCCGGGTCTGCAAGGGCTGACTAAGGCTGCAAGAGGCTGCGAGGGCTTGCCAGAGCTGTGAGGGCTGAGCCCCTTGCATGAATTTCATGCATCAGGCCTCTAGTTTTATATAATTTGCAGTAAAAGAGTCACAAAATGCTGGGAATAGTTACATAGGGTGAGAAGGTGAGATAAGGATGAATCCATGGTCTTGGACACAAGATGGCCACCACAAGATGGCCACCCGTCGTTCACTAAATGGGTAGTAACGCTCGATTAGGCTTGTATATATATATATATATATATATATACATATATATATATATATATATATATATATACATATACATATACATGTATATGTATATATACATATATATGTATATGTGTATATATATATATGTATATATATATATATATATATATATATATATATATATATATATATATATATGTATATACACTAGGGGCCCGGTGCATGAAATATATATATTAGGCGTGTATATATACATATATACTAGAGGCCCGGTGCACGAAATTCATGCACTAGGGGAAGGGTGGTCCCTCAGCCCAACCTGTCCCCCTCTCACATACTGGGAGCCCTCAGGGGATGTCCTACTGATGGCTTAGACCCGATCCCCATGGGAAGCGGGCCTAAGCCGCAGTCTGGCCTCCCTTTGTGAGAGACAACCAGGCTGATCAGGGGAAGGCACCAGCCCCATCACCCTGCTGCTGCAGCCACTGCTAGTCACCGCAGCCACCAAGGTGTTTTCATCAACACGGACTCCAGTCGCTTCACCAAGAAAAAATGACAACTTTCTTTAGGCATTTTCAAGATGTGTCTTTCATAGGATATGCATTTCTTTCTTTCTTTCTTTTTTTTTTTTTTTTTTTATCCTCACCTAAGGATATGTTTCCATTGATTTTAGAGAATGTGGAAGAGAAAGGGAAAGACAGAGAGAAACATCAAAGTGAGAGGAACACTTTGATTCGTTGCCTCCTGCATGAGCCCTGATCTGGGCCTCAGCCAGGGAGGAGCCTGCAACCTAGGTACATGCCCTTTATCAGAATCAAACCCAGACCCTGCTGTTGGCAGGCCAAGGCTCTATCCACTGAGTCAAACCGGCTAGGGCAGGATATGACATTTCTTAGCCCTCCAGCAGCGGACCTTCGTTTTTTTCTCCAGAAATGTGGTAGAAAAACCCTAGATCACCCTTTTGGATTCTTATTACCCAAGTTACTAAGAACATTACCAGTGGCATACAGGAAGCTTAGCCAATGTGCAGTCAGAAAAGGTGTTTCCTCTATAGTTCACACCAACCATCGGCTGTGCCCTGCCCAGGCCTAAAGCCTCTGGCCAAAGCTTTAGGCCTGGGAAGGGGACCTCCAATTCCCTGTGATTACAGACACCACCCATTGGGCAGGGGACCCCAACTCCCTGCAATCCACCACAGGAGCAGAACCCCTCGCAGGAGCGAACCCCCAGTTGCCTGCGATCCATCGCAGGCTCCCCGCTGGTGCTCAAGGCCGGAAAAGCCTCCGGCGGAGGCTTTCCCGACCTTGGGCTCGGCCACACCCCAGTGTCCCTGCCACAGATCGCAGGAGCTGACCCCGGTTGCCTGCCATACATGGTTTCCTGGTGGGCGTGGCTGGTGGGCGTGGCTTGTGGGTGTAGCGAAGGTATGGTCAATTTGCATATTACTCTATTATTAGGTAGGATCAGGGTTTAGATATCATTGTATATTAACTAATTATTTTTAAGAGTTGCCCCCTGGTGGTCTGCATGCTCCCACAGGGGGTCTACTCTTAAATGTGTGAATACATAAAATCCTGATAACATAAAGCCTTTTTCAAAAGTGAAAGAAGTTTGAGTAAATATGAAAATTCTGACAATTGCATTTGTACAGGCAAATACCTTTTGGAAAATATATCCATACTAAGACAATTTGGAAAAAAATCTTTTAAAGGTATTTTTACCTTTGTAAGACTTCAGTAATGGTTCTGTAAAAGTAGCTTACCAATATTAGGGAATATTCACCATAAATAGTCTATTGAAAAACAGGATGGGTGAGATTACTTTAATTATTTTCACACACTTCTTTATATATATATTAATGTAGTAAATGCTTTAGAATGTTTATGTTTATATCATACTAGAGGCCTGGTGCACGAAATTCATGCACGGGGGTGGGGGTTGTTCCTCAGCCCAGCCTGCACCCTCTCCAATTTGGGACCCCTCGAGGGATGTCCAACTGCTCATTTAGGTGGGATTGGGCCTAAATAGGCAGTCAGACATTCCTCTCACAATCCAGGACTGCTGGTTCCCAACTGCTCGCCTGCCTGCCTTCTTGATTGCCCCTAACCACTTCTGCCTGTCAGCCTGATCACCCCCTAACCACTCCCCTGCCAGCCTGATTGATGTCTAACTGCTGCCCTGCCAGCTTGTTTGCCCCCAACTTCCCTCCTCTGCCGATCTGGTCACCCCTAACTGCCCTCCCCTATAGGCTTGATCACCCCCAACTGCCCTCCCTTGCAGGCCTGGTCCTCCCAACTGCCCTCCCCTGCTGGCCATCTTGTGATAACCATCTTGTGTCCACATGGGGGCAAGATCTTTGACCACATGGGGGCAGCCATCTTGTGTGTTAGAGTGATGGTCAATCTGCACATTACTCTTTTATTAGTTAGGACTAGAGGCTTGGTGCATGACATTCGTGCACTGGAGGGGGAGGTCCCTCAGCCCAGCCTGCGTCCTCTTGCAGTCCAGGACCCCTCAGGGGATGTCCACCTGATGGTTTAGGGGAGCGGGCCTAAGCTGGCAGGTGGACATCCCTTGAGGGGTCCTTAGTGCTACTGTGGAGGTGAGAGAGGCTCCCGCCACCGCCACTGTGCTCCCCAGCCATGAGCCCGGCTCTGGCTGAGCGGCGGTCCCCCTGTGGGAGCATGCTGACCACCAGGGGGCAACTCCTGCTTTGAGTGTCTGCCCCCTGGTGGTCAGTGCACATCACAGAGACCAGTCACTCTGCCGTTCAGTCGATTTGCATATTAGCCTGTTGTTATATAGGATAGCAAAAGGTATGTATCAAATCCATCCCATTCATACCTAATAAACAATCATAAGACATTAACATATTTTTAAAGTGTTTAAAATATAACCATTAAAGATAAATGCATTAGATATACTCTAAGTAAATAGATTATATCTCCAAATAAAACAGAATATGTAAAATTATGCTGAATTAAACCCTTCACAACTCACACACAAATAAATAAATAAATAAATAAATAAATAAATAAATAAATAAATAACATAGATGAAAGACGTGTTTATTTGACATCACTTTACTATGGCATATATGTAATATTTAATAAAAAGCAATGCTTCTTTTATATGACAATGAATCATCTTCTCAAAGCTTTATTACTTAATTGAAAGGAAAGATTTTATTTCACTCAATTTTGTCTGTTGGACAAAGCAACTCCACAGGTCATTAGTTTAGTAGTCACTATTTCAAATTCTAAAAAATCACAATAGCTTTTGTACATCTGTCTTGACAAGTGTTTAAAGTCAGAGGGAATTAGTAAAGATTGTGTTATAAAAAGTGGAAGTCCAAAAAAATTCTCAGATTTCAGCATAATTTCTCAGCACTTGATGCAAATAAAGCACAGCAGAGGCATCCCTTTTTATCACCTCAGGGAACAAAGAAGCCACAGTCAGAAGAACTGTTCTTTTGGGACTGCATCCAAGAGAGACAGACAAATCTACACTATTAACAAAAAAAGAAGTTCAGAGAGCTCCTGCTCATACACTCACACTTAATGAATCCAATTTTAGCAACATCCCTATTAAAATGAGAACAAACCACCTGAAGCTTTTACTTCTCACCCTCTTCATTCTTCTGTCTCTTTATTTGAGACTTCCATTTAGAGTTTTGGATAAAGTTCAGCTTCAGCTAATTTAGTGTTCAGCGTTTGGTACATTATCGCAAAGTATATTTGCAAACATTCACTGTAACCCACTTGTTCTCTAACCCCTGGGAATAGGTACTACTTGCAAATTTGCTTTCCCAAGAGATACTCCTGGATAATGTTCTCATCATTATAATGGACACTTATGTTCTTCCTTATCTATAGTCAACAACTATCCTTTACTTTAAATAAAACTTTTGCAGTTTAAACTAACAAGAAGAATACATGAAGACAATTACATTAAGGACAGAAAATGGCAAACTTTTATTGATTTGCTAGAGAAATACATCGTGGGTACCTACTATGTATTGGGGTGTTTTATATTCTTGAAATACAACAAAACAATCATAACTCTTGTTCACCTACAGACATAGCAGACATCACAAGGATAAAGAAATCTCTCAATAGGAACATGTAGAACATTGTCAGACGTTTCTGACTTAAATTGTTTTGGAAAGCTCTAAAGGTGTTTTAAGCTGAAGCACAACATGAAATGCTTGATGTTCATAAAGCATCATTCTCTCTCCTCCATGGTTAGGGTGAAAGCGAAGAGAGCAGCATGGAGACTCTTATGAAGGTCCAGGTAACAGAATGTAGTTGTCTTCAGAGAGTGGATTACTAGGTTAGTAGGGTAAAATTATAAAGTGTTCAGACTCAATATAATCATGTACAGAGCAATCTCTTAAAATGCTAAAATGAGACTTTAAAATATATTTATCTCCCTAATAGGTGTGTGAGGATTTGAGCAGTACACAAATTACCAAATAAAGTAATATTTTAAGCTAGATATGTATATAAGTTATTGCTTAACTTAAATCTTTAAAATAATGACTTTAAGCTACATGGAAGAGCATTGTTATAATTGCCATTACGTGATTCCTTTTTCATACAAGTATCATTAGTGTAAAACAAAAAGGATAAGTAATAATCAGTTATTTTTGAAACCATACTACCTTTGAAGTATGACTATAATCATATTTTAAAAGCCCCCAATATGAAAGAATATGAGTTAAGACTTTTATAGTCTTGTGTCTATAAAATATATCTGTGTGTATAGTTAAGTAATATTCAAAGGGTGAACTCCTTAGACTTGCATAACTATTTTCAAAATACATAATTTTAGCATACAAAAAGTTCTATGTATCACATGGTTTAGAGTAATAAAGAAATAGTTGGAAATATCTATTCAATTACATAAGTACAGGAGTCTTAGATACTTTTTACCTTATAATTTAGGAAACTGGACACAATAGAATTCTTTAACAAATAAATGAATACAACATTTTAATATTCTATTTGTAAAAGACTATAGAGATTGTGAGCAATTATTTGGCATGTACTTAATAAACTGGGACAAATTTCCATTCATTAAAAATGACAGTTTATTAAAATGGTAAGAAGTTTGGACTACTACCTTTTATAATATAGCCTTTACTAATTCTTCCTGACTTAAGCTTTTGTAAATTCTAATCATCCCATTCCTTGGTATTTATGTTCACATAAAAAATTATGCATACATTTCCATAGATTTGTTTGCAATAGCCTCAAAGTGGAAACAACCCAAATATCAATCAAGAAATAAATACATAAACAAATTGAGATATATCCATAAAATGAGATACTACTCAGGAATAAAAGGGAATAAATGATTAATATACAAAAAAAAAAAAGCAACAGGCAAAATGAGTACATAATGTAAGAGTCTTCTTTTATACAATTCTGTAAAATGAAAACTAATATATAATGACAGAAAGAAACTCAATGGTTGTGGGGATCAGAGGTCAGAGTGGTCTGTATGGATTATGTTGGTGGACATATTCATTAATTTGATTGCAATGTTCATATCAAGCATTGATGAATGTATCAAAATTCATCAAATTGTACAGTTTAAATGTGTACAGATAATTGTCCATCAATTAAACATCAATAAAATATTAAAATGAGTCATTAATCAACCTGTCAAATAGTACTGAATGGAAGTAATTATAAATGAGGTAATAAGAGGAATTATGAAGAAGAATGATCATATTAATTAAAAATGACTATATAAATGGCAGCTATAGTAAATAACACAAAATATCAATTATTATCATACTATATATGCTTACTTTGCTACAAATTATACTTTTCTTGTTTTTTTCTTGCTTAATATCCAGCTAAGGGGGAATTGTTAAACTTTTTAATGCAGATTCATAATTCTGTCAACAGTAACAAATGGGGTGTGGATAGAAGCTGTTTGGGATTTTAAAACCATGTTACCTACTCATCTGTCCTTCATTACTTAAATAAAGAAAACAATATAAATACACTACATGAACACTCATACCTTAGCTTTATTATTAGCAAAACATTTAAATCAATTAACTATCATTGCTATGGTCCTAAAAGCTGCTCATAAGATATTTAAGAAATTGTTCTAAATATAAAAACTTAAGTTCACTTGCAGTCAATAGGCAGTCTACACTGAAAAGTTTCAAATGGCATCAGAAAAGACATATTGAAAGAATAGTGAAATATGGTTATAGGTAAATAGAGTAAATTTTGCCTTTTCCTATATGTATTATTCATTAAAGATTTCCATTTCAATTCATAGCTATATATTATGGGATATTTTGACTGTACTTGCTTGATTAAAAACACACACACAAAACTTAATGAAACATTGTAAAAGGAGACCAAAGACAGCATGTAATGAGAATTTAATTATTCTCTAACGCAATTTATTCCATGGATCCTTAGAATAGTGTTTTTCTTAATGTCTTTTTTCTGATGTATTGTCGATTTAAAAAATATGCTTTCTTGAATAGCAGATTGGTTTTATATAACTACAGATACCAAAAGGAAACCTTTTTGCTGGCTCTAACTACACAATTCCAACCACTGTCTGACAAGGGGGAAAATAGTGGAAATGTTCAATGGAAGATGAGATGTGAGGATGTGGATAAAGTATTTCAAAAACAAGAGTACTATAAAACTGTAACAGAAATATAGATTGTTAATCACTGTTTATTCCACCAGGAGAAATACAATTAAAGTAATCTAATAGTAACCACAACTTACTTTAAAGAACGGTAAAAAACCAAAGACACCAAGGGTAAATTATGTTAAATTCCAAAAAGTAAATTCTAGGTTGGATAGAAAACAATTCTCTTATTGTGAGTTGCAGAAATAATAGAATATTTACACTCTTTTTTCTTCTCATGAAAGAATAATCAATGGAATGAAATGAGAGAATTTTCTCCTGTCTCCATCTTAGATGTAGTTCTTTTTCTCATGCCAATTTTTGTTCATGAAGTAGTCTGTTGTAGCCAGCAATCATTTTGCCCAAAAATAAGTTAATCAGAAGCAATTCTATTTAGTTTAACTCAACACACATACACATGAGTTTTTATTTTGTGTATTGTACTACCAAGTTAATTGTTGAGGTACTACTTGAAAAATTAGAAATTAGAAACTCATTTGTTGTAACAATATTTTTGAATTTTTAAAATTTTTGGTTTAATATTTATTATTATGATTTAGAGGAATAGAGTATTTTCCTAAGACAAACATACAAATATTTGTAGATGACTTGTGCCCTTTCCATTTTTCTTCCTTTGTAGTTTTAAGTTAGTTTTCCAAAGATTTTATCTGCAATGAAGTATTATTCATTACTTGTGAGAACTTAGTTAAAATGAAGATCTGTCTACTATTATTACTGTAATGCCAAAACTTTGTGAGGCAAAATGTCTCCTACATACTTGATAATATATTAGTGATGTCAACTATAAAATAATAATTGTGTAAAAATAAATTGTAATAAACTACTCATAAAATTTCCAAGAAAAATCAGTTTAGGGGAAGCAAAAGTTATAAGCACTTAACCCCTATATGCTATTTAAAATTTGTTCAAGCAGCATTCAAATATCTAGATTACTTAGGGGAAATGATTCACATCACTTTTTACATCTATTTACTGTATATAGAAAAACAAATCTCGCACACTTATATTGACTGTGATGATAGACAATGTTTGTGTTGTATTGAGAATGACAGCTGTGATGAGTCAAGGACATCTGTCTAAGCCAAGTTCAAAAGGAATTGACATGATAAAGAGCAATTTTACCACAGGCCACAAAGTGTACTAGTCTCATTGGCCGCAAGCTCTTTAGAACGGCCTGTGTTCATCTAGAATTAGACAGGAGGGACAGTGTGGGTGGTGGGAGGGCAGCCGTCACACTTAGAGCTCCATAGAATACTAACACTCTTTCTGCAGAGCTCACCGTCTTTCAGACATGCTTACCACAATGCTTCTCCATAAATTGCTTAGTCAAAAAACACCTGGAATGTGCTAAACAACTACAGTTGGACTTTAGTTGTCAGTAAACATAAAAGTTTGATCATTTCTTAGTGCACAGTAGTGCACTGGGTGGTGGTGGAGTTAAAGATGAAACAAATGCCTGATTACATGGTAATGGTGAAGAATATGATGCATTTCCGTTTGTGAGGTGCCTCTGGGGAATAATTTGCCCACTCAGCCATCAGACCTCTTTCAGAATGGGTTCTCAGTGTGGCATTCCCTAAATTCACAAATTAAAATATATCTTGCTATTGTACACATCTGCAACTCTTCATACTCTACTTAGAATTTCCTTATCACCTTAGTGATCTGTCTGCATTTTCTACTAGGGAGTATGCCTCATGAAGGCAGGTCATATGTTTATTTTGGTCAATAGTGTGACCCAGAGGAATTTTTTAGATATATATTAGATGCTCAGTACATGTTTGCTAAATGGATGTATGAATAAATTTATTTCATGAGTTAAAAACTAGAAGGATCAGTATTATACATACTATACAAATATACCTATGAGATAATCTATAGATAGTCATATTTCCTAAATATGAGTGGTAATTTGTCAAAAAGCACACAATCAGGAATCACAATTTTACATTCATACAGGAACAGTGAATAAAAGTTGTTCAGTCTAGGAAATTTTACTCATGAAATAATGGTGAGAATTTATTAAGTTAATAGTTGTAAAAACGTGTTGTGAGATTTTTGGCAGATATTTCATATACTTAGTAATAGGTATTAGTAATACCAAATGTGGCAGCATAAGTTTAACTTGCCCTTCCATATATGTGAACATGCTAGATTTCCATCACACTTATATATGGGAAGACTTTGCAATTTCTCCCTGTACATCTCAGGATGACCATTGTTGGCAATGAAATGTAGAAAGACTATATGAGTTATTTTGTGATAGAAGCTTTAAGTGCAGATGTCCCTATTCTTCTGCTCTAATGTATAGAAATGTTCAAGATAGAAATTTCTGTCATTTATCTAGTGAATTAATGACATTGAGCAGAGCAACTATGGAAATGAAGTAGGAAAAGGAAATAAACTTCTGTCCTCATAAGCTTCTATGGTTTCTAGAGCAACATAATGTAACCCAATCTGACAGATTTAGAACCCTCTTATTGAATTAGAGGCATTCAAATTTTGGTGGCTAGATTACATAATGAAAATAATAATTACACTATTGAGTCTCAAAATATGGTCCAGAAACTTACAGCAGAGAAATAATCTTGAAAGTCAAGAAATTAATTTATCAAAGCAGGCATTCTTTTGAACAATGAAAAGGCCATTAAAATTAAAAAAAAAAAAATGAAGCCTTAATCATGGGATACAGTTTCTATGACAAACAATGACTAAGAAAGAAACTAGATAAAGAGCAGGGTTAGCATAGGAAGGGAGAAGCCTAGAAGTAAAGAGAAGGTTCGGATGCTATCAAGTGCCTGACCAGATCATAGAAACACCCTCTACCCCAAATAAATGCAGAGATCTGAGATTATAGAAGATGTGCTTTGGGCATTGGATATGAAGTTGGAATTCATCTCGCAGACTTCAAAGACAAATATCTAGTACTAGGGTGTCCTGGGTCATGGCAGGCTGGTGTATGGTGAACTATTACTGCAGGCTGAAACAAACTCTGCCTCTAGTCTAGATGGCAGGCGACAGCAGCAAATGTCTCCAGATAAGAAAAATAGAATAACCATCAGGTTCCCAACCTACTGAATCCCGAGAAATAACAAATTATTATTTTTAAGCCACTGTCTTATGCTATTTTTTGTCATTCAATTTATTGGTCTCCAGTTGTTGAAAGTAGGAAATCTTAGCTCAAATACTAATCAGAATTAAATAAATATGAAATATTAGACAAGATAATTAATAGCCTCAATTACCTCATGAAAATAGGAGTAATAATGCTTGTCTTCATAGATATTAAATAAAATTACATAATAGTACAATATACAAATGGATCAAATATTATCTTCTTTTAATATATATGTAAATGTCTTCAAAATATTAGTTTACCACCATAAATACCTATATGATCAAAGCTCTAAACTGATACTTATTATGATAAAGTAAAACTGTAGTTTCCTCCCTATTTGAAAAGTGATATAAAATTTCCAGTATACCCTATGTGTTGAGGAAAAAAAATCAAATGTAATTTTATTCTAGTAAACTGGCTATTTATTTGAATTGGGGGATAAATGAAATAACCTTAGATGGTATTAATCTTTATTGCAAATGCACAAAGAAAAGTGTTAAAATATTGGTTAAATTTCTTCAAAATGGGTAGCTAGTTGGGATAATAATTCAAATCATACATATTCTCTTAAAATATTTTATTAACACCTCAGTTAAAAATCATGTTTTGTTTGAACTCACGTATTCATCTTTTTTTTTGCTGAGATGTCTTCCAAGTTAGTTTGAAGCCTTGTCATATATTCAGATCATACTAAGTGGTTGTCATCCTTGTCTGTATAGTAAAATCACCTGGGAAGCTTTAAAAATTACAGATGCCCGGATCTCACCCCTAGAGATGCTGAGTTAATTGGACTGGGTTGCTTCTAGTACACTAGGGTTTTTAGAGCTCTGAAGTGATGCCAAAGGACAGCCAAGAAAGAGAACTACTGGTCTAAATGATTATTTTGTGAAAATACTAGGCATATCCAAGATATTTAAAAGCTTAAAATTACTATATTTTATCACCATAATTTCCACATAGGTGCATCAATATTTTAAAACAATTATCCAACAGCCTTTAAGTCTTTAAGTTTTGCAGTGAGATAGATAATATTTAACATACCTTCTCCCTGACCAAAGAGTATAACTATCATTTAAAACAAAACAGTTGATAATGTCCCTTTGCTCAACTCAAAATGTAATTTATGTTGTACTTGTTTGCTCTTGACTAAACCACAAATAACTAACCAAGTTGAAATTGTTATGACTATACTTATATGTGCGTTAAAACCACTTCTTGTGGAATGTGGAATTCTGTAGTGTTTGGTGAGGCATTTCCCAATGGGAGGCTATCCAGTAGTTCATCACTATTAGGTGCTTCTGTTAAAGTAAGTGTAAAATCCACTCATTAAATAATGCTTCCTATGAAAGAACTACAAGAGCACCCAAATTAGCGTTCTTCTAAGGCTTTGTTTTAATGATGGCAATTATCACTGGTGGTAATGTGACCGCTTCCTGGGAGCTAAAGTAAACATTCTTACTTTGAAGAACGTTAAGATGGAGCATAATGATTCATATTAATGAAATAGCCTTATAATCTTGTCAGATGAACTGTAACACCTTGTGGGACTATTAGAAGCTGTGTTAACTTGGTTCTCTTCCGATTTACTTAATGAGTTTTAATTTATGTCATGCAAATTTCTCACACTGAGTTAGACTGAGGTCAACTCTGGATATTCTCTCATCCAATACAAGCCTCATGAGAATCAGACCTCTAAAACTGCTCTACGGAATACTCCCTAGATTCTTATACACAGATACACACATGCACTCAAAAGCACACACACTACAGAGAAAGAGAAGCAACTGTAGCAGGGAAAGAACAATAAAATAAAATGCAAAATAATAAAATAAAATAAAATAAATATCCCACAAAACAAACCTCATTACAAACAATAAAATCAGACAAAAATAGAAAAATCCCATACAAAAAAAAGGTTAACAAAGAATTATTCTTTATAAGACATAACTAAAAATAAACTCAGGCAAGCATCCAAATGGTTGCTAAGGATAATGTTTCTCATCTCTTTTAACCAGATTAGGTGGGACAGAAATGAGAAGGAGGAGAATTTCTTCCTAATAGTCAAACCTTTTCATGAGTTTTTGATTGAGGTCTGGGTGACAAGGTTGTATTCCTCTAGGAGAGTTTAAAGATACATTGTTATCTGCTTGGCCTGGTATGTTTTGATGTAATCTTTTAAAACATATCTTTCTTTCAAGTGTCAATGAACAGCATTTTACATTTCTAGAAACAAACAAATGAGAAAACACACAGACCAAATGAAACTGGATTTCATAGAACTTTACTCAATCAAATCAATTTCAAATATCAAAATTGTAACTACTGTTTATTATTTTTGTAATATTACTTGTTCATTCAACCAGTTGTAAAATGTGTGCTCAAAATTTTCAAGCAAGGTCATTTTTGGTAGTATTAATAAAAATGAATCTCCTTTCATAGATATAAGATATATTTATTAAGATACTCAAAATATGTATTGAATGACTACTCTATTTCAGGTACTTTAGTAAATTCTATGAAAACAGTAGTGAACAATACAGATGCATGTCTTTGTGAATCTTGTAGTCTTCTGATCTCTGAGTAGATTTATTTTCCAAAATTTCTGAGGATTAAATTATTTTTAACTCCTGAAAATTTTCACACAATTAATATTACTAACAGCTATAGATACTACAACTTAAAATAAAAACTTTATCACATTTTGTTTAAATTCACAAATAAAATGGAATTAGTAGTAAAATAAATCTATATATATAAAAAGCCAGAAACCGGAAAGCTGTAATGACCAGAATAACCAGTCGCTATGACTCCCACTATGGCCAGTGAACTGGCCCGATCCTGGGGTGGGGCCAGCCTGCCAACCTCCCATGGCCCCTCCCCCCAATTGGCCCCACCCCAATCAACCCGCAGCCCCTCCCCCTGGCCAGCCCCACTCCTGATCAATCCCCCCACCCCAATAGGGGATGGGCTGGCTGGCCAACCTCCTGCAACCCCTACCCACAGCCACCCCACCCCCAATAAGCCCCCACTACCCTGATCAGCCTGCGGCCCCTTCCCCAAGCCAGCTCCACCCCTGATCGGCCCCCCACTCCAATCAGGGACAGGGCCGGCTGGCCAACCAACTATGGCCCCTCCGCCAGGTTGCTGACCCCAATTGGCCCCCCGCACCCCATTCGGGGGTGGGGCCGGCCAGTCCACCACCCACAGCTCCTCCCCATGGCCGGCCCCACCCCCAATAAGCCCCCACCACCCTGATCGGCCCACAGCCCCTACCCCCAGCTGGCTCTGCCCCCGATCACCCCCCCACACACCAATTGGGGGTGGGACTGGCCAGCAAACCTCCCACGGCCCCTCCCCTGACTGCTGATCCCCAATTGGCCCACGCATCCTGATCAGGGCAGGGCCTGCCAGACATTCACCCATGACCCCTCCCCCCAGCTGGCCTGGCCCTGATTGGGCCCTGATTGGGGCAGGCTGGTCAGCCAACTTCCTGCCATCTCCTCCTCCCAACAGGCCTGGCCCCCATCCACCCCAATTGGGGCCGGGTCATCCAGACCCCACCCATGCACGAATTTGTGCACTGGGCCTCTAGTTATAATATAATAATTGCATTTTACCATTTACAACCATAAGAGCTGATTCAAAAATAATCTCAATATGTTCCCTATTTATAATAAACTTAGTAAGTTTAATATACTTCCCCATATACTATGCTACATATCATAACCACCAAAAAATCAGGATTCAACACTGCCATTTTGAAGTTAAAAAAATAAGTGTCAGTCTTCTGCTGTCAAATAAGTTGAAATTGAAGTAAATAAGATCATTACATAGTTATGCTGATTTTTTGATTTGCATGCTTTTCCTTAGTTTAAAATATAACCTTAAGACCTAATCATGCTTATATTATTATTAGTGGCCTGGTGAACAAAATTCGTGCACGGGGGGTGGAGGGGTATTTTTCAGCCCGGCCTTCACCCTCTCCAATCTGGGACCCCTTGAAGGATGTCCTACTGCCAGTTTACAGGGATCGGGCCTAAACCGGCAGTCAGACATCGCTCTCACAATCTGGAACTGCTGGCTCCATCCGCTCACCTGCCTGCCTGCCTGCCTGATTGCCCCTAACCACTCTGCCTGCCGGCCTGCTTGCCCCAAAATGCCCCCCCCCCCCCAGCCTGATCACCCCCAACTGCCCCCTGTGCCAGCCTTCTCACCCCCAACTGCCTCCCCCTGCTGGCCTGCTCACTCCAAACTGCCCCCACCCCCGTTCTCCTGATCACCTCCAACTGACCCCCAATGATGGCCTGCTCACCCCCAACTGGACCCCTGCTGGTCTGCTTACCCCCAATGGCCCCTGCTGTCCCATCCAGGCCTGATCATCCCCTGGCGACCCAAGGTCCCAGACCCTCCTTTTTTCCTTTTCCTTTTTCTTTTTTTTTTTCAGCGCCTTCTTGAGTGGAGGCCAGCGCTGGCTGAAAGCAAGTATCTAGGATTTATTTATCTTCTATAATTGAAACTTTGTAGCCTTGAGTGGAGGCTAGGGCAGGCTAAGGCGGGCAGGAAGCTTGGTTTCCTCCATTTCCAGGGCAACGCAAGCCTCCTGCTTTCTCCAGCTCCATGGCCGGCCACCATCTTTGTTGGGTTAATTTGCATGCTCGCTCCTGATTGGCTGGTGGGCATGGCTTGTGGGTGTAGCAGAGTGATGGTTAATTTGCATGTTTCTCTTTTATTAGTGTAGATGTGCCTACCACATAGCCTTATTATATTTTTGGTATTTAATTTTTTTCCCCTCTAAGTAATTATTAGAATTAAATGTAAATATTTGTTGGTGCCCCTGTTTTGTAGCATCAAACTGGAAGTACATCTCTGAGCGAGTGAGGAAACCCTACTGAGAGCATGGGGCAAGGTACCTGTCTCCTACTGCAGGAGCACAGGTGTCAATTCTCAGTTCATATCTAAGTTGACTTAGCATATTCATTTCACACACTGTATCACTCCACTCCTTCTACAACCATTTCATTCCTCGCACTGGGGTAACATTCTTCCTTGTCTTTGCTGCTGTGACACTGACAGCTGCTTCTCACTCTCCTTTGCTTATGCCTCTTCATTTTATGGGCCTCAAATCTCTCATATGTCTCAGGACTCAGACTTCAAACATTTTCTCTGCTCTTTCTGCACTCACTTCCCAAGTTATCTCTTGCCGCCCAATGCCTATAAATGTCACCGGAACTTTTGATGGCTCTGTTATAGTCACTTTATTCCCAGTTCTGCTTCAGTGTCTGGCACATCATAAGTCTTTATTAAATACTTGTAGAGTGAAAGTAGAGATGAATGAGACTGAAAATATTGGATACTTTTATTCAAGAAGCTGTTGAGACTGTTAGTGGCAGAACCAGTGCCAGTCATTTGCCCTCTAATCTTGTCATGAGTCCACATTAGGAAGTCATTCTTTTCATTCTAAATTTATTTTTAAAATACATTCTTTTTCTCTTCAGTATGGCACTTGTCAAATGATTGATGCTCTTAAGCCTGAATATCAGTCATGAAACATTCCTTTTGTAGTCCATATAGCATTTGGAAGTATTAAATCTTTTTTTTTTAATTTGGGAATAGACTGAATGACTTGCAATGTCATTCGATAATTGGCAATTTTGAGTTTATATGAAATGAAGTAAATATAGAGACAAATAGGCGACAAACAATATAATATTCCTTGTATACATTTGTAAACACAAAGTAAAGCTTTAATCTTTATTTTAGGCTAAGACATAAGTAGTATCAAGTTAGTAACTGACATAGAGTTGAGACACATATTAAAATCTCTCTAAGGCTCAATTTCCTCACTGATAAGACAGGGAGGAAAAAGCAATAGTAGCTTTCACAATGAGTTGTGATAATTAAATATACGGTTGCAAAATAGTATAGAATGATATCTGATATGTTAAAGCTCTTAAAATATATACCATTATGACTTCTTTTATAACGCCATCAGTTAACTTGCCATTAAGTTAAAATAAATCTATCAAGTACATTTATGACATCAAAATACATTAATGCTGAAATATATACAGACTTATAACTAAATCACAGAATAGCTAGACCAGTTCTAAGGTATATGTTTCCTGATGCTGTTTCAGTTTTCATTCCTTTATTAGCAAGTATGTTGTATTTATTTATTTTACTTTTTTTCTTGAATCATAAAATCACTATTTGCCTTCAGAATGCAGTATTTCTGGATTGATTCCTATTTCATAGAACTGTCTGTGTAAGGAAAGAATAATAATATACATTAAGTATAATTATTTCATCTTCTATCCAAATCGGTCAGATTTTAGACTACCTCCTGTGGCTATTACTACAACATGTTCCTGCAAATGTCAAAACATACAGTTTCCTTATTCATAAATCCATTTTCAGTTTTAACACTAAAAATGTTTGTGTATATTCAGAAGAATATTTGTCTTTGACCTTCTATTCACTTCCCTGCCATTTTTCAAGTTTATCCTGATTGATCTAATTAATTCTCTGTGAACCTTTTTTATGCCTGTAGCATTTTCTGTGTTTGTCATAACTGTTTTTAAGTTAAATTAAAATGGAGGCTAAGTACATCAAATACCAAAAATCCTGAGACAATATAGGATGACCTTTAGAGAATTACTTGTGTTAGAAAATACACTTTGTTTGTTAATGCATATTTACTTAGAAAAGCTTTTGTTCATACTCAAGAGTTGCTTGAATAGAATTTATACAGTAACAAGTCACCTTCAAAAAAATATGCCAGATGGTGAAGGAACTGAGAGATAGGAGCACCAGTTAGGTTAATGAAAAATGCATTAATGATGCTAACACATTTGTCTGAATTCTGAGGGCAGGTAAGAAGAAAGGTTAAGTTTGAAAGCATATTTTTTCTTTAGTATCCACTGAGCCAAGTATTGTGTCTCCTCCAATGTCAAGAAAGAAAGTAGACTAGTGTTTCTTATATATGTAATTTCATAAACTCCATCTTAGATTGTAAACCATTTATTGTTTGCCTTGAAAAATTATATATAATAAGATAAAATATATAAAGAGACAGAAATAGTGAACATAGCTATAAAGTAACCAGAGGCCCAGTGCACGAATTTGTGCATGAGAGGAGTCCTGAGAGGGGCAGGGCCTGGATGCGACCAGCCTTCAGGGCGGGCAGTGGGACGCCCTTGCCAGCCAGGGACCCAGATCCATCCCACTGACATTTGTGCCAGTTGTCTGGAGCCACCTGCAGCAGCTTTTATATTGTTTCTTCTTGTGGAGCATTTAGGGAGGGGAAGCAGCTGCTGTACATGAGGCTGACTTCCAGGAGGCCAGCAGCACTGTTGGGATTGTGCCGGCGGTGCTGGTCTGTCAGTGCCTGGCCTGTTCTCTGGAGATTAGATTTGCAGGACTACTGAGGGAGTGAGTAGCTGCCAGCTGGCCAGTGGGCCAGCGGGCTGGTGGGCTGCCAGGATGGTCTCAGTTGAGCAGTGCTCCCACTGTGGGAGTGCACTGACCACCAGGGGACAGATCCTGCATTGAGCATCTGCCCCCTGGTGGTCATTGCACATCATAGCAACCAGTCATTCTGGTCTTTCTGGTCATTCTGGTCATCAGGTTGCTTAGGCTTATATATATATAGATGTGTTTAGATATTATCTTTATTTTTTAATATCAGGATTTTACTCTAGTTGCTGAAAATTTTACTTGGTCTGTACTACAGGAAACATAATAACTTGTTTAGTTAAAATATGTTTTCTATCTACTTAATTCAGTTGCTATGATACGTCTCCACAAGTAAGGAGCCATATATTAGTAGACATTTTAATTAAAATGAGAGTGGAAATTAGAAACTTAGCAAAATTGCAAACAGCTTGCATCAGCCACTCTCTTCAAAGCAAGAATTAAAAAAAAAATCAACTCATCAAGCTATGTCAACAACTTTTATTCTTCTTATTTATTCTACAAAGCATTTAAAAATCCCTGAGATTTCTAAGGTATTGACCATAATGTTTGCAATGTCTACATTTTAATGAAATATTTTTCCCTTTCACCCAAGTGCTCCCAAAACAAACTTATCATATTTTAAGTCCAAAATACATCTTATTTTAATGACTGAAAATTATTTGACTTTTTAAAATATTTAGTCAATAACTCCAGGCACAATGACATATGCAAACACATTTATATATTCAAAGCTCTCAATAATTTTCCCACCTAATTTTGTGTGAAAATTCAGTTTTGAATTTTTTTATATTAAAAATAGGTTTAGCCCTGCCTGGTTGGCTCAGTGGAAAGGGCATTGGCCTTTAAACTGAAGGGTCCCTGGTTCAATTCTGGACAAGACCATGTACATCAGTTGTAGGCTTGATCCCAGGTCCTGGTCCAGGAGCATGTGGGAGGCAACCAATCGATGTGCCTCTCTCACATTGATGTTTCTCTCTGTGTATCTCTGCCCCTCCCTTCCACCCTCTCTAAAAATCAATTGGAAAATATCCTTGGGTGAAGATTAACAAAACAAAACAAAAAAATAGTTTTAGTGTGTTATGCCATGAAATTCATTTTCATGTCACCAATATATAACTAGAATTGAATGATTAAATAGTATTTCCTAGGCATTAAACAACTCTTTTATAACCTTCTCCACTAGTATTGATACAGTCACTGAACCAAGTATTCAATTTACTAACTTCCCATGCGGAGTGATAGTCCTAACTTCTAGAAACCATAGTCTTCTACCAAATGGGGAAATTTAGCCAGCCTGCTAAAATAAGCAATCCCTATTATATCATAGGTATCAACAGGAAATAAAAATGACATGTCCTAACTCAAGATTTTTAATTTAATAAAAATCTGTTGAATTGGAGTAGCATGGGAGAGAGGAAGAAAGAGAGAATTAGAAAATGTAAGGAAAAACCTTGAAGAAGTGAAAAGCAGAACAGAGATGGCTCAAGGTAGGTTTATTTTTCTCTCTGTTTTCACTTATAAATTGTTAAGATCCTCTAAGTTATGTAATTAATATATCCCTCTTTTTCTTACAAAGTGAAGAAGCACGATTTTATTTAATCATAATTAGTTTAAAGAAAAATTGCAAAATGAGCTTTTCCATATAAGACAATGTTATCTGGATAATTAAAGCTTGTATTATTAATTTTTAAGTAAGCAAAGAAAGCAATGACATGAGCTATTGGGACCTATATTTTAATATATTGGTGCTTTCACAGATACAGTTTGTACTTCTACTTCTCGAATACCCAGGGAGGTGGAAATGTCATGTTTATATGGGGAATGGGAGACAATTACTTTAATAAATTGATAAATACGATAAATGAAGAATTAGAGAATCTCATTTTCAAGCTCCTAATGTTTTCTGGAAGAGAGAAGCCTAAGGTAAAATGCAATGTTAGTTTTTCACCTCATTTCACTGATGCAGTGGTAATTCACAAAATTGCTTCTATGAATTGTGAAAGTACAAGCAGGTGTATGAATTGAGGGCATTCAAGCATTCAGATTTTGCTTCAAGCTGCATTTTTTTCTTCATGTCAGAAAACCTTTGAGACATAAGTGGTTAAATGAAGAATAACCAGAAGGAAGATAAGATTGAATAAGCATAATTGAAGTACAGAGTGATGTCTCAACACTTTCTGTTAATGAATATTTATGTTCTTTACTGCTTGTGCAAACATATTTCTGTGTGTATTTGGAGAGCTCTAGTACATCAAATAAATTTTAAAAGCTTTAGTACATCAAATAAATTATAAGAGATTTAATTTCAATACCTAACTTCTATTCTAAATATATCTTTGTTTAAATTATTTTTAAAATTTTACATATTATAACATTTTACTTTAGACCTAGACAGTTTTATAATGTTAGTTAAAATTTTTGTTCCTCTATAATGTTGAGTAACTCACCAATTTAATGAGAAATATTAAATATTAATACATTGTTTTTCTAAAGTTACAAGTTTACAGTTATTCCTCAGATAGGCATGAACTATTAATAAATTTATTTTTAAAAGAAAGGAAAAAAGGAAACAAAAAATTAAGACAGCATTATTTGAATTTAAATTCCATTCTGCGAGTATAAAGTGAAGTAATGGTTTTCATATTTTGTTAATCCTATCTAATAATAGAGTAATATGCAAATCAGGCATCACTCTGCGACAAAATGGCGGCCCCCATACCCACAAGATGGCGGCGCCCAGTCCCCTCAGCCCCGCTGCTGGAGTGTCTGGCCTGTCCCACCAGCAAACAAAGAGAGCAGGGCATGGTTGCTTCCTTAGTGCTGCGGCAGCGGGAAGCCGCCAGGCCCTGCACACACGGAGCCGGCAGAGGAGCAGGGCCTGTCGCCGCGGCGATCGGGAAGCCGCCAGGCCCTGCGCACACGGAGCCAGCGGAGGAGCAGGGCATGGCATCTTCTCGATGGTCGCCGAGGCGATCAGGTAGACTCCAGTGCCAGCAGAGCAGGGCATGTCGGCTTCCTGATCTCGGCAGCCAGGAAGCCGCCAGGCCCTGCAAAGCCAGGCATGGTGGCTTCCTTAGTGGGGCAGTGGCAGGGAAGTCCCCAGACATGGCAGACAGAGCCCAGACAGCAGGGCTTGGGGGCTTCCTTAGTGGGCAGTGGCGGTGGGAACACCCCCAGGCCCTGCAGACAGAGCCTGGACAACAGGGCATGGGGGCTTCCTTAGTGTGTCCGTGTCAGCGAAGCCCCTAGGCCTGGCAGACAGAGCACACTGCAGGGCATTGGGGTTTCCTTCACATGGCGGCAGCAGGCAGAGAGCGACAGCAGGGCATGGGGGCTTCATCTCCATGGCTGCAGGGAAACCTCCAGGCCCGCAGAGAGCAGAGAACCATGGGGAGTGGGCCTAAGCCATCAGTAGGATATCCTCCGAGAGCTCCTGGATTGTAGAGGGTGCAGGTTGGGCTGAGGGACCCCCGTGCATGAATTTCGTGCACCGGGCCTCTAGTGTATATAATAATCCTCAAAATTTCCTACAAAAACCCCACACATTTTCTGCTTTCCTTCTCTGTTCACTTTTTGCATTATTACTAATATTCTTACTTTATAATTTTTTTATTCCTGCAAACTTAGTCACGCAAATATAGTTATTTACAAATATATGTAACATTAACATACTTTGAATTTCATTGTATATTGAAAGCATTCTCTGTGTGCATTAGTATACTTATTAGACATTTATTTTTAACTAGTGGCCTGGTGCACAAAATTCGTGCACATTAAAAGGGAATTAATTAGAAGAACTATTTTAATATTGCTATTTGCCCTTTCTCTATAATAGAAGTGTCAGAGATGAAAGAAAATTAGTAAAATGTATATAAAATCTCCCTCCTGTCAGAGTCTGGGGCATGCCGCAGGACCTAGAGTCAAGTCCCCGCCCACCACCTACACGCACTTCAAACGCAGAAGACCCAGACCCTGCCAGCCCCACCCTTGTCAAGCCCCTCTGGGCAGGGGGTGCAGCCTCAGGTCCTCCGGCTTGGTGCCGGGAAGGTGGATGTGGCCTGAGGTCTCCTGTCAAGCCCTGCTGGGCGGGGGATGCAGCCTGAGGTCCCCCGGCCCAGTGCCAGGGCAGGGGGCAGAGCCTGAGGTCTCTCTGCCTGGTGCCAGGGTGGGGTGTGCAGCCTGAAGTCTCCCAGCCTGGCACCAGGGCAGGAGGTGTGGTCTGAGGTCCCCTGTCAAGACCTGCTGGGCAGAGGGTGCAGCCTGAGGTCCCCCATCAAGCTCTGCTGGGTGAGGGGTGCAGCCTGAGGTCCCCTGTCAAGCCCAGTCCCCCACACACAGCGTCACATCAGCACTGAATGGGAATGCACACAGGCAGTGTCACATCCCTAGCCCGGGATGCAGGCAGGCAGCATGACATTAGCGCTGGGGGCGGAAGTTCCCGCCCCCATCCCCGCCCATAGTCTGGTCATGACTGGGAAACCATAACAGACAAATTAGCTTATTACCTCTTTATATGTATAGATGTTTTATAATTAGATTTTCTAGTTATTTACCTGCTTACTTTTTTTTCCTAAAGTTCTTGATTAATCTGTGTGGGTTACTTTTTCTAATTCATTTTTTGAATTTTTAATTTTGTTTCTGCTATAATACAGTCATACCCCTTTCCCTAAGTAAATTTGAATGCTTATTTATTTTATTTATAAATGAAATGATTCATTTTTATTTTTAGTGAAATAATTTTAATATTGACTCTATAAATGTGAACATATTTGTGCCCATTTTCTGATATTTCATATGCCACAGGAAAAAAATTAACTTGGTTGTATTTTAGCTTTTTCTTGGAAATTTCAAGCAGATTCTAAGGAACTGGAACAGACAAGTAAATTTCTAAGAACAAAGTGTGAGATTATATTCTGCTATATATTAAGACTTCTTATAAAGAGGAAGTGTTTTTATACAAAGAAAAAATATATATATAACCCAAAAAAATCAACATATAAAAACAAAACAAAATTTTTAAAATGATGAATAGTTTTAGAAGGCATTAACCTTTTTATAAATCCTA
This sequence comes from Ia io, assembly GCA_025583905.1. Classification (NCBI taxonomy): domain Eukaryota; kingdom Metazoa; phylum Chordata; class Mammalia; order Chiroptera; family Vespertilionidae; genus Ia; species Ia io. The sequence continues at coordinate 36,509,238 of JAJQQW010000003.1, forward strand.
ACATATACAATTAATAAAATTCAAAGAAATACAAGATAAGCTTAAAATATAATAATCAGCCCTAGCTGGTTTGGCTCGGTGGATAGAACATTGGCCTGTGGACTGAAAGTTCCCCCTGTTCAATTCCAGTCAGGGGCAAATCCCCGGGTTACGGGCTCAATCCCCACTATGGAGCATGCCGGAGGCAGCCAATCAATGATTCTCTCTCATCATTGACCTTTCTATCTCTCTTTCCCTTCCCCTTTGTCTCTGAAATCAATAAAAATATATCTCAAAAATTAATAATAATAATAATCAAGCTAAATAAAAATATATAGTAAATGAAATAAAAGTAAGCAAGTGATATTCTAGAACCGAAAAATAAATTAGCACAGTTTAAAAATTAATGGGTAGGTTTAATAGAAAATTAGACAGTTGATATAAATATTAGTAAGATGAATCAAAAGAAAATACTTAGCAAGAACTTTATAGAGATAAAAGAAAGGACATATAAGTGTTGTAGTAAAAAGTTCTAAAATAATGTCTGACCAGAGCCCTATAATATAAGGTCAGATTGAATCAATAGCATTAACCTGAAATATTATGACTGAGAATGTACGAAAATCGTTAAAAGAATTGGTAATATCAATCTCATAATTAATATTCAACTATATATGAAAAGCAAATTCAGCAATAAATTAGCAAATAGTATAATACAACCAATTTTGAGCATATGTTTATTGAATATCCTATATAATAAAGAGCTAATATGTTAATTAGACTGAACAGCAGAATGACCTTCCGGATGACCATCTGGACGACTTTCTGGATGAAGCCGGGGCTGCGAGGTCCAAGACAGCCTGGGCTGTGCGGGCCGAGCCCCTTGCACGAATTTTGTGCATTGGGCCTCTAGTTTGCAAATAAATCCATATAATAACATCAATAAATAATATATGAAATTAAATTATCTTGATGCAGAAAATAGTGTGTAATTCAACATCTATTCATTGCAAAAAATATAATTAAAATCAGGGATTGCTGATTAAGTGTACCAAAGCAAAACAAAACAAAATGTACCATTGTACAGCAAACATACTAAATAGGAACATTTTCAAAACTTCCACCTGAAGACAAGATAGAAGACAGGAAGTTAATCAACATTTTCTTCTGTTTTATCCTGGTGATTCTATCCAGTACAATAAAATAAGCAAAACAAATATATTCATTTCTCTATCTGTCTATCTATCAATATATAAACATTTACTTCTATGTAATCATGGAGATACTATCTAGCTAATAAAATAAATATAACATGCAAATATATCTCTATCTATATATCTATCTACCTTTTAAAGTTTTAATAAGTAGAAATAAAATCACTATTAATTGCAGGACACATAACTTAGGCACATAAAAAATCCAAAAGTGTCTACAGATAAATGATTAAAAAAACACACAAGTGAAGCTAGCAAGGCAGTTGGATACAAAGTCAGTGCATATAAATTTACATATAAATGTATGAAAAGACAAAATGAAATTTAAACAAAATGTACAAAATTAAATGTGTAAAAATTAAATCTGAAGTTTTAAAAATATATTCAGCATTACACACATAATTATTGAGCATAAATTAAGGAAGTCTCTTTAAACAAATGAATTTGCCATGTACACTGATTGGAGAAATTTGCTTTCTAACTTCCCCCCAAGTTAACCTCATAATTTATACAAATCTCAAATGTAATTTCTTGATGGAAAATAAACTGGTAATTTAAAAAGCTATGTGGCCAGGCCAGTGTAGCTCAGTGGTTGAGCACTGACCCATGAACCAGGAGGTAATGGCACATGCCCAGATTGTAGGCTCCATTCCAGGTCAGGGGCATGCAGGCGGCAGCCAATTGATGCTTCTCTCTCATCATTAATATTTCTATCTCTCCCTCTCCCTTCCTCTCTGGAATCAATATAACATAATAAATAAATAAATAAATAAATAAATAAATAAATAAATAAATAAATGTCGAAAAATTCAAAGCACCAAGAATAGCTACTGGAATTTTAAAGAAAGGCAAGTTGAGAGAAAAATACCCAACCAGCTATCTTATCTAATAAAAGAGTAATATGTAAATTGACTTTACCTCCACTACACCCACCAGCCACACCCACCAGCCAATCAGGAGAAAGTATGCAAATTAACCCAACCAAGATGGCTGCGGCCATGGAGCGAGCAGGAGGCTTGGGTTTCCCTGGCAATGGAGGAAGCCAAGTTTCCCGCACACCCTGGCTGGCCCAGGACTGCACTCAAGGCTACAAAGTTTCAATTATAGACGATAAATAAATCCCAAAAGGATGGCAGCAGCCATGGAGCTGGAGAGAGCAGGAGGCTTGAGTTGCCCCCGGTGATGGAGGAAGCCAAGCTCCTGCAGCCCTGGCCTTCGTTCAAGGCTACAAAGTTTAAATTATAGAAGATAAATAAATCCCAACAAAAATGGCTGTGGCCACAGAGCGAGCAGGAGGCTTGCCTCCACTCAAGGCTACAAAGTTTCAATTGTAGAAGGTAAATAAATCCCAGATACCAAGGACTCCGCTTGGGTCGCCAGAGGGCGTGGCCGGCCTGCAAACCACCACAGGCCCCTTGCCCAGGCCACCCACGCCCCAAGGAAACCCCCACCCTGATCCGGGACACCCATGAGGGCAAACCAGTCAGCCCCCACCCATGCACCAGGCCTCTATCCTATCTAATAAAAGAGTAATATGCAGGTTGACCATCACTCCAATACACAATATGGCTGCCCCCATATGGTCAAAGATCCTGCCCCCATGTGGACACAAGATGGCCACCACAAGATGGCCAGAAGGGGAGGGAATTTGGGAAGGACCAGGTCTGCAAGGGAGGGCAGTTGTGGACGATCAGGCCAGCAGGGGAGGGCAGGTGGGAGGGACCAGGCCTGCAAGGGAGGGCAGTTGGGGACGACCGGGCCTGCAGGGAAGGGCAGTTGGGGAGGACCCAGGCCTGCAGGGAAGAGCAGCTGGTGGGACCAGGTTGGCAGGGGAGGGCAGTTAGGGGTGACCAGGCCTTCATGGGAGGGCAGTTAGGGGTGACCAGGCCTGCAGGGGAGGGCAGTTAGGGGCAATCAGCCTGGCAGGGGAGCTGTTAGGTATCAATCAGGCTGGCAGGTGTGTGGTTAGGGGGTGATCAGGCTGGCAGGCAGAAGTGGTTAGGGACAATCAGGAAAGCAGGCAGTAGAGCAGTTGGGAGCCAGCAGTCCTGGATTGTGAGAGGGATGTCCGACTGCCCGTTTAGGCCCAATCTAGGTAGGATCGGGCCTAAACGGGCAGTTGGACATCCCTCGAGGGGTCCCAGATTGGAGAGGGTGCAGGCTGGGCTGAGGGACACACACCCCCATGCACGAATTTTGTGCAACGGGCCTCTAGTCCTATATAATAAAAGCGTAATATGAAAATTGACTTAACAAAGGAATGACTGGTTGCTATGATGTGCACTGACCACCAGGGGGAAGACACTCAATGCAAAAGTGAGGGGTCCCCAATTGCGAGAGGGCTCAGGCCAGGCTGAGGGACCCCCCACAAATTGCATGAATCTCATGCACCGGGCCTCCATCTAGAATAATTAGGTATTATAATGTGCACAAAGGGTAGACAAACAGGCTGAGGAATACAAGCTGCCAAGGCCTATATACACACTTTATTTGACAAAGTGGGCAATCTAGTGAGAAAGGAAAGACTTCCAAGCATATGGTATAGTGTCTATACTTTAAAAAAAATTAAAAATGGAGAAGAAATATAAAATAAACAAATCCATCTCACACTGTGCAAACAAAAAACAAAACACCAATGCTAGGTAGATAGTAGAATAAAACATAAAAATTAAAATAGTAAGGTTTTGAGAAAACAATAAGAAAATGTGTTTATGGTTTTAGGGTAGTAAAAGATACTTTAACCTAAAAAAATAAAAACTACTAAAAATTAATTAATTGGATTGCACTCAATGTAAAAATCTTACCTTATAACAGACAAATATGCAAATTGACCGCACATGTGCTATGCCCAAGCCACGCCCACCAACCAAGCCACGCCCACCAACCATGCCCACCTGGAAACCGTTGCAGGGATGTTGGGGTGTGGCGGAGCCCAAGGCTGGGAAAGCCGCCCAAGGCTTTCCTGGCCTTGGGCACCAGCGGGGAGCCTGCATGGATCGCAGGAAACCACTGGGGGTCGGCTCCTGCGATCCCTAGCAGGGACCCTGGGTGCGGCCGAGCCCAAGGCCAGGAAAGCCGCCCGAGGCTTTCCTGGCCTTGGGCACCAGCGGGGAGCCTGCATGGATCGCAGGAAACCACTGGGGGTCGGCTCCTGCGATCCCTAGCAGGGACGCTGGGTGCGGCCGAGCCCAAGGCCACCGCCCAGGGCCAAGCCCCGACCCTGAAAGAAGGCAGAAGGCGGTGGCCACAGCCAAGGCCTGGGTCCCCGGTGCTGGAAGAAAACTGGTGCAGGCATCCAGGTGAATGAAGTTCTATTGCACGAATCTTCGTGCAAATGGGCTACTAGTCTCTATTAAGAAAAAGATCTCATTAGGAGTATAAAAGGCAAACCACATTGAAGAAACTGTTTTCAATATTTACTTCTAACAAAGAGCTCATATCCATTATCTAAATTAACTACTAAATATTGAAAATAAGAGAGAACCCAATAGTAAAACATGCATGAATTAAAATTCATGTAGAAAATGTAAAAATTGTCAGCATTAAAAAAGACCTTAAACTCATTAGATAGCAAGTAAATGCAAATTAAAACAATGAGATACCAACTGTGGTTTCAGTGGTTTCACAGATGGATACTTATTTCATGAACTCATCAAGTCATATATATTAAATAGGTACACCCTTTTATATGTATATTAAACATTCTTTTTAAATTGCCATGCTCCAAGGTAAGACATTGATATGGGAATTTTGGACTGGAAACTCACAGTGTTTCCCTGGGCAGGATGGTCTCCTGGGCTCTTGTCCAGTGGAGTCGAAGAATGAAACCTCGGACGAAAGGTGGTATAGCAAATGTGGAAATTTATTGAAAAAAAAGCACAGACTCCCCCGTGGGGAGGGTGAAAGAGTCCCACTGGGTCTCTTTTCCCTACAGTTTATAAAGGCTGCAGATCTTTGTGCCTTGATATCCCGTCTGATTGCTCACTATTCCCCTTTGATTTGGTCACTATAGCAACTTCTGAGCTCAAAGATAGAGAACCTCATATGGGACACCTGAGGCTCTCCTCACTCATTGTTCTCCTATTCCCTCTGGGCTTTCTTCCTCCTTCCTTTTATTCTGTAAACTAGAGGCCTGGTGCACGAAATTCATGCACGGAGGGGGGGGCGTGTCCCTCAGCCCAGCCTGCACCCTCTCCAATCTAGGACCCCTCGAGGGATGTCCGACTGCCCGTTTAGGCCCGATCCCGGATCGGGCCTAAACGGGCAGTTGGACTTCCCTCTCCCAATCCAGGACTGCTGGCTCCCAACTGATCACCTGTCTGCCTTCCTGATTGCCCCTAACTGCTTCTGCCTGCCAGCCTGATCACCCCCTAACCACTCCGCTGCCAGCCTGGTTGATGCCTAACTGCTCCCCAGCCAGCCTGTTTGCCCCCAACTTCCCTCCTCTGCTGGCCTGGTCACCCCTAACTGCCCTCCCCTGCAGGGTTGATCGCCTCCAACTGCCCTCCCTTGCAGGCCTGGTGCCTCCCAACTGCCCTCCCTTGCTGTCCATCTTGTGGTGACCATCTTGTGTCCACATGGGGGCAGGATCTTTGATCACATCGGGGCAGCTATATTGTGTGTTGCAGTGATGGTCAATCTGCATATTACTCTTTTATCAGATAGGATAGAGGCCTGGTGCATGGGTGGGGGCTGACTGGTTTGCCCTAAAGGGTGGGGGTTCCCTTGGGGCATGGGGCGGCCTGAGCAAGGGGCCTATGGTGGTTTGCAGGCCAGCAACGACCCCTGGCGACCCAAGAGGAGGCCCTGGTATCTGGAATTTATTTACCTTCTACAATTGAAACTTTGTAGCCTGTAGCAAACCAAGCCTGCTGCTCGCTCCACAGCCAGCAGCGATTTCTGTTGGAGTTAATTCACTTTCTATAATTGAAACTTTGCAGCCTTGAGTGGAGGCTTAGGCCAGCAACAGCAGGCGCGGAAAGCTTGGCTTCTTTTGTTACCACGGAAGCCCTCCCACTCTCAGTGGCTGTAGCCAACTTGGTTGGGTTATTTGCATATTTGCTGCTGATTGGCTGGTGGGCATGGCTTAGGCATAGTGAAGGTATGGTCAATTTGCATATTACTCTATTATTAGGTAGGATGTTACCTTTTGCTATTTCCAGCTCCCTTGTCTTATGGAAATGTAACCTTTGCAACTCTGTAGCCCTGTGTTTTTTCCATGGACCCCTTAATTTTTAAAATTTTCTAAACCTGCCTATTTTACCCCCCCAAATTCTGATTTTACCCACAAAAATTCCTTTCAACATTATTTTGTAGCTATAACAAATAATCAACAGATTTTGATTTATTAATTGATTGGTGACTAGCCTCAGTTTAATCAATGGGTGCTTTAAACCAATACCATATCTAAAAGTCAACTTCTCAGCGATAGCTCCATACTTTTGAAAGTGAACCAATCAGTGAAAGCCTCACTACAGGAAATAAACTGCCAACCAATTAAAAGTCTCATTTCAAAAACCATATCTCCACAACTGTCATTAACCAATACTCTATCTGAAAGACCACCAGTCCTGAAATGTCTTGTTTCTCTCAATCCTGTATTTTATCAGGTCCCTGCTTCGCACAGAGAGACAGTTGTCTACAAACAAGTATAACTCTTTCCTCTTTAAGTACATGACATTCATGCTTCCTTTCCTACAGTGCCCCATTCTCTTATACCTTCCATGACACAGTTGATAGTTTATGAAGTATACTTCAGGTTTCTGCACTTTTTGGTATGTATACTTTTATAAAAGTTTGTAAGACAAAGATCACCCCCTTAAACTTCTGGGAACTTGCCAGGAATACTTGAAAAACTCACTGTAGGAAACACTTAGCTCAGTTCAAAAATACCAGAATCAGTTTCATTGAACTCATAATTTGGGTGGATATACCTAACATCATATGTAGACATTGAATATCCTAAATAAATCTTTGAAGAATTATTTATTATTACTTTGTATTGGTATTATATTTGTATTATGTTGATATAAATTAAAAATACATAAAAATGGTTGGAAAATTCAAATTCTAGGCTTGCAAACACAAATTTCAGAAAGCATCTTCTTATATCAGGTTCACTCTCCAAGGCAGAGACTGTTCAGGCAGTGTTCACAACCCTGAACAGAATTCCCTTCCAATTCCATTTTATTGCTTTGATTTAGCCCATAGACCTAAATGCCTTGGAAAGTCATGACAAATAATGTGTCACATTCTGAATACACTAGGTTCCAGTTACCTGAAGAACTTCTGACAGAAATACCACTAAGAATTTGGATACATCTCTTCTAATTTGGAAAAGATTTAACAGCTGAAAATAGGGATGTGAGGGTTTATTTATCAGCATTTAGATAATAGCTTAATCCAGTGTATTGGTTCAGAACTCCCAGAAGAGAATTTAAAAAATTACATTCAGAAAGAATAAAACCTACTGGAATACCTATATAAATAATGTAAATTAAATAAAATATTTTTCTTAGTTTAAGAAATAAAATGTGATTCATAAGAAAGATGTGTAAATATGCTGTTGTTGAAATTTTATCTCATTCAGTAGGACTTTTCTAGTTAAACCCATAATATAAAGAATAACAGAAAAAAATGCAATTCTACATAAACCAGCCTAACTTTACCTGGAAAAGCTAATGAAGTGAATAATGGGGTTGAATGATCTCACCTGAATACAAACAAATGAAAACATAAAATAAATAATGTTAAATAATTCTAACTTGAATTTCAGTTCCACCACTTATTAATTGTGCATATATTGGTTAACAAGATTTATTGTTTGTTTTACAAATTCTGACACTCTTCTTTTAACTGCAGAATGAGGTAGTAAGGCCTGCCTATCTTATATATTACTAGAGGCCCGATGCATGAAATTCGTGCAAGAGCCTTGGCCCCAGCCCTGCCTGCTGCTGCTGCAGCCAGGGACTTCTGCTGCCTCTGCCGTGGCCCTTGCCCACTGCGACTTTGCCCAGAAGGAAGGACGCCTGGTCTAATTAGCATATTACACTTTTACTATTATAGATTCTCAAGAGTAAATGAAATACTTAATAAATTTTAGTTCCATTTGCTTCAAACTTACTACAAGTTAAATTTATTTATTCATCAAGGAGAGAATACACACTTGAAAATAGATGGGCATTTATATTCTACCCCAATTCTTCCATATTGAGGTTGACAGACTTTTTCTGTATAAGATAATATTTTTTGCCTTGTGTACCATATAAGAGAGTCACAAATAATTTCTGCCATGTTACACAATAGTAGTCATAGGAAATACATAAAAGAATATGTAAGACTGTGTTGCAATAAACCTTAAAAAAATAAAGGCTGAAAGCAATATTTAGTTCCCAATGATTGTGTGATTATCCTTGGTGTAGGTGATAATATTTAATACTAGAGGCCCGGTGCATGAAAATTCATGCTCTGGAGGGTGAGGTCCCTCAGCCCTGCCTGCCCCCTGTCACAGTCTGGGAGCCCTCAGGGGTGGGAGGCGACCCAGCGATCAGGGGAAGGCGAAGTCCCCATCACACCTCTGCTGCTGCCAGTGCCGGCAGTGCAAGCCTCAGCTGGCCCTCGTTACCTGAGCCTCAGGCAGCCCTGGGCGGCTGGGGGCTGAGGGGACTGGGGGACTCCGGAGACAGGCACCCGGAGCGGCCAGGCCTGCCTGGGGGTGGACCTGACCTTGCTGCCTGGCTGCCACCCCAGCAGGGCTGAGGGCACTGGGTGCTGCCATCTTGTGGCTGTGGTTGCCACCATCTTTGAGGGTGTGGCAATCAATTAGCATATTCCCTCCTTATTGGCCATGGGCACCGCCATATTTGTGATGGCGTGAGGGTCAATTAGCATATTCCCTGTTTATTAGATAAGATTAGACACAACCTACATGATAAATATAAGAAAAACAATCAACATCACATGCACACTATTTAAAGAAATACTGAAAGTTTAACAGTAAAAACTAATAAGGGAAAAATTACCCAATATTTTAATTGGCAAGATAAGTGTGAATCAATATGTATATACATAGCCTTAATATTAATTTATTAGAAAAATGTGTGGCTAGAAAAGCCTTCTCTGTTTTCCTATTTCTTTTTTTATATGTGTCAATGAGTTCTTTATTTCTTCTGAACACATGGATCCAAACCTATCTGCTATCCCTTTAAAATTTTTATTTATTTTTTATTACAGTTGGAAGGGTGAATAAAAATGTTTTTCTAATATCTCCCTCCACTTAATTATCATGCTTGTTATTGTGTCTGTACTTGTTGTGGTAATGGTTTTTTATTTGTAGTTGAACAATAATATTCAAAATTTATTTAGTAAATTGGAATCTTTGAATTTACCACAGTAGCTGCATAGTTTGGGAATTTTACTATACATTCTTATGTACTATCTTAAGTAAAGTTCAATCTAATTTGATAAAAGATACTTATTGAACTATAAATTAAACCAAACAAAAATTTACTTTTGCAAGGTAAGCTTTTTTTGCTTGTCTAAAGCCCTAAGTGTAAATATTCCCTAATACAGAAAATCTTTTCTCTCCTCTTTTCACAGTATATTTTTTGTCTTCTGTGACATTTTTTACCATGCCTTAATTCTTATGAGTCTCAACTTTGAAATTTAAGTTTGACATCCTCCCAGAGCTGTCCAGTTACATATATTCAACTTTCCATGAGTAATTTTATGTCTCTCCTTTATATCAAACTGATTGTATGAAATATTAAAAAATCCAAACTAAAAAATAAATTCTTGTCATTTTTTTTACAGCAAATAAGATTCCTCTTCCCTATTCCTGCATTGCCACTCCCGAAGTTGTATTGACGTGAAACCATCACATCATTGTGGTATATACAGTATTGCTTGACTAATAGAACCCCAAGTATTTTGCAGGCATTTTCAATCAGCTGTAGCTGTGTATCAGAGATCTATTCATAAGGCATATACATAGAGAACATTTTAAAACAGAGAATTCTATTTTGCTTTCTTCTTTCTTCCTGTAAGATAGATATGATAAATTGAGGGCAGAAAATATTCACTGACAATGAAGTAAAAGGACGTATGAATAGCAAAAACATCAGCTCTAACATAATTAAATCTCTAAAGACTAGGCCAATGCTGGCAGCCATCTATCTCTAGACTTATGTGAAAAATTTTAAAAAAGGAAAAAATCCCATGTCACTTTAAGCCACTGTATGCAGGTTTTCCATTATGTACAGTGAAAGTATTATAACTGATTTAATCTTCTTTGATTTTTCAAGACTTAAATTTGTGTCCCTGTTATATTGTTGGTTTCCAAATTCTGTTTATTCTTTTCCCAGAAAAATTTGTCTATTACTACTCCCAAACATTGAATTTTGATTCACTTATTTAAATGAACCTTTAAGTTATCCTGAGCAAATACATATAGAAGAAAAAACATTCCAATCTTCTATTATTAGAGTTTACGGGCAGTCGGACATCCCTCGAGGGGTCCCAGATTGGAGAGGGTACAGGCTGGGCTGAGGGACAACCCCCCTCCATGCACGAATTTCATGCACCGGGCCTCTAGTAATATTATAAAGATATCTATTCTTCCCCAAGTTAAAATATAAGTTTAATGTATGCCAATAAAAATACAGCTAAACTTCAAAAAAGGAAGTTGTTGTTTTGTTTTATGGAAAAGCAGGTCATGTAGTTACATCATATGGAAAATCAGGATTCATATCACAGTGACTCACTTTCTAAACAGACCTCAGATCTCCCACAGAATCTCCCACTCCTACCACTGGCATCAGAGACAGGTGCAGTTCTTCACTTCTATTTGCACATCAGATGTGCATGACTCAGCAGAGACTTATTTCAGTCCTAGGACCACTCATTAAAAACTGAAGTTTACTTAAGGTTGGCTCAGCTGCTTTATGTGACACAGAGAGCTAACATTTACATCCCTGCAGTATAGAAAATCTTGCTGGTCAGACCAGATATGTCCAGTAAAAAGGTGATTGTTCTATTTGTCATAGCAAATGTAATTTATGAACAAACTTGACTTTTGCTTTCCTCCCCCTCCACAATGACCCATGTGAGTTCTCATACACAGAGGTTTAAGAAACTCCCAATCCAACCAATCAATGACCATTTTTTCTTTTAAAATATGTTCACTTCACTTTAGATTCTATTCCAAATAACTTAGTAATGTATCTTCCATGGCTAAACTAAATTTTGAATAATGTCTTTCTGAATATTGCCCTACCAGCAGTCGCTTCCATATACTTGCTATCATACTAACATAATATTGAACTTCTCTTTATATTTTGCTTCATGAACATTGCATTACATTTTCTTCTTAATATCTAGAAATATCAGATTATTTTAAATAGAATTAATTTAGATTTTATCACTTCCAAGCCTTCATAATTCTCTGCAACAAGCTCAAACACCTCAACTGGACATTTGTGGTCATGCACAATAAATCACAGCTGTTGTACCCATTTTGTCTCTCCAAGTCCTAACACAAACCCTCTTTCAGGACAGGTCTCGTAGTCCCTTTTTACTTCTCATTATCAACCTTTACTCAAATGTTTTCCCCAACCATAATATTTTCCTCTCTTTTTGTTTTTATTTTTTTGTTAATCCTCATTGATTTTTTAGAGGGAGTGGAAGGGAGGGAGAAAGACAGAGAGAGAAACATTGCTGTGAGAGAGACACAATGACTGGTTGCCTCCTGCATGTGCCCTGACCAGGGCCAGGGATGCATCCGGCAACCAAGGTACATGCCCTTAACTGGAATTGAACCCAGGACCCTCCAGTCCATGGTCTGAACAATGCTCTATCCCCTGAGCCAAACTGGCTAGGGTTTCTTCTCTCTCTTTTAAAAAATCTATATTTATTTATCTCATAATGGAAAAACTCCTTGTCCAAATATGATTACCTTGATTTTTATTCTTTGTCTTGAAATAGTACTGAGTACAAGTTTTTGGACTGGAACCCATGAAATATGTCTTGGCATGTCAGTATGTCCTACTTGAGTTAGCAAATATCTTTTTGACATTTCCTATATATTTTTTCCTAAATAGTTCCTGAAGACAAATCATGTATTTGCTTTGGATAACATTTTTGCCAATTATCGCAGAACAATGCATATGTGTAAAATGTTAAATGAGTAGCTTTCTGTAAAAATTTATGAACAGGTATAATGTTGGCCAAATTTAATATGTGGGCTTACAGTGACTATCTTACTCTGTGTGCTAGCTTATACTAAATACCATTCAGAAAAAAAAAAAATTTATTCCCTCCCCCTCCACCCCCCAGTTTTTGTTTATCTCTTCCTTCAGATTATAAACTGTTTAAAATGGAGGACCCTTGTTTTCTACACTATTTGTATCACAGACACTAGCAAAGCAAAATATAGACATGAGTTCCTCATAAATATTTTATGATCTGTCTTTGATAACTTTCTTCCATATTATGTTCCCTGAGGAGTGAGAATCAGCTTCCTAATCCCACAGTTCCTACCTGAGAGAAAGGAGAGCTCATGCTGATTTTGATAACTGCCAGATCAAAAAGTTAATATGCCTTTCTCACTGCTGGAGACATTGTCTGTGACCAAAGGTGTCCCCATTTCCTATTGGTGTGCACACAGAATTCTCATTAAAACTGTGGAGGTTTTGCATGCACTTCAACAAAGATATACCCCTTTGTGAAGAAAGATGAACATTCCTAAAATAAACTCCTTTTACATCCAAATTGCAACTTGCAGGAGGTCTAACTCCTGAGCTGTGCACAAATAAAAACAAGGAAGACTGTCCTGTGGATAATGAGTATATGCAGAATTCTTTCGTGAAAAATCACCGACACTGGTTAGGCAAGATGCAGCTGTGCATGCATAATGATAGTCTCAAAGGCTGTGCTGTTTGGAGCATGGTTTTTTGCTGTGCATAAAAGAAATTAATGTAGAGATGAAAAGTTACTATGGCACTGGCTTAACAAACAATAAAATAAACTTAATGTAATTACATTGTGAATTCAACAATGCAACATAGTCACTGGATTTGGGGAAAATGATTCTTAGAAGATATAAAATACTTTAGTGATAATTTAAGAACACCTCAGGAAATACCTTTTTAGAAATTCGGTTATGCTTATAAAGTGATATACAAACAATTAATCACATCTAAAATGAGTAGGCTCTAAAAATCACCACTTTGCTCAGTAAGATCACACTCCAATGTGGATTTGCCAAATTGGGGTACCAAAATCTGACTTGCATGAAAGAAAAGGAGAAAAGAAGCTGACTCCTTGCCTTACATCCTGCTCTTACTCTCCTCCTTATTATCTTTCCAACTTGTTCTCTCCTTTTTGTCTCTACACTCTGATCTCCCTTTATATTTGACTTCCTCCATTCCCTCTCATCCTTTTTCACACCAATAACTCCTTTTTTTCTACATCCTTACTTGTGATATTTCAAGATTTAAAATTTTTACTTAGAGATAAAAATAATATAAAAGATGAATGCCAACTTCCTTGACCTCACCACACTATCTTACACCATCTTCAAGGGTTATTGGTATGTAAATAAGAAATAGGTAACTAAGCACCAGAATTTTGCATAATTGACCATTGTGTGTTATGTAATCAAATGAGAAGGCTAAAAGGCTAATTCCAATGTAACCCTGATATTTGGGTGGGTGGGGGCTAGCAATCTGAATCTGTGCCAGTAACCTAATGTACATTCTTGATAACCTATAATGAAGTCACTGCCCCTTTCTCCACAATCTGGTCTTGCAAGACCTGTTACCTAAATGCTCACATTTTACAGAGGCCATAAACCCCCCAGAGGGGGTTATCAGCGCTGGCGCCAGGCCAGGCCCTTAGATATGGTCTCAAGACCCCAACCCAACACAAGGGGCTTTTTGCAAAGCCCACGAAAGGTCCAGAAGTCCCAACCATATTTGGGGGACAAAGAAACCAAAGGGGATAAGAGAAGATCTTCCATCGTATTGGTTTGCTCAGACTTTGGAGGCAACTCCTCTGAGATCATGTACCGCAATTTCTCTAGGCATCGCTTGGGTTTCTTCCATCTTCTACAATACAGTTAGGGCTGGGAGAGAAACTGGAAAAAACAACAATAACAACATTCTGATGATAAAACAGCAGAGACTCAAACAAGTCTGAGTGCAAACCTTAAATCTGAGATTTCCAGTACTAATTTATAATTTATATTATAAATAGCTGTTCAACTTAGACCTTAACACAGTCTGTGGTCTATTTCTTTCCTACTCTGTTATCCTTCATTATTAATATATTTTTTAAAAGTTTAGTTCTGTAAATAAAAACTATAACTATTGAAATAATAATTTTTAGGGGTGAAATAGACAGGTTTAGGGAATTTTTAAAATTATGGGAGTCCATGAAAAAAACACGGGGCTACAGAGTTGCAAAAGGTTACATTTCCATAAGACAGGGATATTGGAAGAGGCAGCAGTTACATTTCCATAAAATAAGGAAACTGGGATTAGCAAAAGGTCTATGTTTACAAAATAAAGAAGGAGGAAGAAAGCCCAGAGAGAATAGGAAAACAATGAAGAAGGAAGGCCTCACACATCCCAAGTGAGGTTTGATCTTTGAACTCAGGAGTTGCTATAGTAACAAAAATTAGAAGGGGATAGTGACCAATCAGAGGGAATATCAAGGCACAAAAACTGCAGCCCTTATAAACCATGAAAAAAGGAACTCGGTAGGACTCTTCTCCCCTCCCCACGTGGGAGTCTGAGCTGTGGGACTCTGTCCCCCTCCCCATGTGGAAGTCTGTGCTGTGAGATTCTTTTCCCATCCCAATGTGGAGACTGTATTTGTTCTTCAATAAATTTCCATCTTCCTTCCTTGGTTTCATTCTTTGACTCTGACTGACAAAGAGCCTGGGGAAGCCATCCTGCCCAGGGGAACACTGTACGTTCCAGCCCAAAATTCCCATATCACTATGAGCCCATGGAATGTATATCTACTATATAATAAAGAGCCAGGGTTGTAACGACTGTTTGACCGAAGACTCAACCAGATCGGAAGTCAGTGCTGGGTTGCCATGGCCGGTGCCGGTGCCCTGACCCAGCACTGACTACCTAGGGGGCTGCGGATCAGGCCCAGAGAGAGGCCTGCAGAGAGAGAGGCCACCTCCATTTCTCTCCAGGCCTTCACCAGGGCTGCTGATCAGCCCCGCCTTTCTGATCAGGCCCCGTTGATAGGCCCAGAGACACTTACTGGCATAGAAAATGACCAATCAGAACCAAATCTGGGTGAAGTGCCAGGAGCCAATGGTTGCCTAGGAGGTGGAGCTTTTGATGCTGACTGGAATAGAAACTGACCAATCAGAACCAAATTGGCTGGCAAAGGAGGGCAGCTGGGGGCGAGATCAAGCCAGCATGGGAGAGCAGTTAGGGGTGATCAGCCAGACAGAGGCAGTTAGGGGTGATCAGGTAGGCAGGCAGAGAGGTTAGGGGTGATCAGGCAGGCAGGCAGAAGGGTTTGGGCAATCAGGCAGGCAAGGCAGGTGAGTGGTTAGGAGCCAGCAGTCCCAGATTGTGTGAATGGTGTTCGACCGCCAGTTTAGGGATCCCTATACCATGTATCCTCCTAGGTTCGTGGGTGTAGGCTGGGCTGAAAGAACCCGCCCTTCCTCTAGTAGTAAGAAATAGTTTACCCATGGACTTTTGTAACTCTGAAAATAGGTAATTCCAGTATGTAACATTATTTGATTAATTTGTGCCAAAAAAATTAAAATTCTATTATAATTATTTGAGTATTTATGACTCATTACCATGAGCCAGGGAGGTTGATTTCGGGAGACTGGGATGTTTTAATCTTGTCCCTAGAACAAAGAAACCTTCCAGAACTTTCTATGTTCTCAAACTTAGCTGCATATTTGAATCACTTGAAGAGCCTTTAAAAAATACATGTTTTGGCCCCACTTCAAAACTGTAGAGAATGGGATCTGGACATCAGCATATTTTAAAAGCTTCCTACATAATTCTGAAAAACAAACAAACAAAAAACATCCTTCTAAATATATGACCATATGATACAAACAATTAGGTTTAAACTATGGTTATAAGCTCAGAGTGGTCAGAGCCACACATCATCTTTCAATAGGTAGGCTGAGAGTCATAATCATTCAATTTCCAAATGAAAACATTTGAACTCTAAATTGATATGAAATGTCAACTACAAAAGCACAACATATTGTTAATCCCAGCCCCTATCACCATTATTTGAATATGAATAAATGTCCTCAGTTTCCTCCCTGTAAGTTTTCGAGCCCATATAATGTACCAGCTTTATTGTGTGTGTGAGTGTGTATGTGAGAAAGCTTCTCTCCACCACCACTTTAGGTTTAATGATTCTATCTTCTGTCAGTCAAGGCCCGTGCTGGTACTGAATCATCATCCTTGCTACATGAAAAAGATGAGCATCAAGGAAAGTGAATTTTGAAATAATGCTTTTGAGTCTGTTCCCTCCATGGTTATCAGCATTGTCTTCTGGAGCTGGTACACTTATCATTAACTAGTGGCCCTGGTGCACAGATTCATGCACATTGAAAGGAAATTAATTAGAATTCCTGGGGTGGCACTGCAGTTTGAAGGGTGTCTGTGGAGTAGCAGGGCGTTGGGGTGGGAGAGAAAAAGAAAGAAAACTCATGCTGGAATCTTCCAACTCGAAGCACTGGCTCCAGTGCAGGGACTAATGCAGGCGGTCCCAGGTGGTGGCTAGCGGGGCAGGACTGGGCGGCACCACAGGCATCTGTGAAGTGAGCAGTGGTTCCTCTGACAGTTGGGGTCCCTCAGCCTGGCCTGCGGGGATCAGGCCAAAACTGGCTCTCTGACATCCCCCAAGGGGTCCTGAAGTGCGAGAGGGCACTCTGCAAAGTTGCTGTTGTACAGGGTGTGGAACGCAAATGCAAATGTCCAGTAAACTAGATTCAGGGCCCACAGTGCCCCAGGAACAACATAACCCACAGCAGAAGGTGGAATTGTGGAATAGCGCAGCCCTGCAAGGAATCAAGCCCCCTCTTTTTTGTTCCAGGGTGTGTCACCGGAGAACTGCTGGTGCCAAGTCACCGAAGCTCGGCAGCTCCTGCATTGAGCGTCTGCCCCCTGGTGGTCAGTGCATGTCATAGGTACCAGTCGGATGGTGACTTAACCTTTTATATATATTTATATATTTATATATATATATATATATATATATATATATATATATATATATATATATATATATAGATTACTAAACAAGAATGTTACTATTCCCACCACCTGCATGCTACCACCACTCAAAAGCATTATGAGTGCAATTGAATAAACAACTACTTCTTTAATTAAAAAAAAATCAATTACAGTGTACTTTCAATATTATTTTGTATTAGTTTCAGGTACAGCATAGTAGTTAAATAATCATATACTTTGTAAAGTGTTTCCCTGAAATTTCCAGTACCCACCTGCTACCATACATATTTATTACAATATTATTGACTATATTTCCTAGCTATACTTTACACCCCTATGACTATTTGGTAACTATCAATCTAAAAGTAAATCCCTCTACCTTTTCAATCTTGTTCCCAACTTCCTCTTCTCTGGGAACTATCAATCTGTTCTCTGCATCTATGAGTCTGTTTCTGTTTGTTGTTGTTGTTGTTGTTTGTTTGTTTATTGTTCTTTAGAGTCCACATATAAGTGAAGTCATATGGTATTTGATTTTCTCTGACTGACATTTCATTTAGCATAATAACCTCAAGGTACATCCATGCTATCACAAATGATAAGATTTTACTATTTTTTATAGCCAAGTATTATTCCATTGTATATATGTACCACCATTTTTTTTAAAATCTACTACTCTATTGATGGACACTTGAGTTGCTTCCATATCTTGGCTATTATAAATACTCCTGTAATAGACATAGGGGTGCACATATTCTTTCAAATAACTGTTTTTGGTTTCTTCAAATATATACCCAGAAGTGGAATTGCTGGGTCATAAGGCAGTTCCATATTTTACTTTTTGAGGTAACTCCATGCTGTTTTTCATAGAGGCTGCACCAATCTGTATTCCAACCAACAGTGAACAAGTGTTCCATTTTCTCCACATCCTTGCCAACTCTTGTTGTTTGTTGATTTATTGATGAGAACCATACTGACAGGTATGAGGTGATATTTCATTGGGATTTTAATTTACATTTCTCTGATGATCAGTAACTTTGAGCATCTTCTTATATATCTACTAGAGGCATGGTGCATGAATTTGTGCATGGTGGGGTCCGGGGTCAATCAGGGCCAGGCTGGCTAGGGGGAGGGGCCATGGGCAGTTGGCCAGCTGGCCTTGCCCATGATCATGGCAGGGCTGATCATGGGTGGGGCTGGCCAGTGGGAGGGGCAATGGTGATTGGCCTGCCAGCCTTGGCCCCTGGTCGAACTCCTGGTTGAGGGAACAATTTGCATATTAGCCTTTTATTATATGTAGGAAGTGGTTATAGGGTTAAGCCTCGGACTGACCTGCTGGCAAAGTCACAAACAAGTCCCAAGCTTGGAAGGGCAGTCCTCTAAGCATAATTAAGTTTTATCCTGTAACTGATCCCTAGATCTTTCCTGGGTAGCTAGTGGGCTGTGGGAGGGGCAGCAAGTGCTGCCAAAGCAAGTGAAACTTACAAGAACATTGTCAATTGCCTTGTTTGTCCCTGATTATAAATAAAGCCTCAGCTTTGCAGTCTGGATTGGTTCTGTGGCCTCAGCTAGGAACAGAAAGATCCACCCAGGCTCCCCCAGCTTCATGAATCTATTTCTGTGTCTTGTTTTCTTTATTTCTAATATTTCTCAATCCCTGGCCGCCTCCATTTAGAACCGGTTCGTTCATCTCTCTTTCTGCGCGGGATGCAGAAAAGGGAGATCCCCGCCATATCTGCCCCCCCCCCCCCCCCCCGCATTCAGGCCCCTGCAATTATATAGGATTGGGCATCTGTATGTCCTCTTTGCAGAAGTGTCTATTCAGGTCCTCTGCTCATTTTTCCCAATTGGATTGTTTGTTTTTTTAGTGTTGAGTTATATGAGTTCTTTTAAATCTTAGCTATCAACCATTCATTGGATGTATCATTTGCAAATATCTTCTCCCATTTGGTAGGTTGTCTTTTGATTGTTGGATGGTTATCTTTGCTGTACAAAAACTTTCTAGTTTGATGTAGTCCCATTTGTTTATATTTTCTTTTGTTTTCCATGCCTGAGGAGATAAATCAGAAAGAAAAATATTGCTAAGAGAAATGTCTGAGATTTTACTGCCTGTATTTTCTTCTTGAGTTTTACATTTAAGTCTTTAATCAATTTTTATTTTTGTATATGGTGTAAAATGGTGGTCTCGTTTCATTATTTTGCAAGTATCCGTCCAGTTTTACCAACACAATTTATTGAATAGACTGACTTTACTCCACTGCATCTTCTTGCCTCCTTTGTCAAATATTAGTTTACCATATATAGGTATGGACTTATTTTAGGGTTCTCTACTTTGTTTCATTGATCTTTAAGTCTTTACGTCTGTTTTTATGCCAGTACTGCACTGTTTTCATTACTATGGCCTTGTAGTATAATTTGACATCACGTGGTGTGACTCTCCAATTTTGTTCTTCTTTCTCAAGATTGCTGCAGCTATCTGGGGCCTTTTTTTGTTCCATATAAAATTTTGTAATGTTTGTTAATAGATATGTAAAATATGCCATTGGTATTTTGATAGGAATTTCATTTAATCTTTAGATTGTTTTAGTTAGTATGGACATTTTAATGATGCTAATTATTTCTATCCATAAACATAGTACTTTCTTCCATTTATTTGTATCTTCTTCAATTGGTTTGTTCAATGTCTTGTAATTTTCTGAGTACATGTCTTTTACCTCCTTGGTTAAATTTACTTTTAGGTGGTTTTTTTTAATGCACTTGTAAATAGGATTTTTTTTCTTAGTTTTACTTTCTGATAGTGCATTATTGGTGTATAACAATGGAATCAATTTCTGAATATTCATTTGTATCCTGCTACTTTAATGAATTCATTTATCAGTTCTAATCAGCTATCTCTTTCATAAGCTTTGCTTATGTGTCTCAATCACCACATAAATATTTAATTAAACTTTAACAGGTGTCAGGTTCTTGACTAGATATTTTCCAGTAACTGTTTCTGTATTTGACAGTATTCATAGTGCAGTTCCTGTCAACTGTTAATATAAAAAAAAAATAACATGACAACATTACTGCCCTTCCTGGTCTTCATTCCACCCAAGGAGAGAGAATTCCTTATTTAAATATTGTGACATATTCTATTATTTTGCTATAAAAGCAATACTGCCTTGTTCTTGGAATCTTCTCACAGCTTTTTGATTTGAAAATATTTTTGACTGTTCTTTTTAATAGTATACTTTACCTATACTCTAGGGAGTTTAAGGAGAGGAATGTGTGCTTGAGTGTGAAGTGCGAACGGGAGTTTTATTTTGAGTGGCATTCACCATGCTCTGTTAAATAACATTTTTTTCTTAAGATTAAGACACTACTCGTAGAAAAAAATCCTCACCATCTCTTCCCCTTTATCAGCTACTGTTTTCCAGAAAATTCCTCACTCTCTCATGCAAACATACTCCTAGAGACCTTTTGTGGACATCGGAGAATTATATATGGGATCATGATGTCACACAATATAATTTATATAATTTTCATTTGCAATTTATTATTCTATGTATACTGTGTATAATTCAAAATTTTACTACTGTTTATTAGTTTCTAATTTTATAGATTTATTTTTAAATAAAACTATTAAAATTATTATATAGCACATTCCATATCACATATATCTTAGTAAATATGGATTCGTTTTTAGGGAATGGACCTTGATTTTTTTTTTTTTTTATAGAATATGTTTTGGTGTTTTGTTTTTTATTGATTTTAGAAAAAGAGGAAGGGAGAGGGAAGGAGAGATAAACATAAATGAGAGAGAAACATGATTGATCAGCTGCCTCCTGCATGCCCCCCACTAGGGATCAAGCCCATAACATGTGCATATTCCCTGACTGGTGCATGGATGATGCTCAACCAACTAAGCCACACAGGTTAGTACTGGAGCTTGATTTTTTTTACTGAAGTATATGCTGTTTGTAAATCAATTGCAGAAATTACTCATAAAGTGCTCTTGTTTCTCTGTTTAGAAATGTAACAAATATGAATCAATAAAATAAACAAATTTTATCAGTACATTTTATTCACTGCACTAGAATGGAAATTTGCAGTCTTTGATATAGTCTATGTCAGTGTTATCAAACTTGGTGGTACCCTATATATACAATCTCTACATTTCTACTATTAGGACCTATATAAACAGAAAACATTACAAAGAAAGTAAAGTGTTTTATTTTGAAATCCAATAAATAGAATGTATGTACAGCAAAAGGCAGTGGGAGATCACCGCCCTCTCCGTTGATATAGCCCTTTTCATTTTCTCCTGGGGTCTTGCTGATTGTGGAATTGTATCAGATATTTTTAACAGCATGAAATAATCAACAAACCTGAACTAGAGACAGAACAAGATCAGTGGACAGTAAAATATTCCGATGGATTAAAAAATCTGTAATGAAATTTAGGATTATAAAAGCCTCTCTTTTCTTATGGTTCTATTAAAATATACATATTTATAAAAGTTATTTTTAGAAGTATTATAATCTGGTTATAACTCAAAAAAAATCTTATCCTGCACAAACTTTCCTTGATGTGATTTATGACATGTAAGTTTCTTAAATTTAAAACGATATAAAAATATATTTTTGGGAATAGCATAGATTTATAGTAAGACTTTTATTTTCCCATAGATTCAAGTATCTCAAAAATATGATTGATGAATAATACAAAATATAATAAACCATATACTTTCTTCAATTCACTTTGAATTTTCTTTCTTGAAAACACTTTGTTTTTATTCACATATCTCATATTATGTCTCAGCACTTGGTCATATAGGCACTTTCTAAGGGAATGTTCTTTGTGGTGATAAATAAAGACCTGTTTTACCTCCTGGGCATCTACAGATTATTCTTGTGAATTTTTAGTTTTCAATGAGAAATTTTTAAATCTATATTTTCATTATAATAATAGCATATTATTAAAGCTGTGAATAAACTAAATAGATGATTTTAAAACTATTACATGATTTTAGTGCTGGTTAGTACCAAATGATGCTTTTCACCATTAAGAAGTAATAATAAGAAGTAGCATTGCCCTGGAGTACACGTAAAAATGTTCGTGAGTCAAATATTACCATTGATTATGTGAGATTAAATAATATTCTTGGCAGGTAAAATAGATGTTCATAACAACAGTTCTGAATGTAAATGAATCACCTCTTTCTGTGTCTACAAACTTTTTCAGGATGACTGTGCTGCTTAAGCACTTCTAAAAAATGAACTGGCCTGTGGGTCACACAGATTAATAGAATGTGGCAAAAATGATATTGTGTGTGTTTGAAAGCCTATGTGGATAGAAACTAAGACATCACATGTGAAGACAGCACCAGTCATTCGAGTTGTAGATGAGGCCACATTGAACAATCCTACCTGATTGTACAGCTGATATACACAATTTTGAGGAAATGGTGTTTTTACGTCATTGAAGTGGTTTGGTATAAAAGATAACTCATGTAGTAGTGTTCTGTTTTAAATATTAATGTATTTCCCATCATTGCATGAAAATCCTATATATATATTTTAGAATTCACTAATCCAACATTACCTGAAAATGTTTACAAAGCAACCATAACAGAAAAAATAGTTTTTTCTATGATAAAAAATAATAGATCTTTTAGCATCTTACTATGACTGATCACCCACCAATATTTTACTCTCACATATTTCTTTGGAGCCAGGGGTTAAGAGAACACTTTGACCTTGAGCTCTGCATACTAAACTAATATTAGTTATTTCATGACTTAGGGAGGAAAACAAAATTTTCTATGGTTCTTTGCATTTCTAGAGATAGGTATTTGAAGAGGTTTTTTTGTTCATCTTAAGAATGTTATTTAGAAGTAAAGATTCTTCTCCCACTTTTATATTGGCTTTTCACTATATAGCAATTTTTGCTTATCTATACTAATAATAGAGGACTATGCAAATTATCTAGAACTCTGTCACAGTAATGACTGAACAGCAGGCTGCTTGGGGTGACCAGGCTGGCAGGGGTGGGTTAGTGAGGGATGACCAAATAACTGAACAGCAGCCTGCATGGGGCAACCAGGCCGGCAGGGGGACAGTGGGGGGTGACCAGGCCAATCTGGGGGGGGGCAGTTAGGGGCAATCAGGCCAGCAGACAGAGGCAGTTAGGGGTGATCATGCTGGCAGGGGGGCAGTTAGGGGCAATCAGGCAGGCAGGCAGGTGAGTAGTTAGGAGCCAGTGGTCCTGGATTGTGAGAGGGGTCTTGGATTGGAGAGGGATAAGGCTGGGCTGAGGAAACTTCCTCTACCCCCCATGCATGAATTTCATGCACTGGGCCTCTAGTTTGACTTATAAGGTCAAAAATTTTCAATGAAATATTTTAGAGTAATGAAAGTAGATTGTTAAAAAATATAATAATTTAACAATTTGAATTATTTTTCAATAGTGGTTTAAAATGGTAGATGTCATTATATTATGACATAAATAAAATTACCCCTTTTTCTATGTTCAGGACAAAATATTGATGAACCTGGAGAGATAATTGGTAGGGAGAAGGTAATCTAAATCAACCTCATTTGTGAGTGGTAATCTGGATGATATAAATCAGAAACTAATAAGGAATGTATTCCTTCAAGGAAAGAGTTTAGTTATAAACTATTTGGGTCCTTGAAAATTAGTGTTTATTTCATCGTTATTTATATTGTTTTTTAAAAACTGCATTATGAGATATCTCTTTTGCTTGACTCTATTCTATATTAAGAACAATTGTGTTTTTACATATCCCAGATTAGTTATACAAAGTTACAAATAATAAATATCAGTGAATAAGAAAGTTATCATAATTGGGAAGAAATACTTTCATAATAGTTCATAACTTAAGTCCAGTTAAATTATATGTAAAACTTCTTTTAGTTCCAAGTTTATTCTGTAAAGAAATTATTGAAGGATATAGACATGATCTCTTAGACAATAACAATGTATATGTAAAATTAAAATGATTATGTAGAAATATAAACAATGAATAAAAATATAAAAATTTCAAATATTAAGTTCATTTTTTATCTTGAAACTACATGAATATATGCTAAATGATACACAATAAAATGATAGAATTCTTTCCTGTCATTGAGCTGAATTATCTCATATTATATAAAGAGTATTACTACCTTCAGTTACTATAATAAATATAGGCATTCTATATATGACATAAAGTTAAAACATCCTATATAATAATCGAGAGACATGCTAATTAGCCTGAATGCTTTAGCAGTCACAACCAGTCAGGCGTGTAATAGTCACAACCGGTCAGGCGGGACAGGCGGAAGTGACCACCAGTGGAGATGTGAGCAGGTATGCCATGCTGCCTGGCCCAGAGGCCGCCTGGCCTGGAAGTGGCCCCCAGCAGAAGTGGCCACCGGCGGAGGCCCGCCGCACTGGAGACTTTGGTTAAATTCAATAGTTAAAATCATTATGCTCTGTGAGATCTGACACTCAAGACCCTCAATCATACAAATTAATAGGAAACAATTGCATAATGCTTTGACCTAATTGTACACACTTTAGTATTATTTAAAAGTTATTCTACATCCTTCAAGTAAATTCAGCAGCTGACTGAGGAGAGCCGGTGCTGAAGAGCGTGCGGCCCTGGCTCTGCTATCTTGAGTTTGTGGTTACCAAGGAAACAGCCAGAAGGGACGATAAACCCTCTGCAAAAGGCTCAGTCGGCACCTATCTAAGCATAGGCAAGCGGAGGCATGGTTTAAATCGAGCCTTTCCAGCAGTGAATGACCCCAACCCTCCCTGGATCAGGCAGGTTCCTGTGGAGTGCAATCTCCACGCAATACAACGGGGGTACCAGTTTCATCCCTGGCAATCTCATGCACGTTAGCTCGGGGCAGTGGAGAAGGAGGGGAAAAGGCATCATGTGGGGCAGCTCTGGCGAGCAAGCAGAAGGAAACCATGTCTGGCAAACACTCCCCTGCCACCCCCTTCAATGTGTAAGAAGAATCAAATAAACCAATACAAACACCCCTCCCCCACCCCAGAGAGATCCAGGACTGAGGGGCTTCCTGCCCAGGCATTGTGTACCTGCTTCCCACCCCCTTCATCCAAATGGACAGATTAGGGGGTTAAGGGGAGGAGAAGGAGCCTCGCAGGAAGGGGATTCCCTGGAACCGTACCCCTAACCTCCCTCTGGACCTGACCTTTTGGAGCGCAGGGCCTGACCCCGCCTCAGCAGATTTGCATATCCCAGACCCTCGGGTACTTCCAGGCACTGTGCATTTCTGTGTCTTCCCTGTCTCCCAGGTACTGACCCTCACTGTCTCCTACCCCAGAAGCACTCTGTACTCCCCAACTTTCGGTCTTTAAAGCCTAAATGCATGGTGGGCTTAGTTGCTTCTCCATGGATTTTATTTGATAAGAACCCAGAGAAGGGTTCCTGGATTGGAGAGGGTGCAGGCCAGGCTGAGGGAACCCCCCTCCCACTGGCATGAATTTCATGCACCAGGCCTGTAGTTTATTTATAACTACCTTAATAAATACCATCTTTCTGACTTATCTTTTTAATGTAATGTACTGTCATTGGACAATAGAACTGACTATCGCTTTCCTGAATTTCCAAGGTACATAAATGATGAAATTATTATCTTACCCAGAAACTTTTATTCTTCTTTAGGTCAATGATAAAAGCAAAATAAAGCCAAAGCTTCTAAAACTTTAATAGTTAACCATTTATAAGAAATGGCACTTTTTAAATTAGCAAGACACCAAAAAATGTGAGTGTAAGAAATGTCAGAATGAAATATAGCAAAGGCGACTTCATACTGAGAATCTTTATCAGAGTGCATAAGTCTTTTCACATGTTGCCCTTATCCTGGTGTGAGGATCATAGGGGAAATAATGGCTAAAGGGTGCATCCAACTGAGTTTCTATTTTATCTTTATATTTATAAGAAAGAAGATAAAGGGCAGTACTCAATCTAGCAAGATCAGAGTTTAAGGTTTCGGTTGGATGTTAGATTTTCACTCTGGTAATACAGGTTGCATTTCCTAAAGAACTAATGAAATGTGAAGAATAACACCTTAAACCTTCTCTAATCAAAAATTATTTTCAACAGAATATGAAGGCATCACAATTAACTAGTCATTTAAATTTTTCTCTTTTGATTTACTTTCAAGTTATTAGAATGTAAATGTTTAGCAAATGGAAGAAAATAAGGAATATTTCAATCTAATAGAGAATAAAATTTAATGTAATTAAAACATAATCCTGCCTAATAATAGACAAATACGCAAATTGACCGTACCTTCGCTATGCCCGCGATTGGCCAGGAGGCACAGTGGGGAGGGACTCGGGGTGGCCGATTGGGCCGGCGGCTCGAGCTCAGCGTCTGCGCCATGGCTGTGCTGCAGCACAGAATGGGCCTCTGGGGCAGCGAGCTCATGTCCCACCGCGGACCATCAAAAGCGGGGGAGCTGGGTGCCTGTCCGCTCAGGCACCAGCGGACAGGCACCCAGCTCCCCCACGATCGAAAGCAAAAGCATGGGAGCTGGGTGCCTGTCCGCTCAGGCACCAGGCCTTTCAGAAGCCTCCGGTGGACATGCACGCAGCTCCCCTGTGATCGAAAGCGAAAGCGTGTAGGGGACCCTACACGTGCATGATTCAATCATGCACTGGACCTCTAGTTGAATAATAAAAGCAGAGACACAGGTTTTGAAAACACTTTTAGTAGACTCATTGGATTCACTGGATTCAATAACAGTATAACAAGAGTCCACTGTTTGTAGCTGCTTTTTCATATGAATGACCTGTTCCAGCTCATATTTTAGACATTCCTAAAATCTCTCTCACAAGCAGCAGGTGGACTCAGTATGCCCCACACCTCTCATTAAGTGGCCCCAGTCCTGACATTAGGAGCAGCTTGCCAAGGTTCACAATTTGGGCTCTCCTGGGCAGCTCTAAGCCCAACACAAGTAGTAGCCACTTGTAGATCTTTCTACAGCTTATGTCAGGTGACCCTCGACAGGGTACCCAATGGATAGCTGGAGATCACGTCAGATTATACGTCTACCACATCCATGACGGACACACTAAAGGGGCGAACTCGGTAAGTACCGAAGCCCCAAGGGAGTACATCCTGCTAAATAGGGGTGTCTCCTGCACAGCAGCTCCTCCGCTGTACTCACAGCTGGCCCTAGCAGCCAATTGGCCTGGGGGTCAATCCCTCCATGATGCCAACAGCAATCAAGGCTCAACTACAATAGGACAGTGCACACAGCCCACACAGAGTGCCCGGCTCAGGTGACTGGGTATCTGAGCCATTGGGCCTTATAGGACACCTACTACACATGGCCACTCTACCAATTCCAGGAGACATAGTAGCTCTACCTAATACTTAGAAACAAATATAAGGAAGCAGCCAAAATGCAGAGACAAAGAAACATGTCACAAACGAAAGAACATTAGAAATCTCTAGAAAAAGAACTCAATAAAAAGGAAACAAGAAAACTACTAGATGCAGAGTTCAAAACAATGGTTATAAGGATGCTCAAGGAACTTAATGAGAGCTTCAGGGAATTTAGTGAGGATGTCAAGGAAGTTAGTGAGAATTTCAAAGAAATTAATGAGAACATCAAAGACATGGAAAAGAAATTAAGCATATACTAACTGAAATGAAGAATAATATACAGGGATTCAACAGTAGAGTATGCCAAGAATCAAATCAGTGATTTGGAATATGAGGAAGCAAAAAACACCCAAGCAGAAGAGCAAAAAGAAAATAGAATCCAAAAATATGAAGGTAGTATAAGAAGCCTCTGTAACAACTTCAGTCATACCAACATTCACATCATGGGGGTTCTGGAAGGAGAAGAGAGGAAGCAAGAAATTGAAAACCTATTTGAAGAAATAATGACAGAAAAACTTCCCCTACCTGGTGATAGAAATAGACTGACAAGTCCAGGAAGCACAGAGAACCCCGAACAAGAGGAATCCAAAGAGGACCACACCAAGACACATAATAACTAAAATGGCAAGAGCAAAAGACAAAAAGAGAATCTTAAAAGCAGCAAGAGAAAAACAGTTAGTTACCTACAAGGGAGTGCCCATACAGCTGTCCACTGATTTCTCAACAGAAACTATGCAGGCCAGAAGGGAGTGGCCAGCCATATTCAAAGTGATGAATAGCAAGAACCTACAACCAAGATTACTCTACCCAGCAAAGCTATCATTTAGATAAAGAGCTTCACAGACAAGAAAAGCTAAAGGAGTTCATCACCACCAAGCCAGTATTATATGAAATGCTGAAGGGTATTCTATAAGAGGAGGAAGAAGAAGAAAAAGGTAAAGATAAAAAATATGAACAACAAAGTGACAACTAATACATATTTATCAGCAAGTGAATCTAAAAATCAAATGAATAAAAAACCAGTTGAACAAAGTAAACTGGTGAATGGAATAGAATCAGGGGCATGGAAATGGAACAGACTGAGGATTCTCAGAGGGAAGGGGGTGTGGGAGTGTGGGAAGAGATTAGACAAAGAACTTATATGCATGTATGCAGTACCTAGGACACAGACAATAGGATGGCAAGGGCCTGGGAGGGGTAAGGTGGGAACTGGATGGAAGGGAGTTTTGGGGGGGAAGAGGGACATCTGCAATAATCTCAACAATAAAGATTGAATAAATAAATAAATTAATTCATTCATTCATTAATTAAAAAACAAAACAAAATAGCCATCCCTCTGCCCCCCAAAAAAGTGGCAAACAATATCTTGCTAGGCAACTCGGAAACAATGGGACAGAGGGAAATATAGTGAACAGGTTTTACCATGGATCCTTCATGTTTGTCACACTTACTTCATATGTGTTAGCTAAAATGAATGTGCAAGCATAAGTATGCTACCATTCCCTTGCTAAAGCAGGTTGTTGTTGTTGTTGTTGTTTTCTATCTAAATCTATTTAAGAAGAAAAGAGGAAAGAAAAATATAACAGAAAAGAAGAAAAACATTTCTGAGTTTGTGGGGCTTTAATTATTTTCAGATCAAAATAATTTTGAAGCCAGGATGGTACTTCCCAGGGAGACTGGCTCTCAAATCCCACAACTCCAAGTACACTTGAGCACATGTCTGTATTAAGTAAAAAAAAAAAAAAAAAAAAAGGTTCAAATAGCTTATCTTACTTATACCAGCCATCATTCATTGATAGTCTTCTGCATAGAAAAAAATAAGTAAATGCATTTTTATACTTATGTATATACTTACTTCTAGGTTGCTCTAGTGTAGAGATGTTATAAGGTAGCTAAATATTACTATGTTAATGTGAATACCTTTCATATTTTTTACTAAAAGATGATATTCTATATTATCTAAGATGCATCAAAAACAAAGAGTATGGTAGTGGTTATTTTGTTAATGGTTATTCATTATAAATAACTAGTAGCCCTGCGCACAAATATGTGCACCAGTAGCTTGCTGCCACCCTCCAGTAGCTCTCTGCCCGCTTCCCTGCCCTCCTGTAGCTCCCCCCGCCCTCCCTCTCCCCACCACCCCTCATAGCTTGCTGCCCTGCTGCCTCCTGTACCTCTCCGGCACCCGCTTATAGCCAGTAGCTCGCTGCCGCCTTTCTGTAGCTCTGTCCACTGCCCTGCCCTCCTGTAGCTCCCTCTGCCCCCCAGCCCCCCCTCATAACTTGCTGCCCTGCCCCCTTCTGTAGCTCTCCGCCACCCACTTGTAGCCAGTAGCTCGCTGCCGCCCTTCTGTAGCTCTCTGCCCACTGCCCTACCCTCCTATAGCTCCCTCCGCCACCTGCCCCACCCTCCTGCTGATCCGTGATCTGGTCCTTACATGGTTGGTCATTATGCTTCACGGCGTAATGACCATTTGCATATTACATCTTTATTATATAAGATTATTAATGATTATGTTATGTGGCGAGAGGTCCATGTCTCTATCTGTTGCTAGTGGGAATGGGCTTCTTGTGATAACCCAAGAAAAGGAATTTTCTGAGACTTACATGGGAGGATGCAATATTATAGAAAGCTTTATTTCTGTGGAATGAAACCCCTGAGTTTCCACGATTAATTTTGCTTAGTCCCATCAAGGAAAAAGTCTCCTTTTTCCTTTAGGAGAGCTACAATCAGAGCCAGTGTCCAGAATTTCCATTCTATATTTGCACACCCCACTCCAGCATCAGGCAGCTTGTGTTCCCAGCTGCAGTCCATTAGTCCACTGCATGTGGGGTCTGCATGGCCATGGGCCACAGGGGTGAATGCAAGAAAACTGGTACAGGAGAGCCCCGTGAGCCAAGAGCCAAGAGAGCAACAAGAGCAACAAAAGAGAGGATTCCTTTGTTCAGGGGATTATAAATTTCAAATTTTTCACAGGTTTGCAGTGGCCACATCCATTTTGACCAATGATCTGTGTTCCCAGGTATGACTGATAGGCATCTTTCCTAGTCACATCAACTTCACTGTACTGTGTCTGTCTCCCTTTTGTTAGACTCCTTCCCCCAGTGAGCTGCAGGTGATTGGCTGGTGGTTCCCTGAGGAGTGTAAAGTTTCACTTTCCTGACGATGCTCCCCAAATGAGATGCCTACAATATTTGGCCTTCCCTCTGCCTCCTTTCCTATTTGTACTAATTAGCTAATTACAATGGCATCAATTATACAGCATCATAATACAGACCAATATTTTAAATTTCATATGCACTGATATGCAATATTAGAATACAATTTGGACAATATTACTTTTGATAAATGGAGTTTATACTACCCCACTGTGTTAAAATATAAATATACTTCATTTAAGATGCAATGATTTGAAAGTGTTACACAAACAGATTTTCATGTGGCTTTCCAAAGTTAGCAATTAATTACTATGGTGAGCTGTGATTTACATAGATATAAATTCAATATATTATTTATGTAAACTGATTGATATATATAAATTTTCTATAATCTGTCACTAATTTTTCCTTTAGGATAAGTAATACCAATGAAAGAATATCCAGCCTATGGAAAAGTTTCATAAGAGTTTGAGGCAAAATTTTGAGGACAAGCCCAGAAGCAAAATTTCAACAGATTAAGAAAATACTCTAGAGGACAGTTTTGCAATTCCTTTTACACATTTAGAATCAGAGAAAATGTAAGGAAGGTACATAAAATCTATTAGTGGTAGATTAAAGAGGTAGAAGAAAGCAAAGTGGGAAAATCTCTAGGACTGGATAAAAAGCAAAATGGAGAAACAAATACTTGTGGTACATTGGTGGATACAAGATAGTTAATAATTAGCATTTATACTACATAGAGATGGCATTTGGACAACAAATTAACAATGAGAAATTCTGTGCTCTGGTGCTTGCAATTGTGCCTTCAATGTGTTATAAACAGACAGACATGAGCAGAGAAAGGACAACGGGCCAGGTACAGAAGAAACTCACCAGGGCTAAAAGCCCCAGATGCCTAGGAAGGGGCAAAACTGGGAAAATAAGAACCTTGCCCCCAGGGTAACCTTTCTTCCCTTAGCATATCACTAGTCATGCAGTTTAGAACCCCCTGACCTTTTCCTCCCTAAAGATAAAATCTAGGCCTCAGTTGTATTTCAGCTCCCGGCCCAGAAAAGCAGCAAAAATAAACAAGTGATGGCGTGGCTGCCTCAGGACCAGCTGCATTGACTAAAGGCCCCCTGCTCTGGCACCGACCAATCAGTGGAGACCAGGACCTAGAAAGAGAACATCTAGAAAACTGATGAATATTCTATTGAGACACTCCCCTGAGATCTTCCCTAAGATTTCTACCTGCAAGAGAGAGAGAAATACTCTCAGATGAAGGACTCAGTGTGGGGTCTCCCCTGCAGCAGCACACCTACACCATTCCCTTCCCCCTTATTTCCTCTAAGGGACCCATGAGACTTACAACCAGGGGAGCAATGGGTAGCAGCAACTCGTCCCAGGCTAACCCCCTGAACCTGTCTCCAAGGCCCCCTTTTCTCTGATTCTCAAGGAGCCAAAGCCGCCCAGCCTAGATTCTCCTGTTACTTCTATGCCCTTTTTTGTTTCACTGTCCTAGGCATATTTTTGCTGAAGCCAATACATTCTTACTTACTTTGCTGCACTTTGTCTCTTGATTTAAATCTTTCCTTCATGAAGATAAGAACTGAGGTCTTGTCATCTCACTGGTAACAAAGGGGTCTAGAAAAGAAAATTACTCTGGCATTTTGTTGCTGGAAGAAAGGAATCTTCCACAGAGTTGTAAGAAAAGCATTTTGATGACCCACATAGGAGGGTGTTAGTAATTGTGGCTGTAAGGTTCGAGGCGCAGGAAACGGGAGTCAGGAACCAAGGCATGTTAAAGGAGGAAGTTTATCCTGCACTAATGAGCGAGATTCATTACGGAGGAGGGTAGAAAGACCAGGATTGGAGGAGAAGGAGGAGGAGAAGAAGGACCCAGCCGGACTGCCTCGCAGACTGGGAGACAGCAACACGTGCAGTGGTGAACACGCCTTATAAGTGGAGGAACAGGAAGGGGTGGGGCCCAGGGCACTTGGCACGCGCTGATTCGTGGTTCAATGTCTCGGGGTTGTCCCACCGGCAGATGCCGGTTAGGTCTTATTCTGCTCACCAGTTGGGGGAAGGGAGGATCTATCAGTGGCAAGGTTTATTGGAGCTACAACAAAGAACTGTCCCCAGGTACTCCATGTCTCATCCATGAACAGGTGGTTCAGCTCTATACTGCTGTGGAAGGAGGTCAGTCTCTTTGGTTGCAAGCCTACACCTGTGCCTGTGAGGCCTAGAAGGGCCAGGACCTGGAGACGCAGAACTTCTCTGTGTCTCATTTCTACTTCTGCATGTCCACCACCATCAAGGGTGTGCTTAGGCCATGTCTGGCATTGCACTTGGGCTTGTATGGCTGCCAGGCCTGTACAGCTGCTAAGGAGAAAGAGATCATGAACTAAATAATCCCAGGCCTTTATTAAGCTTTGATTGTATTACTTCAAGATTGGGAAAGAGCAGGCTTTCTTTCAAACTGAGCAATCTCTTTCCTAGCTCTTCTTGGGCTTGAGCTGAGTCATGTGCACCATCTACTACACATGACTCAGCAGAGCAATTTCCCTTTATTTCTCCC
This sequence comes from Ia io, assembly GCA_025583905.1. Classification (NCBI taxonomy): domain Eukaryota; kingdom Metazoa; phylum Chordata; class Mammalia; order Chiroptera; family Vespertilionidae; genus Ia; species Ia io. The sequence continues at coordinate 36,542,792 of JAJQQW010000003.1, forward strand.
TCCCCTATCCCCATCTCCTCTCCCAATCTGGGGGAACAGTCTGGATGTGTCCTGGGGAGATTGGAAAGCCAGTTCTGTTTGCCTGTGGGAGAATGGAGGGCTGTTAATTCCCTTGGTGGTGAAACAGGAATTTTGGAGGTGAAATAAGACAAGTTTAGAAACTTTGGAAATTAAGGGGACCATGGAGGAAGCACAGGGCTGCAGAGCAGCAGAGGATATATTTCCATAGAATAGGGGAGCTGAAAAGCTGCAACAGGTACATTTCCATAGAATGAGGGAGCTGGGAACAGCAAAAAGTCTATATTTACAAAATAAAGAGAAGAATGCCCTTCATTCAGAAGGAGAAGAAGAAAGCCTAAAGGGAATAGACAAACAATAAGGAAGGAGGAGAGCCCAGGAGTTACTATAGTGACCAGTCCAAGGGAATAGTGACCAATCAGAGGGGATATCCGGGCACCAGAATCTGTAGTCTTTATAAGCCATAGGGAAAAGGAACTCAGTGGGACCTTTTCCCCCTCCCCACGTGGGAGTCCATTCTGTCATTCAGTGGGACTCTTTCCCTCTCCCCAAATGGGAGTCTGTACTTGTTCTTCAATAAATTTCCACCTTTGCTATAACACTTTCTGTCTGTGGATTCATTCTTTGATTCCAGTGGACAAAGAATCCGGGTTCCAGTCCACAAATTTTGTATCAGTGGGACAATAAGGCTATCTATCCCCTGGAGTACCTGGAATCTATAGCTTCCTAGTTAATTAGATTTCTGGCTCCATTTGCTCCATTTCATTAATATCTAATTAGCTGCCTACCTAACAATTTTAAAGGTATGTTATACTAGATGCATAAGAAAATTGACAGGGATCACTCAAGGTAAAGTTTGACATTTGCTAAGGAAGCTATAGACCTAGGACATGATTATCTTCCATGAATAGGCAGTTGGGAATTTATGATCTGACTATAGTTGTGGTTACTTTTGGTCACTGACTTGACAGTCCTACCATGTGCTCATCCTGAGCTTATCAGGTTATTACATAGCCCCCTTTTCCTTCACAATAATCTAAATTTTACTTGAATTTTATTGACAAACAGAATTTATAGCAGTATGTAAACACATCAATGACTGCAATACTCAAAGGGAATCTTTGTAGAATATTAATTGCCAACTGTTTTAATTGGTGCAGCATAAAATCTTGACAAAGTTAGAGAACATGACACTATGATTATTTAGTATTGATGTCATTCATCAATAATGTATTTCGAGCAATTTTATGTTTTAGGAGACAGGCTTAGAACAGTAGAGACTTTAGAAAAAAAGGAGACAAAACATTTCTCATCTGAGCTGAACCATTGGCCAGGTATGAAATTGGACTAATGACCTCACCTCATTAAAGCTTAGTTTTTTTATTTATAAAATAGGGATCAATGGGCATTTTATCTATCACTGTTAAGGAACATTTAACACATTGATTCTTACATAAAATATGCTAAATAGCAAATCAAATAATAATTTACCTATTTTATTTTTTATTTCTTTATAAGAAAGTGGCCTTAAGTTTCTTTTGCAATTCAAATGTAAAGTATAAAGTACTCAAGCATAAACATATTTTATGTGTACTGGTATAGTATTACATCTGTGAAGTTGGTTATAAAAGAGCAGAGCTTTAAGTCAGTGTAGAGTGTGTAATAGTCATTGTGAATGCAAAGCACTAAAATTTAGAGGCCTAAAAAAGAGAACTAAATAGGACTGTTAATATGCCATCAAGTTTATGTTCATAACGTTTTAAGTATTAGGTGCTAAGGACCTGAGGACTAAGAAATTAGTTTATACACACACACACACACACACACACACACACACACACACACACATCTATCCTCTGTCTAGTCTTTTTATGATTGTCTGTTCCCTCAATTTTAAGTTTTAAATGATGAAATATATACTTCTGACCAAACAGTGTCCAGATGTACTAGACTTAAATGTATAAAAGCAGGTATAGGGGGCTAGTGAACAGCTGAAAAATGCTAAAATCACAAATACTGTTTTGTATTTGAATCCTGTTTATATCACTTAATGCTTCTGCAACCAAATGAAACATATCCCCTTTTTTTTTCTTTCACTCATCTACAATGATTCTCCCGTGAATTATTTAATTATGAAAGTATAGCTTTGATTCCTTACACTTGAGTATCTAGTCTACAACTCCAACTTACATTTAAAATTAGAAAAACAAAACTGTTCATGTTACTCTATTTATACATTAATGGCAAAAATGAAAAACACACACACACAAAAAAGGGATATGAAGAGCATTTCTGTGTTGTATTTGAATGGTTTATTTCATATAAATGCATTCTTAAGAATATATCTTTATTTAAAAATAAATTCAAAGGTTCATATTCATTCCCAAATCATAAAGGAACTTAAGTCTTGCTAATTTATATTATAACTAGAGGCCCAGTGCACGAAATTCGTGCATTCAGTGTGTGGGGGGGTGGTCTCTAAGCCCATCCTGTGCCCTCACACAGTGTCTGACTGAAGGCTTAGGCCCACTCCCCAGGGCCATCCTTAGGCCCACTCCCCAGACATCCTTAGCACTGCTGCAGAGGCGGGTGAGGCTTCCAGGGGCTACTCGCATGGTTGGTGCGTGGTTGCATCACTCCAACCTCTGTTTTTGTCAGCACATATCCTCCCGCCACCTTCCTTCCCTTTTAAGGATCCTTGTCATTGCATTAGATCTGAATAATCCAAAATAATCTCTCCATCTCAAGACCCTTAATTCATATTTGCAAAGTTCATTTTATGTACAGGTTCTGGGTCTTAAGACATGGACAGCTTTGGGGGTCATTATTCTGTTTAACATCATGGCTGTTTAAAAATTTAAAATAACAAAAGGGAAATAGTGAGGAAGTGCTATAACTACTGACATGGAGAAATTTCCAGAATATAATGTAAAGTAAAAAAGCCAGATACCCAGCAGTGTATATTTACGCTACATTTTGTATAAGAAAGGGGGAAACTGTTTGCTTGTATGTTTGAAGATCTCTGGAAGGATCCATGATGAAACTAATAAAAGTGGCTATTTGTAGGGATGAAATTAATAGATAGGGACAGGGATGGTGAAGGAATTTTTAATGTATATATTTTTCTATATTGTTTCTATTTTTTAAAAAAAATATTTATAAAACAGGGATCCACATACCATCATTCTGTGAATAATCAGAACACTGAAAAAATTTTGTTTTTCTGGAAGGCAGTTAAAAGGCCAAAGAGTAAAATATGTTGACTATAGTAAACTTACTTTTTTGCTTCCTGTCATAAATGCCTACTGAATAAGAAAAAAATATATATTTTACAATTTTTTTCCAGTGACTCTAAAGTAAGACCATGATAAAGGCTAATTATGACATTTGTTTTTATTATATAGTATTGAATTCATTTTATCCTCTGAAAATAAATCCATTCTCTTATTCAACAAATATTTATTGAATATTGGAGATACATCAGCTAAAAATCCCTGCCCTCATCGACCTTACAGTCTAATGGGGAGACACAGATAATAAATAAAAATTTCTCCTTACATATGGGTTTATTTCTCTCTGCCTGTACACAGCTTAATTTCTGGGACCGAATGGTCCAGTCTTGCAGCGTCCTTGATTTCCTGAGCTGCTCTAGGAATGTCCCTTGTGTTGGTTATGTAGGCTGCTCTGTTGTGATTGGGTCTTGATTGCTGTTGGCCCATTTGTGGGTGGAATCAACCCTCAGGCTGGGTGACTATAAGGCTGAACCCCAACCACGATGTGCAAGCTATTGTAAGATGCTGACAAAACAAAACAAACAAAAAATAAAAAAGGAATAATAAAAGAAAAAAAAGATAGGATAAAAAAAGAATAAGAAATAATAAAAAGAGTAAGAAAAGAAAAAAGTAAAAACTATCTCTATATATATAAAAGGCTAAGTGACTGACTATCCATTCATCCGATCATCCAACCATCTGACCAACCAACCAACTGGTACATATGACATGCACTGGCAATTTAAAAATAAATGTTGACTCGCATATGCGCGATACAAATAAAGCTCTCGCTGGCGCCAATCACACACATGTGTTTCGATCTGTCATTGTTTATTGTGAATTTGGTTGTTGTTTTTGTTGACATTTCTATTGTAGAGAAAAGGTGAATAGTGATATTAAAATATTTCTTCTAATTAATTTCCTTTCAATGTGCATGAATCCATTCACTGGGCCACTGTTATATAATAAGAAACCTTTTTAAATATACTATTTGTGAAGTTGTTAGGTCCTGCTCCAATGTTGTCTGAAGCTGGCCACTTGGTATGTTGGTTCTGGGCCTCTTGGGAGGGACTCTAGTGTAATCATATGTCAGATGCTGTCTGTGCCCGGCCCTCAGCAACCTGTTTGAAGCTACAAGTGATCTACAGTTTTTGGCTGCCTCTGCTCATGGATACAGAGAACAGTTTGGTGGTTGGCAGAGTTGGAGGTGGGTTGGGGAAAATGGGTGAACTATGTTTTTTGTTTGTTTGTTATTAATCTGATTTATTAATGTATTTATATAATGTAGTATATATTATTTTATTTTTTATATTCCACATATATATTCTGTCAACTCATAGGAAGTGCCAAGAAGAAATGCAAAGACAAGGAAAGAAATTGAGTAAAGATTTTGGTCAGAGATGATCTAAGAAGATAGCATTTAAGCATGAGCTGAGTCTTGGGAGTACCTGTGGGAGAAACTTTTGGGGAAAATGTAAAAAAAGGGAAAAATAAAATATAAATAACATCTGGGGAAAATAAAAAGAAGAAATTTTACTTCACTAAAGAAAATGAAAGTAGCAAAAGAAGAAAATTAATGTATTGCTGTGCTAACCCAGAGTATACCTCTGTTGGACACTCAAGAATATTTCATGATATTGCCAAACAATTGCTTCTGCAAAACTTGCAATAGGCTGTGGTGATACTTTCAGCTTAATTTTGATGAAGGTATTATAGATAAAATGTAAGACAAAGTGTACAATTTTCCAGAATATTTGATTGCATGTTCTGTGTTCTATGTCAGACTCTAATCCTTAACATTACAGAAGTTAAAAAGTAGAGAAATTGAAATATCTTTTGTGCTTCATGCCTTGCCAAAAGGTGAGGGTTCATTAATTCTTTCAAAAGAGAAGAATGTCTTACTGCATTACATATATTTTCTATGTATTTACATAATAATACATTCTTAAATTCCAGTTATTTGTAGTAAGTTAATTGTGTGGGTGTAGGCATATAAGCTTATATGCATATGCCTACATACATAGATAGATATAACTAGGCATATACTAGTACATATTTAAATATATGCAATATGCACATGCACACACTCACATTCTATACAGATACACCCTAGAAAAAAAAAGAATTGAAAAAAAAGTGAAATTAAGACTTAATAAGTCTCTACTAAAGCCAAGTGACATACTAGGTATTATATACACTTTCAAATATTTTTCATAATATCAATAAGATAGGTTACCATTATTATCTCAATTGTACGATAAGAAAACTGAATCATAGTCTTTTTAAGCACTACTGAAAGTACAGGCAATAATGACATATCATGATATATCAGGTTGGCAAAAACCAGAAGTTTTAGGATGTGATGATAACCCAGGTACAAAACATAACTTATGAATTACTTTTTAACTTATTACTTATTAATTACTTTTAACTTATTAATTACTTTTCTATATGTGCTTATATTTCTGAGTTGAATTTCTCAATTGAAAAATAACTGTGTTTTGTAAGTGTTATACTACCTTTCTCAAAATATTATCATTGGAGGGACAAAAAATAAAACTAATAACTAGTGTTATTAAAAAATAATTTAAATAAATGTTAAAAATTAAATGATACCAATTTTGAAGTTTCTATGTTATTTATGTAGATGTCCTGTTTGAAACTTATTTTGGCCACAGAAAAAAATAAAAGTTAATTAGAAGATATTCTATTATACTTACTTTATGAATATACTAGAGGCCCGGTGCACAAAAATTGTGCACTCAGGGTGGGGGGTCCCTCAGCCTAGCCTGCACCCACTCATGGGATGTTCAACTAATAGGGAGTAGACCTAAGCCGGCATTCGAACATCCTTAGCACTGCCGCAGAGGCAGGAGAGGCTCCTGCCACTGCCACTGCTCTCACCAGCCCTGAGTCCAGCTTGTGACCACCAGGGGACATCTCCTGCGTTGAGTCTGCCTCCTGGTGGTCAGTGTGCATCATAGCAACCAGTTGTTCTGCTGTTCGGTCGATTTGCATATTATTAGCCTTTTATTATATAGGATGTATAGTTGATCATTTCATTTTGTTTTATTCCAGATTAATTTGTAACAATGCAATATGTACGTAGTGAAGATGTTTCTTTTTGATCACAGGAATGATACAAAAAGTAAAGAAAAGAGTTTTGTGCATTAAACATAATGTGAGTTATTAATTAAAAAAACTTTACATTAAATAAGTTCTGATGGTTTAAAACTACATGAAGACTCTTCCTTTTTTATGTTTTCAACTAAATGTTACCTTCATTTTAATTATGAAAACTTTAATTTTCAAATAATTCAATGTATCGCTCACAATCCTTGTATGAGCACACTTAACATGATGGTCAGGAAAGCAATTTTTTTCAAGTGGATACAGATGCCAGCTGAGCCATCCACAATGTTAGTTATGATAATAAATTTACTTCCCATTGAGTAAAAGGATCAGAAAATTAAATGGCATAAAGATTGTCTGTGGAAGCCTTCATTCGATTAAGGTAATTATAGCCTATTCCTGACAGCAGGTCAAAATAAAGCAATCTGGAATATAAAAAAGTATTTTGTAATCTTTTATAATTTGTTGTATGGGCTTATGAGAGGTATGATGGCTGAAACCTAGTTGTATTCTGTCTCAATATAAGTAATGCCTAAATCAAAGAAACAACTAAAATATTCTTATTTTCTGATGATCGATTATAAATCATCTTATATTCAATATCTTTGATCATTTTTCTTCATTTTGAAATAAAAGTATATTTGGCCAGTCCTTGCTGATTTGGCTCAGTGGATAGAGCATCAGCCTGTGGACAGAAAGGTCTTGGGTTAGATTTCGGTCAAGGGCATGTACTTCGGTTGCAGGCTCCTCCCCAACCCCGGCCCTGGCTGGGGCTCATGCAGGAGGCAACCCATCTGTGTTTCTCTCACATCAATATTTCTCTCTGTCTTTCCCTCTCTCTAAAAATTAATGGAAAATATCCTTAGGTGAGGATTAAAAAATTTATATTTGACCAAATTATCATACATGTAGTCATGTAAAAAGACCAGTTTAATCAATCTTGGGTCCAAAGCGCAAAAAGCAGTTGAGTAGTTAGTTTCAACTTCCAAAGAAGACATATAGAAAGAAAATAATTTAAATAACCTATTCTTTTACAGAGACAATAAAAATCTCATTTCATATAAAAGAAAAAAGCAAAATATGTATATCTATTACTGTAATATTAATTGATACAATTATTTTGGTTCTAAATTATCTAGAAGCAGCCTTAATACTCAATTAGTGAGGAAATACATGATTAAAGGAAACAAAAAATTCTAGACTAGAATATATTTGAAGAGTTATTTTGTAGATTCAACAAGATTTTAAAAATAACTGCATATGAGCATTTGCTTGAGGTGGATTGTAGAAATGAGCACAATTTAGAGATTTCTAAGATCCATTCTAGGATGGTGATACAAATAAATCCCAATGGATACCAACTTTTAAATTTTGCTCATTATTCATTCTCATGAATTCATAATGTTCTCATGTCTCATTTCGCAATATTGACCCAGTCTTTTTGTTTCTTACTTTTCTTTTTTCCTTCACTTCCATGCTTTGGTTCATCAAAATAGTAAATTTCAGTCATTTGTCAAACACTCTGATTTATACATGTCATAAGTATTTAGCATTAAAATAGTTATTGATTGTTGAATTTCTAGAAAATTCTCAAATGTTCACTTATTTTCTCTTATTCAAAAATTGGTAGCACTTTTTTCCTCTTTTTAAACAATGGATTTAAACATTTCATTATTAGAATAATTTAGAATACAGCTGAGAAATGAGAGAAAGCAATGTCAACATGAGTATATGACCAAAACTAAGAATGACATTGTTTTTTCCCTTAATTTATCTTCAATGAAAATAAACAATCACTTGCAGATTTCAATGCTAAAACCAATGTGGTTGGATAATATATGGAGAAACAAATGACTAGAAATACATGTTTAGATGAGAAAAATATTATATTGGGTAAGGAACACTGGATTATTCTGGTAAAATTACTTCATTCTAGTTTGTGGAATGGGTGCATTATTAAGATAATGAGTGCTATTTCTTCCCCCAGTTAATCAATTACTAAAGAAATAAAGAGTAATTCTCTCCCTCCCTTCATAGTTATTACATGCATGTAAGTAGTCATGTTATGACATTATGCGATCTTTGTGCCAGAATGGAATGTTAACTTTTGTGTTCTATGAAGTGTGGTGGAACCAGAAAGTGAGCTATATTAAAGTGTATTATCTCACAGACTAGACAAATTGAATTGAAAGTAGATTAGAGATTGCTTAGGACCAGGAGTGGTTGTAGGGGAGAAATAGCTAAAGTATGTGTTGTAACTTTGGGAGGATGATCATAAAGTTCTAAAATTGTGGTGATGGTTGTAAATAACCATGGTTACAATAAAAGCCATTGAGTTGTACACTCCAAATGAGTTTTATACCATGTAAATGTTGTTATAATGAAATTATTTAAATCAAAGGAATTGGAAGAAAAATATAAAAGGAGATTTGTGATAATCTGAGCTATCCAGAAGTAAATGAGTTAGTAGATTTCATTGTGTAGACACAGATCATATATATTTTGCTTCTGATGGAATTTTCTATTAAAATAATTTCATAAAAAACAAAGCACAATTTTAGTAACTATCAAATATACTTACTTTTATTTATGTACTAGAGGCCAGGTGCATGAAATTCATGCACGGGGGAGGGGAGTGTGTGTCCCTCAGCTCAGCCTGCACCCTCTCCCTCTCCAATCTGGGACCCCTTGAGGGATGTCTGACTGCCCATTTAGGCCCGATGGGATTGGGCCTAAACAGGGAGTCGGACATCCCCCTCACAATCCAGGACTGCTGGCTCCCAACTGCTCGCCTGCCTGCCTGCCTGATTGTCCCTAACTGCTTCTACCTGCCAGCCTGATCACCCACTAACCTCTCCCCTGCCAGCCTGATCATCGCCTAACTGCCCCCCCTGCCAGCCCGATTGCCCCTAACTACCCTCCCCTGCTGGCCTGGTCACCCCTAACTGCCCTCCCCTGCCAGCCTGGTCACCCCTAGCTTCCCTTCCATGCAGGCCTGGTCCCCCCCAACTGTCCTCCCCTGCAGGTCTGGTCCCTCCCAACTGCCCTCCCCTGCTGGCCATCTTGTGGTGGCCATCTTTTGTCCACATAGGGGCAGCCATCTTTGACCACATGGGGCAGCCATCTTGTGCATTGGAATGATGGTCAATTTGCGTATTACTCTTTTATTAGATAGGATGCTGGAGAATTACTATAGTAATAGATAATTAGTATCCAAATCTAGTTGTACATGAGAATAACTTGTAAAACTCGGATTTCTGGCCTTATATGAAATGCTTGAGTAAGGATATCTAGGCCACTATCAGGAAGATAGCTGTATTTTTATTAATATTCTATGTGATTCTCATTCTACGGTCATGGCTAGTCAGTCAACAATCCACAGAGTTGAATTTGGTAATCACTAGGATAAATTTTTACCATGATTTACATCAAGTTAACTTAAATTTTCAGACAACATAGTTAGAAGAAAAAAATAATTCTAAGTCATGTTTTAAGAAAATGTCACAGCATTAAAGAATATAGCATGTCTTAGGAAGTATGAGGCAAACTCAAAGGACTTATACCAGATTTATTTTGACAAAGAAATAAGTGTTAGATGGCCAAGCCAATATTAAGCATATGTTTTCTCTGGACTTCTGGTAACCTCACTGCATACCTGAGAGAATATTACAAAATTGGTGGGGGATGAAAATCAATTTTATAGGGACTTTTTTAATGGATTTTAATAAACTTATTTATCAATCCTTGGAACTCTCCCAATTTATAGTTGGACAACTCCCAATAAATTTCCTACAAGAATGCAAACTTGTGTTTTAGTTCTTCTTTCCCACACACTAATTTTTCTATGTTCAACAGAAAAAAAACTTAATGTAAAATATAAGATTCTCAATAGCATATGGAGAGGGAAAGTTCACATTTCATATTCCTCACCATAGTGGATATATAAATTTCATGTTTTAGTAAATTTAAGGGTGTAAAAAATTATAACCTTGAAGAGTCAAGGGAACTATCCCAAGAATACCTGAGGCATGGTGCGTGCGTGCGTGTGTGTGTGTGTGTGTGTGTGTGTGTGTGTGTGTGTGTGTGCGTGTCCAAAAGAAATTTAATGGATTTCAGTTCGCTTTTGCTAAACAGGGGAGTGTTGTGGATATGTATCATGAAGATATTAATCATTGATGCTACCAAACACATGTACACTGACTAAGTCATAAAGATTCATTTTGGCTTGCATGTCTTTCCATACTCTGTTAGAAAACCTCATGTAGATGAATGCTGACAGAGCTGCGATAAATCATTTAGCTACATCGCTGAGAGGAACAGTGATATGAATAGTCTTTACAAATACAGCAGAACATCAGGGTTTTCCTGCAATAAATAAGATTTAAGTAGTTTTATTATCACATAAAATTTTGATTTTTCACTCAAAATCATATTTTCAGGTTTCTTCCATTAAGAGACTTCTATGCAAACAAAATAAATTAGTCTTTCACATTACTTGGAACATTTTGCCTAAGATGTTGCTCTAAGCTAGTGACTAGCTATTACAGCAGCTACATGTCAATGCTGTAACAATTTATAACAAGGGGAAAATTAGTGCAGACACTACAAACTTTATTAATAACTTCTTACAGCCTAAAAGTGAGAACTTGAACCATTTATTGTAACACAATATGAAAGTAAAATATAGTTGGTGCAGAAAATTTCAGTGTTTTATTTATACCTTCATATTACATATCATAACTCTTGCTGGTAAATAATTACACTGTAGCCAGGAGCAATACACACAGTATTCAATTATTTGGACAGAGGAAGGGGTCTGCAATTGTAGCAAAAAGAAAAAACGGTATTATTTTTCTAAACATATGAGTTATATTAATAATATTCCTTTTTGGAACACTGAAAATTGTTACAAATTGAAAATAAAACCTGAGGTTATAGCTGAGAAACACTAGATTCTCATTGGTAAAAATTCAAGTCCTCAATAACTAAAGTTCCCACAAGGAGTTTAGAAAATATATTTTTGATAGTTCTCAAGAAGAATAAAAGTGTTTACATGACAAAAATACGTAGAATTGTTGTATTGTACAAGACAAAATATCGTTAATATGTTGAAAATCCCTCTTTGTATTGCAAACCATAGAAAAGCCATACACAAATATACACACACATGTGAACACATGAGCATGGACAATAGCCAAAGATAAAAATATTAAAAATAAAAATATTACTTTAAAATGTTACTTAAAAATGAATTACTTTAAAAAGCTTCCATAGAGACTGCAGATAGGAAAGTCAAAGTACAGAGCTGGCTATAAGGCACAGACCTGAAGTCTGGGGCCTTGTTGCCTTTGTCCGTAGCTAAGAGGACCGTGCTGTGACGAGCACATCCAGAATAGCTCTGCTCACCCACCAGGACCTCAGTCTGGAGAGAGCGGCTTGTCCACAGCATGGAAGGGTGGCTCAATACCATTTCACATACACAGAATAGGGAGTCTATTCCCTAAAACAATAAAGTGAGCTTAGTAAGGAAAATCAACCCAAGGTGAGACTTGTAGAAACTTGTAAAATCAAGCATAAAGAGATATCTTCTACATAAGATAACTATACAATTTAGTAGTACAAAACATTTGAAGAAAGTCAACATAATGAGAGGAAAATAAAACACTCAGGGAAAAAATTTTTGCGTGGGATTGACTAGAGATAACAGGGCAGTATGAAAAGACTATAACATAAATAATTTTGTTACCTACAAATCAATAAGACTGGGATTAAAACCATGAAACAAGTGTTTTAAAAATAAAACTAGAAGTACAAGCCAATAACTAAACAAAATAATGACAGACTATACCTGGTGAAAAATAAATTAAGTGAATTAAGAAAAAGACTATCACAAAAACAACATTAACATACGAGGAATGAGAAATAAGAGAACTGAACTTTAGATATATAAAATTTAGCAGAAGATACCAGAAAAAGAAAAGAAAGGAAATAATTTGGAGGCACTAAATGAAAAACTAATTTATGAAGTACATGAGCTCCCAAATTAAAAATAAAAAGTGACAAATTAAAAGTATCCTATCTAATAAAAGAGTAATATGCAAATTGACCATCACTCCAGCACACAAGATAGCTGCCCTATGTGGTTAAAGATGGCTGCCCCCATGTGGACACAAGATGGCCACCACAAGATGACCAGCAGGGGAGGGCAGTTGGGAAGGACCAGGCCTGCAGGGGAGGGCAGTTAGGGGTGACCAGGCTGGCAGAGGAGGGCAGTTAGGGGTGACCAGGCCTAAAGGGGAGGGCAGTTAGGGGCAAACAGGCTGGCAGGGGAGCAGTTAGGTATCAATCAGGCTGGCAGGAAGAAGCGGTTAGGGGCCATCAGGAAGGCAGGCAGGCGAGCAGTTGGGAGCCAGCAGTCCTGGATTGTGAGAGAGATATCTGACTGCCCGTTTAGGCCCAATCCTACTGGGATCAGGCCTAAACGGGCAGTCGGACATCCCTCGAGGGGTCCCAGATTGGAGACGGTGCAGGCTGGGCTGAGGGACACACATGCCCCCATGCACAAATTTCATGCACTGAGCCTCTACTGTACATATATTTATATACATATTTATACTAATAAAGGGGTAATATGCAAATTGGTCACAATGTCCTCACAGTAACAACCGAATAGCAGGCTGTGTGGGGCGACAAGGCTGGTAGGGGAGTTAGTGAGGGATGACCAAATGACTGACCAGCAGGCTGTGTGGGGCAACCAGGCCAGCAGGGGTGTTAGCAAGGGATGACCAAATGACTGACCAGCAGGCTGCGTGGGGCGACCAGGCCAGCAGGGGGGGCAGTGAGGGGTGACCAGGCCAGCAGGGGGGTGCAGTGAGGGGCAACCAGGCCAGAAGAGGGGGGCAGTGAGGGGCGACCAGCCAGCAGGGGAGGCATTTGGAGGTGACCAGGCCGGCAGGTGGGGAAGTTAGGGGCGATCACGCTGGCAGGCAGAGGTATCTAGGGGTGACCAGGCTGGCAGGGGGGGCAGTTAGGGGTGATCAGGCAAGCAGGCAGGTGAGCAGTTAGGAGCCAGTGGTCCCGGATTGTGACAGGGATATCCAACTGCCAGTTTTGGCCCGATCCCCAAAACTGGCAGTCAGACATCCCCCGAGGGGTCCCAGATTGTAGAGGGTCCAGGCTGGGCTGAGGGGACCCCCACTCCATGCACGAATTTTGTGCACCGCACCTCTAGTTTATATATAACATAATAAAACTTCTAAGCATCACAAATAAAAGCAATGAGAAGGAAGGAATCAAACCTAATAGAACAAAATCCACATCTGTGTGTTTTTACTTCTTAGGAGAAAATTTCCGTTATTATATGTTTATGTATGTGAACAGATCAATAAAGATAGAGACATACTGTATATCTCTGTATTACTATTTTATAATGCACATTTGTAGTAGATAGGAAAAGCTAAATGAAGGCAAATACTATTCTGAAGGAAAAACTCATATAAAATTATTATATGACTTTTGCCTTTTAGAGCAATGATGGGGATCTTTTGGGATATTGATTATAAATTGTTCATAAAGAAATGGGAGACTAAGAGAAAAACCTTAGAAACCTGCTTCAGGAAGGCTGTTCACCCTAGCCCAGTTTGGGTTAAGTATGGTAAACAGGAGGTCTTCAGGCAAGAGCCTATAAGCCTCGCACCCTGTGTGCCATTGTTTCTGAGTAGCTTGGCAAGAATTTGACTGCCATGGGTGTTCTGCTCTTCCTCAGCTACCTGTAAGTCACCTATTCTCACCTTGGAAATATAAGATATCTTCCCACACCTTTTCTCCATTGTCCAAAATGTCATACATACCCAATGCTGATGCACTCTTTTTGGAATTTTCCTGCATATGTGAATTCCCCATGAACATGAATTAAATTTTTATTTTCTCATTTTTATCTGTCTCTGTTAACTTGATTATTAGACCAACTAGAAGAACTTAGAAGATGGGAGGAAAAGCATTATTTTTCTTTAGTCCACACAGTAATATATTTGTCTGATAGTGATTATCATATGACAGCTGGATTCTTTACTCATTATTTAACAACTAGAGGCACGATGCATGAAAATTCATGCACTGGGTGGGAGGGCAGTCCCTCAGCTCAGCCTGCCCCCTCTCAGAGTCTGGGAGCCCTCAGGGATGGGAGGTGACCTGGTGATCAGGGGAAGGCGACACCCCCATCACACCTCTGCTAATGCCACTGCTGGCAGCACAAGCCTTGGCCGGCCCTGGTTACCTGAGACTTGGGCGGCCCTGGGCAGCTGGACAGCCGCCATCCGAGGCTTGTCTGCACCTTGGGCATCAGCTGGGCAGCTGCCATCTGAGGCTTGCCTGTGACAGCTGGGCTTGGGCTGAAAGGACAGTGGGGCTCCGATGGTAGGCACAAGGAGCAGCTGGACCCGCCTGAGGGTGGATCTGGCCGCACCGCGTGCCTGCCATCCCCCCTCCCCCCGGTGGGGCTGAAAGAACTGGGGTACTCTGGCAGGGCTGAGGGGACTGGGAGCCATCATCTTTGGCTATGGGAGCAGCCTCTAGCCATCTTTGTGATGGCATGATGGTTAATTTTCATATTCCCTCTTTATTAGATAGGACTAGAGGCCCTGGTGCATGAAATTCATGCACTCAAGGGGGTCCCTCAGCCTGGCATGCACCCTCTTGCAATCCAGGAGTCCTCGGGGGATGTTTGACTGCCACAGTGGAAGGAGAGGCTCCCACCACCACCGCTGTGCTCATGAGCCCAGCTTCTGGTTGATCGGCACTCCTCCTGTGGGAGTGCACTGACCACAAGGGGGCAGCTTCTGCATTGAGTGTCTTCCCCCTCGTGGTCAGTGCTCATCAAAGCGACCGGTTGTTCAGCTATTGGGCCAAAACCGGCTCTCTGACATCCCCCAAGGGGTCCTGGATTGCGAGAGGGTGCAGGCCAGGCCAAGGGACCCTGCTGGTGTACAATAGGGGCCAGGGAGGGACATGGAAGGTTGGCCAGCCAGGCAGGGAATGAGAAAGGCTCCAGGGTGTGTCCGGCCCATCTCACTCAGTCCCGATTGGCTGGACCCCAGCAGCAAGCTAACTTACCCATTGGAGCATCTTCTCCCTGGTGGTCAGTGCAAGTCATAGCGAGTGGTTGAGCGGCCTTAGCATATCACTAGCATATTACACTTTGATTGGTTGAATGGCCAACTGGACGACCGGATACTTAGCATATTAGGCTTTTATTGTATAGGGATAGAGAAGACAACTCCCTGGAAAACTCTCTGCTGAATGACTTCTGGTGTCTTCTCTTTTCACTGTAAATTATTTGCCTTTACATTATTTTTAATTATCTGTATTTAATGGTCATTTTAGAGCAACTGAGACTCTGTGGCACACAAATATCTATATGCTTGTATATTCTATCTTTTTTCTATTATTTGCTTACTTCTAATTAAAATTCATCAAATACTTGAATTTTTCTCAATGATGATTTGGGTTGATTTATTGAGCAGGATGATCTGTTTCCCTGGGTTGTTGTCCCGATGGATTTGAAGAATGAAGCCACAGACAAAAAGTGATGGGTGAAAAGTAAACAAACTTTACTGCAAGCAGACACTACCTCTACAACCTAATTGTAAATTCTAAGCCTAAGACTCTGTCTCTCCTGGACGGACAGAGGGGCCCTGAGAAGGGTGGCTGCTGCTTCTTTGTCTAGAGGCATTAAATAGGCTGCAGTTCTTTGTCTGAACCTGACCCCTTCTTATTGGTCATTTTGCTACATAGAGTTAGTTTTCAAAGCTCAAAGCCCACTTGGTGTCCCCACCTTCTCTCTCCCTTACCTTGTTGGTTGGAGTCACTGTTGATTTATCTTATAGCTCTCCCAGTGGTGCTGGCAGAGAAGGCCTTATGGCCCTCCCAGCTACTCAGGTCAGGACCACTTTGGCCTAACTTATGGACACTTAAATTGCTCAGGGTAGAGATACCACTGTCTGTCCTTGGTTTATGGCTGTCTTAATTGCACAAGCCTATAGCATTTCTTTATTATCTCTACAAGTAAGATAAACACCTGGCGTCTTTAAGTCTCCATTATGTATTCCTTCCCATGGGCCATTTTAATTCCTAAAATTTCCTAAACCTGACTAATTAAGCTAGCTAGCTAACCATTTCAATAAGACTAAAAGATATATAATCATTCCTAATATAAAATACAATTTAAGAAGTTAAAAATAGCATCCTTATTTACTCTATTATTTTATTCATACATGTCTTTCAATGTTTCAATTTCCATTTTGATCATTTCCAAGGCAAAAGTTATCTTAATGTCATGTACATTTAAAAGTTCTGCTGGAAAGCCTCTGTTACTCAAAAGATCAAGGATCCTGGTTTCTTCCTTGTTCCACCTGCCATCTGGTATTATTTTTACTTATATTTTCAAAACAAAACAAAACTAACAAAGATTGCAGGCAAATCAGCATTCCAGGTAACACAAAGGAAGAAGAGGGCATAAAAGTTAATCAATTGACTTTTCAGCAAGTTAGGTGGGTATGAAACCCACCACTTCTGCTTTGACAGCAAATTGAGACACACATAACTAGTGATTGCAAAGACGCATGAAAAATGTATTGCCTATCCATGTGGTCCATGAGCATCTGAGTCCATGGAACAATTACTAATCTTGCCACAGATCTCTATGAGATTATAAAATTAATGTTAATCTTCCCAAAGTTTGGCCACTGCAGTGACAAAGGTATTCCTTCCTCATAATGGAAACATTTAGAGATTTACATGATCACATTTCCAAAGATCTATTCTTCCTTGTCACGAAGACCAACTCCAGACAAACCTTATCATTTAATTAATATAAGGACTAACTAACTATAAAGCCTCTAAATCTACACTTGTTTGGATTTTTTTCCTAATGCTGTTTGAATGTAAAACAAATAAGACATATACAGCAGATAGTCTCCAAAACTACAACTTCCACAGAAAAGAAAAAAAAAAAAAAAAAAAAAAAACACACACACACAAAAAATCCTCTTTCTTATGTAAGCTGCTTCTCATTCTTTCTTTTCCTGGCTTTAACCATAGAAGGCTGTTGAATGATGTTCTAGGATTTCTGAGTTCACAATGAGGAGTAGCAGCTTCTCCTTTCTGCCTCTGAGCTACCCCTTTAAGAATCCCAGGTCCTGCTAGAAAGAGAGAGGCCACAGCGAAGAGCAGTAAGGCTGCCGACTTGGAAAGGGAGAAGCAATTTCAGTTTCAGTCCCAACCACAAAGCGACTGAATGTTGAATAACGATCCAGGTATGGCCCAGGCAACCTAGAGAATCAAGAAAAATAATACATTGATCTTGTTCTAAGCAACTCAGGCTTGCTTTGTTATGTAGTAATGTGCAGCAATAGATAACCAAAAGATAAATTGGCACATTGGCATAAAAGAAATATTAGAAACAACTCAGTGGCTTTCAAATTCAGCTTATATCCTAAAGATATTGGATTGCTGAAATCACGATGACAGCACATTAGCACAGAGTTTGCGATGTCTTCCTGCAGCAAATAAAGCCGCTGTAATTTGCCATTTCACTGACACAGGTGTCTCATCACCGATAAAGGAAGTAATAGTCTTTCTCCACAATTCAGTTAAGATAATTGGTATATTCTTGTCAGGGTCAGCTCATTACTGGAAAGAAAAAGATTAAATAGAAGAACTCAGAACACCAACTAGGAGACAAGAATCAGTGGCTTATAAAGTCAGAGTAGAAGAGCAAATTTCTTAAGTTGTTTTACAAAACTCTACGTACCTGAGGTGTAAGCTGAGCTTTTTAATAGGTTGGGTATAGAAAAAAAGATAATGAATTAAAGACAACTTAGAAATGTTGCTACCCACCCCAAAAACAGTGAGAATTACAATGCTTCTCCCTCATTGTCATTGCAAAAAACAGCGAACAGGAAAATAAATCTGTATCCAAAAATAAAGGACTATTCAATAAAGATAAATTGTTATCTACCCATGCAGGAAGGTATCCAATGTAATCAATGATTATCCAGGTGACTTGGTGCCTCCCATTAGGAAAGTTGTATCAGAGATTAAATGTAAGTCTCTCTATTTTAGATAAAATAGAAACTCATAACTTTTTTTTATTTTTAAATTTAGAGCCTTGTTGCTTCTTCCAATTGATTAACAAATCCTCTTTACAGAATGTATACATTGTTCCACAATCAATTCAATAATTTCTACTCTGGGAGTGTTCTCATCCCATAGAAAAATTTCAGTTTTGATTTTAAGTGTTATTTAGCATTTGTTTGATATTTCTATTTATTACAAGTATTTTGAACAGTGTTTATATTGGTAGCATGTAATTTAACTTTAAAACAAAGCTATTCTGCTATTTGGCATGGTTCTCAAGAATAGTTTGAGATTGTAGGTAAGCTCTAAAACCTGTTGTCATTAGCATTTAGCTCTATATGTGAAGATTTTTGCCTTACGTAATAATTACAATGAAATATGAAAATACATTTGAAACTGAGGTTTGTTAAAAATGCAGATTTCATCTCTGATTGACAATCTCATGCTTATCATAGATTACTATTTTCATACAATATAAGAATGACAATTTTGAATTTATAAAATAGGTATATAAAATAACATACATGGTGAGAGCTAATTCTCCAGGAATATCATATATATATTTCAGATCCTCTGAGCAGTGACACTTATGGCCACGTTAAGATTGTTGTGTAAGGAGACACTCCAGTGTGATGACATCACCCTCCTCAAAGACATTACTGGAAGAAAGATGAAGAACTTGCTTTTTCTTTAAGAAAGATGTGCTTACATTGATAAGCACCGTAAAGATATGGAAATAAAGATGAAAAAAAGGAACTAATAAAGAAATGTCTTTCTCTTTCTCTCTTTCCAGAGTAGGCATGACAGGTCACCACCAGCCCTAAATAAGATCTGATTTGTATTATTTGGGGGTTCCTCACCTGTGATGCGCCCACTGCATGCACAGGTTCCATCTGGCCCTCAAGAGATGCCCTGGGGATATTGGTGCTCAGGAAACACAAAGTCATTCTGACACAGCAATACTCTTTTTATATAAGTTGTGAGGGATTCCATGTTAAGTATTATTTTAAATATACATATTCCTCTAAGGAATACTTTAAAAGCCATAGTACAATAGTATCTTCATCTCATCTTTCACATAATCCTCTATTCTTCAAGCAAATGAGTATAGTCAAATGATAGAGATGCTCTAAAATATCTCCAGTGAAACAAATGCTTAGACTTTTTCACATATGCCTTGGTGGGTTTTTTTTTTTTAATATTAAGTATTTCCTTTATAAGCATGTAAAATAATTCATTATTAAATTGAAGAGCACTCCCTTGCAACCTTTTTAGATATATACAGGCTATAATCCTGCAGTGCCCGCAATCTTCCTTTAGTCTTTTTCTTTAGGCAAAGAGCATGTATTTTTCTCATGTTTTCCCTTATTGTCTATTTAGTTCAGCTTTTTCAAAAAATATATATTTTATTGATTTTTTTACAGAGAGGAAGGGAAAGGGAGAGAGAGTTAGAAACATCAATGAGAGAGAAACATCCATCAGCTGCCTCCTGCATACCCTCTACTGGGGATGTGCCCACAACCAAGGTACATGCCCTTGACCAGAATCGAACCTGGGACCCTTGAGTCCACAGGCCGATGCTCTATCCACTGAGTCAAACCAGTCAGGGGTAGTTCAGCTTTTAAACATGTGTCAAACATACGATAAAACCCTCACATTTAAAAGGTATATTTTTATGTCTTTGGTAATTTTATGCAGCTGTAAAATGACAACCAAAATCAAGTTATAAAACATTTTCATCTCCCTAAAATGTACTTCAAAGGTCCTGTATAGTTAATCTATTCTATTGTCTCTTGGCCCACAAAAATCAAAGATCTGCTTTCTATCACTATCATTTTGACTTTTCTAGTTATACTTTGTTTTGATATTTTTCACTTAGCATAGTGATTTGAAATTCACCCATAATTTTTTTGTGTTAATATTTTATTTATTTGTTTATTTTATGTATTTTATGATATGTACATATAAAAATATGTTTACTCATCTATCAGCTGGTGAACATTTAGGTTGCTCCCTAATTTTAATTGTGGTGAACAATATTTCTAAGATGGTATTCTTTGTCTTAACATATGCTTGCTCTTTTTATGATACAATATCTGGGAGTGAAATTGCTGAGTTATATGGTAACTTTAAAAAATACTGTCATATGGTTTTCTGAAATAGCTATTACTAATTTTCTGGATATTAACATTTATTTAAACATTTTAAAAATCTTTATGTTTAGATCAGTTTACATTTATAAAAAAATTATAAATAAAATAAATATTAAATACTTGTACTAGAACTTTTTTTACTTTCTCTTTGACATTTAGCTATATACTTTTTTGTATTTGGAATGTATGTATTTTTTCTGGGATTATAATTTATACATTTTAATTTACAACCTATTTACTGCTCCTGTTGTACCACTTAATTTAAATGTGAAAATTAATTTTGCAATTAGGTTACTATCACCCTCATGCTTAATAATGAATTTAATAATGAATTATGCTATAATTGCAAGCTAGTTTTGTTTGTGTATTTGTATACATATTTCCATATACTTGTGTGTAATAATATCTACAATACAATATTACAAATTTTACATTTAATAGTTAATGCAGTGAAGAGAACACATGAAAGTTTTAAAATACAGTGTTTTTTGGGGCGACACAAATTCAGAGAGTAACCATTTTTCATGCAAAATATTTCTTTCTTTAGTTGCAAAGTTCTCTCTAGAATCACTTCCATTGAGGTTACAGGACATTTTTTAAAAAACATTTCTTATGGTGGAAGTTTTGAACTGAAAATATTCTCTTAATTATTTTTCAATCTTAAAATATCTTAAATTTTGAAAGATATTTTTACCTGGTACTGAATTTGGGATTGATTCTCTTTAAAAATGTTATTTCATTATATTCTGGCCTGTTTAGTTACCGATACGTTAGTCATTGATAAAATTTTTGCCCCACTTTATGTAATGTCTCATTTTTATCTTTTAAGATTTGTTCTTTGGATTTCAGAGCTGGTATGAGTGTTGCTTCTCTGTTTTTTTCAAATATTTTTTTCTTTGAATATGTCCTAGCTGTCACATTTTGTTTTTCATCAAATTTGGGAAACTATTTGAATATTATTTATTCAAATAGTTTTTCTTTCCCATTCTCTCTTTCTTCTTTTACTCTAAATGTATAGCTGCTGTACCACTAAATATCATTTAACAGTTTCTGAGTTCATGTTCAGTTTCATTTCACTGTTTTTCGGTTTATTACTCTGTATAATTTCTATTGACCCACCCAGTTATTATTTTTCCTTCATACAGTATTATACATTTTAACTTTAAAATTATTCATTTGATTCTTTCAAACAATCATTTCTATTTTTCTACTGAAATTTTATTTTTTCCATTGAGACTATATTTTATTTTACTTTTTTTAAAGGTAGTTTTGTAGCTGCTTTAAAATCCTTGTTTAATAATTCTGACCTCTGGATTACCTTAGGTCAGTCTTAGTTGGTACAGTCATCTCCCCCTTATCTGTGGTTTCCATAGTTTCAGTTACACACTGTCAACCACAGTGCAAGAAATATTTAATAGAAAATTATATAAATAAACAATTTTTAAATTTCAGATTGTGTGCATTCTGAATAGGGTGGTGAATCCTTACATGATCATCCTGCTTCAATGCCCAGGACATGAATCATCTCTTTGTCAAGTGTTGCCACGTTGTGTATATGCTACTTAGTAGTCGTCTTATGTTAGTCACAGTGTTTGTGTTCAAGTAACCCATATTTTAATTAATAATGTTTCCAAACCACATGGGTGATGATGCTGGAAATTCAGATATGCCAAAGAGAAGACATAAAGTACCTAATTTTAATGAAAAGGTGAGTATAATACAATAAGATATTTTGAGAGAGAGAGACTGCATTCACATAATTTTTATTACTGTATATTGTTATAATTTTCCTACTTTTATTAGTTATTGTCATTAATTTCTTATGTACATAATTTATAAATCAAATTTTATTATATGTGTAAGTGTATAGGGAAAAACATTGTATATACAGAATTCAGTAATATCCTCGGTTTCAGGGATCTGCTGGGGGTTTTGGGATGTATCCCTGTGAATAAGGGAGTTCTGCTGAATTCTTTTTACTCAAGAATGTATTAAGTTTTCTTCATGGTTTGCATTAGGACAATTTTGGGTTGTATTCTAGACATAAATTATAAGTTATGAAGATTCTGGATTCTGTTATTTTTGTCAAATATTGTTTGTTTTAGTAAGCAACAATCTTGGTTGGAGTTCAACAGCAAACACTATGTCTTGGCTAACACTTTTGGTCTCTGTTCAGGTCTGTTTTTGTTTGAGCTGCTCTGGGTCTTAGGCATGAATTTTTCAGGGATTAATCAGGGCTGTGCATAGTTAGAATTATATCTCCTTTCTGTCTTCTTCCCTTCTAGGATTTCACCAGTCTCTTTTCTAGCCAGTTTCCCTGGCTTCCATATTCTGGATCTCCTGGCTAGAAAGTCTATGTGACTTTTCACCACGCACCCTGTGACTCAATACACTGGGGCACAAGAATAGAAACTCGGTTCATACAATTCCCCTGCCATATGTCCAAATTCCCCATGAGAATCTATCTGCTTCTTTCATGTTATTGCTTTCCAGACACTGCTTCTTGTTATATATGCATTTATTATATAGTATTTCTTTTTCTTTTATAGGACAGTCAGTCAGGTAGGAACTGATTTAATTATTACAAAAGCAGAGGTCCCTACTTCATCATATCTGTATCCTCACTGTTTCTTTTCTGGTTTACCCAAATCCTCTTTAAATATGGTCACCAAAATTAGATATGGCAGCCTTTTAAAATGTTCACCCAAGGACATATTTACTGATTTTAGAAAGAGGGGATGAGAGACAGAAGCATCGATGTGAGAGAGAAGCATCAATCAGTTGCCTCTTGTACTAGTCTGAACCGGGGATCAAACCCACATCCTAGGTATGTGAATTGACCAGGAATGGAGCCCTCAACCTTTCAGTGTACAGGAGGATGTTCTTACAAACTGAGCCACACTGGCCAAGGCCATGACAGCCTTTGAAGGATCCAATTATTTTCTAACTAGGGGCCCAGTGCATGAATTCGTGCACTTTGAAAGGAACTGTGGGTCACAAGGCTGCAGTGGGCACAGGTGCATGTCTCAGCCCATCTTCTGTGCCCCCACCAGGTCCTTCCTGCCAGCAGCCCCGCTCCTGCCACCACCACTCCCACGCACTGACAGTGCCGGCCCCGCTCACACCCACTGACTGTGCAGAGCGATTGGGGCCAGTGCCAGCAGTGGGTGTGAGCTGTGGCTGCTGCCCCGATTGTCCCTCAGGAGCAAGGGGAGGTGGAGAAGCCCTGAGGGGAAATCGGGGCCAGCAGCCGCCGCTCGCACACACTGAAGGCACTGAGTGATTAGGGCTGGTGCCGGGTGCCGGCAGCAGGTGTGAGCACCGGGTGGGGCCTCGGTGCGCAGGAGCCAAGAATTTTCAGTAACTACCAGAGGCTTGCCCTGATGACAGTGACCGGTGCCCCACCTTGGTCTGGCACCCCTGCTCACCTGCTTCACCATCCTGCCATAGCCTACGCCCGCCATGTCCCTCGCTCTGCTGCCTGCTGCTGATGCCTGCCATGTTCTGTGCATGCCCCTGGTGGTCAGTGCACGTCATAACGACTGGTTGTTTGGTTGTTCGGTTGTTCCACCATTTGGTCTATTTGCATATTAGGGATATATATATCCCTAATATGTATATATTAGAACAAACTTTTAGATATTTATTGATAAATTAACTTTTCATGTGTTTATGAGTGGCTCCCATATCTCATGTGTAAAACTAAAGAAACTGACTAGTACATAATGATCATTTAAAGTATAGTTTTCCTATGTTTAACTCTCTCATTGAGATTAGTTAAACTAAGAATTAAGTTTACATTCTCTAATACATATTCTCTTCAAATTATTACTTCATTTATAAGAATTATCTAAAATGATATCTTCTTAGTGCTGATTTTCCAGAGTACAAATGAAGACAGCTCTTGATAAATTATATGTGCTTTATATTAGTTTGGATCAGACAAACAATATGGGTTTCTTATAAAAACAAATGTAACATTTCACTTTCAATTGATTGTTCCAAATTGTTCTATTTCACTGTCTCAGAAAAATCCAATATCTGTGACTAGGATGGCACAAAGTTATTTTCTATCTGCAGAAATTATAGCATATCCAAATTAATTCTTCTGGTGCTATTTAAATCTCCTTAATCATCTTCATAGCTGGGATATTTTACATTGACAAGAATTACAGTGGTAATCTAAACTATGATGAAAACAAATATTAGTAAAGAAATTAATAAAAATAAGACATACAATTTTCAAACTCACCAATGTCTATCCTTTCTATAGTTATTATAACAGATTGCAAAAGATTGGAAGAGTATACATAACTTTATAATTAACATTTCCTTTAAGGTGCTATTGATTTATCCCAACTACCAGAATCACATTATGAATAACATGTGAGTAACTTTTTAATGGTATTTACTAAATGATTAGATGTAAATGAAAAGTAAATAAATATGTTGTCATTTAGTATACATTACTAGTAACTTTAAGCTATATTATTTTTTTTAGCTATGAACTATTTGAGGGCATATTTAAACAGTAGGTTACACTAATACAGTCCAAGTTACTGCTATATCAACATTTTCTGGTGTCAATAAAACTATTAAAATGGTGCATTCTAAGCTGAGGATAGGTCTTTCTAATTTTGTTTTTATTTTATTTTTTTTGACAAGTTGATGCGTACAAAAATACCTTCCTACTCCAATCATAATAGGAACAATAAGCATGCTTTGATCCTTCATGGCCTTGTCTGTGAACCACAATGTACTGCCAAACATCAAGTCTCCTTAGTGAACAAAAGTCGCTCAATAATGTCTCTTGTGGCTTTGATAATAACTCTAAAAGCCCAACCTCATCTATTTCTGTGGCAGGAATTACCAGATGCATAAGCAAAATTGATTATCTTTCTTTTTTTTTTATTTTAAATTTTATTGGGGTGACATTAGTCTCATGAACATATAGGTTACATGTGTGGATTCCTAATTTACAATATCTGTATATAGGACCCACCCAAAATCAAATCTTCCCCTGTCACCTCATGTTAGGACCTCTTTCTCCCCTCAACCCCCTCCCTCTGGCAACCACCACACTGCTGTTTGTGTACATAATTTCCGTTTTCTATTCCATATATGAGTTAAATCATAGAGTTCTTAGCTTTTTCTGTCTTACTTATTTCATTTTGTATAATGTTCTCAAGGTCCATCCATGTTGTTGTAAATGACACTATTCTGTCTTTCAAATTTAAAGGCAAATAATGATGTAATTATCAGTTCACTGGAGAAGAAACTACAATTTGACATTGATGACAAAAAATATGTCCATTATTGAAACAGGACTGATCTCTTTCTTTTTCTTTCTTTTTCTCTTTCTGCATCATCTGGCTCTATATACATCATCAGTGCTTTGTCAAATGATCAGATTGCAAGAATCACAAAAGGGTGGATAATTATAAATTTTAATATCTTAAAAGATTACATTACTAATTTAGCTGTGCAAAAACAAATACTCTATTCTCAATTCAATTTCAGTTTACAACTAATTTGCTATTTTTTTCATGAAATAATATTTAAGTAATTTAAAGTGTATTCAATGTTGATGTTATTTATAAGAATTGACACTATAAATAAAAATATATATTTTATAGAAAAAGTTGCCACTGAATGTTGTTGTATATCACTTGGAATATCACTTGGAAATCTCTATGTGTTGAACATAAAGTAAAAGATTCAGTCTCACTAAATCTGTTGAAGTCCTAAAAATGAAAGATAATTTAAGAAACATAAAATGTTTAAAATTATAACATATGCACTAAATATTCTCTTTTCATCTTCAACACAACTCTGTGACATGCATAGTATCATCTTTATGTTTATTCTTGATCTCTTTTATTGAGTTCACCTCCAGAATTTTTGTTTGGTTATTTTTGAAAGTTTCTATCTCTTTGGTAAAGTCCTATTTTTGTTTGTCAATTTTTTTTTTTTTTCTGAGCTCTTAAACTGCCTGACTGCATTTTCTTGCATTCTGCTGAGTTTTTTCAGAACTGCAATCTTATATTTTATGTCACTTATATCACATATTTTCATGCCTTTAAGTTTGTTTTCTGGATATTTTCCATTTTGTTTCTGAGCTGCCTCATTACCTTGGTCATTTATGTTATTTAATGGGTTCCTTTTCTGCCTAGGCATCTATGTATGTGTGGCATCTCTCTAGCAGACTAGTATGAAGATAAAAGACATCTTAATCTTTAGTGGTGATGTCTTTAATTTTCATATTAGGTGATGATGAATCTCAAGTTTTTAGCTCTCTTGCCCTTTTCTGGCTTTTCAGATCTCTGCAGGATGCTGTCTTCTGGTATGTCAGTGCCTCCTCTGTGATCCAGTTGCTACAGTCCTGTGGGACCAACCCAGCAGGGGAATGCGACTGGCAATGGGGCTCAAAATCCCAGTGCTATTTTCAGCAGCCAGACAATGTCATCAATGTAGCCTCAATGGATGAGGGTGGGGTAGGCTGGGGTACCAGCAGCCTTCTGTGCATTTTGCCCTACCTGTAATGTTAACCTTGAATCTCCATGGGGGTCTCCTCTATTCCCCAATCCTAGGACCAGTCACAGGGTACACCTTTTCCTCAGGGAGAAAAGTGATTATGTAATACAAGTTTTCAAATAATGTACTCAGCAACCGGACACTGAGGGCAAGGGGGGTGAGCTCTGGGAGGTTCAGGGGAGGCCAGGATCCAGGGCTTTGTTTCTCTGTCTGGAATGCTGAGCATTGGACAACCACACTTGCACCTCCATTCTGTGTCTCTGTCCAGGTCTCTAGGCTGAGCTGCAGCTCATAAATGACTACTCCTACAGAAATACCCACCAAGTCTCTTTGTCCTCCCAGTTGAAGAAAGTGACAGCCAAGCCCTAGCCAGTTTAGTTTGGTGGATAGAGCATTGGCCCATGGACTGAAGGGTCCTGGGCTTGATTCTGGTCAAGGGTACCTAGCTCAGTTGTAGGCTCAAACCCCAGCCCCTGGTTGGAGCACATGCAGGAGACAATCAATCAATGTGTCTATCACATAGGTGTTTCTCTTCCTCTGTCCTCCCCATCCCTTCTATTCTCTCTAAAAATCAATGGAAAAATATCCTCAGGTAAGGATTAACAAAAAGAAAAAGAGAAAGTGACAGCCACAACTTGATTCCTCCCTTCTCCAGACTGAGCTCCACTATGAGCTCCTGGTTGCAGAGCCGTGTTGTGGATTGTCTCACCTCTTCTCACTTCTCACCTCTCTGTTTTCTCCCCCTTGCCCACCTTTAGATGTTTCAATGTGCAGATCTCTCAGGTGTGTTTGTATGTTGAACAGGGAATCCTTTGTTCAGTTATAGCTGTTTAAATTATCGAAACTTCAAGGGACGAGACCCAGGGGATCTCTCATGCTGCCATTCCTCTGATGTCTCTCCTACATTTTCTTTCCATACAGTAAGCATCATCATACAACTGTATTTGCTAATATTCTCTGTGCTCTTCCAGAAATAATCTTTTTGTCAAATTAATATGCTTTTACCTCTCCCATTCATAAAGCATATTGTTACTTTTAATTTATTAATTTCCTTAAGGTGAATTTAATATATTTTAAATGCATAAAATATTTTGTAAAGTTTAATATTGTATTTCCTAGTTATATGTTTTATATTTAGGAATATTCTTTATACTTGAAGGATTTTCCCTGAGGGTTAGAATATATTTCACTGGCTAACTTTTTTGTTCATGTTTATAGTTTTCATTAATCTAAAACTACTAGACCACAAAAAGATATCAGAAAAAAGAAGGTACATATGAAAATAATTCTTCTGTCAACAGATGAATATCCTACCTAATAAAATGGTAATATGTAAATTACCATCACTCCGCTACACCCACGATTGGTCCAGTGGGAAGCGCAAGGGGCGGGACTCGGGGTGGCCAGGGTAGCCGATTGGGCCGGCAGGACGCTGAGCTCGTGTTGCCAGTGGCGGCACGAGCTCAATGTCTGTGCCATGGCTGTGCTGCGGAACAGAAGGGGCCTCTGGGGCAGCGAGCTCATGTCCCGCCGCGGACCATCAAAAGTGTGGGAGCTGGGTGCCTGTCTACTCCGGCATCAGGCCTTTCAGAAGCCTCTGCCACGCTGGAGGCTTCTGAAAGGCCTGGTGCACCAGTGGACAGGCACCCAGCTCCACCGCAATCGAAAGTGAAAGCGTGTAGGGGATCCTACACGTGCATGATTCAATCATGCACTGGGCCTCTAGTCTATATATATAAAAGCTTAACCAACTGGATGACTGGATGGCCAGATGACTGGACAACTGGCTGGTAGCTATGACCTGCACTGACCACCAGGGGGCAGATGCTCAACACAGGAACTGCCCCCTGGCGGTCAGTGTGCTCACACAGAGGGAGCACTGCTCAGCTGACAGATGGGTGCTAGATGCTGGGCTGATGGCTGGCGAGGTGCGAGCCTCTCCCTTGGACACTCCCCCTGCATGCCCAAGTGGTGGTGGCAGGCACAGGGGGGCTAGGATGAGCAGGAGCAGCACGGCAACCAGCCTGGGCTTGGGCTCCTCCCTGGCTGCCTGCCATTTTGCATACTACTTCATGCTGTGAGGGATTGATGCAGACAAAGGGCTGGAAGCCGATGAGCTGGTGGGTAAGGCCTGCTGTGGCATTGGCGGAGGTCCACTGATCCCCACGGGCCAGGCCGAGGGACCCCACCCATGCACGAATCTGTGCACCGGGCCTCTAGTATTATATAACTAGAGGTCTGGTGCACAAAATTCTTGCATGGGTAGGGTCCCTAGGCCTGGCCAGTGATCAGGGCCAATCTGTGGGGTGACCAGTGGGGTGATCAGCGGGCCCCCACTGGCACCTGCCTTGGCCGGGCTGGCACTGCCTGCTCACCGGACCCCTCCCTTTGCAGGGTGACCAGCAGGGCGATCGTGGGGTCCCCCACTGGCATCAGCCTTGGATGACCTGTGGGCTGGGGGCAGTTCCTGCATTGAGCGTCTTCCCCCTGGTGTCAGTGAGCATCATAGCGACCAGTTTGTTCCATTGGTCATTCTGCTGTTCAGTTGATTTGCATATTAGGCTTTTATTATATAGGATTTTATATCTTTAGATAAATAAAAAATGGTGTATGGTTTAGGACCATTGGTTTCTAAGTTCCTTGCATTGTATGTAGCTGTAATACTTTTCCCTCTCTAATATCACTAGTGTATCACTTTTTGCTGTCTTTTTTTTATAACAGGAAATTAATTTTTAGAAAAAAAAATATAAGGTCTTTCCTTTTGAACAAATTCTCCTTCTGAGAATTGGCTTCTGATTTCAACTTATTTTCCTTTTATAGCAATATATTTTTGGCATAAATGAATAATTTTTCAAGAAGTAATAGATTTAAAAGATAAATGTTACTCTGCTTGTGAAATTTGTCTACGTACTTCCTTTAAGTGGTTAACAGAATGTGTGATAAAACTGAATGAAACAGAAGTTGATCAGACTGTCAGAAAGCTGAAGGTTATGATGGAAGATCCATCTATTCTTAGCAGAAAGCAGAGAGCTAGGGAAAATGAGAGAGTGAATGAGAGAAGATGTTACTTTTCAGTGAGAAAAAGAACAAAAAACAAAGAACACAAGAAATAGTAGCATGAAAAGGAATATGTCTATCTTTATATATCAGATGATTTTTCATAAAAAATCAATAGATTGCTTTTATTACTTTAGCAACACATTGACTGTGGAGAAACTTTCTGCACACTCACAAAAGTACTAATTCTAATATCCTAGAAACTCTCACCTTCTATAAATTTAATTGGAAGAGTGACTTTTTAAAATAATTTTGTGTTATTATTCATTTTAAGATATGTCTTTTTATTTTCCAGGAATATAAAACAATTATATTTGAATAAAAACTAAAATACTTTTTGTATAGAGGTTTGCCAACTTGAAAATACATTTCTAGAGAAAAAATTTTATTCCTTTCTAGTGACTTAAATGACGAGATTGTTTTATAGTTTTTTAATTTTATTTTTGTTTGTTTGTTTTTTAACTCCGGAGCAGTTTTAAATGGATTCAGTAATATATAGACCTTTGGCACCTATAGTTTTATGTTACCTATATTGCATAATGGGATAAAAATTATTTTATTGATAACTGGTTCCGGAACTTCCCTTATGAAAGAAAATACTTTTCTTTAGGAAAGTGCCTTGATGAGTACTGTAGAAGTGGGTAAGTTCCTTTATGATAATATCAGCAATAAAAAGCACTTGTTAAGGAAAGCAAGATACGGAGGTATAGATAAGAACCCACTAAGTGAAATAAGACTAGCATATAGTGTAAAAAGCTAGTCAATCTCTTTACTGGGGTGAGCAAAGGATACTTTAAGGGTGATGAGCCCTGCCATTTCATTTAAAAAAGATTACTTCAACTTAAAACATTTCTCAGTCTTTCCTAAAATGTCTACCACATTCATAGATTATGCACATATTATATATTAACATATTTTTAGAACTAAAGAATTGCATTTACTATATCGGCTGCTGCAGTATTCAACAATATTGCTATTTAAAGTGTAGCCCGCAGACCAGCAACATGATGAAAGCTTGGCAGATGTGCATATTGTGAAGTGCCACTCCTATTGCTGAATCAGGATTTACCATCTAAGATTTCCAGGTGACTTTTATGCATATTTAATTTTGAGAAGCCCTGCATAGAAATTTACAACTTCACACATCCAGGCAGAAGCCCAGAAGCTTCTTTGGCCATGAAGTGGTAAGCCTCCTTGGCATTCAGGCACATTTTTGGAATTTTATGGCTCACAAATGGTTGTAGCAGAATTGCAAACCATCCAATTTTCTGAAAACTCAAAAAACAGGTGGTACAATCTTACCATTAATGACAGAGCTACAGTAATAATTCTTGAAAACTGAAGATTTAATAAATTTAACTGTTTTTGTAATGTTTCTGTGTACCCGGCACTTTGTTATGGCTTAAAGGAATAAAAATCCCTATAACCTGGTTAAGATAGCAAGGATAGAGAGGGAAAGTAGTTCTGGAAAGCAAAGCTTCATGGGAAAATCCACAGATACATCCTAGATTGCCTACACCAGTAAGTGGAAAGAATGGCACACAGTGAACTTAGGAAGGAAGATTGAGGACAGCAGAAAAAAAAAATAAAAAAAAAATATATATATATTACCTAATAATAGAGAAACATGTAAATTGACCGTACCTCCACTACGCCCACAGCCAATTGGAGTGAGTATGCAAATTAACCCAACAAAGATGGCAGTTAATTTGCATACATACCTGGGTCTGGGGAACCTCCTCAGCACCCAGGTCACTCATCAGGCCTGTAGGAGAGGGCAGTTAGGGGTGATGAGGCTGGCAGACAGAGGCAGTTAGGGGCAATCAGGCAGGCAGGCAGGTGAGCAGATAGGAGCCAGTGGTCCCAGATTGTGAGAGGGATGTCTGACTGCTGGTTTAGGCCCGATACCTGGGACTCCTTGCAGCAGTCGGACATCCCACAAGGGGTCCCCAATTGGAGAGGGTGCAGGCTGAGTTGAGGAAATCCCCCCTCTGTGCACCAGGCCTCTAGTATATATATATATATATATATATATATATATATATATATATATATATATATATTCAAAACTATTCTGTAGAAAAAGAAAATAGGCAAGTTTCAAAAATTTGGGACAAAGATGTTGCCATTTGAAGAATATTTCCCATAAACTGTGTAGCAAATTTGCTTTCACATTTACAGAATTTATCTTTTTCCTAACTATTACGTCAATGAAAATTGGGAATGTGGTGAATGAATGGAGACAACTATCATCCTAATATTGGGTCAGAATATTGAATATAGAAGGAAAATTTTTTTTTGTGCTTTAACTCTCCTTTTTCATCATTAAAACCAGTATTAAGAGGGGTGAAATAGAAAATCTCCCAACATAATACAGTGTATTTGAAGATATTTGGCCTATTGTGCTATGACTTGAAGGTTACTGAATCAGTATTAGATGAAATGATAATGATGCTATAAGAAAATCTAAGAAGAATTTGCATTTAAGGAATTTATGAACTTTTTGTTTGTAAATGATTATATAAATAGCTTTCCAATATGAGGTACAATTAATATATTAAGCTTGACATTTGATTCACTGAACCCTTAAATGACAATGGTAAAGAACTATAGAATTTTCAGTGAAGTCTCAGAGTGTTTGAGGAAATTTTCCAGTTCACATTAGATGATTGGATGTGAACCTAATATTAGCTAAAGGAGTCCACTGATAAATAAATATATATATAATATATAATATATTATCATCAAGTTGTACTCATGTATCAGAGGACACATATTTATCTTTAAATTCATCGAAAAAATTATTGCCATCTGGTCAAGACCTCATAATGTCAAGTAATAGAGGAAACTAAAAACAGTAAATAAGATGATATTTGCACATACAAATATTTATGTGGAATATAAAATAAACTCCTGCCCTAGCTGGTTTGGCTCAGTGGATAGAGTGTTGGCCTGCGGACTGAAGGGTCCTCGGTTAATTCCTGTCAAGGGCACATGGCTGGGTTGCAGGCTTGATCTCCAGTAGGGGGTGTGCAGGAGGCAGCCAATCAATGATTCTCTCTCATCATTGATGTTTCTATCTCTCTCTCCCTCTCCTTTCCTCTCTGAAATCAATAAAAAAAAAAAAATTAATAAAAGAAAATGTGTGTACCTTAAAACACACACACAAAAATCTCCTGGAACTTTAAGTAAAATGACTGAAAATTCAATGTAAAAAATACGGAAGGTAAGTACTTCTTAAAAGAAGAAATAAAAATGTCTACTAAAATGCATGTTAAAAGTTTTACAATAACATGTTAAGAGAAATGGAAATTAAAATCACAATGAAATCATTCTATATATGCATCTCAATGTCTAATATTATAAAGACTAAATATATGGTGTTGTTGATGATTTGAAACAACTGACTCCATCGCATTTTTTCCCCATAAGCTTGTCAGCAGTACAAATACTTTTTTGTTGTTCTTGTTATTCCTCACCCCAGGATATTTTCACCATTGCTTTTTAGGGAGAGTGGGAGAAAAGGATAGAGGGAGAGAAGAGAGGGGGAGAGAGAGTGAGAGAGAGAAACATTGATGTACGAGAAACACATCTATTGGTTGTTTCCTGAATGTGCCCCAATCTGGGCTGAATAGCTAACCAACAACCAAACTACCACCCTTGACCAGGAATCCTTTATAAAATTTGTGTCTAGAATTTCCTATGTCTTAACATGTGCATATACTATGCTCTATCACTTTTATAAGTATGTGGGATTCCACTGTCAACAGAAGTGCTTATGTACATGTATCAAACAACATACACAAGAATATTCATAGTGAGATTTTTCCATACTAAAATAATTTGAAACAACCAAAATATCAAGCAGTAGTAGAAGTAAAAATAAATGTTGGTCAATTAATACTGTTTAATTTATACAAAAATAATTATTGATTAATAAAAATATTTTTAAAACATTTAAATTATTCTATGGTAACAGAAATATTAATATTATTCAGCTTTGGTATATCATTTCTGGAAAAGTGCACAGTGCAGTTTTTGAGGTTGTAAAAAATTTCCAAATCAGGGTAATGTTGATTTATTTTATAAAATTAATCAATATGTAGACTTACGGTTTGTATACATTTCCATGTCTTTTGTATACTTCAACAAATATATGGCTTAAATTTTTTGAAAGAATGAGGTATGAAGTGGTAAGAATGAGAATTGAAATTGTTCACCTAAAATTAAAGGCCAGGTCCTGACCTGGCAGCTCAGTTGGTTAGAGCATCGTCCTGATACTCCAAGGTTGCAGGTTGGATCCCAGGTCAGAACACATACAAGAATCACATAATGAATGCATAAGTAAGTGGAAAAACAAATTAATGCTTCTCTCTCTCTCGCCCTCCCTCCCTCTTTCTCTCCCAAATCAATTAATTGAAATAAAATCCTATATAATAAAAGCCTAGATGGCATCACGCCCTCGTGTGACGCCCTTATGTTGTCACAAGATGGCTGCCAGAAGATGGCCATCACAAGATGGCCACCACAAGATGATCAGCAGGGGAGGGCAGTTGGGGGTGACTGGGCCAGCAGGGGATCAGTTAGGCGTCAATCAGGCTGGCAGGGGAGCAGTTAGGGGGCAATCAGGCTGGCAGGCAGAAGTGGTTAGGAGCTAGCAGTCCTGGATTGCGAAAGGAATGTCAGAGATTGGAGAGGGTGCAGGCTGGTCTGAAGGACACCCCTCCAGTGCACGAATTTCATGAACCAGGCCTCTAGTAATAAAATAAATAAAATAAAATAAAATAAAATAAAATAAAATAAAATAAAATAAAATGACAAAAGTGAGAAACAACAAGTGTTTGACATCAAAAGAATATTCAGAAGCACTGAATCACCCAGAAACCCAAATAGTGTTCTGCTTAGAAAGTGAAGGCAAGGAGTATTTATGAGAAAGGGGAAGGGGAATGATTACATGACAGAAGAAGAGACTCTCTGTGTTAATATACCAAGGAAGGAAGTTCTACATGTGCAGATAAGCTAACATCATGATGTTTATTCTATAGAAGGTCTTTAATTGTCAGCCCAAGAGTCATAACAAATAGTCTTTGGGAGTACAGTGCTGCTTTAGGCACAGTCCAAAGGTTATTTTAATCAGGTTTAGGAGTCCAAGGATTTGAGGAGTAAGTCCTGCAAGGTAGTTCCTCTGGGATGGCCCCTCTAAGTCCATTATAAAGTGGTTCCATTTATATTATTTTTTTACAAAATACAAAAATTAATACATTTAATGTTTGAAGAATTTTTGATGTTGTTCTAGAGGGAACTGTGAAAACTGAAATGCTGCTGGAAGGAATATTGATCATTAAAAATTTTTGTGGGTTTGATAGCATGTTTTAATGTGGATGGGCATGATTTAGTGTAGAGGAGGAAATTAATGATGCAGCAGATTGAGCAGCCAAGTAATAGATCAGTGTTCTTACGGTTATATTCTGTTCCATCATTCTTTCCAACAGGCCAATGAACAATACATAATGCAAATTTGATCATGTCGTTGCTGGTGCTTAAATCTACTTTAATGACTCCCCACTAATTTCAGGATGCATTTTAGACTTCTTGCAATGATCTATGTGCTACATATACGTAGTTAAACAAATAGTGATAGCCCTTGCTCTAGTGGAATTTATAATCTCATTGGAAGAAAAAGAAAAGAAAAAACAACTAAGCAAACTGGAATACTTTCAAACAGAAAATACTAAGTAATATTTGTATGCAATTGAGAACAATTTAGAAGAAAGGGTGTATAGATTTTACTACGCAATTAAGACCTGTAGTGGTTTACCAAAAAAATCCAAGCAATTGTCCAACATCTGCTGGATGTCCTGCAATTAAACTATATTCTGATACCATCCTCCTGAGATAATATCAGACCTCACAGGCTAAGGGGCTCAGTCTCACAACAATTCCCACTCAGTCTACCACCACCACTTCAGACACTAATTGGAGAGAGGGCATATGTTCACATCATGTGTGAATGATGATTTTTTGGTGACAGGAACAAAATTCTGTTATGACAGGAGGAAACTAATTTTCTAGTACTAACCCCAATGCTTCATGATTTGTATGAATTAAGCCTTCTATCTTTACTTCACGTTTTACATGTGGGACTCTCAATCCTAATGTGTTTTCTCTGCTCTCAAAGTCCCCCTATGTAGGGGAGGGACAGAAATGGCTTGTAGTTTGAGAACCCTCACTAGTCTTTTATGACCCAACAAATCCCTTCCTTGTGTATTACAAAGAGCCAACAAAACCAACTGTCACATTTCACCCTATAATACTTGTCACATTTTTTTTTCAATATACATGTCTTAAAAACCTAATATTCAAAACTCACAAAGGAGATTTTCCCATAAGGTTCTTTTGTTTCATTTTGTTGTTTCCTCCCATGTAAATTACTGTAAATTCTACATTTCCTTGGGCTCTAAATTTATTTCTGTACTCCTCATAATCAGCCAAAAGAATGAGACTTAGATTGGAACAATTAGAACAGCATATTATCCTCTCTTTGTAGTGCATTGGGTGGCAAAGTCAAGATGACCAAATCGCACAGGGGAAACATTTAAAAAAAAAAAAAAAAGGGATAGAAATTTGTTTCACGTACCAATAAATTTTTTATCAAAAAGGTAATTTTTTATACAACGGTGCACAATGTTTCTAAAACACATTTTGTTATCTAAAGATCATGAAATGAATTCTTTATCTCTCTCTCCCCATATGTATAAGGAAATTCAAGTTTATGCCCTTATAAAATGCATAAGATGCTTCAAGATCTGCCAAAGATTCAACATCAATTCCTCTAACTTACTCATAATCATATAATTATTTCCTTTGTCTATTTCAAGACCATGGGCTTTACAAATCCTGTTCCCTCTACCTGAAATGACCTTGTTTTGCATTTTCCCAAACAACATTCAATTTTCAATAATAGGTAAATAAACCCTAACAACATTTTTGAATTTGGCTATTAGGAGGTATAATCAGAAATATGGAGATATGAGGATGGGTACCAGATTACTGCATATTGAAAAGTGAATGGAACATTTTACCACCTTTGAGCATTTGAATATACTCATACATGTAGCATATTTAGGCTCTCTTGAGTCTTTCTGAAGGTACAGTTTTCTATCTAGTATCATTTTCCTTCTGCTTGAAGAACTTGCTATGATATTTCTCATAGTGGAGATCATCTGCTAACAATGTTTGCCTGAAAAAGTCGTCATTATACGTGTATTATGGATATACACTGAGTGGCCTCTAATGAGACTTGGACAAAGTGTATTATGGATATACACTGAGTGGCCTCTAATGAGACTCCACCCATGCACAAATTCAAGCACCGGGTCTCTAATATATATATTAGAGGGGACATGAGCAGTTGGCCAGCCTGCCTGCTGGTCGAACTGCTGGTTGAGGGGACAATTTGCATATTAGCCTTTTATTATATAGGATATACATTGAGTGGCCAGATTATTATGCATTCAGAGATCATGATAATCTGACCACTCAGTGTATATATATAGTATATGCATATATAATATACAGTGTATATATATATATATATATATATATATACACACACACACACACATATATACATACATATATATGTGTGTGTGTGTGTATATATATATATATATATATATATATATACATATATATATATATATATATATATATAATATAATAAAACCCTGATATGCAAATCGATCAAATGGCAGACTGACTGGTGGAACGACTGGATGCTATGACATGCACTGACCACCAGGGAGCATCTGCCCTCCAAGAGGGAGGCAACTGACAGCAGTGGTGGGGGGACAGGGCCAACCAGTGGGTGGCACCAGGTCGCCAGCCAAGGCAGGTGCCAGTGAGCCCACCCCTCCCCCCCATTGCACCTCCAGTCACTCCACAGATCAGCCCTGATTGTGGGCCAGGCCTAGGGACACTACCCTATATATTGGAAACTGTCTCTTAGATTTAAAAATTAAAACCTGGCAAGGCTACTCTAATTCCAAAAAAACAGGATGATGCAATGATGACTTGCATGGACTCTGGCTTGCACATTTTGTGGTCAGCCCTGATTCTGACACTTATAACTGTGTGACAAAGCCAATTACTTAACTTCTCTCTGCTTCGGTTTTTCCACCCATAAGATGGGGAAAATGGTACTACTGCTTCAGAAGGATCATGTTATGTACTACTTTTTATAATCAGGGAAAAATATGTTGCTGCCCCTACAAAAGCAAGATGCCTTTCACCTGTATGAAAAGTATGGTCACTGGTGCATGCAGCATCCCGGATTGCGAGAGGATGTCCAACTGCCAGTTTAGGACTGATCCTTGCGGATCGGGCCTAAACTGGCAGTCAGACAACTTCTGAGGGCACAGGCTAGGCTGAGGGACAACTCCCCCCCATGCACGAATTTCATGCACCGGGGCTCTAGTGTGTATGTATGTATGTATATATATACTAGAGGCCCAGTGCACGAAATTCGTGCATGGGGGGGGTACCCTCAGCCCAGCCTGCACCCTTTCCAGTCTAAGATCCCTCTCACAATCCTGGACCACTGGCTCCTAATCGCTTACCTGCCTGCCTGCCTGCCTGGTTGCCCCTAACATCCACTTTCCTGCTGGCCTGGTTGCCTCTTACTTCCCCCCCTGCTGGCCTGGTCACCCCCAGGCTCCAGCTACCCCCCCCTGCTGGCCTGGTTGCCCCTCATGGCCCCCCCTCCGCCTGTCTGATCACCCCATGCAGCCTGCTGTTCAGTCATTTGATCGTCCCTCACTAATCCCCCTGCCAGCCTGGTCGCCCCACACAGCCTGCTTGTTCAGTCGTTGGTCGTCCCTCACTAACCCTCCTGCTGGCCTGGTTGTAGGCAGCCATCTTGTGAGGGCCTGACGGTCAATTTGCATATTACCTCTTTATTATATAGGATTAGGTATAGTATCTAATTAAGCAGTTTTTGCCTATTTTACTCTTTAAAGGTATTTTTTAAAATTTAATAAATCTTTATTGCTCAGATTATTACAATTGTTTCTCCTTTTTTCCCCCCATAGCTCCTCTCCACCCGGTTCCCACCCCACCCTCTGCCCTTACCTCCCCCCCACTGTCCTCATCCATAGGTGTACGATTTTTGTCCAGTCTCTTCCCGTACCTTCCACAGAGACACCCCTTTCCCCTGAGAATTATCAATCCACTCCCATTCTATGCCCTTGATTCTATTATATTCACCAGTTTATTCTGTTCCTCAGATTTTTAATTGACTTGACTTTTAGATTCACTTGTTGATAGATATGTATTTGTTGTTCATAATTTTTATCTTTACTTTTTTCTCCTTCTTCCTCTTCTTAAAGAATACCTTTCAGCATTTCATATAATACTCGTCTGGTGGTGATGAACTCCTTTAGCTTTTTCTTATCTGTGAAGCTCTTTATCTGCCCTTTAATTCTGAATGATAACTTTGCTGGGTAGAGTAATCTTGGTTGTAGGTTCTTGCTATTCATCACTTTGAATATTTCTTGCCATTCCTGTCTGGCCTGCATAGTTTCTGTTGAGAAATCAGCTGATAATCGTATGGATGCTCCCTTGTAGGTAACTAACTATTTTTCTCTTGCTGCTTATAAGATTCTCTCTTTGTCTTTTGCCCTTGGCATTTTAATTATGATGTGTCTTGGTGTGGTCCTCTTTGGATTCCTTTTGTTTGGGGTTCTGTGTGTTTCCTGGACTTGTAAGTCTATTTCTTCCACCAGGTGGGGGAAGTTTTCTGTCATTATTTCTTCAAATAGGTTTTCAGTATCTTACTCTCTCTCTTCCCATAATTCTGATGTTGGTACGCTTGAAGTTGTCCCAGAAGCTCCTTACACTATCTTCAACGTTTTGGATTCTCTTCTCTTCTTGCTTCTCTGGAGGAGTGTCCTTTGCCTCTTTGTATTCCAAATCTTTGACTTGGTTCTTGTGTTCCTCTAGTCTGCTGTTGGGTCTCTGTATAATATTTTTATTTCAGTCAGTGTATGTTTAATTTCTAGTTGGTCCTTTTTCATATCCTCGAGGGTCTTTTCTAGGAAATTCTTGAAAAACCTTATAACCGTGGTTTTGAACTCTATATCCAGTCATTTGTTCTCCTCCATTTCTTTTGTTTGTGCTCTGTTTCCTTGTCTCCTCATTTTTGCTGCTTCCCTGAGTTGGTAGGGTGGATTTGTGTGCTTAGGTGTCCTATATGGTTCAATGGGTCAGCCTTCCCAGTTACCTGAGGTGGACACTCTTGGTGCACCCCTTTGTGGACTGTGTGTACAGCCTTGTTGTAGTTAAGTCTTGATTGTTGTTGTCACTGGGGGGAATTGACCTCCAGGCCAATTGGCTGTGAGGACCCGCTGTGTCTATAATGGAAGAATTGCTGTGCTGGAGACACGTTTATGGGGCAGGACTTCTTCCAGTGGGGCTTTGGTGCTCACTGAGTCTGCCTCTTGAATGTCTCCCTTATGAGAGTAGTTGAAATCTGGTGGTGTCTCACACAGACCACTAGATACACTAGTTTCTGCATCTCCAATGGGGTACATACAGGTCAGCTACTGTCTGAGGCCACCAAGCAGGAGCAACAGCAAGAACGACAGTTTTCTCCTCTTTGCTTGGGATTTGGAGGTTTTGGAGCTGTCTGACTGGAGCTGCAGTTTATTTGGTTAAGCTTCGACAGGGCAGGCCATTTATATGCAAAAGCTGTTGCGCAGAGCTTGGGTGTGTTTGTAAATTGTGCGGGGCAGGGTCTCAGGGCGTCACTAGGCTAGGGCGTAGCAAATAGCAATGGCTGCTAGTCTCCCTTCTCTGCCTTTCCACATTTCCAAGCCCCTGCATCCCGCGCTCCAGCACAGTAAACAATGATTGCTGGGCGCACCTCTGCAAGGAAGTCACCCTCACTTTCCGACCTGATGGCCATCAGTCCAGCTTCTCCCCGTAGGCTTCTGGGTCCCCCGTGTCTCCCCAGAAACTGGATTTCAGAGTAATCAGGAGCTTGTTTCCCTTCGGGTTGAATAAATGCAGCTCGCCCAGTCACCCGCCACCAGCCAGATTCCCGTGCCTCCATACCTCAGCTTTTCAGCACTTGTGCTCTTTTCTCTTTCCTTCTAGTTGTAGAACTTCCACTCAGCCAGCTTTCCTGTGGTTTCTGGGTGATAGACGTTTTGTCTTTTAGTTGTAGTTTTGAAATTGTTGTGCAAGGCAGCAGTTTAAGAGTTTACCTTTGCCACCATCTTGGTTTCTCTCTCTTTAAAGGTATTGATACATTATCTTCTACCTTAACTATGTCTGACCAGAAGTCTGTTGTCAGTCTTATCTTTTTTCTACTTTATGTAATTTGTCTTTTATTGTTTATTGTTTTCAAGATTTTTTCCTAAACACTGTCCTCTGCCAATTTGATTGTAATGTACTTTGAAATGGTTTTCTTTATATTTATGTTGTTTGAAATGTTTTAGTTTTTGAAATCTCTAAGTTTATAGTTTTTACAAATTTGAAAAATGTTCATAAGTTATTTATTTAAATACTTGTTCTGTTGCCCCACTTCTCCTTTTGGAATATACTGTATGTGAGTTTTTGTGTGTGTTGTATGTTTCTAAATGTTAGGTCATGTGATACGGTACCATGTGTTACACCCTATTTTTGTTTCTAATATATTCTTTTGAAAATGTCTTTTTGCTACACTTTTAAATTCACTGATTTTCTTCCTCCTGTGGTTTTTATCTTGTTTTATAGCCCTTCAAGTTAAAATTTTTCAGATATTGTATTTTACATCTGTATTAGTTCCATTTTGGGTCTTTTTTAATATTATTCCTTTCTCGCCACATTATATTCAACCCCCAGTATATGATACATTCTTAGACTGCTATTTTAATGTCATTTTCTGTGAATTCCATCTTCTTTGCCATTTTTAGGTCACTTTGAAATGAATGATATATCTTCTAATTCTGGGTCCCATTTGTCTGTTTAATATGTCTAGTAATATTTTATTGGAGTCTGAGTGCTGTGATTTGCACATAGAAGAGCTGACTTTTGTGTTATTCGTTTAAAAAGTGGTTGATATTTTCTGGAAAGCATTATATTCATGTGCATTAGGTTGCTCCTTTGGTAGTAGCCTTTCTTCTAGGACTAATTTAGCATCATTAGTAATGTGATTCCTTCTGAAGTATACATGTGTCACAGCCGCATGTGCCATGTATTCAGTGAGAATTCTCCTTTAGATAGAGGAAACTCCATTAAATTCTTGCACTGTGTGAGTTATGGGAATTGCTCATACCTAGAAACCTTCTGGTAATTTTCCTTATTTGAATGTTGTTCTTTCCCAATGCCATCTGTTTTCACCCTACAAATATGTAGAATGTTGTCTAGTCAAAGACTCAGTTAGATCCCTATTGCAGTGTTGTGAGTTATTCTTTTGTGTAAGTTTCTACCATTATATACTCTACTTTGATATTTTCTAGCCATTTTGCCTTTCCATACTTCAATATCTGTCTGCTCAACTGAGCAATATCCCTGTACTCTGAGAGCAAGAATCTTGAAATTTATTCTAGTCAAAACCCTAGGGAATAATAAATAGTATCTCTCACCTCATATTTTTCCTTTTTCTCAGAAGCCACAGTTATTTTTAAAAATATATTTTGTCATTTTTGTTGTTGTTTAGCACATAAGGGTAAAGGTAGAATATTTTATTCACTCCTAAACAGAAAAGGAAGCACCTTCAAAAATGTGATTGGTAAATGAATTGAAAGACAGTAAAATTTTTCAAGGGATTCAGTATTTAGAATGGATCCTCACCCCCCCGCCCAAAAAAAAGGAAAGGAATAATATAGAGAATTTTCTTATTTCTATTAAACAGCTGTTGGTAATACATTAATAAAAAGTAGGTATTATTAGAGAAGTATTACTTAGTACCCCCATGTATAGCTTCTGTGTTGAATTTACACATGCATTTCTTAACTTATTCTTAGCCCAAAATACCACAGAAAATAGAGTAAATTTAATTTAGCACATTACATGCTATATTCTAATGAATTGCTCTAGTATAAAAGTGTACCTTATATTTAATTTTTCAAATTGCCTATAGAAATATTTTAATATTAATAAATATCTATTAAATTATTTTCTTAAAATTTATAATTTTTGAAAATCATATTAATCTAAACTAACACTAAATTTAAATTTTATATGATAATCCTTTGTATCTATATTATTTTTAAAATTTATATAACAAAATATTTTTTCTCAGATAGTCCTTATAAAAAGGTAGCTCATGAAATTTCATAAAGAGTTATTAATCAATCCATATATCTTCAATTTGATTAATGGCCATTATGGTTAATAAAATTATTTCAATTATATATAGATCATGTCCTAATATCAGGTATTTGGAGAACATAGTTGTGTAATATAATTATAATAGCATGTTGTATTTTTTAAATTACCTAAATTATTATTTTTTTTAGCTATGTGAACCTGATTCTCAAAACAACTCCAGTGATTAAAAACTACATGGTTATTTTATTCTTTTACATAAGATTATTGACTGAAATGCATTGAATTTTTAGATGAAAACCTATTTAAAAAGTCCAAAGAGAAATTATGATGATAATACAATACAAAATCCTTTGTGCAAAACATAATAGCTGTTATGATTTAAGAAGTCATTAAAGTCTTTTTCTTCAAAAATTATTTTATTCAATTTTAATTCATACTTCCTTTTACTGTAAGAGAAATTAATTTTCTCTATCATTACTTATAAACAATATGCTAAGAAATTAATGTACTCTAATAACCATGTTGTAGAATCTATATATTTTAAATATCTGCATTTAAAAATTCTCCTGCAATTCTATTTTCACAAGAAGAGACATTTTTCAATTAAATCTATATATACTAGAGGCCCGATGCACAAAATTCATGCAAGGGACTCAGCCCCTGTCTGCTGTGGCAGCCGCCTGTGCCTCAGCCCCCACCTGCCATAGCAGCTGCGGGCTTCTGCCTTGGGACCCCACCCACTGTGGCTTTGTTTGGAAGGAAGGATGCCTGGAAGGATGTCTGGTCTAACTAGCATATTAGGCTTTTATTATTATAGATAAGAGCCCAGTGAACTTTATAGCGG
This sequence comes from Ia io, assembly GCA_025583905.1. Classification (NCBI taxonomy): domain Eukaryota; kingdom Metazoa; phylum Chordata; class Mammalia; order Chiroptera; family Vespertilionidae; genus Ia; species Ia io. The sequence goes on from JAJQQW010000003.1 coordinate 36,587,251, forward strand.
ATTGACCAGAATGACCAGAATGACAGCTTGACCAGTTGCTATGATATGCACTGACCACCAGGGGGCAGATGCTCAACACAGAAGTTGCCCCCTGGTGGTCAGTGTGCTCCCACAGAGGGAGTGCCACTCAGCCAGAAGCCAGGCTCATGGCTGGCATGCATGCAGCTGCGTCCACGGGAGCCTCTCCCGACTCTGTGGCAGCACTACCAAGTGGCAGCAGCAATTTAGGCCTAATTGGCAGTCGGACATCCCCCAAGTGGTTCCGGATGGCTGTCTAACAGTCGTGGTTTCCTGAAGGCTTTTGAAAAACCTCTTTCTGGGGAGGCTTTTTCTTTTCCCCCCAGTGGCATGCAATTCAAAGGTGCTAGCCGGCCACTGAGCCGCCCAATCTCTCCCTGCACCCAGTTGGATTGAGTCTGGTGCACAGCAAGGTGGAATATCTGGAGCCACTGCCCATAGGCTGGAAGCTGGCAGGGGGTGGGGCATGGACTCAGGGGCTTCGGAGGGGACCACCGGCCCCCAGCGTGCTCTCTGCCTGGAGGCATCCAGCTGCAGACCTCCAACCCCATTAACTGGATCAGTGGTTGGGTGGAAAGCGACCCAGGAGGGTGAGGAAATGAAACTTGGGAAGAGTACCACGGGTGCAGTCCTGGTGACCTTCCCTTCCCAGGATAATGCTGCGCTCCCTAACCTCCCAGGCGCCAAGAGATAAATGTGGATTTGAAAGGCAGGCCTCTGAGGAGCTTCACCTGGGGGCATGAGAGGCATTACTCACTTCTGACACCTTTACTTTAAGCTGCATTCTCCTTCCCTAATACATGTTGCTTGACTTGCACAATAGTTTGTATTTAGACACGCGGTAAATGTGGGGAAAGCAAAGTTTTGTGCTTTAGAATAAAAGAGTCTGGAGTCTTTGGGGTGGTCTCTCTCTCTCTCTCTCTCTCTCTCTCTCTCTCTCTCTCTCACACACACACACACACACACACACATACACACACACTCCTTGTCACTCACAGGAAGGAAGTCAGGATATTTGGAAAAGGAAGGTTACTGTTGTGTAGCTAAATCTCTGAGGTAAAACCGTACCTCTGGTAATAGCTCTTTTCATTATAAATTTAGGTGGTTGCGGGGAAAGAAAAAGCTTTCACTGAGTCTTCTGGGTTTTAGTTGCTTTGAGTTCAAACTAAATCTCATGCCAAAGTGGCATATTTTGGGGTGACAACATTTTGTTTTCTTCCTTTTGCATTCATGACACAATAGTAATAAAGTTAAAACACAAACGTTTTGATTAAAAGCATATTGTTTCATGTTAATAAGTTTAATGGAGAGAGTTGACTTTTAAATTATAAAACACATCCATGAATCAGCTAAATAATAGGTCATCTGACATAGAAGTTCCGTTCCAGTTTATAAAGCAGAAACAGTTAGCAAACATGCTTTTGATGGCTAGTGAAATACGTCACAATATAGAAATAAAACATTTTCTCATTCTAAAATGTCAGATTTTATTTACTTGAGGTCATAAGAGCCAATGCCTTATATATGCATATTAATTGTAAAGTATAACAATAAATTTAACATATTTTTCCAGCAGCTCAGTATAAGTTGTTGCTTCCCTGGATATATTTGTATTTTAAGGAATGGTTGGAAATAATGCCATTTTTGTTAAAATAACTTCATATCTTGGTCTGAAATTTAAATTGCTTAAAAATCTTTATAAATGAGTTATATTTTGACCTTTCAATGGAATAGTAATAGAAGATGTTATTATTGAGATCTATCAAGAAAACATACCTTTTATATAAAATTTAACTTTTGATTTGCTAAATACCTTCATGTACACTGACTAAATGCAAGTCATCAAATAAAAATGATGGCTTCTCATATATATGTGTATATATTATTTGTGTATATTATATGTGTATATAATATGTGTATATTATATATATATAATTTCATGTGCCAATTTTATAGATATTTTCACAAAAACACAAAATCTCCTGTATACACAAAAGTTTCTGTGATTTCTTCCTAGAAGTATGAAATTATTATATACTTTCATTTCCATTCCACTCCATTAATTATGAATATTTTAAAAGTACAAAATATGCCCAGCCAGTGTAGCTGCATAATTTAGAGTCTATGCTTCAAAAATTAGGCCTGGTTTAAGAACATAAAGAATAGACAATGATCTTACTCATCTAGTTTTGCACTCTTCAAAACAGGAATTTGTTATTAGTACCTGGCCTGCAGGCTTGCTGTTCCACTTTGCTGTGAAAGCAGATGGTTAAAAATCTAACCACCCTAGCCTAATCAGTTGTCTCTATCAATGTTGCCAGACTCCATTTGAAGAAAAGCACCCTAGCTAGGCCTCAGCCAGGAATTCACTGAAGGGAGTATTAATGAGACTAACAGAAAGTAGGCAGTTATTTCTCCAGAGGGTGAAATGTTATAAAATAGTGGCTATGAAAAAGTTAAAGGAAAAGACAAATGGGACTGTTCCTTTTCTGGCTGAATGCATATCTTACTGAGAACAATTGCTTAGGAGAAGTCAGAGTTCTACTTTGATAAATACTAGCTTAGAAGACCTCACTTTGATCTCTGCCTTATATCAAGGGTAGACATCAAAATATACTTAATGAGCTTTTGTCTCCCCTTCAGGTAAAAATGGATTTTGGGAATTAACTATTTCAAAGCTATATATTTCAATATCATTATTCTAACTTACATTGCTATATAATATTTTACAGATGAAGAACTAGAAGCAAAATTACATAACTTGCTCAAATGACAACTAAATTTAGAAGCAGAGAAAGTCTGAAATTTATTCCAAGTTGCAATCCATAGCTCTGTCTATTCTGCTTTCTTTCAGTGTGGCTCTCATATTATCTGTATCAAATATCATGTTATATTGACAGAGATACAGACTTTTGCAACACTGATTCAATGTGGAGGGTCTCAAGCATTATCATAATATTGAGAATAATTTTAATAGATGTTATTAAACACAGGGTGAGGCAAAAATAGTTGTTCATATGGAAAATAATACAATAATTAGTAAACAGCAATACAAGAATAAACACGATGTTCTGCATACTGACTACAATAAACCTACTTTTGCCGCACCCTGTGTATGCTGGAGACACTGAATACCTTCTTTAAAATTATTCTCACTTTCCCATTCTATAGATGAGTAAATTGGGAGGTAGAAATCATATCCTTCTTCTTCAGTCTAGAGTCTATGATGTTAATTGCCCACATTCAATTTGGCAAGTGAAAATAAATGCAAATATTCATCCGGATCATATTATTAATTCTATTAACTTATTATAGTCATTTTTCTTTTCATAGTAAGTACATTAACTGACATAAAATCATATTGTCTTTTTTATATCTGAAAGTATAAATAACACTCAGAGGACTATGTTTTACGTGTATTTGCATATAAATATAAACTAAATTTAAAATCTTATAGAATATAATACTGTTATCAATCTAAATTGAGTGAAAGAGCACATTAACTAAAAATAGATTGCTGGTTTTATTTTTGTTAATCCTCACCCAAGGATATTTTTCCATTCATTTTTAGAGAGAGTAAGAGGGAAGGGGAGAGACAGAGAGAAAGAAACATCAATGTGAGAGAGACACATCGATTGGTTGCCTCCTGCACCCAATCGGGGCCCGAATGGAATCTGCAGCAGAGGTAAATGCTCTTGCCTGGAACTGAAGCTGGGACCCTTCAGACTGAGGGCCAATCCTCTATTCACTAAGCCATTCCAGCTAGCATTATGTTGTTGGTTTTAGCTGCTACAGATATATGGGACTTATTTTTTATTTGTTGTGATATACACTTATATAATAAAAAACACACAGAGAAATAAATTATACTATAAATCTTGCAGTGTGTTTACTTTTTATATTTAAAGTAGATCATATATTAAATAACTAATTGAATTAAATATTGTTATCTTTGCTAGATTTTAAAAAAAATGAAAACAAGTATATTGTAACATATTACATCAGAATATATTAAATGTTTAAGGTAATTTTATCAATATTAATACTTAAACTTTGTTATATTTAATTTAGAGAGATCATCTTATATTTTAAGAATAAATATTTTCTTAAGAAATATAACAAAGGGAAGGGGGCTGGGTAAAAATGTGAAGGGATTAAATAATGACAAACAACAGTATGTTCATTACCAGAGGGAAATGGGGGTGGAGATAGGCAAGAGACTATAAAGGGGGTTAAATGGTGATGGAAAGAGACATAACTTCTCTCTGAGAGGGAAGGAGGGGCTGGATGGGTGGGTCAGAAGAGATCAACCAAAGAACTTATATGCATATATGCATAACCCGTGGGCACAGATAATAGTGTGGCAAAGGCCTGGGGTGGGGTGGGGGTGAGGGTGGGCTAGAAGGGATCAATTGGGGGGGAGGGGGCATAAGTAATACTTTCAACAATAAAGATTTTTTTTAAAGAACCCTTATCTTTTAGAGATTTATATTGAGAAGTTTATAGATAAAATTAAATAATGTCTGGGGTTTGCTTCAAAATAACCCAGGGGAAGTAGGTAAAGGTAGAGATGAAATAAGATTTGCATGAGTTAATAGTTATGTAACTAGATTACAGAGATATGTGGCTTCATCACTGCAACATCTCTACATCTGTATTTATCTGAAATTTTCTTTAGTCAAAAATATTTTTTGAAAGTAACAAAGAATAAATCAAAAAAGAAAGAAAGAGACATAACTTGAGATGGTAAACACACAATATGCCGTATAGATGATATATTATAAAATTGTACACCTTAAACCTATATGATTTTATTAACCAATGTAAACAAATAAATTCAATTTTAAAAAATAAATATGGGCCCAGCTGGTGTTGCTCAGTGGTTGAGAGTCGACCCATGAACCAGGAGGTCACTGTTTGATTCCCGATCAGAGTACATGCCCCAGGTTTCCAGCTCCATCCCCAGTGGGTGGCATACAAGAGGCAGCCAATCAGTAATTCTTTCTCATCATTGATATTTTTCTCTCTCTCTCCCTCTCCTTTCCTCTTTCTGAAATCAATAAAAACATATTAAAGAAAAAAGAAATATAATAACTCTACATAAGCATGCAAGGCATTAGTAAAATAGAGATTGATAATAAAAGAAAGTAAAGCATATTGTTCTCAGAATGAAAAGAAGGGGACATTTTTTTTTTGAGAAGTATTAAATTGATTAATATAGTATTGAAAGAAAACTAGAGAGATATTTCGTAATACTCTGAAACGGATTTTTTCCAGAATAGGCTCTTTAGATCATGGTTGAAAAAGTTTAATTCTTTTTTTTCTTTTATTAGGAAAAATAAATACAATGTACATTAAAATTGTAAAAGAGCATAGTTTTAGGATCTTGTCAAATAAGAAACATTCAAACCTGTGAAGAATTTTCATGAGTTTATTTGAGCCAAAACTGTCGACAATTGCTGGCAAGCAAAATCTCAACAGATTAAGATATTGCTCTGGGCAATGGCAATTTTGCACCTTATTTTACACATTACAACTAAAAGAGAAGACATAATTGGTTACATGAAATCCACTGGTGATATATTAGGGAGGCAGGAGAAAGAAAAGTAAGGAAGCTCCCAGGATTGGATAAAAAGAAAATGATAGACACATCCTCCTTTTACTTAGGTGGGTGCAGGATAGTTAACAGTCAACAATTAGCCCAATAACATTGGGGGGTTTGTGGTCTCTGCAGAGCAGTGCCTGTGCTTTGAGGGTCTGGGAAAGGGAAAATTACTTTGACATTCCATTGATATGTTATTATTGATGGAAAAAGACAGACAGAGTCAGTTAAAGTAAAGACTGACCTTTGTCAGAGAATATACTGGTCTAGGACATGACAAACCACCATAAACTGCTTTTAATTAAACAAGTTTTAATTCAGACCATCCTTTGTGGTTAGTTTAGGTCTCTGAGTTTGCAAGGCAGACATGCAGGCCTTCCCTGAGTTAGTCAGGTTAACATGTGGCCCCTTTTCATCCACAATCTTAGTAAACCAGCATATTATGAAAGGTGTCAAAGATAATGTGAAGCCACAATATAAATATGAGAAAGCTTTTTAAAATATCAGTTAGCTTGGATATTTGAAGAAAAAACTTTTATAATTAATGTCAATTTATAAATGTAGAAGAAATGTTTGAGTTGAAAGATGACTATTTAGAAAAATTACATATGAATCATCAGTGGATATATAAAGTGAAGTGAGCAAAAGTTTGATGAGTAGTCACATATACATATTCACCAAGTATCACTCCAAAGTAGTGACATAGAGAGAAAAATTAATCTAAGAAAACTGGCATAAACTACATCAATCACATAATTAAGGTTAACATCCAATATTGAGACAAACCATTATCAAGGGGCTTCTAATATAATATACTAGAAAGAACACAACATCACTTCTGTCATGTAATGCCAAAAATGCATCACTTTAATATAATCATGAAGAAATGGCAGATATTTTATAAAATAAGGGACAGAATTATTCAAAAAAAGCATGGTCAATACAGACAATGAAAGACTGTAGTTGCCCTGGGGTCAACCAATCAATGGAGACCACGAGAGAGCACACAGGGAAAGCTGGTGAATATTCTATCGAGACCCTCCCCTAAGACATCCCCTACAATTTCCACCTGCAAGAGAGATACATACACTCAGGATGAAGGACTCAGTGTGTGCTCTCCCCAAGGGGAGCACGCCCATGCCATTCTCTTTCACCTTCTTCTGTCTAAGGGACCCCACGAGACTTACAAACAGGGAAACAATAGGCAATGGCAGCTGGTCCCAGGCTAACCCACTGAACCTGTCTCCAAGGACCCCTTTTCTCAGACTTCCCAGTGAGCCAAAGCAGCCCCATCTAGGCTCCCCTGTTGCTTCTTCTATGCCCTTCCTTTATTCACTGTCCTAAGTATATTTTTTCTGAAGCCAATGAAGTCTTACTTTGCTACACTTTGTCTCTTGATTGAAATCTTTCCCTCAAGAAGTTAAGAACCGAGGTCTCATGGTCTCATAACACCATGAGGACATTATTGAGACAACTGGGAAATGTTTTAAAAAAATGTCTGCAGAATAGATCATCATTTTAGGTGAATGTTAATGCGCTTATTTTGGTAATTACTATATGATAATGTAAGTAAATGTCTCTGTTCTTAAAATTACAAATGGAAATATTTAGAGGGATAAGAACCAGATGATTTCAAGTTATACTAAAGTAATTAAAAATAATATAATTTTGGTTCCATAATTGATTGAGATTAATTTGTGGAAAATTTGGTATATAATTTGGTGTTGGTTACCCCTAAGAAATATTGTATTTGCCTCTTCTGAAGGTAATATCACTTCTGTTTGTTTCTTTCAATTTCTATGACATAATCTGAAATAATTACTTTGAGTTTATTTCATCTACCTCTGGCATTACTAATCATGAAATTTCCATTAGGCCCATCCTGCATTTTCTTAATGAAATTAAGCCCTTAGCATTAATTGAATTGCAGTTATCAATTTTGTTATTTTAGTAGTCAATTTTGTATGTCCTGTTTAGGAACTTTTTTAAGGACATGGAAATACAGTATGGTATTTCCTTACAGAATATGTTCAATATCTTATATTTAGTTATATTATACAAGAGGCCCGGTGCACAAAATCATGCACTCGGGGCAGGGGTCCCTCAGCCCGGCCTGTGCCCTCTCACAGTCCGGGAGCCCACAAGGGATGTCCAACTGCTGTCAATCGGACATCTTTAGTGCTGCTGCAGAGGTGGAAGAGGCTTCCACCACCACTGCTGCACCATGAGCTTAGCTTCTGGCTGAGCGGCGGCCCCTTGTGGAGAGCACTGACCACTAGAAGGCAGCTCCTGCGTTGAGCATCTGCCCCCTGGTGGTCAGTGTGCATCATAGCAACTGGTCAACCAGTCGACTGTCTGCCACCTGGTGGTCAGTGCACATCATAGCGAGTCGTTGAGTGGCCTTAGCATATCATTAGCATATTATGCTTTGATTGATTGAATGGATGACCAGACGACTGGACACTTAGCATATTAGGCTTTTATGATATAGGATATTTCAATTTAATATATTGTACATGTTGGTCAAGAATGAGAGGGGTCTAAGTTTTTATAATACTTTCTAGTTTACAAATTAGCCTGCCGCCAATTCATTGTTCCTGTAGAAGACTTAAGATTTCTGGCTCAAGGACAAAGCAAGTCTGGTATTCACAGCAAAAGCAGTATCCATAGTACCAGAGTTTGTGTAAATTCCACAAGTAACAATTTCTACAATGTTACATGGAGAGAGACAGATGAAACCTGAACAAAGAGATGGTTTTATTACAGAAGAGAAACCTTGAGCTTAGTGATCCTAACTTTTTAATAATGTTCAGTGAACATGCATGCCATTTCCTGCAAAAGAAGACACTATCTCTCTTTTCTAAGGCTGTAATCAAAACTATTCTGTGTTCTGAAAAGAGTTGCTCATGATCTCCATCTTCCAAAGTTGTTTGTGATACAAACTTCTTTGAGAAGATACCCTGGAGCAAAGACAATTAGTTACTCTTCTCATAAGTCAGGAAGAAACATGAAAACTTATAACAAATTTTATCCTATCAATATTCACCTCAAATTTCTTTCCTAGCTTCTAGTGAATTTTTCTGAGTGTGCCATTTTGTTGGTGCCTCTGATTAATCTAATGAACATTGACTGTCACAAAAATTCATTCAACTTGTCTCATTCAGAATTACTTTAAGTCTCTACCATTGTAATCACAAGCAGAAGGATGAGTCTCAACAGTGTCCACTAAAACACCATACCAAACCAGTGCCACAAATCCCATAAATCATCAGGGTCTACAACAGAAATCCAAGTGGATTTCTCTATATAAGTTTCTAACTTGAGGCATTAATATAAGTATAGATGGTCCCTGAATTATACTTTTTTGAATTTACAATTGTGCAAAAGCAATATGCATTTAGTAGAAACCATACTTTGAATTTTGAAATGTGTCCTTTTCCTATGCTAACACTATACTCTAAGACACTATCTCACGATGCTAGGCAGTAGCAGCAAGCCATAGCTCCCAGTTAGTTGCATAATCATGAGAATAAATAACTGATAATAAACAGTATACTCATTGTGTCAGGTGATTTTGTCCAGCTTTAGGCTAATGTAAGTGTTCTAGGACACTTAAGATAGACTAAGATAGTCTTTATAAATGAGTCTAGCGCCTGTGGTTTGTGTGTGTGTGTGTGTGTGTGTGTGTGTGCACGCACGCGTGCTTGTATTTTGGAGCAATTACCTGAGAACATTTAATCCAACTTCAGTTTTTTGTCCACACTATCAACAGAGTAGCAATAATCTGTTCAATTGAATGATAGAGCAATGTTTATGAAAATAAGAGTTGGGAAGACATCCTAAGATTTTTTTCACAGATGATTTCTAAGGGAAGTGAAAGAGCTCAGGGTATACTCTGATGTTTCTGATAGACTCTCTGGTTAAGTTAAAGTTTAAGACAAATAGAACAGGTCAGAGATGTCTGGCAGTGAATTATAGACTCAGCAAAAAGTTAAAAAAAGTAAAGTTTAAATAATGTGTATTGATAGATGCTCTTTCTCTCCTAACACAAATAAGTTTATACTTCTCCAATAGTTACAATTTCACTTTGTTTCAGCCACACCATACTTGTGCCCTGAAAAAATAAGATGCAAGAAGAACAAAGGTAATTTTATAAAATTTAAAAATACAGCCCAACCCGGTGTGATTCAGTTTGTTGAACATCGACCTATGAACTAGGAGGTCATAGTTCAATTCCCAGTCAGGGTACATGTTTGATTGTGGGCTTGATCCCCAGTGTGGGGTATGCAGGAGGCAGCCAATCAATGATTCATTCTCATCATTGATGTTTCTATCTCTTTCTCCCTCTTCCTTTCTCTCTGAAATAAGTAAAAAAAATATTTTAAAGAAGAAAAGTGCTTTCTCAAGATGCTATGCAAAGTAGCATCTCAAATGAGTTTATAAATCACTGTATATAACTAGTTTCCAAATGCAAAACAGTAATATTTTCTTATGTGTGAAAAAAATTTGTAAAAGAGCAGTAAGTGCTAAATTTTCATCAATATAAATATACTTATTTTAAGACATAATGAAGTTATGCCTCTTATAGCTTTCAAAAAATAAAAGCACTCCTTTAAGGAAATAACGGTAATGATAGGTCATTTCATTAAATTTTCTAATGAGTATTTTTATAACTCACAAATAAACTATTTCTCTTTAATGTACACATCATGCCTCATCCCACTAAAGAATATGGATAGAAGCTTAAGGATTGCATTTGCATTTGCCGATGCTTTTAACACACTGATATTTAACAAATCTAGGCATAACATTTGAAATATTTTAGCTCAGATAGCTATTCTTTCATTAACTACTCTCTTTCTGCCTTAATTCCTCTTTAACTATATTTGTTCTACTGTCCCAGTTTGAAGATGATTCTCATTGTGTCACTGGTTTTAGCTCTTCCTTAGGACAGTTCTTAAAATGTGGAACATATAGAAGTCTCGTATGTACTTGTTTGATAAGGAAAAAAAAAAGACTAAAGCAGCCGATTTTCTTTGTCATTTACAAAAGGCAAAAGTATGCTCACATATTTTCTTTGAGTGTTTCCTGACATGCTGTGCTGTCATGCTAATGTGTTTGTTCTAAGAGTCTCTTATACTTCATTAGTTAAATGATCATCCGATTGTTCTGTGTGACATATTAATGAAATCAGTTGAATCCAGGACAAAAACAATACTGATTCAAATGCATTGCTCTATTATCTTTAATGAGATTGGCACACTGGCCTCTTGTAATCAAACAATAATTAAATAATAATCCAAATGTTGTCCAAACTGCCATTTGACCTATTTGTATTTTTCTGGTTACTTATTCTTCCTTTCTCCTTGGCCATTGTTTATCAAGATTTCATTTTGGTAGAGCCTCTTCAACCCCAGGAGTTTTAGTAATTTTCATTTTCAAAGTGGGAGGCATAATTAATTGAAGAAAATTTTCCGGATACCTATGAACATTTTTCCCAGGTTAAATCAATTGTTCTGACTCTCACATTGATGAAGTGTGAAGAATGAATGCATTGATTACTTAATGGGCTCTCAACTTTCAAATATTTTATTCAGGCCAGCAGTTTCAGACTTTTAATTTTTCTTATGTAGGTCAATCTCTTAATATTCGTAATTCATTTATTTACAAATGGATTGTAATCCTTCCTCAAAGCATATATATTTGGGCCCCAGTTATAAAATTTTCCTTGCAAGATTTTGCTAGCAAAATTAAGCCAAGCTGAATTGTGGATAACATAAATGAGTATAAGATCAGCGAGGGCAGAAGCAATCTTCATAATGGACTAGAAGTTATAGCCCATGGGAGATGAGATGGCCAGAAAATGAACTAAAAGTTGAAACCTGATACAAAGGTACCCCATGTGAGCCCAAATGGCTTAATGGATAATGTTCTCATTAAATAATGCTTCCAACTTTATGGTTAACTGGAAGTATAAGGAAAATAAAAGAACATGCATTTCAATGTTTATCGAGTAGTTTCAACAGAAATTTTCACTTGATAGCAAAGTGAAATAAAATAAATTTGAATTTATTTTATCTAATGTAAAACAACATATTGAGAAAAACTTTCTTCTATTGAAATGGTAGCATGATTTAGAAAAAATGATTTTATAATTATTTTTAGAAAAGTAAATATTAGAAAAAGATTTCTGGGACAGTTTAAATGAATGTTTATAGTAATGGGCAATGATATATTTTCTTTTTTAATTACATAGTAGTGATTTAATCAATTTATTGATAGAAAACTGTGATTTTGGTATCAGACTTTTTTATTCAGTAAATGGTGCTTCTTAATCGCTTAAAATATTCAAAATTACGGAGGCACTAGTAGTTTATTTCAATAATTACAACCTATTTTTAAATATAGAGAAGTTTGAGAAGTAATTTCAAACTTTGATTCACACTTAATTCAAGTAAATGATCCATGATATTCTTTCTGATGGCCATGATAAATTACAGCCTGAGGGACAGACTCCTTGGTCAGCCTGCCAAATTCAACAATTTCTATAATAATGAGAAATAGGCTTTCATATTGTTTGGCCACTGATATTTTGGGATTGTTATTACTACAGCTAAGATTAACTTTATCTTAATATTACAGTGCCATGTTATATTGTGTCTCACCCACTGGAAGTGGGTGAAGCTCTTGTACTTACCACATTTCCAATTTTACAAGCCTCCTGTCTCCAGTTTAGGCTTATCAAATCAATGGTTCACTACTCACGGTAGTTAAAAAACTGCCCCTTAACAAAAAGAAACTGAAAGAAAACGTGGGGAGAAACTTCAGGTTTGGTACAAATCTACCACCAGTGAAAGGAGAGGGCTAAGGAAGGAGCATTGGGTGGAGTCCACAGAGCAGTTCTAAGGAAGTGTTTGGCCATGCTGATGGGTTTCCTGAAGTCAAAGTTGCCCATTGGAGAAGTCCCGCCTTCTACAGGAATGGGCCTGAATCAGTACCTCACCCTGCCCATGGGATCAGCTGTGGGAAGCAAGGCCTCTCACAAACACTGTGATGGATTCAGAAGGGAAAACAGCCAGAGTCATCAGTCCTCTACATCCCCTCAGCAGGAAATCTGAATTTTCATCCTGCCACAGAATGTCAGGAAGACACACATCTTATTCCCTCTGTTTCCGTGGAGGAGAGAGAAGTTGAACACCACTTCTAGCTTCACACTGCCATCTCCACTCACTCTTCCCCAGGAGAGGCGGAATGAGTTAGCTGGCTGTTGAATTTGGAAGAAGGAGCTGAGTGTGCCAAACTCAATGCCATCAGGCTTTTGTCTACTTGCTGAACCAGCCAACTCTCTCTATAAGGAAGGCTGTGATTGTTCACATGTGCCATTGACTAGTTAAGCATTTCTTATTTAGGAAAGAAGTACTAGTCCATTTTATTAGTAATAAAGATGACTTTTAAAATAAAATAAAAATCTGCCCCCCAAACTTTTCCTTTTGTAAGCTTAAATTTATTGAAGTGACATTGGTTAAAAAAATTATGTAGTGTACAACTCTATGATTCATCACTTACATTTTGTATTGCGTGTTTACCACTCAAAGTCAAATGTTCTTTTGTCTTCATATATTTGACCACCTTTACACTTTGTTTCCACACCCAACCCCGCTTCACACTGATAACTACCATACTGTATTCTGTGTCTATTAGATTTTGTTGGTTTTATTTGTCTTTTTTTCAATTGTTGCTTTTAGCTTTGAATCCCACATATAAGTGAAATCATATGGTTCTTGACCTTTGTGTCTAACTTACTTCACTTAACATGTTATTCTCAAATCCATCCATGTTGTTGCAAATGGCAGCATTTTATTTATTTATTTATTTATTTATTTATTTATTTATTTTTGGCTGAGCAGTATTCCATTGTGTATATGCACAACATCTTTATCCAGTCATCTATCAAAGGAAACTGATTGTTTCCAAGTCTTGGACATTGTGAATAATGCTGTAATGAACATAGAGGTGCATATATCTTTGTTAATAAATGTTTTCAAATTTTGGGTTGCCCAGAAGAGAGATTGTTGGGTCTTATGGGAACTCTTTGCTTAGTTTTTTGAGGAACCTCCATACTGCTTTCCATAGTGGCTGTACTAGTTTACATTCTCACTAGCAGTAAATGAGGGTCCCTTTTTCTCCACAGCCTCTCCAACACTTATTATTAATTGTCTTATTGATAACATCCATTCTAACATGTGTGAGGTGGTATCTCATTGTAGTTTTGCTTTGCATTTTCCAAATAGCTAGTGAAGTTGGGCATCTTTTCATATATCTGTTGGTCCATTTTTATGCTTATTTTGGAGAAGTGATGGTTTGTTTGCCTTTTTATTGTTGACTAGAGGCCCGATGCACAAAATTTGTGCAAGGAGTTTGGCCCTCGCAACCCTGGCTGCTTTAGCTCTCTCAGCCCCGGCTTTGTCCAGAGGGTCTTCTGGATGGTTGTTCTGCTGTTCTGTCTAATTAGCATATTAGCTTTTTATTATATAGGATTTGTATGAATATTATATATTTTAGATATTAACCCTTTGTGGGAGCTGCTGTTTGCAAATATCTTCTCCCATTTGGTGGGTTGCCTTTTTATTTTGTTGATTTCATTTTTTCTGTGCAGAAGTGGTTTGTTTTGACAGTCCCATTCACTTATTTTTGCTTTTATTTCCCTTGACTGTGAGGTCAAATTCATGAAATCCACTCAAACACCAAGGTCCATAAGTTTAGTGTCTATGCTTTTGTCCATGTAATTTATTGTTTCAGGTCTTATATTTAGGCCTTTGATCCATTTTGAGTTAATTATTGCATGGAGTACAAACAGCAGTCTAGTTTCATTCTTTGGCATGTGGCTTTTCAATTTTCCCAGCATAATTTATTGAAGTGGCTTTTTTTTCTCTATTGCATGTTTTTGGCTCCTTCCCACGCTTTTTAAAAGTGCCTTAGAGTATAAAGGAAGTGACTGAGAGAGAAATTATTTAAAGGCTACCTTTTCTTTTGCAGTAAATCTACTCATGCACTTATATTTGTGAACACGTCTTATCCATTCTACTATATTAAAAAGTCTCTAGGGGAGCAAAGTCTTCAACATAATTACACTAGTATTTCTCATGTCATTTTCAAATGGTACATTATTAAAATTTTTCAAGATGAAGTAGAAAATTTGTTCTCATATGAGTTTCAGCATTCCTTCCCATCTTATTGATTCTACTTTGGAAAACCAAAATTTAAAAAGGTTAATCTTAAATTGGGTTTTAAAATGTTTCCTAGAACTGAATATACTATTTTAATAGAATCAGATCAACTTAATATATATGGTATCATTGAGTTCTTTGTTCTAGCTGTGTGTGTGTATACATAATCAGATTACATTAGATCTGGTAATATCTTGGTAATGTTAAAGGGTCTTTACTGAATTTTAATCATCTAAGAGTCACCTCTTGTGGGGAAACCACTCAGTTATTTTAGAAGTGGTCAGAAAATTATCCTAAATAGATTATTTACGGGATGTGTGAGGTATGTTTCAAATCACCAGAAATTGAACCTTTGTTAGAAACTTTTTCTGGTGGTTCAAAATTGAGGAACAAGAATGTAATGCTACTAACAATAACCTGTCAAAGAAAAATGACAAAGAAAATTTGTTCAATAATCTATATAGATTCCAGTATGCCATTCCATGTGAGGGAGAGGGAACTTGTTTAAAAAATGACTAACATTATTATACATATATTTGTTTAAACATGGAATATTTAACATCAAGAGTGAATCAGAAAGTAACCATAGACCTTGAATGATTATGACATGTCTATGTAGGCTCATCATTGGTAAGAAATGCATATCATTTTGGTGAGTAATATTGATAATAGGGGAGGGTATACATGTAGGGGGCCAGGAAGTATGTAGGAAATCTCTGTAATGCCCTCTTAATTTGGAAACCTAAAACTTTGCTCTAAGAAAATAAAGTCTTTTAAAAATGACTGGAAATCTTATAGATCAAACTCAAAATTCTAACACAGTGGCTCTATAAAAGCTATTTTTGATACATAGATTTCCTAATGATACTATTCCTATAAATGTTAAGGAAATTATAATCAAAATATTTATCTATACTTTACATCTTTTGATCATTAAGCAAATCATGACAGCAAAGGAGACAGAGATGTTCTAAAAATGACCTGCATTGAGAAATTTAATTAAAAACGAAAATCTTCTCCTAACCAAGAAAACCTCTCCATAAAGGTAATAGACAAAGAAAACTGTTTTGTTTTTTATTGAAAAAGTATTAAACTAGAATGTGATGCACATCACAGTCAATCCACTTAGAGATTGCAAACACAGAAAGAAATCCCTCCCTTTTATATAGGCAAGAGATGTAACCCTTTAAACATATGTTCTCATGATAAACAATAGCTAGTCTTCAAGTAAGAGGACATGACAGCACCATTTGTCACACATTCATCTTAGTTTCACCGAAGTAAAAGGGATTACCCTCTGTGTTAGCCAATTGGCTTTGTCCAGGAGAAAACAAATTTCTTATCTTTTTAGGAGAGGGGATAGTTTCGTAATCTGGAGCAAGGTGCCCAGTGAAATTAAGGCCTATCCTCTTGGAGAGACTAATAGGTAGGGGTACTGTCTTCTTTGATGTTTACATTGGAATGAGATGGTTACTGAGGCCTTGATAAGAATATTCCTGGGTCGTAAAACTGAGAAAAGGCTTCTGTAGTTTTCAAAAGGATGTACAGTGCAGGAAACTGAACATTAAGACATTGGAAGTTAAATGTGAAAAGGGAATCCGGAATGCTTTGGTCAACCTTAATCGCTCTGAATGGTCAGAGCTAGTCACTCATTGTTTAGTTGAGACATTGGTAGTTAAATCAACTCTCACCTGTAAATTTTTGCTGATTGTCTATTATTGGAATTTCCTGCCTAAAGGATATGGGTGTATCTCAGAACCCCAATAAAAGGGATGGCAAAGGCCAGAGCAGAGAGCCGTCCTCCCACTAGAGGTGGACTCCCGCCTGGCCCCCCATCTACCCAAATGAACTCTTTTCCAGTCTCTTCATTTTGATTGAGGCCTTCTCCAAAAACCGGACCTGAACAGGAACCCTGAAACACGTGGGACGTGACAAGGGATCCCACATACAGCTATATCTTCTTTTTATTGCACTTTGCAGGTATTGTGTTTTTTATAAATTGAAGGAAAATTTCCCTACTAGCAATAAGATTACAACTTGCTGAAAGCTCAAATGGTGGTTAGCAATTTTTAGCAATTGAGTAGTTTTTTTTAAGGTCTGTATATATACTTTTAGACACAGTGCTATTGTACCTGTAATAGACTAAAGTATAATATAAACATAACTTTTATATGTGCTGGAAAACAAAAAAATTGTGTGATTCACTATATTGTGATATTTGCTTTATTGTTGTGGTCTGGAGCCCAACTTTCAATATCTCTAAGGTGTACCTGTATACATGTTTTAAAGAGAGGATAATGGTGGAAGTACATGCAATTACAAATTCTCTAATCTCTTCCCTTACGTTCAACAGGAAGAATTAAGTCTTTTATTTTTAATTTGTATTTGTCCTTACACTTGAAATATAATATTTCACGAGATTACCTCAACTTTCACAGTTTCCATTTGCTCTGTTTGGAATTCTGCTTAAAACTAATCCATTGATTTACTAATAAAATTTTTCCACATACTTACATTCCTGCTTAAATTAATATAATGCATTTATTTGTGTTCTGAACATTACTCAGGTTGTACTGCATTTGCTTACCTTTCCCAAACCAACCTTTCTTTCTTTCTTTCTTTCTTTCTTTCTTTCTTTCTTTCTTTCTTTCTTTCTTTCTTTCTTTCTTTCTTTCTTTCTTTCTTTCTTTCTTTCTTTCTTTCTTTCTTTCTTCTTTCTTTCTTCCTTCCTTCCTTCCTTCCTTCCTTCCTTCCTTCCTTCCTTCCTTCCTTCCTTCCTTTCTTTCTTTCTTTCTTTCTTTCTTTCTTTCTTTCTTTCTTTCTTTCTTTCTTTTTTTTTTCTTCCTGTATATAGACTATTCTCTAGGATATAAAGAAATTTCTCTCACTGAAATAAGTCCATGGGGTTTGTGTCATACAAACTTTAGGAGACATATAGAAGCAAAACAAAGGAAATAATTATAATTTATTGAAATGATAATATACTTTCAAATGATTATTTCCAGATAAATTAACAATTATTCTAGTTAGATGATGACACTCAGATATTTCAATGTGCCATAATTCAGCATCAGTGGCTTTGTGCATATTTTTATTTCTGAAATTGTTTCCTACTACAGTGTACTGAGAACTTAGGTCAAAATACTTTTCTATATAAATTCTGCAAATGATTATTTTATTGGAAACTCAACTTTTTATAAAGCAACTCATAATAAATGATTCTAAGAGCTTTAATCATCCTGAGGCATGCCTGTCAAATATCATTTTGTTCATTGAAATGTTTTGTTTTCTCAAAGTAAACTACTATCTCTAGTCAGGGATTTTCATCATGGCCAATATCTTTTCCAATCATGCTTTAGGTGTGTGATGTCTTTAAACTGAAAACCATCTAACAAATCCTTCCTCCCGTATTTCAAAAAAGTTGTTCCAAGAGCTATTCAGCATTTATAATTTGTTATCCATCTAAAGAAATATTAAATAATTAATAAAATAAATTCTATTATTTATGACCCATCACACTAACACAATTTTTACAACCTGAGAGATTTGGAGCATATGCAGTTCTCTTTATAATAATTTCAGAACTTAGTACTATAGGATGCATGGGTTATTTGCGGTTGAAACACTGCATATGAACCTCATCAGAAGCAATAAAAAAAAGGCAAGGGGAAGATTAATAAAATAAATGTAGCATCTTTACAGTTGCAGGGAGATTCTCTCTCACTAAATAGATTCACAATGAGATTTTGGCTACTTGAATGATTTGTGTGAATAAACTCAAAACCACCTTTAGGCTTCTCTGTGGTTGCCATAAGTGAAAAGTAGGGATGTAATGAGCCCTTCAAGCTAGCTGAGAAGTTTATTCTATTAAGCAAGTTAGAAATTCAGTGTTTAAGTGAAAATTAACAATTAAGTGATAGTTCGTAACTTTTAAAAAATATTAGAGAAAAAATAAATTTAAAAATTAATTAAGCAAATATGTTCTTCCATGCAGTGGGTTTTCTTATTGTTTTGTTGATGGTTTCTTTTGCTGTACAGAAGCTTTTTATTTTGATGTAGTCCCACTTGTTTATTTTTTCTTTAGTTTCCATTGCTCTAGGAGTCATATCCGTGAAGATACTGCTTCAACATATGTCTGAGATTTTGCTGCCTGTAGATTCCTCTAATATTTTTTATGGTTTCCCATCTTACGTTTAAGTCCTTTATCTATTTTGAGTTTATTTTTTGTGTATGGTGTAAGTTGGTGGTCTAGTTTCATTTTTTTGCATGTATCTATCCAATTTTCCCAACACCATTTATTGAAGAGACTGTCTTGATTCCATTGTATGTTCTTGCCTCCTTTGTCAATTATTAATTGATCACAGTGGTTTGGGTCAATTTCTGGGTTCTCTATTCTATTCCATTGGTTTATATGTTTGTTCTTGTGCCAGTACCAGGCAGTTTTGAGAACAGTGGCTTTGCAATACAGCTTGATATCTGGTATTGAAATCCCTCCTACATTGTTCTTTCTCAGGATTGCTGCAGCTCTTTGGGGCCTTTTTTTATTCTAGATGAATTTTTGGAGAGTTCTTTCTAGGTCTGTGAAATATGCCATTGGTATTTTATTGGGGAGTGCATTGAATCTATAAATTTTTTTGGGTAGAATGGACATTTTAATGATGTTGATTCTATCAATCCATGAACATGGTATGTTCTTCCATCTGTTTATGTCTTCTTCTATCTCTTTTCAGTGCCCTGTAATTTTCTGAGTAGAGATCTTTTACCTCCTTAGTTAAGTTTATTCCTAGGTATCTTACTTTTGGTCCGATGGTAAATGGGATTGTGTTTTTTTTTTATCTCTCTCTTTCTGTAAGTTCACTATTGGTGGATAGAAATGCCATAGATTTCTTGGCATTAATTTTGTATTCTGCTACATTGCCAAATTCATTTATTAAGTCTAATAATTGTTTGATGGAGTCTTTAGGGTTTTCTATGTACAGCATCATGTCATCTGCGAATAATGACAGATTTATGTCTTCTTTTCCAATTTAGATACTTTTTATTTCTTCTTCTTGTCTAATTACTATGGCTAGCAGTTCCAATACTATATCATGGATAAGGGTTTAACCTCCAACATTTACAGGGAACTCATACAACTTAACAAAAGGAAGGTAAACAACCCAATCAAAAAAATGGGCAACAGGCCTAAATAGATACTTTTCGAAGGAGGACATAAGGAAGGCCAAGAGATATATGAAAACATGCTCAAAGTCATTAATCATCTGAGAGATGCAAATCAAAATGACAATGAGGTACCATCTCATACCTGTCAGAATGGCTATCATCAACAAATCAACAAATGACAAGTGCTGGCGAGGATTCGGAAAAAGGAACCCTCTTGCACTGCTGGTGGGAATGCAGACTAGTGCGGCCACTGTGGAGAACAGTATAGAGTTTCCTCAAAAAACTAAAAAGGGAACTCCCATTTGACCCAGTGATCCCACTTCTAGGAATATATCCCAAGAAACTAGAAACACCAATCAGAAAGGATATATGCACCCCTATGTTCATAGCAGCACAGTTTACCATAACTAAGATTTGGAAACAGCCTAAGTGCCCATCAGAAGATGAGTGGATTAAAAAACTGTGGTACATCTACACAATGGAATACTACGCTGTGGTAAAAAAGAAGGAATTCTTACCATTTTCAACAGCATGAATAGAACTGGAGAGCATTATGCTAAGTGAAATAAGCCAGTCAGAGAAAGATAAATGTCACATGATCTCACTCATTTGTGGAATATAATGAACAACATAAACTGCTGAACAAAAACAGATCCAGAGACAGAGAAGCATTGATCAGACTGTCAAACCTCAGAGAGAAGGTAGGAGAGGGTGGGGGTAATGGGGGAGAGATCAACCAAAGAACTTGTATGCATGCATATAAGCCTAACCAATGGACACAGACACCAGGGGGGTGAGGGCATGAGTCTGGGGTTAGGGGGGCAATAGAGGGATAAGGACACATATGTAATTCCTTAATCAATAAAGAGAGAAAAAAATTAATTATGTAATTAAATAGTACCAACTTAAAAATTGACTATAATGAAAACTGTGTTTTTTTTTATATTGAGTTCAATTAATTTTCGGTATTTAGCACACCAGGGAGTCACTGTACTTTTATAATTCTCCTCTTTTTTTCCTTCCTTTTCTTGGGTGAGTCACTTCCAGGAGAATAGCGTTGTGTCTTTTTGTTGTTGTTTTTTTTTTTTAGAGCTGAATTAGAAGAAAGCAAGGGGATATTTCTCTTCTTTGTTTCATGTCAAACTGGTAGTTTTTGTTACCTATGATTTGGTTTGTAGTGGTTTTACATGATTAATGCTTATCACGATGCTGTAATCTAAGTCACTGCTTCTCTACACACTGAAGCCTATATGAGTTTACCTCAACTCATACCTCAGAAATACTCAATCATGGTTTTTATTGGCTCTTAATCTAATTTTCTTCTTTCCTATGTATAACTTTTAATGTCAATGATTTCCTAATCTGTGCTTTTATCCATACTTATATGAATGAAAACAAATCATTTACATATCATGTAAATAGAAATAAAGATTGGCAGAACATAATAGAGCTGAATAATATAACACCTGATAGGTTCCAGTGTTAACAAAAATCATTTGGAGAAATATAGAAAGAGAGAAATTAGAGAGAGAGAGAGATTTTTATATGTTATACATTTTTAAGTCGTATCATATTATAATAAAAAGTAAATTTTATTTTTCCAATTCATAATAACCTTTCTCACAATCCCATAGTTTAAATGTGAATTTACAGTAACAATTATGTAAAACTGCTTTGCACTGGCTCATCTGCTGCCCATAACATTGCAATAGCTTTTCTCTCCCACATGTTCCTCTCCACTAAGTCATAAATGTCCAGTCATTCTGGCTACAATTCCCTTTGTTTATTTTATCTTATTTACTCAGAGTTTGCTTTATTTCATAATGTTTGGTATTTGGCCATTCCATATTAAATATGCCAGGTATCCTAATGGACAAATAATAACAATAATAAAATGACAACATAGAAATGGCACTTGACTGCAAGGATTCTGCATTCTAGTGGAAGAGATAGATAACATCCAAGCAGGAGGTGATGAAAACTTTTATTTGAGATAGTTAACTTTTTATGGTGTGACGCTAACCCAACTTGACTACATGATTCTATGACATAATTCCAACTTGATGCAGAAGGAAAATGCTCTACTCTCCCACTTTTTGGAAACTTGCCTCAGTAAAGCAAGGTATTGGCCCAACTGAAGGCACCAACTTAGGCACCAACCATCTTCTTTGATCGGTCACATTTCAAAGGTATAGCTCCCAAATCCTGGAGAAAGAAATTGCTGGGTTGTAAAAGGATTTATATTTCAAAAGGACAGAGAAAAAAAACTTAAAATTTTACCAAAGTATATGCTCTACGAAAAGGGAGGTTAGGGGTTTCCAGTCAGGTAGAAGAGTACCTAAACTTTAGCAAAATTGAGGGAAGCATTGTCATCTTGGTCAATAGACATGAACCACTTGTGAAAACCCATCTAGAGTTTGTGATAGTAATAGCAGTTTACATGCAAATAAAAAAGGATACTAAAAACAATGTTTAAATTCTCATTACTTCAACTATCTAGTTCTTATAAAGTGCATTTTTTACTTCTTTTAAACTCAAATAATTTGAAATTATACCTCCCAATATGACACAAATGACATCACTAATGTGGAATTGATTGTAGTTTATATTGTGAACAATTTAAATCTAAAATTTAAATTGTGTTTAATGTTGAACTTAATTCTGGTATGACTGAAGTTAATAAAAAAATCTGACTTTTATCTAATGAACTGTGAATAATGTTTCATTAAAATACCTAATTTGTTTAGTTACATGCCTTACCTAGTTATTTAATTTTTGTGACAAAAATCTCAAATTAAAAAAGTTAAATATATTAAATTTAGAAGGTCATTGAAGTGATTAAGACTGGTAGAGCATATTGCTAATACTTTACCAGAAAGGTTAGTAATGTAAAATGTACCTGTTTCCTTATGTTCAAGCTAATGTTTCAATTGACACTTAACTATCTAAGACTTACTGATTGGAGTTACGGGCTGGGAGACAAGGAGAAGAGGAGATGAGGAGACTTCTGTTCCTGCCTTTTTAAAAAATAACTTTTATTGATTTCAGAGAGGAAGGGGGAGGGAGAGATAGGAACATCAATGATGAGAGAGAATAATTGATTGGCTGCCTCCTGCGTGCCCCCTACTGGGGATTGAGCCCGTAACCCAGGCATGTGCCCTGAGCAGGAATGGAACTGTGATCTCCAGGTTCGTAGGTCAATGTTCAAACACTGAGCCACACCGAGTTGTTCTTGTCTTTTTTTTTTTTTTTTTTAATCTCTTTATTGACTGTGGTATTACATATGTGTCCTTATTCCCCCATTACCCCCCAACCCCCCACTCATGCCCTCACCCCCTGTTGTCTGTGTCCATTGATTAGGCTTATATGCATGCATATAAGTCCTTTGGTTGGTCTCTCCCCCTTACACCCATCCTCCCCTTCCTTCCCTGAGGTTTGAGGTTCTGATCAATGTTTCTCTGCCTCTGGATCTGTTTTTGTTCTTGTCTTTTTGAGGGAAAGATTTCAAACAAGAGACAAAGTGTAGAAAAGCAAGCAAGAATTTCTTGACTTTCATTTTCACGGTTTTTACAGGTTGGAAGTTTAGGGGAGGTCTTAGGGACAGATCAATAGAATATTCATCAGCTTTATGCTGATGTACCAAAATGAAATTTATTCTCTCAGTCTATGGGTGTAGTTGGCAATTGGCACTTAATTGGATTTCTGTTATCTGCCTCTTTGAGTAGGGAGGTTTAAGCTATTTACCCTCTGGTTGCAGGGGGGGAGAAGTGCAAACCATTTACTCTAAAGTATCCTTGGTTTGTGGAAGATAGGATTTACTAGATGGACACAAACTGCTGTTTAATTATCTGTCTCAGCTTCCCCATTCCACTTGTCCTGGAATTTTTCTAGATTCTTACTGTTCTATAACAAGATCTCAGAAAATAATTAAAAAATACATAATGTAGGTCATTGTTCAGAATCTACCCAAGATATGTTTTAATATGTAATACATAGTATATAATATAAAATAAATATATAATATATGTTTAATACTATATAAATATAACAATTTGATACTTGTCCCGTTTTATGAAAAAATAATTGTTTATTAATAAGCAGAAACTGGTTTGGCTCAGTGGATAGAGCGTCGGCCTGTGGACTCAAGGGTCTCAGGTTCGATTCCGGTCAAGGGCATATACCTTGGTTGAGGGCACATCCCCAGTGGGGGGTGTGCAAGAGGCAGCTGATCGATGTTTCTCTCTCATCGATGTTTCTAACTCTCTATCCCTCTCTCTTCCTCTCTGTAAAAAATCAATTAAAAAAAATAAGCAGAAATTAGCACAAATGAAGATATCAGTATGTAATAATTATTAGCTTAAAAACAAATGCTCAAGGACATTCCATGATTAATTCACTTAAAAATATGACCATTAATCATCCTAATTTTATTTTTTTGTTTAACTAATATGTTTGAGAGAAAGAAATAAAAACCTATAAATAATATGCTAATATATTGTACAGATAGAAAAGAGCTAAAGAGGAGGAAATGGAGAGCAACAGATGAGTACTTAAGTTCTGATCATAAAATTCACTTTAATTTTTTATCACAGGGATTTGAGTAAATATTTCTGGAGTATAAAGTCCAAACTACTAATAATCACAGAATATATAATAAAAATAATCTTAAAATACTTATTTCTCAATTACTATATTTTGAAGAATATTTCTAGTTCAATTAAACTTGACCCTGAAACATTTACAAGCAAACAGTATTTTTTTCCCATTATAAATACAAGTACATGTGAATTGTAGAAACTAAGGTCTAGTTTATGACAATGTTCCCCAAAGCAGATTACTGATAATGATAGAATAGTGTCAGAGGAAGAGAAATCACTTTTCTGTTTCTCCAAGGTGTACTCTCAAATAACTCAATTTTCTATAGAGGCTTTCCATACTATAAAAATATTTGAAAGTGATTTTGCCTGTAAACACAACCACAAAGCTGAAAATAAAATGAACCCACCAAGTAAATTCCCTGTTTATCTCAAACTCGAAGCTGAGTTTTTAATAAACTTAAACTTATTGGTCAAATGGTTTGTCTACCTGTATGGGCTAACATGACCATTTTCTAGTTCTATCTTTTAGGTATCTCAGGTAAGTAAATAGATCGGCTTTTTTTCTTTTTTTTTCCTAAAGGAATTTCCTCTCCTTTCCAGATTTATACCCACTTCTCATCCTGAAGTCAATAATATGATCTCTCCAACACAACTTTATTGACTCTGCTATATATAAAAAGAGTAATAATTACTAAAGAAATAAATATGCATAGGACAAGATCCTGTTCTTGAAAACCTCAGATTAGAAGAGCAGATCAGTTTGAACCAAAGCCAGGAAAGAGTACATATTCAGTTTTGAAGCTTATACAATTTTTGGGGGGGTGTTTTTTAAAAAAAGTTACAAGATACAAATAAAAAATCATGTACAGGCACTTCAAAGTGGCCTATGTAAGTGAGGGGTTCTGAGCCTTAAGTTTCATTTGCATTATGATAAATACACTACTCTTACTGAGTATTTAATGGTGATATATACAAAGTGCCCTGGGAATGCTAATGGTCGGATTACTTTCTCCTACACTGCTACCATCTCATTAAATGTTAGAAAAAGAAGCCTGTTAATTCTGTCACCTATGAGATTCAATTGAGACTTCATTAAGTCTCGGCTAAGGTTGGCAAATGAGAAGCTGTTCACCAGTTAAAAACGGTGGGAGGGAAACCTTTCGGAGAGAGGGATGTACAAACAAAGACAAAGAGAGGTGAATGTGTGCCTTTTAAATAAATTGCAATTATATAAGGCATGGCTGCATCATGAACAAATAAGAAAAAACAAGGAAAACATATAAGGTGAACATTCGATTGTTATTAGTGACAGAACATCTTTGTTCTTGCTTGCCATGCTAAGTACACCTGCTCTATATTTTAAAGCAGCAAAAAGCTTAACTAAGAAGTTGTAGCTTTGTTTTTAGCATCACCAATTAAAACTGTGTCATTCATTATAGTTTTGCATGAAACACTCTACTTTATTTTAACATGCTATGTAATTTTTTTATTGTTAATATATTTGTGATGGAATATAGAGAAATAAAAACTATCATTTAACATTCACATTAGTTTATATATTAACTATACAACACCAAAGAACATTATTTAAGTAACCAGATATTATTAAGTCACTATAAACATATTTATATTGAATCCAACTTTTTCTCACTTATATATGTACTTTTGTTTGCTGTGGAGACAAGGGCTAGGGTAATGACATTTAGAATGATGACACAGTCATCTGTCAGCCTTCTCTGTAATTCTCTCCAAGCTCTGGCAGACAAATACGTTTTCACATGCTATAAAAAATTAAGTACCAAAACAATATAAAAATAACTTTAAGGGCCAGATAAAATAGGCTAAAGCAAGGACATTGAAAGTTAATGCTTCCCTTTGTGCCTAAACTGGCCTTATTCAATTTCACAGATTTTATAAAATGTAATAATTCTTAAAAACCTGCAGAGGGCCAAGAGAGACAAGATCTTCTAAAAAAGATATAAAACGCGGTCTAAATGTAATTGTGAATTATCTACATGACTCCAAATGTATTTGTTTTATCATTTGGGATGGTTTTTGCTGAAGGAAAACAAAACAACAAAAACTGGCATAAATTATAAGGAGAATTGTGACAAGTAATGGTCAATTGTGTTTTTTGCTGTATTTGTGATCCCATGATTGTGCATAATGTTTGTTTGTTTGTTTCAATTCAAAATATCTAAACTGGAAAAAAGAAAACAAACAAAAAATAGTCACCCATTTCTCCCACCACCACCATCTACCCTGGCAACCATCAATCTGTTCTCTGTATCTATAAGCTTAGATTATTTAATAATTTTACAAATTTTATTTGTTATTTTTAGAAAATTTATTTATTATCTAAACAAAAATTTCCCTTTTGGACTGTTAGGATAGAGCAAAAGGGAAATGAATGCTAGGTAGACAATTAATTATGTTAACTGGCACTACACATAAAGGAATGTCATTGCTTTATCTCAAGTACTCATAATTTAGCTTCCGGAATTTTGTGATGAATTTTAATTGCTCTTCTTTTTAATTTATTTTTTCCACAGACTCCAAACCATAGCACAATTCTTACTTAATTTCTTAAAGTTTTTCAGAATACCTTAGAACCTCAGCAAAAAAGTGTTAAGTACCATGGGATGAACATTCCAAGTTTTTCCTGTCTCCTGTTCTCTTACACTATACCCCAGAATTCATCTTCCAGAACTATGAACTGTGTGCATTTTTACATTTCTTCTGTTTCAGTGCACTGGCATGACTTTGCTATAATGTCTCTGATCGTTATTTCACCTTGCCCTGAACTTTTAATTACCCCCTAATAATAACAATTAACTTATATGCTTCCTTGTTTAAGAAGACTTCCCAAATGTCAAAAACTAGGGTGCCCTTCAGACTTCTATAATGTATGGTATCCATACATCTCAGAACATTTTTCTAAAGGTCTACTTATGTGTTTTCATGTGAGGAGCTTTATGGAAGAACCTGTTTATTACTGTGAGCACAGTTGCACTTAATATACATTTGAAAAATGTATAGCTGCACTTAATATACATTTGAAAAATGAAACTGTAATATATAGCTGCACTTAATATACATTTGAAAAATGAAACTATAATATATTATACTAATAATAACCTCTTATTGTATCACATTGATCCTCATTTTACATGCTTTATTTTATGTCTAAGATATATTATTCCTCCCCTCCCCAGAAATTACCTTCTCTTTTGGCCTCTTTAACTCTAACTCACTCTTAAGGACTTTGTTTAAGAGTCTCACTGTTTGCAAGTCAGGTGTTTATAAGTCACATGTCCATGTTAAGTCTGCCTGTTGTACATTCACAGAATAGCCTGACCTTTCTCTCATAAATCTGCTATCAAATTTGCAAGGCCTATTTAGTGGTTTCCCTTCTTTATCCACTGTGAGATCTATGGGATTAGGGATCATATGGATCCACCTCCTCCTGCTTTCTAAAACATAATGCAGGGCTTGAAATATATTAGGCATTTAAATAGTGTTTATAAATGTAATGGTTTATGTTTCTAAATCTGGACCAAATCTTTCCTTGATTTATACACACACAATTCTCCAAATTGCTAAATATTTAATTTTGAAAATTCAAGATAACTTCACTATTTGAAGTTAGTTGCTTCTATTTGTGATACATTTAGTGATTTTAGGAATTCTCTATCTACAGAGAGAAACTCAGGTCATGGAACCATTTTACTCCTGTTTCCGATAATCTGTTCTGCTACAACTTCTATCCAGATAATTTCTGCCTTGAAGAATCAGATACTCTGCAAAGCTGACTGCTTCATTATTTGAAGAAAAGATGTAGGAAGAAGTATCATCTGCTATTGGATTCCTGAATCTATCCTAAATTTTCTATTGAACCTACTTCCACTTTCCAATATTGTGACAATCTTTGTTAGGTGCCATCAGTGTGTTAATACTCCTCTATTTCACCCTTCACTTGCTGTGGAAACTGTCCCTAATTCACCACAAATTCTCTCACATGCAAAAGTCATGCTCTGAGCCCCTCAGATGTTTTGACTCTTGATATTCAAAGCCAATGTTGGACTCCAAACTATCTATAACATCATATTTTTTATCAGTAATTTTTCTTTGCTATGGGTTTAACTAGCAATGGATAAACCTCAATTGAATCTTTCTATGTTGTGTTGCCCAACCTGTTGATTAAAATACACTTCAAAAAGTATTCTGGGAAACATGCAAATAATTCCTCAGGTAATAACTCAAGAATATTACTTACTTCACGATATAATTTTTTCACAATTCAGACCAGAAACAAAAACAAATAAAAATAATGTGATATTGATACTATTCAAACAAGAGTCTTATTGCAGAAAGAAGGACAGAAACTAAAATCCAGTTGAAGAAATTATTGTTAGATTGGAGGGAGGATTTCCCTTCCATAGAAAATGAGGGCTATAGACAGCTTATATATCTACTTTTATGCTAATGGTTTTTGGACCTCTTCTTTGAGTTAAATACTCACATATCCAGCCCCCAAATGCTTCCTGGGCTTTTCCAGAATGTTTATCACAGATGTCTCAAGTCAACATTTTCAAAATGGGCTTCCCTAGCCTTGAACTGATTATCCACTAGGAATTCTATTCTCAGTGAGTGGTGTCATTATCTTACCTATTTGGTTGTGTTAATCATTCTTAACCCAAAACTTGTTCAAGCATTTCCAGTCTTAAAAACACCACCACCAATCACTATAATCAGCCCTACATAAAACTTAATCTTTCTTACAACCAAATTTCTTCAAAGAATTTGTTCCTTTTGCTGCCTCCCAATCTATTCATTCCTCAACTTCTATTCTTCGAATAAAATTTTACTTCTCTCATTTATACTATGAAACCGCATTGTTAATTAACCGAATGTATATTTTTCACACCTATGTATCTTGATCTCTTTATAGCATTCTATACCACTAAAGACTCCATTTTTGGTTTTTGCTTTTCAATTACACACAGGGAAAGAGGTTTTTTCCACACTCTTCTGGAAAGAGGAAGTTAGAATGCAAAAATTCTACTTTCTTTCTATATATCCTTTGTGGTTATTTAATGGGAAGAAATGTTATTTACTAGATTGGAAAGATTTATGATAATTTTGAGTTCACTGGACTCCATACAAAAATCTCAGCATTTAACATTGGCCTTAAAAGAGGGGAATGAACTTAACATTTTTTTCTATCTTGAACTGTCAGTTCACAGATGAGGCAACAAGAGTTATTTAATGATTTATTATTTATTTTATAGCAGATATCTGGACTTTAATCATCTTGCATAACTGAAACTTTATACCCAATGAGTAGCAATTCCCCACTCCCTTTCATCCAGTAATCTCTGCTTCAGTGAGAATGCCCATTTTCTATTCCTCTGTGTGTGATACATGTAGTATTTGTCCTTCTGTGAGTAGCTTATTTCATTTAACATAATTTCCTCAATGTTTATTCAGATTATCACCTATAACAAGATTTCCCTTTTTTAGGGCTAAATAATATTCCGTTGTATGTATAAATCATGTTTTCTTTATTCGTTCATCTGTCAACAAACATGTAGATTGTTTCCATAACTTGGCTAGCTTATATAAAAAAAGAGAAATATGCAAATTAACCATCACTCCACTACATCCACAAGCCACAGCCACCAGCCAATCAGGAGTGAGTATGCAAATTAACCCCAACCAAGATGGCTGTGGCCACGGAGCGAGCAGGAGGCTTGGGTTTCCCAGGCAATGGAGGAAGCCAAGCTTTCCACACACCCTGGCAGGCCCAGGCCTCCACTCAAGGCTACAAAGTTTCAATTATATTAGATAAATAAATCCCAACAAAAATGGCTGCAGCCATGGAGTGAGCAGGAGGCTTGGCTTTGCTCCAGGCTATAAAGTTTCAATTTAGAAGATAAATAAGTCCCAGATACCAGGGCCTCTGCTTGGGTCACCAGAGAGGGTGTGGCCAGCCTGCAAAACCACCCCAGGCCCCTCACCCTGGCCGCCCCATGCCCCAAGGGAACCCCCACCCTGATCCGGGACACCCTTCAGGGCAAACCAGCTGGACCCCACCCATGCACCAGGCCTCTACCCTATCTAATAAAAGAGTAACATGCAAATTGACTGTCACTCCAACACACAAGATGGCTGCCCGTATGTGGTCAAAAATGGCTTCCCCCATGTGGACACAAGATGGCCACCAGAAGATGGCCAGCAGGGGAGGGCAGTTGGGAGAGACCCAGCCTGCAAGGGAGGGTAGTTGTGGGTGATCAAGCCTGCAGGGGAGGGCAGTTAGGGGTGACCAGGCTGGCAGAGGAGGGAAGTTGGGGGTGACCAGGCCTGTACGGAAGGGCAATTGGGAGGGACCCAGGCCTGCAGGGGAGAGCAGTTGGGAGGGACCAGGCCTGCAGGGGAGGGCAGTTAGGGGCAAACCGGCTGGCAGGGTAGCAGTTAGGCATTAATCAGGCTGGCAGGGGAGTGGTTAGGCATCAATCAGGCTGGCAGGCAGAAGCGGTTAGGGGCAATCAGGAAGGCAGGCAGGCAAGCAGTTGGGAGCCAGCAGTCCTGGATTGTGAGAGGGATGTCCAACTGGCCGTTTAAGCCTGGTAGGAACGGGCCTAAAAGAGCAGTTGGACATCCCTCAAGGGGTCCCAGATTGGAGAGGGTGCAGGCTGGGCTGAGGGACACCCCACCCCGTGCAAGAATTTCATGCACCAGGCCTCTAGTTGTAAATAATACTGCAGTGAACATGAGCGTTTAAATCTCTCTTAAATATACTGATTTAATTTCCTTTGGATATATACCTAAGAGTGGGATTATTGAATCACATCATAGTTATATTTGTAAGTTTTGAGGAACCTCCATGTTGCTTTTCATAGTAGTTAAACCAATTTATATTTATACCAACAGTATATACAAACCTTATCTTTTCTCATAACCTTGACAATACTTACCTTTTTTTTCCTTTTTGATTATAGACATCCTGACAAATGTGAAGTGATATCTAATTTTATTTTCATTTTAGTGATTAGTAATGATGTTGAACACCTGTTTGCCATTGTATATTTTCTAAGAAAACTGTATATTCAAGTCCTTTGTCCATTTTTTAATAGGTTTTTTTCTGTTAAATTGTAGGAGTTCCTTATATATTTTAGAATTAATTCCTTATTGGACATATGTTTTACAAATATTTTCTCCCATTCAATGGCATTTTTTTTACAGAGTTAGGAAAAATGAAAAAGCCCTGAAATTTATATAAAACCAAAAATGACCCCAGGTAGCCAAACAAACTTGACAAAGAAGAATAAAACTGAAGGCATCACATTACTGATTTCCAAATATGTCATAAATCTACAGTAATCACAACAGTATGGCACTCTCATAAAGACAAACATATAAACCAATGGAATAGAAATGAGAGTTCAGAAATAAATCCACATTTATAATCAATATCAACAAGGGTGCCAAGAATACCCAGTGAAGAAGGAATACACTCTTCAAAAAATAGTGCTGAGAAAACAGGATATCCACATGCAAAGCATAAAATTTCATCCTTAATTTGCACCACACACAAAAGTGCACAAATACACAAAATAACTTAAAGACAAACACAGCATCTGAGACTGAAAAACTTTTAGGGAAATCATAGTTTTGGCAATGACTTCTTACACATAATACCAAAAGCGTAGGGAACAAAAGCAAAGACAAGTATCTTATTATTTCACTCATATGTGCAATCTAATAAACAGAATAAACTAACAAACTAGAAATAGACTCATAGAGAACAGACTGACAACTATCAGGGGAGAAGGTTTGTAGGGCTGGGTGTAAAAGTTAAAGGGATTAAGCAAAAAATGCAAAACAAAACAGAATTTATAGACACAGACAATGATATGGTGATTACCAGAGAAATAGGGGGATGAGGAGAAGAGAGAAAGAGAGAGAAGAAAAAAAGGTAGACAAAAAAAAAAAAAAACAAAAAAGACACATTGGACTACATCAAATTTTTGTTTTGTTTTGTTTTTATCGATGAATAGAGTTTCCTTCTTTATTTCAGGCCTGAAAACTCATCCTTTATTGATAAAAGTCACAGCCCCATAAATGTGCCTAAGTAAATACGTATATTTGAGAACACTTTCATAGGCTTGCCTTTCCCCACAGGTAGATCATAAGAGATAGGGAGAAACAAATGATGAATGACTTTATTTGGCCTCAGGCATCCAGGAAAGACCTCTCTGATACAGTGAAAATTAGGAAGAAGACAGAATGCAGTTTGCAGGTGGTGGTAGGATTTATTTAGATACTAGTGGCCGGGTGCACGGAATTCATGCACATTAAAAGGGAATTAATTAGAAGGAATATTTTAATATTGCTATTTGCCCTTTCTCTATAATAGAAGTGTCCGGCCGGCCCCACTCCCATTGGGAGACACCAAGACCCAACTGGCCCCACTCCCGTCAAGCCGCCCGGGTGGGGGACACAGCCTCAAGTCCTGGTGCTGGGGCAGGGGGCGTGGCCTCAGGTGCCCCGCCCAGCTCAGCGCCACACAGCCTCAGGTCCCTGCTGATGGGTTGTTACAGTGTCACAGCGCGATGACCATTTGCATATTATCTCTTTATTATATAGGATTCCCTGGAATTATATTCAAAAATTGCAGAATCCACAGTGAGATTGTCCTCGGTGAATTCCTGTTTTCTTGGGTTAATATGTATAGATGTAAGAAGAGGGTGAACTGATAGAGTGAAAGAAAATTAAATTAAAAAAACACATCTATAATAATATCATAAAATGTGAAGAGTAAGAGTTAGGAAGACAAAAAGAAAAATGAGAATTCTCAGAATATTGTAAGTTGTCATTTCAGAGATACAACTATGAAACGCCAGCAACCAGTAGCCACAACATTGCAAGGATATATTATGCATAAAATGAAAACATTAGTAATACAGAAAAATCAGATCAAATAAAACATTTATTTTTATCAAAGCATTTCACTAATAATAAAAATGTCATTTATGTCATGTTTATATGAGCAAGGTAGCTTTAAAGATTTTATTCTATAAGGTAAAAATATAAATCTTAACTTGATATTTCTCAAAATGTATTTCACAGAAAAGTTGGTTCTATTAGCCACTTGAAACAAATTTATTTTATGGTCAAAGGATTAGCAAGTACTGAACACTCTCTCTCTCTTAGATATTCATAAAACTTAAGAATATTGGAGAATCTGATAAATCCTCCAGTAAATAAATCTCTTTCATTTCAACACAGTCATCAAAATGACCACAGGACTCCTTGTCTGCCATAAGTTAACAACTCTTTTTTAAAAAAACACTTTATTGATTTTTTATAGAGAGGAAGGGAGAGGGATAGAGAGTTAGAAACATCGATGTGAGAGAAACATTTATCAGCTGCCTCCTGCACACCTCCTACTAGGGATGTGCCTGCAACCAAGGTACATGCCCTTAACCAGAATCGAACCTGGGACCCTTCAGTCCACAGGCCGACGCTCTATCCGCTGAGCCAAACCAGTTAGGTCAAATTAACAACTTTTAATATACTCTGAACTGCTGTTTTTCAGAGAATTCTTTAAAATCATTGTTTTAAGCCAAACAATATATGTGTGTATATATTTAAATCTCAGATAACTTGTTTCCAAGTCAGAAGTTTGAATTTCTTTTCCTGGAAGCCATCTCTGAATATAAAATGCCCACTCGGTTAGGATGAGCTACCCAGCAGAGAGATGGATAGTACTGTTTAATCAATTCCTGTGGGAAGGAGTGGGCTGTGGCTGCCCTGATTGCAGTTTACAGTGAGAAGTTTGCTCTCCTTTGCTGAACCGGATGGCTGGCATCCCGGTGCTTGTGCATGGCTGGGCTGGCATGACTACCCTTGATTCATCCTAATCTATGAAATGTCAATGTTATACACAGTTGGAAATAGGTCTGGCCTGGAGGGGAGAGAAAAAGGCTTGCAATTTCAATTTGTCAGACATTGCTACAATTATAACACCAAGTCTCGTATGAAAAACTAGTGGTCTCTGCCGTGTACAGAAGAGCAGAATGTGATTATCCATCCCTTCAAAAGAGTGGATTGCTTTCCCAGAGCAGTGCAAACAGTGGCAAGAAGTACAACCTTGATCATCTTCATCACATGGTATGGCGTGAGAACACAGAATCCATGTCATTGCTTTTTTTTATTTTGTGTGGCTCCTGCATTTGGGAACTATTCCTTTGGAGAGAAAAATGGCCACTTTCTCCACACTTCTGTGCTGTGGCACAGCTCATGCAGGTGTTTCCTCTTTCTTTGATTTCCCTTCTGCCTGTAGTTTGTCCCAGGCTTGCTACTTTTACAAAGACACTAGTACTGTTTGGCATTTGCATCAAGTGGCTCTTCTTCAAGCCTCTCTGTCCCGGTTGGAGGGATTGCTTGGAGAGCAGACACCGAGCCAGCTCCCGGCACTGTCATGGCCATCCCTGCTGAACTGATTACATACACTGGTAGAGTTACAATGACAGACCCTGGCCCACTGCTGGTTGTGTGGCTATTGGCTCCTGTCTGATCAGTCTGTGCTCCTGCCAAACTGGCTGCTGGTGGTGGCCATGCCTCGCTAGAGAGTGATGCCATCTGCATTAACTGGCTGATAGGACATAGTCAGTCCTTCAGCAGTCTGTGCTACTTGCTTCTCCTGGACGGAGACCTTCTGCTGTGTTTGTGTCTAGCTGGCAGTGACAATTGGCGGCTCCTGGGTCTGCTGAGTGTGATCCTGTTGGCTCTGCACCTGCAGAGTCTGTTTTTTCCCCACCCATATCTGGACCTACCCCTATGGATCCAACTCTATCTGCTACAATTTCCATGTCCCAGATCCAGATATTTGCCTGTTGATTTCACCTTGTCACAAGGGTCAGTTTGGACAATGATAGGCTGGCCAGTCAATGTGGTTAACAGGCCAGTGATTAACACTGACTTGTACGGCTAATGGATGCCCCTGGATCTGCTAACAATCTGAATCTTTATAACAATTTGCTGAATTGTAATATTGCTCTTTGTTGCATTCTGCCCCATGGTCCAACCCTTAGAATCCCACCCACAGAGAGCTTTACCCTGGAGATCCTAGAAGACTATGAAGCACACTCCAGAATGCAAGGGAATTTGTGGCAGGAAGACTAACTCTGGGCCTGAGCCTGAAAGCATTCTGCAAAGGTCAAGAACCCCAATGTGCCTGCTCCAATGGCAGCATCCCTGCATGGGCCTGGCCCTCTGAAGTCCTGAGATTGGAGTGCCTGGAGGCACACACAGGCTCTGGGCCAGGGCCTCCAGCTGTTCTGCTCAGCTGGCGAGGCACAGCTCAACTCTAACAATTTAATTTTTATTCAACATATATTCATAGATATGCACAGTGAACTATATTACTTTCTGATGGAGATACAGTGATATTTAGGCAAGAATTATCCATAAAACATCTATAATGCATTAGGAAAAATGAGAAAAGTACAGAAAACTATGACAAGGACAAACTAGGGAATAAAAGAGATATAGAAAGAAAGTTTTAGGGATGTTAGCAAAGTAACAACCCTGTCTGACAACCAGAGAATAGAGCACAGAAAGAGTATTATTTGAGCAAGATCTTTAATGTGAACAAGATTTTTATAAGAAAAATGGGTAATTTATGATAAACAGATAGGTTAAGTGTCCTTCAAATAGTGGAAAGTAGTCCAATCTGAGAATAGCATAAAATACATATAAAGGAGTTGAAATCTTCTAAATGTTGTTACTGTATTCTGCCTCAAGTTTTTTTTTTTCTTCTTTTTCTCAACCTCCCTGTATGCTGTTTTTGTTCAGTATGGGCTTCTCATTGCATTGTTAAGTCAGCATTTTCCAGGTATCTGGCCTTGAACTTTTTACTCTGCCCACTCATTCTTAAAGGTGACATCACAGCCTTCATAAAAAACATAAAGGCTGATGACTCACATCTGAAACCAGTCTCCTAAACTCCAGGTCATTTAACCTATTGCCTCCTAGGTTTCTCCCAAAAAAATGCCCATAATAATTGTAAAAGCATTATGTCCATCATTTCCTCACAGACCTATGTTGCCCTAAGTGCCCCAAATTAAGCGGTAGCAATAAAATACTTGAGAAAAACAATAAGGAGGATCTCTGGGCAACAATAATAATCATATGATGTCACATCTCTAGACAATTTAGACTATCCCTCAGAAATTTTCCAACAGAGGAAATGAGAGAGTGATAGCAATTGATCCTAAAGACAGACTGGCAAAGGAACTTCACTGAGATGTGCCTCTGAGGAGAGGTGGAAGAATCGAGTGAAATAGATGTTCAACTTTAAAGGGAGGCATGCAGGACTAGCTACATAATTTGCATTACCTAGTGAAAAATGAAAAGTTGGGCCTCTTGTTCAAAAAATTTTAAGAGTTTCAAGTCAGCCACAATAGAGCATTGAACTAAATGTAGAACCTTTGCAAGTGCAAGCCCTGGTGACTGCACAGCCCACCCAGCCTGAAGCCATCCCTACATGCAAGCCTGACAACCTGCCAGACTTGATTGTGTTATAAAGTACTTGGGGGGTTCAATATTAAAAATTGAAAAGTATTGATACAGAAGTTTATTTAGAGTGAATGAATAGATTAGATACTTTTGGGGGTTTATATAGCTTGCATTATAATTCTTTGGCTCTTGGCTGTTTCTATTAATCAATGGTCTTATTTTAATAAATGAAATACAAACCTAAAAAAATAAGAGAGAGAAGAAAGTAAACTCTAAATGAGAAAAAAATGTGACAAAGAATTTTTCACTAACCTTTGCATCATTTATGCAGCTCTACCATGTAATTACCACAGAGATTACAGAAAATATTTTGTAAATAATCATGCCAATTAAGTACTGTGCTTTTACTTTTATTAACTCACAACCATTCAGCATCCATAACTTTTAATACCAATACACTTGACATTTATTAATGTATCCTATGATCCAGAAGCTCTCACTGTGTCCACTGGCATTTGTCTTAACTGCATGTGTCTATTTTAAAGAAAATATTCATGTGGTTCTATAAAGGCTTGTTTTCAATTCTGGCATTTTATCTACAAATTCCTTCATGGTAACCCCAGAAAAAAACTTATTATTTCTATTCATATTTCATGCTGCGATTATTTAATTCCTTCCATTATTCCTTAATGGTAAAAGTTTTCTATTATTGATCATGCTATCTTCCAAGAAATATTGAAAGAATCCTCTGCTGTTTTATTCACTTTCAGTGCAGCACATCTTCATATCGCCAACTGTGCTTTCTGCAGTGAATGCATTTTACCCTTTCAGTTTTACTTCATTATTTACTCTTTCTAGTATATGCAACATTTTCCCAAATTCATGTAAATTAGGCATAGAGACAAAATATATGCCTAGTAAGACATATATAAAATAATTCTGTGGATATCTTTTGTGCATTGATTTTGACATATATGCCCCCCTCTGGTAGAGTTTTGATCCCTTATCATTAGAACCTGTCAATCATTCTAAATCATATGTGGGTTTTATAATGTGAGGATATTTCCCAGAGTAACTAAAGTAACTGAAAGTCTTGGGTAAATTGAAAAACAAACTAATAAAGAAATAAATTCAACAAAAGGCATATCAGAATGTACCATTCTGTGTGTGTGTGTGTGTAAATATATATATACTAGAAGCCCGGTGCACGAAATTCGTGCATGGAGGGAGGTTGTCCCTCAGCTCAGCCTGTACCCTCTCCAATCTGGGACTCCCGTTTAGGGCAGTCGGACATCCCTCTCACAATCCAGGACTGCTGGCTCCCAACTGTTTGCCTGCCTGCCTGCCTTCCTGATTGCCCCTAACTGCTTCTGCCTGCCAGCCTGATCACTCCCTAACCACTCCGCTGCCAGCCTGGTTGATGCTTAACTGCTCCCCTGCCAGCCTGTTTGCCCCCAACTTCCCTTCTCTGCCAGCCTGGTCACCCCTAACTGCCCTCTCCTTCAGGGTTGATCACCTCCAACTGCCCTCCCCTGCAAGCCTGGTCCCTCTCAACTGCCCTCTCTTGCAGGCCTGGTCCCTCACAACTGCCCTCCATTGCAGGCCTGGTCCCTCACAACTGCCCTCTCCTGCTGGCCATCTTGTGGTGGCCATCTTGTGTCCACATGGGGGCAGGATCTTTGACCACATGGGGGCAGACATATTGTGTGTTGGAGTGATGGTCAATCTGCATATTACTCTTTTATTAGATAGGATAGAGGCCTGGTGCACAGGTGGGGGCCAGCTGGTTTGCCCTGAAGGGTGTCCCAGATCAGGGTGGGGTTTCCCTTGGGGTGTGGGGCCGCCTGAGCGAGGGGCCTGTGGTGGTTTTCAGGCTGGCCATGCCCCCTGGCAACCCCATGCCCTGGTATCTGGAATTTATTTTCCTTCTACAATTGAAACTTTGTAGCCTGGAGCAAAGCCAAGCCTGCTGTTCCCTCCGGGGCGGCAGCCATTTCTGTGGCAGTTAATTCACCTTCTACAATTGAAACTTTGTAGCCTTAAGCAGGTGGGCCCGGCCAGGGTGTGCGGAAAGCTTTGCTTCCCCTGTTGCCGCCGGCAACCCTGGCTTGCTCTCTCAAGCTCCATTCTGCCCCCATTTCTGTTTGAATTTGTTTACCTTCTGTAATTGAAACTTTGTAGCTTGAGTGGAGGCTTAGGCCTGCAACAGCTATGGAAAGCTTGGCTTGCTCTGTTACCTGGGAAACCTTGCTCTCTGTGGCTGTAGCCATCTTGGCTGGGGTTAATTTGCATACTCGCCCTGATTGGCTGGTGGGCATGGCTTATGTAGCAGAGTGATGGTTAATTTGCATATTACCATTTTATTAGAGAGGATATATATTTAAATATATTTTATTGATTTTTTTACAGAGAGGAAGGGAGGAGCGAGATAGAGAGTTAGAAGCATCAATGAGAAAGAAACATTGATTCAGCTGCCTTCTGCACACTCCCTACTGGGGATGTACCTGCAACCAAGGTACATGCCCTTTACCAGAATCGAACCTGGGACCCTTCAGTCCACAGGCTGACACTCTATCCACTGAGCCAAACCAGTTAGGGTATGTATATTCTTAATATTTGCATTTTTAATGCTCTGTTATACAGAAAAGGAAGAAAAATTCTAAAATTAAAATGCTTAGGGTAAAATGTTTTTTAAGTTCTTCTTGTTTTAGAAAATAAATATCTTGAATGATATCAGGGAGAGAAAGTGATCTGGTACTATACAATTTATATTTATGTTTTTAACAAATGGTGCATATAAATCTTTTGATACATAATTTTAATGACGTATATAGCACATGAGTATTCCTATAATTCTAACCTCTTTTGCCTTGTCTGATATTCTGGTCATATGCTACTTTCATTCCCAAAGTTGTTATACCCAGTGTCTCTTTTCTGTTTAATTTCTTAGTAATGAATGGGGAAATCCTAATTAAAGATGTTTTTAAAATTTAAAAGAACATAAATTAGAAAATGTATCTTCATAATTTTTATTTTTCAAAAATTAATTGGTTCCCTGACCAGTTTGGCTCAGTGGATAGAGTGTCGGCCTGCAGACTGAAGGGTCCCGGGTTCGATTCCGGTCAAGGGCATGTACCTTGGTTGTGGCCACATCCCCAGTAGGGGGTGTGCAAGAGGCAGCTGATCAATGTTTCTCTCTCATCGATGTTTCTAGCTCTCTATCCCTCTCCCTTCCTCTCTGTAAAAAATCAATAAAATATATTAAAAAAATTAATTGGTATTAAGTGCCTGATGTCTGTTATCATATTGTACATTCCATAATGGGAGTAAAGTATTTCTAAATCATCTGTACACTACTCTGGTCATAATTTCTAATATTTTATCACTTCATCACATGAGTTCCAAATTCATATTTATTCTGAGGAATCTATATATATAAAAACCTAAGTGACCGAATGACCAAAGGACCAGTCAACTGGTCACTATGATGTGCAATGACCACCAGAGGCAGATGCTCAATGCAGGAGCTGCCCCTTTGATAAGTGCATTTCCACAGTGGGAGCACTGCTCAGCTGACCGATGGGCGCCAGATGCCCGGCTCACGGCTAGTGAGTGCAAATGCAGCGGTGTGAGTTGCTCCTGTCTCTGCAGCAGTGCAACGGAGCGGCAGCGGCAGGCACAATAGGGCTGGGATAAGTGGGAGTGGCAGGGTGCCCAGCCTGGGCTCGAGCTTCTACCTGGCCACCTGCTGCTTTGCACACTACTACATCCCTTGGGAGATGTTGAACTGCTGGTTTCTGCCAGATCCCCACAGGCCTGGTCTGCAGGAATTGGGCTAAAACCCACAGTTTGACATCCCCAAAGGGGTCCCGGATTGTGAGAGGGTGCAGGCCAGGCTGATGGACCCCACCAGTGCACAAATCTGTGCACCAGTCCTCTAGTATAAAAATAACACTTTATGACTGAAATGTAGATACACAACAGACTGGAAATATGTTGATTGATTATTCAGATAATAAAATTAAAAATAAATTATATTACTATGTATAGTTCAAAATAAAGAAACATGAAGGTTCAGCATATTTAGAATAGAAAAAGCACTGGAACATTACCTAAATGTATTTGGGGATATTTATATTGTGGAGTGTTGAAAAGAAAAATAAGTTAATGAAATGTCAAAAGCCTAAAGCTGAACTTAAATAAAAACATTCCACCTAAAATGACCAAATGATTTTGAACTAAATTAAGGTGATCAGATGTCCCGCTTTTGGCGGGACAGTCCCGATTTTTAACAATTTGTCCTGCGCCCCACGGCGTTTTAAAAAAGTCCCGATTTTTGGAAAGAATGCATGACAAGCTAGGGAACAGCGGGAGAACAGGAAGGGAATATACGGTTTTCGGTGGCCATGTGGCTATTTAGCCAGGATATGAGTTTTATATTATTTTTGTTAATTTTATAATAAACTTTAATAATAACAAATAATTGTTGAGAACTGATTATCGCGAACTGCTTATCAAAGCTTGCATTGTTGATCAGTTGTTAGAATTCGACCACCATTGTTTGGACTTAATGAACAATGGCATTTTTTGGGATTGGCAACGACGAAAACATTTTGTAACTGTCTCTCAGACGGTACACATCGTACTGCGTGCTAGTAAGCTAGTTAAACAAGTGATGGCATTACAAATCAGCTATTCAGATAATTTAGGTAAGTAATTTATTTATTTATTTCATAAATACATAAATTTTCTTGAATTTAGCAGACAGTACTCATATTATTTATATTTTATAGTGGCGGCAAAAAGTCTAGCGCTGGCCTTGAAAGTGACACTTATGACTTACGTTACAGCAAATTCAGAGGAAAAATAATACAAGTTAGTATTGTTATTATTTAGAAAGAAATATAGGATTAAAAATAATTTTTAAAATATAGTTACTTTATAACAATCAAATTAATTTAATTTATAAACTAACAATAAAATATGTTCATGTAATTATGTACCTACTTACTGTGTTTTTAAGCAATATGTATATAATAATTATAATATAATTTTAAATTATTTTTTTTAGATTTTTAACATAATGAGTAAGAAAAGAGGATGCAAATTCAACGAAGATCTAAGAAGTGAATTTCCTTTTATTAAAAAAACCAAAAGCGATTACAATATAGACCAAATTTTTAATCAAGAACCCCCCGGGCCGAAACCGGTTTGACTCAGAGGATAGAGCGTCGGCCTGTGGACTCAAGGATCCCAGGTTCGATTCCGGCAAGAGCATCTACCTTGGTTGCGGGCACATCCCCAGTAGGGGGTGTGCAAGAGGCAGCTGATCGATGTTTCTCTCTCATCGATGTTTCTAACTCTCTATCCCTCTCTCTTCCTCTCTGTAAAAAATCAATAAAATATATTAAAAAAAAAAAGAACCCTCCCCTCCCCCCCCGCCCCCCGGGCAATGGTGTCCTGCTTTACCAATGTTAAAATCTGGTCACCTTAACTAAATGTAACATCACAACTCTGCCTTTTACCACAATTTATTTCTGTACAACTTTGGCTTCAGAGAAAAGAAAATGAAAAGTTAGGGGAAGTGTTTGCAACCAGCTGGAATTTCATCAGTTTAGATTGGAAGTGCTGATTGGCATAACTCCCTAGTAAGACACCTCTTATTATTATACACCAAAACCTCTTATTATGAAGCTAGAATTTTCCCCAGGTCATTGATCTCTGGGCTTCATAAAAAGTTTTAATCCTCATAATAAAAGGCATTATTTTCAGTGACACAGTGATTCACTAGTAATTTAATATGTATATTTAATAAATGCATCTTATTTGTAAAGGAATGAAGCCATGTTAGTGTGTTAAGTTACTTAATAAATAGTTTGTAAGTAGATTCAAGCATGATGACTTTCGCATCCTATATAATAAAAGGGTAATATGCAAATTGATCCTAATGGCAGAACGACCAGAACAACTGCTTGACCAGTCCCTATGAGGCACTCTGACCACCTCTCGGTTTCTTTCCCCGGCCGGGAGGCTCCCATCACTTGATGGTGAAAGGGGAACCAGGGGTGGGTGGCAGGGGACACAGGTGCCACCAGGCCAAGGCCCCCGCCCAGCTGGTTGCCCCCCACACAGAGGGCCACCCATGGCAGGGGAAGGGCCGGTGAGCATTCGGGAACAGCCGACCTCTCAGTCCCTCCCCTGGGCCTTCAGACTCTGATCACCCGATGGCAAATGGGGAACCAAGGGTGGGCAGTGGTAGGGACGGGGCTGGCTGTGGGCAGCCAAGGAAGATGGCCCTGATTGCAGGCCAGGCCTAGGGCCCGTACCCACATACAAATTTTGTGCATTGGGCCTACAGTCTTCTATAAGAGTGACAACACAGGTTCTAGAGTTTATCTGGTATACAAGAAAGTATTCTCCTTCATACAAAATAGAGTCATTTTTTTTTTTTTTTAAATAGAACTACTCCCAACTTCAATGCTAGATTCTCAGTAATAAAAACTTATGCTATATTTAATATACATACTCTTGTTTTGTTTTGGCAAATTAACATTGCTACAAATAATGATAATACTTATTTCCCTTAGACAAACATGAAATAGAGGGTTATTTTTTCCAAGCAGTTTTTATATACTAAAATCCAGAGGAGCATATTAAAGCCAAACTGACTATGGTTATAAAGTAACATATAAGTTAAATTCATAAAATTTGTAAATATTATATTTTCTTCTTGTACATTTTCTATACTATATTAGTTAAGAAATCTACATCAAGTCTTAACTCAGAGTTTGTGGATTTCAAAGTATTCTTTAAAATTATTTAATTACATTAACTTCCAAAGTTGCCTCTTCTAACTCTCACTTCCCTGAGAACAAATACCTATGATCTCATCTAAGTCTATCTTGGAAAATGGGATTTAAATGCAAACTAAAGAAACAAATTGCTGCTGACAACATTGACTTTTATTTTGGAATGCCTCTT
Organism: Ia io; assembly: GCA_025583905.1. Classification (NCBI taxonomy): domain Eukaryota; kingdom Metazoa; phylum Chordata; class Mammalia; order Chiroptera; family Vespertilionidae; genus Ia; species Ia io. The sequence goes on from JAJQQW010000003.1 coordinate 36,631,365, forward strand.
ATCCCAACTCATCCTGTGAACTCTTGGTGTAGAAAATCTTTCAATATAAATAAGCCTTGACAAATCTCATACCTTGAGATCTAGAACAAATTCCAAAATTACTATATATATTTCAGATTTGTTTTGGGGTAGGTGTGAACATGACTGAAGTGAGCCAGGAAACTCAATCTCAAATCCCAATTTTCTAATTAAACACACACACACACACACACACACACGTAAAGCAAACATATATAAACTAGATGCAATAATTTTAGTTTCAATATTTTGACCTTTTAATTAGCATTATGGCAAAGACCACATCTTCAACAAATTCAAATAATATGCTACATATCAGCATCTTATGTTCTTTTCCTTCAACATATATTAAAAAACTATTTTTTAATTAGTCAGAAGTACATAGATTTTTCTGTTGAAAGTTATACACAGGAATTACAAAAATATCAATAATTACAGAAAGACATTTATGACCTTTAATCACTATTTTAATTGGTAATTGCACTGTGGACATCTAAGAATCATAAAAATGCTTCTTTCCCTTGTGTGTAGGAATAATACTCAAAATAATGCAACCAACAGTTTGAATCTGTCTTTTTAAATTTTAAAAGTGATGGAGTTGTGAGGCTCCTAATTTGGCAACTAAAAAAAGAAAGAAGAAAGAAAGAAAGAAAGAAAGAAAGAAAGAAAGAAAGAAAGAAAGAAAGAAAGAAAGAAAGAAACATTCATGATATAGAAAATGATTAAGCATGTAAAATTGCATCAGAGAATAGAGGTATTTATCTAAATACTTATAGTAAATACCTAAAGAATTTTCATTTGACTTGTAAAATTATTTGAGGCAACATTTTATTTCTAATAGTACTGAAAATATTTAATTTTTGTCATAATAACAAATGAAAGGGGGAACAAACAAAATCAATATGCAAAGAATCTACATTTTTGTTTTAATTAAGTAATTAATTAATTGACACATCTTCTAATGAAAGAGTGTACAAATTATTTTCTTAACAGGATAAAAATCTACATTAAAAGTATTTCATCTCAAGTAATAGAAGACAAAAGCACAGAGGAAGATTCACACATTTTCCTAAGTGTTAAGAATTAAATTTATGAGCTCATTTTTTAGAAAACTACAGTTCCTACCATGAGCACTATGGTAGTATGTCTTCTAGTTGATTGGGTCATAATTTTGATGAGTTATACAAGAGATATAGAAGGAAAAATATGTTAAACCAGATAGAATATTGGGATAGGAAAAATAACTCTAAAAATATTCATCATCTTACAATGTAATTAAAAATATGTGCATATCTCCCTAGGAATTATTGGATATTTATAGTTATTTTCTGCCTAATTTTATTTCCTTTTCTAAAATGAAGAAAGAACTTGATATTGGCAAACATACTGTGAGGATATGATCTAACTAGTGGCCCGGTGCATGAAATTCATGCACGGAGGGGTGTTCCCTCAGCCCAGCCTGTACCCTCTCCAATTGGGGACCCCTTGGGGGATGTCCGACTGCCAGTTTAGGCCCATAGGATTGGGCCTAAACCGGCAATCAGACATCCCTCTCGCAATCTGGGACCACTGGCTCCTAACTGCTCACTTGCTGCCTGCCTGATCGCCCCTAACTGCTCTCTCCTGCTGGCCTGATCTCGCCCCCAACGACCCTCCCCTGTCAACTTGATCTTGCCCTCCCCTGCTGGCCTAATCTCACCCTTAACTGCCCTCCCCTGAAGGCCTGGTTGCTCCCAACTACCCTCTCCTGCTGGCCTGATTTCTCCCCCAACTGCCCTCCCCTGCAGGCCTGATCTCTCCCCCAATTGCCTTTCTCTGCCGGCCAATTTGGTTCTGATTGGTCGGTTTCTATGCCAGTCAGCGTCAAAAGTTCTGCCTCCTAGGCAACAATTGGCTCCTCACACTTCACCCAGATTTGGTTCTGATTGGTCAGTTTCTATGCCAGTCAGCGTCAAAATCTCCGTCTCCTAGGCAGCCATTGGCTCCTCACAGTTGACCCAGATTTGGTTCTAATTGGTCAGTTTCTATGCCAGTCAGCGTCTCTGGGCCTATCAACAGGGACTGATCAGAAAGACGGGGCTGATCGGCAGCCCTGGTGGAGGCCTGGAGAGAGATGGAGGTGTGGCTGCTGGCCAGACTGGGAGAGAAAGAGAGAGGCAAGTGCTGATCAAAAGCTGCCACAGAGGCAACGGATCAGTCCCTGCTTCTCTTTTGAGGCCTCTCTCTGGCCCTGATTCACAGCCCCCTCAGCAGTCAGTGCTGGGGCACCGTGCCTGCAGCGGAAGCAGTCAGTGCTGGGTTGCTGACTTCTGGTTGGTCGAGCCTCGGTCATTACTGGTCATTACGACCCAGGATTTTTATATATTAGGATGTATTTTGGTTAACATGATTTTTAATATACTATAATAACAGAAAAATATGGAAAATCCAGAAAATACATTTAAAGAGAATTAATTTATTAGTATTATTTCCATGTTCTTCCAAAGTTGAAATCAATTTCTTAATATACTATTACAGACAATGAATTACTGTACTTGTTAACCCTTTCCACTCGCTTGCTTTTTTCTCAATTCCTTTATTCTACTCGGGATTTAATTTTTTAAATACCCCAGATTTTACAAAGCGCAGCAGTAGAATAAAAACTGGAGTTTCTTTTCATACAAACTTATTTATTTGGATTTTTTTATATTTCAAATTATTGATACATTCAAAGAGTAATTTTAATCTCTATAATTTTTCATGGTGTGATATTTTTTGAAACATTCACCCACATGAAGACTTGGTTTACATTCACATGTTTCGCAAATGTAAATCATCTCTCTTCTTCCTCCTTTGATTTTTCTGTTAGAACAAACAACACAATCTTTGTGTTTTTTGTTGGGGTGAGGTGTGATTATATGGAGCTTTCCATCTAAACATTGTTCTAAGTTAGTGGATAATAATCTACCCCTGGAAGTTAGTGTACTGGTCTAATCTTTTTCACGTGATTGATGTGTCTTAGAAACAAATAGCCTTTGAAGATGCCATTGGTGAAGCTTAGGTGGTGGCATCAGTTGAGATGGCATTTACATTTTACTTGTCCTTTCATGCTAATGAAAACAAGAAAAGATACTGGAAAAATAGACAAAAGTCCTCCTTCCCCCCGTGGTGAAACTACGTGTCGAGTGTGGCTCGACATACGAGCTGCTACTGATGCTAACCGTGTCGAGTCACACTCGGCATCCGAGTGCAAATGGTTAATTAATGAGACTTCAGTTACTCTAACATTAAATTATTTATTTTTTCTTCTTAAGAAGTCTATAAAGGTAGATTTGTTTAAAACCTATCTTTTAACCAAATAAAGTTTAGCTTATTGAAGTCAACTAAATATTTTGTCAATGATTAAAATACTAAGTTATGAAGTCTAATTTAAATTCAAATCTTTTCTCTTATTCTATTTTTTTGGAAAATATATGTAAAACACCTACTATCAATGGAAGTTATTATATTATTATTTTTAAATTATATTATGCAATATGTCATTCATAGAAAGAAGATAGAGGAGATACTGTTTATCATAATGAAACATTCACATACACATGATTCAAATTAAAAATGAAACTTGCACATCCTATTATCTTGTGACCATACAGAAGAAACAACTATTCTGGATCTTATGTAGACCATTCTTATACTTTATACGCACACTCATATAAACATACACACCATTGAATGCACATGAGTGACAAGTATAGGAATTCTTAAAATAAAAAATACTGTTTAGTTTCAGTTGATTTTATAAAGTGGCTATTATGTTATGTGTACTTTTAGGGATTTACTTCTTTGACTGAGTATTATATTGCTAGGACTGACCCAATTCTTTTGAATGCTGTTTAATCTTCAATTATAGAAGTATAGCAACCATGGAAGTAACACATCAGGGTTTTTTTTTTCTTAAAAATTCTCATTTTTAGATATAGTTTACATATAACAACATTCACCATTTTTAGTGTACAGTTCTACAAGTTTTGAAATGCACTCACAGTTATGTGCCCACCACCACAATCTATAATAATAAGAGCATAATATGCTAATTAGACTGAACAGCTGAACGACCTTCCAGATGTTCTTCCGGATGTCCTTCCAGAATGTCTTCCAGATGAAGCCAGGGCTGCGAGGGCCAAGGCAAGCCACCCCAGCTGCGAGGGCCAAGCCCCTTATACAAATTTCATGCATCACGCCTCTAGTCAAGATATAAAACAGTTCAGGCACTCCAAAACTCCTATGCCATGTTGCGGCCATCCTACTCCTCAATCTCCCCATCCCCCAGCCTCTGACAACACCAGTGTTTCCTGTTCCTATAGTTTTTCATTCTCCACAATATGATATCAATGGAGTTATATTATACACTAGCGGTCCGGTGCATGAAAATTCATGCACTGGAGGGGGGCGGTCCCTCAGCCCAGTCTGCCTGCTCTCACAGTCTGCGAGCCCTCAGGGGTAGGAGGTGACCTGGTGATCAGGGGAAGGCAACGCCCCCAGCACACCTCTGCTGCTGCCACTACCTGGTTACCTGAGCCTCGGGTGGCCCTGGGTGGCTGGGCAGCCACCATCTGAGGCTTGCCTGTGCCTCAGGCATTGGCTGGGAAGCCTCCATCTGAGGTTTGCCTGCACCTCAGGCTGGTCTTGGGCAGCTGGGGGGCTGAGGGCGGGTCCAACTGGAGGACTCCAGCAGGGCTGAGGGGACTGGGCATAGCCATCTTGTGGCTATGGGTGCCACCATCTTTGTGATGGTGTGACAGTCAATTTACACATTCCCTCTTTATTAGATAGGATACACTTTAGAGTCTGGATATATTTAAATAGGATAATATATTTGTGAATTACGCATGGTTTGTATTTTTTTAAAAATATATTTTACTGATTTTTTACAGAGAGGAAGAGCAAGGGATAGAGAGTTAGAAACATCGATGAGAGAGAAACATCGATCAGCTGCCTCCTGCACACCCCCTACTAGAGATATGCCCTCAACCAAGGTACATGCCCTTGACCGGAATCGAACCTGGGACCCTTAAGTCCACAGGCCAGTTCTCTATCCACTGAGCCAAACTGGTTAGGGCTGTATGTTTAATAAGCTTATTTTATTTAATGTACAGGGCTGGGCAAAAACAGGTTTACAGCTGTTCATATGTAAAAATATGTAATACAAAAATAAATTGTGTTTTGTGTATTCACAACTGTAAGCCTACTTTTGCCATCCTCTGTATTTTCGTTTTGTTTATTGTCTAATATATAGACATTAAATCTTATTTATTGATTCAACAGTTGGATGACATTTATATTGTTGACAGTTTTAGATGAGTAAAAATAAATCCATTATGAACATTCATTGCTGGGTTTCATGTAAACATGTTTTCATTTCACTGGGTAAAATCTAAAAACTGTGAAGTGGGATTACTGGAACATTAGGTAAGCATATGCTTTTCAAAATGACTATACCATTTTCCATTGCCACCATCTATATAACAGCTCCAGAGTTTTTCATCTTAGCTAATACCTGATATTGTTGGGGTTGTTTTACCTCTTAATGTTTCTGTTGGTTTATCTTCCCATTTCAGTAAATATGTATTGACATGTCATTGTGTTTTTAATTTGCATTTATTTTTGACTAATGAAATTGAGAATCTATTGTGTGCTTTTCTATTTTCTAATTCATACCTGATGTATAACAGACACTAAAAATATTTTGAAAAAATTATTCTAACACCTTTTAGAAATTTATTCTCAATTTCTTTCTATCATAAAAATGTAGTTCAGTTGTTCCCATAAAAATAATTATCTTTTACAGTTTTGTACTAAAATTAGCTGCGGGGGCCTGATGCGGAGGGGGCCAGACATGGCGGGGATCTCCCTTTTCCGCGTCCTGGGCAGAAAGAGAGAAGAACAAACCGGTTCTAAGTGGAGGCGGCCAGGGATTGAGAAATATTAGAAATAAAGAGGGGAGAGACAGATTTGAAAGCTGGGGCTGGGTGGATCTTTCTGTGCCTGGCTGAGGCCACAAAACAGATCCAGACTGCAAAGCTGAGGCTTTATTTATAATCAGGGACAAACAGGGCATTTAACAATGTTCTTGTAAGTTTCACTTGTTTTGGCAGCACTTGTTGTCCCTCCCACAGCCCACTAGCTACCCAGGAAAGATCTAGGGATCAGTTACAGGATCAGGCTTAATTATGCTGGGAGGGGTCTGCCCTCCAAACGAACTTGTTTGTGACCCTGCCACAGGTCAGTCCGAGGCTTAACCCTATAACCGCTTCCTACAATTAGCAACAAAAGAGAGCCAGTAATCTATTGTAGTGAAGGTTGTAATACCAAATCTCACCCAGGAATTATTCTAATGATACTCTACTAGATATATTATTAAACAATTTCAAGTTGAAATATTATTTATGGAAGAAACAATTAATTCATAGACTAGAGTAAAATACTCCAAATAATTTAAAAAAATGGAAAAAAAAATCTAAATATATACCAGAAACTTAGCAAACATCTTCAAAATGAAGTTTATGCCTGTTGAACTATGCTGATCTGGGGAGCATTGGTAAATATGAAATCTGTTTGTTTGAAACATATTGCTACAGGAATGTCAGTAACTAGAATTAATCACTATTTTGCAACCATAGCTACAGCTGACAATTCCAAGTTTTTCAAGTAAAGAAGGCCTATAGTCTAATTGCATTAGAATAATAGTTAAATGCTAAAAGTTCTGCTAGTGTGACTTTGACCTACATTTAGCCAAGCAATCTAATCAGTTAGAGAAACTTAATCAGTGAATCTAATCAGCAAAGAACTAGGACTATGATTCCAGACACTAGACTATTTTTACCAGGAAAATGAAGTAGTATTTTTTAAGTGGCAAAAGTTTTAAAAATATTTTAATCAATTTTTCATCTAGTACCTGTCCCATCCTCTAGAGAGCTCCACATTGATCATATTGGATTCTGCTTTTTTATACATTTAAAAAGCAAACACTTTGTCTTTGCATTACTCATGTCACATATACAATATCAACATGGTATGTTTGGCGAAAAATTATAATTGTAGAAATAAAGTGGTATTTGAATTGATTTTTTCTTGAAATATGTACCTCCTCAACCACAGTGCATTGCATAAATTAATTGATGTAACTGAATCAGAAAAGTTTTGCTTCATTCCCCTCAATTTAATTCAGTTGTAGTAAAAAAAATACCTCTCTTGATAATAAATGATGAATGCTTTGAAAGTATATAGATAGATTAGTATTTAACAATGTAGAAAACTGACAGTTTTTAAATGAAAATACACCATCATTTCACTTTCTATATTGCCAGGAAAATTATGTGTGTGTAATCATGCTTAAATACAAAGATTAGCTATATTATCTTACATACAAGATAATTACCTCTTTTTCCATATTTATCAGAGATACTAAAATTTATATGCAGCCACACTCTTGTTAACTCATAAGACAATGAATACTAGATAGTGAATGTGCTAGTATAGAAAAGAAAAAATAGATAATAGAGTGATATATGTGGCAATCCCACACCAAAACAGATTTTCTTAGAATTACATCATTTTATGGTGTCTACTGTTTAGTTAATTTTGCCTCTTTATCTTCTAAGGCAGGGCCTATATTACAAAATTGAGATTTAAAAGTGGGTTTTATTATCCACTGTGGTTTGAAACATGATTGATACAATAACTTGTATATTATTTATTGAAATCAGAGGTCACAACTATTGCATCCAAAATATATATAAATGGAGCTAAGCTGTTACCAGCCTATAAGCAGCAAATAGAAAGGGAAAACATGGTTTGCTTAGTTTCTATAAACTGACACTTAATAAAGTACTCTTGTGGATGTCAATATATGACAAAATCCTTCCTGCCGAACTATATCTTTAAATCATAAATCTTCTGACACATCTTGCCAGAAAGATCTATTTAGTATTTAGTATGGAGCTACATCAACAAATACTAAATTCCTGTGAGAATAAAATCACATTAAAAATGATATACAAGTTTGTGTTTTAATAGAATCTTGAGAGAAAATTATTTTTCTCATTTTGCAATTACATAGTTATAGTTGTTTACCTGTTCACACATAACACTGACAAATGTAAGAGGTATTTTCAGGTATATCTGATTGCAAAACTCTGTGACTTTTGCAATGTGCTGCAATGTCATTTTGGCCCTTCTTCAAGTATAGTAATGGAAGAGGGATCATTTTTTGAAACTTGAAGCATGGGGTTGAATGGTATAATGATTAATATCAAAGTTATGAATCCACAGTGCCAGGGTATACTGGGTTTCCCTAAAGAAACAGAACCAATAGATAATCAAATACATATATTTATTTTAAAAAATTGGGTCACATGACTGTGAAGGCTGAGAAGTACCACAACATACCATCTACAAGTTGGAAACTCAGGGAAGCTGGAGGTGTAATTCCAATCTGAGTCCAAAAGTCTAGAAATATTTATTCAATAAAATCTACTTCAATTTGATAGGAACAGAAAGAGTCTATGCTATTTGAACAGAGACCTGCCCACTCCTTCCTCCCCACTAAGTGAGACAGAAATACCAGAACACATTGGTGCACCCAAAAATATGAAGTTCTCTCTCTCCTCTGGCTACTCAAAGGATTATCTCCCCCTCGCCCCCCCGCAAGGCATGTAGAATGTCAGCAATTGTCATGCTGGCAACACCTACCTGTTGCTGAGGCTATATCTGTGAATAATAAGAATATTGTGGAAATACCTGAACTAGGTATTAGAAAAGTAGTAGATAATTTTTTTAAAAAACCGTTCTTTGAAAAAAAAAATTTGAGAAATCAAAAGACTTTTAACAAGATTATTCAAGAAAAAAAGAGATCAGATGTAAATTATTGGAAAGATTAATGAAAAAAAAGGGTCATTACTACTGACTTTACAGAAATAAAAAAAAGGTATAAAGCAATAGCATTAATAATTATATGTAAAAACTTAGGTAACAGATGAAATGGACACACTTCTGAAAAAGATTAAAACAATTGAAATGGACTCAATTAGAAATAGACAATCTGAATAAGCCTGTAACAATTATTAAGTGATAGAATTAATAATCAAAAACAACCCACATAGGAAAGCCCAGTCCTACTATTATCACCATTGAATTATACCAAACATTTAAACTGTAATTAATACCAGTTCTTAACCAACTCTTCAACAAATTATAATAGTAGGGGACATTTCCCAAGTCATTGTATGAGGCCAGTATCACCCTGATACAAAAACCCAATAAACACATCACACACATAAAAACTGCATACAAATAACTCTTATGAATACGGATGCAAAAATACTCAAAAAATACTATCAAATACAATCTAGCAATATATAAATAAGTATACACTATGATCAAGTAGAATTTCTTCCAGGAATACAAATTTGGTCAACATACAAAACAAAGTAATTTAATATACCATATTAATAGAACAAAAACAGAAAAACACATGATCTCAATAGATGCAGAAAAAGCATATGACAAAATTTAATTCAACTTCAAATAAAAACATTCAGCAAAGTGGGAATAAAAGAGAATTTCCTCAAATCCATAAAGGACATCTATAAAATACACATAACTAATATCATGTTAATGGTGAAAAAAGTATATGTTTTCCTGCTAATATTAGGAACAAGACAAGAATGTCTGCTCATACAGCTTCTACTCAGCATTTACTGGAAGCTCTACCAAAAAAATCAAGAAAAATATATATACAAAGTAGGTTGAGAAAAATTAAAAAAGGTAAAGCTGGCTTTACTTGCAGATGACATAATCTTGTATGTAAAATTTTAAACTATTAGAACTAATAAATAAGTTCAGCAAGATATATTAGAACTAATATATTAGAACCATCCTATATAACAAAAGCATAACATGCAAATTGACCAAATGGCTGAACAGCGGAATGACCATCTGGATGACCATCCGGGACCATGCTGATACCACTGGTGCCAGGCCAGCCAAGGTGGGTGTGATGCGATTGGTTGGGGGCCTGGCGAGTGTCCCATGATCGCCCTGCAGAGGGAGGGCCAGGCCACCGGCCAGTGGGATCGTCCCAAAGAGAAAGGCCCAGACCACCAACTGGTGGGCTGCAGTGGGTGGGCGGGGCCTCCTTCTGTGAGGGAAGCCCTGGTCCCAATGCTGGTGGCTGGAGAGAAGCCCAGGTCCCAGGTGCCGGTGGACAGAGGGAAGCCAGTGATGGCAGCCAGGGGAAGAAAAGGCCTTTACTTGCACAAATTTCCTGCATCAGGCCTATTAGAACTAATATATAAGTTCAGTATAATGCAAATGTAAATAAATTATATTTATAAATATTGCAATGAATGTTCTAAAAATAAAGAGAACATTCCATTTATAATAGCATCACAGATAAGATAAAGTACTTAAGAATATAAATGTAAAACACACTCTTAACATCACAAAACACTGAAAAAAATTGAAAATCTAAATTAGTGGAAAAGATCATGATCATTTATCAGAAGAGTTAATGTTAAGATGGCTATACTTGGCAAACTGAGACACAGATTCAAACTCTATCAGCATCCCAGCTGACTTCTTTATAGAAACTTACAATTTAATATTCATATAAAATTGTAAGTAACCCATGAATTACCAAAACAGTCTTCAAAAAAAAGACCAAATTAAAACCTCCTGATTTGAGAACTTACTAAGAAACAAAAATAATTAAGGTGGTATGGTAATGGTGTAAGGGTAGATATGTAGATCAATAGAATAAAACTGAGAATCCAGTAATAGACAATGTGGCCATAATCCACTTGGTGCCTTTGATAGGGGTGCTATTGGGGAAAGAATAGTTGATCATTTTTTTTAACAAATGATGTTTGAACAAATAAGTAACCCACACAAAAAAATGAAGTTAAACTATTATCTCACACCATATATAAAAATAACTCAAATGGATCATAGACTTCCATGTGAGATAAAATTATAAAAAATCAGTAGAAAACATGCATGACCTCAGTTTTTCAAATAGATTCTTAGATATACATCAAAAGTATGGGCAATAAAAGAAAAAATCATTTAAAAAATTGAACTTCAAAAGTTTAAAAAATTGAATTAAAACTTCATAATTAAGGAAGTGAAATAACCCATATAATGGAAGAATATATTTTCAAGTATATATTTCATAAAGTTTTTGTACTTATACTATATGAAGAACACTTACAACTTATTGATAAAAAGACTAATAATCCAATTAAAAAATGGACAAAGAATCTGATAAAGGTTTCTCCAAAGAAGATATACAAATAAATATTAAGCCAATGGAAAGACACTCAAAGTATTTTATCACCAAATGAATTCAAAACAAAAGTGAAATGAATTAGTAAACACCTACTTAAATGGCTAAAATTAAAGAGCATGATGAAAATAAGAGCTGGTGAGATTGTAGAGCCACAATAACACTGGAAACAACTACAGCAGGATACAAATCAATAGTCTGGTGGGAATGTAAAATGGTACAGACACTTTGGTTAACTTTCTGACAGTTCCTGAAAAAATTGAATATTGAGTTGCCATATGACCTGACCCATCAACTCCACTTCTAGGTGTATACTCAATAGAAATAAAACTTTCCACACAAAATGTTGTTAATTTTTATTAACACTTTCTAACACCAGCCACCTTCTAATTAATTACCTTTCAATGTGCACAAATCCATGCACCAGGCCTCTAGTTGTAAATAATAACCAAAATGTGGAAACAGTTCCAATGTCAATCAGTAAGTGGTTGTGGATGAATAAATAAAATGTTGTATTCACACATGTAATATTATTGGATTATAAAAAGAAACGAAGTGTGGAGCATATTATAATATTATTGAATCTTAAAAACATTATACTAAGTAACAGAAACTAGTCACAAAAAAACCCACATATTATATGGTTTAATTTATATAAAATATCCAATATAGGCAAAGCTATACAGAAGAAAGTAAATTAGTAGTTTCTTAGAATGTCAGTGAATGGAAGAATAGATTCATGATAGCTAAATGCTATGGATTTTCTTATTTGGTGATAAAAATACTCTATAATTGACTTAGTGGCAGTTGCACATATCTATGAATATGTTAAAAACCATAGTATTGCACACTTCAAATGAGTGAATTTTATGGTGTGTGAATTATATCTCAACTAGAGGCCTGTTGCATGAAATTTGTGCATCGGGGGGGGGGGGAAGAATCCCTCAGTCTGGCCTTGCACCCTCTCGCAATCCTGGACCACTGGCTCCTAACCACTCGCCTGCCTGCTTGCCTGATCACCCCTAACCCCTCTGCCTGCCTGCCTGACCATCCCTAACCACCTCTGCCTGCCTGCGTGATCGCCCCTAACCCCTCTGCCTGCCTGCCTGATCTCCCCTAACCACTCTACCTGCCTGCCTGATCGTTCCTAACTGCTCACCTGCCTGCCTAATCACCCTAAACCACCTCTGCCTTGGCCCCCACCATCGTGGCTTAGTCCAAAAGGATGTCCGGAATGATGTCTGAAGATCATTCGGCTGTCCGGTCTAATTAGCATATTATGCTTTTATTATTATAGATAAAGCTGTTGAAAAAAATAAAACTACTTGAATAGCACAAAACAAATATATGTTAGCTATCACTATTATCTGCTCTTTTTGAGACATAAGCTTGACATAAACCATTAAATCCTGTAATCAGTTTCCTTAGAATTAAAACCATATTCCAAGCATTTTTGTCATTTGATTTTAGCTATTTAGTAGAATTTAAAGAAAAATTTATTCAGCTCAAGATATAATAAGAAAACAAAATGATGGGAATTCAAGGTATGTAGATAGAAGTTGTTTTTTAGTAAGAAAATACGTATAGACCTGGTATTTAACTTATTTAAAATGTGTACTAAACCTTGAAAATCATGTCAGTTGAAAAACAATTTCCTAATAGTATTATCCGTAAAAGCATTTATAGGCTTTATGTTTATTTGAAAAGATAAGTTTCTTTTGGGAAGCACAGTGGACACTTCTTGAAACTACACAATGTTTTTTAAAACCATTTATTAAATTACCACTGAGTTGTAGCCAATCTATTTTGAAGCAAGTCACAGTAATTTCACTATTTACAGGATCACTGCATATCAGCATTTTTTAACATGACTGTATTTTTGTATAAGTAGGGGAAAATAAAGAGAGAGAAAGAGAGAGAGAGAGAGAAATACAAAGTAAAGTAGTTATTATCCCACCTTCTATGTCCAATGATCACCACTCAAGGGTTTGCTAAAATGCCTGTTATTGGGCTGACTACAATTTGCCACCATTTTTCTAGTTTTCCTTCCATTTGTTCTTTCATTTTCTGGTCTATATACCCACAATTTAGATTCTTTAAGAGATACCACTTAATTCCCTTATCAATATTTTTTTGTTTGTTTGCTGCATTGATTTACATTTTGACAATTTGCTTTTTAAAGAAATATATACACTTGCCACTTCCTACATGTCAAGGTATCTATTCTGCTCCCACTGCCTTCCCTACCATATTTATGTCATGAAGAGCTAGACAATGACTTTGCAGTCATTACAACCCATCCACAATGAAATTCCCATAAATTACGTATATCTACCTCTAATTTTTCACTGTCACCAAAATTACAAAAATTTTTTCACATGCTCAAGATTACTCTCTTCTGTTCGTAATGTAACAATTTTCCTGAATTTTCCACTTTCATTGTGTCTTAATGCACCTTCATTTTTATTTTTATTTATTCTTTTTAACCTCACTTAAAATTTCTTAATCCTCTGGTCTTTCAATATTTGCAGAATACTATTTCATAACAACTGCATGACTATATTAAAATTTCTCTTCTTTAATACAAGTGATTTTGAGTTTTAATTAAAAAACTCACAAAATTGAGTGCACTAAAAGGTAAATTTGACACAACTATATTGATGTTATCAATTTAAATCCAAGTAAAAATGAATACCAGTTTTTATTTATTTATTTATTTTGTTTAAAATGTTTATGTAGGTCAGTTTCTAATTTTTTCAACTTTAAATAATTAAAAAAATTAAATTACAGTTGAGATACGATATTATATTAGTTTCAGGTGCACAACCCAGTGATCACACATTATATAACTTACTAAGTAATCATCCCGATAAATCTTATACCCATCTGAAACCATTCCTTGTTATTAGAATATTATTGACTATATTTCTTATGCTGTACTTTATATCCCTGTTACTATTCTGTAACTACCAACTTGTATTTCTTTTTTTATTTTATAATAAATCTTTATTGTTCAGATTATTACAGGTGTTCCTCTTTTTTTTCCCCCCATAGCTCCCTTCCACCTGATTCCCCACCCCACCCCATGCCCTTACCCCCCACACTGTCATCATCCATAGGTGTAAGATTTTTGTTCAATCTCTTCCCACACCCCTCAGATTCCCTTCCCCCTGAGAATTGTCTGTCCCCTCCCTTTCTATGTCCTTGATTCTATTATATTCACCAGTCCATTCTGTTCTTCAGATTTTTTATTCACTTGATTTTTAGATTCACTTGTTGGTAGGTATGTATTTGACGTCTTTTTGTTGTTCATAATTTTTACCTTTACCTTTTTCTTCTTCTTCCTCTTCTTAAAGAATACCCTTCAGCATTTCATATAATCCTGGTTTGGTGGTGATGAACTCCTTTAGCTTTTTCTTGTCTGTGAAGCTCTTTGTCTGACCTTCAATTCTGAATAATAGCTTTGCTGTGTAGAGTAATCTTGGTTGTAGGTTCTTGCTGTTCATCACTTTGAATATTTCTTGCCACTCCCTTCTGGCCTGCATAGTTTCTGATGAAAAGTCAGCTGACAGTCGTATGGGTACTCCCTTGTAGGTAACTAACTGTTTTTCTCTTGCTGCTTTCAAAATTCTCTCTTTGTCTTTTGCCCTTGGCATTTTAATTATGATGTGTCTTGGTGTGGTCCTCTTTGGATTCCTCTTGTTTGGGGTTCTGTGCGCTTCCTGAACTTATAAGTCTATTTCTTTCACCAGGTAGGGAAAGTTTTCTGTCGTTATTTCTTCCAATAGGCCTTCAATATCCTGCTCTCTCTCTTCTTCTGGCATCCCCAAAATCCAGATGTTGGTACGTTTAAAGCCGTCCCAGAGGCTCCTTACACTATCTGCACACTTTGAATTCTTCTTTCTTTCTGCCTCTCTTGTTGGGTGTTTTTGCTTCCTCATATTCCAGATCTTTGGTTTGACTCTTGGGGTACGTTGATCTACAGTTGAGTTTCTGTATATTCTTTATTTCAGACAGTGTATGCTTAATTTCTGACTGGTCCTTTTCCATTTTTTTGACATTCTCATTAAGATCCTTGAAGGTCTCACTACGTTCCTTGGAGGCCTCTTCAAGTTTCTCAGCGGTTTTTAGAAGATTCTTGAGTAACCTTATAAATGTGGTTCTGAACTCTGTGTCATCCAGTAGTTTACTTTCCTCCATCTCTCCTATTCGTGACATGCTTCTGTGTCTCCACATTTTGGCTGCCTCCCTGTGTTGATGGAGTGGCTTTGTGTGGTCGGGAACGTATAGGGGCCTGTAGCTCAGCTTTCCCAATCACCTGAGGTGGTCGCTCTTGGTACACCCCTGTGTGGGCTGAGTGTAAAGTCTTGGTGTAGTTAAGCCTTGATTGCTGTTGGTACACTGGGAGGAATTGACCTCCAGGCCAATTGGCTGTGAGGACCCGCTGTGTCTATAATGGAAGCGCTGCTGCACTGGAGACTCGCTTGTGGTACAGGGCTTGTTTCAGTGGGGCTTTGGTGCTCACTGAGTCCACCTCCCGAATGTGTCACTTATGGATGTGATGAGTTAAAATTCGGTGTCTCACACTGACCACTAGGTACACTGGTTTCTGGATCTCCAATGGGGTGCAGTTCAGCTACTGTCTGAGGCCACCCTGCAGGTGCTACACTGAGAACCACAGTCCTCTCCTCCCTGCTTGGAGCTTGGAGGCTTTGGAGCTGTCTGTACCAGGTTGCAAGTTGATTAGGTTAAACTGCAATAGAGAAGGCCATTCATATGCAAAAGCCGCTGCTTGGAGCTTGGGTATGTTTGTAGATATTGTGGGGCAGAGTCTCAGGGCGTCACTAGGCTAGGGTGTGGCAAACAGCGATGGCTGGCAGTGAGCACTCTCGACCGCATCCCCGCGTCTTGCACCCCAGCACAGCAAACAATTATTCTTGTGCACAGCTCTGCAAGCAAAACACCTTCACTTTCCGACCTGATGGCAGACAGCCCAGTTTCTCCCCAGAAACTGGATTTCAGAGAGATCGGGAGCTTGTCTCTCTTCAGGTTGAAGAAAGCAATGCCCACTGCCAACCTGGCTCCGCCGCCAGCCCGTATCGCATGCTTGCTCCCATACCTCAGTTTTTCAGCGTTTGTGCTCTGAATGCTCTTTTGTCTTTCCGTCTAGTTGTAGAGCTTCCACTCAGCCAGCTTTCCTGTGGTTTTGGGTGATAAACATTTTGTTTTTAGTTGTAGTTTTGAAATTGTTGTGGAAGGCAGCAGTTTAGATGTTTACCTATGCCGCCATCTTGGATCTCCCCCAACTTGTACTTCTTAATCCCTTCAACTTTTTCACCTATGCCCCTTTCTGGCCTGAAATGTTTCTATTGAGAAATCAGCTGAAGTCCTATGGGAGCTCCCTTGTAGGTAACTAACTGTCTTTTGCTGCTTTTAATATCAACTTTTTGCCTTTAACCTTTGGCATTTTAATTATGATGTGTCTTTGGGTTCATCTTATTTGGGTCTCCCTGAACTTCCTGGACTTGTATGTCTATTTCTTCACCAGTTTAGGAAGGCTTTCCATCATTCTTTTTACAAATAGGTTTTTAATTCCTTGCTCTCTCTCTTCTCCTTTTGGCAACCCCAGGATGCAAATGTGATATGCTGGAAGTTGTCCCAGAGGCTCCTTATAAAACTCCCTTTTGGGGGTATTCTTTTTGTGTGTGTGTTAGTTGTTGTTGTTCTGATTGGGTGTTTTCTGGTTCCTTATCTTTCAAACCTCTGATTTGATCCTATGCTTTATCTACTTCACTGTTGATCCTGTAGTGTATTCTTCATTTAGTTAATGTATTTTTCATTTCTGACTGCTTTGTAAATGTTTTCTGTGTCCATTTTTAAAAATTCATGTTTATTGTTGAAAGTATTACAGATGCCCCAACCCCCCTTTTTTTTCCCCCATTGACCTCCTCTACTTCATACCCACCACCCCACAGGCTCCATTTTTATATTTTTTTATCTCTTTGTTGAAATTCTCACTAAGTTCATTTACCCTTCCTCTAAGTTCATTGAGCATTCGTATAGCCAGTGTTTTGAACTCTGCACCTGATAGATTGCTTGTCTCCATTTTGTTTAGTTATTTTTCTGGAGTTTTGTTCTAGTCTTTAATTGAGACATGTCTCTTTGTTTCCTCATTTTGGCTGCCTCCCTGTGTTTGTTTCTATGTATTAGGTAGAGAAACTATGTCTCCCAGGCTTGGTAGAGTGTCCTTATGTAGCAGTTGTCTTATAAAGTTCAATGGCACAGCCTCCTAAATCAGCTGACTGGGCACTCCAGGTGTGCCCACCATGTGGGCTTTGTGCATCTTTCTATTGTTGATCCTTGATTGCTGTTGACACATCAGTGGGAGGGATTTATACCTACGCTGATGGACTGCAAGATTTCCTGAAACTGCCACAGTGGACCTGCTGTGCAAGAGCTGAGCCCACAGAGCAAGACTTACTTCAGTGGGCCCCTGGGGCCTGCTGAGTCTATCCCTTTGTAGTAGATGTTGTTTATGGAGGTGGCTAGATGATGCTTTGATGTGGTCTGAGGCTCTCCACCAAATGTGCTGATTCTGGAGTCTCCAGGGATGTGTAAATCAAGGTTAGCTGCCACCTGTGTCATGCCTGGGGGCACGTAGCATGAGCTACAAAGTGATTTGCAGATGGCTTTTACTTGTGCTGGGCTTGGAAGTTGTCAGGCAAGGCCAAGCTGCAAACCAAGGCCAGCCATTGCTAATGCCAGACTTAGGCCCATTTAGTTAGAGGTACGAGGCAGGCCAAGGCCAGATGCTGATTGTTTGAGAGATTTTAGGAAAGCCCAGAGCATTAGCCAAGACAGGCCATTTGTGTGAAAAAGTCACTGGAAATGGCTTGGGTTTGCCAGGAAATTGAGTAGGACAGTATCACAGGGAATGACCAGGGCTGGGCAAACCGTTTTAGCTAGGTTGATGGAGACTCAAATATGCTGCCTGCCTACCAGCTCTGTGCAGGGAAGATCCAGACAAAGAACAAAGGCCTCTGCCAGCACTTCTGTCTGAGAGAAAGCTGCTCCTCCAAGTGGCCCTGATGCTAAAAATTTCAGTTCCTCCTCATATGTCCCTCGTGCCTTTTGAGCTGGTGCTCCAGTGCTCTAGTTTAGAGCAACTGAGTCAGAGTACACACATGTGTGGACCCTTTAAGAATGCCCAGAATGCCAGTAGCCTCCATCTCACTCAGCCATAATCCCCACTGGTCTTTACAGCCAGAAGTTATGGGGACTTCTTTTACAGGCACTGGAACTGCAGTTTCTGTGTGGGGTTAGGACCCCTCGCTACTCAGGGGGTATCTACACATCCAGCCCAATTTTATCTGCCACAGGTGAGTGTGGGGCCAGCATTTTCTGTGCCTCTTTCTACCAGTCTCCATGTATCTTCTTTATATCCTTAGTTGTAGGAATTCTGGTCAGCTAGATTTCAGGAAGTTTTAGAATGATGGTTATTCTGTATTTTAGTTGTAATTTTGATGTGATTGTGGGACAATTTGAGTACTGCATTTACTTACACCACTAACTTGACTGGAACCTCCTTAAAAACACTTTTTAAACCGAATTATGTACACAATAAAACATCATGGCTATTATTCTATCCTTAACCACTACATTGATTAAAATGAATCAATACCTTTGTCATTTCTATAGTATTTGAATGAATTACAACTTTTGACTATATTTATATTATTGAAAAAACATTTATTTTCTAAATCCAGGAAACAGACTTAGCATTAAATATATAACTTTTAAAACTGTTATCTACTCCTACCTCAACAAATGAGTATGGTTAGAATAAATAAAACTCATAAATATCTCTGAGTTATGAGAGAGATGCTAAAAATTATTTAATAAATTCCTATTTAATAAGAAGCACAGTATAAGACATTACTATGTAGCCCACTTTTTCTCTCAATAATGTAAAATATACTTAAATGGATATAATCAGGACCTCTAGAAAAAGTAGAGGTATTCAGGTTCTATGTTGAATTGATGTTCAAATGTGTAAAACTTATTTATTAAACACTTATTTATTTACAAAATTCTTACTGTATGATTTTTTGAGATTTAAGGGATAAAAATTAAGAACTTTTAATTACTAACCCAGTAGCAAAAAGCATCCCTAGTGTCCAAATCTAACAGGAAAGATGTTATCAAATTTGTCAAACTCTGTGGTTAATGAATTAAAGGACCTACATCTGAGCATCAGTGACTGCTAATACCATAAAAAAAGAAAGACAACCATTATATATTGCCAGATAAAAAAATAAAACACCACCAATGGTCCTATCAAATGAATCAAATCTATGACTGCTCAAGCTTCTGAATTTAGCTTCCAATTTTAATGAAAGATTGAGGCCAAAGGAACATGCAGAACTCTACAGTGAGTTTTTAATCTATAAATTCTAGAATATGGGATATACTACAAATGAAATGAGCTCTGTTTGTCAATATTAAATTATTTCCTGCATAGGTTAATTCTGTGACAGCCTTTAGTTCATATTACAAAAAGACCCACTGACCTTCAAAGCCCAATAATTCCTCTTATACTGGTATACTTCACTTTGTAAGAGATATTCGAAAAATAACCTTCCAGAAGACAGCCATGGAGTTCTGCTGCAAAATTCTTCCTGGGCCATACTGAATTCTCCCCTCAATCTCAGGATTTCTTTGATATCAGAGTGCATTACTGAAATCATGTTTGTGATGGAGATTACTATAAGGTGAGGGGAAGAAGTATAATCATATATATCGCACCATAGTAGTTAAATGCCAGGGAATTCAGGATAAGAGGCTCATGGTCAAAGGATATATTTCCCTGTTTCTTTTGTGTTGTTTGCTAAAGCATTAGTCTAGAGATTGTGGATCAAAATAAAGGTTAACATTGTTCTGTAGACACAGAATTATTGAAAGCATCTTGCCTAGATATTACGCATTTCCATGGGTCTTTCTTGTGTTGTGTGTTTCTTTCTCCAAAGGAAATGAGGAAAAACCATGCAATTGGAACCCTTCTGATATCTAAGGCAGGGAATGAGCACTTCACAAGCCAGAAGAACTCTTTCATATCATGTGCATTTGATTCTGATATTAATTCAGACACATTTATACAATTTTCTCACAAGAAAAACCTTTTTTTTTAAATAGTTAGAGCTTTCTCTTCTCTAAATCATGCAATAATATTGTCAATCTTTAAAACTTTGTATACATTTCACACCTTTTATAATAGATCTGTTCCAATTAGATAATGCTGTAATTGCCCACAAATGAAAGATTTACATGACCAATTAATCTTCAAAAGCTTTTTAAAAAGCCAGTAATAGCATAAAAAGGATTACAATTGGAAGCAAACTGTTGTAAAAACTAAATATTTAATTTTTTTGGAGAGGAAAAATCTTTACAAATTAGTTGTACACAAATTCACCACAAAAAAACATAGAGAACAAGTAGCCTTAATTTTTCAATTTTAGCCACTGGTCAAATAAAAACACAAACAACAATTTGCTGTATTTCAAACAAAATTCAACGATCAGCTGCATCAGTTTTGGTATGAAGGATCAGGTAGAGATGAAAAATCTCCTTAAGGTGTTCCTTGAAGCAAGAATTGATTTCTATTCAAGTGACCTTTTTTGAAGTTAAGCCTTTTCTTTTTAGTGATACCAAATTCACAGAATGCGCAAACAACACAAACCTTAAGATTTGTGTCCAATAATCAGATAATACATAATTAATGATTTAATATGTAATGTGAGCAGTTTGTCATCCTTGCATTACAGGTCTGTTGTCTATTTTCAAAATCATATTCTCATGATCTATTGTCAAAGAGAATGGTTTCTAAAAATCAAGAGATAACAGAATCCTCAACAGGAGAAAACGCAAGGGATAAATAGAAAGGTACAACCAGTGTTGTCTGTCACCTGAAAATACCCATTTGGTCAGATAGCATAAGCAAAACCAGTCTCCCAATGTTGCCACTAAAAAGAAAACAAAATAACTTTCATTTACAAAATGGAATCAGACTTGACTGAGAAACAAAACAGTTAGAAATACTCAATAAGAATAAGTCAATAAATTAATAAATTATCTTCACTACCTGGTTAAATTTGTTACTGGAGCCAAGAAAAGTGAGTCTGGGTATAAGACACAAAAGAAGTACATTTTGGAAGAAACACAATTTAGTTATTATGAGTAGATCTGCCTGTGAATCTTAATAGTACTTCTACCAATTAAGGAAAACTTCACAGAGAAAATATATTTTTATCTGCAAAATTTTGCAGGGTAGTTACACTTCTAAAGAAATAGATCTTTAGAAAGAATGAAAAACAATGAAGTGAGTAAACATTTAAAGTATTCTTTAAATATCAAAAATTATTTAAATGATAGTTGATAGAGGAAAATAATAACACTGCAATGTGGAATTTATAATTTTATAAATAAATTATATGATAGCATTTATACAAAAAAAATGGGTAGGAGTCAAATAAGTTATACTGTGGCAAGCTTCTTACATGATATATGAAGTGATATTCTATTATGTAAAGGAAAACTGTGAGAAGTTAAGAATACATAGTATTAATACTCAGACCTACCACTACTTATGGCATAAAATTAATAGGATTCAAAATGGAATCTCAACAATATTATAACTTATCTTAAGGCAACTGGAAACAGAGGAACAACAATAAAGTAAAAAAAAACACATGAACAGCAATAGGGTGGACGACTTTTTTAAAGTTTATATCTGTATGTGAAACATTTTTTAAAAATTTGAGATATGCAATGTCTTAAGCCATAGTGATTGCAGGAAAGTTCCAAATTGTGTTGTTATTGTTCTTTTTTTTAATCAGAAGAATGTGTGAATAATGGAGTATCTAAAAAATTATTTATCTCTCTCTTATACCAGATTCACTTACACCAGATTTATATTTTAACTAGATATAAAATTTGAGGTCTGAAATAATTTTTTGGAAATTTAAGAAGCTTAATTATCCTCTATTTTACAATAATACAAATGTAAGTTTAATGGACATCTAATATTTGTTCTTTTGTACCCAAACCACTTTCTCTTGCTGGATGATTTTTCAATCTTCTTTTATGTTACATATTGTGATATTTTAGAAAACAGATCTCCCTTACTATGCTTTTAACTAGCTTGGCAATCTGTTGGCCTTTTCAAGTAAAATATTTATGAGTATTATCTGATTAGAAATTTTTAAAATAATTTTTATTAATGTATCTCCTTCCATATTTTCTGTTCCATTCACCTGAAATTTTATTATAAAGATGTTGAAAAAGTGGACAAATTTTCTATGGCTCTTTAATTGAAATAATAAATTTTTGTGTACATTGTACTTTACATTGTTGAGGATTTCCTCAACCTTATGTGCTAAATCATTAAATAAATTTTTGCTGGTAAGTGATTTTGATTAGAAACGCCAAGGGGAAATTTTGGATATAATTTTACTATCAAAGCAATAAGCCAAAGACCTGCAGGAATAGCAGCACATATTGGTGTCTTACTGTATAAAAGAAGCCACGGTGAGAGACCTCTGTTACACTGTCACTTAATTACACATTTTGATTTTGAGTAAGGCAGATGTATATTGAAAAATTATAGTGGATTGTTGTAAATTGAATTAGGCAGCAATTCCAATTGCAGTTGATGTTTCATATAAAGACTCTTTGATGGAACAAATCAACACAACCCTAGTATCTGTTGAAAAAACAATAATTTTATAAATGATTTGTCTCTGTGAATATAACTTGAGAAAAACAGAAGCAGTTTGCATTCCCATGGCAGGAATAGAGGAGTATCTTCATTCAAAATTATAATAACTTTGCTTGGGGCTTTATCAACACTCCCCATTTTATACATAATTAATACTCGAAGATTTTCAAAATATTGACCCACATCACTAATGAAAATTTGAAGGTCTCCCCATGCTACTGAAATGTCTGTTTTTCAGGGTTAGGGGCATGTTAGTTTAGTCCCTGCAAAATGAATGAAGTAATAAAAAAGAAGTATAAGATGGATCTCTTTGGACTTTGGAGCCAACATATAGCTCATTTCTGAGTGTATTGCTCTTGTCCATTTATGTACTGAACATTGACACTCTGCATAAAGAGGGATCCTCAGCAATAAATGGTACTCTAACTGTTCCCAGATGGAGTGCAAACAGATTTTTTCTTTGGCCTGCATCCAATTATGCCTGAAGTATCTACAGATAGGTATGCTCTATGTTTCCTGGGGCAGGCAATAATAAGATAAATATAAAGTAGACTCTGATAGTTTTGGAGCAAAGCAAAATTTTCTTAGAAAATAACTATTTCTTTAAATCAGGTGGTGATTTCTAGTAATTCAAAATTTATTCCTAGAAGTTAGGCCTAGAGCTCATATCTTTAGTCTTCTCATATTTATTCCAAGTTTTCAGTTACCTAAAGTTTGGTCACTACCCTTGACTATTTAAGCAGCATGGAGGCAATGGAAAGCATCATGCTAAGTGAAATAAGCCAGTCAGAGAAAGACAAGTATCACATGATTTCACTCATATGTGGAATATAATGAACAAAATAAACTGACGAAAAAAATAGATCAAGAGACATAAAAGCATGGAAAAGACTATGGAATCCCAGAGGAAAGGCACGGGTGGGAACAGATCAACCAAAGAACTTATATGCATATGTGCATGACCCATGGACACAGACAATAGTGTGGTGAAGGCCTAGGGCAAGGGTGCGGGTGGGCTAGAAGAGATCAATGGGGAAGAAAGGGAGACATATGTAATACTTTCAACATTAAACATTTTTTTAAATCAATGGAAAAATGTCTAAGGATGAGGACTTAAAAATAAATAAATAAATAAATAAATAAATAAATAAATAAATAAAATAAAATAAGGACTACCCCCAAACTTTTTTATATACTATAAAATGTGAACCAATATATTATAGATTTACGATTAAATCAGATTCCAGCTTCTGTACCAGGCGCACTTGAAATATCTCAGCTGGAAATATCTTCTCTTATAAGCTTTCCTATATCACTTAAATTGTTCTTCTATATGTTAGGATCTTATTTAGGTGGTGAATTCTACTCTGAATGGGATTTTTTTAATAGTGAATATAATATTTTAATTCAATATGATACTTAA
Source organism: Ia io (assembly GCA_025583905.1). NCBI lineage: Eukaryota > Metazoa > Chordata > Mammalia > Chiroptera > Vespertilionidae > Ia > Ia io. Next base: position 36,655,902 of record JAJQQW010000003.1, read on the forward strand.
TATAAAAACATCTAACTTAATTTATGTGAAGTTCAATTTAAGTAATTATTTTAACACCAGGAATTAGTTGATAAATTAGTTATCAAATAAACATACGTTGTTTAGAAACGGGGAGAAAGCAAAGTTCCAATGTTTTCCCCCAAATGCTTTGTCAATAAAAATTGAATATAATGAATTAAATTTCCATGTTAACTATTATACATAATTTTTAAAAAATAGTAAATATAAAGGAACACTTAGTGAACATTAGACTATATATATTTTCCTTAAAAGGTCAGTTTATTGATGCTGACGTGTTTTAATTGCATGGTATATTTTTAAATACTAACATCCTTGGGTAAACATTTTTTGTTTTCTATAACATATTTTTGCTAGTAAATAATCGAAGTAATAAAAGAGGATTTTGTGAGATAATCCTGAATTTTTGAAATAAAATTATTTGTCTGCACATTTTGCACATTCTTTCCAACTCTATTTCTCTAGTTCACCCATAATAGTGTTCGTAAGAGTGATGAGAGAGCGGGTGTGACTACAGCACCAGTGTCTTGAGTGAGGAAGATAAAAATGGAACATGGAAAGACAAAAGGCTGAGACGGTTCTCAGTGTGCTCCTTCATTTGCAGCTCATTCTGTTCAGGAATCCCAGGATAGCTTTCAATATCCAGTGGATTACGAATAATTATTTAATACAAGATAATCCTGATCAAAATCCACCTAGCAGATTTTTTCCTGTTCTTGCTCCCTCTTCCACACTCTCTGTAGATTCTGAATTTTGAATGGGATAATCATTTTTCTATGGTCATATGATTGCCGGAATGGGCAGTATTCGAAAAACATTTCTATTTATTTGTTTTTGTGAATAAAGTGCAAAATAAGAAAATATAACATTGAAAAATTCATTTATTAACTTTAATTTGGAAGAATAATTTTCAAAGGTTCATGAAACATTGATGACATCCTCCTTTTAAATGGCTGTTTCAAATATTGGGATTTTACTGTCTTCACTTTGCAATCCTAACTTTAAGATTCACCAAACCTACTTATTTACATTAAATTTGGGAGGAAAATACTAATTCAAAATGACAAAGTAAAATTTTATATTGTGAAAATTCAAGAGTATATCTTTTGAGCTAATAATTGGTAACATTGCATGCACCATTTTTAAAAAAAAATTATAAGGCACACCTGTAAATTACTACTTTGTTAAGATAAGCTAAACTAAAATAAGCAATGCACAGTTTATGAAAACTGATGAAGGAAAAATCTTTCTGGACTTAGTAACAGAAAAAAACTAGTATTTACCAAGAGATCTCCCAATTATTATAGTGATTTCTAGGAACCTTAAAATCTACCTCTAAAAAGTATATAAAAATTTATTGTATGCATTCTGTGGGCTAAACCTTCCTTATTCATTTAATACTTGTGCTTACATTTAGCTTTTAATCATCTTTCACGTATTCACTATGAATCATTGATTTCACTTATCATTAAATTTTCTCATTAACCCTTCTTCATTCTTTAGAGTGTGTTTAATTGATCCACATACTTACTTAGTCAACAAATAAATAGTTCTTAGAGGGTAATGGTTGACAATATAAAATTGGTCCAAAAATGTATCATATGTCACATATATGTGCACCTTTATTCAGATGCATCATGTAGCTTTCATTTCGTGCCCTGGCAGTTTTCTCTTGATCCCATTTTTCTGATGCGTGCAGGAGCTAAGCCAGCCATTCTGACACATCTGTAAACCTAGAAGTGGGGAGATTTAACATCCCATGTAGTTCACTTGTTTTATTCTCTCACCTCTTTTAAGTTCTTGTAAAAATGATAACATATTAAACTTATTTTAAATTGAAACTTGTATTCTTAATTTTTAACTCATTCTTAATTTATCACATGGGATTACTAAATTATATAGAAATAAACTCCAAGATAGCAAGAATATTAGTCTTCTTTGTTAACTGTTGTCCCCTCATTGTACAGCAAATCTGTAGATACACATATCAATGAATATATTTATATGTAGCCATCTGCATCTCTATTAAGCTAAATATGAATTTATGTCAAGTCTCCAATTTTAATCTCTTACCATATGGATCATTCTAGACTCCTCTCCTAGCTTGTGTGTAACATCCCACTTCAACAGTGAAAAACTTAGTTCTCACCACCTGCTACTCATTTACTTAACTGTTCAATTCTGGTATACATGTACAGTGGTTTCAGATTTGTTAACCAAATTCCCATGGGAAACAACTTTATCCATTAGAGTAGAGTTCTTATGTACAGTTCTATGTGACTTTATTTTTACAGACTATCCCCATTTCCAATGTCACAGGTTGCATCTTTTCCCCATCCCATGTAGTGAGTTTGTTTCATTTATTTTAATACAGCTAGATTGTTTTGTCATATGCTCCATCCTACTCTGCTATCCCTCAGTTTCCTAAACAATGTTTTCAGTTTGCATACAAGAAGTTTCACTCTTTATGCAGAAAAGGTCTATGTGCATAATGGCATGTATCCATCAATACGATAGCATACAGAATATTTTGACCACTTTAAAGAAAACCTCTGCTCTTCACCTATTTAGCCTCTCTCATCCTAAAAACCTATTAATCACTGATCTGATACCACTTCCATTGTCCTTATATTCTATTTTATAAAGTAATATTTTTTATATTTTGCCTAGTTATCTTAATAATATAAACATATCCAAAATTGGCAGTGCTTGTGGCTAAAATATAATTTCTGAAATATATTTGACAGACTTTCCCTTGATGACATATGATGTTTTCTCTAAATGTAACAGAAATTTAAAATAAATCAAGAAATTTTGGAAATACAAATATCCTATTTACTAACGCATTCACAGACCTTTTAAGCTCTGAACTGTAAATCACAAGTCATAGGAATGCATTTTAAAATTGAGAAAACAGAGGGTTGAAAAATGTCTCTAGTATATCATTGTAAAAAGTTGTAAAAAAATGAAGTTGGTTCTAAATAGAGTGTGATATTCTGAACCAGGAAGAATTGGATTACATGCAAATGTTACAGAATATGATCCAAATACAAGCCATGAAATATTCAGAATAAACATAGATATAAATTACTATAAGCAAAGAACAATTGATGGCACATTTTATCTGTGAGAGTCAGGAAACAATAATAATAAGCACACTCCAAGAACATTATGTCAGATCAGATAACGAGGGCTTGTAAATATAGTATAGTCTTTGTTAATGAAGGCACTCATCCCTAAACAGGACAATTTTGGGCTTTGGCAGTAAAGAAAAGATAGAAGAATTAATAGAGCTTTGCAGGTTTTTACCAGTGCTTTTATAGCATGCTAATTCTATTTTACTCTCTTCTTTCCAGGGTTTAATTACTTTAGGAAGAAATCTCAAGATCTGTGAATTAATTGAAATTTCCATGATGGTAAAAATCCCTTGGTGAACATGGGGCAAAGAGAAGAGTTCCAATCATGCGTATACAAAATTTGTTTAGGATCAAAAAGGCACCGTAAATTTTGCTAGGCACAATGAAGATTTAAAAGAGATAATTTTTCCTTTTAGGAATTCAACACCATTTGTTAGTGATAGAAAAGTAAATAAGCAACTATAAAATAATATAATAAACTAGAGGCCTGATGCATGAATTTATGCATGGGTGGGGTCCTTGACCTGGCCAGCAATCGGGGCCGATCGGGGCCGGCTGGAGGGGAGTGGGGGAGAGACTGTGGGAGGTTGGCTGTGGGAGCGCACTGACCACCAGGGGGCAGCTCCTGCATTGAGCGTCTGCCCCCTGGTGGTCAGTGCACATCATAGCAACTGCTCGACCGGTCGTTCGGTCATTCGATCTCTTAGGCTTTTGTATATATATAGATGCTATGCTAAAGTACTGTAAGATTGTTTATCTCTGTTGGAAGCTTTTCTAGGAAGGCTGTGTTTGGTGGAAGTGGAGTCCTTGGTGTGCTGCAGGGAAATTAATTTCCGGAAGCCCCCATGGAAAGATGGGATGTCGTGGATAGCTTTATTGATGATTTAAAATTAAGGGGTCCCCCACAAGGTTCCATCTCTGTTCATCATGACATGGATGAAGTCCAATCTTGTCTTCAGCAGGCCAGAATTAAGGCCATGGCCCATAGCTTCTGCTCTATACAGTTGCTTAAGGCCACATGCATATGAAGAGAGAATAGGTGAGCACACAGGGCAAGGGCTGGTCACAAAGCAAGGGACCACAAAAGAGCAGGCTTCTTTGTACACCTGGGATTCTGTATTCTCAGGTTTGGGAGGAACAAGAAGCTTATTCAAAATAACTAATTAGCTTCCAAAAGTTTTGCAGGCTTACATGGGGTCCACCCCGCTAGCCAGTGATCGTTTTCCCAGATTAGACCTACAGGCAAACACCTTCCCTCTATCATCACAACTTCACTGTGCATGCACACATCCCCCTTCGCTCAATCCCTTCCCCAAATGCTCTACAGGAAATGGATGGTGGTTCCTTGCGGAGTGTGAGGCTGTAGCTTCCTGGTGAAGCTGCCCAGATGACTATGTTTATAATGTCTGACCTCCCCTTTGCTCTCTTACTCTTATTAATATTAATAACTAGCTACTTATGACAGTAACAGCTGGACACCTTTTTATCTGAATTTGATATCTTTTATACTAGAAGCTAACCATGTTTCAAAAATGCATGATATACTGCGTTTCCCAGGAAGCACCAGAGCTACCACAGCCAAAATTTATGTTTCCAAAATTAAGTGAGGCTATTGAGGTATTTCCTAAGTTAACTATATGAAACATGGGGTGCTGGGAGCGGATCTCCCCCTTGTGGGTTCTTGCCTCATGAAGTTTGAAGAATAAAATTCAAGAACTTAAAGGTATTGTTAGTAAAAGGGTGGAAATGTTTTGGAAACAAATACAAACTCCCACATAGGGAAGGGGCACCAAGCTCCTTTATTCTAAGGTTTATAAATGCTATAGTTCTTTGTCTCTTCAGGCTCCCTTTTAACTGGACCCCTTCCCCATTTTATGACTCTGTGCTTTTCTAATTTGTCAGTTTGCAGACTATCAGCTTCAAAGCCCAAAACCCACGTGGTGCACCCCTCTACCTCTCCCCTTTTTCTTGTAACATTTCCCTATCTCCTGTGAACATATGTTTCCCTTTTTCCAGCATTTATCAACATTTCTCTGTAAAAGTATGTTTCCTTCTTCCCGATACTCTGTGACTTTTCTTTATCCTCTGTGAATGAATGTCTTCCCCTCCCCTTATCCTGTGGAACCTTTCTATTCTCTGTGAATGTATGCCTTCTGGCAGCTCCAAGACCTCACTTATGCATTCATCCACCATGGAACCTCCTTATTCCTAAGATTTCCTAAACCTGCCTATTTTATCCCTAAGATTCCTTTCATTATTATTATTGAATTAGGTGATAAGAATTGCAGATTAACCATATGAACCAAATCAAGTGGTTAAAGAGAGGATGAAACATGTGAAATTAGCTCATAGTTATTCTGAGGGTAAAATGAAGCAATTTATCTGAAAGCAATTTTAAATACAGTAAAATAAGTTTATATTAATTTCTACAATCTAAAATTTAAGGAGTTGAAGATGACTGCTAGTAAATAATTTACTGTTTTACAGTTAATTATTGTAACTCTGGTATTCAGACTATTATCTTTTTCTGAATTCTACTTATCACTTACAGAGGAAATAAAGTATAGTAAATTGTTCATGTATACTCCCACTACCTGCAAACATTCTGGCCAAAATGAAAATGCCTTCTAAGGAACTTGCAGGGACATAAGAAATGTCTTATGATCCACACCACCTTGCTTATCTCTATTCTGAATATCTGAATTCAATAATTTAACAACACTGAACTATTGGCACTCTAATGGCAGCAGTAAGGACATCCCCTGAGGGCTCCCAGACTGGGAGAGGTTGCAGGCTGGGTTGAGGGACCCCTGAGTGCATGAATTTCATGCACCAGGCCTCTAGTCTTAATATATTATTTCACAGCAGTTTTTTATCTAGGTTTTTTTGGTATTCAGCTACTAGAATTGTTATCTACTCTTTTACCTCTGGAATCATTTGTTCATAATGCTTTCAGTTCCCTGTTGACAAAGAAAAGCTTACCTGATTATTCCATATGATAAAATAGAAAACTCTTAGCCTGAGAAAAGCTTACGATATTTTGGTGAAATCTGGAAACTAGATTTCTATTCTAATTTTCCACACATTCAAATATTTATGCACACACTTGATGTTATCAAAAATGTTCTAATTAAAATCAACTTGCCCATTTAAATTGCTTATTGATTGCATATTTATTATTATTTATTGAGTTATTTATTTACTTACTTTTTACAGTGCATTTTTGCCTTAATTAAAGATAAAGAATCTCTACCCTTTTAAGGTTAGCCAAATATTTTCTCTTCTATGAAACATAAATTTTCTTCCTATATTTCTTATACTTCCAATTATATTTCCCTTATATTCCCCAAAGAATTTGCTCCTAACAGTTATGTAGTACTTATCTTACTAATTTTACTTAAAATGTTAATGTCTATCACATTCACTCCAAAGTCTACTACTTGAGCATATGGTCAATGTCTTCTAAATATTTTATTTTTCAGTAAATATTCTATTTCTTTTTATTTAATCAAATATATAACACCATCATATTCATTTATTGATTTTTAAACTGAGAAGCATCATAAGTTCAATCATATTCTGTTCACAGTCTATAGAGCAACTAAAGTTTCTTTTAAAGTGTAATGTTTTTATTGTCTGGAAAGTTGATGCCAGGGTAGAGGAATAACCAAATCCCTTGCATGTTAGCATACAGATTGTGAATATACAATTTTTGTGCAAATGTATTTGTCCAAAATATTTAGATATTTAAACAGCTCCAGGGTATATTTATTCAGATGGAGCAATTATTTCTAAAATCCCACTCAGAGATGTATTTACAGATTCTGAGAAAATGCAGAAAAGTGTCAATGACAGCAGTGGGATTCACTGCCAGGTACATTTTGGAAATTCCTTATGCGGGGCTAAAGATTCTGAGTACAGGAAAAAATAAATGCTCTCCTATTTGCATCTCCTTAGAGTAAGTTCTCATGGGAGAAATAGTTCACACATAGCCAGAGCAATTTAAAAATCACTCTGGATAAGTGATAAATGGATTCTTTTCTACACATAAATGGAAGTTATAAATCAACTAGAGGCCCGGTGCACGAAACTCGTGGATGAAGGGGGGTTGTCCCTCAGCCCAGCCTGTACCCTCTCCAATCTGGGACGCCTCGAGGGATGTCCGACTGCCCGTTCACAATCCAGGACTGCTGGCTCCCAACTGCTTGCCTGCCTGCCCTTCCTGATTGCCCCTAACCACTTCTGCCTGCCAGCCTGATCACCCCCTAACCACTTTGCTGCCAGCCTGTTTGCTCCCAACTTCCCTCCTCTGCCGACCTGGTCACCCCTAACTGCCCTCTCCTGCAGGGTTGATCACCTCCAACTGCCCTCCCTTGCAGGCCGGGTGCCTCCCAACTGCCCTCTCCTGCTGGACATCTTGTGGTGGCCATCTTGTGTCCACATGGGGGCAGGATCTTTGACCACATGGGGGCAGCTATATTGTGTGTTGCAGTGATGATCAATCTGCATATTACTCTTTTATTAGATAGGATAGAGGCCTGGTGCACGGGTGGGGGCCACCTGGTTTGCCCTGAAGGGCATCCCCGATCAGGTGGGGGTTCCATTGGGGTGTGGGGTGGCCTGAGCGAGGGGCCTGTGGTGGTTTGCAGGCTGGCCACACACCCTGGCAACCCAAGCAGAGGCCCTGGTATCTGGAATTTATTTTCCTTCTACAATTGAAACTTTGTAGCCTGGAGCGGAGCCAAGCCTGGGGCTCCCTCCGCTGGCAGCCATTGTGTTGGGGTTGTAATTGAAACTTTGTTGCCTTCAGTGGGTGGGCCCGGCCAGGGTGTTCAGAAAGCTTTGCTTCCCCTGTTGCCGGCGGCAACCCTGGCCTGCTCTCTCAAGCTCCATTCTGCTGCCATTTGTTTGAATTTGTTTACCTTCTATAATTGAAACTTTGTAGCTTGAGTGGAGGCTTAGGCCTGGCCAGGGCAGGCGGAAAGCTTGGCTTCCTCTGTTACCTAGGAAACCTTACTCTCTGTGGCTGTAGCCATCTTGGTTTGGGTTAATTTGCATACTCGCTCTGATTGGATGGTGGGCGTGGCTTGTGGGCGTGTCAGAGGTATGGTCAATTTGCATATTTGTCTATTATTAGATAGGATATTTTTACCAAATGTTTCAGAACCTTAAAAAAAGCAGTTTATTGTTTATCATGTATTGCAAATAAGTTAAAAAAATTATGCTTATATCGAATTCATAGACCATTAATTTCTGTGCATATGTTATTTAGGTTCACTTTTAAATATCTTATAACTATTAGAAGTAAGTAAACTGCAGAAGTTAAAATAATATCCATTATTTACCCAAATTTATATTGCTTCAATAACATTTTTGTTCTGACATACAGTGACTAATTGATAAGTCCATATATGCATGTCACAGTGAGTTAAACTAAGAATCATGGCATACTACTTTACCTTTACTATGCCTGCCCTAATGAAGCTACTCTCCAACAATTGCCACTATGGTAAAATCAAGGCCAAATCTCACAATGCTCTCAATTCCTCTCAGTAATAAAAGGTGCTCTCATCATCATCAATCACAAAATCATCGCCATGCAATTAATATACATGGCAACACTGACCAATCTTCAAGCTTCCAGTGCATGTAATGACCAGTTTCCAAGCTTCAAGTTGCAGCCTCTTTGCCTTATCTAGCTCCAGCCCTGTGCAGAGCCCTTTGGAAGGAAGGTAACTGGGCCAATCTTCTCTCTTCAGCTGTCGAGGTCTCCTATGTCTCTTTCCCCATCAAGGAGACTGCTTCTTGTGACTCTAAAGTTCCATGGAGATGGCAAGGTCCTCCTTTCCTGGCATCAACATGCGTAGGTTTTCTTACTTCTGGTCTTCATAGTCGCCGAGGTGACAGGCGCACTTTGAGCTTGACATGTAATAAGAGCAAGCTGCTTTTTTGGAGCTTGTGAGTTCTTTAGAGACACCCACTGGGGATATTTGACTAGACTTCCTTGACATGTGCGATTTATTTTCTTCCTGGTAATCACTTACATTTCTTCTCTCAGCACTGAGAACTTTGGCATTTTGGCCACTTTATTTTTCAAGGGTGATGGAGAATCCCCTCTCCAAGTACCCTCATGAGAATGATTTAAAATGCTTATAGTTTCTCATTCTCATTCGCTGCTATGTGATATGTGTATGGCAACAAAACTAAAACAAATCACACATTGAGCAAACAAACTAGCAAACGAAACAGTGAGAATATAAAAGAGAAAACTAATAAAACTCATGTTCCCTTGCCTCTGTAGTCAGTGGAAATACAAGCCAGTTAGAATCCACCATGCGGCATCATTCCAGTGTGGGACCTTTGCTCCAAAGAAGGAAAAAAGTGCTGCTGGAGGTACTGACTGTGTAAAACAGGGGTCCTCAAACTTTTTAAACAGGGGGCCAGTTCACTGTCCCTCAGACCATTGGAGGGCCGGACTATAGTTTAAAAAAAACTATGAACAAATTCCTATGCACACTGCACATACCTTATTTTGAAGTAGAAAAACAAAACGGCAAAAACACCCGCATGTGGCCCGCGGGCCGTAGTTTGAGGACGTCTGGTATAAAACATCACGGCCTTGGCTGGGTAGCTCAGTTAGTCAGAGTGTCTTCCCTGTTTGCCAGGGTTGCAGGTTCATCTCTGTCAGGGCAAATGAAAGAATCAACCAATGAATGCATAAATAAATGGAACAACATATCGATGTTTCTCTCCCACACACACTAAATCAATTTTAAAAAAGAGAGAAAAAACATCCTTTCTTCCACAGCCTTTCTGTCTACCTGTCATGATATGTTTTTTTATTGCTATTTAATGTCAAACTCCCTGAGACACAGGGATACTCAGGGCTGCATGCAGATCCTCACAAGCTCATGGGAACCTGCCCCACAACTCATCAGGCGGCCCACTGGCTGCTGGGTTCCCCCTCATGTGAGCTGCTAGTCAGATGCCAGTGCCCTAGCTGGAGATGGGCCAACTACACTTAGCCAAGGCCAACAAGCAACCAACCAGGTTTTAAAATCTCCACGCCAAGCTGCTCTAAGTGCCTATTTCAGGAATCATTAAAGCTCACCCCTTCAGTTTCCAGCTGAATGTGCTGGCCGGCTAGAGAAGGATGTCATGCATGTCCACACCTTACCAGGATTTGTTTACTTCCAATATTTCAGCTTAAATCTCATATTTATTTTTTTAACTTATTTTATTGTTGTGAGAGTATTACAGATGTCTCCCATCCCCACCCCCGCTCTTTGCACCTCTCCAGCCCCATCTCTCACTCCATCCCAGGCCTTCACTTGTCTATTGTCTATGTCCATGGGCTATGAACTCTTATTTTAAAATAAAATCTCCAATGTCCTCTCATTCTGTTCACTGATTAATGATTAAGTGAATGATTTGAAGGGTTTTGCCCTAGTGTATGTTGATAATATGGCATAAAGTAAAGATAGAGATATACTCAAACTTCTGACCTTCCTTCCAAAAAATGAAGCACACTATATAAAAAAAGTTTTCTTTTTTGGAGAAGGAATACTAAAAACATTTAATTACTTTTAAAGTTTTCTATTATTCATAAGACCCTTAAAAGCCTAAAATTTCAAGCAATGTTTAAGAATGTATTTTTTATGTGTATTTGTTTAGGAAATCTTTCTTTAGGCGTCACCCTTTCTGGCTTGGGAAAGGCACAGTGGCAGCACATTTCATACCCTGGAATAGATTAGAACTGCTAGAGCATTAAGTAAGAAGATAATGAAACAAGTCCTATGTATGGGATGGGAACTATGACAAGAGTTCTTTACATAAAGTAAATTACAATAGAAGATTTTCCCAAGATATGTTGTATCAGGGAACATAGATAAAATAAACAAAAGTAGATTAATGAAAAATAATAATACATGAATTTATTAATGATAGAGAAGTTGTAAAGAATGTCTTTCTTTGTCTTTTAGTGCCTGTATAAATACATGTTTGAAGATAAAATGAATATATTCAAGGTTTTGTAAAACTCCCTATAAGGTTGAGTAAATGTTTTTATTGAGCAAATATATGCTTAACACATATTAGGTGTTCAATAAATATATGCTGATTACCTAGGTCAAAATTTTCCCAGATAATAAGATATTGAATGAATTAATAAAATTAAATAATAGTTTAAGGTCGTATTTAGAGATTACTTAATGCAATATGTAATTTTTATTATGCATAATTGAACTCTAAAATATAAAACAAATATCTACATTATATTTGTAGTTGCCTGAAAAGACCTCATGAATCAAAAAACATACATTTTTAACCCTCACATAAGGAAAGCTTGAAAGGTTTAAGCAATTATTTCTAGTTACTTCTTATTGCAGAGAATTTTATACAAATTGGTCTATTTTTTCCTCTATATCATAAGACAGAACAAACTATGAAAACTCTTCCTTTTTTGGGACATAAACGACAAGTTTCTAAATGGAGCTCACATAGCCTCAGAGATGCAATTTGAAAACTCCCAGGAAAAAAAAATGGCAACCACAGCAACTATACAGGATACACTGAAAGGGAGCACATGTCCTCGAAGATCAATGTTCTTCAAGTTAAGCAGTATCTAAAAGGAATAGTGCTAGTTATGATATGACTACAGAAATATAATTTAGCAAGAATCTGTCCTTAATGTATAAGTATAAAAATGACATGGCTATAATTAGATTAAAAATATTGATACAAGAAAAAGTTATTTTAATGCATATTACTTAAATGTGTTTTCAGTAGTTTAAAATTGTATGAGAAAAATCATAGACATATACAATTTACATGCATAAATTCAATGTAAGATGCTATATAATGTAAGATGATAAAGGAAGACACATTTACATAAGATTTGAACCAAATATAGAGAAAGAAGAGAAAATAATTCAAAAGATGAATATATCATATACTATTTGTAAATGTGCATGCATACTTCTATCAAGACTCTAACAGGAAAAGAGTGGCACACTCAAAATTAGATAATGTGAGAGAACTTATTATAATTTTTATAATTACAAAGGTGTAGTTTTAGAAGAACCGCGGTGATACTACAGTAACTCAGGGCTGATAGTAGCATGCTATTACCATCCCTAGGCCCCAAGGAGAAGAAAAGCGAGCAAATCCTCCCAGAAGCCAGATACCATAGCCCATCAGAAACATGTCACAAAAGTCAGAAGGACAGAACATTGTATAGGGTCAGGAGTCTTGAGATTAATTTTAATTGGGTCGAGAATTGAAGTCAGAAATCTAAAGCAATGTCATAAGAAGGTAGCCAAAAGTTTTTTTTTAAATATATTTTTATTTATTTCAGAGAGGAAGGGAAAGAGACAGAGAGATAGAAACATCAATGATGAGATGGAATCATCGATTGGCTGCCTTTTGCACACCCCACACTGGGGATCAAGCCCATATCTGGGCATATGCCCCAACTAGGAATTGCACTGTGACCTCCTGGTTCATAGGTCAATGCTCAAGCACTGAGTTATGCAGGCTGGGCTGGGGCCAAAAGTTTTGATTATTCAATTAGAGAAGATTCTTGCAGTAGAATCACTCTGTCAAAGGGAATATATATGTTTAAAGGCTTCTGGTGCTTGTTTTCCAGATGAAAGTTTTATATCATGCCTAGCAGTATATAAGACTCATTCTTCCACTGCAGCTTTCCCGCACTAAATATCGGTTTGTTTGTTTTTTCAAGTTTGCATATATGGAAAAAACAATATGTTACAATGTAAATATGCATATGTCTTTTAATGCTTAAACATTTGAACATATTTTTATCATCTATTTGTGTTTCTTCATTTAAGTTCTTTAATTACTATATTAGTGGTTTTTTTTAATCATCACCCCTTATATAATGACAATTATATATTAAGCCTATGCCAGTCATTTTATTACCTGTATATTTTTACAAATATTCTATACTGTGACACTTTACAAATTTTGCCACTGATAGAAAAGTTTTTGTCATTAGCCAGAATGTATAAAACATCTATTAATATTCTTTAGAACCGCAATGATTAGCTGTGGCCTCTAGCAGTTCAGCAGTCACATATAATTCATATTCACTTGAACTCTGAATATTTTGTATGTTCTGGATCCATAGTTACCAAGGCCACTTCAGGAGATTGTGCCAGGCCCACTTAATTTCACTTCACCTACTTTTTTATTTGAAAAGCCTGAAGGATAGTCAGGGTCAGGCCAATTAAAAAAATAATTTCATCGTGGAACTAACAAGAGGTTAGAAAGTTTGTTTGGTTTGTGGGGGACAAAATAGATTGTTTCTTCCTTTAATGAACACAAGTAATGGCAAGTACTTTAATGAATCCGTATCCTACCAGGAAAAGCCAAGAAAGTTGCCTTCAGGAGGTCAATTATTTTTTATGTCTTTTTAGTGTTCATTTTACGGCTTTGTATGGCCGGATTAATTAGCACAAGGACTATGTAGGGAAATGGCATGAAAACAATGTTTTGTCTAATGTAAGTAAGCACGACATAAAATAATTAGGATAGTCATTTGTTGAATGTTTTTGAATGTTCTTGTTTCTATTTTGAGAGAAAATACAGCAGCAAAGTACAAGATACCATTAACACACATTCCTGAACCTTTGTATGTCATATTTATTTTTCAAAGTTCAGAATTAAGTGTATTTTGTCCTTCTGCTTCTTTCTGTGTTTCTCTGAGGATCTAGTGCTCTCTAGCCAGGCTAGGGAGCTGAGGGAGCGGGAGCGGATCCGTCAGTGGCAGCGGTGACTGGAGCGGTGACTGGCAAAGCGGCTGAAAGGCAGACCTCTTGGTCCCTCCTCCCGGGCCTCCGACTCCAGTCAATCAGTGGCGGAGGCGGGGCAGAGCTGGGGACTGGCTCCCTTAGGCCTCCAGGTTCCGTCTCCAGAGGACGGGCCAGGCACCCACGGGCCAGCGCTGCCAGGTGATCCCGACAGCGCTGCCGGCCTCCGGGAACTTCGCCTCGGGCACTGCGGCCGCTTCCCCTCCCTAGACGCTCCAAAGGGCACTTGAGTCCGCCCCACTCCGGACGGACGAAGTGTGATCGCTGCACACGGGAGAAATGTAGTAAAACAAAGAAACCAATGACCAAGGGCCCACCTCCACTGGCTCACGGGAGCCTCTGAGCACTGGGCACCCCGACTATTTTAGGGGCTTCAGGTGAGCGGGGCACGAAGAGGGGTCAGGAAACCTCCCTGGAGCTCGGGCAGAGGTCTGATCGGGGATCCGTCGGTCCTGCCGTCTGCCAACAGCCGCCTCTGCGGAGAACGGGAGAACACAGGGAGGGGGCGGTTCTGCAAACCCCGGCGGGAATCCAGGGCCCCAGGTACTCTGTGCCCCGCCCGCCCGCTGACTCTGCGGCTCTGAGGGCACTGCCGCAGCCAACCAGCCAGATCTGCACCCTCACCCCCCCACACCTGCTGGTCGCAGACACAGGGAGCACCCCTTCTGAGGGGAGACGCCCACCAGGTACACAGAAGGTACACAGAAGGCGCTCAGCGAGGAGTCCCCACGGGTTGTGTTTGCACCTTCATGCTGTCCTCCCCCTCCCCCCACCGCAATGCCGAAGGAAGCCCGATTCAGGAACAGCCCGTGCCGACCACCCACACGGAAAACAGCGGGTGATAGACTTCTGTCCCCCCCACCCCTGAATCCGCCTCCAAAGGAAGGCGCTACAGACCCGGAGCGGGAAGAGGGACCGAGGCCGCAGGTGTGGGAAGAGCAGGGCTGCCCACCCTGCTCCCCGGCCCCTCCGTGTGTGAGCGCCTGCATCGCCGCCCTGGGACGGAGGCCTGGGAAGGAGGGAAGACCTGCGGCTGTGCCTGTGGCTGCTCGGCCTCCTGCCCCCGTGGACAAGCAGGAAACACATTGAGGTGCCGGGATCTGAAACCCTCCTTATCGGTAATAGAGCAAATCATGCAAGACCCACACGTGTGTCTAACAGGACTCTGTGTGGCTGCGTGGGAACCAGGTCGAAGGCCTGCTCTCCAGCCAGGAGGCTGCAGAGGCTGCTCCTCTCTCGAACTAACGCACCTGGAGAGGCTGAAAGGGAAACGGAGATAAAAATAAAACAAAACAGCAACAAGCTCTGAAGCCGCTGCGCTGCCGTCAAATCCTCGGCGCGGTGACAGCAGAGCCTGTCTCCCCGCTCCGGGCTCAGACGGCCGAGCCGCGGACACCTGCCAGGCCGCCTGGCACCGGCCTCCTGTACCCACGGCCACTTCCAACCTCCCGCCAGCTCCTGGAGGCCGGTGGGCTTGGGATGGAGGCTTCCGTGCTAAAGCAGCCCTGCTGGTGTAGCACAGACACGTGTGGGCTTTTGGATGAGAACCCACAACATCCCTTCACCAAGGGGGTTTTAACTGTTCTGAGATCCCGCTCCCAGCCCTGGCGACTCTCAAACAGGCCTCAGCGATTCCACTCGCCGGATGCAAAGACTGACCCGGGTTTCACCGAGCCCGAACCCTCGGCCTGGAGCAGGTCGGGAGAGAAAAGCGGTCTGATCGCAGCCCCCATGACAGTCAGTGCTGGGTCCGCGTGGAGGAAGTCAGTCCTGCAGTAATTGAACATAGGGTTAATTAATATTAAGTGAACATAGGGTCAATTAATATCTCTTGGAGGGGAGTTGAGAATATAAAGTACAGTGTAGAGCAACTACTTATATTATTTCACATAAAACTCTTTTCAACTAAGATATTTTCCTTTATTTAAAATGTATATTGTTGAAAGTATTACAGATGTCTCTTTGTTTTAGTTTCCCCCCCCCCCCCCCCTTGATCCCCTCCACCCTGCATCTGCCCCTTCCAGGCCTTCGCCATGGGCTATTCCTATCTAATACATAAAAAAGATTTAGAAAAAATAAAATAAAAGCTATGCCAGGTAAATATTGAACCGAAGAGCAGAAGTTGCTGTATGAATACTGGATACAGGCTTAAAGCCAAAATACAACTCATGAGATAAAGTTAGTCATTGTAACAACACAAGGTTCCTTTCACTAAAGAGATAAGATGGTTCGCAATACTTATACACATAATAGAGCAGTGTGGGGGTTCAGAATGAGCCTCACCAAGATGTGTCTCAGTGGTATGCAGATTTTTGAGCTAAGGGCAATTTTAGTTTCAGGCTCAAGTGAAAATTCTGCCCCTCCCTTTAACCTTTTGCACTCGGATGTCGAGTGTGACTGGACCCGGCTAGCATCGGTAGCAGCTCATATGTCGACACGTAGTTTCACCGCGGGGGGAAGGGGGATTTTTGTCTATTTTTCCAGTATCTTTTCTTGTTTTCATTAGCATGAAAGGACAAGTAAAATGTAAATCCGTCTCAACTGATGCCAAAAAGAAAAAATGAAAAACCGATAATGCATGTGAAATTTATTAGGAAACTAGTACATGATCTTGTTGGAGAATTCAGAGATGGTACACTAACTTCCAGGGGTAGATTATTATCCACTAACTTAGAGCAACGTTTAGATGGAAAGCTCCATATAATCACACCTCACCCTAACAAAAAACAAAAAGATTGTGTTGTTTGTTCTAACAGAAAAATCAAAGGAGGAAGAAGAGAGACGATTTATATTTGCGAAACATGTGAATGTAAACCAGGTCTTCATGTGGGTGAATGTTTCAAAAAATACCACACCATGAAAAATTATAGAGATTAAAATTACTCTTTGAATGTATCAATAATTTGAAATATAAAAAAATCCAAATAAATAAGTTTGTATGAAAAGAAACTCCAGTTTTTTATTCTACTGCCACACTTTGTAAAATCTGGGGTATTTAAAAAGTTAAATCCCGAGTAGAATAAAGGAATTGAGAAAAAAGCAAGCGAGTGCAAAGGGTTAACTACCTAAAAAAAATTGAATTAGAGGCCTTGCCCATAATAACACATTATCCAATAAAAGGCTAATATGCAAATTGACTGAAGAGCAGAATGATTGGTCGCTATGACATGCACTGACCACCAGAGGGCAGATGCTCAATGCAGGAGCTGTCCCCTGGTGGTCAGTGTGCTCCCACAGAGGAAGTGCCGCTCAGCCAGAAGCCGGGCTCATGGCTGGCTATTGCAGCAGTGGTGGTGGGAGCCTCTCCTGCCTCTGCAGCAGCGCTAAGGGTGTCCAACTGATGGCTTAGGCCCGCTCCCCTAAGGGACATCCCCTGAGGGCTCCCAGACTGCGAGATGGTGCTGTCCAGGCTGAGGGACCCTGCCTCCAAGTGCACGAATTTTGTGCACCAGGCCTCTAGTGTGATATGACAGAATCATAAGAATTACTTTAGATGTAAAGTTAAGGTCATTTAGTGCATCCCACTCCTTTACAAATTAAATATTTTGCTTGTCTATTGAATAAATCCTGTGAACTACTTGCTCCACTTTATAAGAAAATAGTAATTAACATTCAGTGACCACTTTCTGCAGCAGAGGATGCTCATATTTGTAAGCATTTCAGGCAGGTCTTGCTGGGTGAAGCAGAAAGGGGGTTTATTAAGAGGATAGTGGGCATTTCACAGAATCATCAGAAAAGCTGGGAACTAGGTCAGATGCTAAGCAGTAAGAAAAGTGCCCCAAACCTTATTTTAATGACCAGTACAAACATATTGCCTACCACCAGACTTTCCCATGATAATACCACAAAATTATTTTGGTATGGGTCTGACCTTTGTTCCAGTTCTTTCTATTAACTAACAAAACAGCACTTCTTGTTTCTGACCTTTATCTGTTCATGCTGCTGAGCCCACGTTGGCATGATGTGTCTGATTGCGGGAGCCTGGGTCACATGCTTGTGTCCTGTTTGACATAGAGACTTGAGAAGTAAACAATTAACACTGTCAAACCCTGTGTTAGAGGAGGCATTTGCTGCCAGTTAACAATCATAACAGAGAAAATGCTCAAAACAGAAAATGTAGGCTTAGTTGCTCAGGAAGCAAAAAATCAAACATCTATTAAATGTCCATGTGCCAGGTACTGTACTCAGAGCTTTGTGACTATTTTGTAACTGGAAAAAAAAAGGAGGAAGAGAGAAACTAAATAATTTGTCAGATCACAAGGCTAATAAATAACACCATCAATATTCAAACCAAGATTTCCTAAAACATGGGTTGTAAAATCTCTCTATAGCAATGTTTTAAAAAACAAAGACATCATTAAGTGGCATGGAATTTTTCTTAGTGGCAATATTCATTTGACAAAATTACTCAGATTTTATTGATCTTCCAATCATTTCTACATTCATTTTGATCATTTGAATATGTACACAGAGATTTTGAGGGCAATATTCATTTAATTCAAAGTAATTAAGTTCATGTTAAGATGGAATTTTTGCTTTCCTCTCAATGAGTCACATCAATAGACATGATTTCTTAAAAAATGAGATATTTATTTTACTATAAGTACAAAAGCTTCATACTTGTAAAACCATGTTCTTATATTAGAAATGCTCTAAGTTAAACATGTTAAATAATTATTTTACTATTACTGTTCTCCTTTAAAAGGAAGTTCATCAAATAATCATACATATTGGCCCCTCTCCTATAAGTATAATACAATCACAAAATACCTCAGAAACTATCAGGACAGTATAATTATGAGCCATTTTTATTTTAATAATAATATATTAGATCTGAAAATATAAAATAAGGTTAAATGATGAAATATTAACTTTTACTAAAATGCAGTGATTCTAATGGTAAACAAGTCATTGGTCTGTATTATATTGAAACCATTCTTTGTAACTACCTAATCTCCTCTCCCCTTATTATGAGGAGCATTACAAGCAAGTAGGCAGGAGATGAAAAGTGAAAATCTATGGTAAAGGTAATGATCTTTGAAAATTTTCTCTAATGAGTAATTTGTGGCTCAGTGGATTTCAAGAGATTATTGGTTTTGGAAATGGATTCTATCAACTAAGGAGATAATGAAAATCATTAGGGCTGAATAAAATAAAACAGCAAATTTATAAAGTGTACTAGCACTCTCCAAGTCTCTAGTTTGCACACAAGTTGAAAGCCTTGTTTAAAAACACAATTATGAAAGTTTTTCTATATAGGCCAATATACTTCTGTGTCATCCAGTGTGTTTCCACATATAGCAAGAATTAGTATTACTTTGGATGCAATTATTAAATATATATATATTTTAAATATTGAAATTAAAATGTTATTATATAATACAAAAAAATAAGTTGTCCCCATCTATTTGATAGCAAATAATTAATTATATATAGCTTGCATTACAATAATTTGACCCAGGGCATTTTTGTGTCATATACTCAATGACGACATAGCTCCCAGTGTCTGGAAATTTTGCTTGATATTCTAGAGTAACAATTTTTTTTAACATTGTATATTTCTTCATACAGTCTTTTCTGTTTTGTTTCTTGTATTCTCACACCTTGAGCACAAGACAAACTCATTTAAAAATTATAACTATCTAAAGGAATAATCTATATTCACACTTAAAGATAAATCAAAGAAGCTTAAATTGCATGAGATATAAAATGGGGAGTCCAGAAACTTCTTGAAAAAGGTAAAACTGTATTTGTATCAATGTATCAGATAATGAATGCATTATACTAAAGTAAGTAATATTTTTAAAAGCTTAGAGTGGTCACCTTTAATAATTATGTGGGAAGAAGTTATTAATGAAATTCTTTATCACACTTTATATAGTAGTTTTGTGAATGTAAAATATATAAAAACATTATCTATTTGTTTAATGACAACAAATGAAACACCTGAATTATATATTTCACCTAATGTCAATAATTCTTTTCTCTACTCTTTCTCATTAATGAACACTGTTTTAAAATCCTTTCAAAAGAGTTCATTCATTTGTATTTTATAACGACAAATGATTATAAATGCTAACAGTATATGATATTGACTAATATACAGGCAAGCTGTGCATTTGGAATTGTGGGTAAAATGTATTCCTAGAGTTTTAAATATTTTAGTATCAAAATTGAGCTGCTAGTATATGAAAAAATAGTAAGAACTCACTAAAAGTAATTATGATATCACTTAAAATAGTACCTTATTTATCTAAAAGAACATATGAATGTATAGACATGAGCATAGTCTTAGTTGTACTCATCTATTTATATAGTAAAATAATTCAAAAAGAACATCATTAAATTATTTAGGATGTTCTTATGCAGTGGATTATAAAAAACAAACAAAAACAAACACAAGTTCTAGGACCAAAGAAATGTTCCATGTCTTATTTATACAAACCTATTCTCTATTTTTATTCATATTGACCTACTCTTATTTCATGTAGACCTACACCAGCAAAGAGGCATCTAATTGTACAGCTATTTCTTTATTATACAGATATAAGTAAAAATTTTAAAAAAATGTTCATTCTTCAAAAGACAAGAAGGGAATGAAAACATTCTTGCTTAACAATGCAATGTAATGAAAAACAAATCGTAGGGTTCTGGGACTTCCAAAAGCCCTGCTGCCATCAATTCTCTTCTAGCAGAAATATTTTAGCTAGTTATGAAGGAGTGGGAAAGGCTGCTTGGAGAAAGCGGTATCTGGAATTTGAGTAAGAGTTCTCAAGACAAAGTTACAAGGAACAGATGCTGGGAAATGGGGATGAATCCCAGGTTCAAGAATGTTCCGTGCAAAGTCTTGGCCAGTAAATAAAGATGGAACTGTAACTAATTCTCTAAAGTTGGGAGCAGAGAAGGGGCTCAGTGATTGATGAGAGGTGAGGCAGCAATGCAATCATAAACATTATTAAAGTAAAGTCAGAAGCGTGGACTTTATCCTGAAGGAAAGTTTATATATAACTTTGGTCAGTTGTGTTTTGAAAAATCAGGCAACAACATGCAGGCTTTATCAGAGGATAACAAGTTACAGGCAGGAAGGCCAGTTAGGAAATTCTTTACAGTGAAATGGATGAGAATTAATGGTAGCTTGAACTATGTAACTAAGGAAGCATATCCTTTTGTTCCCAAGAAAGTTACCTACTTGTATCTATGTGTGTATTTTAAAAGTTTGGTTGAAATATAATTTTTTATATAGGACATACACTAGTATATTTTTCTTTAGGTATATTAATACAACACATTTTATAATATTTAAGTAGAATATGAACAGTTGTGATGTGTACTGATAATGCAGCACATATCTGATATTATTACCCCAGTACTATTAAACCTCTGAGAACCAGCATTCATTTAGCTTCACTTGGGAGATTTTTAAAAATTCAAATTCCTGAGACCTACCCAAACCACTGACTCAGAATTCCTGGAGGTGAGACCAAGATCTTCACACTACTCTGATGATCACTAGGATTTAAATTATCTAATCAAGCTCATAATATAAATAAAACACACACAACAAAACAAAATAAATATTTAAAGAAATAAATAATCCATGCCCTTATGTTCCAAACCAGTAATTAGAAAGTCACAGTAGCCCTAGCCAATTTGGCTCAGTGGATAGAGCGTCAGCCTGCGAACTAAGGAGTCCCTGTTTCCTTTCCAGTCAAGGACACATGCCTGGGTTGTGGGCTTGATCCCCAGTGAGGGGCATGCAGGAGGAAGCAGATCAATTATTCTCATCATTTATATTTTTATCTCTTTCTCCCTCTCCTTTCCTCTCTGAAATCAATTAAAAAATATTTTTAAAAAGTCACAGTAAATGTCAAACATTTCAGTTTTATGTAGATTGCATGCAACTTTATTGGTGTGCTTTTTGTTTCATTGTTTAAAAATATAGTATATTTAAAACTAAGTAATATTTCTGTTAACGCATCTAAAATATGAGAATTTATTTTGTGTGGCACATTGAGTCTCTTGTACGTGGTGCCCTTATTAACTTATGGGATAAAAGAGTGAGAGGCAAAACCTCCAGATATATGAATTTCATCATTTAAGTTTCTAGAAGAAAATGTTCTAGAAGGAGTTTTAAAACTGCTTTAGGTAATAGTGTTAATATAAAAGAAATAAAGCTTTGCCTTTTAATTATGGAATTCTTAAAAACTGAAAGTTTAATGGAAATTTTCCTGCATATTATTCTATTAATATAACTTTTGTCAGTGAGATATACCACTGACAACTTTTGAAGATACAAAATAGAGAAAAATAGTAAGGGTGACATATTCATCAAAATTTTACATTCACAGATATATATCCATTAACTCTCATTGTTAACAGAATTTGCACATGCAAATTCCCTTAAACCACTTCAAAACTGTTAAAGCCTTATAAAGTCTGCTTGCCAAATGAAAGTTAATGGGGATAAAAGTAAAAAGGAACAAAAATCACAATAGTATATTATTGTGATTGTCATATAAAAGAAAATAAGGCGAAACCGGTTTGGCTCAGGGGATAGAGCGTAGGCCTGCAGACTCAAGGGTTCCAGGTTCAATTCTGGTCAAGAGCATGTGCCTTGGTTGCAGGAACATCCCCAGTAGGGGGTGTGCAAGAGGCAGTTGATCGATGTTTCTCTCTCATTGATGTTTCTAACTCTCTATCCCTCTCTTCCTCTCTGTAAAAAAATCAATAAAATATATTAAAAAAAAATAGAAAATAATGCTATTAAGTCATTAAAAACAAAAACCTAGTTATTGATAATGCCTGGTACTGGTACTAGTTTCAAATGTATTATCAGGTTAAAGGGTAAGGATACATCTTTATATAAATATGTAATCATCATTATAGTACTTGTACAACCTTACATTAAATATATGTTAAAAATGTTTACTTAACATTTTTACTAGTTAAGAAGAATCTTTTGCCAGAAAAATAAATAAATGTTGAACCATATAAAAACATCTCATTAAAAATCAGAAATTTACTTACTGAATGATAGCTATTGAATAAATTATATAATTAAATTACATAATTATAAACTCTCATGCAACTCCTAAGATGGGAAATATCTCAATGTGAAAAACTTCTATGAAGAACCTATAGCTAATATTGTACTTAATAGTGACATACTAAGTATTTCCTTGTAAGATCTGAGAAAGGGGATATTCAATATCTCCTTTTCTTTTCAATGTTTTACAGGATGACCTAAAAATTGCAATAAAGCAAGGCAAATAGATAAAAAGCATTAAGACAATGTTAAAAATTAAATATTGCAAAGTGAGACAAGCAAAGATGAACAGAGTAACAAAAAATAGTTTACAAAATAAAATTAAAATCCTATATAATAAAGAGATAATATGCTAATTGACCCTCACACCCTCGCACAAGATGGCCACCCCCATGTGGTCAAAGATGGCTGCCACAAGATGGCTGGCAGGGGAGGGCAGATGGGGGGGACCAGGCCTGAAGGGGAGGGCAGTTGTGGGGGACCAGGCCTGCAGGGGAGGGCAGTTGGGGGGAGCAAGCCTGCAGGGGAGGGCAGTTGGGGGTGACCCAGGCCTGCAGGGGAGTGCAGTTGGGGGTTACTGGGCTGGCAGGCAGGCGAGCGTTTAGGAGCCAGCAGTCCAGGATTGTGAGAGGGATGTCCGACTGCCACAGGGATTGGTCCTAAACCACCAGTCAGACATCCCCCGAGGGGTCCCAGATTGGAGAGGGTGCAAGTTGGGCTGAGGGACAACAGCCCCCCCAGTGCACAAATTTCATGCACTGGGCCTCTAGTATTGAAATAAACAAATTTAACTATAAAAATTATATTTCACAAATTTCAAAAAATATTATAAAAGGCTTAAATGATTTAACATATTCATTAAATAATTTATGGAATGCCCACACAATAAAGTCCCATGTATACAGTCTTAAATTTAATTGGCCATGAAAATTTTGGGGGGGAAATGATAAGAAAAAATCCTAGAGAAGTCTTTAATATAAATACCAAAAATCCAATAGGATTTTTAAGTAAATAGTATAAATCAATTTAAGGATGTCCATTATTAAGAATCCTAGTCAAATGTGTTTGCATGTAAAAAAAAATCATTATGAATATGTAATTATGTTGTAATTCAGAATGCAATGAGATTATGCTTCTTTGGTATTGGCAATTTAAAAAATGTTCAATTTTCCTATGCCTTTCTAAGGGAAAATATTTGTAATTTCTTTCACTTTTATTTTTTATACAGGAGCTTCTTTTAGTTCACATTCTCACCAATTTACTAGTGAGATGTCATGCCCTCCATGATTCTCTCCACTTCTTAAGAGAAAATAGCATTTACAAATATTACAATAACCAAGAAGCACTGAACATTTTTTAAGTGACCATAATAGCCCAGCCAGCGTGGCTTGGTGGTTGAACACTGACCTATGAGCCAGGAGGTCACGGTTCAATTCCTTGTCAGGGCACATACCCGGGTTGTGGACATCATCCCCAGTGTGGGGAGTACAGGAGGCAGCCAATCAATGATTCTCTCTCATCATTGATGTTTCTCTTTTCTCCCTTCCTCTCTGAAATCAATAAAAATATATTTTTTAAAAATGACTGTAACATCCTAATTATTTCAGAAAAAACAAACCACAACATTATAGTAGCTCTCCAATCAGATAATTAAATAATTGGTAGTATTCCCAGAAAGTATTCACATATTACTTTTTGTTAAAATATTCTCATTTGTATACCTTCTATGTGACATTTTTATTATCTGCAAAACTTAAGATTTGTATTTATTCATATTCACAAAAATTTAGAATCATCCCCTGTGTAATCTTAAATATCAGTAATTTATGTTTTAAGATTTTATAGTATATACAAACTTTTACCTTTTTATCATAAGTCTTTCCCATTCTCATCTCTGCCACTGTAATATGGAATTATGTAAATAACTTCCCTTCCTGAGCCTTCTAAAAGAAATAGAACTTGCCACATAATGATATAAAGCATTTGTTTAATAAAAGTAAAAATCTTACATTTTGAGGTTTTTTAATGCTTGTCTTTTTAACATACATTTCCCATTAGACAGAGACATTGTGTATACTTGCTTTTATTTTGGAAAACGGATGGAAGCCTCGCAGTTTTGGCCATTCAGTAAATTCTTTATGTCAACATGGCATAAACTGGCTATTTTTATAACCCAAATTAGTTCAAATTAATATTGTATTAATATGTAGGTATTCACATTTTCACTTGATAAAGATATCTGTTCTCACCTTTTCCTCCTTGTGATCATAGCACTTTGCTACAAAAGATCCAAAGGCGTTCTGTGTGCAGTGACATTGACAGCTTCATAATGAAGATATGCTAATAGTAAAATGGCAAGGCTTTCAGGGGTGTATATATTATGAAAAGGTTAATTAACAGTGCCACCCAAGAGCAGTGTCAAGCTGACTTGGAAATTTTATTGGTGAAAAACTTTTGATTTTCTTTCCTGGGCAATATGTTGACTGATGATACTTATTAACTTCACAAAAGAAAGTACACATCTGTGCCTTTTTGTTAATTGAAATTATTTTTAAGCTGTGGGGATATGAGCTACCTTATTCTAACTTATATTGCTTGTTAGATATACAAGCAGCCACAGAAGTGTTTCTTTCCCTATTAGGTTGCACTTCTTGCCTCTTCTTGAATATAGGCTGGATTATAACTATTAATAAAAACAATGATAAGACAATAATAGTAGGGGATGAGTTATTTTTGTTTATAACAGAACAGAAACAGACTCAGGCTAGTTTAAACAGAAGTTTAATGTAGTAGATGTGTGCAGGTTGGCATCATTATATTGATTGCAGGATGGAGAATCTAGGTTAAGAAAATGTGCAAAAATGAGACTCAGAGCACTTAGCAGCAGAAACATCTGGACAGAAATTTACTAGACTCTCTGTTACCACACTAAACATTGTCTCACTGCCAGCATAAGAAAATGTAAACTTTCCTTCTTTTGCATTAAGATCTCTAGATTCACAATTCCAGATGTGAGAATCTGTTAGGCTGAGCTTCTCCAGTATCAACTTTTGATTCAGGAACCAAGCTATTGCCTCAAAAATGTGGGACTGGCCGCACTGAGGAAGGGGCTATTTGAAGCTGAACAGTAAAAATGATACGCGGTCATCACTTGGGCTTTTCAAAATCTAAGATTTCTCTTCTGTTCATTTTTATGCTGTTAAGTAAAATCATAACGCACCTTTACTTTAAGAGATACCCACTCTCTTACCTAATGTGAGAGAACACCCAAATATTGTCAGTTAGTACATAGTTCACATTTAGGTTAATTATTTTTGATGGCTTCACAGGGTCATTTTACCAAACATTCAAAGAAGAACTAAAACCTATCCTCCTCAGACTATTCCAAAAAATTCCAAGAAGAAGGCACACTTCCAAGCTCTTTCTATGAAGCCAGCATCACCCTAATTCCAAAACCAGAAAAAGACACTACAGAGAAAGAGAACTACAGGCTATTATCCTTGATGAACATAGATGCTAAAATCCTCAACAAATTTCTAGCAATTCTGATCCAGCATTATGTTAGAAAGATCATACACCATGACCAAGTGGGATTTATTGTACATTCTTTTTTAAAAACTATATATTTTTATTGATTTCAGAAAGGAAGGGAGAGGGAGAGAGAGAAACATCAATGATGAGAGAGAATCATTGATCAACTACTGCTTGCATGCCCCATACTGGGAATTGAGCCCCAAACCTGGGCATGTGCCCTGACCAGGAATCAAACCGTGACCTCCTGGCTCATAGGTCCATGCTCCACCACTGACCCACACCAGCCAGGTGGAAACAAGATATATATATATGTGTATATATATATATATATATATATATATATATATATATATATATATATATATATATATATATATATGTATATGTGTATATATATATATATACACATATATATATACACACATATATATGTGTATATATATATGTGTGTGTATATATATATATATATATTTATCTTTAAGATTCAGCATGATCTTATGACTAATGTTATTAGAAACAATTCTTGAGAAAACTGTGGGACTAATTAGGTTAGTAAAATTGCTAGCTACTAAATTTAGATTTTACCTATAAGGCTTAGAACTGAAACTAATAAAAGTTTAAAATGATCATTTTAGATTTGATAGTTGGGCAGTATGTGAGTACACTGGGCAACTAAAATGTATCCCAAATGTAAGAAAGTTAAAATCATAAACAATCTCTGTTTTAACAGTGCAATTTTGAAATTCTATTCCCAGATGGCCGCAGGGAAATATGCTAAATATCCACAAAATGGTGGCAAATGTTACAATCTCTAATATAACAAAATAGACAAATCTTCTTAAATTTCACCAAGACTAAAACAAGCGTTAGTCAATATATCTTGATGTATGCCTAATATGTTTTTTAAAACCTGAAAAAGAAACTAGAAAATAAAGAATCAGGATAACTTGCCAGCTCAGAGATATTTACACCACAGACCTCAAAAGGCAGGGCCAATAAGGAGTAACCAAAATGTCAAAATAACAAGTTATTGAAAATTGTCATTGTGATAAATTATTTACAAAATCTGTCTTATTTATTGTCTTCATCTGCTCAAGCCATCATAATAAACATACCATACATGGAGTTGCTTGAACAACAGAAATTTATTTTGTTACAGCTCTGGAGCCTGGCAATCCAAGATCAAAGTGCCAGCAGATTCTGTTCCTGGTAAGGGCTCTCTTCCTGGCTTGAGTCCTCACACGACCTCTCCTAGGTGTATGTATGTGGAGAGACTAAGCAAGCTCTGTGGAGCTTCTTTTTATATTTATAAGCAAACTAATCACATTTTGTTTCATCCTCAGGATTTCATCTAACTCCCAAAGACCCCAACTCCAAATACCATTACTTTGAGGTTTTGGAGTTTGATAATTTAATTTTGAGGGAACCTAAATATTTAGTCCATAACATATAGTTAGCCCATTTATCTCTAGCCAAACTGCAATAACATTTATTACACTTATTTACAGAATAACATTTATTTAAAAAAAATTAAAAAGAGCTGTGGCCGCGTAGTTCAGTTGGTGGGAGCATCGTCCCATACACAAGAGGTTGTGGGTTCTATTTCCGGTCAGGGTTCATATCTAGGTTAAAAGTTTGATCCCTGGTCGAGTGCATACAAACAGTAACCATTAGATATTTATCTTTCACATTGGTTTTTCTTTTTCTCTCTCTTTCTCCCCCTTTCCCTCTCTCTAAAATCAATAAATATATCCTCAGATGAGGGTGGCGGGGGGGAAAGACTGTGGTAATTGCAGACCAGTGAAGACCAAGAATATAGTTCAAGGATTTGTATGAGGTTGTGCGATCTTTGAACCCAGGTCTTAAAAAATGAGAGAGAGAGAAGATAAAGCCTTGGAAGATAGCTGAATTTTAAGTAAAACAAAAAATAGTGTTCTTCCCCTGCCAAGCTTCAGTTTTTCATCACTATTATTAGGACATCTAAAAGATGAGATAATTAGGTTTCTGATTCATAAAGTAATTCAAATAAAGTCATGCAAATAGAAAAAGGTAAACCTAGACATTTTTTAAAAATTGATTTTAGAGACAGAGAGGAAGAGAAAGGGAGAGAGAGATAGAAACTCAATGATGAGAGAATCATTGAACAGCTGCCTCCTGCACGTCCCCTACTGGGGATCAAGCCCAAAACTGGCACATGTGCCCTGGCAACCTTTTGGTGCATGTGATGATGCTCAACCAAATGAATCACACCAGCCGGACACAAACCTAGGAATTCTTATCCAGAACAGTTTGAAATTTAAAATGTATTTTCATAATAATTTACACAGTCCAAGTAACCTACCCACAATTTTACATTTATGACAGGAGTAGGACAAGCAATAAGTTAGAGAATGGTCAGCATCTAAATGATATATAAAACCATGCTGCTCAATGTGTAGTTTCTAAGACAAAATATGTCAAAAAACTCATCGAAATGTATCAAGATTTAGGTGAGGAGGTGAGTGAAATTAGCAAATTGACTAAGAAGTATTATTTGTAAGGTTGGGGGAAAACCAAATCTGATGAGTCAAGTGAAGATTCAAGAAGTAGGAAATGGATCTAAAGTGTCATATAGTGCTTATAGCTACAGAAGGATTAAACCTAAGAAATGGTAGTTAGTTTCTGGTGTTATAAAAATGATTTTTCTCAACAATGCCCAGGCTCAGATACCACCAAACACCCAAATATTGGTTCATCCTAATGAAAAGCGGAAATTAAACTGGAACACGTGGTGTTCTCCTGGGCAGGAGGCAAAGGTGGCCTCCCAGGTTCTTGTCCAAGTGGATTGGAAGAATGAAGCCACAGACAAAAGGTGGTATAAGAAAAGGTGGAAATTTATTGAGAAACAAGCACAGACTCCCCATGTTGGGAGGGGAAGAGAGTCCCACTGATTCCCTCTTTCTTAAGGTTTATAAAGGCTGCAGTTCTTTGTGGCCTGATATCCCCTCTGATTGGTCACTATAGTGGCTTCAGAGCTCAAACCCCATCTGTGATTTCCCTCCTTTTCTCCCTTTTGTTTTTCTATTCCCTTTGGCCTTCTTCTTCCCTCTCTGAACGAGTGAATTCCTTTCCTTTATTCTGTGAACCTCTGCAGCTCCCAGCTTTGCAGCCCTGTGGTTCTCCCCCATGGACCTCCTCATTCCTAAACCTGCCTATTTTACCCCTAAACAACTCCTTTCAGTAAGAGACTAGCAATTCCATTGGCTTTGGTACTCACTCCACTTTGAATGTTCATAAATTTGACTTGATAATCTTGGTTTGTCCTTAAGTAGATTAAACATCTTAAAGTAAAACTTTCCACCTGGCTGGTGTGGCTCAGTGGTAGGGCATTGGCCTATGAACCAGGAGTTCATAATTTGATTCTGATCAGGGCATAAGCCCAGGTTAGGTATTCGATCCCCATTTGGGGGCCTGCAGGAGGCAGCCGATAGATGATTCTCTCTCATCATTGATGTTTCTGTCTCTATCTCTCTCTCCCTTTCCCTTCATCTCTCTGAAATCAATTAAAAAAAAAAAAATTCCCCAAACTTTTTTAGTGCTAAATTAAATCTAGAAAGTTATTTTTATCTCTATAATGATTGGTTTTAACACCAAGTAAATAGATACAATTCAATCAGTTAGGTGGACTTATTTTACAAATTTATTTTATTGTTAATGGGCATTACCTTATAGAAGGTAATGTACTACATACTGTGTTGTCATATGACTATTGATCTTCTCTTTTTGAGTGGCCTTCTGCAAACAGGACATGCAAATATATGTGGGGCAAATCTCAATGCATACATTTGTGGGTTTTTTTATTTGTTTTTATCAACCCTACCCTCCTATCTCCCTGAAAACATTACCTTTGCTATCTTAAAAATAAAGAAGAGTGGAAACAACATTTGGTTTTTCACAGGCCTTAAGATTAAGAAGTATCTATGATACTATTTTGAATCCTCAAATACACAATCACCTCCCCTCTGTTCTGGATATTATTTTGTGTTTCATGGTGTATACAGGTCAGTCACCAATGTTGTGCCTGATTTTGAACTATGATTATATACCATAAGTTGTTTTTTCTTAATTTCTCAGTTATTTTAGTATTTTTGTGTTCATGACAACTACCACACATTTAATTTGCTCTTCAGGATACTGAAAAATCATTTCAAAGACAGTTTTATTGGTGCCTTTTATTCCCACAAAATCTGCAGAGGTCTAAAATTTTGATTAAAGTTTCAAGTCACTTTCTCACAATCTGTACATGTTTAGCAAAAGAAATGCAGTGTCCATCCTTATTGGATACTTTGTTTATGTCCCTCATGAGAAACTTAACCATTAAAATTGATTTTTTTTAGTCATAAACTCAGAAACAATTTTCCTTGTAACTGCTGTAATTGGAAAAACCCCTTATCATTCTGAACAACTCCAATAGAACAAAATTACTTTTCTTTGCCTTTCTCATTTACCTAGCTTTCCTATTGATTCATATTTTGATATCTTCTCTCTTTATTATGAATCCTCTTAGAAAATGAGCAAGCAAAGTTTGCATATTTGTCTATATTCACCACAGGACACAATGCAGTGTTTTCCACAGGTAGAACTCATTAAAAATAGGGTGTGTAAATTAAGACAATCTAACAAATTATAATTTATTTCTTCATTATATAAAATATCTTACCTAATAAAAGAGTAATATGCAAATTAACCACCAGTCCGCTACAACCACAAGCCACACCTACCAGCCAATCAGGAGCAAGTATGCAAATTAACCCCAACCAAGATGGCTGCAGCCAAAGAGAGCAGGAGGCTTGGGTTTCCCAGGCAATGGAGGAAGCTATGCTTTCTGAACACCCTGGCAGGTCCAGACCTCCACTCAAGGCTACAAAGTTTCATTTATAGAAGATAAATAAATCTGAACAAAAATGGTGGCAGCCACGGAGCTGGAAAGAGTAGGAGGTTTTGGTTGCCCCCGGCGTTAAAGGAAGCCAAGCTTTCCACACACCCTGGAAGGCCCAGGCCTCCACTCAAGGCTACAAAGTTTCAATTATAGAAGATAAATAAATCTGAACAAAAATGGCTGCGGCCATGGAGCGAGCAGGAGGCTTGGCTCTGCTCCAGGTTACAAATATTCAATTTTAGAAGATAAATAAATCCCAGATACCAGGGCCTCTGCTTGTGTCGATGGGGGGCGGGGCCGGCCTGAAAACCACCACAGGCCCCTCACCCAGGCTGCCCCACACCCCAAGGGAACCCCCACCCTGATCCGGGACACCCTTCTTGGCAAACCAGCTGGCCCCCACCTCGTGCACCAGGCCTCTATCCTATCTAATAAAAGACTAATATGCAAATTGACTGTCACTCCAACACACAAGATGGCTGCCCCTATGTGGTCAAAGATCCTGCCCCCATGTGGACACAAGATGGCCGCCACAAGATGGCAAGCAGGGGAGGGCAGTTGGGAGGGACCAGGCCTGCAAGGGAGGGCAGTTGGGGGCGATCAAGCCTGCAGGGTAGGGCAGTTAGGGGTGACCAGGCTGGCAGAGGAGGGAAGTTGGGGGTGACCGGGCCTGCAGGGAAGGGCAGTTGTGGGGGACCCAGGCCTGCAGGGTAGAGCTTTGGGGGGGACCAGGCCTGCAGGGGAGGGCAGTTGGGGGCAATCGGGCTGGCAGGGACAGTTAGGCATAAATCAGGCTGGCAAGGGAGTGGTTAGGGGGTGATCTGGCTGGCAGGCAGAAGCGGTTAGGGGCAATCAGGAAGGCAGGCAGGCGAGCAGTTTGGAGCCAGCATCCCTGGATTGTGAAAGGGATGTCCGACTGCCCATTTAGGCCCAATCCTACCGGGATAGGGCCTAAACGGGCAGTTGGACATCCCTCGAGGGGTCTCAGATTGGAGAGGTTGCAGGCTGGGCTGAGGGATACACACCCTCCTGTACACGAAATTTGTGTACCAGGCCTCTAGTAATTTATATATTTGTTCTTTATGTGTACTTATGTGTAACTTAATATATGTGTTTCTTCTTTCCTAGGCTTTATAGTAGTCAAAGAATTAGAGGAATGATGTTTTATACAACTTTAAATCTCTGGTTCTTGTTAGAATGTCTAGTGCAGATTAAATACCAAGTAGCTGTTAGTTGAACTCAATTGAATTGACATACAATTGGACTGAAATTTAAATTATTTCCATATCCTTTTGCAATCCAAATAAATTAATGCAAGAAGTAATTTTCACAAGTCTCTCATATAAATATATAAAAAGTGCTAATAAAGTTCTCAAAAGCTTCTGTTCTCTTAAGTAGAAAAAGTTAAAAGAATGGCTCATATTTCTTATAGCAACTATTATAAACATCTTGAGAAGTCACTAGTAATTTGGAGAATACAAACAAAAATTTTGAAAGTCCTCTCCCTTGAATCATTCACTTATATACATGTAAAGTTTGATTCCAGATGCTTCACAAACCTTAACTTCCAGTATCCAAGGGCCATGGACAAGAACACAGATCTACAAGAGTCCATATGAAAAATTCAGACATATCATATCAACCCATGACTAATAAAATCATATTTCAGACATACATCACTAATAATCTCAAAACATAATAATAATTACAGTCATCATCATCATATCTAGTATGGTGTTAAAAGAAATAGTAGTGGATTTGGAATTAGGAATCATACACTTAGTTGTATGACACTGTAAACATTTTTATTATTCTTTGACTGAGAACATTGGCCACATATTGAACATTTCCTGGAAAATGGCACCTTGGACTTCACCCAGTAAATATGAGCAATCTGACTTTTAATTATTTTCCCATCTTCTCTGCCTATAAGTGACAGGTTATGACCCAAGAAACATTGAGTAATTCAGTGTGTTCTCTAGTAACATTTTCTGACAGTTCAATATGTGAAATTCAACTTTAAATTTTGTTTTTAACCTTATTTTTATTAATATTATAATTTTTAATTTTACATTCACTGTTTCATTAATGAGATTATAATTGGGGTTTATAACAAATTAAATGTATGGGTTCAGAAATGTTTCTATGTGATTTTGTTTTTCCTCCTTACCTTCAAGAGTACTTGAAGCTGATACTAACAAAAACATGAAAGTGGCATAATTTGAGGCACACAGACCTTATTTTACAGTTTAATTTCATTGATGCTTAAGATTATTTCATTTATTTTTTTATTTTTTGCTGATGCTAGGTAATCATTTGCATGGTGCATGAATTCAGATATATTGTAAAGTTTATTTTTCTTTTTGTTTACAATTGAAAATTTAAGCAGTATTCAAATTTCAAAATACATCAATATGTCTTTACACTTCTTTAATAAAATAAGTTTAAAACTAGAATCTTTCTTTGAAAATACCAAAGGTGTAATCCTATTTTTTAAACCATACTAATGACAGAATAAAGTTTAGACAATAGGCAAATTTGGAGCTTAACGGCTAAATTCTATGTATACTGTATTTTTTAAAATTGTTTTTAGCTGAATAATATAAACTTTGACATTTTTAACCAATAAAATTATATTCATGAGTGATTATGACTCAGCAATTTGTAGCTGCACAGATTTCAAAGTATAATTTGAATGGGAAAAATCCATTATATCAACATTGAAAATTATGCTAAATTTATATTTACATATATGAAACATATGAGAAATTACCTACAAAAAGGAAAACAAAATATACAGAATATTTGTTTTGTGGTTGTCAACAATATTAGTAATATTCTCAAATTTAGCTTGGGTGAGTACACAGATGTTTATTGTGTTATTCTTTATAATCCCTACTAGAGGCCCAGTGCAGGAAATTCGTACACTGGTGTGTGTGGGGGGGTGTCCCTCAGCCCAGCCTGCACCCTCTCGCAGTCTGGGAGCCCTCAGGGGATGTCCTACTGATGGCTTAGGCATTTGAACATCCTTAGCGCTGCTGCACTCACCAGCCATGAGCTCAGCTTCTGGCTGAGCGGCGCTCTCCCTGTGGGAGTGCACTGACCACCAGGGGGCAGCTCCTATGTCCAGCGTCTTCCCCCTGGTGGTCAGTGTGCATTATAGCGAGTGACCATTCCACCATTCAGTCGATTTGCATATTAGCCTTTTGTTATATAGGATGTGTATTAAGTATATTTTCAGTATGCATGAAACATAGCATTAAAAGTGAAATAAAAATCTACAATAGACTGAGCTCCAAATTGAGAAAAAATTATACCACACTTGTGAAAATTCTTCTATGTATAAAGTGATATATTTAGAACTTAATTGCATTTTTTTCATAAATATTTAAAATTTTTGTATATTCATATAAGTAAATTAGTAATAACACTTTGGTATAATTTCAGAAATGTTTTTGAGCATGGCACCTTTTAATCAGTTAACAATTTGTCCCCTTAAATCTCTGAGATTTCTTTTTTTAAATATGTTTTTTTTATTTTTTAATTACAGTTGATATATATTAATTTCATGTGTACAACAATAATTACACATTTATATAACATATGAAGCGATCATCCCAATAAGTCTAGTACCCGTGTGACACCATTTATATATAATTATTACAATACTAGAGGCCCGGCGCATGAATTTGTGCACGGGTGGGGTCCCTCTGCATGGCCTGCCAGGATCGGGCCAAAACCCACAGTCCAATGCCACCTGCAGCTCCTACCTGCCACTCCCGCTCATTCCGACCCCACTGCAGCAGTGCTTGCCAGCCATGAGCCCTGCATCCCAAGGGGAGTGGCCTGCAGGATCAGGCTTAAACCAGCTCTCTGACATCCCCCAAGGGGTCCCAGATTGCGAGAGGGCACAGTCCAGGCTGAGGGACCCCACTGGTGCACGATTGGGCCAGGGAGCAACCATGGGAGGGCTTCAGGGCATGTCTGGCCCATCTGGCTCAGTACCGATCGGCCAGACTCCAGTAGTAAGCTAACTTACTGGTCAGAGCATCTGCCCCCTGGTGGTCAGTGCACATCATAGCAACTGGTCGACCGGTCAACTGTCTACTCCCTGGTGGTCAGTGCACATCATAGCTGAGTGGTTGAGCAGCCTTAGCATATCATTAGCATATTACACTTTGATTGGTTGTTCTGTTGTTCTGCCGTTCAGTCTATTTGCATATTACCCTTTTATTATATAGGATTATTGACTGTGTTCTCCATACTGTCCTTCACATTCTGTGACTGTTTTTATAATAGATAATTTGCACATCTTAAGACCTTCTTCTTTTTCATCCATCCCCCTGTATTGGTGGAAATTAGGCTCTTCCACAGGATCTAGGAAAAGCATTTCACAAATCCATGCACAGGAGATTGTGGTGTGCTAGGTTTATTCATGATGCAAAATCAAAGAAGTTCCCCTCCTAGTTTCCCAATTTTCCATCTTTCTTCTTCTCGCCTTGAGAAAAGCCCAACCTAGTTTTCATCAAGGCCAAACAAAACAAAAGCCAGTGTCCAGAGTTTCTGCTTCATATTAAACCTTAGTTTTTTTGGAGCCCATGTGGTCTGTGGGCCAGGTTGCTAGTACACCTGCATAGTTGCATGTTCTAGGTGAGAAACAATGCTTGATTGGGCAGAGTGTGGGAAGAGAGAGAAAGAGAGAGAGAGAGAGAGAGAGAGAGAGAGAGCACTCAGACTCTTTGATTCCCTGGGATTATATATTCTCCCCCTTGGTAGGAACAAGGATTTTTTTTCAAAATAAGCAATCATCTTCTTGAGCTTTCCCAGGCTTGCATTGGACCCACGCCCTAGCCAATGATCTTTGCCCAGGTTAGACTGATGGGCCTCTATGGTCAAGTACCTACACTGTGCCATTTTGACTTTCATTGCCCATGTGCCTACCTCCCCCTTCACTGCTCTATCCCTTCCCCCAATGATCTGCAGGGAATGGACCTGTGGTTCCCTGGAGGTTGTGGGAGGGGGGAGTATGAAGCTGCAAACAGGTTCAGTGTCCCCAGCTAACCATGATTAATAATGTCTGACTTCCCTTGAGCTCTTTCTTCATATTAATATTTAGCAAATTACTGTAACACCCTCTCATCTGAGATTTCTACTTCTTATCTTTGACCAACAAACTTCCTCTACTCTGGAAATGGATGTTTTCTCATTATTATCATCTTTGTTCATTGTCCACCTGCTTATTATTGTAATTAGAATTCATTTTGATGGTCCATTTCTTTGAACACAGTTTCATGAAACATTGTTCTCAAATTCCAGAAAAAGGGAAGTTTTATTTTTAAACATTATATTGTGTAGATAATTTTTATCATTTAAAATATTGTTTAAAATAGTTTGAATACTCTTTAGTGCTCTATTAATTATATTGTTTATAATTAATAAAGATCGTTTTCATCTATGTTAGTATGCAGAGATGGGAAGTCAGTTCTTTGACAAGAAAACTGAAGAACATTTTAACATATTTTTTAAAAGGGGTACTTTGCTTTTTTTCCCTTTTAAAAAATCTCTGTGTAGAGATTTTTCTATTTTAATTGAAAATATTATTTGAGAGAATTACTAATCTTTATAAATATATGCCTTTGTTTGAAGAGTACTTAGAGCTCTGTTAATTTTAAATTTTCTACAACTTAAAAAAATCCTTTTTATCTATTCAAGTGCACAGTTGGCAAATCTATGTAAATTACAAGATTGTGAGCAATATTTAACAATGTACTGTATTGCAAACAAAAAAGCAAGTTTTTTTATTCATGTAGTAATTAAGATCGAATTAGAAAATTAAAAGTCTCAGCATGTTGATAATTCAGTATGCATGTCATTCAGGAAGATGTGGCAGGTTGATTAAAATAATCTCTCAAAAAATAAATGTTCAACATAAATTTAAAGTAGCTTTACGTGACCCAGTGCTATTTGCGAGTCATTTTATTTATTTATTTATTTATTTATTTATTTATTTTAAATTTTGACTGCAAAGTTGCCACGCTGGTACTTAATTCTAACCTTTTATCACCATCCTTACACCCACTCTAAGCTTTTCACTTTAGTTCAAGAATTTATTCCTGATTTCCTTATGGGCTCAAAAACAATTGGATTTGTATTTACTAAACTTCCCTTTCCTCTGACCCATTATTTTTCAGGTTACTTACATCCTCCTCATAATTTTCTAATACTTTTAATCTGCTTACCTCCTTGTCTCCTTTCTTCCTAGCTTTTTTTAAGCTAAACTGTCTACCATTGTTTTTGATAAGTTCTTCTATCATTTTACCTCAGTATATTCTTTATTAAACAACTAGAGGCCTGATACACAAAACCTGTGCAAGAGTAGGCCTTTGTAGCTGCAGCAGCTACCTCGATCGCGCGGCTGCTGCCTCGGCTTCATCCAGAAGGTCATCTGGAAGGACGTCTGGTCTAAGTAGCATATTACCCTTTTATTATTATAGATTCTCTTTCTCATGCATTTTACTCTCTTTCCATTTACTTTTTCATTCTACACTAAAACACGTTTAGGACTCTCATGTCTATAGTATCTTGATATTCCTGAATGTTCAAAGTACCATCACAACTACATCTTTTATCACTTTAAACCATTAACAGCTATTTTTTGTTCTTACCCTAGTGCTAAAGTCCTAAAGTTTCTGTCTCAGAATATTAGCTCTGGCTTACCTATATGAAATAAAGAAAAAGCAGGCTATATAGATGGTTAAATGGAGAATCATAGGAAATAAAGTATCTGAACGTTTATTATGTCAAAACTAGAGGCCCAGCACATGAAATCACGTGAGACCCAGACCTGCTGTGCTGGCGGGACCCCAGACCCACCATGTGTGAGTAGCTTGCCACCGTGCTATGCGAGCTGCAATCCCCCCCACACCATGCAAGCTGCGAGTCCCACCGTGCCACGTGAGCTCCGAGCCCTGCCCCACCGCTGCAAGCACCTTGCGGGCTGGGGAAGGGATGGAGATGTGCTCCATGCACCTCCTGGTGACTGGTCATTTTGTTGTTCTGGCGTTCTGGAATTCTGGCCACTGGCCTTTTATAATATAGATGTGATAAAACATGGAATCAGAACTTTATGCCTATAATTTATAGTTGAGTCAAATTATACAAATTGTAAAATTAAAAAGTCACAGGTTCCTTTTCTAAAATAAGTTAATTAATTTTAGCATTTTTTTTGCATTGTAAATAAAATGATGTATGTAAAATCTTATACAATTGTCTGTCAAATAATAAACACAAGCTAAATATGTATGTGTGTGTTAAATATAGCTAATAGAGTGTGTGGTTAAAAATATCTTGTCTTACTTAAATAAAAAATCTTTTGATATTACCTAAATAAGATAAAATTACTTTAAGTTTAAATATAAACAATATTCAGTGTATATGGAATGAAAAATAAGTACATTCCTATCTATTGATACTGATATTAAATCCACATATATGTGTTATTACTCATTATTGGCAGAAAACCATAATATCTCTTTATATGACCACCTACTACACTTACATTCTACCACATATTTTAATACCCATGAATAGAAACATTGGTCATAGTTTAAAATATTTTAATCTTAAAACCAAATATTATGCTATTATATTTTAGCAATGCTGTGACTATCAATGAAAGAAGTTCCTGTCAGAAAAACAGGAATAAATAAATGATAATTTTCATTAAACAAATATGTAGGTGTTGGTTAATTTTCTGATTTTAAAAATATACATCACATAGTTTCACTTTTTTTATCATTAAGAATAATCTGCATGACTAGACATTTACCCTCACATATGTTCATACGAGAAAAGATAACTTTCTTATATAGACCAATGGACTAAAATTACAGCCAAATATTACTAAGGTCACAATATGACATTTCTAATACAGAACTCAGATCATACAATCTCAATGAGTCCATTTTCACTAGTCATGTATTATATATTCCAGTTATTATTATATGCATGTATGTTCTAACTTCCACAAATACTTCATAATTTAGGAATCTAATTTCCAATATGATAATGTAGGAGAACACATAAATCAAATTCTATAAATTAATATGAGTAAATTATGTAATCTGAGACTTCCATGTAGCCTGTGATTCATGTCTTGGAACCACGTCTCTTAGCATTAATTTAAAAGAATTAACTATACTAAAAGAAACAAAGAAATTAGATGGTCAGATGCTCCTTGCTTCTTTAGTATTCTGGGGATCATGAAACTGTGTCCCTCATAAAATCTATTTATAATATTTGAATAAAATATAGGCATTTACAAAGAAAAACAATTTCTACACAAGCCCTAGACCTCCATAAGCAGAATTTGAAAGTCCCCTCCACACACACACAAACACCATTTCAGACCATAGCACACCACACCAATGTGATTATCCTTGAAGATTTCCAGATCTTGGCACTTCCTGCCCTTATTTGTGGTTATATCAGCACAAAATCCAAGTCCCTGTTCCTGAGAATCCATCTCTAGATGCCTTTGATAATTCTTCTTCACTGTCTTTACCCTCCCAGAAATGTCTTAATCTCCTCTTCCCGATCCAGGAAACACACTATAAATAAGCCATAATTCCTGTCCCTAAGGCTGTTTGCGTAAGACAACACACAACATTCTCAGTAACTCTTTTGGGCAGTAACAGTTTTTCAAAACTTTTGAAGATTGACTGCTTAATTTGTTCATTGATTGACCTCATTGGTTATACATCTGAATGAACTCATTCTGAGAATTTTGCTTTACCAAAATTGGATGCTGTTAAGCCAAAGGCTAGTCTTTTAATTTTTTACATTGAGGATTTCCAGTTTTCTAAACATTTTTAAATATTCCACCCCCAGAGGTCTTGCCAGGATTACTAAAATTAGTTTTTCATTTCCATGATCCTCATTTCGATGAGCTGATGCCCCTCACTAAACAGAGAAATACAATCTCACATTTGGGGAAGATTTTATGGATGATGGTGGAGGCTCTTTTACTTCAAAAGGATGCAATATAAGGGGAGCTACATTTATTTAAATTACAAATTTGAATTTCATTTTGTACTGCAGCAGAAACCAATCGATCATCATGGGAAACAAAGAGTGTGAAGCATATATGATGGAATCAGCATTTAAATGTGATGCTGTTTTATAGAAGCACTTGTTTTAAGAGCACCAAAAGACTGATTAACAAAGTTCTTTAAGTTAATGCATTTTAGCTTCAGTAATTTTTACATGGATTCTAATCTAACTATTATATGTGCTTAAGAACGCAAATTTGATAGAGGTATGAGAAAAGATATACTGTAGAATGCATATTTCTTTGTAATCAAATCCAATGTGGAATAACAGAAATTACAATTTATTTTCTAAACAAAATGTAAATTTTGAAAATTATTTCAGAATACAAAGTGCAAAAAAAAATAATTTATATTTCTCTCTCTATATAAATACATAAACTAAATTATGATTTAACTATATAATATTTTAATTTAAGCTAAACCTAATGTTAAACCTAAGTTCTTAGGGAGAATATGTGTTATTGATTTTGGATGAATAAAGAATCATGATTTTTACATTTGTTTTTACTTCTGGTCAAGGTTGCATAGACAGCAATATATCTTTCTGACAAAGGTAGTAATCAAAACTTTCTTACAGAGACTTAAAGAGACTCAGCAAAGATAATGAAGCAAGAACTAATATAGAGATAACCTTCTTAGAAATATATTAAAATGATAACTTGGTCACTAAAAGACAAAAATAGAAAAATACATATAATAATTGAAATGCACATTAAGGAATTTCTGCTCGATATGGTACAAATGAAAAATTAAATTAAATATTGATATTTTCAAGAAGTCCAATGTCATGAAAGATAAAGAAAAGACTGTTAGAACACCACAAACCATCCTAATTGGGAAGATACATTAAGAATAACCATTTTGTCCCTGAGTGCCTATTTCAGCTGATGTTTTTTCATTTATCTGTGTTTTCTAATTTATAAATAGATCACAAACTGATCAAAGTGATAAACAGATTCCTAGTGAGACATTCAAAAAAGTAAAAAGTATGAACCCTGTCTAAAGGATATGTAAATCAATTTAAGCAAAGGAAAATGATAGAATGAAAGCACATGTACAAAGCATATATATGTTACAGAATTCCGGGGCAGGAGGAATAGGGAAACTGAGATAGGAAAGTTAAAACAAGGCCCAACAGTGTGGGCCATAAACAAGGCCCAACAGTGTGGGCCATTTGCAGCCAGCTTGTAACTAACAAACCATTATCTTCCCCAGCCAAGGACATCACAGCAAGTGGTAAAAAAATAAACAAACAAAAAAACCCCAAAAAACCCCAACAACAACAAAACACAAAAAACCCACAACCTCCTAATGAGAGAATGCAGAAAGGGAGAGGGAAAGGGGAAAGAATAAAAAGGACCAGTTTGCTCCCCAAGCAGAGAATCCAGCTGCATCAAGACTTAGCAAGATAAAGTTGCCAGGTGTTTTCATGAATTCAGGTAAGACAACAACAAAGTAAAAAAGTGACCTTGAGAATTAATCTGTACCGAAATTGTGAGCAGAGGCATTTTGAGACTTTTAGACAGGAGGGTATATAAGACCTCAGACCCCCACCCAACCAGCTCTTCAGAGTAGCTGAGAGCCTGTCTGTGCTTCATAAGCCAGATGTACAGGTTTGCTTGCTTTGCTATTGCTTTAATTCAATAAAGATTCATGCTTTAATTACCTTATTAAATTGGTTTTTCACAATACAGTCCAAGTCTCTTGTGTAAATTCATATATATGAGAAGACAAGGATCGAGGTTGGGGACAGCCCTTTCCCACTGGCTCAGGGGGCTGTCCTTTCCAGGAACACCTTTCTGAGGTTGGTAAGAGGTGCCTATAACATATACATTGAGTGGCCAGATTATTATGATCTCTGAACACATAATAATCTGGCCACTCAGTGTATATCCTATATAATAAAAGGCTAATATGCAAATTGTCCCCTCGACCAGGAGTTTGACCAGCAGGCAGGCCGGCCAACAGCCCAGGTCCCCTCCCCCTGGCCAGGCTTGCCAGACCCCACCCAGTCATGAATTCATGCACCGCCCCTGAGGACTCCTGGACTGTGAGAGGGGGCAGGCCGGGCTGAGGTACGCCCCCTCCAGTGCATGAATTTTCATGCACCGGGCCTCTAGTTATATTTATAATTATATGTAATAAAATAGTATACAAAAATTAATATAATGGGCATTAGCATTGACAGTTGTTAGAAAAAACTTTTTATAAAGTGCTTCTAAGGGGAAAAAAAAATTCTAATAAAACTAACTTGGAGAAATATCCCCTTGTCTAAGTTAGGTTCCTTCTCTGCAGACTTCCCAACATTTTTTGTAGTAGGATCAGTGGAATCACATGGTAACTGAAAGGAAAGCTGTGACAGAAGGGAAATCTCCACCAAGAAGAGGAAAGAGCAATTCCTGTGAGGTGGAGTCAGCAGATGAACGACTGAGCACCACCATCACTGACTGGAGGAGCAGGTTGCAATGGCACCAGTGGCTGCAGGGGTAGGTGAACTCTTGGGCAAGAACCCAGAACAAAACCGGTTGAGGATATGCATGGAGTTACATGGTACCCACACATTCCCCTGACTCCAGGCCCTAAGAGGTCAGTGACCCTCTGCCTCTGTATGCAGATCTTGGAAAATAAGGCAGAGGGAGAAGATACAGCCTTAGTAGAGAACTACACTTTAATTAAATGGAAACCATTACTTCCCATTGGCGAGCTTAAGCTTTTCCTCACTATCATCAGGACTTGGGTTTACTGAAGTTTCAATTAGTTATTGGAATCAAGGAGTTTTAGAGATTTGATCATTTCAATAATACTGTGAGTGAGAATGCATCCACCAACAGAAGTAGTATA
This sequence comes from Ia io, assembly GCA_025583905.1. Lineage (NCBI taxonomy): Eukaryota > Metazoa > Chordata > Mammalia > Chiroptera > Vespertilionidae > Ia > Ia io. Next base: position 36,699,335 of record JAJQQW010000003.1, read on the forward strand.
GCTGGCATATAAGATAAAAATATTTTAATTATAAAAATTTATTGGATTGAAGCAACCCATATGCCTTATTCTGAAGCCAATATTCATGCTTAATTATTGCTAGAGTTTAAAAGTCATTTCCTTACTCCAGGACATGAACTCTATGCTGAATTTTAGGGATCATGTTTGCAGAAAATGAGATATAATCAGGAATCTAAAGATTGCTTCTTTATTCCTGACTACATAAATGGCTTTGGGCTAATTAACATTAATCTGAACCTCAACCTCCTCACAACTACAATGGGATAAAATAATAACAATAACAATACTATTTTTTTTTTTAATTTAACAGAACATTTGTCAAACTCCTCTTCAATTTGAGAAATTCTCCTGTGAGTTCTGTAGGAAGAGAGGGATGGATCTTCTCCCAAAGTGACCTGTTAGTTTCCCCTGTAATCTAGACCACCAATTGTCAACCATTTTCATCTCATGGAACACATAAACTATTTACTAAAATTCTGCAGCATATCACAAAGTATATTTTTTGCCGATCTGACAAAAAAATTGGCATTAGTTGGATTCATTCATACTGGATGGCAATTGTTGTGTTGTCTGTTGTCATTTTTAATTATTATTTTATAATCTAAGGGAAAAGAGGTCAGTGCCACTGACTAATCAGGTATTACATGTTATAAAAATTCTTGCAGCACACATGTGCCTCTTGCAACATTCCCGTTGAAATTGCTAATCTAGACTGTGCATGCACATTAGGTTTGGCCCTCCAGAAGTTTACACTAGGACTTTGAATATTGAACAATGTCTCAAAGACAAAGGAGCAAGTGAAAGACTTCTCACAGTGGCAGGAGCAGTGACACAGGCCAAAGAGGAGAAGCTGAAGGGTGACTGTGGCATTCCATCCATGGCAGTAGATAGCATCCAAACCTGAATGTCTTATGTATGATTTCCCATAATTAATTCCTGTATATTTTCTGTGACTGACAACACATTTTATCTGTTTATGAGTTACCTGATATCTTTCAAAAGCTACTTCTGCTAAAGGTATCCACGTCCATTTCTCTTTGCAACTAAGAACTGTAACTAACACTATTTGGTATTCATAGTGAAAAAGGGAAGCTGAAAAACATGAAATATATAACACTTCAGGTTAATGCTTTCAGGGCCTTTTACATGTAAACACTTTGTAACTTAACATCTTACTACGTATAGCAGAGTCCCTCCTCTGTTAATGAGGAACAGTGTATTAGTTTTCTATCACTGCTGTAACAAATCGTCTCCAATTTAGTGGCTTAAAACAACGTAAACCATTGTCTTACATTTCTGAAGATCAGAAGTCCAAAGGGGGTCTCACTAGACAAAATCAAAATGTCAGCAAGGCTTCATTCCTTTCTGGAAGCTATAGTGGTAAAGTCATTTTCTTGCCCTTTTAAATTATAGAATTCCTTGTCTGTTAACCTGTTCATCCATCTTCAAACCAATTATAGCAAGTCAAGTGTTATTCTTATATCACCATAATTTCCTCTTCTGCTTCCTTCTTCCATATTTACATTCAGCCATCCAGATAATTCAGGATAATATTTTTACTTTAAAGTCATTCCTAGCAACCTTTATTCAATCTGCCATCTTAACACCCCTTTACAATGCAAAGTAACATATGCTCTGGTTTCAGAGTTTAGGCTGTGAATATCTCTAGGGACCATTATCTGCCCACTATAAAGAGCATTCCAATTAAAGAATTGTCTGTGTTCTTGTGTGTGAAAAACTACATGAACAGATATGGAAATAATACAGGGTTTGAGGCAGATTAAAATATTAAAGATCTACTTAATCCTTATAAAATAATTTTATCTAATTCCAAACAGTTTATTAATGGGGAAAATCATTTTACATATATGCTATTCCTTAAATGAACATTTTATTTTATTTTTTCCAGCTTTATTGAGATACTAGGGGCCCAGTGCACAAAATTTGTGCATGGGGGTTTGGTCCCTCAGCCTGACCTGTACCCTCTCCAATCTGGGAGCCAAACCCTCTTCAATCCGGGAGTTCCTGTCTGTCTTTGCAATCATATGAGCGAATTGTCTGAGACCCCAACCCAGTTTGGTTTGGTGCTCACAGAATAATAGAGGTCTTTTATTTTTTTCTTTGCTCCATTGGTGGAGATTTCCTAGAAGTTGCAGGATATCTTCCTTTTAATTTTTCCTTGACACTGACTTACTTATGTCTCTCACCTTTGCTTTCCCTCCATTCCCCACTGCAACAGTAACTTGCTCCAGGCTCACTTTGCTCTAGCATCTAGGAGATCCCGCAACACATCTGCCACCAGAACTATGATTCCCAGAATTCCTGGTGCTCCCATGCTCTTGGTTTCCGCTTCTGGTCCAGGGGCTGCACAAACCAAAAGGACTGCGAACTCCAGCCTCCCCAGGGCAGGCTGACAGGACTGGACACTCCAGTGGCATCCTACCCAGCCCCCGGCCACTTGGCACCTGCGCATGTGTGCGCTGCCCACAGGCCCATCGTCTTTGTCAGGTTAATTTGCATACTCACTCCTGATTGTCTGTGGGTGTCACAAAGGTATGGTCAATTTACATATTTGTCTATTATTAGTATAGATAATGACACATAATGCACAAGTTTAAGGTATAAGATGCGTTGACTTGATACATTTATATTTTGAAAAATGATTACCACATAGCATTAGCTAACATCTCCATCAAGCCACCCTGCCTCTGCTCTTCCAGGTTTTCACCACATAGTCTGCCAATAAATGTATTTGTTTCTCATGTTATACAGAGTTGAATAATTCTCAACAATGAAATCTCCTTGGGGAGAGGGCTGACTTGTGTTTTAAAACTGATTTTTGATTTTGAGGATTTGTAAAGGATTTCTTAAAGTAGTTGAAAAGGCAACTAGTCCCTTTATAGCTATTGTGACCAACGTAACCAAAATAGGTGTTACAGAAAAGATTCAATCTTAAGAATTATGTGCCTATGGATAATTCTTCCTTTTCTTTAATAACAATGACAATAGAAACAGAGAAATCCAGAAAGATATAAAGGCTTTTTTTTTTTTTAAACAAACTGACAAACAATGAAAAGCTGGTTGAGAGTCAAAGAAGTTGACATCCACTGAAATAAATGTACAGGGTGTCCCCCAAATATATACACACTTTGAATAATTGTTAATTCCAATGGGTTAAATTTGAAAAGAAAGAAACATCAATTGAGCTATCAGCTGTTAAGTGTATATACATTGTTTTTGGATACCCTATATATGCGGTTAAGAAAAATTATAACTATAAGATCTGTTTTCCATTACAAGTAGGAAGCATGTTACGAAATATAGATGAAAACACAAATTGAAACTAAAGTAGGTTTTGGAAAAAAAATAAAGTAAATGAAGTAAGTTTTGGGCTATCAAATGAAAGACTGAATAAAAGTGTTCAGGGGGAAAAACTACTATATAATATAGGATCACTGAATTACATATAACTTAGTAATGTTTTTTTTTAACAATTCATTTTAATTATTTCTAAATCACATTGCATGTATTTTCTTCTGTTTTTAAAGTCTTGCTTAGGTTTTATAAGAAATATTCCTGGGCCTTTATTTTATTTTATTTTTGCTTTTCTGGCATGAACTATATTTTAGAGTTACCAAATACAATTGTTATGGGAAAGTTATTGTTTCTTTTTTTTTTTTTTTAAATCCAGTTAATAAATGCAGAGAAATAGAGAGTCAAATAATGTATATGATTCACAGGATTGACAGTGGTAGATTAACAACATCTGAAACCACTGACAATTTAACATCTCTAAATCAGGGGCACTCTTCATTTTTACTACGATTTCTGAGCCAGTTTTGGATAGTGTTTAAAAGCTATACCATTATTGAAGAGAAGGAAAAGAAAGTGAGTTTGAAGCAAAAGTAAGCCTACTAATAATTAATAGTGAGAAGACAGAAAGAAGCAAAGTAGATAGGGAAAGGACCATGGGGGCAGAAATAGTAGAATCGGGGAATCCAACTGGGTCAAGAAGGAAGTATGAACACAGAAGACATGAGATTTAAAATGTATGAATATTTCTAAGACAGGCAGCTTGCAGATAACCAAGCCCTAGAATGTTATTAAGACAGAATTCTTTGAAAATACCGATTAGGAGCTAGCAAGGCTGTCTCTAACCCCTAAGTTAAAAAGTGCACAATTCCTCTCCCTCCCCCTTCTCCTAGACATGTGAAGGGTTCCTAATGTTCATTCCTGTGGTGGGGAGCACATCCCCTTGCCCACCCGGCTTATGGCCATGTGGGCCTCCACACATGGACTCATAGACTTTAATCAGCTTGGATAATAAACTACTCCCAGCTGTAACATGGAAAGGAAGCTCTGGACACTGGCCTGCTCCTGGAACCCAGCTACACCTTTTCTAGGACTGGCTTCTCTCAATAAACTTCAGTTCTGATAATTATTTTTGTCTAGGACTTCATTCTTCAATTTTGTGAGACAACAACTTGGACTCAAACCCTGCATTTTGGTTTCAATAGTATCAATTCCTTTCATATACTCAGTAATATATGATACAAAAAGAAAGACAGATAGTCTTCATAATTTCTTAAACAACCTCCATCTCCCTGCTTTTAAAATGCTTTCAAGAAAACATACCACTTTTTTTTTGTTTTATGCTTGAAATCTTCACATATATCATCCTATCTAATAAAGAGGTAATATGCAAATTGACCATCACTCCAACACACAAGATGGCCACCCCCCATGTGGTCAAAGATGTCCAGCAGGGGAGGGCAGTTGGGAGGGACCAGGACTGCAAGGGAGGGCAGTTAGGGGGAAACCAGGGCTGCAGGGGAGGGCAAATGGGGGGGACCAGGCCAGCAGGGGAGAGCAGTTAGGGGTGACCGGAACAGCAGGGGAGGGCATTTAAGGGCAACCAGGCTGGCAGGAGTGAGCAGTTAGGGGTGGCTGAACCAGCAGGGGATGGCAGTTAGGGGTGACTGAGCCAGCAGGGGAGGGCAGTTAGGGGCGAACGGGCCTGCAGGGGAGGGCAGTTGGGGGGGACCAGGCCTGCAGGGGAGGGCAGTTGGGAGTGACCAGGCCTGCAGGGGAGGACAGTTGGGGGGGACCAGGCTGGCAGGGGAGTGGTTAGGGGGTGATCAGGCTGGCAGGCAGAAGCAGTTAGGGGCAATCAGACAGGCAGGCAGGTGAGTGGTTGGCAGCCAGCAGTCCTAGATTGTGAGAAGGATCCCAGAATGGAGAGGGTGCAGGCTGGGCTGAGGGACACCCCCCACCCCGTGCATGAATTTTGTGCACCGGGCCTCTAGTAGTCTAATATTATCATAAGTATTAATGTATTAGGACTACATTAGGATCCAAAGAACACATGCTATTGGCTTAGGAAGCTCACATTCTAACATCTTAAAATATCCCTTCTTAACTGTTTTCTTGGGAAATTTTCTGTACATTGAAAGAGCAGCTATAATATTAACCACTGAAAAAAACTAAATCATTACTTAGGAATGATTATAATTACTGTGGGGGTTTTTGGACCATTCCTATTTTAAACATCTTAACATTTATCTTATAATAATTTAGAAAAATTTCACAAAGGTAATTTCTCTTTATATTTGAAAACAAAATCCTGCAGCAGTGAATAGTGTAAAAATACATAAAGATAAAAATTACAGTTCAAATGAGATTAATTTCTTGGAAATTACAATGCAATGGAAGTGATGAGATAAAATTATGTGGATTGCAGACTCAAGTTTTTGAATTTGTATACAAGTGTTCACTGGAGGGTTTTTTCTCTCCCAGAACTCTAGAGTCTACACACCAGGTTAAATGAACTGACCTCCTCATCGTAGTTCCCTCTAGGCTATTTCATTTTCTGTACTGTTCTATTTAACCCCTAATGTATTTTTCAGGACCTCTTTAACCTTCTCCAATAAATGCACAAGCCTTTAGGGCAGTATGCAGTTTGTTATTATTTGTTGATAATTGATTGGAATTTTCTTGAAAACAAAATAAATTTTTAGGAGGTTTCTTTATACATTCAGTGCATTGAATAGCCAGTTAATTTTATAGTGTTCTATACTAACCAAATTGTTTTAAAGTAAACTACTAATGAAATTTACTTATAGATTTTAAGTGGAATAATAATAAACAATAAAGATGAAGAGGAATGTAGATTATTTATTTGAAATTTTAAATGGAGGAGACAGGATGTGTAAGATGAGAGCATATGCAAGTAGTTTGATAAATGGGAGAAATAAATTATTAGTTTGTCTTTGAAGTATAAATATCACAAATCCTACTACCACCACCAATCTTCCCTTCTACTGTAGAGAAGAAAATATTCATATTGTTTAACTTCTTTTGAAGGAGTTATCATAATCTATGACATAGACTGAATTCACTTTAAAGAAACCTAATGTTTAGGTCTAAGTCATATATATATGACTTAGTATATATACATATATACACACACACACACACACACACACACACATATATATATATATATGTGTGTGTGTGTGTGTGTGTGTGTGTGTGTGTGTGTGTGTGTATATATGTATATATATACACACACATATATATATATGGTATATATACAGTATATATATATATATATATATATATATATATATATATATATATATATTTTATATGTTTACTAGAGGCCTAGTGCATGAAATTTGTGCACTCGGGGGAGGGGGGTCCCTCTGCCTGGATTGTAAGAGGGCACAGGCCAGGCTGAGGGACCCCACCGATGCGTGATCGAGGCTGGGGAGGTATGTGGGAGGTTAGCCAGCCAGGGAGGGACTACGGTAGGGCTCCAGGGTGTGTCTGGCCCATCTCGCTCAGTTCCAATTGGCTGGATCCCAGCAGCAAGCTAACCTACTGGTTGGAACATCTACCCCCTGGTGGTCAGTACACATCATAGAGAACAGTTGAGCGGCCTTAACATTCATTAGCATATTACACTTTGATTGGTTGAATGGATGACTAGACGACTGGATACTTAGCATATTAGGCTTTTATTATATAGGATATTTATATTTCAGTATTCTATAAAGAAAAAGAGAGCAGAACACCATCTGTTGATTATTACTAAGTAGGCAAATGAGTAATGGAATGCATTCCAAAAAGTAAATTTTAAGAAGAGGAATCTACATTAATAAGTAAATAATCACAATAAAATGAACATAACCTGCTTGTATTTATTATATAATCTGCATAAATATTGCAATTCTTAACGAAATTTAACTTTGAAGGACTGTGATCAACATAAGCTCCTCAATCAAAGGAGCTGTGCCTTGGTGATTTGGGTTATGGACATAGTAGGCTAAATAAATGTTTGCTAAACCACTTCATTTCATAACTATTGTTGTCATGGCAGTGAAAAAGAATAGCTTAAAATAAAAGCATAATCTTCAGTGTGGTTTTTTTGCTATAGTGGTTGCAAGAAGATGAAGATAAAATATTTGTAAAAAGTCAAGCCCATTAAAAGATTACCATTTATGGAACTGTAACTAAAATCCATGTGTTGCAACATAATATATATATATATTGTTTAAAACAAATTTCTTGAAATATATAAAAATATAATATATATTACTGTAATTAACAAAAAATATATATATAATGCATTTGTGTAGATATATGCACATGCATATATATATATATATGTACACACATATATAAATCTTTTTCAAATGAGATAAATCTCTTGAGATTTACATATCTATATCTAGTCTATATCTAATCTGTTTTTAAATATCACATACTTAAAAAATAGTATTTTCCAAAAGGTAAAATATTTTTCAATATTATAATTTATGTCAATAAAATAATTCTTCAGTTATGTATTAACTAGAAAATAGGTAATAAATGTTTGGTCCTGACTCAAATATCGTAATGCACTAAAAGTATGTTTGGCAGTTAAAGCTGGCATACATAAACATAAAGAATATGTTCTGTAAGTCAAGAGAGTTATCAAAAAAAAATCTAAAATAGAAGGCCTAGACAATTGTTCCAAACTTCTATAATATATTTCTAGGCAGAATAGTATGGCGGATTGCTATCTTTCTCTCTCAGACCTAATATGTTATTTAAAATGTACCTGATATAGAGGAGACAGAAGGAATCTAGGTACATAGGAAGGGGACTATGGGTGGGAGAGGAAGTAGAATCAGGGACCTATCTAGGTGGAGTTTCTAAGACTACTCAGCTGTGCTGAGCAGGGAAAGAAGGACATGTGTGAGGACTTAGCCTTAAAAATGTATGGATATTACTAAGACAGGCAGCTTACAAATAACCAATCACAAGGCAGTGAGGCGTACAAGGTATAACCAATTCCAAGACCGGTACTAAAACAGAATTCTTTGAAAGATCCAATCAGAAGCTAGCAAGGCATGCATCTACCCCTAGATAAAAAAGCATGCACTTCCTCTCTCTCCCTCTCTCTCTCTGGTAAACAATGGGTTCCTGACTTTCCTGTGGGGGTGATGCACTCACCTTGCGGCCACTGGCATGTGGCCATCTGGGACTCCACACTTGGACTAATGGACTTTAATTACCTTGGATGTGAACTACACTCAGCTGCAACATGGAGCAGAAGCTCTGGACATTGGCCTGCTTTTGGAATCCCAGCTGCACCTTTTCCAGTACTGGCTTCTCTTAATAAACTTTGCTTCTGCTCCGTTTTTGTCTGCAAATCCGTTCTTTGGTTTTGCAAGACAATGAACTTGGACTCAACCACCACATTTTGGTTTCAATATTGCAAGTTTTGTTTTTTTTTAATCAATGTATAACTTGATTAATTCTCATGCCCTGACAAATAACAGTGTATAATTTGACATAATCTCATTACTAATGCAAATTTTCTATGCATCTAATAATATGACTTATGCTATGACCTATATTTAGAACTGTAACAGAAATGTTTTTATGTTAGAAATCCTTGTGGAGGAAGAAGAAATGATGACTGATGGTGGTATGGGGTGTCTTCAATGCTGATAATGTTCTACTTTTTGTTCTGAGTGGTGGCTGCATGGCTACATAATCTTTGCAAAAATTAATCAAAATGTACACTTTCAAATTCTTATACATTCCTCTACTTATATTAACCTGGGAATTTCCTAGGACCAGCCAACCAGAATACAGTTGAATGACACCAAAGGTCAACCCTCTGCATATTTGGAACCTATAATCAGCTTTTAGTCTGATTAGATTAATATGTATAAAAAAGCTCCAAATAATCTTAAAAATTTTGTAATATAAAATGGAGAGAACCAAACAAAACAAATGAATAGCAGGAAAAACAAAACAGCTTTGAAACAGAGGCCATAGAAGAAATATTTCCAAAATAAATATTATTAATAAGCGTAGAAATATAAGAAAATATACTTAGAAACATAAGAAATATATTCTAATCAGCCAATAAAAACCAGGATCCTGTATAAAATAAGATCACTCAGAGAACACAGACAAGCAATTAGGAATGGAAAACTCTGTAGGAAGTTTGAAGATCAAGGTGAGGACATCTCCCCAAAAGGCAACAAAATACCGATAAGTGAAAACAGGGGAAAGAAGATAAGAAAATTAATGGAAGTTAGTGGACCAGTCTGGGAGTTCCTTGACTTGCATAACAAGAGTTCTATAAAGAGAAAAACAATAAAAATAAAGTTGAGGGACTCAATTAACAAATAATGCAAAACAATTTTACAAATTTGAAGGATATGAGTTTTTCACGTAAACTTTTAGGTGGCTGTCACTTGTAACTTGCTCCTAGTGACAATAAAAATGAGTTGTAGGTTGAATAATTTTTTAGATGGTTTAGATGACTTATGATGGATCCTTTAAATAAAGCTGTATTCATAGCCTTGTCCTCCTCCCATTTCTTTCCTATGTAAATCATTCATAATTTGTCACACTTCAAAGAAGAAATACAGCTTTATTTATTTTTTTAAATGAGGACAAAAATAATTGTTTTCTTATCTTTGTATTTATTCATTTTTATTATAGTTTATTATTTATAAAAATCTTCTCTATCATTCAGAAATGATATAAGCCTTTCATCCTTGGCTTTTATTAATCTTCTGAATAAAGTCTGTTTATTTTCAATCTAGGAATTAATTGCATTACATGTTATGCTACCTATACTGTAGAGGTCCACTTTACAGAAAATTTTCTCAGTGATAAACAAATAGGCTTTTGTAATTTTGTCCTTGGGAAAGATTTCTGACTATAACCCTGTTAGCTAGGGGAATGTTTGCATTTCAAACATAGAACCATCTTCTATTTCTTTCCTCTATACCATGACACTCAATTATGAGAACCTGCTGGTGACCAAAGTGTTTGTTACTGTTACATATATTTGTGAAGCTAATAACAAGTGAAGTCCCTTTTCTTGAGAGTCACAAATATTAATATATTAACCAATTATAGCTCATAACAAAGAGAACATTACACTCCTGCACCTTGAAACCAGATTTCCTTATTAACGCTATTGTTCATTCAGGATGAGCTAAAATAGGTTTCCCCTAATGAATTCTACAGGCTAATTTTTCCACCAATTAAAGCTTTTCAGCACACTCTATTTCTTCTCATATAAAAGCTCAATTCTCAGTAGGATCGCAGACCAGTATGATACTGAACCCAGGTTCATCTCATGCTGCTCAAAAGCCAATAATCAAGAAGTAGAAGCTGGTGGAAGAAAAATGTGGTTTATTCAAGAGTTGGTTAGTTTGAGAAGATGGCGGAGTCTTGTCACAAAAACCATCTTAACAATTGGAGATGGGGAGGAGTTTTTGGTAAAGTGGGAGGAGAAACAAAGAAAAAGTAAAAGGAAAAAACAGAACAAAGGAGTGGAAAGGAGGGGGTTGAGAGTTCTCCATTGAGGGGACTACATGCAAGGCAACACAGTCTGTTCAGATAACTGGTGGAAGTAGAATTTGTTCTACTTGAATCTCTTTTGATTTAAGTAAAGAAATCTGCTAACCCATCTTTTCAAAAATAAATATTAGTTAAGTAATTCACAGGGGAATATTACAGATCCTATTTTTTACATAGAAGCTTTACTTAGTCACTGGACAAAGCAACCAGAGATCTTTATGAACGTTGTGCTTCTCTCTATATATCAGCTTCATTTACTTTTCTTTCTATTTATGTATATTCTGAGCAAAAATTCACAAGGCAGAATATAGATAGTTCAAATTTTATAGTTCTCTTATGTTAAAGTTATGAAGTTCCAAACACACCAAACAAAAACAAAATTAAAATAAAAACACCTAAATTTAATTCTGAGGATCTCCTCACAATTCCAGGAGGTAAATTGTAATTGGCTTTAATCAAGTCAACTCTCTACCATTACCAAGTCAACTATAGTTGTAGGATAAGGTTATATGATGAAATGTGAGTCTTAGGGGTTCTTCCTATTAGTAAAAATCATTTCCAGAAAAAAATGGTGCATTATAAGTGAGGTATACATTCTTGTAGATTTGTAGTATTATATTGTTTTCCAAGATTTTGATGTTTTACAATTGTAAATTATATTATTTATTACAATTTATTATAGTATATAAATTTAGAACAACATATATTTAATAGTTCTATATTACATTTGTCATTTGCCAAAAATTTGAGTAGAGATGGGAAATAATCTACATCTATTTGGTAAATTTTTCTGGAGGTGAAAAGATAACCAGGCCACATGTATGTTTTATGAGTGTTGGGATACACATAGAGATTGAATATGCATTTAGAAAGAAGTGCAAAAGGTCTATGCTTCTTCTTATCCAAAATTCTAATCAGAGCTATATTTAGTAAAATATACCCAGGGTATAAACTAACAGCACACAGATATTACATACAAAGTTTTATATTTGAATGACAGGTTCTGACCTGTCTAGTAAAATTATTTGGACATGTATAACTGAAAAAAAATGTATGCATTTGTACATACCAAAGATTAAGATGTGTCTGGATAAGTTATACTTATAGGCTTTATAAAATTTATATTTTTTAATACTCGCCTGAGGATATTTTTCCATTGATTTTTAGGAAGAGTGGGAGAGAGAGGGAAAGACAGAGAAAAACATCAATGTGAGAGAAATGCATAGATTGGTTGCCTCCTGCACAAGCCCTGACCAGGGCCCAGGCCAGGGAGGAGCCTGCCGCCAAGGTACGTGCCCTTGACCAGAATCAAACCCAGGACCCTTTAATCCACTTGCTGATGCCTTATCTGCTGAGCCAAACTGGCTAGACTAAAATTCATTTTTTCAGATTGCATAATTTTGTCCATTTTGTTTGGATTTTGGATAATTTGATTAAAAGCATAATCTTAATTACTAGTTTATTATACCATTTTGGATAGACTACAGTAGAATCTGAGGCCCACACTGATAAGATGTGCACCAGTTTAGTTTCTTTATCCTAGATACACAGAAAGATTATCTTTCTCAGTCTCTCTTGTAATTATGTTAGGGACATATAAGTAGATTCTATCCAAATGTAATGTGGTCAGAAACAATGTGTGTGAATCCAAGCCTTGTTGTAAAACAATTTAAAGGATCTTCTGCATCTCTGTCTGCACACTGACTGGAAAAATACAGAGGATCTAGAAGACAACTTGTAGGAGCTACTAAGAGAGAACAGTTCTTTCCTAATAGTGAGCTGGTACTCTCCCTCAATTGCCAATGAGGAGATCTGTCCAGTGGAGTTATCCAACTGTCATCCAATTGTGACTTGAGTAAATAAAAAAGATTTATTGAATTAAGTCTCTAAGATTTTAAAGAGTCTATAAACCAGCTATTACTTATGGTCCTGGTTCATATGGTAGTATAATTGTCATCCTTAATTACCCTAAGAAAACAACCGTATGTTCTAATTCTCTAATATTTTAAAAGGTCATTGTTCACTCTTATGCTTGTAATTTTAAGTCTGTTAGTGAGTCACCTCATGAAAGGAAATAAAAAAACAAATTGTCCCTTCAAGTTTTAAGGCATCCTTTTAAAACAACTGTGAACTGACATGCTTCTACCAATGTAGAATAAACATTATGTGAAGGGAAAGAAGTTTACTGTCATGAGAATAGAACTTTTTGAAGGTATGCTTTCATTTATATAGTTCTATCATTTACTAGCTGGAGGGCCTAAGGCAAGTAATTTTAAGTACCTGCATTTCCATTTCCTAATATGTAACATGAAGGAGCCAGAACTGACCCCTAAGGTCCCATCCAATTCCAAGATTTAATGATCTAAGAATAGCCATGACTTGGCTAGGGTAGGGTGAGAGTTGGAGGAGTAATGGAAATAAAAAGGATATAAGGGTTATAGTTGAAGAATATAAGTGTTGAAATAGAGGTGTGGCAGAGAGTATAGAGAGAAAACAAAACTGTAGAAGGACAGTATTTACTCTAGTGGAAATTCTATGTGCAGAATCTTGATTTGTTGAGAGCCATGTTTAAGAGTTTAGGCTGTGAAGTCAAACAAAACTGATTTAAAACTTAGATCTGTAATATGTGCTTGGAAATGTATCTAAATTCTCTCTGCACTTGAACCCCACACTCTGTAAATGAAGATAACAATAACTTTTTCTTAAGTGAAAAATAATGTGAGAATTGAGTGAGTACATGTATAACACATAGAATGACATGAAATGCATGAGATGTATCCCAAAAATAGGATGTACTTATTTAAATATTTATTATTTGAATTCTTTATTTCCCAAGTCAAATTACTTTCACATTTCTATATGAGTTATCAATTTTTCTTTAACTTACTGTGCAAACTCGTCAAATCACTTTCTGTCTGTGTCAATTTTCTAATCTGCTAAAAAGAGAGTCAAACTAAAATATCTTGAATTTTATTCAAACACTAAGATAATATTATACCAATTTCCACTATACTGGTAAAAAGCATCTAGAATTGACAAAATATGCAAATTAGAGAAACACTAAAAAGTTACTACTATGTTTTTCCTTTATTGATAGTGCAATCACCTGAGAAGAAGCATATATTAATCTTACAAGGAGTCAAACTTGTATTAATTTTCTAAATATTTTAAGTTATTTAAAATGCTAAATTTAAAAACTAGATAAACAGTAATTGTCTTGACTAGTAAGTAAAATCAAATATATTGTAAGTATTAAATATTAATTGACATTTCACAAATTTGCTATCCTTTATACTATTAAAAAGTAGCACTAAGCTATAAAAACAACACATTCAAATATCTCTAAGTAAAACTCATAATTTTAAAATTTAATTCACTTTACGTATTAGCTATTTAGATAGCTAATTTGATTTTCATTCCCATAAAAAGAAAATGAATGAAATTACTCCTAACTAATAGTATGGTTAATACAGCTAATTAAAAGAAAATGATGTGGGCTTCTTTTTTTTCCTTCTCTCTCTCTCTCTCTCTCTCTCTCTCTCTCTCTGTGCTCACTCTTTAACAGCTATTTTAATTGCATCACCATTTCTTCCATCTTTTAAATATAAGTCATGGGATTTTTAAAATTCTGTTCTATCTTCTGTTTATTCCTGAGCTATTTCAAAAGAGGGAGAATATATAAGAATTAAAATGGCTAAGGTCACAAAACTCAACTTAGATATGCTTATCCAAAAGTAGTCTATTAATTTGTTTCCTCCATAATGGTGGAGACTTTCATTTGCAGAAAAACTTTCAGGTAGTGAAACTTGATTGCTTTGTATATCATATGTCAAAGGCTGGATAAGATGTTGAATCAATAAGCAATGATTAGAGGCCACTAATTCTAACCACAAAACTGGTATGAAAATTAAAGTGAATTATGTCAAATAGCATAAATCTGCATCATCCAAGAAATTAAAAACTAAGATGAACCTTCCCATCTTGCACATTTGTATTATACGTCTATAGATGTGATAGCTTCCTGTTTATTTTTATTTCTTTTTTAGAAAATCATCAGCGGAGGGGTATATAAGAATATGAAGTGACACTGTAATTTTCAATAAGAAAAAATTATCTAACAAATTTTAAATTATCTAAGTAAATGGGAAAAGGATGAATATTTATCATGATGAGCAATTGAAATTACACCCATTTTAACTCATTTTAACTAGTGATTTAGTATTTGTACCAAAAAAATATATATGTTACATACCTTCTTCTTATGTCTCCTAGAGGCCCAGTGCACAGATTTGTGCACTGGGGGGGGGGGGGGTCCCTTAGCCTGGCCTGTGCTCTCTCACAATCCAGGATTCGTTGGGGGATGTCAGATAGCCAGTTTCGACCTGATCTCTGCAGGCCCAATCCAAACAGGAGGGAGCCCGATCCCCGCAGGCCTGATCCAGGCAGGAGGGAGCCCTATCCAGTGTATTGAGCATCTGTCCCGTGGTGGTCAGTGTACATCATAGAAACCGGTCAACTGGTTGTTCGGTTGTTCAGTCACTTAGGTTACTCACTAGTGTCTTATGCTACTTTCATAATTTTGTCAAAAGAAGATGTACTAAAAATATTGTGACATTGTAATGCCCTCTCTAATTGAAGTAGGGATGTATTCTAGTATACTAGTATATCTTAGTTCAAATATCAATACATAAGATATGAAGTCCTATGAAGAAGTAGTATGTTTTTAACAATTATCAGTTTTCTACTATTTTCAATATTCACCTTTTCAAATATATTTTGACATAAACATTTTTTTCTTATGTCTGCATTTGAGTCATCTGCCCCACAATGTGCTCCTAACTATAATTACTCACTTTACCATGGGGTTATACTCTCTACCTAGCTGTAATTTCCTGGTGGGTGGTCTCATTGGGCAGGAGCTGAATCCTTCTGCATTATTTGAGGTGCAGATATTCCTTCAGTACTTCACTATTGTATTTCCAAAGGCTCTGTGCTATCAGATAGAAGAACTGGAGTTACCAAAAGGAATTCCAATGTAGGAGTCATTGAAACTGCTTCACACATTACAATACCAATAATACAAAGAAAGCTATCCTCACTATTTCATCATGGTTCCTAACTTCTCTGTTTTCAAACCTGGGAATTTCATAGACCAGATCATTTGTAAACTGCCACATTGAAAATGTGTACCTGCCTGCCCAGCTGGCATGGCTCAGTGGTTGAGCATATACCTATGTGCCAGGAGGTCATGCCTGTTTCTCTCTCACCCCAAATTGTGCAAGCTCCATAAAGGTATGTATGGTTCTTCTGCACATCCCCCAAGAAGTTGGGGCACATGCCCAGGTTGAGGGGTCCATCCACATTGTGGGATGTGCAGGAGGCAGGCAATTGATGATTCTCCCTCCTCATTGATGTTTCTATCTCTCTCTCTTCCTCTCTGAAATATATATATATATATATACTAGAGGCCCGGTGCACAAAATTCGTGCAAGGAGGGGGGTTGTCCCTCAGCCCAGCCTGTACCCTCTCCAATCTGGGATCCCTCTCCCAATCCAGGACTGCTGGCTCCCAACTGCTTGTCTGCCTGCCTTTCTGATTGCCCCTAACCACTTCTGCCTGCCAGCCTGATCACCCCCTAACCACTCTGCTGCCAGCTTGTTTGCCCCCAACTTCCCTCCTCTGCCAGCCTGGTCACCCCTAACTGCCCTCTCCTGCAGGGTTGATCACCTCCAACTGCCCTCCCTTGCAGGCTTGGTCCCTCTCAACTGCCCTCCCTTGCAGGCCGGGTGCCTCCCAACTGCCCTCTCCTGCTGGCCATCTTGTGGTGGCCATCTTGTGTCCACATGGGGGCAGGATCTTTGACCACATAGGGGGAGCTATATTGTGTGTTGCAGTGATGATCAATCTGCATATTACTCTTTTATTAGATAGGATAGAGGCCTGGTACAGGGGTGGGGGCCACCTGGTTTGCCCTGAAGGGCATCCCGGGTCAGGTGGGGGTTCCCTTGGGGTGTGGGGTGGCCTGAGCAAGGGGCCTGTGGTGGTTTGCATGCCGGCCATGCCCCCTGGCAACCCAAGCAGAGGCCCTGGTATCTGGAATTTATTTTCCTTCTACAATTGAAACTTTGTAGCCTGGAGCAGAGCCAAGCCTGGGGCTCCCTCCGCCGGCAGCCATTTGTGTTGGGGTTATAATTGAAACTTTGTTGCCTTAAGCGGGTGGGCCCAGCCAGGGTGTGCGGAAAGCTTTGCTTCCCCTGTTGCTGGCGGCAACCCTGGCCTGCTCTCTCAAGCTCCATTCTGCCGCCATTTGTTTGAATTTGTTTACCTTCTATAATTGAAACTTGGTAGCTTGAGTGGAGGCTTAGGCCTGGCCAGGGCAGGCGGAAAGCTTGGCTTCCTCTGTTACCTAGGAAACCTTACTCTCTGTGGCTGTAGCCATCTTGGTTTGGGTTAATTTGCATACTCGCTCTGATTGGATGGTGGGTGTGGCTTGTGGGTGTGTCAGAGGTATGGTCAATTTGCATATTTGTCTATTATTAGATAGGATATATATTAAAACTTTAATTAAAAAATGCATACCTGCTGAAACCAGTTTGGCTCCGTGGATAGAGCGTCAGTCTGCGGCCTGAAAGGTCCCAGGTTTGATTCCGGTCAAGGGCATGTACATTGGTTGCGGGCACATCCCCGGTGCGGGGTGTGCAGGAGGCAGCTGGTCAATGTATCTCTCTCATCGATGTTCCTAGCTCTCTATCCCTCTCCCTTTCTCTCTGTGAAAAATCAATAAAATATATTAAAAAAAAATGCATACCTGCCTGTGGGCAATCCCAACATATAACCAGAGAGAATGCCCAGGTTTTAGAGCTTTAGAATGTATTACCCTCCCCTTCTCACAAGTACTTCCTCACAAGCAGAGAAACCTTGTCCTCTCCCACAGTAAAATTCTCATAGTCTCAGTCATCAAGTTAAGAAAGGTAATATTTTTACAGAATAATCTGGGATCAGCCTTGGATTGGTTGTTACAGGGCCATAGTGTCATTCCAGAATGGGCTTGACGACAACAAGTTTGGCATCCTTTGAAGTTTCCTGGCCGTGATGTGAAGCAGGTATGTTTCCCTCTTTTAAGTAGTTGAACCTTTAATCGTTCACACTGAGATTAATTCATTCATCGCATAGTCACTATGTTTCCAATTGAATTCCATATTTGAGTTTTTCCTTTATATTTTAGAATCTAAAGAACTGAATCTAACATGGAAGAAAACTGGTAAGAACCATACATACCTTTATGGAGCTTGCGTAATTTGGGGTGAGAGAGAAACAAACAAATACGATAAATAAAATATTAAAAAAAAAACTTGTAGTATGAGAGAAGATAATATATATTAAGCGCTAATAAATAAAAGAGGGCAGGAAGATAGGGAGTGTTGAGAATGGGCTGCACTTTAAAACAGTGGTCTGCCTGGCAAACCTCATTGACAACATGACATTGAGAACAGAAGGCAAAAGTTAAGAGAGTAAATGACTTACATAGGAGCTAATTTACTAGCAAGAACTAAGGCCCATAGCATTCTTATCATGTTTGTGGCAAACAGAGGAAGCCAGTGTGACTATAGCAAAATATGAAAACATGAGACTTTACTTCCAAACAGTGGTGGAATCTGCAGGGCATGCTACATCCTTTGGCTTTTATTACCTATGAAATGGAAGGCACTGGAGGATTTTCAACAAAGCAGTAATGTGGTCTGACCTAAGGTTTAACAGGATCATGCTGACTGTAATGTACAAGAGAGATTAAAGAGGAGCAATGCTTGGGAAAAAAAAAAAGAGAGTAGTTAGGAGGCTACTATAATAATGAGAAACTTCTGCAATAACAAGGAGGCTACTACTTTGACGCATTAATGAGGAGCTACTGCAATAATGTGGAAAGCTGCAATAATTAGGGACCACTGCAGTAATCGGAAGACCACTGAAATAATCATGGGCTACTCCAACAAGCAAGAAGCTACTGTAGTAATGAGGGGCTGTTGCAATAATTAGGAGCTACTGCAATAATAAGGAGGGTTCTGCAATATTCCAGACTATTGGAATAATCAGGGCTAGTGCACTGATTAGGAGGCTACTTCGATAATCAAGCTCACTGGAGATGATAGTGTCTGGACAGGCTGTCACACTGGAGAAGCTGAGCAATGATCACATTCAGGCTTCATTTGAAAATAGGTTCTAGGACACACACAAGCAGAGGGAAAGAGAAAGAAAAAAGAACAATACCAAGCAATTTGTTTGTTTTCTTTTTCTAAGAAATTAGAAGATGGAGTTGCTGCTGTCTGAGATGAAGATGACTGTGGATAAAGCAGGTTTGGGGAAGTTGGGTCAGAATTTTAATACTGGATGTGAAACATGTTTGAAGAACTTTCTTCCAAAGTATATTCTGAAAGTTTCTAGTTGCATGTAACTCTTCAAAAAAAGTTATATTTTTTTATTTCTTAGGAAGATATTTCTTTTTTTAAATGTATCTTTATTGTTGAAAGTATTACAGATGTCCCCCTTTCTCCCCCCCACATTGACCCCTCCTCCCCACTCCCATCCCCTCCCCAGGTCTCCACCCCACTATTGTCTGTGTCCATGGATTATGCATATATGCATATAAGTTCTTTGATTAATCTATTCCATCCCCCCAATTTCACTCCATCACTTAAAAATAAAGGGACCAGCCAGTGTGGCTCACTGGATGAGTAGTCTACCCATGAACCAGGAGGTCACAGTTTGATTCCCAGTCAGGGCACATTTCTGGGTTGTGGAGTGTGCAGGAGGCAGCAGATCAATGATTCTCTCTCATCATTGATGTTTCTCTCTCCCTCTCCCTCCTCTCTGAAATAAATAAAAATATATTTTTAAAAAGTTAAAAAATACATAAAGGCTTTTTAAATCCTACTGTCAACAAATATTTCATCTTTAGTTAAACCTCTCTCAAATTTTTTGGAAGATATAAATGGCTATGCTTTTTTGTTGTTTTGTTTTTGCTGTTGTTGTTATTTTGAGATCCACAATTATTATGAGTACCCCATACAAATAGAATTCTGTGAAACAAAAAAAAATGTAGTTTATGTATACAATGAAATAGTATTAGAAAAATCTTTATTGAGTAACCCTTAAAGGCTAGAAAATTATACTGAAGTTTCTCATAAATACGTTTTCCCCCCCAATCCTTAAAAAAACATGACAAAAAGATAATTAGTATGCCCAAATTTCAGATTATGATAATTTGTTTGCATAAAGTAATTACCAGTGTTTCTTCATCACTCTTTCCTGTTTAGAGAGGAAGATAGGATGCATTTTTGATTATGTGTTCTACTCACCACAAGAATCCAAATACCTCATATTAAGGACTTTTTCAGTAAGCTGACCAAAATAGTTGAATTTTTAGGTCATGAATGCTCTGTTTAATCCTGTGTATCTAATGGCATCTCTTAAATATTAAGGGGATTTCCAGTAGCAAAAACCACATCTATGCACAAGTACTAACGTAAGAATTTCTCTAAGTCATGGATATTAGAGGTGGACATACAATAAATAATTCCTTGCAACCTTTGGAAAGAAAGCAATTTTAAAAATTGAGAGCTAGTTTATTAATATTAACACATATTTTAATAGATTTTACATTGCAACTAAAATACATTAAGCTTTGCTGAGAAAAATGCCATATAAATTATCAAAATTTTGTGATATGAATATCTGATGCAGACTGTAGTAGAATACATGCACAACCCAGATTTTTAAAGGTCAACCATAATTTTCATATACAATGCAAATAAATTTATATAAATATTGATATTTTATATTGTCAGTATAAAAATCATCACATAATTATTTAAATTGAAAATTTTAACTTCAAAATATTTATTTTTTATTTTATAATGATTTATCCCAATATTATTGATTTAAGGTCAATAACTTATGCATTAAAAGAAGAGTTGTTTGCTTTCAAGAGTTCCTGGGTGGTTGATTAAGTACAGCACACAAACATTTTATTAATATTTTCAGAAATATAGTACAAAATGTTGAGAACAGTGTGCTTTCAACAATCCTATCACTTTTTTTATGACAAAAAAGAGTTCCCACTAAAGCAAATTCTATTTTAGTGAGTGCCACTGAAGTTTATTCCATGGGTACGCTGCTTTTGTTGGTAAAATAAAACAAATTATGTGCTTACAAGAACACTGATGATAAATGCAAGTTAAGATAAATTTCATGCATTTTTATTCTCAAAGGCATTAATAAATTATCAAATGTGGTTTTAAAATATATCTGCTCAATTTTTCTTCCCCCTAGTTTAGTGCTTCTCTTTATAAAGTTGTATATGTTTTTATTTTGCCTCTTAACATGTTTATGCGTAACATAAACAGTTATAGCGAATACTAGAGGCTCAGTGCACGAAATCGTGCAAGGGTCTCGGCCCTTGCAGCCGAGGTGGCTTGCCTCTGGGCAAGCCCCGCCTTGTCTGGAAGATCATCTGGAAGAACATTCAGAAGATGTTTTGGCTGGCTGGTCTAATTAGCATATTATGCTTTTATTATTATAGATTATGTGTAAGTTTCATCCTTTTTTAGAATGTTTTACTCACTAAAAGATAAGCATTTACTCATTTTTTTCTGGTCTATTTTATTAGATTTTTTCCATATTATTTATTATGACATTAAAATTTATTAACTGCTATTTTAGAGGCTCATGGAATTTATAATTGACATATAAATTTGTATAAATTTAAAGTGTGCAATGTATTGATTTGATACATTTACATATTACAGTATAATTATCACCCTAACATTAGCTAATACTTCTATCATGTCATATAATTATCATTTCTTTTTGTGGTGATAACATTTAAGATCTAGTCATCCGGCAATTTTGAAGTACTGTATATAATATAGTACTGTTGAGTCTAATCACTATGCTGTGCATTAGATCTCCAGGACTTATTCTTCTTCTTACTGTAAGTTCATACCCTTTGATGAACATATCCACAATTCTCTCACTCCCCATCCTCTGGCAACCATCATTCTATTCTTTATTTTTATGAGTTCAGCTTTTTTTTTTAGTTCTACATATAAGTGATATCATACAGTATTTGTCTTTCTCTGTCTGACCCATCTCATTTAGTAATATCCTCAAGATCCATTCATGTCATCAGAATAGCAGAAATTCCTTCTTTATCATGGCTACATACATTCCATTATATATTTCCATTCATCTGTTGATGGGTATTTAGGCTATTTCCTTGTATTGGTTATTATGAATAATGCTACAATAAACATGGGAGGCAGATACCTTTTTCAAACATGAAGGAAAGCAGATATTTCGTTTTCATTTTCTTTGTGTATATACCCAGAAGTGGGATTGCTGGATCATATGGTAGTGTTACTCACTCCTTTTTTCATTCTGTTAGGATATTCAAAGAGTTTCAAAATATCTCATGTAATAAGACCAGATAAATCTTTTGACGATTAATAGATTGCTTCATGATCTGTAACAATACCATATTTTTGAAGAGTCTCAACAAGTGACTATGTGACTGACTGATAGTGAAGTTTGATAAAAAGTGTTCAATGATATTCTTCTCTCTAAGAAACTCACCAATCGACCTTTATTACATTCAGAGTGTCTTCCTTTCATTTTTAATAGAAGTGATTTAATTTAGTTTATATTAAATGTTGATTGGTTCAAAATATTCTTAAATAAGAAAGAGATAGCTACTGGATCTGAACTCCCTTGGTTTTCTATGACTTATTATTCCATAAACATAAAGGCAGGCTTTGTAAAAATACCCAGCTGTTTACTTAGAAAAAATCCTTTAGACAAACAGATGTTAACCTAAAGATATATCTTAGAACATAAATATGCAAAATTGTGTAAGTGTAAATGTACTTACCACATATAATTCATGAAGGCATGAATACTGCCACCCTGTATTGCATTGTTGCCTTTGACAGTTAACATTCAAAGAAAGGCTAGCCATGTCAAAAACCATTGAGGACTCAGCACAATCAAGAAGATTATTCTTTCACAAACACATCTTAATACATAATACAAATGCAAACTTATTTGTAGCACATTACATGTATGGGATATTGTTATGATTCGAATTTTTCAATATTGTTATGTTTGCTAAGTAAGTTAAGGAGTTTATCATTTAAGTTTGTTGCTGTGCAGAATGGAATAATGATGTCCAATCTAGAAAGATTAATTCTTTAATAATATGAAATCAGATATGAACTTAATGAAGCTATATCTTTTATTTGGTGACTTGTATTACATATGGCAAATCCGATTCATTCAATGGATTTACAGAAAGTTAAACCTAACATTGGTCTTACATTAGCAATAAGATTTTGCTGGCTAAAGTGTTCCACTTTTTTAAATTAGTTAGTAGCACAGGCTGCTTCCACAAAACCAACTCTTCACATGGAGTAACAAATGAAACACCATAATCTTAACAAGATTATCATAATAAAAAGTCATCAGATAAATTAAAATTATCTTCTTTAATTATGAGATTATAACCCCATTAACTCCTCTGCATGAAAAGTGGTAATTAGGGAATAGGAAAGGAGAATCCATAGACAGCAATTAAAATTCCAGAGCAAATTAAAGGGAAGGTGAAAAACATCCTACAAGGATACAGATATTTCAGGTAATTCATTTAGCAGAGCATGTTTTTTGTAGATTGTAATTTCCAAACTAACCACACGAAGCGTTCTATTTTGGTTTTGAGTTTTGTTTTTTCAGATTGCCTAAACAAGCAGCACTGAAAACTAAACACTTAAAAAGAAGACCCTCATTTAAATATGCCTAGAGCTGTGAATTAATTATGGCCTAAATAAGTTATTAGAACAATATTGTCACTGATGCATTATTTATGGATAGTTGTTGAAAAGTTTGTAACCACAAAAGTACTGAACTGACATTTGCAAAGACATTAACATGAAAATGAGGAGAATTTGAAGAGAAAGTATAATTCAATGTTCAATCTCTTACTAAGATAGTCTTCAATTATGTATATAGCAACTACATTTTTTTACTTCTAATATACACATGTAATATTCATAGGCCTACTCTAAAGCTTTTTCAAATTAAGTTTGCATGTATAAGTGATAAAACAGACACTCAGTGATAGTAAAATTTATATGATAACAAAATTATATCCAGGCATTATTACCACATACACAATAAATACACTAAGAACAAAATATCTTTCAAAATTGTTATAGATCATGCAAATGTTAAAATAAATACTTATCTGCTTTCTTAGTGAGCTATAAATATTTTATATTTTAGATACTCCAATAAAATTATATTACATTTTAGGTAATCTGTACCTTTTGAAGATTAAATAAAACAGAAAACAAGTGAAAACATTATATTCAGTGAAGCATGTTATTAAATTTCAATATAGTAGAAACCTCAGTTGTTTATATTGTAAAAAAGAATAACATTATGCTATTGTGTGAAAAGGTTTAACTAAAATTAGCTTCTGACAAAAGATTGTACAGGAATAATCCTAGAAATATTTCAGAAGAAACTACTGCTAATGCTATAATCATTGAAAGACAGGCTATACAAAAGTAAAGATGGTTTCACAAGATATTTATTAGGTATTAAATTTTAAATCTTCAATGGTCAGGCCAGAAGCTTTGAATGATCCATTATGCATGCTGTATGTATTAAGAAGTAAAATCCAAGCAGGGTCACTCAAACAGCCATGATGAAAAATTGCAGTTTTTGTTAATATACCTGTTGGTATTGTTTACTTCAAAAGTTCGTGTCCTATCCCCTAATAGCAAGAAATGGTATATTACAATCAAGAAATCATCAGTGTTTCATTTCTATTTCAACCATTCAGACTCTCAGAATTCATCAGTTGATTAACATTTCCAGAAAAACCAAGGCATGATATTCTTTTAAGCTATTTGATTTCATAACTTTTGGAAATATGCCTAGGGAACTGGAAATGTTTCTTTCTTTCTGGATTTGTTTTGAGGTATATTTCTTAGGTTATTTTTATCAGGCAATATTGTTTTGTTTCGATTAGTACAATAAATGCCCTAGCAACATTGCTTTTTCCCATTTAATATTTATTCCACCTTTCAATTTGGCTAAGAGAAACTCAATTGTATTCAGCCAAGCTTTGTGTTTGCTCAGTATTCAGAAGCAAAGTAATATACATCAGCAATGATCCCTGTTCATCAAAATCATGTGGTTGTATTCTTTTGACCAGTGATTGGTTTACTGGCTATTTTAGCCATGTGGATATGAATTTAGCTGTGGTGGCAGAGACCTAGGAAATATTTCCTTATTCTTAAGGTGATAGAGGTGATGGTATTGAAGGGTAGACAACTTGAAACAAAGTGAGTGCACTAAGGAACAGGGAGAAATGAATGGAAGACCCTCTGTTCTTGAGGGCAGCAGGGTACCACTGATCTCTGCTTGTAACTCCTTAAAATAAAAGAAATATAGTTACTTTTATTGGAAATTTGATTCAGATCATTCAGTGGGTCTATGCCCTTCTAAATGTTGCAACTGTTAACAAAATAGAGCACTCCAATGATAACTACCATGTATTAGAAGCTAGATAACTGATTATCTTTGAAATACATTATTTACCAAAAAAAAAAAAAAAAAAAATCACTTCTAAGAAGAAGAAATAAAATTTTAGTTTGGGTATTTCCAAAGTTCCATTAAAAAAAATTTTTTTTTTGCTTCCCAGTATCTAAAATTCTATAGTATTGCTTATATTGTAATATTTTATACTAGGGGCCCAATACATGAAATTCTTGCAAGAGTAGGCCTTCCTTCCCCAGGCTTCCAGCACCATCTTCCCTCTGGCACCTGGGACCTGGGCTTCCCTCACAGAGGGAGGCCCTGCCCACTCGTCACAGCCCACAGATCGGTGGCCTGGGCCTCCCTCTTTGCGGCGATTGTGGAGCCCCCCCTTTGGTCGCCCTGCCAGCTGGTGGCCTGGGCCTCCTTCTGCAGGGCAAACATGGGGCAATGGCCGGGCCCCCGACCAATTGCATTGTACCTGCCTTGGCTGGCCTGGTGCCAGTGGGTGTCATAGCGTGGTTGTCTGGAAAGTCGTCGGGAAGGTTGTTCAGTCTGATTAGCATACTACACTTTTATTATTATAGATGTCATTAACACCCTTTTGTGGTTTATATTTTCAAACTCTGTAACTTAACTCTTGTGTTTTGTTTTGTTGTTGTTGTGTTGTTTTTTGCTGTTGTTGTTGTTTATCTTACTAAGCACACTTGCAAGGGCAAAGACTCTGAAATGAGTTCTACTCCTGTGTTCACCATTATGGCTAATTGTTCCAAGTGGCAATTTTTCAAATGGGTACATTAAGAAAATGGACCTATGAATCCGTGAAGGTGCATATGGATAAGAAGAAGCAGAGCAAATGGAACTTTAATACACTTTATTTGAAATTTTAATTATGGAAGAGACTTTTTCCAGTAGTCTTGCTGAAAAATGTGTTACCATTCATCTATATCTACATTTGAAGTAGTTATAGAAGGTGCCATTCAATTCTTTGTTACTCAATTCACATAATTAATTTTTGCAGTAATACTTTTAAACAGACTTATAAGCAATTAACTTTTGAAGCTAAGATTTAATCCCCAAATGTGAAAGGTCCCTTTGAGGAGAACACTTACAGGCTGTGTTTTAGTCCTAAACCATGCAGGATTGATAGTACATTTACAGTAATTTCCTCAGTAGCAACCCAGCAGGGAGGGTAAGATCTTTAGTCTTTCTGCTCTTCCCTCTGTTTCTAGCATTTTGAACTTAATAACTTCTATTATTTTTATTCCACAAGCATTTGTTGAATCATTTATGTGTGAGAAACTGGTTTAAAAGCAAATGCCAAGGATGAAAAGACCCAGACCTTCCTCTTCCAGTGGTTAGTGGAGGGTAATGTTACCATTCTGTGTGACATTGGAGCATTAAAAACTGGATACAAAGGCAAGAGGAAGTGGCTTAAAGGAGGAAAGGCTTTATGGAGGTGGTAACTCTCAAGCTAGATACTTAATGATAAAAAAGAGGTGTTAAAGTAAAGAGAGGGAAGGACCAATGCAAGTCAAGAAAGTAGCACAAGATCATACTTACAAAGTACAATATTCCATGAGTCTTTTAGAGAACTATAAGCATGAAGCAAAATAAAGGCTTTGACAATGGACTGGTTATATTACTATTTAAAATATTTTAAATAAAACAGGTGAGTAGATTTAAAGCAATACTTTTAATATTTTCCAACATATCAGTAACCAAGGTCAGTTTTTACCATTTTTAAATGGACACAGTTTATGGATCACAATTTTTTCTTTGGTTATCAAACAATATACTATTTGAGGAAAAATATATAGTAAGATTATGGAGTAGAGTCAGAACTGCCACAGATAAGAAACTTACATATACTTCCTTTCTGAGCAAGCTAATAGGACACAAAGGGATATAAGACTATTTTAAGCTTTGCTCATATCAATATTTTTTTTTTGTTATCCATTTTGCAGTTTGGTATAAATATTTTTAAACTGTATTATAATATCTACTAAATTGTGAGCTTCTTACACCAAATGATTACTCATGTTTATGCCTTCTGCAAGAAGTTATTGCACTACTTTATATATAATTGGTGTTCAATAAATGTTTATTCAATTGAATTTTTTGCTTGTCTAATATATAGGCTCCTTTTTTTGCCTATTTAGAAAACTGTTAAATCAATACATAAAGCTATTATACTATATTTTAATGCTCTAAAGTACAATATAATAGCACCGTCATAAAAGACAGAGTTAATAGCTTTATAATGTCTCTTGGGTGCATTGCTATGTGGTATATGTGTATCTGTATGTGTATACATATAATAGTTCTTTAAAGTCATAAAATAAAAGAGAAACTATTTCTTAATTTAAAATAAAACAGTTTTGCCCTGGCCAGTGTGGCTCAGTTGGTTGGATCATCATCCCATGCACTGAAGGGTCTCGGGTTTAATTACCGGTCAGGGCACATGTCTGAGTTGGGGGTTCAATCCCCAGTTGGAGCATGTAAGAATCACAACCAATTAATGTTTCTCCAGAGACAAACACCTCTCTCCCTCTCACTATCTCTCTCTCTAAAGTCAACAACAACAAAAAAATATCTTCCTGTGAGGATTAAAAAATATCCTAAATAATAAAAGGCTAATATGCAAATTGACTGAACGGTGGAATGACCAGCAGAACGACTGGTTGCTGTGACATACACTGACCACCAGGGGGCAGACACAAGGCAGGAGTTTCCCCCTGGTGGTCAGTGCACTCCCACAGGGGGAGCACCATTCAGTCAGAAGTTGGGCTCACTCTGGTGAGCACAGCGGTGGTGGCAGGAGCCTCTCCCACCTCCGCAGCAGTGCTAAGGATGTCCGACTGGCGGCTTTGGCCTAAGCCATCAGTTGGACATCCCCTGAGGGCTCCCGGACTGTGAGAAGGTGCAGGCTGGGCTGAGGGACACCCCCCCGCCCTGAATGCATGAATTTCATGTGCTGGGCCTCTAGTATAAGATAAAAGAGTTTTAGAAATCATTGCATTGTCAATTCTGTTTTCTCCTAGAGAATTCAAAGGCATTTGGAAAAAATGTTTTCTCTTACAAAAATATTTATGTGCCAACATGCATTAGAATATACTTTCTTTCTCATACTTATTCTTCCATCTGCTTGGGTTTAGACCTATACAGTCAGATTCACATAACTGTTTAGACCTAAATTTACATTTCTACAGCTGAGTCAGGGTTATGTATACCTGAAATGGTAAAAACTGTTCAACACCCCCAAAATGCAAAAAATATAAAATCTATTTGAAAAAAAAAAAGATGGCGACTGGCAGGAAGGTAGGGAGAGAGAGAGTGTGAGTGAGGAACCCATAAAGGAGAGTGTAGACGTGTGTGGTGTGTGTGTGTGTGTATGAGCTAGGGTCAGTTAGATTCTGCAGGTCTTCCAAGGGGCTGCCTAACTGGGCAGTCCTAGACGGCAGAGCCCCACGCACAAAGCGGACACTTCTCAGCAGCTGGTGCGGATGCGGAGACCACGCCATCCTGAGAAACAGAGCTGCCTGAGACTCGCATCCTGGCTTCTGACACAAACCAGGACCCTGCAGCCACTGGGGACAGAGAACTGCTATCACAGCTTCAGACCAACAAACAACAAGAATCCAGACTTCCCAGCATATTTCTGTGAGTCAAAGAGCCTATCCTGCTCCCCACAGGCACGCGCAGATAGCGCCATAGTAACTGATAGACCCGCCCCTCGCCCAAGCTGCAGAGCGCCCTCAGCCTCGCTATAGCGCCAAAGTAGCTGATAGACCCGCCCCTCGCCCAAGCTGCAGAGCTTTGCGCAGGGACGTGCTCCCCCTTAGGGAATTTGGCAAGCGGGACAGAAGCAGCTCACCTTTGGGGAAATCTGTCAGTGCGCACAGAGGGCTCCCCTTCGGGGAATTTGGGGGAATTTGGCTTGCGGGTCACAGCTCCCCTTCGGGGAATCGTAGAGCGTGCACAAAGGGGCTTCCCTTTGGGGAATTTGGCATGCAGGACGGACTCCGCCCCCCTTCGGGGAATCTGGGAGAGTTCACGGAGGCAGCTCACCTTCAGGGATTTGAAAGTGTGCGCCCTAGCCGGTTTGGCTCAGTAGAGAGAGCACACACAGGACGCAGCTCCACTTCAGGGAATTTGGGACGCCGGACACAGCTGCCTGGGATCCCTGACTCACAGCGCATTCACACTAAGAGCCAGCGACCCCAATTGTTGGTGCATGCACACACAGGGACCCTGATTCTCAACGAGAAACCGCGCAAAGCAACAGAGACTCTGACACTCGATTCTTGGTGCAGACACAGGGAAACTCTGACTCCTGGCACATGCTAAGGATCTCATTTTCGGCACATACCAACAGTGTGGTGCAGACAGGGCCCCTGATTCTAAGTGTGCACACGAGACCACACGGAACACTGGGGACACTGACCCTGGGCAAGTCTGGTTCCCACCAACCAAAGGCAGCCACATGTCCTAGTGTCAGAGCACTTCAGTGAAACTCGGGTGGAGCGAAGTCCCCACAGCACATGGCCCAGGTCCATGCAAACGGAAGCCTGAGGTTTCTGGTGATAGCCAGAATGGGGAAACGAAACAACTCACAGAGGAAAGAAAATGTGGAGTCGCCAAGAAAGGAAATTAGTGAAACTGAAGCTTGCAACATGACCGAAAAGGACTTCAGAGTAATGGTCGTGGAATTTATACATCGGATGGATGAGAAAATCAACAACTTATGCAAGAATCAGGAAGAAATGAAAAGTGATATAGCTACAATCAAAAACACCATGGAAAGTTGCAACAGTAGACTACAAGAAGCAGAGGACCAAATTAGTGAGTTAGAAGATCAGGTATAGAAACAAGCTCAATCTGAACAGCAATTGGAGAAAAAAAATAAAAAGCAGGAGGAAAGCCTAAGGGAGCTTCGGGACAACATGAAACGAAGTAACATGCGTATAATAGGGCTACCAGAAGGACAAGAAGAGCAGCAGGGATTAGAAAATCTATTTGAAGAAATAATAACAGAAAAATTCCCGGATATGGGAAAGATAAAAGTTACGCAAGTACAGAGAGTCCCAAGCAGGATCAACCCCAAAAGACCCACACCAAGACATGTCATAGTTTCAATGGCAAATATAAATGATAAAGAGAGAATCTTAAAGGCGGCAAGAGAGAGACAGAGAGTTACCTACAAAGGAACACCCATCAGATTGTCAAATGATTACTCAACGGAAACACAACAAGCTAGAAGTGAATGGAAGGAGGTATACAAAGTGTTGCAAAGCAAAGGACTGAATCCAAGAATACTATATCCAGCAAGACTATCAATCAAAATTGAAGGGGAAATCAGGAGCTTTGCAGACAAAAAAAGACTCAGGGAGTTTATCACCACCAAACCAGCAATGCAAGAATTGCTAAAGGGAATACTGTAAAAAGAAGAAATAAACAGGTAAGATGGAATACAGACACAAAAATAGATATGACTACAAACAAATACCTTTCAATAATAACTTTAAATGTAAACGGACTAAATGCTCCAATCAAAAGACATCGAGTGGCTGAATGGATAAAAAAACATGACCCATATATATGCTGTCTACAAGAGACCCATCTCAGAACAAGAGACTCACACAGATTGAAAGTGAAGGGATGGAAAAATATCTTTCAGGCAAATGGAAATGAAAAAAAAAAGCTGGGGTAGCAATACTTATATCTGACAAAATAGACCTCAAAGTAAATGCCATAACAAGAGATAAGGAAGGCCACTTCATAATACTAAAGGGAGAAATCCAACAAGAAGAAATAATTCTGGTAAACATATACGCTCCCAATATAGGAGCACCCAAATACATAAAAAAAACTCCTGGAGGATATCAAGGGAGAGATTAATAGCAATACAATCATAGTAGGAGACTTTAATACCCCACTATCACCATTGGACAAATCCTCTAAACAAAAAATCAGCAAAGAAACAGCAATCCTAAATGACTCACTAGACCAGATGGAATTAATTGACATCTTTAGAACATTTCACCCCAAAGCCACAGAATATACATTCTTCTCAAGTGCACATGGGTCATTTTCAAAGATAGACCATATGCTGGGTCACAAGCAAAGTCTCTTCAAATTCAAGAAGATAGAAATTATGTCAAGCATCTTCTCAGATCACAGTGGCATAAAACTGGAAATCAACTACAATAAATACAATCCAAAGAAATCAAACACATGGAGACTAAACAGCATGCTATTAAACAAGGACTGGGTCACCAGAGAGATCAAGGAAGAAATAAAAAACATCATGGCAACAAATGACAATGAAAACACAACAATCCAAAATCTATGGGACACAGCAAAAGCAGTCTTGAGAGGGAAGTTCATAGCTCTACAAGCCTATTGCAAAAAACAAGAAACAATGGTAATAAATTGCCTAACCCTACAACTCAAAGAGCTAGAAAAAGAGCAGCAAGAAAAGCCCAGTGTAACCAGAAGGAAGGAAATAACAAAGATCAGAGCGGAGATAAATGACATAGAGACCAAAGAAACAATACAAAAGATCAACAAAACCAAGAGCTGGTTCTTTGAAAGGATAAACAAGATTGATGGACCTCTAGCCAGGCTCACCAAGAAGCAAAGAGAGAGGACCCAAATAAACAAAATCAGAAATGAAAGAGGTGAAATAACAACAGACCCCGCTGAGATACAGAGGATTGTTACGAAATACTACGAACAACTCTATTCCAACCAACTGGACAACCTGGAGGAAATGGACATATTCCTAGAAAAATACAACCTTCCAAAAATCAATCAAGAAGAATCTCAACAGCTCAATAGGCCAATAACTATGGACGAAATTGAAGCAGTCATCAAAAAGCTTCCGGCAAACAAAAGCCCGGGGCCTGACAGCTTCACAGGAGAGTTTTACCAAACATTCAAGGAAGAACTAAAACCTATCCTCCTCAGACTATTCCAAAAAATTCAAGAGGAAGGAACACTTCCAAGCTCCTTCTATGAAGCCAGCATCACCCTAATACCAAAACCAGATAAAGACAACACAATGAAAGAGAATTACAGACCAATATCCCTCATGAACATAGATGCCAAAATCCTCAACAAAAATTCTAGCAAATCGGCTCCAGCAGTACATCAGAAAGATCGTACACCATGACCAAGTAGGATTTATCCCAGGGATGCAAGGATGGTACAATATCCGCAAATCAATAAACGTGATACATCAAATAAACAAATTGAGAGATAAAAATCACATAGTCATATCAATTGATGCAGAAAAAAGTATTTGACAAAATCCAACACCCTTTCTTGATAAAAACTCTCAACAAGGTGGGAATAGAAGGCTCATACCTCAACATAATAAAAGCTATATATGATAAACCCACAGCAAACATCATACTCAATGGACAAAAACTAAAACCATTTCCCCTAAGAACAGAAACAAGACAGGGATGCCCACTCTCACCACTCCTGTTTGACATAGTACTGGAAGTATTAGCCATTGCAATTAGACAAGAAGAAGAAATAAAAGGCATCCAAATTGGAAAAGAACAAGTAAAGCTGTCTTTATTTGCAGACGACATGATATTGTACATAAAAAATCCAAAAGACTCCGTCAAAAAACTAATAGACTTAATAAATGAATTCGGCAATGTAGCAGGATACAAAATTAATGCCAAGAAATCTATGGCCTTTCTATACACCAATAGTGAACTTACAGACAGAGAGACTAAAAAGGCAATCCCATTTACCATCGCACCAAAAAAATTAAGATACCTAGGAATAAACTTAACTAAGGAGGTAAAAGACCTATACACAGAAAACTACAGGACACTGAAAAAAGAGATAGAGGAAGACGTAAACAGATGGAAGAACATACCATGTTCATGGATTGGTAGAATCAACATCATTAAAATGTCCATACTACCCAAAGCAATCTATAGATTCAATGCACTCCCCATTAAAATACCAACAGCATATTTCACAGACCTTGAAAGAACTCTCCAAAAATTCATCTGGAATAAAAAAAGACCACGAATAGCCACAGCAATCCTGAGAAAGAAGAATAACGTAGGAGGGATCTCAATACCAGACTTCAAGCTATATTACAAAGCCACTGTTCTCAAAACAGCCTGGTACTGGCACAAGAACAGACATATAGATCAATGGAACAGAATAGAGAATCCAGATATTGACCCAAACCACTATGCTCAATTAATATTTGACAAAGGAGGCATGAACATACAATGGAATACAGACAGTCTCTGCAATAAATGGTGTTGGGAAAATTGGACAGATACATGCAAAAAAATGAAACTAGATCACGAACTTACGCCATACACAAAAATAAACTCAAAATGGATACAGGACTTAAACATAAGATGGGAAACCATAAAAATACTAGAGGAATCCACAGGCAGGAAAATCTCAGACATATGCCAAAAGAACTTCTTCACCGATACTGCCCCTAGGGCAATGGAAGCTAAAGAGAAAATAAACAAATGGGACTACATCAAAATAAAAAGATTTTTTACAGCAAAAGAAACTATCAACAAAACAACAAGAAAGCCCACTGCATGGGAGAACATATTTGCAAATGGCATCACTGATAAAGGTTTAATCTCCAACATCTATAGGCAGCTTATACAACTTAATAAAAGGAAGATAAATGATCCAATAAAAAAATGGGCAACGGACCTAAATAGAATCTTTTCCAAAGAAGACAGAAGGAAGGCCAAGAGACACATGAAAACATGCTCTACGTCACTAATTATCTGAGAGATGCAAATCAAAACAACAATGCAGTATCATCTCACACCTGTCAAAACGGCTATCATCAACAAATCAACAAACGACAAGTGTTGGCGAGGATGCGGAGAAAAAGGAACCCTCGTGCACTGCTGGTGGGAATGCAGACTGGTGCAGCCACTTTGGAGAACAGTATGGAGTTTCCTCAAAAAACTGAAAATGGAACTCCCATTTGACCCAGTAATCCCACTCCTAGGAATATATCCTAAGAAACTGGGAACACCAATAAGAAAGGATATATGCACCCCTATGTTCATAGCAGCACAATTTACAATAGCTAAGATCTGGAAACAGCCTAGGTGCCCATCAGCAGATGACTGGATCAGAAAACTATGGTAGATCTACACAATGGAATATTATCCTGCCATAAAAAAGAAGGAATTCTTACCATTTGCAGCAACCTGGATGGAATTGGAGAACATTATGCTGAGTGAAATAAGCCAATCAATGAAAGAAAAATACCACATGATCTCACTCATTTATGGATAACAAAGAACATTAAAAACTTGAACAAAAAAATAGATACAGAGGCAGTAAAGCGTCAAACAGTCTGTCAAATTACAGTAGGAAGGTTAGGGAGAGGTGGGGAAGATAAGAGATCAATCAAAGGACTTGTATGCATGCATATAAGCATAACCAATGGACACAAAACTCTGGGGGGTGAGGGCATATATGGGAGTGGGGTGGGGGGGCAATGGTAAGATATGTACACATATAATACCTTAATAAAAAAAATTGGGGAAAAAAAATAATAAAAAATAAAAAAATAAAAATAAAAATAAAATCTATTAAATACCCCACATTTTCAAGGTTCCAAGTAATCACCATAATACATACTAGTAAGTCTATTATAATATAACACTGTGGCAACACAACTAGAAAATAAACAACATCCATAAGTTAACAAAACTTCCGTTTACAATTTTATATTAAATATCATGCTCCCTCAAATGTTATAATTTTGACTCAGATTGTTCTTAAAAACCACATGTTTTCTGAAACTTAGTACTGCAAAAATGAGGAGTAGACTAAGAAAACCATGGAGATTAAATTTATTGGAATTCAACTACTATAGACTACTTGTTAAGACTTTAACATAAATAGACCTAGCCAGTTTGGCTCAGTGGATAGAGTATTGGCATGCGGACCAAAGGGTCCCATATTCGATTCTGGTCAAGGGCACATACCTTGGTTGCAGGCTCCTCCCCTGCCCGGGCCCTGGTCAGGGCCCATGCAGGAGGCAACCAATCTATGTATTTCTCACATCAGTGTTTCTCTCTATCTTTCCCTCTCTCTTACACTCTCCTTAAAAAATCAATGGAAAAATATCTTCTAGTGAGGATTAACAAAAAAGAAAAAAACAAACTTTATCATAAATAAAATGAATTAATCAAAAGAACTATGCTATCAGGCCACAGTTTAATAACATATGCCCTTTGGGGCTAAAATACAAATTTACAACCTAATGTTCTTCATCTGTTCTCAGTATATGCATTTCAGAAATACTTATTTTTTCAAGTATAGATTAGATATTTGTGATGACTGCATTTCTGGTTCATTGGGTTTCCTAAGGAGTAACATAAATTTAAAACATTTGACTTATCACTATGTCTCTATGCCCTCTTTTATCCCTCTTTCTTTCTACAGGAACACTATTTTGAGCACATGAGAAGCAAAAAAATATGGGCTTTCTGTATATATACAGGGGGGCACAAGTAGGTTTACAATTATTCATATAAAAAGTAATATAATAATCCTACCTAATAATAGACAAATATGCAAATTGACCATACCTCCGACACACCCACAAGCCACCCCACAAGCCATGCCCACCATCCAATCAGAGTGAGTATGCAAATTAACCCAAACCAAGATGGCTATAGCCACAGAGAGCAAGGTTTCCTAGGTAACAGAGGAAGCCAAGCTTTCCGCCTGCCCTGGCCAGGCCTAAGCCTCCACTCAAGCTACCAAGTTTCAATTATAGAAGGTAAACAAATTCAAACAAATGGCGGCAGAATGGAGCTTGAGAGAGCAGGCCAGGGTTGCCGCCGGCAACAGGGGAAGCAAAGCTTTCCGCACACCCTGGCCGGGCCCACCCTCTTAAGGCAACAAAGTTTCAATTATAACCCCAACACAAATGGCTGCCGGCGGAGGGAGCCCCAGGATTGGCTCCGCTCCAGGCTACAAAGTTTCAATTGTAGAAGGAAAATAAATTCCAGATACCAGGGCCTCTGCTTGGGTTGCCAGGGGCGTGGCCGGCATGCAAACCACCACAGGCCCCTCGCTCAGGCCGCCCCACACCCCAAGGGAACCCCGACCTGATCCGGGATGCCCTTCAGGGCAAACCAGCTGGCCCCCACCTGTGCACCAGGCCTCTATCCTATCTAATAAAAGAGTAATATGCAGATTGCTCATCACTGCAACACACAATATAGCTGCCCCCATGTGGTCAAAGATCCTGCCCCCATGTGGACACAAGATGGCCACCACAAGATGGCCAGCAGGAGAGGGCAGTTGGGAGGGACCAAGCCTGCAAGGGAGGGCAGTTGGAGGTGATCTACCCTGCAGGAGAGGGCAGTTAGGGGTGACCAGGCTGGCAGAGGAGGGAAGTTGGGGGCAAACAGGCTGGCATGGGAGTGGTTAGGGGGTGATCAGGCTGGCAGGCAGAAGCGGTTAGGGACAATCAGGAAGGCAGACAGGCAAGCAGTTGGGAGCCAGCAGTCCTGGATTGTGAGAGGGATGTCCGACTGCCCGTTTAGGCCCGATCCCAGGGATCGGGCCTAAACGGGCAGTCGGACATCCCTTGAGGGGTCCCAGATTGGAGAGGGTATAGGCTGGAGAGGGTATAGGCTGGGCTGAGGGACAACCCCCCCTCCGTGCATGAATTTCGTGCACCGGGCCTCTAGTTAATAAATAATAATACAAGAATAAACTCTGTTGCCTGTACTAACAACTGTAAAACTATATTTGCCACACTCCATATATATATATATATATATATATATATATATATATATATATATATATACACACATATATATACATATATATATGTATGTGTGTGTGTGTGTATATATATATATATATATGTGTGTGTGTGTGTGTGTTGTATACTAGTGGCCCAATGCATGAAATTCGTGCAAGAGTAGGCCTTCCTTCCTCTGGCTGTTGGCACTGGCTTCCCTCTGACACCCAGCACCCGGGCTTTCCTCGCAGCCCCAGCTTCGTCCAGAAGAATGTCTGGTCTAATTAGTATATTATGCTTTTATTATTAAAGATATGTATATGTGTGTGGGCATGTGTGTGTGTGTGTGTGTGTGTAAAAGCCAAATTAAATGTAAAACAAGAGCTATTATTCTCACTAGAAGAGGCTTGTTACATGGGATTTGTGCACTGGTGCGGGGGCGTGGCCTGGGGGATTGGCCCTCCATTGGATCACCGATTATTCCAGTCAGTGCACCCCTGGTGGTCAGTGCACATCATAGTGATTGGTCAACCAGTCATTCTGGTGTTTCCACCATTTGGTCGCTGGGCTTTTATTATATAGGATGTTATTCTCTCAACTATGGTTGAAGAAGTAAGTGAAAACAGATTAATAAATCACAAATTACACACAAATGTAAAAGACTAACATGGAAGTTTTAAATATTCAAGGCAATTATTTTTTTAACATTGAAGGAAGAAATCTAGGAAGCTAGGAAGCAAGAAAAGAGGAAACGAAGAAAGAAGGAAGAAAAAAGCATGATGAGTAAACTTATATAGAAAAAGTGAATATATTTCTATGGAAGATGTACATATTTCAGTGAATTTAGAAAAATTCACTCAGTGCTTTGATATTAAACATCATAAAATATTTAGTGAACATAGTATGGATCTATGCTTAGAAAAAGCTAATATGTTCCTGCTCATACAAAATAGCCACATGCTCTAGCCAGTTTAGCTCAGTGGATAGAGCATCAGACTGCAGACTGAAGGGTCCTGGGTTTGATTCCAATCAAGGGCATATGCTCAGGTTTGTGGGCTCAATCCCCAGTAGGGGGCATGCAGGGGGCAGCCGATCAATGATTCTCTCTCATCATTGATGTTTCTATCTCTCTATCCCTCTCTCTTCCTCTCTGAAATCAATAAAAATATATTTTTTTAAAAAAATAGCCACATGGAAGACAAAAGAATACCATTTAATTTGTCAGAAATTTTTATATAAAAACTAGAGGCCCAGCACACGAAATCCATGCAGTCAGCGGTGGGGGAGGGGGGTGTCTCCCAGCCTGGCCTGTGCCCTCTCATAGTGCAGGAGCCCTGTGATCAATTGCCCCAAAGAGGTAGGCCCCGCCCACCGATCCAGGGCTCCTTGATGTAATGCCCAAAGAAGTTGGCCAGAGCCGGGGGTCCCGACCCTGCCGAGTGCAAGCAGGGCCGTGGGGAACTTCTCATTCTACGTGCGCGCAGCCATCTTATGAGGGCATCATGGCATGACAGCATGAGGACCACCTAGGCTTTTATTAGTAAGATAGTGATATAGTGAACCAAAAATATTTATTCACATTCAGAAAAAAATACTTTAATTTTCCCCAATTTCAATTCTGCATATGTATTTTCATTCAAAATTTACCACTGGAGTTAGGGGTGGAAATAAAAAAAGAGAACACACACACACACACACACACACACACACACACACACACACACACACACACACATTCCCTAAGTACATAGATTTGGGATCAATTTAGAACATACATTTCTTTTCTTTTTTTTGAATAAATCTTTATTGTTCAGATTATTACAGGTGTTTCTCTTTTTCCCCCCATAGCTTCCCTCCACCTGATTCCCCACCCCACCCCATGCCCTTAACTCCCCGAACTGTCTTCATCCAAAGGTATAAAATTTTTGTCCAATCTCTTCCCACACCCCTCACACCCCTTTCCTCCTGAGAATTGTCAGTCCACTCCCTTTATATGTACCTGATTCTATTATACTCATCAGTCCATTCTGTTCATCATATTATTTATTCACTTGATTTTTAGATTCACATGCTGGTAGGTATGTATTTGTTGTCATTTTGTTGTTCATAATTTTTATCTTTACCTTTTTCTTCTTCTTCCTCTTCTTAAAGAATACCCTTCAGCATTTCATATAATCCTGGTTTGGTGGTGATGAACTCCTTTAGCTTTTTCTTGTCTGTGAAGCTTCTTTATCTGACCTTCAATTCTGAATGATAGCTTTGCTGGGTAGAGTAATCTTGGTTGTAGGTTCTTGCTGTTCATCACTTTGAATATTTCTTGCCACTCCCTTCTGGCCTGCATAGCTTTTGTTGAGAAATCAGCTGACAGTCGTATGGGTACTCCCTTGTAGGTAACTAACTGTTTTTCCCTTGTTGCTTTCAAGATTCTCTCTTTGTCTTTTGCCCTTGGCATTTTAATTATGATGTGTCTTGGTGTGGTCCTCTTTGGATTCCTCTTGTTTGGGGTTCTTTGTGCTTCCTGGACTTGTAAGTCTATTTCTTTCACCAGGTAGGGAAAGTTTTCTGTCATTATTTCTTCTAATAGGTTTACAATATTTTGCTCTCTCTCTTCTTCTGGCACCCAAATAATTCGGATGTTGGTACGCTTAAGTTGTCCCAGAGGCTCCTTACACTATCTTCATATTTTTGGATTCTTTTTTCTTTTTGTTTTTCTGTTTGGGTGTTTTTTGTTTCCTCATATTTTAGATCTTTGGTTTGATTCTTGGGGTCCTTTGATCTGCAGTTGAATTTCTATATATTCTTTATTTCAGACAGTGTATGCTTAATTTCTGACTGGTTCTTTTCCATTTTTTTGGCATTCTCATTAAGGTCCTTGAAGGTTTCACTAAGCTCCTCCTAGGTCTCATCAAGTTTCTTGGGGGTTTTTAGAAGATTCTTGAGTAACCTTATAAATGTGGTTTTGAACTCCATGTCCAGTAGTTTGCTTTCCTCCATTTCTTTCATTCGTGACATGTTTCTTTGTCTCTGCATTTTGGCTGCTTCCCTGTGTTGATGGAGTGGCTTTGTGTGGTAGGTAACCTATAGGGGTCAGTGGCTCAGCCTCCCCAATCACCTGAGGTGGATGCTCTTGGTGCATCCCTTTGTGGACTGTGTGTACAGCCTTGTTGTAGTTAAACCTTGATTTCTGTTGGTATCACTGGGTGGAATTGACCTCCAGGCCAATTGGCTGTGAAGACCCGCTGTGTCTATAGTGGAAGAACTGCTGTGCTGGAGACACGCTTATGGGGCAGAACTTGCTTCAATGGGCTTTAGTGCTCACTGAGTCTGCCTCTTGAATGTGTCACTTATGGATGTGAGGAGTTGAAATCTGGTGTCGTCTCACACTGACCACTAGATACACTGGCTCTGGATCTCCAATGGGGTGCAGGTCAGCTACTGTCTGAGGCCATCTAGCAGAAGCTATAGCGAGAACTACAGTTTTCTCCTCTTTGCTTGGGGTTTGGATGTTTTGGAGCTGTCTGACCCAGCTGCAGTTTGTTAGGTTAAGTTGCGATAGGGGAGGCCATTCATATGCAAAAGCCACTGTGCAGAGCT
Organism: Ia io; assembly: GCA_025583905.1. NCBI lineage: Eukaryota > Metazoa > Chordata > Mammalia > Chiroptera > Vespertilionidae > Ia > Ia io. The sequence continues at coordinate 36,740,214 of JAJQQW010000003.1, forward strand.
TGGGTGGGTTTGTGGATTGTGCAGGGCGGGGTCTCAGGGCATCACTAGGCTAAGGTGTGGCAAACAGCAATGGCTGCCAGTCAGCCGTCTCTGAGTCTCCAAGTTTCTGCATCCCCGCGTCTCGTCTCATGCCCCAGCACAGTAAACAATGATTCCTGCATGCAGTTCTGCAAGCAAGCCACCCTCACTTTCCGACCTGATGGCAGACAGCCCAGCTTCTCCCCATAGGAGTTTGGGTCCCCAGCGTCTTCCCAGAAACTGGATTTCAGAGTAATCGGGAGCTTGTCTCCCTTCAGGTTGAAAAAAGCAATGCCCGCCACCAGCCCAGTTCGCACGCCTCTGTACCTCAGCATTTCAGCGTTTGTGCATGTCTCAATGCTCTTTTCTCTTTCCTTCTAGTTGTAGAACTTCCACTCAGCCAGCTTTCCTGTGGTTCTGGGTGATAGATGTTTTGTCTTATAGTTGTAGTTTTGAAATTGTTGTGCAGGGCAGCAGTTTAGGTATTTACCTATGCTGCTATCTTGGTTTCTCCCCTAGAACATACATTTCTTAACGTGACTGGATATGGTTTGACTTATCTATTGTCTGTATTACAGTTTTTTTATTTTCTTACTAGTGGTTCGATGCATAAAATTCATGCAAGTGGCTTGGCCCTTGCACTGCAGCAGCAGCCCTGACTTCATCTGGAAGGTCATGTGGAAGGTCAATCGGCTGTCCGGTCTAATTAACATCTTGCGCTTTTATTATTATAGATCCTTTTCTGAGTTGTCCCATAATATCTATTTTCATGCTTCTTGCTCAAAGTGAAAACAATATGCCGTTGTTTTTGCTGTATTTATCATACATTTACTGTTTTATTTTTTCTGTCCATATTTATTTTCCCTTCTTTCCTGGGAGTTCATCTTATTAATTTACCTGTGCTATTATGTGCAAGTACACACATTATTTTGCATCCCATCACCCTTTCTATTTTTTTTTTCTGCTTTTATTCTCATTATTAAACATCTTAATTTGGAAGAAATGAATTAAAATATTTCATTGCCACAAAGAAACTTTAGTCTGTGTTTCCTAACCTGGAAGCACGTCTCTTCACAATGAAGAATCCTTAGCTACTACATGAAAAATGGGTTAAGTAGCCATATAAAAATAATCATCAATAAAATAATCATCAGAAAGACACCTTTAATAATTTGAGATTTCTGAGAAGTTTTAAAAATGATAAAATGAGCTCATTCTCTTTGAGTTTTCCTAGGTTACAAGTATGTGGAAGGGTTGCATTAACATATGTACAAGATGAATGTTTATTGCAGTTTATTATTTGTTATTTAAGAAACTTTGGAAAATATTTAAACCTAAGGACACTCTGAAAAATAATTCTGAAAAGGGGTATTTTAAGGAACAATGAAAAGCTTTCTAGTTTAATATTGCATCAAAAGAATAATTTAAAAATAGAATAACTGCTAACAGCCTGTCATATAAATAAATAGAAGACACTCTAGCATTATGTGGTACGTAAGAAATGTAACACATTTGAGTAGGGTTTATGTTATTTTCTACTTTTAAATTGATGCATTATTTTATAGATTTTAATAACATTCTTCAGAGGTATTTGGAATGTATTTATTCATTGTAAATTATCTCACCACAAAGAGGAATTGTACAGCGCTTATATCTTGAGACCCTCTGTTCTGGCTTGAGAATAAAAAAAAACAACAAAACACTAAAATAATAACTCCTGTTATCAAAACATTCACATGGCCAGAAATAACAGAAAAATGCTATCTCAAAACACAAACTGCCAATTGTATTTGAATAGTATGTATTTAGCATGTTGCTTATTAGGTTATTTAATAACTTAGTAGTGAGAATGGAGGCTGGCAACAATAGATGAGACAAAATATAAAAATAGGACTAAATGTGTTATTTTAGAACCCAAAGCAAGATCATGTTAGTTCACTAACAATAACAATGACTGAAAATGTACTACTTATTTCCCACGTACGATTTATTTTCACATTATGTCAAGATTATCATGTAAATGTTGCACAAACTAGACAGAAAATGCAGTACAATTTAACATATTTGGTAATTCTGAATTTAATGAAACATTATGCATGTCAGAAATAGGAATCAATTGTAAAATGAATAAAATAGTGACTCAAGAATAATGTGCTACAATAACCTCAAAATAGTATCTTTATTTAAGGGACATGATATAGTTTTAAGTTTTATCTATCCAAAAGTCAATTATTTTATAAAAAAAGAAACAACAATATTTTACCTTAATATTGTGTGTGCAAACTTAGCTCTTCCTAATTTCAAGTTCAAGTTAAATATGAGAAGGTTTACACACAGTGTAATCTGCATTTTTCTCATATATAAATTTGTAGTGATTCCATGGAACCATGCTAATTCAATACTAGCATGGTTCTTTAGAAAAAAAAAATAAAGTAAAACATATCTCAGTACTGTTTATCACAATTATTGTCTCCTGCCACTTTGCAGAGCACCTTACCCATCTCAGCAAAGATCAAAAACAAAAGCTGTCACATTCTTAGTGTCCCGCTAAGTAAAAAACTTGTCCTACACAAAGAAAGAGGTTTCTGCTGCTTGTATTCACAAGCCTTGATAACAGGAGACAAGCCACAATTCAGAATAAAATGATAATGACTGTTGCACACTACTTCAACCTGTCAGTGCAACAGCCACTTGAAGATTAAACAGTTTTTTATCTATAAAGAAATACTTCAGACACTATGAACACTTTGATCGTTTTCAAAAAACCCACCTACCTAGAAAGGTTCAACAATTTTCTGCTTACAAATTAAATCAATAAATATCAGGATTTTTGGAATCCAGCCATGCATGCTCTTGCTGTGAGATGGTTAATAAAAAGAAGAAAACAAAACAAAACAGAAATAACTGTGTATCGAAAGTCACTATATAGATAATATTGTTTAGCATGCCCTGCCAGCATGAACATGCAGAGATGATACACAGAACAAAATTACTCCAAAAATAGTATAATCTGAATATATAATCTAATTTCAAAGGGGCCAGGCAATTTCATGGAGGGTTGATCCATACTGACGAGCAAAAGAAACGGAAAATGTCTTTCTTATGTGCATAGTCAGCCTCTTAAGGCAAATGTCAAAATATTAGTGCCAAACATAGAATCAAAGATTATTGAAAGCTGTAAACCAGTGTTCTTTCTGAGAATGGCATTTGAAGTTAAGCTCCAAAGTGTGAATTCTGTGCCTGTATAACTATTGTCTGCATAGGACTCTGGATGCTTTCTTATACTGTAAAAACATTGCAGACATATAAGAATGCAAATGTTTGCTATGATCAAACTAAGGGATGTATTGAACAAAAATATATGGTATCAGATAACTGTCTCCACTTTATTTTGCCCTCTCTCTCTCTCTCTCTCTCTCTCTCTCTCTCTCGTGCATGGATGCACTGTGTGTGTGGGTTTAATCAGTTTACTAGGTGGAAAGATTAAAAGTTAGTGTGCCAAGGTCCAGCAAAATACCTCTCTGCCTGTGCTCTTCAAGGTGGATTTGTTACATCTAATCAATAGATGAAGTGAATTTTTGCATGCCCTTTGGTCTCAGTGGATCCATGTGTCTACTTTGACAAATAGCATGAGGTGAAAGTATTAACTATGCCAGACCCAGACATGCCTTTTTGTGGTAACTTCCCATTCTGCCTCTCAGAACATTCACTCTTAGTATATTCCATCTTAGAAGGAAGGAGTGGAGAAGCACAAGTCACATGGAGCAGCGAACTAAGATGCTCAGTCAATATCCTTAGATGAGCTCCCATCCAGCACCTGGCATTGACTGCTCAACTTTCAGGTCAACTACCTTGGCCATCCAGCATTGCTGAGCTTTCAGATTACTGAAGCCTCAGCAGACATCTGGTTATAGTACATGGTAGACTCAAAGGAAAAATGGCTCTGCTGAGCCACCCAGACATTTGTAAGAGATAATAACTGTTATTTTAATCTATTAAATTTTTGTCTTAAGGCATACCAACAGTGGACTAGTAAGAAAGTAGTCAATCACTGCAGATAATTGAAACAAAATAGAGAATAGAAAGTGTAAAATATTAATAGAAAGACATTTGTTTCTGTAAACAAATAGAAATGAAAATGATGGATGTATCTTAGAATCAAGAGAGGGTAAGAAAAGAATGCTGTGAAAGAATAAAACAAAGGACACTGGAGGTGAGAGTGCGCGAGGGTTCACAGTTAGTCAATTTACTTTCTAGGAAAGAGAACACAAATCATATGACAACAACAGAAACCAGTTCACTGAGTCACGAAAGAAAAAAATGCAGGGCAGGGGTATGTTCTAGAAAGTCAGAAGAGTTCATGGTATGGTATGCTACTTGAGAATGGAGTGTTTGTACTCTGGACAGAATGAATTCTTATGGCTATATACAGTTTGTTAAACTAGTGCCCTTATTCACTGGCCAGGAGAGAGCTTCCAGCATTAGCCCAGTAAAAGTCTGATTTTCCACAGTTGAGCAACAATTTAGTCATTATTTAGCTTTCACTGATGGATTACACAAACTTCATGGTGTGTATGTGTGTGTGTGTGTGTGTGTGTGTGTTTTTATTATTTGTTGTTATTTTAATAGCTCGAGGTGCTTCGTGCCAGTTGTGGAGTAACACAGTGTTCATTTAAGATATCTCCAAGGCTAGGTAAATAATTTCCTTTTATAATAAACAAGTATCATCAGGTTTTATAATTGTTGCCATCCTATATATTTTTTTTAAATATATTTTATTGATTTTTTACAGAGAGGAAGAGAGAGGGATAGAGAGTTAGAAACATCGATGAGAGAGAAACATCGATCAGCTGCCTCTTGCACACCCCTACTGGGGATGTGCCCGCAACCAAAGTACATGCCCTTGACCGGAATCGAACCTGGGACCCTTGAGTCTGCAGGCTGACGCTCTATCCACTGAGCCAAACCGGTTTCGGCCATCCTATATTTTTTATCAGACTTCCTCAAAATCTATCAAAATACTAATGTTTCAAATTATTTCAAGAAGCATTAAAATTTTTGAAAGTTTAAAAAAATTAAATTCAACCTACTTTAATAAAATACATAGTCTATGTAATCTTCTTGAGATTTATGATATCCAAGAATAAATTGTAATATCCAACATTTAGGAAACTAATAAAAATTCCTATTTCAAATCACACAACACAATCCATTGAATCAAGACTGTTCCCTAAATTAAGGCTGGAGTTAACACAGAGATGTAAAATAGCTAAAATGGGGAGAATATCCCTATCTTTTTCAAAGTTCAAGTTGTTGTTGTGATATTTTCTGTAACATCAACAAAATTTAGGCATTCATAGTGTTAACATCACTACAGTGATGGTCAGACAATATCACTTAAACTCATGCTGAATTAACTGAAAAAGATTCTTGAAAGAAAACACAAAAAATTATTCCAAAAGTAATGCATGGAATTCAAATGTTTTGAAGTTGTTAATATTCCCTGATATAACTTAATATATGCCACAAATTATGCCACAAAATCACATTCACTTGCTTTTCTCAATCATCATTTGTCTCCTGGTTATTCTGCCTCCCATAAAACAGAAAGTCAGTGTCTGACTGGCCATGGACTTTCTCAGAGCATGAGGACATTTTCATAATTTTCTAGTTTCCAGTTTTAAGAAAAGTTTAAATTCATGGTTAAGCATGAAAAAATAATATTAAAAATAAAATTTGTTACTTTTTGAAGACAAAATGAGCTGACTGCTAAGTAAAGAAAGGTGAGTGGTTATAAAAAGCTGATTTGACATAATAACCTTTTGATTTCACTATTTGTGAAAATGTGTGAAACTTTAAATAACTTTTTTGGATAGTATTATTTTTTATAGAAAAGACACAAATGATTTTTAATGAAATGCTGTTTTGTCTTTATGGTTTATTTTCAGAAAGTAATGAGCAAATAAAAAATGATACAAATGGAGAAGTGTAGGGAGATTACTACACTTTCCGAAGTATTGTCTACTTTCCAGAATTTTAAATCATGTGAATATTACTTTTAATGATAAACTCCCGAAGTGCTTACCATTATCCACAATGCTCTGTGGGCTCCAGGTTTATGATATTGCTAACAAACTAATAAATAGTTTTATACATTAGTTATGCATAAGTATTAAATACGTTCTATGTGAAGATACTGTGTGATGACAATAAAGAAAAACAATTAAAATGGTCACTCAGGCAATGTTAATAAGTTCTTTAGTATTTATATTCAGAGCCTAAGATATTTTATTTACTTTGCATTTTAGTTTTTAATAGACAAATCTTCCATACAGAAGAATTTCAAATAATTTATGTAGATACTCTCTTGCCCCTCCAAAAAGAAGCATAATTCTTATCTCCTTAAGCGTATTTTGTTCGCAGTGACTTCCTTTCGATGAGGCAGTGTGGAAAGGGAGAAAAGAGTATCTTTACAGTGGAGAAACGTGACAAATATTACTTCCTCCAGGTGATGAAGGTAAACTCCAACAGTGAGAAGCCATGATTGTATATGTACTCTTAATCTGATATGATGAGAATGGCATTTTACAACTGTTGTTTTCCTCACCCAAATACATAATCCCAGTCTAATGAGAAAAACATCAGACACATTCCAATATAGGACACATGACCAGTACTCCTCAATATTGTCAAAGTCATCAAAAACAGAGAAATTGTCACAGCACAGTGGAGCCATGACTAATTGCAAGTGGTATCAAAGATGGGGTCCTTGGATAGAAGAAGAACAGTAGGTAAAAAGGAAGAAAATATGAATCAAATATGGACTTTAGTTAATAATCATGTATCAGTATTATTCCTTTAATTGTGACAGATGTAACATACCAATGTAAGATGTTAATAATGTGAAGTATATGGGAACTTTCTGTACTATCTTCACAACTTTGCTATAAGTTAAAACTATTCTAAAATAAAACTTGTATTTAAAAAAATAAGGTTCCTAAGAGTAAATAAAATGATTGCTTATAAAATCATCTATTCTTTATCTCAGTACATTATTCTGTAGGTTTGTCTAATATAATTGCCAGTGCATTGAGACCACTTGTTTATCTACTCTAAATTGTTAATCACTTGATGTACACATATTAATTAGTAATACTGAACAATAAAAGATGAATAATATTTTGAAATTATTTATGCTAAGCCTGTATATGGATGACAGAGCTTAAATATTTTCTATTACAGCTGACCCTTGAACATCATGGGAATTATGGATTCCAACTCTTGCGCAGGGGAGGGCACTTGTGGGGGACCAGGCCTGCAGGGGAGAGCAGTTGGGGGTGACCGGGCCTGCAGGGGAAGGCAGTTGGGGGTGACCAGGCCTGCAGGGGAGGACAGTTAGGGGAGATCGGGCTGGCAGGGGAGGGCAGTTGGGGGTGACTGGGCTGGCAGGGGAGGACAGTTGGGAGCAATATGGCCAGCAGAGGAGCAGTTAGGCATTGATCAGGCTATCAGGGGAGTGGTTAGAGGGTGATCAGGCTGGCAGGCAGAAGCGGTTAGGGGCAATTAGGCAGGCAGGCGAGCAGTTGGGAGCCAGTAGTCCTGGATTGTGAGAGGGATGTCTGACTGCCAGTTTAGGCCTGATCCCTGTGGATCCCTTGCAGCCCCGGCTTCATCTGTGGGATCAGGCCTAAACCGGCAGTCAGACATCCTCCGAGGAGTCCCAGATTGGAGAGGGTGCAGGCTGGGCTTTGGAACAACCCCCCATAGTGCACAAATTTAGTGCACCAGGCTTCTAGTTATTATATAAGTGTATACATACAAAATTTCACATTCACACTATTACATTTTATTAACTCTATGATGCATTGATTTATTTCACATTTTAACATAGTATTTAACAACAGAATGTCTGACACCAATGTTTTTTAAAATTGTAGTTGTACAATTTAGTTCTGCACATGCAATCTGGGTCAGACTTATTTACATTTTCATCACCACAATTGATTACTCTTGGTAATGTATGCTGTGGTTTTAATCACTAATTATAATGTCTTCTAACCATTACAAAACTACAAGCAATAAAACTGTTGCTGGGTTTGTAAAAAATCAGGGGAGCAGAAAAGTAAATTTTAATTATTGGAGAAATTATTGTAATTCCATATTTTCTTGTAAAGCAATAACCATCTTCTTTACAGAACCTAAAATAAGGAAACTGCATCACATATAAAATGATGGCATTTTATTCTTGAGACTAGAAGCCCAATGCATGAAATTTGTGCAAGGGGCTCGGCCCTCGCAGCCCAGCTGCCTCGGCTGGCCCTTGCAGCCCCGGCTTCATCTGGAAGATCATCCGGAAGGACTTCCGGAAGGTCGTTCAGCTATTTGGTCTAATTAGCATATTAGCTCTTTATTATATAGGATGGTTACTAAAGGAGTCACCTATAAAGCAGTAAGCTGAAGGCACAGGAAATTGCTAAATTCCACTAAGTAGAAATTTTTAAGCAACCAAAAAGTCATGTGACTATTTTATGGATTGAGCACTAATTTAATTGAGAGATTTTTCTTTCTTACTGCATGGAATATAGCTAATCAGCCATTCTACAAACAATAAGCCTAAGAATCAATAAAATAGCCCTGACCGGTTTGGCTCAGTGGATAGAGCATCAGCCTGCGGACTGAAGGGCCCCAGGTTCGATTCTGGTCAAGGACATGTACATTGGTTGCAGGCACATCCCCAGTAGGGGGTGTGCAGGAGGCAGCTGATCGATGTTTCTCTCTCATCGATGTTTCTAACTCTATCTCTCTTCTCTCTTCCTCTCTGTAAAAAAACAATAAAATATATTTTAAAAATGTTTTAAAAAAAGAATCAATAAAATATAAAATATACATCAAATTACCAATTCAAACAAAAAAAGGAATAAAGATTAATTAGTAGAATGACTCTAGTTAGAAATCCTAGCAATATAGCAGTATGTGCTGTATTCTATATTAGATGTCACTAAGACTTTGATCCTGATATTCAAAATAAAAATTATGAAACATTACTTGGGATCACTCAGTCTCTTGGACATAATGGAGAAAGGTTTAGTTGTAAGCTTGTTGTGGGGGGAGGAGAAATATTACTGAATCACATTTTCAATAAATTTTACATGACAGTTGGGAGAAAAACTTCAGATTACTAAAGCAAAGAGTTCAGAGTTCTCCCACATTTATTTGCTTATGTATTTTTATCTCACTAAAAGAAATACTCCAAGAGAGATGGTACTTTGCTTTGCTCTTGCACTGTTATGGGTGCTCAGGAAAGTAATTGACACAGAATAGACAATAAATGCAAAGAATGAATAGAGTCCTGGGTGGTGTTGCCCAGTGGTTTAGAGCATCAGCCTGCACACCAAAGGGTTGCGAGTTCAATTCACAGTCAAGGGCAGGTACCTCAGTTGCAGGTTCCATCCCCATCTCGACCCTAGTTGGGACACAGGCAGGAGGCAACCAATTGATGTGTCTCTCTCACATTGATGTTTTTCTTTCTCTCTCTCTCTGTGTGTTTCTGTCTCTGTCTCCCTCTCTCTCTCCTTCCCTCTCTCTTTCTCCCTCCTTCCTTTCCACTCTCTCTAAACCTCGATAGAAAAAAAGATCCTTTGGTGAGGATTAAAGAAAAAAAGAATAAATAAACAAATTCTTTTTTTTTTATTTTTTGGCAATTACTGTTTGAAAAGAGACATCACATGTACAATGTGATATCATAAACAATAGTATCATATGTAAAATATAAGATAAAAATATATTTTCAACAATTTTACAAATGCTGCAATTTTAGGAAGAAACATTATCATCATTATCACCTTAACAGCAACAACTTCCATTCACAGACTTCAATCATGCTGAACTTCCTCCTGTGTCCCACATAATCCAGTTGGTTCCTGGATGTGAGATCGGCTCAAGAATCAAATTACTCTCAAGATTTCATTCAGGAATTTGAAAGGCTTCTTCCAATGCTTGCTCTCAGCCAGTAAGTTATGATGGTATACCTTTGTCATTGTAGGGTGCTGCTCAAAGCAGGCATAGCAATGATGGGGTCATCCTATATAATAAAAGGCTAATATGCAAATTGTCCACTTGGGAGTTCAACTGACCAAGAGTTTGACTGCTCGCTATGACGTGTACTGACCACCAGGGGGAAGCATGGAACAAAGGAAGGCCCTGGCCAGCAGCTGGAAGGCTCTGATCGGCCCTGATCGCTGGCCAGGTCTAGGGACCCCTACCCATGCACGCATTTCATGCACCAGGCATCTAGTATTTACTAGTAAATATATTTTACTTTTAGAAAAAATTCAGAGAAGGAAAGTGAAATCAACACTTCTACAGTTCTAGAGTATTTGAAAAATAAACATTAATAGATTCAAAATTAGTAGATTGAAAATCAGATGACCTGGTTTGATTCATAGATTTAAAAAAATGTTTTTATTTATTTTAGAGAAAGAGGAAGGAAGAGGTAGGGAGAGAGAGAGAGAGAGAGAGATGAGAAACATCCATGGCTGCCTCCTACATGCCCTCTAATGGGATGCTAGCCAGCAATCCAGGAATTCAATAAGTGTCTTTTGATGCACAGGATGACACCCAACCAAACAACTGAGCTATACCAGCCTGGGCTTGACGCATAAATTTAAAAAAAATTAAAACTTATGAGGTTTATGACATTAACCATTTGGCTTTTATTTCTTTATCTATAAAATAGATTTAGCAATAAGAATTTCCAGAGCTCTTGTGACAATAAAAACATAATGTATGTGAAAGCATCTTGTGATCTTTAAAGCACCATAAAAATGAAAGTTATTGTTTTAGTTATTCAAAACAGGAACCAGAAAGGTTATTCCTGCCCAGCAGTCTGGTTTGATGATAAATGAGTAAACTCACAGACATAAGTGGGACACAAATCCATTAACACATTCTGCAAAAGGAATGTATGGTTTCACCTTTAGGACCAAATCCAGGTGAATGATATATAAACTTTAAAGAGGAAGCAATAGAAGAAAGAGAAAACAATTTCATTGTTAGACTTTTTAAGTAATTATAAGCATTAACACCAATACCATTGATTTAGGCAGAATTTAATCTTATTGTTAATATTCTCCTCATTTTCATTAAATATTTGAATTAAGAACATTTTAAATTATAATCACCTCTATATTTACTTATTAATTTTAAAAGTTATTAACAATGAGAAAATTAATATTTTAATGACACCTCTCTAATTGCAGACATGTCCTCATTTTTCACATAAAACTTTCTGCAAAGATTGTTAATAAAAATCTTTTAGGTAATATTGAATATAATTGATTAACTAAATGACAAGTTTCTAATATATGGTGACAGGAGAAGATTTTATTTTGAATGGTGGGCAAACAGTGCAGTATTAAGATTTGTAACATAGAAATCCACACCTGAAACCTGTATGGCCATATTAACCATTGTTATCCCAATCTATTAAATGATGATAAAATAAAATATAATGCACTCCTAAAATAAATAAATAAATAAATGATAGGTTTAAATATAGAATTTATTTGAAAATAAACTATGTTTTATAGTTAATTGGTAAATTTTACAAAAATGTGATATTATGTTATTTTCTGTAAATCAGTACCACCTATTTGTAACAGAATTGCTAATGGGGGCTTAAAAGAAAATTCAATTATTTTTAAATTTCATTAATATTTGTATCCTCAACTGAGGATATGTTTATTGATTTGAGAGAGAAAGAGAGAGCAAGAGAGAGAGAGAGAGAGAAATACCGAAACCTTTTGGTGTATGGAATGATGCTCCAACCAATTGAGCCACGAGGCAAGGGCACAAATTCAATTATTTAATGAGGATGTTTTACATTCAAATTCATTTTTCATAAAATGTAAATTGTAATTTAATTTACCAGTAGTTTTGTTTTCACTTTTGTTTCCAAATGATGTAGAGAATTAGCCTTTACTAACCTATTGTCTTAGAAAGAAGTGTAAGAATTCTGGCTGAATTTCAACAGTTATAATTACATTCTCTCAATTGTTATCCTTGATCCAATTTCAATAGACTTTTCATATCTTTGTAAAAATATGTTTTGTGATTATCATCTCTCCTGGAAGACAAATTATAAGAGCGATGGCTGAGTTTAGTTGCTGATACATCATTCATTCCAGGAGCCAGGCATCAAGAAAATAAATCATGCTTAGAGTTAGATTGAATATTTTTTCCTTTTGTCTTTTTAGGATAGAACTTTATAAAGAACTATCTCCTTAATTAGAATCTGATAAGTCTTCACCCAAAGAGATAAGAAAAAGGGTTCCTGACTTCAGAGTAGATAAAAGGCAGGTAGTAAGATTCATTGCTGCCGAAACCGGTTTGGCTCAGTGGATAGAGCGTCGGCCTGCGGACTGGAGGGTCCCAGGTTTGATTCCGGTCAAGGGCACATACCTTGGTTGTGGGCACATCCCCAGTGGGGGGTGTGCAGGAGGCAACTGATCGATGTTTCTCTCTCATCGATGTTTCTAACTCTCTATCCCTCTCCCTTCCTCTCTGTAAAAAATCAATAAAATATTTCTTTAAAAAAAAAAAAAAAAAGATTCATTGCTAATGTGTTATCTGCTGAATAGCCCTGGATAGTAGCGAAGCAAATGCATTTTGAGAAGATAAAATTGAAAAAGAAATGTTGATTTTCATAATAAACAGAGATCACAGTAAAAAATCATGAATGCAATGTTTTCATGGAAAGAAAAATGAAGGGTTAGAATTACAAAGTACTGGGATGCCACAACATTAGCTCAAGGAACTGAATTATTGAATTGATTTTCATACATACAATCATAGTTTTTGGAGAGGGCGGATAAAAAGACATTGATTTTGCACAATCCCATAGTGTTCTGATTATCTCTATCCTTAAGTTAGCAAAGAACATACTTTGAAATAATAGTAAGATATTTTATCCTCTTACACAGCTATTCAAAATGAATATGTTCTTTCCAAGAACCACACAGAATATAGAAATAACTTCCTCTAGAAGGGTTCTCCTATGAATAGTTTTATTATTTGCATAGAGATAAAAAGTAAGTTCTTTAATCATCATGATATCTGGGAGCTTCTCTAGAAGTCGGGGAATCACTGATGCATTCCTCAAGACAGAGACTTCTTAACCAAATATTGTCAAGAATATCTCATTAAGAGAGGCAACTTTCCACAAACTATGTCTCTGAAAAGGTGCCCTGTGACTTCTATCCCTAACCTTTTTTATCCTAATTTTAAGGACAGATGTCCATAAATATTGGTAATGTCAGCATATTTAAATCTTTCATATACATTGGGCATAAGGATTACATTAAGATCTTACATATAAGTTGGTTGAGAGGTGCATGCGGTATTCTTTCTTCTAAGAAAATAATAGGTTAAAGGTGTTGTTTTTTAAAGTAAAAGTTATTAAATTATTTCTCTGTGCCTTTATCAATTAGAAAGTAAATAGAATTAATACCATTTTAATGTATAAGTTATTGGAGAAGGGACACTAATATAAATGATCATGGAAATTTTAGTACATTTGTGATCAATGCAAGGAATTGAAGAAGTGTCCTTCAGAAAAGTTTCTCAATATATTTTTCAGATAGGATTTTTTAAGACAATGATTTTGTTTAAATGATAAGTTATTGGTGAGGCATTTTAACATTATATTTTACAAGTATATTTTAGATCCTGATTACATATAGTTATGTCTAAATCTAAATTATGGAAAAATATCGACACTACACCTATTCATACAAAACATGAGAATGATTTCTGCCACATAGTATACATTCAATAGCTTAGTAAGTATTGGTTGATGAGTAAATGAAAAAAGACATTTCACATTTCCAAAAATGAATTTAATCATGATATTAAAAGAGGATTTACCACATGATAATATTGGGAGTTAAATGAAACTGGTAAGAGATCATTGTTTTAGAGCAAGGTGACTTTGTGATTTCAAAGTGAGAGATTTTATATCATGTGTGCAGGACACGGTCTCCAGGTTTGTTAGTTTTTGTTTTGTTTTTCATCCATTTATTGATTTATTAACTCATTTAGCAAATCTTTATTAAATGCCCATAATGACACAATAATTGTGCTAGGCATGACTATGGAAGGGTTAAAATATAAGCTTTACCCTGGCTCAGTGGACCAAAATGTATTGGAGAATACAGAGTTATAAAGAGGAATTATTGGATTCCAAGTAAGAAATCCACAAGAATTATTCTCATGATAGTGCTTTATAAGACAAAATGCTATTTTATGTCTTTACAATATGCTGGTTGCCTGCACAAGTCATTTCCTCGCAGTGGTTAGTTCTGATGTAGAAATCAAATTTGATGAGAAATTGGTAATCATATAAGTCAAGCAAATGGAACTGGATATTCTTAGGGGATGCTTTCATCCGGCCTTGAGTTTGGGAAATAAATTTTTCTTTTATACTTAAATAATAATTTGTCTAAGTAGTGCTTTGCATTAAGTAAATATTTATTAAATACCTACTATCCATATAAAAACAATTTTTAGGCCAGCAATGTCAAATTAGTGTACTCTATGCTTTAAACAATGCATGACAATAACCTAATTAGTTCCAGGTAATATATATTTCTGACATTATAGTGTCTGGCCATGAACATAGCTGCTTAAAATATTCAACTACATATTTATTTATTTATTTATTTTTAAAAATATATTTTATTGATTTTTTACAGAGAGGATGGGAGAGGGATAGAGAGTTAAAAACATCGATGAGAAACATTGATCAGCTGCCTCCTGCACACCTCCTACTGGGGATGTGCCCACAACCAAGGTACATGTCCTTGATCGGAATCAAACCTGGGACCCTTCAGTCCTCAGGCTGATGCTCTATCCACTGAGCCAAACCAGTTAGGGCTCAACACATATTTTATGTAAACACTAATTAATTCTTAATAAGGGGGTAAAAAAGATCCCCCAATCTGAATGTTGTATATCAATTATAAAATAATAAGTAAAAAAATAAATTGTACAAATATATACCCTTCCAGCAATATACAGAAATATTCTTTGGGTATTGTTATTCTAAAAAAACTCCTCCCAAATATCTCTCTTTTTTTTAAAAGATTCCATTAAAGTAAAGACTTTTTTAATGTATTTGAAATACAATTTGAGGTCAATGTGCTATATAGTCATTATTTATTGGTTGTGAGAATTTAATTCCTCAATAAAAGAAACTTTGATAAGGATGTTAACACTTTCTCAAGTAAATATACATTGAAATTACTGATATAACAAAATAATGACTTTATAGAGTCCATTCTATTCAAAGAATAAGGGTTTATACCTAAGAATTTATGTAAAGTTTTCCAAATATTGCTGTTTTAGATAACTACATCTCAAATCTAAAAAATTTATTATGCTACAAGCAACTAAGTACTTACGCTTAGACTTTGATTTCTTTTATTTTTTTTTTCATGGTTGATCATTTAATATAATATTAAATACTTATAATTATTCAGTTAGTTTTGTTTATTGCTCAGGATTCTGAAATAGATGCGTAAGGTCTTAGGTAACTGAGCAAAATCAGTGTCAAAAAGAAAAATTCTATGAAGGTATACAAAATTTGAATGCCAAAATCTGTAAATATTAATTCTATTAGATTTTACTTCTCTCATTAAAATCTTGGCCTATTATTTTACTTAGGGAAAATTTAAGGAATTTGGGTTTCTCCATGATAGCCACAGCTTTTTCTTTAATACATACTTACATTTGCATGGCATTATTAGAGACTAGGCATATATGCTTTGTTGACTAGGAAGTATATGAATTTAGAAGCTTGTTCTTTTTTGCCTCCTCCAGTCACTAGTTAAGTTTAGCATTAAAATAGAAGAAAAATCACAAATCAGCCGTCATGGAATGGAAGGTTCAGCGTTTCAAGCATTAAATAAGAAATAGTTCACTGTGTCAGAAGATCACATAGAAAAAAATTCTTTTAGAGACTCTAACATGTAAAAACATAGTGGAAGATGCACTTTAATCACCTCAGCTTTTATAGGATCTCCTTGATTTTTATTTATATTTCTTGCCTTGACTTTTGATTTTGTGTTTTACTGTGATGAGCATGTTTTTTTCATCTCTTAGAAAAACATGATAATTCATCAACTGACAAGAATAAAACATAATATAGTAATAGTCAGAAATTTCCTAAATAAGTCTCATTAAGCTGAATTTTACACAATTCTGTAATTATATCACAAACATATATAAAATTATAAATTTTAATAATATGTAATCAATAACTTAAGGACAGTTATTCAGTAGAGGATTATTCATTTTATGCAGGAAATAACTGAGGAAAATTGTTTAAGCCTATTGTGTATAAATTCATACTCTGGACATGTATGTATACATATATATACACACATACATATACATATACATATATACATATGTATTCATATTTAAACTATACTTATAGTAACATGTAATTAGGAAGAATGATCTATCATTTGTAAGTGACAGAAGTAGCTTTAAAGCAGAATCCTGTGTCCTTCCAGTGGCTAGTTCTGTGTCCCTGGACAAATTTCCTTATTTTTCTGAACTTTCTTCAGAAAATTGTATATGATGAAATCCAATGTTTTCCAGGGCTATTTTAAGGATTAAATAAGCTATTGAATCCACAGTAGCAGTTTCTTCTCACAGTAAACAATAAATACTGAACATCACTCCTTATTCCAATCTCTGATTAGTAGTATCATTTTTATTGAGAAAAAATATTGTGCAATTGTAAAAGTAAGAGTCCAATTTAAAAGAGATTGTGAAAATCTGTATGCTTACTCAACAGAAAGATAAAATCATTCTGAAATAAATTATTACTTTACTTTTATGGGTTATTATCTCTGAATATAAGCAATTATTAACACTAGTTGCTTTTATCTTCCTCTTAGTATTTTAATTTTTTAAAAAATTATTTTAGAGAGAGGGTGGGAGAGATAGAGAAACATCAATGGGAGAGAGAAACATAGACCAGTTGCCCCCTGCATGTGCCCTAACAAGGGAAGGAACCCACAATCTAGGTATGTGGTCTTACCGGGAATTGAACCCACAACCTTTTGGTGTATGAGACAATACTTTAACCAACTGAGCCACACTGGCCAGGGATTCCTCTTAGTGTTTTAAATTATCTTATGCTATGCTTTAGGGCATATTAAAATAATTTAATTTATCTTCCTTTCAGTTTATTACTTAACAACCACTTGATTAATCTGAGTTTGTAAATATGCCAATCTGGCAAAGTTATGCTATAACCCACATCCCTTCAATGCTGGATATCTAATTGTACTCAAGAACCTCACTGTGAGGGATGCTCTCCTGGTACTGATATTAAGAAAGACTGCTAGAAGTCAATGTAGGATACAGGGATTTATTTAGGAACTGATATTTACATGTTGACTTCTATATTAAATTGAATGATAATTGAAAATTCCACACAGTTCTTGGCCTTTCCTCTTCGGTGTTCTAATATCTGTGAACATTATGTTGGGCATTGTGGCTTTTTATGGGACAAACAAATTGGGAAAGAGACAAGTCTATCTCCTAGTGCAACAACAGTTCACCCTCCTGTTCTTAATACAAACTGCCATGCATTTCAGGTATTTGTTTTACTATTCCTCATAATAGCTATTTAGGAAAAATAAACATGTTTTTCTAAAAATAATTAAAAACCATTGAGCTAATCTTATTGTAATTTACTGAAATGTGTATCAGTTTTGTACTCTTATGAATTGTCAGTTTTCTAGATTATAGACTAAAATAATGTTGGTCTTGAATCAATAATAATGTCAGTAAGTATATAAAAACTGGAACACACTACAACTGTAAGTTATTGCTATAATCAAAGCTGTCAATTCGTATGTACCATATGCACAATTAGTACACTACTTCATTTAGATCATTTTTCATATCTTTTAAAACTTTGCTAAATAAAAATGTCTACATTTCATATATCTCCTTATTTGTTATTTTCTTTCACAAACATTGAGAAAAAGCTCAATACACTTTTCATACAGTAATGTCAATGTTTTATTTTATTTTGTTCTGTTTTTGCTTTATCAGGGCATAAGCACTTAACCATAGCCCAGTAAGTTATCTCTTTATTTTAAATGGAAAATTCAGTCTATTAGAGATCAATTAACTTTCTCAGGGACACACAGCCATAAAAATGTTCCTGGTTTCCTTCTGTAGATTTTAATATCCTCAGCAACACTTTCTGTACACTTAGCATGGTGCTTCATAAAAGAGTGTGGAGTGAATAAATCTTCTTGACTGACTAATCTCTAATTGAAACTGATCATAACAACTCCAGCCAAGTAAGATTTGCATAACATGTCCCTAATTTTACTTTTCTAGTCATAATAAAATAGTGGAGAAAATATACCGATTAAATAAGTCCCACATGAATCTTCTAAAAAAAACTAAAAACTAAAAGAATAAAGGAGCAAAAAAGAAGCTCCTTTTTCAGATATACTAGAAAATACTTGTTACTGTGAATCTTATCAATGGAGAAGTAGTGACACTTAGGATATAAATTAGATTTTGTAGGCTAACTCATGTGTACACTGTGAAACACTATGTTGTACTTTCTAAAAGATAAAACCAATACTTACTTTTTTTCTCTTTTTTATTTTTACTGTTTTCAGAGTATTCTACATGCAGTTAGACAAAACTAATCAGGGAAGGCAGAGCCAAAAACTAGTAATTGATACACTGTGTTTTTAAAGAGATTATGCACAAAGGGTAGGAAAAGTGAGTCAACCACCACTGCTGACTTTATCGTTTGAAGGAAAATAAATACTAAGTCACCACTAGACTATAAGCCATTCTTGCTGCTAATCTAGAACTAAAATAGATGCAAATATTTAGGAAGATTACTAATAAGTATTTTTAACAAACATACCTAAATCCATAACTTTTAGTTTTGCAACCATCAAGTCATTATCCTTAAAATATAACAGACAAAACTTGCAGTTCCCAAATAAATTTAAATTGATCCCCCCAAAATTATAGTAGTAAGTAGAAAGAATAATATATTGAATTGATGCTAAAGTATGTGAACAACTGCAAAAAAATAATAAAACTGAAATTAATATACATAATGGAATTATTTTCCCTTGTACTTCATAAAATAAAGAAACATAAAATAATACAATTTTAAAAATATAAGAAAATACAGTATCATGAAAAATAAACTGGTAGAGCTTAGAATAGATATGAAAGGAAAAGTCAAACAATAATAGAATCTAGGCCATTAACAACACAATTAGATAATAGGCCCTGATGAAAATAAAGTTAGGAACCAAAAGAATAGACCTGACATATTTAAGCAGAATAAAACACAGGGAAAAAAACACATTCAAAGTAATTAGGGAAATAGTGATAAAGTGGTATATATTTTAATCAAATCAAAAAGGTATGAGTATTTAAAAATCAAAGTATATTTTTCTAAAATAAAGAAATAATTATATTGATAGTTTGAATAGTATACTGTGTCCCAAATTAATAAGTATATATGATAGCAGAAATATAAAAGCATTATTTTAAACAAAATATTAGCAAACAAAATCCCAAATCCAAAATTATTTTTAAAAAGAATGCTCCAAAATTAAAGCTAGATTAATGTTAGAAAATCTATAAATGCATCTCACCATGTTACTGATAAAAGAAGAAGCATTTGTCCACTTCATTAGGCATAGAAAAAGCATTTGTACTACTTAATATGCATTTATTTTAAAATATCTTCTCATTTTAGGGGAACTTTTTTAACCTGATGAAGAGCATCATAAAAGACCACAGAAAAATATCATCATAAATGGAAGCTTGCTGGAAATATTTTTCTTTAAATCTAGAAAGTTACGCAGTTGCTCACTACCATCATTTCCAATAAATATTGTTTGGAAAATAATGGTCTGTTCAATAAGCAAAGAAAAAATGAGTTCATGTAGAATAAAATATAGAAAAAATTATTTGCAGAAGACATGAAATATCTAAAGAATATATCAGTAATTTTATAGAACTAACAGATGAGCTTAGAAGGTATATGGATGTATGTAAATTAAATTAAAAAGTCAACTGTATTTCTACACACCAGACATAAACAACTAGAAAGAAAAAACTTAAAAGAAGTCTATTTTGTATCCTTTGAACAATGAATTCCTATTCTACCACCTCACAGTCCCTGGTAACCACCATCCTATTTTGTTTGCTTCTATATATTCAAGTATTTTAGATTCCACACATAAGCGAGATCATGTAGCTTTGTTTCCTTTATTGTATATGGTAAATGTTCAATAATAATTTATAAATATAATACTATCTGTAATAGCTTATTGTCACTATGACACGGATAAGCATTAGAGCAACTATAAGAACAAAAATTAAACATAAGACTCCTATAGAATCTCTTCTAAATCAATCAATAGTTCTCCTCTTAATATTTTTCATATTTTTCTTTAGAAAAATAAAGAATAAAATTTATCTTGATTCAGAAATAAAACAATAATATAAGATAAGGGGATTTCAGGAGAATTCAGAAGAGATTATTCTGTCTTAAATAAATCAGCGTGGAAATGAATTGTGTTTAGTTTGATAATCTCTTTGAGAGATCTCTGACATGATAAAATAAAATCTAAGGCTTCCGGTTAAATTATCAATGACAAACTTGAAAGTGTTATACTGTTGGTTCCAAACCTAAAAATTTGTCCCTGTATATAGCAGATTTTTTTTCCCAGAAAAGAATGGGTAGGATATTTGGTCTGCAATGTATTTTCTTTATATATCACAAAAATCACTTGATATGTATATTCATAAAGAAAGCACCAATTAAGCAGGCAAGTTAAATGAAGTCTGCAAATATGCAATGATTCTAAACTACCACAGGGTGGTAGGAGATTCACTTTCCACAACATTTATCTAATTGGCAGAACTAACTGCTTTGATACACTTCTACCACATCCAAATCCCTTATCAGAAACTATTTCATTGTTATTGCTCAATAAGTGTGAACGAAATCTCAGAGGCAAAATTATGCTTTAGGATATGCTATACTTAAGCAAAAGTCTAATCCAACTAGAAAAGACAAGTGTGCACGTATAAATTTGGATCCTTTAATTGTTTGTATGTTTTTTTTGTGTGTGTGTGTGTGTTTTCATAGAAGGCCATTTATCTTTAATGATCAATGTAGGAGCAGTCCATAGGATACTTCTAACAAATTTATCATGTTATTTATATTGTTACACTAACTGATTATTTTATCACAATACCTAGTTTCAATATGGAAATATACATGTATATGTTATTAAATCAGAAATTTGAAGTTAGAAAAAATTTATAAATATATGAGGCACAACTTTTTTATTTTACAGATACGTGAAATAAGATGATGATATGTTACAGAGATCACACATAGAAGAAATATGTTTAATACAATTTATTTATTGTATTGATACAAGGAACATATATGTTGTCATCTAGAGATTTTTATCATCATAATTAAAGACATGCAGGGTAATTGGGTTGATGACAAATAGGTATAGTGGAGAGAATTTTCATGATCACAATTGAAACCAAGGGACCTTATAACTGACTAAATTTAGTTTTAGATCCTAGTTCTACAAATTTTCTCTCTCTCTCTCTCTCTCTCTCTCTCTCTCCCTCCCTCCCTCCTCTTTACACACACACACACACACACACACACACACACACACACACACACACACACACGTATATATAGACCTAGACTCCCCACCCCCATAAATGGCAGCCCTCAAGGCAGCAGAAGACAGTACCCAGAACCTAACTGTGATCACAAGGTCCACACCTCTGACAAGCTAAAGGTAACATCTTGACCTAAGTCATGTTTCCTTTTCTGAAGCCTAAGGTGGTTACTTTCCCATGAGACTGGATGGAGGGATGCCAGAAAAGACCTCAGAACTATCCTTAAGACCTGATGAAATTATCAGCCTTACCTCATCTCCAAACAGTCAGTACTCAGCATGACCCCTGAACCCCTTAATCATGTGTCTTGTGATTTTGCCCTATATACTAGTAATCTGTAGCCTATATGCCAGGGGAGTTCTGACTTTCTCCTGGTGGCACCATTCATAATAAATTAACCAATATTCTCTGTGCTTAGTGTTTAGCTCTGCTAGTGCCAGGTCAACAAACTCTATTTACTTTGTGTGTTCATCATGGATTGGTAAATCACTTACATACTTTAACAGTATTCAAGATTTGAGTAACATTTTTTTTCTTTAGATAAAGTAAAAAGCCAACTTTTACATACTTCACTATCTACTTATATGACAAAAACTAGAGGCCTGGTGCATGAAATTTGTGCATGGGGGTACAGGGTGTCTCAGCCTGGCCTGCACCCTCTTGAAATCCAGGACCCCTCGGGGGATGTCCGACTGCCGGTTTAGGCCCAATCCCTGTGGATCGGGCCTAAACCGCAGTAGGACATCCCTTTCACAATCCGGGACCGCTGGCCCCTATCTGCTCACCTGCCTGCCGGATCGTCCCTAACCACTTGCCTGCCTGCCTGATTGCCCCTAACCACTCGCCTTCCTGACTGATCTCCCCTAACTGCCTCTGCCTGCCTGATTGTCCCTAAGCACTCTGCTGCCTGATCACCCCTAACCGCCTCTGCCTGCCTGATCACCCCTAACCGCCTCTGCCTGCCTGATTGATTACCCCTAACTACTCTGCCTGACTGCCTGATCATCCCTAGCTGCTCCCCTGCCTGTCTGATCACTGCTAACTGCCTCTGCCTGCCTGTTTTCCCCTAACTTCCTCTGCCTGCCTGATCATCCTAAGCACTCTGTTTGCCTGATCACCCCTAAGCACTCTGCCTGCCTGCCTGATCTCCCCTAACCGCCTCTGCCTGTCTAATTGCCCCTAACTGCTTCTGCCTACCTGATCGTCCTAAACACTCTGCCTGCCTCCCTAATCACCTCTAACTGCTTGCCTGCCTGCTTGATTGCCCCTAACTGCTCTCTGGAGGGCTGCTGGCCTGGGTGAGGAGCCATGTTCATTCTTGGTCTCTGGTCATTTTGGTCATCCTGCTGTTTCAGTCGCTGGGCTTTTATTATATAGGATAGTAAACAAAACCCAGACTATTATTTGAATTTTTTTTCATCAAATATCACCATTTACTATTGATAATCTTTTAAAAGTATTTTATACTTTCATTATATATACTAAGTTTAGAAGTATCTTAATCCTAGCATGATATTTTAAAAGCTTTTTTCTTTTCTCTTTAAGTTTTGAGACAACTTATTGTTGTAAACTAGATTCATTGTGTTACTTCTCAACTGCACAATATTTAAATTTTTGAATGTAATATCCAATACTTATATTTCCTGGTTTTTGTTTATATAAACATATATATTAATATACAGTTCAAATTCACATAATTTCAAAGGTTTTACCTTCCTTAAATATGTTTTTAAAACATTAACAAATATACATTTCAACCTTTTCCAAGATTATTCTCTGTCTATATAATCTATAAGGAAATGTATTAGTGTTGGGTTTTAAAAAGACATTGTGTGTAGTTCATGTTTTACCTCAATTATTTTACCCACATACTGGAATATAATTACCACAAATATAAGAACTTTATTCCCTGTCTCACTTTTCTATAATATCCACTTTAATCTGTGAGGATTTTTAGGTGAAGTACTGCTGTGAAATGGTGTTAAAAATAATAATGAAAGGCTTATATTAGGGGAGAACAATTTAAAAGACAAGAGAGCTAATTAAGATGCAAATACAGTATTCCTTGATATGTGAGAGAGCCTTCATAAATTTGTATGAGACAGGAAAAGAAGGGAGAGGGTGAGAAATTTGTTGAAATAACTATGAATTTTAGATGGGGAAGCATAGTGAAGGACAAGAGGCTGCCACAGGAACAGAAGGTGTCCAGCATGTAGCCATTAATAAAACTATAAGAATTCAAAAGAAAATCTATCTGCTATCAGGGCATAATAAGATTAGATGTAAATATATTTAACTTGAGGGATTGGCATTACAGGTAGAATTATTAGTTGTTAGGTACTGAGAACTAGATCACATAGGAGAGTTTAAGAAGAAGAATTGAAGCCATATGTAAAGAAAAGATACATGAATACATTGAAATGAATGAAATAAAAGTGTAAAAGATTGAAGAAAGAACTTTATAAAATATCAGAAGGTAGAAGTCAGTGAAAGAATCTAAATTACTAGCTGAAAAGGTGAAACTTTTAGAAACTTGTTGTGGATCACCCAATCAGATAGGTGATCTCCCTTTTTTGAGCCTCCCTACTTAGACTAGAAACTTCTTCCTCACCTTTTCCACAAACACCCCTAACACTTTATCACATTGAACAGAGTAACTAATGTCTGAATAGATGAATTCCATAAGACATTCAATAATATCAAAAGGCATTTTTAAAAGTTTTTTTTTGATGTTTTAGAAGTCAATAGTAATGAGGAGGGATGAGGGAGTATAAATCATTATGCAAATCAATAATTATGAAATAAAGACACCCAATTTTGTAGAAAGTACTTTTTTTATTTTTGGAATCATGATCTTTGTTTGACTCATACATGGAAAAAGTTAGTAATATTCCCAAACTTAATTTTGACTGTTAATATGTATTTATACATTTCCCAATCATTTCAAAATATTTTAAACTCATTACTCCTACAACCAATAGAAATTTAAATCTAGTTAATATGAACTCTTCTTCTTATCCTGAAATTTTATGAGTAGTTAAGAGTCTACATTTTGATGTCTTCTATGATGGCTAATATATATTAAAGAATAATAAATTAGAAGCTTTTAAAAAATTTAAACAGAAAAATAAAATAAAGGATCTAAATTTTCTATCTGTATGTGAACTTAAAATATTTTTTAAATCTACAAACTTTTTTATGCACTTTATTACTCCGTGACACAAAATTGACAATAGAGGTACTATTAAAATGACAAATTATAATTGATGGCAACACTCAAATTTTTCCACAGCAATTTACTTTTTCTTTTTGTCTGAATTCCTTAGGCATAAGTAAGTAATTATAAATGCTTCCTAATAAAATAGAAATCTGTAAAAATGTTTATGCAGGGAGAGATTAACTGGAATATTAGTTTAAATAATGCAAATTTTAATCAACTTAATAGTTTACATTATTGTATGGTATAGAAAAAAAGCTAAAGTATTATGAAGCCATCAATATATTAAATCAAATGGTAAAAAAAGGCAGATGCAATACTACGCACAGAAATAATGTCTATATTCATTTCTCAAGGTTGTCATAACAAATGATCACAAACCTAGTGGTTGAAAATAACAGATATTCTTTTACAGTTCTCAAGGCCAGCAGTCTGAAATCAAGTTTTAAGAAAGGTTGGTTCCTTTTGGAGGTACTGAGGGAGCATAAATTTCATGCCTTTCTCTTAGCTTCTGGTAGCTGCCAAAAATCATTGGCATTCATTTACCTATCACAGCATAACTCCAAATTAGCCTCCATTTTCACATGGCCTCCACTGTGTGTTCTCTATGTTGGAAATATACCTCCAATTTCATCTTATAAAGACATTTGTCATTTGATTTAGAGCCCTTCTAAATCCAGAATAATTTTACCTGGAGATCTTTAAATTAATTATATCTGCAAAACTTTTATTTAGGTAGGATCATATTTGCAGGTTCTGGTGGTTAGGATTTGAACATATCTTATGTGGGAGTCATTATGTAACTCACTGTGATGCCAGCCAAATTAGAAGAATATATATACCAAACACTTATTGCATACCTTAGTATGAATTAAGTGCTTTGAGATATATTAATTTACATAATTATTAGAAGGAACCTATGAGTTACCCTGCCTCTCAAAGCAAATGTCCTGGTTTCAAATGCTGCCTCCATCATTTCCTTGATGTTTGATCTTTGGCAGGTGATTTGGCTGTATCATGCCTTAATTTTCTCATCTGGAATGTGGGACTAAGGATACCTATGTAATAGGATTGTTTTAAGCATTTAATAGGCTAATACTTTAAAATGTGTGTGTTATAAATAAATGATAAACTGATTAAATAAGAACACAAAAAATTAATAGTAAAAATGTGATAATATGACTTTTGTTTCTAACCATAATGGCATGTCTGATTAACATATATTCCTATTCTTCATAATTAACTAGAATATATGGGTGAAATATATGAAATAATTTTTAGATATTGGATAATAGGCAATGCAGGACAATGACCAATGATAGAAAAAAAAGGTACAGTGACTACCCAGCCACTCATGCGTGTTATCCGGATGCAGTTTTCTAATAGTACATACAGGGACCCCAAGCAGAATAACAAGTTTTCACTGAGATGGGGACACAGCAATTGAATTCGGGTAGTCTAAGGAGTCTGGGATTAGTGGAGCAGAGTACCAGAGAAGATCATCACAGATCACTTTGGAAAAGAAAAATACTACAAAGACATGTAAACTGAACAATTCATAGAACTCACATAATTTTTAAAATTCAGCATTATTGTCCATATTGTTATACACTTTGATCTATAAATTTAATTCATAACAAATTGAAGTCATCATACTTTTTTAAGTATGCATTTACAGTCTTATTCATATGGAAATGCAAAAAAACTTAGATAAGCAAAATATTTTGAAAGGAAGCAAAAAATGAACGGAATAATTGCCTAAGTTCAAGAGACCTTGAAAAACTAATTATTCTAGAGAATACAGAATTGGTTCACAGATACAAAGAGAGATTAAAGAATCTAGAAATAACTATTTATGGTCACTATTTTGTTTTTAAAGGCAACTTTTTATTGATTTTAAGAGTGAGGACTGGAGAGAGAGAAAAAAACATCGATTTCTTGCTCTACTTATTTATATATTCATTGGTTGAATCTTTTAAACCAAAGCACTGATGTAACTATTTAGAAAGGAGAGTCTTTGAAACAAATGGTGCTGAGATAACTAGATATTCATAAGAAAAATAATGAACTAAGACATCTCTCATGCAATAAACTGTATTATGTCAAGATGTATAGCCAACCACAAAATACAAAAATATAATCTTTATGAAGAACATTTAGGAAAAATGTTTATGAACTTTTGATAGACAAATACTTCTTATAGAGGACATAGAAATTAATAAGAATATTAAAAATTAACATTAAAAAAGATAATTTGGAACTTTATTAAAAATAAAGTATTGTGCCCTCTCATTCTACATGCTCAAAGTAAATATTATTAAATAATATGAAATTTGTACATATACTTAATATAAATTATCAAATTATCAACTCACAAATAAGGCTACTACCCCAATTTTAAAATAAGAACAAATTTTTTTAGTAGACTTCAAAAGGAGTTATACAAATGACCAATTAGCACAAAAAATACTCATAATCTCTCATTGGTGAAATGTGATTATCATACAAGGATGTGGACCAACTGGCGCTAACACACACATTGCTGGCACTGGTTTTGTCTTTGTTATTTTTTAAGAGTGTGATTTCAGGGACTGGATGTGATTCCTCTTCTGTTATGTATTTAGAAAAGTGTGTGTAAACTCTTGTAGTATTGTAGTACTGATATTTATAACAGTGTAACCTGTTTGCTATGAAGAGAACAGTGGTTTTTAGGTGAAGCTAGGATTGTATTAACATGACCCTCTACATAGGCTAAACTAAAATGACAGAAAGCAGGTAAGAAGTAGCCTGAGTTTGGTTTTTGAATAGGGCATTGTTTGTAAAAAGACACAATGGAACTTTCTGGTGAAATAGGAGTGTTGTATATGTGGATTGTGAAGGTGATTACCTGGACACACATTTGTCAAAATGCATCAAATGGCACATTTAAAGAGGGTACATATTATTGGGTTAAATACAACTCTATCAAGCTGATTTAGAAAATAATAAATAATTAAAATGTCTAATTGTCAAACTTGTGAACTATTTTTTATGTGTCCTTTATAGATTTGTTAATTTTCAAAGATATCTATATATTCATTTTCACTTGAAACAAATAATTAATTAACATGAACTATTAATTTGAGTTAACAAAAGCAATATCTTAATAATATAGTCAGTAGGCACACTGTAAACCCTGGATGCTATGAAGAAATACATGAGTGATTATATAATAGAGCGAGTGTTTGTGCTACATTTGAGTTCACCAAAATATATACCACCAATATGTGAAGAAGAAAAATGCACATTGTTAATCAGGGCATGCCGGCCACACTCTTAGGTTTTATTTTACATTTCTCAGTCTAAAACATTAAGGTCTGACCTGCTATGTCTAACATTGATTTGTTACACCAAAAAAGGCAGCATAATCAAAGAGCAAATTCAGAAAAAAAGGCTCTTTGCAGAAGATGAAAGCTCTGTTATTGATAGCATTACTACATTAGTAGTGATAATTAAACTTAGAAAAAGAGAAAAGATTAATATGTCCTCATCAAATCTACTATCATGATTGTGTTTCTTTGGAAATTGAGACTGATAATTATTTAACATATTTGTGTATATAAGATTAATTCTTCTATTTCTTTTTTTTTCCATCCTACCTTCCTTTCAACTCAGTGTTTTTATAAAAGTAAATATCAAAGCTAAAAATTATATCTATCTTCTACTGTTAAACACCCAATGATGCTATAGCGTGTGCAAAATTGTAGACACAGTTTTTTTTCTTTACTTATCAATTATGTACATACACACATAAAAGTAGAACAGAGGAAATAAAAGAACATATGGATGTATTTTAGAAGCAAATTTACACATGTAACTAATTCATCTAGGGCACAGAAAGAGAACAGGTACACATATGCCAATGCTATTTTCAAAACCCTTTGAAAAGTAAAAAGTGCTAAATTAATATAATAAATATTCATCGATATTATCTATTACCCAAAGTGGCACAAAGCCCTTGGTTTTCAAGATTTAGAATGTTTCCATTGTTCATTTTTGAGATATTATGGGGTTTGAATGAAAACATCTGTATTAACACAGGGAAATTTATACTGGCTATTTTTAAAAGTCAAAATAATTAGAGGACTTCGTGCAGAAAATTCTTTTTTCAAGTTAAAATTTGACATAAACACTGGATCACTATTTTGGGAAAGTACCTTCTTTCAAATGATAATTTCTATTACATGGCATTTAAAACTATTGTGACATGAGTTCATATGGGACCTTCAAAAAAATCACACACACACTTAAAGGGGACAAAATTGCCATGTTAAGTACATGAATCATTCCATTTGATTTTTGTGGTTTTTTTTAAGTATTTTATTTCCCACCTCCTCCCCACCACCCCCCGTGAAACATTACTTGTACAAGTTCATACTTCTAGGGTCAGAGAAGAAGTACACTCTACCTCTGCATATATATCCTTTTCAACTCTGAAGGTCATTATGGTGTTCAAACTTGTATCCTCTAGGCTACAGGTGGGAAATCATTTTCCTGCCAAGGGCCATTTGGAGATTTATAAAATCACTAGTGGCCCAGTGCACAAAACTAGTGCGGGTGTGGGGGGGAGGGTGTTCCTCAGCCTGGCCTGCACCCTCTCCAATCTGGGACCCCCTCGGGGGATATCCGACTGCCAGTTTAGGCCCCATCCCACAGAGATGGGGCCTAAACTGGCAGTCGGACATCCCTCTTGCAATCTGGGACTACTGGCTTCTAACCACTCACCTGCCTGCCTGCCTGATCACCCCTAACCACTCTGCCTGCTGGCCTTCTCACCCCCAGCGAGTCACATGCAGCTCTTTGGCCCCTTGAGTGTGGCTCTTCCACAAAATACCACGTGCGGGCGTGCACGTACAGTGAGATTGAAACTTCGTGGCCCATGCGCAGAAGTCGGTTTTCGTCCTGGGCAAGTCTATTTTGAAGAAGTGGTTCTAACACCAAGCCACACTCAAGGGGCCAAAGAGCCGCATGTGGCTCGCAAACCTCGGTTTGCTGACTGCTTGCTCTAGGCTCTCTAGAGTGAAATGGTATGCCACAGCAAGTTCCAACTGCATCTGACATGAAATGGTAATTATTCAAGAATTCTGGTAGTGTTTGACATCAGGTTGGTAGCTAAAAGTGGATTGTGGCATAGTCCTTCAACATGATACTCAATAAATGCATATCAGGGCTTCCTTCCCGATGATCTCTAGCTGATTATTGACACACACCTGTGATGATATCCCATTTCAAAAGTTATTGTGTGTGTGTTTTTTAGTTTAGTTTTGTTTTGTTTTGGAAAAGAAAGAAAAGGAAAAAGAGAAAGGGAAAGGAAGTGGGTGTGGAAAAGAGAACAGTAGAATTGAAGAAAGGGAGGGAGAAAATACCCAAATCATTTAACCTAAATTCTCACAATTTCTTAAAATAATCTTTTCTTTAACATATTTTGGAAAAACACATTAAAATGTAAGACTAAAAAATAATTTGAAATGAATCTAGTGTTTCAGTAACATTTTGTTCATCTCCTAAGTGATTATAATTTTTTTTTAATACCACATAACCATTCCTTCTAAAGTTGAGAAAATACATGTAGATGTATTTCAGAAAACAAAATGGAAGATTTCCTATCCATAACAATAAATACCTTCATCCTTAAGATGAGAATGGCATGAGCATTACATATTTTGAATAAAATCTCATTTAGAAAACTATAGTAACTATCCCCCCCTAGTACCCCGCTTTTATTGATTTTAGTGAGAGAGGGAGAGGGAGAGAAACATGGATGTGAGAAACATGAATTGGCTGCCTCCTGAACGCCCCCTGCTGGTGATCAAGCCCACAACCTGGGCTAGTACCCTGATCAGGACTCTAACAGGGTACATTTAGTGTTGCACAGGGCAACACTCAACCAACTGAGCTACCTGCCCAGGGTCCCTGTTATCTTTTTTATAATATCCATCTATTGGGTGTGAGATAATATTTCATTATCCATCAATTGGGTGTGATAATATTTCATAATGATTTTAAAATGCATTTCCCTGATATTAGTGATGTTGGGCACTTTTTCATATATTTGTTGGCCATTTGTATATCTTCTCGAAAAAAAATCATTCAGCCGAAACCGGTTTGGCTCAGTGGATAGAGCGTCGGTCTGTGGACTGAAAGGTCCCGGGTTCGATTCTGGTCAAGGGCATGTACATTGGTTGCGGGCACATCCCTGGTAGGGGGTGTGCAGGAGGCAGTTGGTCGATGTTTCTCTCTCATCGATGTTTCTAGCTCTCTATCCCTCTTCCTTCCTCTCTGTAAAAAATCAGTGAAATATATATTTAAAAAAAAAAGAAAAAAAATCATTCAGATACTTTGCCCATTTTTAAATCAAATTGTATGTTTGTTTGTTTGTTTTTTCTATTGAGTTATATGAGTTCCTTACATAATTTGGATATCAACCACTTATCAGATATATTGTTTAAAAATATTTTCTTGCATTCTATAGGTAGACTTTTCATTTAATTTTCCTTTGTTGTAATTTTTTTACTTTTATGTAGTCTCGTTTGTTTATTTATTTATTTATTTATTTATTATTTTTTATTTTATTGATTTTTTTACAGAGAGGAAGGGAGAGGGATAGAGAGTTAGAAACATCGATGAGAGAAAAACACCAATCAGCTGCCTCCTGCACACCCCCTACTGGGGATATGCTCACAACCAAGGTACATGCCCTTGACTGGAATCAAACCCGGGACCTTTCAGTTTGCAGGCCGACGCTCTATCCACTGAGCCAAACAGGTCAGGGCTCACTTGTTTATTTTTGCTTTTATTGCCTGTGCTTTTGAGGTGATAGCCAAAATATTTTTACCAGAGCCACTGTCAAGGAGTGTTGTCCTATTTTCTTCTAGGACTTCTATGGTTTCATGTCCTACATTTAAATCTTTCATTCTTTTACACGTGGCTATCCAGTTTTCCTGTCACCATTTACTAAAGAGAATATATTTTCCCCATTGTGTATTCTTGAAAACCTTGTCAAAGCAGTTGACTGTTCATGTATGGGTTTACTTCTGGGTTCTTTACTTTGTTCTATTGGTCTAGGTGTTTGTTTTTATGTCAGTACCACATTGTTTCAATTACTATAGCTTTGTAGTATACTTTGAAATCAGGAAGTGTGATGTCTCCAGTTTGTTCTTTTTTTTCTAAAAATAGCTATGGCTATTCAGGGCATCTTGCAACTCCATATTAATTTTAAGATTGTTTTTACTTTCTATGAAAAAATGCCATTGGAATTTTTATGAGGGTTGCATTGAATCTATAGATGTGTTTGTATAGATGAACATTTTGACGGTATTAATTATCCCAACCCATGAACAGGGGACATCATCTCATTTATTTGTGTATTTTTCTATTTCTTTCATCAATATTTTATAGTTTTCAGTGTATATAAAATTCAATTCTTGGTTAAATTTATTTCTAAGTATTTTATTTTTTTCTGATACTATTGTAAATTTGCTTTCTTGGTTTTATTTTCAATATTGGTGTGAAGAAATGTAACTGAGTTTTGTATGTTCATTTAACCTATTTCAATATGAAATGCTCTGTATAATTACACTTTAATATTCTACATTTAATTTTTGGATTAGGAACACTATGTGTTTGATTTTCATGATATGTCTTAATTTTATATCTTATATCATATTGGTACTTTTCCTAAGGGATATATTTGGAAAATATATACACACACACAGAGTGGCCAGATTATTATGATCTCTGAATGCCACTCATTGTATATCCTATATAATCTGGCCACTCATTGTATATCCTATATAATAAAAGGCTAATATTCAAATTGTCCCCTTGACCAGGAGTTCAACCAGCAGGCAGGCCGGCCAACTGCCCATGTCCCCTCCCCCTGGCCAGGCTGGTCTGACTCCACCCATTCACAAATTCATGCACCGGGCCTCTAATATATATATATATTCACATACATACACACACACATACATACACTGAGTGGCCAGATTATTATGCGTTCAGAGATCATAATAATCTAGCCACTCAGTATATATATATATAAATAGTGTGTGTGTGTGTGTGTGTGTGTGTTTGTTTAATTTCTATCTTGGACTTTACTATTATCTCTGGAATGCAAACACAAGGTCATTTTTAAAATACAGATATTTTTAATGATTTCAGAGACAATGGATAGGAAGAGAAAGATTGAAACATCAATGATAAGAGATGGTCATAGATAAGCATGCACCTAGCCACACACCCCCCCTCCCCCCCGCCTCCCCAGCGATTGAGTTTGCAACCCAGGCATGTACCCTGACTGGGAAGCAAACCGTGACCTCCCTCCTGGTTCATAGGTATGGCAGGGTCACAGATCAGTGTTTACTTTCATTCTTAAGAATAGAATGCTTTCTACCACATTAGTGCCTCAGAAATGTGTGCTAAATGGTGAAAAAAATAAGACTACAATTTTTAAAAAGGAGACTAAACTAAACTATATTAAGTTTCTACTTATTATCAGATTCTTTCTATGTGTAAATAAAAATGTCAACACTTTGTGGAATAGATATATAATTTATTCATTATTTTTTACATAAAACATTGAAATGATAACTTATAAAGTAGCTGTTTATCTAAGCATGTCAATTTTTTAAGTTATTTCTACCAAAACACAGGTTATCTAAGCCAAAACTCATTTTCAGAAGCTTCTTTCCCTACAGGAATAGTAAGTTCCAAGATTTTTCAAACCACAATCATATGTCAGACACTGAAATAAATATCTCTCCTGCATAACTTCATTTAAATAGTCTCTCCTATTATAATATGGGTTCTACTGTTCACATTGTATTAGAGAAAAAATAAAGTGGAACCTAGGTGCAGAGGATCTTGTTCACATCACATAGCAAGAAATGAATGGAACTGGAATATTTATCCATGCCCATCAGACTTCAAGGTCTGTGAGATTAAATAGTATGTAAATCCAAATCCTTAAAATTATAAGTAAATCTGTATTGGGAAGAAAAATATAAAAATAGTTAGGAAGGGAACAGGACAAGATCTGGCAAATTTTAAGACAATGACTTTCTATTGATTTTTAATTTTCTCCATGTTACCCTGAATAAGGTAGGATAGGTTTCTATATCCTGAATATACAATTAAGAAGAAGGTTGACAGCTTCACATATTTTTCTGAATAATATGGATTTAAAAAGTGTTGAAGATTATTAAAATCTTACCACTTTAACATTTTCTTTAATATAATTTTTTTCAGTTAATTTTTTAGATGTCTGTTTATATACCTTCCTTGAGCTCACCTTGAAAATAGGGAACATATTAGAATAATTATTTATTTATAAACACTTTTAAAGAATTAACAGTTGATATAATCTTGCATTAGTCATTTTAGTTGAAAAGCTTAGATAATCTCTGATTATTTTGTTCTTCTGTTCCCTTAACATCCACAATAGCAAAAACAAAACAAAAACTAAAAACAACAACAAACTTTTAAGTAGAGAAAAAGAATACCATCATGTTGTTGAGGCATAACCCTCAGATGGGACTCCATCATACATAGGATTAACCTTTAGACTCTAACAAGTCCTTCAATCAATTAATCTATTTTTCTTCTTATCCTATGTCACCTTTT
This sequence comes from Ia io, assembly GCA_025583905.1. Classification (NCBI taxonomy): domain Eukaryota; kingdom Metazoa; phylum Chordata; class Mammalia; order Chiroptera; family Vespertilionidae; genus Ia; species Ia io. The sequence goes on from JAJQQW010000003.1 coordinate 36,774,901, forward strand.
CTAGTCTGTGTTTCTACCATTCCCTGTATATATGCTACTTTACTAGTATACATCCATGCTTTTATACATTCTATTCTCTCATCCTTAAATAAACATTTCCTACATCTCTGCCAGGAGAATACACATTTATTGTTCATGGAACAAATTAAACTTTGTAAGGAATATACCTTCTGGATTAGGCAGAATTAACACTTCATCTTTTGTGAAATCAGTACTTTGCACACACATAATATAGTCTTTACCACATTTTATTTATAAAACAATTGTTTACAAATCCATGTTTATTCATTGAATGATGTAGTCTGGATTGTAAAGGACATTTTTTTTCTCTATCTCTCGGTATACCTCCTTTAGTTATCAAAGATATTTGGACAAAATATACTTATTATGTTAAAATTTTGTGCATTCTATGACCTTTAACATATTTGTGGATAGAGTAGGCATTTAATATATTTTAATTCTAATCTATATGTATAAAAGTCTAAGCGACCACCCTACTGTTCAACCATTCGACCAGTAGCTATGACATGCACTGACCATCAGGGGGCAGATGCTCAACACACAGGCATGGAAACATAGAACAGACTGATGAACCTCAGAGGGAAGGGGGCAGGAGGGTGGGTGGGAAGAAATTAACTGAAGATCTTATATGCATACTAGAGGCCCAGTGCATGGATTTGTGCACTGGTGGGGTCCCTCGGCCTGGCCTGTGGGGATCAGGACAAATCCATGCACCAGGCCTCCTATATACCCCAAGGGGTCCTGGATTGTGAGAGAGTGCAGGCCAGGCCAAGGGACCCCAGCGGTGCACGAATCTGTACACCAAGCCTCTAGTATATAAATAAAATGCCAATGAATAGCTAATTATAAATTATAATTGACTATCAATACAAAATTCAAACTTGTTAGAGTTGAAAATTTAGGAAACCTATTTAAATGGAGGGATTTGATTCCTTTAATAAATAATGTTGATACATCAAGCTCTTAAAACAGTCCCAAATCTAGGTAAGTGTTATTTAGTTTTTATCATTAAAATAATTTTTCTAGCTGCCTTATCCTTTGATATAAAAAACAAACAAACATTGTACCTCAGAGGGAATGTAGGGGAGGGTGCAGGTAAGGGGGAGAGATCAACTAAAGGACTTGTATGCATACACATAAGCCTAACCCATGGACAGAGACATCAAGGGAGTGACAGTATGAGTGGGAGAGTGGCGGGGGGGCAATGGGTGGATAAGGACACATATGTAATACCTTAATCAACAAGGAAAACAAGCATAAAAATGTATAACATTGATATTCTAACAGTAGAAGTAAAATATAGCCAAGAATAACAATGATACAAAATACATACATTTGAAATAAATTTTCTGTGAGGAAAACCTTAAAAAGTTTGGACTGTAACACATTTAAATGAATGTTTAAGATCATGTATCCAGCCCTAGCCAGTTTGGCTCAGTGGATAGAGCGTCAGCTTGCGGACCAAAGGGTCACAGGTTTGATTCAGGTTGAGGGTACCTCAGTTGTCTGCATGCAGAAGGCAACCAATCAATGTGTTTCTCTCACATGGATGGTTCTGTCTTTCCTTCTCTCTTCCATTTTCTTTAAAATCAATTGAAAAATATCCTTGGGTGAGAATTTTAAAAAATAATAGCTAAATAAATAAAAACAATAACTTCTTTAAAAAAAGAGAACGTGTCCAGTAAAAATGTTTTAAACATACCTCAGAGAAACTGCATTAGATAGGATAAAACAGAGTAAACTATGTGATAAGCAAAAACAAAACAAAACATTGTATGACATGTTATATGAATCAAATTTCTGATTCATTTTTAAACAAGAGTTATGTTTCTCCAATGGTGAAATGTCAACCTCACATGCTGTCAGATTTTCCATATTGCTTAAGAAAAGTTCTGAATACCTAAAATATGTTCAAACTCTAAAACCTGAAAATGTGTTGGATATTGAAAAGAGTGTACCACTCGCTAACAATATTTTTGTTTTCATTCTGATATTCATAAAAGGACTTGATCAAGAATCATGTCATAAAATTCTGACATAACAGAAAAAAAAGAGTTGTCTAGTAAAGACATCATAGAAGTATGAGAGTAAGAATATACATTGAGTGGCCAGATTATTATGACCACCTGACGTTTGTAGGCAAATTAGCCGTACACTGCATCGTATGGGATATGGAAGCCGAAGGCCTGTTCGAACACCTCTGCTGTCTGCAGTTACCAAGATAAAACGTCTCCAATTCGCACAGGAACACAAGGATTGGACAGTTGAGCATTGGAAAAAAGTCATGTGGTCCGATGAATCACATTCCCAGTTGCATCATGCGATGGCAGAGTGAAAATTTCACGGAAACAGCATGAAATCATGCAACCCACATGCATGAGTACAACCCTTCAAGATAGTGGGGGCAGTATTATGGTTTGGGGCATGTTTTCCTGGCATTATTTGGGCCCTTTAATTCGTGTGGAACAACATCTGAATAGCACAACATACCTGAGTATCATTGCTGATCAAGTTCATCTTATCATGCTGATGGTATATCCTAATGGAGATGGCTTCTTCCAACAAGACAATGTGCCATGCCACGGTGATCATATTGTGCAGGAGTGGTTTCAAGAACATGAGGGAGACTTCACCTTGCTTAGGTGGCCCCCACAATCACCAGATCTCAATCCAATTGAGCATTTGTGGGACAAAGTTAAAAGAGCCATCAGGCAGCTGGTTCCACAACCATCAAATCTCACAGAACTGGACAGTGCTGTTCATCAGGCATGGTGTCAGATTCCTCGCATCACCTTTCAACATCTCGTGGAGTCAATGCCAAGAAGAATCACCACAGTACTGAAGGCAAAAGGTGGCCCAACGAAGTACTGATGGGGTGGTCATAATAATCTGGCCACTCAGTGTATAGTTATAGTTATATCACAAATTTATCACAACCTATGATTTACTTCATTTTACCATTTCATAAGGATTTATGAGTGAATTTCCAGAAAACATTCTTTAAAACTGTAATCATGAACATATGACAGCAGTATTTACAACACTTAGCTGTGACCCTTGTGTTGTTGGAGTCTTATAACATTTTCATTTTCCCCAGCACACTGTCAAATTATAACAATCCCACCCTAGCAGTGATTTGACTACATCCTTTCTCAACAAACTGTCTCATATTGGTTCAGACCTTAGACTTCCACAGCAAACACTTTGCTGAAATCCTTACTTTCTGTTTCATCCCACTATATCCATTTTATGTGTGCCACATTTACCTTATCTAAGAACAACTGAACAAATTGTTCATTCTAGTCCTCAATAACATAGAAATCTCAATGTTTACCAAGTCAATTTACATGAGACTAATGCATTTCAACATTTGCTCACTTTAATTTTTTGCTATGATATATTTAACATTTTTTAATGTATTTAAGGTAGGTTTTAGGCAGTGGAATATTTTCTCAAAGGAAAGTTGTGCACTGAATTCCAATTAAATTACTGGAGAGGTGTTGGGCAAACAGAAATGATGAGAAGGATTTCTGCTACTTGTCAAGACAGAATAAAAGGAATGGAATTGTTCTCCCATGTGAATGAACTGAAAAGCTGGAAAAATATATGAAACCACAGTATTCAGAAAATTACTCTTGAAAGACAGAAAACAAATAAATTGAACACTGTACTGATGGAACAGTGCCATGTCAAAACCCATGTCCACCGGAAATCTGTGACGATGACCTTATTTGGAAATCTGGAAAAATTGTAAAATTATATGGTGAAGATCTGGGGAAGGTAAGGTCTTGGCTCCAGCGGAGGATGGGATAGGAATAACCATGATGAAATACAATGCGAGTGATCTCTTTGGAAAGGTTTGCTCCACAGAAGAAAAGACTTTGCCAGAATTTGATCCCAGTTGGAGGAAGGGCACTTTTCCAATTCCAGCCCCTAGGAGCCTTTATGTTTCATCTGGTAGAAGAAAATTTTTGAGAAGCACTAGTAATGATTAAATGGGACACAGGCCCACAGAAGCTGAGATTTAATCATACTTACAGAATACGTTCCCCCTTACACATACCTTGCCAGCATAGGAATAGGTCTCCTCTTTGCTGATAATATATTACAGTTGCAAAAGCTGCAACTCTCAGAGACATACTTAGGAAAACCCAGAATCAACAGGAGAGATGAAAACTAGGGCATGAGGGAAATGTGAAGCTTCTGGCATCTACAGATACACCAAACATTAAACACAACAAACGCCCAGTGAGATTAATATAAAATCTACCACTGAAGGACTATTTATCTCAGTTTCCATTACCCAATGCATGATGTTTGGCTTTCAAAATATAATTGCAAGGCATAAAGGCAAAATAAAGAAGCAAATAAATCTGAAGTAACACAACAAGCATAAGAAGCTGATTCACATTTGACAAAGATGTTGAAAAACAAGGAATACAAAATTCAGTATCTAAAGTAGCTATTATTAGTACATTAAGGGCTATAATGTAAAAAATAATAGACAATGTGAAAGAATAGGTGGGTGGTTTAAGGAGAGATATAAACTCTAACAAAAAAGAATAAACAAATGTTAGAAATAAAAAATAATAATAAAACAGAAATGAAGAATGCCTTTGATGGTCTCAATAGTAGACTACATATGGCTGAGTAAAGAAACAGTGAACTTGAAGAAAAGTAATAAAAACTCCCCAAACTAAAATGTAATGAAAAAAGGAATGGGAAAAAAATAAAATAAGTAAGTGATTAGAGCATTGTCCCAAGAATAGAAGGGTTGTGGGTTTGATTCTGGTCTAGGACACAAACCTGGGTTACAGGTTTCCCAACCCAGTTAAGGCATGTGTGGGAGGCAACCAATAGATGTGGCTCTCTCATATCAGTGTTTCTCTCTCTCTTCTCCTCAGTCTCTAAAAAATCAATGGAAAAAAATATCCTCTAGTGAGGTTTAACAAACAAAAAAGAAAAGAGTACAGAATAGAACAGAATACATATATTTTATACAAAAGTATAAAATACACATAATTGAAATAAAAAAGAAGCAAAATAAATATTGGAAGTAATAATAACCAAAAATTTTGCAGAAGAAATGACACACACTTAACCACAGATCCAGAAATCTCAGAGAAAACCAAGTGTGATAAACAGCAAAATACCTACACCTAGAAATATAACCAAGTGCCAAACCAAAAAAGAAATAGAAAGCCCTTGAAATAGACAGAGAAGAATACAAAACAATAAAAACCTTCCTGTAGATGAACAAGAATTATAATTACAGTGAGCTTATTGGTAACCATGCAAACACACAGCTAAATGAAAGAAGCTATTCAGAAAAGGTTTAATGTTATATATTATTAACTAAAAATGAAAAGCCAAAGGGAGAGGTAATAGGTGTTTATTTGAAATTCAAAAGAATCGATATTCAAAAAGCAATGATTCAGACAGAAACCCAAATAGTGTTTAGTTTATAATGTGAAGGCAAGGGCTGTTTATGAGAAAGCTAAGGGGAATAGTTCCATGAATCAAAGGAAATATTTTTTAACGGTGTTAATAAACTAAGGAAGGGGTTTTTATAGGTGCAGATTAGCTAACATAGTGATGCTACTTATAAAGAATGCTTTTAATGTTTACTCTGGTAATTATAATGTTTGCTGACCTCTTATCTTTGCAAACAGTTGTTTTGAATCCAATGCTGCTTAAGTCCAAGCCAAGAATTAGTTTGTCAGTTGAAATATTGCAAAGGATTCAGGTTTAAGACATACAAGGCAGTCCCTCTGGGATGTCAGCTCTGTGTTCATTTTAAAGTGACTCCATTTATAATATTTTTTTACAATAATTATACTTGTGTGTCATTCTAGAAAAGGCAAAACTATAGCAATGATACAAAGATCAGTCTTTTCCAGTTGCATAAGGTGGAGGAGATTTTTAAAAATATATATTTTATTGATTTTTTACAGAGAGGAAGGGCAAAGGATAGAGAGTTAGAAACATCAATGAGAGAGAAAAATCGATCAGCTGCCTCCTGCACACTCCCTACTGGGTATGTGCCTGCAACCAAGGTACATGCCCTTGTGGGTATGTGCCCTCAACCAAGGTACATGCCCTTGACTGGAATCGAACCTGGGACCCTTGAGTCCATAGGTCGACGCTCTATCCACTGAGCCAAACCAGTTAGGGCAGGTGGAGGAGATGTTGAGAGGGTAAAGCATGGGTCATTTTTCAGTGGTGACATTATTCTATTAAATATAATGGTGTCTACATGACACTGCATGTTTGTCAAAACCTATATAATTTTACAACATGGGTGAACATTATTATATGCAAATTAAAAAAATATTTAGGAACCTGGGATCCCAGGATGAAATGCAGAATGTGAACAAAATAATCTAATTTTAGTGCAAATGGAATAAGCTACCTGACTGAAGGAGAGAAAGGGTGAGAGTGGTGACTGAAGGAACGTTAGAATAAGTGCAATCTTTTATACTAAAGGCAAAAGCAACTGTCAATAAATAACTAATATATTCTATTTTATAAAATTGCTCTTGGTCAGAGCCAGATATCTTAATTTTGGAGTGGGAATTTATTAATAAATAAGGAAAGTTAGCCAGAATAATTCACATACCAATGGATTAGCATGGGATCTATCATATAAACTTGTGTTAGTCAGTTTGTGCTGATATGACAAAGTACCACCCACTGGGTAACTTATAAATGTTAACAGAGGGGAGAGAAGCTCCTCTCTCCTGGTTGCTGATGAGGGTGAAATTCTTGTGATATTAAAAAAAAAAAAAAGGAATTTTCTGAGCCTCACACAAAAGAAGGAATTATTTTTATTTGCATGGAATTAAATCCCTGAGTTTCTAAAGTGGCATTTCCCTTTGTTCAGTCATAGAAGAAGTGTAGCTGGGCTTCAGTAGAGCTAAACTCTGAGTCAGGGTCTAGAGTTTCCTTTCCATGTAGGAGCTGGGTCCAGTCCAGCATCAGGTAAGCTTAGCTTGTGTTTCCCACTGAAGCCCATTACTCCATTGCATGTGGGGTCCATATGGCCATGGGCCACAGCAGAAATGCAAGGAAGCAGGAGCAGAAGAACCCACAGCCAAGAGTCAAGCACAACAATAGTCATGAGCCAAGTACACCAACTACAAGAGCAACAAAAGAGCAAACTCTTTCCGTGGCTGCTCTGTGCATCAAAAGGTCATCATTTCTTTCTGGTCAGGGCACATGCCTGGGTTGCAGGCTTAATTCCCCAGTGTGGGGAGTGCAGGAGGCAGTTGATTGATGTTTCCCTTGCATGGATGTTTCCCTCCCTCTCCCTTCTTCCTTCTCTAAAATCAATAAACATATTTAGAAAAAGAGAGGGCGAGTGAACTCCTTTGTTTAGGAGATTATGTATTCCCAAATTTTTGTGGGCTTGTAGTGGCCACGCCCATTGTGGACAATGATTCCTGTTCCCAGGTGTGACTGACAGAAAAGTATCTTCCCTGTGTCATCCCAGCTTTAGCAGGCATGTTTCTATTTTCCGTTCATTGGATTCTTTCCCCCATGTTTTGCAGGGAATAGGCCCGTGGTTTCCTGCAGAGTGCAAAGTTGCAGTTTCCTGGTGAAGCTGTTCAAATGATATGCCCATAGTGTCTGGCCTTCCCTTTTACTTCTTTCTTATTATTAATAATTAGCTAATTACAGGGGTATCATAAACAACAATAGTTCTGGAGGCTGAAATCCAAGATCAGGGCATCAGCATAGTTTGATAAAAGCCTTCTTCCAAGTTAATGACTTCTTGTTGCAATTCCCTATGGTGGAAGGGTTACTCTGTGGGGTCACTTTTATAAAACCACTAATCCCAATCATGAAGGCTCCACTCTCATGATTTAAGCACTTCAGCTTCTAATACCATCATATTGGCCATTAGGATTTCAATATATGAATTTTGGTGTGGCACAAACATTCAAACTATAGCAGAACTCATGTTTAACTTAACATAGATACAGATGATTGTATATAGAAACATCTATAAATGTGAGTATACATATGGATTAGTATGCATGCATGCATATCTTTATTCTATCACCTGATAACACCTAGAAACTACTATATCCCAGTAGCATGAACACACCTAGAAACGATGATTTTTGATATCATAGTTTCTAATGCAATTCTACATTAAGAGGAACCATTTGGATAAATGGCTGATTCTAGACCTGAGGTAGGAAATATACAAGATAACACTGAAGCATTTTGTAGTGTTAGAAATTAACCCTATATAATAAAATTCTAATATGCTAAATGTCTAGTAGACTGGTCGGTCATTCAACCAATCAAAGCATAATATGCTAATGATATGCTAAGGCTGCTCAACTGCTCACTATGACATGCACTGACCATCAGGAAGCAGACAGTTGACCAGTTGACCAATTGCTATGATGTGCACTGACCACCAGAGGACAGATGCTCTGACTGGTTGGTTAGCTTCCTGCTGGGATCCGGCCAATTGGTACTGAGCGAGACAGGCCAGACATGCCCTGGAGCCCTCCTGCAGTCCCTCCCCAGCTGGCCAACCTCCCATGTCCATCCCTGGCCCTGATCGTGCACCAGTGAGGTCCCTCGACCTGGCCTGTGTCCTCCCATAATCCAGGACCCCTTGGAGGATGTCAGAGAGCCAGTTTCGGCCCGATCCCACAGGCCAGGCCAGGGACCCCACTGGTGCATGAATTTGTGCCCCGAGCTTCTAGCCTATATACTAAAAGCCTAAGCAACCATTACAGTGGAACAACTGGAATGACCAGTCACTATGATATACACTGACCAACAGAGGGCAGACGCTCAATGCAGGAGCTTCCCCCTGGTGGTCAGTGCACTCCTGCAGGGAGAGCGCCACTCAGCCAGAAGCTGTGCTCACTGTTGGCAAGGCAGCTGCCATGGTAGGAGCCTCTCTCGTCTCCATGGCAACAGGCGCAGTGGGCTGGGATGAGCACAAGTGGTGTCCGGCCCCAATTCAGGCTCCTCCCTGGCCGCTTGGCACACTGCTACATCCCCCGAGGGGTCCTGGACTGTGAGAGGGATGTCTTACTGCCGGCTTAGGCTCAATCCCGTGGAATGACACAGGCCAGGCTTAGGGGAACCCCCCCGTGTAAGAATTTTGTGCACTGGGCCTCTAGTATTCTAATAAACTCCCCCCCCCACAGTGACAGGGTTCTATCAAAGGGACATGGGAGCCAAATGAATAAAGCTCTCAATGGTCAAAGTTGAAATAATTTCAGCTTGTCCATGACTTTAAATAAATATTCATAAATGCTCATACATGAACAAATCTCTTGTGCAAAATAATTTCACATAGCTCTCTGCTCTGTAAATGTATGCAGCACATAGTGATTCTCTTCCAAAAGGTACAGTGCAGAAAAGGGAAATTAAAAAATACCTGTAGAATCAAAAAACCTGACAAGATTTTTCTCAGTCATGTCATTAAGGGCAACATCCAGAGTGCTATGTCATTTTGATAGCATGTACCCTTGATATGATGTGATAAAAAATAACATTTAAATATCTGTGGTCTTCTTTCAGAAATAGATAACCACAATGTAATCAGAAGAAAAATATCAGACAAAGCCTAATTGAGGGAATTTTACAAAATATCTGAACAGTGCACCTGAAACTGGCAAGGTTATGCAAAACAGGGGATGTCTAGGAAGCCATCACAGATAAAAAGAGCCTAAGTAGACATGATTAATACATATACTATAATATCCTATATGCAATACTCTAAGACATAAGAGAACATTTGGTAAAAAATAAGACAATATAAACTATGGATTTTAGTTAATAACATTGCATCAATTATTGTAACAAATGTGCCGCATGATATAAATTGTTGACCAAAGAAGAAATCTGATGCAGGTATCAGTGTAAGCAAACCCTCTGCACGGTCACTGTAACTTTCAGGTAAATCTAAAAGTGTCTGAAAATAAAATTTTATTTTAAAACATGAATGTTAACTGCATTCCATATATTCAGAATTAGATGAGTGAACATGTTAAATCGAGAAATGGAAGATATAAAAAAGCCCCAATACAAATACATAAAAATAAATACAATAAGATGGAAATGTGTGAGACACACAGTACTTTAGGTATTGCAGAAGCTAGAATTCGTGAATTTGTAGGCTTAGAAATATAAACTCTTCAAAATGAAAGATAGAGACAAATAAAATAAAAACATTACCTGTCTTTTTCTATCTAATGAGGCAGAATTTTTAAAAAGTTCACTGCAAATGAAAAAATAGAAAAACTTTATCACAGCACTTTATTTTCTTTTAGTGTCTCACCATTAACCTTGCCTTCTTAAATTTGCATTTTTAAACCCCACTTCTATGCTCCTTCTTTTGCAAAAACTCCAATTCTCTAATTACTTACTTAATATTCTTCCAGGGAATCCTTTGCTATCTCTACCTATGTCCTTAGGTAAACACATATTTAGTTAGTAATGTGTGTAAATGTTTATATCCTTTAATAAATTTATTATTTGTTGAGACTCAAATTTTGTCCTATTCAAATGTTCACAAAGGCACTTCCACAGTATTTGAACATGTTATAAATATATTTCTTTTCTTTAAAGCAGTATTAGCATAGGTGGATGCATACTAAATGTTTTTAAACTCTGGCCAATTAGGAGTGAGTGGGACTTAAATCAACATCTTTTGGTGTCATAATTTTAATAATTTTAGGAAAATATGAGAGTAAGTAAAATAAAGCAGGGGATTCTGATATAAATTCAAACTTCCAAACAATTCCTTCCTCTAGCCACAGGTGAGACTGGGGTAGGATTCTACTGTATTTTAGATTTACTCAACCAGTGTGTAAGCTCCCTTAGATGGCCACATTTAATTTTTTGCATTGTCCTTTGAAGTGAGATATGATGGTCTTGTATCAATTTTCTTGGTATAATTGGTACACAGGATTAAAATCTTATTTGCATATCTTGATTCCATTAAAGTTCAGTCTTTAGAAACCTCATTACTGCTCTAGCTGTTTGGCTCAATGGATAAAGCATTGGCCTGCAGCGTGAAGGGTATCAGGTTTGATTCTAGTCAAGGGCATGTACCTCAATGTGTTTCTCTCACATTGATATTTTTCTCTGTCTTTCCCTCCCTCTTCCACTCTTTCTAAAAATCAATGAAAAACATCCTTGGATGAGGATTAAATTTTTTTAAAAAGGTAAAAAAAGGCTCTCTTTAAAAAACAAAACAAAACAAAACAAAACACCTCATTACTAAAATATAATTTTTTCCTAATTATACACTGCAACATGCTGACTACTTGCTTTATTCATCAACAGAGGAATGATGCCTATATTACTAACTGGTGCTACTCTATTTCAAAATTGCATGTCTAGTCTTTGGAGAAAATTTTATATATGATAGACCTATTTTTCCCTTTCTGATTTGACACAGTGGGGAAAAGTTCTATCCTCTCATTTTAGAGGCAGTAATAAAATTATTTTAGAGCTAACTTGGAAATGGTTTTTTGACTGTTAGGATAATTTTTAGAAAAGGAGAAAATATAGAATTATTCACAATGTTTAATCATTTGAGAATTTACAGGAGAGAATAAGTGTCAAAGCAGAAGGTGAAGCATCAGAAAAGTCAGTAACAATCTTTAATACAGGGAACAGGATATTTTTGGCTTGGAATACCATATGTATTATAATTAATTTGTGTAGAGATAGATCCAAAGAAAATATCTGTAATCTACATCATTGTCTCATGTTAAAAACGAAGAACAAAAAACCATGCCTTATCTGAATTGTATCATATGGAATATTTTGCTGTTTGCTTACTAAGCTGTAGCAAGCCCCCTGACTTAAAAGTATATATGTTTTTATTTATTTCAGAGAAAGGAAGGGAGAGGAAGAGAGAGGTAGAAACATCAAGAGAGAGAAACATTGATTGGCTGCCTCCTACACACCCCCACTGGGGACAGAGCCTGCAATCCAGGCATGTGCCCTGAACCAGCTACCTCCTGATGCATGTAATGATAACCAACTGAGCCAAGCTGGCCAGGCTGTAAATCCCTTGATTTGAAAGTTTGGAAAATACTATTTTTGCACATCTGAATAAATTCCCATTTTCATTTGCAATATTATAACTGATTTCCTGAGCATTGTGTAGTCTCATGAACTAGATTAAAAAAACAACATGATATTTTTTCTTGAAATACATAGTTGAGAGAGGCTTTATTCATATGGTTTCATAATTATTTGATCATAAATTATATAGCATGTCAGTAATAATTTAATATTTTCACTATAATTTATAGCAAATAGCAGGCTAAATATGTTAACAGAAATTCTTTCATAAGTTTGATTGTTTCCAAAATTGAGAAAATGATAATTAATTTAAAAGATGATGTATTTTGAGTTACATATTTATATTAGTTCCTCATCAGAAATGGTAATCTATATATATAAAATGCTAGCAACCAAAACGTTATAACTACCGGAATGACCAGTCACTATAGCACCCACTGCGGCCAGCGAACTGGTCCAAATGAGGGGTGGGGCTGGCTGGCCAATCTCCCGCGGCCCTTCCCCCCAGACGGCCCCACCCCCCAATTAGCCTGCCCCACCCCAATCAGCCCACAGCCCCTCCCCCTGGCTGACCCTGCCCCTGATCGCCCCCTTTACCCCAATAAGGGGTGGGGCTGGCTGGCCAACTGCCTGTGGTCATTCCCCTTGGCTGGCACTGCCCCCGATGGTCCCCCACCACCTTGATTGGCCCACGGCCCTTCCCCCCAGTCAGCTTCACCCTGATTGGCCCTGTCATTCTGATCAGGGATAGGGATGGCTAGCCAACCACCCATGGCCCCTCCCCTAGACTGCTGGCCCTTGATCAGCCTCCCACTCATTCAAAGTGGGGCTGGCTGGCCCACCACCCACAGCCCCTCTCCACAGCTGGCCACACCCTCGATCAACCCCCACAACCCTAATTGGCCTGTGGCCCCTCGCCCAGCCAGCTCTGCCTCTGATCAGACCCCCTCAACACCAATCAGAGGTAGGGGTAGCTGGCCAAACTCCATGGCACCTCCCCTGGCTGCTGATCCCAATCACCCCCCTCCACCACATTCAGGGATGGGGCCAGCCAGCCCACTGCTCACAGCTAACCCCACCCACAATCAAGGGTGGGATTTGCTAGCCAATTGCCCTTGGTCCCTCCCCATAGCTGGCCTGGCCCTGATCGGGGCGGGCCAGCCAGCCAACCTTCCGCAGTCTCCTCCTCCAGACAAGCCCAGCCCTGATCCACCTCAATTGGGGTTGGTCCAGCCGGATCCCACCTGTGCACAAATTCGTGCACAAGGCCTCTAGTAAGTAATAAAACTAATATAAAGCTTTTAAGCTAAAAAGGTAATCTATAGTAATCTATACTAATAAAAGGGTAATATGCTAATTAGACCGGACATCCTTCCAGACAAAGCCACGATGGCGGGAGCCGAGGCAAAGGTGGTTAGGGTTGATCAGGCCGGCAGTAGAGAGTAGTTAGGGGCGATCAGGCTGGCAGGGGAGGACAGTTAGGGGGCGATCAGGCCAGCAGGCAGAGGCAGTTAGGGGCAATCAAGCCAGCAGGGGAACAGTTAGGGGCATCAGGCCGGCAGGCAGAGGCTGTTAGGGGTGATTAGGCAGGCAGGCAAGTGAGCAGTTAGGGGTGATCAGGCAGGCAGGTAGGTGAACAGTTAGGAGCAAGTGGTTCTGGATTGTGAGAAGGATGTCTGACTGCTGGTTTAGGCCCGATCCCTGCAATCAGACATCCCCTGAGGGGTCCCGGATTGGAGAGGGTGGAGGCCGGCCTGAGAGACCCCCTCATGCATGAATTTTGTGCTCTGGGCCTCTAGTAAAAGCATAACATGCTAATTATACTGGACAACCTTCCGGACGTCTTTCCAGATGACCTTCCAGACAAAGCTGGGGCTGCGAGGGAAGCCTGAGTACTGGGTGCCAGAAGAAGCCAATGCCAGCAGCTGGGAGAAGGAAGACCTTCTCTTGCATAATTTTATGCATTGGGCCTCTAGTATTATATGTTTTTACAGCAGAGAAATGTTTTAAAACAAATATAGCATTTTAAATGAAATAAAAGACATATTAAGGAAATTTTATCACACCTAACATATCTAACAAAACAAATCTAAAGATGAAAATACTCCTTTGAGGAGGCTAGGTTTTCATCTGGCCTGCTGATCTTTTTAAATGACTATTAATCTAATCCTTTATTGTTGCTTGTATTCTTTTAACTTATTTGAAATGAGCAGCTGGGCCTAGATTAATAACCATATTTATCTTATATCTAAATATTTAATGCAGCGTTCATTTAATGAGTAAGAATCTAGGGCAGAAAACATTTTAGGAAAAAACCTGAGATAGTCTCTACAAAAAAAACATCACAACTCTTGGTGGGCATTTAAAAAAAATGGACTTAGATGTAGCTCTGTGGTAATAGATTTTTACATATTGTTCATTATTCTGACATAACCACCTTTGCAGAGATAAATGTTCATTATGGTTTGAAATGTGTCCCCCAAAAAAGATATATTGAAATCCTAATCCATAGTACTTCAAGATGAAATTATTTGGAAATAGTTGTTGCAGATATAACTGGTTAAGATGAGGTCATTTGAAGTAGGGCAGACCCTTAATCCAATGTGACTGTTGTCCTCATAAGAAGACTATGTGAAGATCTTTAAGTGAAGATGAAAGCAGAAACTGAAGTCAGGCAACTACAAATCAAGGCATGCCAAGAATTTGTGGCCACCACCAGATGTCAGAAAGAGGCAAAGAAGAATGCTTTCTACTCAAGAGTCTCAGAAGTATGGTCTTGCAGACACCTGCATTTCTAGTCCTTTATTGTTACTTGTATTCTTTTAACTTATTTGAAATGAGCAGCTGGGCCTAGATTAATATCCATATTTCTAGAATTCAGAACTGTGAGACAATAAATGTCTGGTATTTTGTGCATGTTTTTATTTAAGTTATAATACTTTATTACATTAGGTCTATGAAACTACAATAGTATTTTTTAAATTTCCCAGCATATGTAAGAAAATAGATGAGTAAATTTTAAGTATTTGATATTATGTTATATATTTGCTTAGAGAGGAATCATACATTTATATCTATATATCTATATATCTATATATATATATGAGTATATGTGTATTCAGACACATGTACATATGTGTACTATATATGTACATACATATATACACACATATAGTACTTATACATGTGAGATTATTCTTGTGTGTGTCTATGTATAGGTAAGAATATAGGTATGTACATATATGTATACTTAGTAGTAAGTCTTACTGGTTTAAAATCTCTGAAGTTGGGAGTCCAAAAAAATTGTATTTTTTACCAAGTGTCTTGGATGATTCTAATGTACAAATATTTGAGAAGAATTGTTTTATGTCATGCTGACCTGCTACAAATGTCACTAATATATATAATATTATTATTCCTACGGAAATATTTCTGAGGATACCCCTGTGAGTTGCTTTATTAGCTATTTTTTACTAAAGCTTTCAGTAATCAAAACCATGTAGCCTCTCCTTGAACATTCATGGCATATTAGAAATAATGTAGATATAATACAATTACATAAAATAATTAATATTTTTCTCATGCCTGAATTTTTCTAATATACAAGACCCTCTGACCATTGACTTTGAAACCATTTCTACTACAGAAAGTATTGTGTTTCCTAGCTTGGAAAATGGGGAGAGTCACCTGAGGAATCCAAATATCAAAGCAACTAGTTCAGTGTTTACAGTTAAATGGACTGGGAAACAATGTTCTCTTAATTTGTAGGAGGTATTTCATTTTTCCTGAGCAAAAGAAAAAAAAAAAAAAAAGCAAAGCTTGGACTACTGTAAAGTACAGAGCAGAATATATCAGTAAATAAAGTTCATAGATTAAAAAATGGAGTTAGAAAATTTGCGGCTCTATAAATGCCAGTTTCCCATTTGTAATTGACCAGTCAGTGACT
This sequence comes from Ia io, assembly GCA_025583905.1. Taxonomy (NCBI): domain Eukaryota; kingdom Metazoa; phylum Chordata; class Mammalia; order Chiroptera; family Vespertilionidae; genus Ia; species Ia io. The sequence continues at coordinate 36,790,943 of JAJQQW010000003.1, forward strand.
AAAAAAGATGAAAAAAACTAGGCAACCATTAGAATGACCATATATATACATATATACACACACACACACACACACACACACATATATATATATATATATATATATATATATATATATATATATATATATATATATATATATATATGCACACACGCACACATATTTATATATATACTAGAGGCCTGGTGCACAAAATTCATGCACGGAGGGGGGTTGTCCCTCAGCCCAGCCTGTACCCTCTCCAATATGGGACCCCGGTGGGATCGGGCCTAAATGGGCAAGCAGACATCCCTCTCACAAACCAGGACTGCTGGCTCCCAACTGCTTGCCTGCCTGCCTTCCTGATTGCCCCTAACTGCTTCTGCCTGCCAGCCTGATAACCCCCTAACCACTCTGCTGCCAGCCTGTTTGCCCCCAACTTCCCTCCTCTGCCCACCTGGTCACCCCTAACTGCCCTCTCCTGCAGGGTTGATCACCTCCAACTGCCCTCCCTTGCAGGCCTGGTTCTCAACTGCCCTCCCTTGCAGGCCGGGTGCCTCCCAACTACCCTCTCCTGCTGGCCATCTTGTGTTGGCCACCCTGTGTCCACATGGGGGCAGGATCTTTGACCACATGGGGGCAGCTATATTGTGTGTTGAAGTGATGATCAATGTGCATATTACTCTTTTATTAGATAGGATAGAGGCCTGGTACAGGGGTGGGGGCCGGCTGGTTTGCCCTGAATTGTGTCTCAGAGCAGGGTGGGGTTCCCTTGGGGTGTGGGGCGGCCTGAGCAAGGGGCCTGTGGTGGTTTGCAGGCTGGCCACGCCCCCTGGCGACCCAAGCAGAGGACCTGGTATCTGGAATTTATTTTCCTTCTACAATTGAAACTTTGTAGCCTGGAGCGGAGCCAAGCCTGGGGCTCCCTCCGCAGGCAGCCATTGTGTTGGGGTTATAATTGAAATTTTGTTGCCTTAAGTGGGTGGGCCCGGCCGGGGTGTGTGGAAAGCTTTGCTTCCCCTGTTGCCAGAGGCAACCCTGGCCTGCTCTCTCAAGCTCCATTCTGCTGCCATTTGTTTGAATTGTTTACCTTCTATAATTGAAACTTTGTAGCTTGAGTGGAGGCTTAGGCCTGGCAAGGGCAGGCGGAAAGCTTGGCTTCCTCTGTTACCTAGGAAACCTTACTCTCTGTGGCTGTAGCCATCTTGGTTTGGGTTAATTTGCATGCTCGCTCTGATTGGATGGTGGGCGTGGCTTGTGGGTGTGTCGGAGGTATGGTCAATTTGCATATTTGTCTATTATTAGGTAGGATATATATATATATATATATATATAGAGAGAGAGAGAGAGAGAGAGAGAGAGAGAATAACATATGATGGAGAAGATATAGATATCTCATACATTGCTGTTGGACATGTAAAATGGTACAGCCTCTCTAAAAAAATCATTTAAATTTTCAAATAAAAATAAATATATACTTACCTTATGGCCCAGTGATAACACTCTTGAGAATTTGCCCTAGAAAATTTCAAACTATGTTTTCACAAATGTTCATAGCAGTTCTATTTGTCATAACAAAAATAGAAAAAAGAATAGCTGTCCTTCAACATGAAATGGTTTAGCAAATGTAGTGTATCTAGGCCACTGAAAACTACTTATACATAAAAATAAGCTAAATATTAATTGATACACAGAAGTTCTTAATGTATTTCAAGGATAATATGCTGTAGCAGTCAAGCAATAAAAGAGCCAAGCTTTCTCTGGCTGGGTGACTTACTTGGGATGTCATATAGTACACCAACAGGCTGCAGTTTTGACTCCTGGTCAGGACACATACCTAGGTTGCATGTCCCATCCCTAGTTGGTGCATGTAAAGGAGGCAATTGATCATTGTTTCTCTCTCACTCTAAAAATCAATGGGTGCATATCCTTGGGTGAATAGTAAAAAAAAAAGAGCTAATCTTTAAAGGTTTCTAATGTATGATCCCAATCATATAACACATTTTAAATTGACATAATTAGAGAGATGGAAAATAGATTAGCGTTTTCTGGTAATTAATGTTGGGGAGAAAGGGTTAACTACTATTAACAGTTAGCATAATGATGATTTTTTTGTTCTGAATATTTATAGTGGTGGTTACACAAATCTACACATTAGATAAATTTCATAGAACATCACACATACATACACACACAAATGAATTTATGCAAAAACTAGAGAAATTGGAATACATTTTATATATTATTTAATAATTGGAGGCCCGGTGCATGATGTTCGTGCACTGGGGGTGAGGAGGTGTCCCTTGGCCCGGCCTGCACCCTCTCACAGTCTGGGACACCTCAGGGATGTCGGCTTCCTGACTTAGGGCCACTCCTCATGCTGTGGAGGCAAGAGAGGCTCCCGCCACCACCGCTGTGCTAGCCAGCCATGATCCCGGCTTCTGGCTGAGCAGCGCTCCCCTTGTGGGAGTGCACTGACCACCAGGGAGCAGCTCCTGCATTGAGCATCTGCCCCCTGGTGGTCAATGCCCATCATAGCAACTGGTCGTTCTGCTGTTCGGTCAATTTGCATATTAGGGTTTTATTATATAAGGTATTTTATCAAATCAATGTCTTGGTTATGATATTTTACTATAGTTATGTAAGGGTAATCTGTCTGAGAATGTATAGTTTGTCTTTGCTCTATTTTTGTAGCTTCTAGTGGGTCCATAATTATTTCAAAATAAAGTAAAATAAAAAAATAGTGGCAGACCAATTTGGTCTGTGAGCCACTATTTGCCCATGACCCCAATCATAAGTTATAAAACTAATAAAGAACTTAAATCAAGCTTATTAATTAATAAGAAAGAGTTGAGACAAGAGAAATATAAAATTAAATATAATGTGTATACCTGAAAAGAGGTCCTCACTCAATCTCGCTCTACCATATCCACATTCTGTGTGAGGAGGCATGATTAAAAACAAAACAAAACAAAAACCTTGGGTAAGTTTTAAAATAAATAGAAAGCAGAAGGTGCCCAGGCCTTGCTACTCAAGGTATACTCCCGTGTCTAAGGTGGCAAGAAAGTTTTAGAGGAGTAACATTTGCCTAGTTGGTCCGTGTAAAAGGATATGAGAGCAGCCCCTCAAGTTCCAGGATATCAGAGAATTATGCATTTGAAAGCACCAAACCCTTCCCCTTTCCCAAAGATGTGTTGGGCATGGATGAAATAAATTTAAATCCATTACAAAACAACTACAGATTTCCACAGTTACCTAAATGTAGGGGAGGTCTAAATGCATCATGTGGATTAGATGGCAATGCAATAAAGACGTCCCCTCACATGAAAACAAAAATTTAGTGACTAACACAAAAATAAACTTATTCTTGGTGCACGCTACTTCTCTTGCACAGGTTGGAACAGGGTTCTGCTCCTCACTGTCCCTCAGAGCCCCACACTAAAACAGGCTCCGCTTTGAGATATGCTTCTGTAGTCATCTTGGCAGGAAAACAATTCTATGATGTCTTGAACAAGCAATTAAATAATTGGGCCACAAACAGACACACTTTGTTTCCATTAATTGTCACTCATTAGGACTAGCTAAACTCCAAACCCAACCCCAAAGTGCCAGGGATTTCTGTCTATGGCAAGCCTGGAAGGAGTGGGGAAATATATGAGTGAGAAGGCTGAAACAGTAACAAAATGCTGATCATCTAAAATTGATTGAAATGACAGTAAAGTCCATAGACAACTGAAGAATACAAAGGATAAAGTAGACTTTTATCCCTTTCTGGGCCGCCTCACAAACAAGCTGTCCTCAGCAGTAGTATTCTTGAGCTATTTGCAAGAATAACGTTTCCTTCTTTACCAAATCCCAAATTGGAGATTTCTGTTGGCATTGAATTGGCATCAATGACCATCAGATGACAAAACTAACTTTAAACAAAAGAAAACATCAAATTGCCAAAATCTAGAATTTAAATAGAATTTCAAGTATAAAGCAATAATGATAAACCTCTGTTAATAGATTTATACATAGGAGCTCTATAATTTGCTCTATTTGAAATCTCTGCTCACAATTTATTCTATAAACTTTACTTTAATTATTGCTTATAAATTGATGATTCTCAAATGTATACCCTAATGCAAAACTCATATAGCCTCCATACCCTTGTTGAAAATAATCTCATTGAGTTATTATACAGAACTTAGAACAATATTTTATTATTAAATCTATTGGGGTAACACTGGTTAATAACATTATATAAATTTCAGGTGTACAATTTCATTGAACTCCTTGCTCTCCCCAACATGCCAACCTCCTCCCAAATTCACCATAAAATTATCCATGCAGATACCTGTGTTAAAATATAGGACTTTCAATCTGTCTTATCACCCATCCATTAATAGATATTTTTCTTTTATTCTCACTACTTTATTTCTCCTCCATTTTTTTCCTTTTCATTGCATTCTTCCTACCTTCTATAGCCAAGATTTAATTATCTTTGATGATTAAATTTGTAGGATAATTGTCTCATGAAGTCTTGTATTGCAATTCCCTTCCCCAGCCTCCACATTTCTGCTTCAGTTAACTTTCTAAAGAATCTATAATGCTTATTTTATCACTGCACTATTTGAAACATTTAAATATCTCTTTCTTGTATGCTCTACATGGGTTAACTGCCCTTTGACAAGCCAAAATAATGGCTCCCAAAATGTGTCTGCTCTTCAGAAATATTTTTGAAGTTGTTTTATTTATTTATTTTTAATACATTTTTTACAGAGAGGAAGGGAGAGGGAGAGAGAGTTAGAAACATCGATGAGAGAGAAACCCATCAGCTGCCTCCTGCACACACCCTACTGGGGATGTGCCTGCAACCAAGGTACATGCCCTTGACCGGAATAGAACCTGTGATGCTTCAGTCTGCAGGCTGACACTCTCCAATGAGCCAAACCGGTTAGGGCTGAAGTTGTTTTAATTAGAATTTTTATGCCCTTTGACCTCCCCAGTGTGCCTGGGGCCACCACTCCTTTTTCTCCTATATACCAGTTTCTCCTAGTTATGCCAGCTGTCTGATCCATCCATGGAAGCATTGACTTTGTGCACCCATAATTTGCATTATAACATATAGACGCTTCTGTATATTTTACAGGCCATTCATGGTTTGACCTCTGTTTATTTTTCTAAACTTAACTACAGAACCCTTTTCTATTCAGGTCATTCTCCTTCTTATCACTCTCCGGTGACACTGTTCTATAGGGACACTGTAAAGCCCCTCAACCTCTTGAGATCTGTTTATGTTATGTGTCTTCACACATGCTGTCCTTTCTGACTGGAATCTTATTCTTCTCTTACATTTCATCTGCTTAGTGAAATTCCCCTGACTAAGCACTTCCTTTGCTAAAAGCATCAGTTCTCAAAAACATTTGCTTGGCTTATGTGCCTTCTGAAATATTCAAGGTGTAAAACTATAATCATAAAATCTTTACTGATAGCTCTAATGATTGTTATAAAAATAAGACACTGTGTTTAAATGATTTCCCATTATAACTGATAGATAATAAACCAGATGTTACTTAAAGTATCTGATTTCTCTGCTGGGACAACACTGACCTTTCTTTGGTCATTGTAATATGTCTCCTGTCTAGACAAAACAAAATTCCATCTATGTATTAATTTAAAAGATTTACTGTATGTTATTAATTATATTAAAATTTTATAATATATCTTTCCCTCTCAGAATCTATTCTGTTGGCCTCAAAAATAATGTTAGAAAAGACATAGACAGACAACTACATATTGAAAGCTTATTTGTATTATATCATGCCTTTTCGCTGTATTGAAATGTCCTGCCAATAATTTGAAGGACAAAACAGTGTTATGATAACCAAAATAAAATTTGTTTACAAATTATATAATTGAATAAGGAAATTTCATTTCTCAGAGAATGGAGGGTAATGAAAGTGGCTATGGCTCAGTCAGGGTCTAGTTAGTTCATGAAAAATTCAAATTTAATAACCACTATCCTTCAAGGCATATGCAACAATTCTGGGAATAGCTAATTTATCTTAGAGTGGGACAATTCAAGAGAAACCATTCAAATTCAAGGACTCAGCATCATCAACTAGGTATGGAAGATGTATAGGACACAGTCAAGATCAGCAGTTAAGATACTAGAAAATAAGAGCATTGATTTTTTTTTATCGTTATGTTATTTTTTATCAGCATGGTATTTAAAAGAAAACATATAGATTAAAGTTAGACTAGAGTGAGTGCAAATATTTATTTATATATGCCCTTGTCTAAATTACTTGGATCTCTCTAACAGTTTTCTGAAATTGATAATAGAATACTTACTTGTAGAGTTTTAAAAAGAGGATGTATGGAACTTTTCTAAAATATCACGTATCAAGCTTCTATAGACATAAAACATATACTTAGATAGGTAACTTCCATTAATTTAACCCATATTTATTAAGTGTTCTCTGTGACCAGACAATGTTGTTGGCACTGGAGGCCATCAATGGAAGAATAGTGGGACTGAGTCTACAGATTAGGCCATAATCCAGAGAGAAAGGTAAAACTGCAAATCCATGGAAGACAAGAATAAATGAGGTAATAAGAAAGTAGAATTCATAGGCACTGTTGACTTGTTGAACTTGGAGTTAATTCAGGAATAAAAATACTAAGGTTGACCAGAAACTTTGAAAAAATGACTAGAAGAGAAGTTCAGAGTAAGAGATTTCAAGGAAAACATGTAGAAAATATTTTTGTTTATTTGTGAACATAAGAGGGACTAGACGTGTTTATATTCTGAAATGAAAGAGCGAATGGAAAGGGAGATCCTAAAATGTATTGGGCTTCTTCTGTGGTAATGTGAAAAGCAGCAAACAGCTGTCCTTGACTCAAAAATCGATCCACTATTGGCCTATTATTTTGTCTCAAAATCCTCATTAAGGAAGGCAATTTTATGAAAACGAATTGTTTTCTTCACAGTTCTACTAAAATAAGCCTGTATTTCTTCCGTTATCTGGGGAAGTCTTCAGGTTAGTGCAAAATTAAAGGATTTAGAATATTATCTCACTACGATTCAAAGGAAATATAGCCCTAAACATAAAGAGGTAAAGAACAGTTCACTTGTCTGTTGTTTGTGTTATTTGATTTGCTTCAGCAGAAATAGTGTGCATATATTGGAATATTATCAAAAGGTGCATGAGGTTACCAGTGAGATACAGGCACAATGACCCAAAACTACAGAATAAAACCAAAATAATATTTTCTTCTGCTACAAAACTGAGATAATATAGGGCAGGTGTCTGTGTACTGGTTTCAGAGAAGATACTCAGATTAACCTGGCTCATGAAGAAGAAAATGCTGAGCTCTGACTTAGAATTCCTGAATAAATGGTAAAAGAGGAAATTTTTCATAACTCGAGGATGGTACACTTGTTATTATACTTGCCTTCCTAATAAAATAAGACTGCCCTTTTTAAATAAATATGGATGAGATGAAAATATGATTACTAGGTCACAGAAAGCAATGTGCCAAACAATGATCTACTTTTTAAAGCATCCCCTATATGTGCTTGTGCTTGCAATTACTAAATTAGCCTCATAACAGGAAACCAGAAGAGCCCTTAAGTTCACACAATATCTCAGTATGGGGGGATATTAAGTTGCCAGCTGTTCACTTTTAATAAAACAATATAATGGTTATGAAGTCCAACAGAGTCCTAGAAAGCTGTGTCATCGTGGTATTTCTGTTTTGCCCCCGCTTCCCATGGCTACAGAAGAAACTTTTCTATGGTATGATGAATCCCTGAAATGTCCCAAAGTGACTCTAAAATTTTCAATAGTCTTCCCCTCTGAAAAAACACCTCTTCCATTCTCTTGTTGCATATTTATGCTTTCTTTAAGTAAGTGAACACTGAAGGGTGAATTTGAGAGCTCTAGCAGTTTTTTAGTGTTCTTATAATAGTAATTTTTTTTTAGCATCACTATAGTTAAGGACTTGTCAGCACTTATAAACTCCTACTTGAGTGAAATTTCATTTGGCATATAAGCTTTCAGCCCAAGAGCAATTTTCAATTTAAGCTTTAAAATCATCTTTTAGGATATTTGTGATGGTGTGGTTAAAAGTTAAAACAAAAGCTTACTATTCTCAAATGATTTCCATTCCCTCCAAAATTGCTCTTTGCAGATTTCTTCTCTCTACAAAATCAATTAGTTCATAATAGTTAAAAAGAGTGGGAAAATTTTAACAGTTGTAATGATAGATGTTGTACAGTGCTATACATCAAATTATATATAATTTATTTTTTTCCCTTTGTGTTAATTTTTTGAGCTAAAACTAAATTATACAGCTTTCAGGTGCACAATTCTACAACACAATCTCTGTACACTATATTGTGTGATCACCATCCCAAGTCAAATCTCCTTCCATCACCGTTTATCTTCCCTATATACCCACCACAAAAAGACATTTTCCTTTTCCCTTTATTTGAAGTTAGTAATCTTCCTCATAGTGCTAGCCCTGAAAAATTTCTCCACATCCACCTTATGCCAGTCACTAAACGATGAAAATACACTCAAGTATGTTTCCAGGTATTAGTAAATTTTTACCAGTGAGTATTATGACAGAAATGCCAGCTAGAATTGAAATTGAGATACATTCAGAAGGGTTATAAGAAACATCCAGATGTTAAGATATAATTGAAATTTTGAACTCAATATCCTAAGATCAATCTAATCACAACATGAAAATTTGGCTGCCTACATAGTAGGGAAAATGTGGTTACGACTCACAAAAGTACTACTAACTACCACATTTACTTGGTTTTCATAAGGTCAATAGTAGGGTACCATGGAGAAAAAAAAATGTCTGAGTTCTATCTTTGTATTGTAAATGGCCAAACTCTATAGTATAGCCTACTAGAGGCCTGGTGCATGAAATCCATGCACTGGGTGGGGGAGGGTCCCTCAGCCCAGCCTGCCCCTTCTCACAGTCCGGCAGCCCTCAGGGGATGTCCTACGGCTTAGGCTCGGTCCCCGGGGGGGAGAGGCCCTCAGCTGCAGTCTGGCCTCCCTTTACAGGCTGATCAAGGGAAGGCACCACCCCCATCACCCTACTGCTGCTGCCACTGTCGGCCTCCAAGGTGTTTTCATCAACATGGACTCCAGTCCCTTCACCAAGAAAAAATGACAACTTTCTTAGACATTTTCAAGATGTCTTTTTCATAGGATATGACATTTCTTTCTTTCTTTTTTTTTAATTCTCACCTGAAGATATTTTTCCATTGATTTTTAGAGAGTGTGGAAGAGGGAGGGAAACACAGAGAGAAACATCAATGTGAGAGGGATACTTTGATTGGTTGCTTCCTGTATGAGCCCTGACCTGGGCCCCAGCCTGGGAGAAGCCTGCAACCTAAGTACATGCCCTTGACCAGAATAGAACCCGGACATTGCAGTTGGCAGACCGAGGCTCTATCCACTGAGCCAAACTGGCTAGGGCAGGATATGACATTTCTTAGCCCCTCCAGCAGTGGACCTTCATTTTTTTCCTCCAGGAGTGAGGTGGAAAAACCCTAGATCACCTTCTTGGATTCTTATTACCCAAATTACCAGGAACACTGAAAGTGGTGTACCGGGAGCTTAGTCAATGAGCGGTCAGAAAAGGTGTTTCCTCTGCAGCTCACATGCAGAGGTAGGTCTGCTGGGGCTGGGTGGCTGCTGGGGCTGGGTGGCTGCGGCGGCTTGGGCACGGCCCTCTGCCTCTGCTTCAGGGCTGCACCATCTGTGGCTTGCCTCACAGTGCAAGCAGTCTCCTCCCACCCATCTGCGCACGCAACCTCCTCCTGAGCCAGTCGTGACTGTGATGGCGTCCCGGCTAATTTGCATATTACCTCTTTTTATATATATATATAGATAGATAGCTTTGAAAGGAAACACGTGAGATATGAGCTCAGAATGAAGACATGCAATGTACAGTTGTGCTGAGTGTAGAAGTTTCTGCCAAAGCAGAGAGATCAATACAGCACAGCATTACTCAATATAAATGTACTATACAAATAATGGTGTGAGACTCTGAAGGATCAATTTGAAAGTTCCTGCAGTCAAATGTGAACACGTAGGCATCACAGTGTAATTTAAGGGATTATGCTTCTGGTACTGGCTTTGCCATTTCACAGAGAAACTATCAGGTAGCATGTTCATTATGCAACCAATCACTTTGGTTTGATGCATGGGCATAATTAAATATGTAAAATTCATATTTAAAATCCTGGCATACAGTAGGTACTGGAATGTTTAATAACACTGTTAATATATCAGCTGGTGTTGGAGCATGGAGAGCAGGAGTGTGGCTAGAATTCAGACAGGAGTCCCTAAGTACCAACTGCACTACCTCAGGCTCCAGAGCACCAGAGGGGTGGGACTCAAGCTTATTTTAGAATTTACCAATCCATCCTCATGATAAAATGTGTTACAAGAAAAAAGGGATAGGAAATGTATGTGATAGTGGGTAGTTATTTAGAATTATGAAGAAAGTAGTATTTCTATAAAATCTCCTCTAATGTAAGGTGATTGATGTTGATATTGTTTTAAATCCACCCGGAAAGTTTTACTCATTATGTCTAAAGTATTTCTGCCCATTTAATTCATTATAGCAAATAGCAATAGACACAAAAGAGTTCATTTTCTTAAGTGTATTTTCAATGTTTTTGATAATGACATTTATTAAAATAGATTTTTTCTAAAATGAAATTTTAAAGCTAAAAATTGATGCTTTGTGTCATTAAATGAGGATCAACAATTATTGCTTCATAGAAATATCATATTTGACATATAAAGTGCCTATAAATAAAAAATCTTCTGGTATTATGCAAATAGATATATTTATTTTCTCTGAAACATTATAAAAATATTTTACTATAGTAGATAACTTGAAAATTACATTTATGTTTTGATTTTAATAGAATGAGATTTATAGGAAATGAAAAGTAAATATTGACATTGTTCTATGGTTTTTATAATTAGTTTCTGTACAATAAATGACTGTGTTTAATAAGTATAACAACCTCTTCTTTTTTTCATCATATAAGTATATTAATATACAATTTACTTAATATGGTGGTGGCTTTTTAAAGATAAACTTTTTTATTATTGCATGTGCAAATTCTTAGCTATATGATTGTTCCAAATTCAAATAAATTATTTTAAGGTTTATGGAAATAAACAAGATGGTTTCCCTTTAATAAATTTTGACAAATAATGAAAGACAACAGCAAAGGCTAAGAAGACTTGAGAGCACAATCCCTTCCACCAGCACAAGGATTAAAACATATGAAATTTAATCTCATTTTCAGTTAGCTTGAACTTTGGAAAACTCATTTTGAAATCTAATGGGAGAGGTAATTTATGCATCAAATCACCATTTTGTCATAACCCTTTAATATTTCCCTCTGAAAATATTAAAGGGTCCTTAAAGTTGTGAGCCTTGAGAGTTCTTGGAAAATAGTACTTAAATTCTGGCCCTAGAGATAGAGATAGGAGCAAAAACAGTGCCAAAACACTAAGGACAAAGTGCATATGTGGGCAAACACACACACACACACACACACACACACACACACACACACGCATGCATGTACAACAGGAAAACATATATGCAACTTTTTAATGTGATGATAAAATTACTATATTTTACAATTGAGAAAATTAAGGGTTTATAGTTTGTGTATACTGAACCTGCTTAAACACACTCACTAAATATGACCATTTTGAAAAAAAAATCTACTGCTCTGCTTTGAAACTGCTAATAATTTGCTTACAATTATTTTAAAATTAGTTTTTCTTTGCTCATTTGGGGGAAAATGTAATTCATTATTTTTAAAAAATATATTTTTATCAGTCTTTTTTATCCCATAAAGTCTAGAAAGGTTCAATCCTTGGTTAGCACTCCAGGATCATTGCGTATGATAATTGTCTTAAAAAGAGCACTTTACTATGTAAAACCTGTCAAACACGTTATATCTTAGAAGATTGCAAAAAAAAGACACAAATGTATCTAATGACTTTTATTTTATTTTTTTTTAAATATATTTTATTGATTTTTTACAGAGAGGAAGAGAGAGGGATAGAGAGTTAGAAACATCGATGAGAGAGAAACATCGATCAGCTGCCTCTTGCACACCCCCTACTGGGGATGTGCCCGCAACCAAGGTACATGCCCTTCACCGGAATCGAACCCGGGACCCTTGAGTCCGCAGGCCGACGCTCCATCCACTGAGCCAAACCGGTTTCGGCTAATGACTTTTAATTTAAAAATATATTTTTGAAAGTTGTGCATTTTAACTAATTCCAATAAATAGTTCTGTAGAATTGCTACTAAAGTAAATATTTAGGATATTTGCATTTAGAAGAAAGTGATTAAGCTGAAGGTCACTTTCACTTGACACAAAGGAAGGCAGCAGAAAGAGGCACAATTTAATTTGTGATTAACCATGGACCATACTTTTTTCTCTCGTTGTTCACCTTCTACTCATTTCATTTCTCATTAACACTTCTATCAAGGAATAGGATTGGAAGAGACAGGAAAGGAAATTCACATAATCAATTAAACCACTAATTTGCAGTCTTTTATAAGATCAGGTGGAGAAGAGACATTCTTGTTTCAGCTAAATACTTCCACTTTAACCATGCTTTTCATGTATTTGTGCTACTCACACTGGAAGGCCCTTTGGACTGAGAAATCTGTAAATGTACACATTGCTGTAGATGTGTAGTTTTTACTTTGTGGGATAAAATCAGTTTCTTTTTTTTTATTTATTGATTTCAGAGAGTGGAAGGGAGAGGGAGAGAGAAATAAAAACATCAATGATGAGAGAGAATCATTGATCCATTGTCTCTTACACAACCCCCCTGGGGAGGAAGCCCCCTTGGCATTTGCCTGACAAGGAATGAAATCATGACCTCCTGGTTGATGGGTCAGTGCTCAACCTCAGACCCACACCAGCCAGGCTAAAAACAGTTTCTTGAATTTAAAAATGTTACAATATTATTTTACGTGACTGATTTACCACTAAGTTATAATTTCTCTTATAAAATAAGGTACTTGTTTCTTTTTATCATCATTGACAGTTATACTTCCCTATTTAGAGTTAATTTGAGTGTTTTCTTACCACTTAAAAAAAAAGTCCAGATTTTAAAATTCATTTCATTAATGAATCTCAAAAGGAAATGCATATAATTACACTTCCTTTTCTATTTGCTAATGAAAATATTTATAAATGTCAAACTATTACAGTTCTCAAGTGTGAAGGACCCAAATATATAACCAAATATGGCAGAAATGTTGTAATGGATATTTAGTGCTTATGATGATGTCTCACAGAAAGCAAATTCTTCTCCAGAGATGTAATTCCCCACTGTAGACAATGGGAGGGCCCTTTAAAACTATATTTAGTCCTCAACATAAACTTTTTCATTATTTTAATATGGAAGTCAGAAAGATTTAATAATGGCAGTCATTTTGGAAAAGAGTAGGAAGAGTTTTAGTTTTACTGATTTTATTTTTTAAATAAAAATTTGCTATTTTGAAAATTGTGTTAGTTCTTTATTAAATAAAACTAAAATACAATAAATATTTCAATAGCTTGCACATTAGTCATTTACACTTTGAAATAATCTAAACTATAAATATACATGGTATATTTTATAACCAATAAAAATACTTTGTAAGTCCTTTAATAGCAAGTAAACATTTAAATATAGCACTGTTAAGTCTAAAATTATGTATTAAAGCATATATAAACAGGAGTAATATGCAGAGTAGTTAATTACTCAGACTCTGAACATTAAGTCACCTGGTTCAACCCTGATTGTACCACTGACTAGCGATGTAAACATGGACAAATTATTTTAATTCTTGGTGACTATATTATCTTTAGTTAAGTGGAGTTAAATAATTATATCTCCTAAATTTCTGTAAGGATTAAAGACATTAATAAATATAACATTCATGGAATAAAGCTTGTTATATCATGTTACATTAATATTAGCCATTATTATCAGTATTATAAATATTACAAAGTGGTTAAATCAATTTTAATATAGTTACCAGAGGCATGAAGCTAGGAGTAAATATAAAAAGTATTTCAAAAAATAAAATATAAAATGGTACATTTCTTACCATTAAATTAAGTTTTAGAAAATAGTATCTTATCTCTTTTTTCATTTGAAAGGGATTGAAAATGTTAGAAGATATATTATAATCATTACTGTTTCATTTTTTTCATAATCCATTTTATTTTCATTCTGTCATGTAGAAAAATGGAGCCTAGAATTCCCAAACAAATGATTGCTTGTAAATTGAAATAATATTTAATTTTGGGGTCTTATTCTTCTCCAAACCAAGGCACTTTGGCCTGATCAGTGAAGCTCATAAACTTGGAACACCAGGGAACCATATAAATGTACTGTTCTATTACTGCTACACCACTAACTGCGATTTCATTGTATAACGTACAGCCATGGAGAGAACATTATGCATTAATGTTTTTCACATATTATGCAGTGACATAGTCCAAATTATTGTTTGCCTACTTACAAAGACTTCAATTACTTATTTCATTGAAATCAGTGCAAAATGTTCCCAGCTTTTTAGTATACCTGGGATAAATCTCTGGTTCACAAAACAAACGAGTGTTGTTAGTTTGCTCACTATACAATATACAGTATATCAAAACTTTTCCATGTTTATGGAATGGTATTTCATAGATTCATAATAAAATCAAGTTCTGTGAGAGTGCATCAATTGAAACACAGATTACTCTCATTTGAAAATGACTACATATTTGATCTGCTCTATCTTGACCATCTTCTTTCTTTTATAGCATGCTCATTTTCAGTTGCACTCTGTGTTATAGAAATAACAGTTTTAAAGCAAAAATTTAAAATTTTAAATGAAAATAAATAAAATATTTTGGCTTTAAGATTTATGTTTCTCTTAGAAAAAGAGATTACATTTGATAATTAAAATTTATCAAAATATAAAATTATGTATTTGGTAATAACTTAGAACAGTTTTTACTTTTGCCCAAATATGTAATTTTATATAAGAAATTCCTTGAAATAGCTATGAAGAGTAAATGGTTATCTGAGTAGTAATAACTAGTTAACACAATACAATTTTTAAAAACCTAACTCATGCCCTGGCCGGTTTGGCTCAGTGGATAGAGTGTTGGCCTGTGGGCCGAAGTGTCCCAGGTTTGATTCTGATCAAGGGCACATGCCTGGGTGGTGGGCTTGGTCCAAAATGCAGGAGGTAGCTGATTGATGATTTCCTCTCATCATTGATGTCTCTATCTCTCTGTTCCTCTCTGAAATCAATAAAAATATATTTTAAAAAATAAAAAATAAATTTTAAAAAATAAAAACCTAACTCATGGTTATCATTTAGTGTTGTAAGGAGCAAACACCATTACATTTTTAAAAGTGATTGTAGATGACACAGCCTTTTAGGACAAAGGGTTCAGTGGTGTCAGTGTAATTATTATCAGTAGAAACTAAATTCTCATGATGTTAAATTTCACTTACAAATATTGCTAAAGATACAATAATAACAAAATTTTGAATTACCAAAGGTTAGTAAAGTATTTCACTGGAAATTAATCAGAATAGAAGGCCTTGCTTAATTAATGCATTAATGTATACTTTCATTTGTAAAAGTGGGCCTTCAACTTAGTACAGAATAAAGAATAAAATTGCCTTAGATAATAAAATAGTACTATGTTTCCTCAAAATAGTCTAAGAGGGATGGTTTTGGAAAACAGAGGAGTAGAAAAAGATTACCAGAGATCCAAACATATAGCTCATGTCTAAAGGTCTAAGAGGCAGAAGGCTAAGAAGATTTAGGAACATGGATGTCAAATATTCTATACTCAGGGATTTTCGTTATTGTAAAGTAAAAATATATTCATCACTTTAAACCTTCAGTAATATTGTATTATCAATTGAATTTCTTGTGTAAATAGAAATCTCTGGGAGAAAATCAAAGAAAAGGCGTGAAGTTACACATATTTGATATCTGCTTCTCTGCCTCTAGAGAGAGTGACCTAAAGATGAATCACTTACCCAGCCATACATGTGCATACCTCTACAGAGAAAGAAACACAAAAGCAACTGGGAAAGACCAAAACCAGAATAAGCCTCCAGCACCTGGGAATCAACATTTTATAAAACATATGAAGAAAGTAAGCTTCCCATTAAATAAGGTGAGTTAATAGATGATAGATAAATTGGAAAACAGGTAATTGTTTTATTTTACACTAAAATTAATATTTATTTGTATTTAGTAAAACACTGAACAGTCTAATAAAAATGAATTGGCATAAAACTAGCTTTGAAGAAAAGTAAATATATTGATAGTATTTTGTGGTGACCCTGTTCAAAGTGCACCAGATGCTCAAGGCCAATTGGAGTGTAGAGGCCTTGTTCAGAGTACGCAGGATTCTCAAGGCCACTCTGAACATGGGAATCTTAATCAGGGTGTCCAAGACTATACACAGGAGCAAGAGCAAGGCCACAGTAATCTCCATGTACACTGTGTAAGCGTGCCCTTCTATAACCCAAAAGACTGAGGTCACTATTTGGCAAGAAACCTCTTTTGTCTAAGTAGTATAAAGTTGTTACTGACCAGCCAATACAGGGCTGTATTATGAGGGAGATGTATTACTGACCAGCCAGCAGCACACGTGCGACTGCTCATATAATGGCTGTGGGTACAGAGGCTGCTGCTGTTGGGTGGGATAGATGTATTGTTACCTAACGGTATGTGGCTACTTACTGTATGGGACTTTGCTTTGAAGAACTGTTTTGTCTAGTGGCTCCTTTTTAGCAATGGTTATATGGCCACTGGCTCCTACAATAATGACTCTCTTATATACTCACAACTTCTCATGGCTTCTCCATCAAATAGCCAGCATCTAAGAAAGTCTAGTCCCCGACAGTTTGTGGAGCAGGATGAAGGAACTGAGTTCTAACAGATATGTATATAAAAGGAAAAACAACAACAATATCAAGGTATACTTTATACACTAAGTATAGGTATTTTATTAATTTCTAGTGTATAGGGGTTATAAAACTTCTAGTGTGTAGGGATTATAAAACAAAAAAAAAATAATTTCACCTAAAATTCATTGAAATTAGCTCTATAAAGTTAGCAGGGTTGACGTAGGCTTTGGTTGGCAACATTTTGGTCAAGTAGGCCATAATTTCATTGCTTTTCTTTATTTATACCCTCTACATTACATTAGTTTACCAAACAGTGATGAGGAAGCATAGATAATGATATGTAGATTGAGTTGACCTTAAAAAAAATTACCATTGTTCTAGCTAGTTTGGCTCAGTGGATAGAGCATCAGCCTGTGGACCAAAGGGTCCCAGGTTCAATTCTGGTCAAGGGCATGTACCTTGGTTGCAGGTTCCTCCCCAGCCCTGGCGGGCCCTGGTTGGGTCTAGTGCAGGAGGCAACCAATGGATGTGTTTCTCTCACATGGATGTTCCTCTCTGTCTTTCCTTCTCTCTTCCACTCTCCCTAAAGACCAAAGGAAAAATAACCCTGGGTGAGGATTAACAAAGAAAATAAATAAAATAAAATAAATAAATTTTTTAAATTGCCATAAAATGTTTGGTCCCTTAAACAGATAGATCGTGTAAAGAGTACCCCTTCCTCAATGATACCAAAATAAAACATGTTCTAGTTGTAGCACATGAAATCTATGCAATTCTGACTTATGCTGTATTTATGTAGGAAATAAAGCACTGGGACAATGTTACTGGTTTTCAGTTGATTACTGTGTGATTATGAGATTTTGTTGCCCAATATTATATTTTCCCTATGCTGATTTTTTCTGAAGTTGTGAATTGTGTGTAATCATAAATGAATGCATGAATATTTTTAAAAATGGAGCTATCACAGGCATTTCAAATACATTTTATGGTGAATGTAAGAATAATCAATTGGTTACAAATGTAGATGGTTGAGAAATTATATTTGAGCATCCTGTGGAGCAGTTAAATGAGAATTACTTTCTTCTTACAAGGTGTTTTTAGCTGGTGAGCTAAAGTCCAGGTTTTGCTTATGTAAGCAGCATCTCCTACTATCCCCAGGTTTTCTCTGAGTACAGAAAACATTAGTGTGGAAGCTTTATTTTGTAACCGCTTGAGAAGGGAGGCTTTTTAACATGGGGAGTGAAAGAGAAAGATGAATTAGATAATGCTATGGCATATATCCCACCTCCTACTTCAGTAATGAGTTTGAATCCCTATAGTGACAGTGATAAGTGCATCAAGTGTCCTCTAGGCATAAGCCTAGAGAAGGAAATCTGACAGAGTGGGACAGCCCTGGAGAAGATGGCCTCCCCACAAGCCTCCAGGGAAGCCAGGTGCTGCTCAGATATACAGGGGCAATTTAGCACCTTTGGAAATGTCTGGCAAGCACAATTTGCTAGACCATCAGCATTACCTCGAAAAGTGAGAATGAAAACAAAAATTTCCCAAGTCATTCTGGTGTGAACATATAACAATGAGGAAAGAATAATTGCCATTATTAATGCAACTACCTGGGGGACGACAAAATGACAGAATTGGAAGGGGCTCTGTAGTCCTGCTGTTATAAAGGAAGAATCTATTCAAACAGTGGTCATTTGGGTTCTATTCATTAGATAATACTACTGCCATTATAAGAAGAATATATATGTGTACAGTAAGAAAGAATGGGAAAAATAAAGAGAACTATATAGGCTATATATTTTCTCTAATTTTGCAATCTTTATGTCATAAAACCTAATTTTGTTCATGCTTCAGAGGAATTTGATATTTTTAACTTACCTCTAAAGTTAAAAGTAAAGAATAGATGTAGAATGGGTTAGGATTGACACCCATATTTTATTAATAATCTCTGCCTTGCTAGTCAGGTGAGCTTGCAGAAGCAGTTCACTGTCAGCACTCACCTCCTTTCTAAGGAGACTAAGAATTAAGCATTTATACAAATGAGAAAAAGAGAAAGGTCAGGATAGAGGTACATATCATGTATATAAAGGTTCCTGGAAAATCTATGTTAAAAAAAAATTACTTGCCCCCTCCTAAGGACACTCATAATTTAAAAGTTTCCATATCTTTTAAGCTGTTATAGTTAATAAACTGAGTTTAGTTAGATGAAGAATATAACTATACTAGAGGCCCAGAGCATGAGATTTGTGCACTGGCGGGGGGCGGGGGAGCTCAGCCCGGCCTGTGTCCTCTCATAAGCAGTCTGGGACTTCTCGAGGATGTCCTCTGGAGTGTAATGTTTGGCTAATTGGCTAGTACAACAGAATTCTTCCTGCAATTTTTAGAACAGGAGATGGGGAAAGAGGTTATTTTCTGTAGGGTGCTGAAGCTTAAAGTCAACTTACCAGTGGCACAGCCTCAGCAAGGAGGAGAAAGTTGATCTCTAACAGGACAGAAAGAAGTCTACATGCACAGAGAAAAGTAGAAAGAACGAAAGTGCGTTTGTGCCTAGCGCTAATTCCCTTGGAAGCCAGCATCTGTTCTCTCATTCTCACAGTTAAGTTACACAAATATACTTTCTCTTTTTGCTTAGGTTGGATCAAGTTGGATGTCTGTCAACTGTAATAATCCCAACTGACAGATAAAACAATGAGTTATTGCTTTTTAATGCTACTTAACTAATAAAGAAATAAATTAGCCTATGCAGGAAAATACAGTACATGTGAAAGTATAGTGGATAAACATGAAGAAAGTTATGAATGCCTAATTCAGAAAATATTTAAAGTCTTTATTTTAATTTTGCATTTTTATATATATTTATTTCTTAAAATTATCTCTGTGGTTGATTGGTACCTTTACTATTTAATTCAGACCATATCCCCATATTTTAACTGTTGTAGTCAAGTGTTTTTATCTTTATCCTTTTATACAACAAGCAATATTATTGATATGTAAAAATAATTTATGCTTGATGTTCACTGAAGAGTTAAAAGAGATTTTGTAAAGCAAAAGTAAAATCAATGTAAGCACATCGATTTGGAAGTAAAAGAAAAATAATAAAATAAGCAGAAATTTAGGAAAATTAATACTTTGAAACTGAAAGATCAAATGGGGGCACTGTTACTCATTGATTTCCTACTACTTATGATGACATTCAAAATATCTAACTGCTAAGCTTTGCTGATTTCTTGCAAAAGTTGTCTGGTATTCTTGAGATCTAGCACTACATTTTTTAAATTCTATTGTAAATATACACTCTGCAATGGAAACATTGTGTCTTTTATAGTGCCTGTTAACTGTGTACTTGTCTTACAAATGGTATACACATGTCAGTTATAACTGTACTCTTAGCAACATTATTTAGATTAGTGGCATGAAATGAAAGAGAAAAGATGTAACCTGTATAGAGTTGAAATTAATTATGATTAAATATTGCAAGAGCTTGTCATTTATTCAGTAAGTTAGTTATAATTTGTGATTTATCTTTGGCCACTTTCATTGCAATTTCAAGTAAGTAATTAACAGAAACTCAAATAAGGCTGCTATAATATACCATTCGCTAAAGCAGTCTCAGTATTATGTTACATACAGTTTTCATCTTTTCAATTATTTCCCTTTAATCTTAAAGCAAATAAAGTTTTTCTTACAGTTATGCCACTATGAAGATCACCATGCCAAATGCTAATAGATGTTTCGAGTCACCATGTCAGTTTCTTGTCAGTGGATAAACACTGTTACTGGATTCTATTCCAGCAGTCTCATGTTCTGCTGCCTTTTTATCATGTGACATCATTGCAAAGGCTATTACACTCTTCTTTTTATTTCCTTTTAGAGAAACTTTGGTAACTAAGCCCAGTGAGAAGTAGACATTTAATTATATGCATGTTAAATCCTTATTGTGGGTGTATCATCATCTCTGTAAATAATAATAAATAATATTCCTTGAAAAATTACAATGGCATTTTGTTAATGGAGCACTGAAACTCCATTATTGGAGTTAATAGGTACTCAGTCAATACTTAGTCAAAAAGCATAAGACTGGGTATGAGATCCACTCTGGTTTTAATATTGGCTCTACAGTGAAAAGTTTTATTTACATGAAATGTAGAAGAAGCATATCAAAGTTTAGTTTGCCCATGATGTATTTTTTAATAGTAGAAGTTTACAAGATGCTTTTTACAGTAATCCTTTTTTTCTAAATACAAAAAAATCAAACAAATAAAAATATTAGAAATAAGATATGAAATATTGTAGTGTATTTATGAAGGTGTTTTCATATAAAGTCATTTTAAAAACATTCGGTATTTAAACCCAGTTAGGTTATTAAACTGACATAAAAGCAGACACTGGATATACAAAAGAAATCAGAAAAATGCATGTTAAAAGAATATAAGTTTTTGTTTGTATTTAGTTTTCTTTTGTGTGATATACTCAAGTTTTACTTGACATGAAAATCAAGTGTGCCTGCAAATCATTTGCTTTTGAAGTATGTCAAAAAGTTGGGATATTTATATGTCATCCACTATTTCTTTTTCTCTTCTTTTTGACATTTTTCTGCAATTAATCTGTATGATAAATAAAATAATATTTTTATAATGCAATGTGCTTAAATATTGATAATTATTTTTTACTGGAAAAATTATATAATAATAACCCAAAAAATCACTGATATAGAAAACAGAGAATAATGAGATAATAACGTGGGAAAATAATTTTAACTGATTTTTATGATAAATCTGATCACAATGGTAATAAAGCTAATGACATGATAATTGCCTTTTGAATCCCATTTTATGGACAAGGCACTATGCTAAACATTTCACATGTTATTATTATTTTTTAAATCTCTTTAAATCTGTCTGTGTTATTATAGTCTTACCAGAGGCCCGTTGCATGAAAATTCATGAAAGAGTAGTCCTTCCTTCCTCCGTTTGGCAGCACTGGCTTCCCTTGGGCACCCGGGACCCATGCTTCCCTTCTCCGGCCACCGGCAGGCACCCAGGACATGGGCTGGTTTCCCTCCAGCCCCAGCTTTATCAGGAAGGACCTCGGGATGATGTCCAGAAGACATTGGTCTAATTAGCATATTACCCTTTTATTATTATAGACTAGAAGCCTGGTGCACGAAATTCATGCACAGGCATGTGTGTCCCTCAGCCCAGCCTGCACCCTCTCCAATCTGGGACCCCTCAAGGGATGTCCAACTGCCCGTTTAGGCCCTATCCAGTGGGATCAGGCCTAAACGGGCAGTCGGACATCCCTCTCACAATCTAGGACTGCTGGCTCCCAACTGCTCGCCTGCCTGCCTTCCTGATTGCCCCTAACTGCTTCTGCTTGTCAGCCTGATCACCCCCTAACCACTCCCCTTCCAGCCTGATTGATGCCTAACTGCTCCCCTGCCAGCCTGTTTGCCCCTAACTGCCCTCTCCTGCAGTCCTGGTCACCCCTAACTGCCCTCTCCTGCAGGCCTGGTCACCCCTAACTGCCCTCCCCTGCAGGCCCGGTCACCCCCAACTTCCCTCCTCTGCCAGCCTAGTCACCCCTACCAGCCCTACCCTGCATGCTTGATTACCCCCAACTGCCCTCCCTTGCAGGCCTGGTCCCTTCCAACTGCCCTCCCCTGCTGGCCATCTTGTGGCGGCCATCTGTGTCCACATTGGGGCAGTCATCTTTGACCACATGGGGGCAGCCATATTTTTCCTTGGAGTGATGGTCAGTTTGCATATTATTCTTTTATTAGATTGGATTAGATAGTATAGAGGCCTGGTGCATGGGTGGGGGCCGACTGGTTTGCCCTGAAAGGTGTCCTGGATCAGGGTAGGGGTTCCCTTGGGGTATGGGGCGGCCTGGGTGAGGGGCCTTGTGGTGGTTTACAGTCTGGCCACACCCCCCGGTGACCCAAGCAGAGCCGCTGGTATCTCGGATTTATTTATCTTCTATAATTGTAATTTTGTAGCATTGAGTGGAGGCCTGGGTTGGCCAGGGCAGGCAGAAAGTTTGGCTTCCTCCATTGCCAGGGAAATCCAAGCCTCCTGCTCTCTCCGTGGCTGCAGCCATCTTGGTTGGGTTAATTTGCATACTCGCTCCTGATTGGCTGATGGGCCTGGCTTGTGGGTGTAGCGGAGGTATGTTCAATTTGCATATTACTCTTTTATTAGATAGGATTATTATTATAGATTCTCCTGTTTAATTAAGAAAACTTGCCTTAGAGCTTCAGTGCTCAATCGCATGGTTCCTAGCTAGTAAGTGGTAAACTCAAGAATTAAACTCAATTGTATGTATGATTCCAAAACTCATGTCCTTAATGACCTCATTGTATTATTCTCAATACAATCTATGATTGTGAGGCTGATTATTATTGTGCTGCAGCTATGTTTGTAAGAAATATCCTGCCTAATTATCAAGTCACTAATTAAAGGGTTAGTGATGATGGTAAGAAGAGTTTTCAAAGAGAACTTTAGTGGCTATTCAAATTTTCTGATTTAAAAAAAAAGTATGATGTCATGTTCCTATAATAGCAAGCATTCACCATTCCTAATTTATTCAGTTTTTTAATTCCTTTGACTTTGACATACTATTTTTATCATATCCCCAAATACAAAAATGAACAATTGAGAACTGCCATCTCTCATTGACTATGCTTGCATTATGATGTGCCACAGTCAGTTAAAAATGCTTATTACATGATCTGGGTAAATCGTAAGCCAATGACACTATTGAGTACATGAGATCAATCTGCAAACTGAACTATATAGAGTTGTCACTGATGTTATACCTCTAAGGAATCTAATTTATATTCAAACTGACAGTCTAAAATCATCTAAACATTTATCCATTTGTCAGAATGAGCTTATGTGACAGTATTCCTTTTGTCTGTCACCTAACTTTAAATTATTTCAGATAAGCTGATAAAACAGAAATTTTGTGTAGACCAGTTACTACTCTGCAGTAGTAATTATAGAAGAGTGATTTCTTTATTTCCCAGCTATTTAATATGCCAATTGTTCCTTAAGTACTCAAAGGCCATAAAATGAAAGATATATAAATCTATATATTTCCTCATAATTATGTAATGAAAGCTTTCCATGCAGAAAGCTCTTTGGGTAGAAAAATACCCAGTGTGCAGAATTGAAAATTAATTCAAATTAGGAAAATATGACTTACTTTTTTCATCAATTTTTATCTCATTATTTATGTATTTATAAGAATACCAATATTCTAATTTGACAATCTTTACATGAACAAGGTTATGAAATAACTGCAAATTACCAAATGAAATATTCACTGATTTTAGTTTGCTGTCACTTCTTATTATATTAAAAATGCAATTTATGATCAATATTACTTCTACTCCATAGATAATTAATGTCAAATACCTTCATAAGAAAGTTTTCTTTCTGCTAGCTTGAATGTTCAACAACTTGGGCCTCTGAGTCACTGGTCTGAACACTCGCCAAGAGAAACAAGAGCCTTACTGTTAATAGGGAGCTGTTACCATTAGTTATTAATATTAATATAGGAATAGAGTAAAGGGGATGCCAGACATTGTAAGCAGGGTCATCTGGTCAGCTTCACCAGGGAGCAGCAACTTAACACTCCCTAGGGAACTACCGGTCCATTCCCAGCAAATCACTTGGGAAAGGGGAAAATTGGGGCATGGGCAGTGAAGTCCACTGACATAGGGCAGGTGCTTGCCTGTTAGTATAACCTGGAAACAAAGACCATTGGCTAGAATAGTGGACCCCAATGCAAGCCCATGAAAATTTGGGAATACACAATCCCCAGAGGAAGAGTTTCCTTCTCTCTTATTCCTCTTGCTTTGTTCCTGCTTCCTTGCACTCATTCATACTCCCTCCATAGCTATGTGGCTATAGAAACCTCATAGCCCATGGTCATGCCCACCCCATATGCAATGGACTACAGCTGTGAACACAAGCTAACCTAGCCAGATGCCGGAATATGGAGCAGAAGCTCTGGGTAGGGGCTTTGGTTTTGTCTTTTGCTGAAGACAAAATAGGATTTTTTTACATGGTGGAATGGAGAGAGATGGGACTTTGGAAACTGAGGGATTTAATTCCACAGAAATAAAGCTTTCCACAATACATTATCCTCTCATGGGCCTCAGGAAATTCTTATTCCCATAGTACCTCAAGAAGGCCACTTCCACCAGCAACAGGCAGGGACACAGAGGACAACCCAGATAACAGAAACACTCCACCACTGAGCAGTCAGAGTTATCCCATTCTTCCCATTACCCTAGTAGCCTTTAAGGCTTCCATGCCACATGCTCTCCCTAAGGTCTTTCTGACCAGCCATCTGAATTCTTGTCTTTCATCAATGATGGCTTGCCTACTGAGACTTCTCATTTACCATCAAGCCACTGGGCAAATTTTTCTGAGCCTCATTATTATTTTCATGTTCTCCTCCTAAGAACCCCTTATATGTCTCATCTTGGTGTATGTTAGTCATTTGTAGAAGTCCATGCCCACTTTGCCCTACTCCCAGTTTTTAATCTATTATTATTTAGCACCTACCTTGATACTTCTTGATTAATATCCTACTGGAACATATTTCTCTGTCTTTCTTCTTACTCCAATTCTTTGTGCTGAACTTGGATCTTACTACTGAGCTTGGATCCCATAATCTACCATCTGGAACTTCAACTCTACCACTCAAAATTTTCTCCCAAGAACAGTCCACCTGCTTCCTAACTTAACCCTTGCTTCATCTTGAGAATACCTTACTGATCTTTAAAGTACATGGCCTCACACTTAAGGAACATTGCCTGTCTTCCTTTCTCCCCCATACCGTGTTTACAGTCTTCCTCACCTTCAATCATGCTGCCTTGGAGCTTGTCACAGTCTTATTATATCACCTTCCCTCTTTTTATTGACTATGTGAAACTTCTTGTCATACTCACTCAGACAATAATGCTTAACCCCTTGCTTCATTTTTTTTTTTCATGCCACCTCAGTTCTTCTCACCACTTTCAATGATTTTATGGTTCATATAGAGGATACTTCCAACATAGTAGCTTTAGCATCTTCTCTCTTCTTGAACTCCTCTCCAGAATTCCATGGCTGCTTCCTCACTCTTATCTTTGCAAAAAAACAAACTAGAAGAAAACTTTAAATTTTTAAAAATCACACATTCAGACACTCCACTGATAAAACAAACATTTCTATCACCACATTTAATAATGCAATTCTTCAATTTGGCAAAAACTATCTGAACTTTTCCTTCTCCAATTTCAATATACCCTTTAGTTTCTCTTCTTTCTTACTTCTTTGACTTGTATATTATGGTTCAGCATTATAATCATTCTTTTGCAATTATTATTAAGCATCTTACCTTTGGACTTAGCTGAGAAACCACTAAATTTGAATTATCCTGTTAATATGTACTCATAGTGATTATTAGAGAATTACTGCTGAAATTTTACACAACATAGAAAGCCTTTAAGAAGGATTAAAAAACTTCAATATATTCTAAATAATGTATGGTATATCTGCTATAATTCTCTTGTAACATTTACACAAAGACTCCTGAAATCTCTTCACATTTTCTTTTTATAACCTTTTGATGACCTGTCCTTGTTACACTTTCCTTGCTTCCCCTACATCCAATTCATAATACATCTAAAAGATTCAAATCCTGAAATAATTGTATTTCTACTCCTAAAACATATTTAGGATACACATTCAACAAGCATTTACTTAAGTGAATAAATTTAATCATTCCCCACTTATTTTTATTACAATTTTCCATTAATAGATATAATTCTTATAAGTCACAACTTGCAGAACTCATTTCTGCAATATAATCTAAGATGGGAACAGTCTGAGAAGTTAAAATAAATTTTCAAAAATTCAACATGTTGCTTGTTTTAAACTTACTTAGCAATATTAGCAATACTTATTAAAATTCTCTTTATATACATTCCTCAAATACTGTCCAAGTTACAGCCGCCTCTATAACTTCCCCCAAATCTCTTCACTTTGAAAAATTACAGTCACTACCCCTACCCTATGTAACTCTTTTTGCCATATTATGTTCATCTTTATCACATTACTGGAGGAATTCTGTGATAAAAGAAGCTCACCATATGAATTTTATAATCTGTGATGTTCTCTATGTATATATCTATATATCTTGCTATATACACAAATATAACTTTTGACATGTACTATCATTAAATTTCAGCAAAATATAACTTGTATGAGTTCCTTTTTATATGTTGCAGACCGATCAAAGGTGTGTTTGTGCATGCCCATGTGCCGCAATCACACATGCATGTGAATAAATTATACCTGGTCAAATCTGTGATATAATTTTACTTTTGGTTTGCAAAAATTAGCCAATATGGTGTTGGATCAAGCTTGAAGATGATGTTAAAATATTATATAAAATATTTTGATTCTATATAATCTGATAATTTTTGATAAACATGTTTTGAAATCCTCTGGTGATAATTTGTTTTGTCTACTTTTGTTCTATATATTTTTCAAATGTGATTTTTATTATTACCAAAACAAAATATTCTTTTTATGTTTTTGATAGGTTGTTCTGTTTATTTTATTATCAATATTACTAGAACTATTTTTGTTAGTTAATAAAATATTAAAACTTTTACATCCTTCTGTTAAAACTATTGTTATTTTATTTTATTTCGGTTAACTTCATTCTGAGATTCTTGCCTTTCAAATGTGGATTTTTACACATTTGCATGTACTAGAATAAGCAATATATTTGGTTTTCTTTCTAACTAAAGCTATAAATAATTAAATAGATTTATAACATAAATAGAATATTGAATTTATGATGGTTCTCTCATTTTTTAAATTTTTTCCCCATCACCATTTATTCCCCATATTCCATCTCTACCAACCCTCCTCCACCCCAGCATCTTTCCCACACCCACAATTATCACACTGTTGTCTGTGTCCATTCATTCTTTATTATTCTTTTTTTGCTCAATTCCTCACTCCTGCCACAAGATTGGTCTCCCTGCTCTCTACGAGCCTCTGTCCACAATGCCTGTTAGTTCAGTTTGCTCATTAAATTCCTCGTATAAGTAAAATCATATGGTACTGGTCTTTCTCTGACTGGCTTATTTCATTTAGCATAATGTTCTCCAAGTCCAACTATTCTGACACAAAGAGTAAAATTTTCTTGCTTTATATGGCCGAGTGGTATACCATTGTGTAAATATACCATAGATATTTTATCCATTCATCTAGTGATGGACACTTGGGCTGTTTCCAAATCTTGGCTATTGTAAATAATGCTGCTATGAATGTAGAGCTGCATAAATTCTTTTGAAATAGTTTCAGGTTTCTTTTCATAAATTCCCATTAGTGGAAACGCTGATCATAAGGCAGTGACATTTTCAATTTTTTGAGGAAACCCCATACTGCTTTTCTGCACCAGTCAGGGTTCCCATCAACAGTGCACAAGGGTTCCCTTTTCTCCACATCCTCGCCAACACTATGTTGTTTGTTGATTTATTGATGATAGCCATTCTGACAGGTGTGAGGTGATATCTCATTGTGGTTTTAATAGCCATTTCTCTTATGATTAGTAACATTGTGCTTCTTTTCATATGTCTATTGGCATCTGTAGGCCCCTTGTAGAGAGTG
Organism: Ia io; assembly: GCA_025583905.1. Lineage (NCBI taxonomy): Eukaryota > Metazoa > Chordata > Mammalia > Chiroptera > Vespertilionidae > Ia > Ia io. The sequence continues at coordinate 36,819,591 of JAJQQW010000003.1, forward strand.
TCTATTCAAGCCTTTTGCCCATTCTTTAATTGGATTGATATTTTGGTGTTGAGTTTTATAAGTTCTTAAAAATTTTGAATATTAACCCCTTATCAGATATATCTTTGGCAAATATGTTCTCCCATTCAGTGGGTGGTCTCTTTATTTTGACGATGGTTTCTATTGCTCTGCAAAAACCTTTTAGTTTGATGTAGTCTCATTTATTTTGTCTTACGTTTCCCTTATCTGAGGAGATATATTGGATAAAATATTGCTATGAGAATGTCCGAGATTTTACTGCTTATGTTTTCTTCTGGAATTTTTATGGTTGTGAGCTTAACATATAAGTGTTTAATCCATTTTTAGTTTATTCTTGTGTGTGTTGTAAGAAGGTGGTCTAGTTTCATTTTTTTTTTACCTTTATTTGTCCAATTTTCTCAAGACCATTTATTTAACAGACTATTGATAGCTCATTGTATGTTTTTTTGCCTCCTTTTTTGAATATTAATTGACTATAAAGGCACAGGTTTATTTATGAACTCTATTCTGGTTCTTTTTCTTTAACATACTTTTCCTTTTTTTGTTTTTTTATTGAAACATTTGTTTCCTTTAGTACTATAGAACATATTTATACTCTTATAGGCTATATAATTATTAACCTTAAATTGTTATCATTAAAATGTATAATTTTATATCATTATGGAGGATAGGAATAAAGAAAATAATATGGTATCAACTAACGCAAAGTTCTTTGCATACCTTAAGACTTTTATCATTGACTAGTGGCCTGATGCACGAAATTTGTGCATGGCAGGGGCAGTGTCCCTCAGCCCAGCCTGCACCCTCTCCAATCTGGGACCACTGGCTCCTAACTGCTTGCCTGACTGCCAGCCTGATCGCCCCTTAACTGCTCCCCTGCTGGCCTGATTGATATCTATCTGCTCCTCTGCCAGCCTGATCGCCCCCAACTGACCTTCCCTGCTAGCCTGATTGCCCCCAAGGCTTTTATTAGTATAGATATGACCCTTCACAGAAAATTTCATTAACCATGCTTTACAATAAGAGCTTGACGATTGAATCATTGGGACCAGACACCAAGATTTCCTTTCTTTGAATAGTGGAGGGAATAATTATCTTGTCCTTAAGTTGCCCTGAACATCAAATGAGATAATGACTTAGAAAAGTATAAAAACACCATATAAAGACAACTGTATCTTTCATGTACTGAAAATACAATAAAGTGGTAAAATGAAAAACACTATTTTTTATTCTCCCCCTTCCTTCCTTTCCAGCCTGTATTTAAACTTTGAAATTTATAAAAATTTCACTCTTATGTTCATTTCTTTACATTCAGTATTATTTTGTATTGGTTTTAGGTTTTATATTAGTTACAGAATAGTAGGTAGACAATCATATACTTTACAAAGTGTTCCCCCATATTTCCAGTACCCACCTGGCATCATACTGTCATTACGACACTATTGACTATATTCCCTATTTAAGTGACAATGGGTTTATAGGTTTCTTCCAGTCTTTCTTTTGTGTTGCTCGCCTTTCATTTTCTTTCTCACTTCTTTCCTCATTTTCTTTATATAGAATTTCAACTGGCCCTCAAAGCTCAGCAAAGGCACTGGGACACGCTTAATTCATTTTATAGACCAGAAAACTGAGTCCAATTCCACTTGGCTGCGGAACTTGACTCAGCATGCAGGGAGCCCTCACAGCCATGTTCTCCGTCCTTCTTAAGGGGCATCCGTGGGGCAAACAGAACAAACCTCCCCATCAGGCTTCCAAGCCTCATTCTCAAGCACCACTTCATCATGGATGCTCCACATTCTTTCCTCTCCTCCTGCTCCCCACCCCCATTCTTTACTGTTCCCCCCTTCTCAAGAGCAGGTGGTAGGCTTTGTGCTCAACATGCAGGCAGGTGCTGCCATGGGGCAGGGTGGAGCAGGAACTGGGGGCGGGGTGGGCATGGGCTTGCTTTTGGGCTGAGGTGGAAGCAGGAGTCGCCCCGTTCAAGTGTGCAGGTGCCTGGTAGTTACCGGTCTCACCATGGAGCGGAAAGGTGAGTGGTGAAGCAGCTTTTGCCATGAGGGCAACGGTTGCTGGGGTGAGGCCTGGTTAGTGCTGGGAGCTTTGCAGAACTGCCACAGTCATGTACCCAGCAGTGCAGTGCCCTTGCACATTACCTTACTAATAAGATAGGGACTTTTAAAAGAAAAAAAACTCTCTAAAAATGTTTTCGACCGTTAATAAATTGGGAGTAAGTAAAATAAAAATAGACCAAATAGATGTACAAAAATATGATGAAAGGAAATGCTAAAAAGTGTTATGTATTTCTAAATTTACATTTTCTACAAGTATCACTTTATTGTAGGAAATTATTTCAAAATATAGAAGAGACTTCTAAACACAGAACAATCTTATCTAATAATAGACAAATATGCAAATTGACCATACCTCCGACAAGCCCACAAGCCACGCCCACCATCCAATCAGAGTGAGTATGCAAATTAACCCAAACCAAGATGGCTACAGCCACAGAGAACAAGGTTTCCTAGGTAACAGAGGAAGCCAAGCTTTCCGCCTGCCCTGGCCAGGCTTAAGCCTCCACTCAAGCTACAAAGTTTCAACTATAGAAGGTAAACAAATTCAAACAAATGGCGACAGAATGGAGCTTGAGAGAGCAGGCCAGGGTTGCCGCCAGCAACAGGGGGAGCAAAGTTTTCCACACACCTTGGCCGGGCCCACCCGCTTAAGGCAACAAAATTTCAATTATAACCCCAACACAAATGGCTGCCGGCCTCGGAGGGAGCCCGAGACTTGGTTCCACTCCAGGCTACAAAGTTTCAATTGTAGAAGGAAAATAAATTCCAGATACCAGGGCCTCTGTTTGGGTTGCCAGGGGGTGTGGCCTGCCTGCAAACCACCACAGGCCCCTCTCTCAGGCCGCCCCACGCCCCAATGGAACCCCCACCTGATCCGGGATGCCCTTCAGGGCAAACCAGGTGGCCCCCACCCCTGTACCAGGCCTCTATCCTATCTAATAAAATATTAATATGCAGATTGCTCATCACTGCAACACACAATATAGCTGCCCCCATGTGGTCAAAGATCCTGCCCCCATGTGGACACAAGATGGCCACCACAAGATGGCCAGCAGGAGAGGGCAATTGGGAGGCACTCGGTCTGCAAGGGAGGGCAGTTGAGAAGGACCAGGCCTGCAAGGGAGGGCAGTTGGAGGTGATCAACCCTGCAGGAGAGGGCAGTTAGGGGTGACCAGGCCGGCAGAGGAGGGAAGTTGGGGCAAACAGGCTGGCAGGGGAGCAGTTAAGCATCAACCAGGCTGGCAGCGGAGTGGTTAGGGGGTGATCAGGCTGGCAGGTGAAGTGGTTAGGGGCAATCAGGAAGGCAAGCAGGCAAGCAGTTGGGAGCCAGTAGTCCTGGATTGTGAGAGGGATGTCCGACTGCCCGTTTAGGCCCGATCCCACCCGACAGTCAGACATCCCTCAAGGGGTCCCAGATTGGAGAGGGTACAGTCTGGGCCGAGGGACAACCCCCTCCATGCACGAATTTCGTGCACTGGGCCTCTAGTGGTATATAAAATGTAAAAGTAGAAAAGTAAAAAAAAGGCACAATCTAAACTCAGAAACAAAATAAATAGCTCTGTGGATCACACATGGCACAGAAACACAAAGTGTGCAAGGTTAAGGTTGAAGGACACAAGACTATTAGGCTTGGGATGGGAAGTAGGTGGGCCACCCCTCAACCCCTGCCTCAGGGCTTCGGGTTTGCGCCCCTCTGCTTGAGCATCCTTACATGCTGGCAGTTATTGCCCCTTGTTCCCTGCCAAGCTGACCCGTATTTTGGGGCCACTACAGAACCTTGCTCTCCGTGGGCGAGGAGATCCCTGCCTGTTGGCCCCCTGCCCTGACCCTAGCCCCCTCTGGTGCACACCGCCTCAGCGCCACTCTGTGCCTCATGGGCCCACCCGCCTCCTGGCCGGCCGCTTTGCCAAAGCTACGGCGCTCGTCCGGGAGCCACCCCTCAGGTGGAGGCCTCTCCGCAAGCCCATGGCCCCGCCCCTGCCCCCGTCCCCTATACTGAAAGTCCCTGCCCACCTATGCCTGCTGCACATGCAGTCTGCTGATTGGTCGTTACTGTGACGGCACCCCAATCAATTTACATATTACCCTGTTATTAGTATAGATGTGTTATTTATTTTTATTTTATTTTTTTATTTTTATTTTTATTTTTTTTTTTTTTTTTTACAGAGCGGAAGAGAGAGGGATAGAGAGCTAGAAACATCAATGAGAGAGAAACATCGATCAGCTGCCTCCCGCACCCCCCCCACTGGGGATGCGCCTGCAACCAAGGCACATGCCCTTGACCGGACTCGAACCTGGGACCCTTGAGTCCGCAGGCCGACTCTCTATCCACTGAGCCAAACCGGTTTTGGCGATGTGTTTTTTATTGATATGTTCATTACAAATACCTTCACTACTTAACAAAAATTGCATCTTTCAAAAGTGAAATCATTTGGGTTTTCCATCCAGGCTTTTTTAAAAGTATATGTAAGCAAATATTTACACAATCTATAATCATTACTGATTTGTCAACTATTTTGTCTTATTTTCCATATATTCCTCTTTGTTAGAATCATTTTTTTCTCCTTGACACAATATGGCCTTTGTAAATTTTTTCCACAAGTTAAGTCTTTTAACAAGTGTTAACTAATTAAACTTTGAATCCATATGTGGATGAAAATATCTCCTATTAATATTATATTAATAAGTAGTTGGCTTGAAATTCAAAATAAATTTTTCTTAGTACTTTGAATTTAGTCCTCCTTTTCCTTACATCATTCAATGCTAAAGAGAAGTCGCACATCAATCAGTTTCTCATTGTTTTTGCAGAGTGAGCTTTCACTTTTTATTTCTTTTTTTGTTCTTTAATGTTGTAATTTTAAACTGTAGTCTTTGTTCTTCATTATATATATTTGCATTCCAGATTATTACTTGAAATTCTAAATTACTAATATCTTCTAAGAATTTTAAATGTTTAAGTAATATTTTTCATAGTCAACATGTTTTGAAATTATGGAACCAATGACCTCTCAAATTTATGTGAAGTACAGTTTAAGACTTAGTTTTAAGTTTCTTAGTTATATGAATTATGCAGTTTCTATGTAATCATTTATTTTATTTGGTTTCTTTTTTTAGTTCTTATTTTTCCTGGATGTATGGTGAGAATTATCTCCTCACATATGTAAATGAATTATCTTTTTTATATATAAATCTAACATGAGTTTCAAATCTTATGTTTCCTATTAAACTAATAAGCTTCTACTAATTTTCAGCTTTTTTTTTTTTTTTTCTATAAGGAAAATGGTGTTTTCTTTAACAAGCTTCAGTTTTTCCTGCATGGATATGTAAGATCCAGGTACCTTTAGCTATTTTTCTGGCCTGTAATTTTTCCAGCTTTCTTCAATCATATCCAAGTTACCGATCATACATATTCCAGTTATTTTTTTAAAGAAACGTTCTTTAAAATAGTTCACCAATCATTTCTCCTCTGGCTCAGTGATTTTGCTTTTTCTTAGAAAATGCTAATGTTTGCCCAGAGGAAACCATTGTAATCACAGAAGACTTTAAAAATATGAAAAATGAGCTTTGTTACTCATAAACAAAAAATTCTAATAAGTTCAACAAGATACACTCTTGTTTCTCTTGATTTCAGACCATTAGTGTTTTCCTAAAATGTTACTTGTTGGCCTTTTGGATTACAGCCAATGAGTAGTCTGGTGCATACCTTCTAGATTGTAATTATTGCCACAGTGATCGATACAGTATGACAAGATAAAATGCAAATCTTTGCTTACTCTGAAAATTCCTATAATTAATGTTTTTCTCAGTCAGATTCACAGATTCTTACAGAGTGAAGATTTCTGTGTCTGATATTGTCTACTGATACTTAGCTCAACCCCAGATTTTTTAAGTGCTTCCTTAATGCACTGGGGAAACAAACATGAAAACTGCAATGTGCACACGAGCTTGCTATCAGAATTGTGGTTCTGATTCCTCCAAAGGGAGGAACTGAAGATCACGAAGTCAGCAGAGAGGGAACCCATCATACCCCTGATGCTGTGGAGTAGATTCGGCTGAGGGCTAATGGAAGGCTTGCAGAAGCTTCTGGAGAAGCGCGGCAAACCACACTAGTGGTTTCAATGTCTCAGGCAACAGAGAGGATCATTGGTGGCTTTCTGCAATTCCTGCAAATTCAGAAGTAGCTCACCCTGAGTTTAACTTCCCAAGATTTTTTAACTATTTTTGTAAAACACAAATTTGTCAAGTTCTATCCTGGAAAATACCTGTTTCTGCTTCAGAAAAGCTGACGGACATAATCACTTAAAATTGTCCTGAGCTAATTATGTATTGGTTAATCAAGTGTGGCTATAATTTCCTTCCAACTGCCAGAAAGCAAGAATGAAGTGGGGGGTAAATAGACATTGGTTAGGTTTCTGGATAAAGAGAAGAAGAAAAAATGGAATTGACTTCTACAAATTGCACCATTGGGCTGCTAAATAAATGAACATAGAAAGATTCCCTGATCTCTGCAGCAAGTGCATGGATCTTGGAGAATAACTGTTTTATTAGCATCTAAATCAACTGATGACTCTGGTTGCTGTTCTAAATATTTTATATTTACTGGAAAATATCACTTCAGCCCGGGATCTGGTATGAGCCCCTTCATCTGGAATTTACTTTTATTACCTCTCTACACCAATTGTAAGCAATACTAAAAGCAGTTTGAGTTTTACCTTGCAGGGCTAAAAGTATAAATTTGCAGTATTATTTCAGGGTTACACAAACTTATCTGCTCTCTGCCAAGAGATATTTTCAGTGTGCTCCTCAAACACATTTCCAAAGTATCTCATAAAACTATAGTCCTGGGCAGGATTGAGAATAAAAGAAGGCTTGGCAACAAGTCCAGACTGCTGTGAAAACTGCTCTTCCACTTGGGACTCAAAACCCAGCATATCCAATAATACTTAAAGTTATTGTGGCAAACATAGATGATGTATTGAACCTCTGGTAAACAGTGTGAGAATAACAACATAGATCCCTAGGGCTTGGGAGTAAGTCCATATAATCTTTAGAAAATAGTTATTCTCCTTTTGAGAAATAGCTTCTAGCTTTTATTCAGCTCTCATAGAGACGGAAAGCATATCCAATGAAATTCAAAATTTCTGTTAAAAATATAAATGTTACATGAAGCTCCTGGAATTCCCCAATAAAAGAATAACAGCACAAACTTCTAGTCTTTGAGATCAAATTCATTTTTTCCTCTGAAAACCGCTGTCCTTTTGAGAAATAGCCCTGGTATTCCAGCCAACTCTGGTAGTCACTGTAAGCCTAACAATAGGAAATCAATAATCACATGAATTGAAATGCTCATCATGAATTGGCTGTTATATTTCCCACCAAACCATAATCTTGTTCTTATGGAGAATCAATCTATCATCAAGTGAAAATAGTAGATAAGAAATTAAGGAAAGTTTGAAAGATGGATAGAACTTGCAAGAGCTGGTGGCTCATACTGCATCATATCAACCCTTGTGATATTGTCTATCTCCCTTAAGGGTCTTATGGTCTTATAAATAGTATCTACGGGCAGTTGATTGAGAAATAAAAGGCATATTCCTGATTTATAGTTGGCCGACATGTTATACTGGCTCCAACAGTAACTGTATAGATGCAGAAATATATCCCAATCCAGAGGTGGTCCTTAAAAACAATGAGAGCTACATCTTTCCAGTGAGTAAAGATTCAAGCAGTAAATTTGGTTTCATACTTAATCTGGGCTGAAAAATTGCTATAAGTAAAGACTGGCATGAATTTACAAGAACTTATTAGGAATCTGATTAGATGATCAAAAAGAACAGGATTTAAGCATTTATAGCAAGGGGGTCAGAAGAAAAAATTATTGGAATAAAATGCCAAGAATGGTTAAGATTGTGAAGATATTTGAGTTCTATATGTATACTCTCCAAAGAGGCTTTCAAAAATCATCATGTGGGCAAGATGACTTATATTGTGGTATAATTCAGTTTCTCTCTTCAGATACTCTGTGGTTAAACAATGGACCCAAGTTTAAACAAAAAATATCTAACCTATTATAGCAGAGAAAAAATCTTGTTCTGCATGTGGGAACATTTCCTGGTGGTAGATTAATTACTTGTATAAATTATATCTGGGGGTCAGTTATCTGCTGTCAAAGAAATAGAAATATACTGTGGATATAGAATTGCATTTTCTGTCCATCTGTGGACTATCATCTATGAACTTGTCAACTGCCTCATTCACCATCATGGTATTATGTACACAACTACTTCTGATAGAGGTACAGATTTCGCCATATAAGTAATATAGCAAATGTCCATAGAATTCATAGGTCTTATGACATACCCCATTAGCTATGAGCACCTGGCATGGTGGTATAAGGACATGCCTTTGACAACTCAACTGATTATTTTATTTGGCAGACAATATCCTGAGATGTGTTGCAGAATATATTGGTCTGGGAATAAAGTAGTAAAAATAAAAGTGGTTTCTCTCATGATTACACTTAACATTTTTACCCTGTTTTCCCCTCAATTTCATTCAAGACAGGTTTGAGCTCTGCTGGTGTGGAGGTCATGGCTCCTAAGAGGAATATTTTAGAGAGGACACAATATATTTCCATTAAATTAGAAATTGAATCTGGAACTAGGCTGTTAGCTTTTTTTTTTGGTTTTTGTTTGTTGTTGTTGTTTTATGATCTTGAACTAGCAAAAAAAGGAGAATTAGTCTACTCTGGGTGATTGATTATGATTTTAAGGGGAAATAGCATTGCTATTTCTCAATAGGGGGTCTGGGAGGATTATGTCTGTAATCTACAGGAGGGCTCTTAGTTCTTTAATGTCCAATAGTAAAAGTTAATACAAAATTACAACAAAGCAACATAGGAAGAACCATTAAGGATTCAGTATCTCCAGGAATGAAGAGTTTTGTCATTCCAGTGAGTAAACAATTAGGCCTATTGAGCTTTTATCTAAAAGCAAAGAAAACATGGAGTGTATAGTAGCAAATCAACTATGAATTCATGACCAGTTATAGGAACAAGAAGTGTACCAGTTATAGGAACAAGAAGCTATACATATTTTTCCTTTGGTTATTATATATGTGTTTATAACTACATCTATGTTTTTATTGATAATTGTATTTTTGCTTTTCTCTATCCCCCCCTAATTACTTTACACAAAGAACATTGTTAGTGATTATTTTTCAATTTTGTCTGTAGTTACAGCATTATTCAGGAGGGACTGTGAATGAATGTGAGAGGCAAACATAGCTAGAGTTGGATATTGGGACTGTTCCTACATGTCGTCCTACTGAATGATTGTGGAGACTTTTTATAATCTGGGGAAGAGTAATTTTATTTGTAGAATATAAAAAAAATGGCCTCTTATTAAGAAAAAAGTTTATTGATAGTTTTTTGTTATTAAACCATACTATGTGGATGCTGTGCTAGATAATTACCTATTTGCTCTCACCTTCAAATCCACCCATTTATGTTCCAGCTATGGCTAGTGAGGAAAGCCTGAGAATCACATTTCTATTGTATCCATTGGATCTCTCTTAGACTCAGTGAATACAAAGTTTTAAAGTGAGAAAGGAAAGATGGAAGAGGAAAAATGTATATTAACAGGTAAAAACAGCTTCTTGTTAGACTTTGATACAGACATTATTCTAAGCACTGAAGGTATAATGAAAAAGGAAAGGCCCTACCCACAGATTGACAATAATGAAGGGGAGAAGACAAGAATACAGGGCATTATAATACAGTGTGTTATTCAGAAGCTATTTTTTGCAAAGCTCTGGAGTTAATATAAAACCATGCACTTTTAATATAAATACATGCACTTTTCTCAATGTGACACTGGTGTCTCTGCCTAGCACATTTCATTCATTCATTTATTCACCAAATAATTATTCAGCAACCTGTATTTATCTGCAGGACTTCTGGGGATATACTGTTAGCCAAAATATAGGAAAACTAGCCCAGCTGTCATGAAGTTACCATCCAGAGATGAAGACACATAGTAAACAAGCAGAAAGATCTATAGTTACAAACAATGGTATAATAAATGCTCTCAGGGAAAAATATAGGCACCTATGGAAAAATAGGATAGGAAAGCTTCACCCATTGTGCTGAGTCAGGTAAGTTTTCTCTGCTGAAGTGACACCAGCACTGAAATTATAAATGTTAAGGGGAGTTAATTATGAAATAAATATAAAGAAAAACACAGCCTAAGCTTGGAAACAGCTTGTACAACGATCATTAGTTGAAAAGGTATTATACAACAAATACTAAGAAGTGAAACCAAGCTACCAGCAGTCTCTCTACACCTTCCTCCCTTCCCGCTATGACTTAAGCACCATCCTATATAATAAAAGGCTAATATGCAAATCGACTGAATGTCAGAATGATCAGTTGCTATGACACACACTGACCACCAGGGGGCAGACGCTCAACACCCCTTCTTAATCCTATACAATAAAAGGGTAATATGCAAATCGACCAAATGGTGGAATGACCAGTCACTATGACAAGCAATGACCACCAGGGGGCAGACGCTCAATACAAGAGTTGCCCCCTGGTGGTCAGTGCTCTCCCAAAAGGGGAGCACCACTCAGCCAAAAGCCAGGCTCATAGCTGGCGAGCACAGCCGCGGTTGCTGGAGCCTCTCCCGCCTCTGCTGGCAGCACTAAGGACTCCTCTGGGGATGTCCACCTGCTGGCTTAGGCCCACTCCCCACGTCCTGGACTGAGAGAGGGTGTAGGCTGGACTGAGGAACCCCACACCGCCCCCAGTGCACAAATGTCATGCACCAGGCCTCTAGTCTATTAATAATTCTTAGAGCAATTTTGATGCCAATTTTCCTAGAAAATATTGCATGACAACTTAAAACTCCCTTCCATTACCCAACACCAGGTCTACTTACCTGTTTTCTGCTCATCTAACACTAAGATATGCTTGCCCCTTTCACTAAAATATGTCCATTCTTTCCAATACCATTTCATGATTATTACATCTAAATTTATTCACTGTTCCATTTTTTGGATATTTTTTCTTCATTTTGACACATTTTATCTAAATGTTTACTTAAAATAAAATATTATATTACAACTGCTAAGTGTACACAGTGATATAAGAAATAGGAGAATAATAATAAAAATAAACATTAAAATAATACAATGTTAACTACAAAATTTTTAATCAAACATCAGTAATAAATTGATGTAATGCACCAGTATGGGGAGAGCTCCTCAATGAAAAGAATAAAAAAGCTTATAATCAGTAAAGAATAAATGGATTTTCACATAAATGTTACTTGCTTTACAATTTGGTTGTAGTAATCTCTATGTGAGGCTAATGACTATCTGAAGAGTGATAGCTACCATGTTTTCTGACTCAGAGTTCTAATTCTGAATTTAAAAATAGCAACACAATTGTAGCACAATTATAAACTGTATTTTCAATGAAGTTCAGTGTCTGAGTGATGAGAAAATGGATGAAAGCTCAGTCTCTAATATTTTCATCAGATTTTATGTCCATCTTTATTCCTAGAAAAGGAATATGTAAGTGGAAGAACAGAATCAATAGAATATATGTGTACATATTTTAAGCATCTTAAAGGTATGAGTTGTTTGAAACATATAGTTTGGAGCTGCATCCTATGTTCTATTTGGTAATATTCAATTTACTATAACTGTGCTAGGGTAATGATTAAATTCAAAGAACCTATTGATATCCCAGAGCCAGTCATTCTAAAATAGAAGGGATTCCCTTTCCTTATGAAAAAAAGAATCTCTAGCAATTATATGTTTTTTGAGTCAGAAAGGCATCATGTTCTAAGAAAAAAAAACACAAAACATTCCTGTGTGATTTGGGTAAAAATTGAAGATTAAAATAAGCTAAACTGAAGAAAAATAGAAATAATCCTATCTAATAAAAGAGTAATGTGCAAATTAACCATCACTCAGCTACACCACCAGCCACGCCCACCAGCCAATCAGAGCGAGTATGCAAATTAACCCCAATCAAGATGGCTGTGGCCACAGAGAGCAGGAGGGAGGCTTGGCTCTCCCTGGCAATGGAGGAAGCCAAGCTTTCCACACACTCTGGTGGGCCCAAGCCTCCACTCAAGGGTACAAAGTTTCAATTATAGAAGGTAAACAAATCCAAACAGAAATGGCGGCAACCATGGAGCTGGAAAGAGCAGGAGGCTAGGGTTGCCCCTGGGCAATGGAGGAAGCCAAGCTTCTGCAGCCCTGGCTGGCCTAGGCCTCCGCTCTGGGCTACAAAGTTTCCATTATAGAAGATAAATAAATTCCAACAGAAATGGCTGCCACCATGGAGCAAGCAGGAGGCTTGGCTCTGCTCCAGTCTACAAAGTTTCAATTGTAGAAGATAAATAAATTCCAGATACCAGGACCTCCGCTTGGGTCCCCAGGGGGCATGGCCGGCCTGCAAACCAACACAGGCCCCTCTCCCAGGTTTCCCCATGCCCCAAGGGAACCCCCACCTTGATCCGGGACACACTTCAGGGCAAACCAGTTGCCCCCCACCCATGCACCAGGCCTCTATCCTATCTAATAAAAGAGTAATATGCAGATTGACCATCACTCCAACACACAAGATGGCTTCCCCCATGTGGTCAAAGATCCTGCCCCCATGTGGACACAAGATGGCCACCACAAGATGGCCAGCAGGGGAGGGCAGTTGGGAGGCACCAGGCCTGCAAGGGAGGGCAGTTGGGGATGATCAGGCTGGCAGAGGAGAGAAGTTGGGGGCAAGCAGGCTGGCAGGGGAGCAGTTAGAAATCAATCAGGCTGACAGGGGAGTGGTTAGGGGGTGATCAGGCTGGCAGGCAGAAGTGGTTAGGGGCAATCAGGAAGGTAGGCAGGTGAGCATTTGGGAGCCAGCAGTCCTGGATTGTGAGAGGGTTCCCACATTGGAGAGGATGCAGGCTGGGCTGAGGGACACCTCCCCAACCCCATGCACGAATTTCATGCACCAGGCCTCTAGTAGTGATATAATAATATAATAGATGTAATAGCACTCATAATAATAATGATAATAAATTAGAAAACTATATAGAAGTTGTTACATGGCAGGCATTTTCCTAAGGCTTTACATATAATAATGCATAATGTCTGCAGCAGCACTCTAAAGTGGTACTATTATTGTGCTATTATTCTGATAAAGAAACTGAGGCACAGATAGGTTGTGGTAAATGCCCAGGCCATATAATCCATAAGGGGCCGCATTTGGATTAGAATAGATGTAGTCTAGTTATGAGACATTTGAAACCACTTGATAAACCCTGGTGCTTCTCAAGACAAAAATCAGAAGGCTGGGTGCTTTGCACTTACGACATACAAATAAATGAGTATGCGAAACAAGACAAGAGCCAGAGAGAGAGAAAGAGAAAATAAAGGAGGAGGGAGAAAGTAGGTTATTGGATTTTTTTAAAAGTAGAGGAATAAGAGACAAATAAAAAAATAATTAAAGTGTGAAATTAAAAAGTAGTATAAACCTTCAATCACACCATTAGGAAGAGGAACAATCAGAATAAGTCAAATTGGTAGCAGTGAGCAAGGGCCACACTTGACAATAAATAGAAAGGTGATAAAGGCTTAGACAACAGGGCAAGTTGGCCAATTAACATGCATATGATCTTAACAAGACATATCAGGGTGTTCTGATGAAATAGTGGTTAAACATTTTTTTTTTTTAATTCTTGTGTCTTAATTTAACTTCTTAGTCAATTGGTTAAGCTTTTTGAAATAATGCATGTTATATATTTGTCACCATAGTTCCTTTGGTTATAAAGTTCAATATTAAGAATAGTGTACAAAATTTTTAAATTAATTTAATGTATTAATCACTTCCTCAACTATCCCAGGAAAGAACTAATTGTGTAATAGGTTCAAAAAAAGCATATGATAATTTTTGTTATTATTAAAAACTCAGTCTATAAACCTCAGTATTATTTCTGTCATAGGAGATTATGACCAATTTTGCTCACATTTGGGAAGGCAAATTTTACCGCTTTTTATTTCACCTAAGCTATTTAAGTTAAGTGAAATAAATGTTAATTTTCTCAAAAAATAAAACCTATGAATATGAATGAAAATCTATCTCTAGGTTCTCTGTTTTGCCATATCAAAACTAATATTTATGATTTGATCTAAACGGAAAATTTGTCAAGCTTCCAGATTGCAAATTTTTGAGAAAAAATATATATCTCATTTACTCAGTGAACAGTCTATAAATTGGACATTCACAGAGGCACAAGATCATTAACTATCCTTTCAGAAGTCAATTTTATGCTTCTTAAATTAGATCTAGAGCTAGGCTATTTTGGGACAACGGGCTGGGAATAATATACGGATTTTGTTAAATCACATTTAACACATTTTCAGCTAAATCACATTCAATTCAATAACAACCACTGAAAACAAAGATACGTTGATAACATGAAGTTTCAGAAAGCTCTGTAGATATCACTATTCAGTTTTTTTAAGGTTGTTTTTGTTGGTTTTGTGTGATTTTTTTACAATGAAGTTATAGATAATTATAATTGATCACTCTTTGCCCCGACCAGCGGGGTCTTCTACTAGGGTACCGAGGCGGTGCACCTAAGAGAATGAGAGACAGACAAGGGACGCAGAAGAATGGAGGCAAGACAAAAAGGGTTTCTGCTCAAGCCTTCAATTTTATTTTTTACAGCGTTCCTTATATGTGGTTCCTAGTAGGGGTGGGGGCTGGTGGGCTTATGTGATTGGCTAAGGTATATCAGGTAAAGGTGGTGACTATAGATAGGGTATGTGGAGGTTGAAGGGCGGCTACAGAAGGAATGCTTTGTCCTCAGGCAAGAGGAAGTGGGCCTAGTTTCCGTGAGTTTCTGTTTCAGTAACTTACTGAAGTAAGGTCAGAGTTAATCCTTTGACCAGCTCTTGGCTCCTGACATCTCCTCCCTTTCTGTTTAAGAAGCGGGAGTGGGCATTAACCGACTGGGGAGACATTAACCTGGTTCCTCCCGTGGGCTTTTTACGCCCACCGGATGTGGCTCTTGACATCTTTTGGGGAGGAGAGGTAGAGCCATTATTTTTATCAATGTCAACCTCTATGCAAACCAGGTGTACTTTCAGGGAAATCCAGAGGAGGTTGTTGGACCTTCCCTTGCAATGCTTTGCTCTGCACCCTGTTCGATACCCATACCTCTGGCTCTAAGTAGAGCGTAGGTAAGCATCCCTCTGGTTAAGATGATGTCCCCGTAGGGAAGGAGCGAGTCTGGGTCTGGAGGTTTTCGTGCTCTTGGTAAACCGAGTTCCACCTATCGGCCATTTCTAGGAATCTATTTGCTGTTTTACAAGGTCGGTTATTTTTCTAAATGCCCAAGGGCCAAATGTAAGAATAAGGAGAAAACCAACAAGGGGACCAAGGATGGGGAGGAGGTAGGGGAGGAGTCCAATAAGTCCATTCCAGAGCGGGTAATAGCTCTTTTCGTCTCTTGACGAGGTCTTCTTGTAGCTTCTTGATCTTGTCTCGGATGATGCCAGACTTGTTAGCGTAGAAGCAGCATCGTTCCTGTAGAGCCAAACATATCCCTCCCTGCTCTTCTGTGAGTAAATCTAATCTATTTTGTAACACAACTTCTGCTAATGAATTGATTTGGCCCTGAAGATCATTAATAGTCCCTGAAAGAGCTTGGACATCGTCAATTAATAGAGGTTGTAGGTTCTAGATGCCCAGCGGCCAATTGTTCCTGTACTAACTTTGAGGCGGCTGTAAGTTTCTCGTTAGTTAATGGCCATTGATCTACCACACAGGGGAAAGTCAATGACCGTCATGGAGAATTTTGGTTTCCTAATCCTAATCGGTCATTTTTGGGTGTTATAGAAAGTGGTTGTTTGATGCCTTGATTATTTTTTCCTAGTCCTTGTCCTGGTAAAAAGCCTTGGTTAAGCATTTGTTGGGTAATAATTTCATTGGGGCTACACATAATGAGCTTTAATTGAGATAGAATGTCTCGTCCCCATAGGTTAACAGGTAGTCCTGGGACAATATAAGGTTGGACTTGCCCTGAATTACCCTCAGTATCTTTCCAGGTTAGGATTTTTGCGCTCTGTTTTGGGTTGGTAGATTGGCCAATGCCTTTAAGATGTGTTACAGAGACTTCACAGGGCCAACTGGGGGGCCAGTATCGGGTCGATATTACCGTGGTGTCTGCCCCTGTATCTACTAAGCCTTTAAAAATTTTTCTGTCTAATTGGAGGGTGAGTAGTGGTCTCTCAGTGGTGATTTGTTGAACCCAATAGATATCAGAGGAACCGAAGGCAGAATCTAACCTAGGTTGTTGAATATTACTTTTATTGGTGGAGTTTAGGGGAAGTAAGATAAGCTGAGCTATTCTTTGTCCTTTGGAAATGGATATGGGCCCTGAGGGGGCTGAAGCCAGAATGGTAATCTGTCCTGTGTAATCATTGTCAATGACCCCTGGGGTAACCTGAAGGCCAGCCAAGGAGGAACTACCACGCCCTAAGATTAAACCAAATGTTTCTGGAGGTAAGGGTCCAAAAGCCTCAGTGGAAATAAGTTGAATGCCTTGATCTGGTATTAATATTGTATCGGAGGCGGAACAGAGGTCCAGTCCTGCGCTTCCTGGGGTGGCGCGGCAGAGGGAGCTGATGCCTGGGCGGGAAGAATCTGTTGCGGGACGAACCTGATGGCCCCTTGGTTCAGTGCCTGGTTCGGGGCCGGAGGCTGGCCCCTCGAGGAGTTTCCCTGCCGTGATGGAAGGGTTTTACCCTCGACATCCGTTTTTGAGTGACATTCATTAGCCCAGTGGAGACAGCGTCGGCATCGTGGGCAAATGGTCTTTGGAGGAGCCCGTGGTTGTTTGCCACTGAGGCAATCCTTTATGAAGTGTGTCCTGAGGGACTCCTTGAGCCCATCGAGGAATACCTCGTGAGAAGAGAGGTTCCCATGTTGACAGGGGAGCTCCTCGATTCACCCCATCCGTGTAAGTCTCTGGGACGTATAAACCCCGTACCAGGTCAGCCCTGAATTTCTGTAGTGTCTAGGACAGTTGTCTCGTCAACGATCTCCGTTCGCCCAAGGGCCCCTGCTAGCGTATCATAGGTTGGGATGTATAAGCCCCATGCCTGGTTAGCGACCACTAAGACAAAGCGAGCTCAGGGTTTGCGGGAGACGTGACAAGGAACCAACCAGAAACAAAATACTCCTCAGGGTGATTCAGAGTTCTCGCTTAGGGTGATTCAGAGTTCTCAGATCGCGGTACCTTTAACCCTTCCAGGATCGGCGAGACGAGTGCTTATTAGCGGACTGGGGGTTGAAATGAGAAGCTCAAAGTGTAGGAAATCCATCAAGGGGCATAAAAATTCGTTCTCGCAAGGAATTCACTCTTAAATCTTTGTCTGAAAATATCATCTGCAAAACTCAACTGCGATCATACTCATGGACGGGCAGCTCCGCGGCGATCAAGGGACGAGTCTTCACTCACGGCGAGTTCTGCGGCAACTCAGGAGGGTGTCCGGCCGGACTGATGTGCAGATGTTCCCCGGAGAGCCGACCCTCGGGCCCCATGTTGGGCGCCAGAAATGCCCCGACCAGCGGGGTCTTCTAACGAGGGTACTGAGGCGGTGCACCTAAGAGAATGAGAGACAGACAAGGGACGCAGAAGAATGGAGGCAAGACAAAAAGGGTTTCTGCTCAAGCCTTCAATTTTATTTTTTACAGCGTTCCTTATATGTGGTTCCTAGTAGGGGTGGGGGCTGGTGGGCTTATGTGATTGGCTAAGGTATATCAGGTAAAGGTGGTGACTATAGATAGGGTATGTGGCGGTTGAAGGGCGGCTACAGAAGGAATGCTTTGTCCTCAGGCAAGAGGAAGTGGGCCTAGTTTCCGTGAGTTTCTGTTTCAGTAACTTACTGAAGTAAGGTCAGAGTTAATCCTTTGACCAGCTCTTGGCTCCTGACAACTCTTTACCTCTGGAACTTTTTGTACAAATGAGAATCAATGCAATTTTATGTAATGTGTATATTTCTACTTAATCCACTGTATTTTGTTTTAATTTTTTTTTTTCTTCTGTGTTTGGGTGTAGTTTGTCTTGTGTTTTTTTTTGTTTTGTTTTTTTTCCATGATTGGAGGAATATAAAATTTAACAAGAAAAAGGCTGCTTAATTTGAATATCACATTTCCTTTTACCTATAGGCACAGCAGTATGATCATCTTAATATTAACCCTCTTTGTTCTAATAAGGAAAAAGGAAACATGATTGTTTTGCTTTTGAGTTCACGCAGAAAAGCACAGAAATGGACATTCCTCATTCTAAATGATCATTTGCTTGTTTTAAAATAAGGCTATTTTAAACCATCCTAGAAAGTCCCTTGTACCTGGGCAAGAGTTTAAATTTATTTTCAGGATAGTTATAATATTATTCAAATGGAACTCATTGAACTGCTGATTCCTATCCCCTAATAAGGCAGTGGTTATTAATGCAATTCCAAATTGATGTCTTTTTTAGGCACAATACTACTGACATTATAATGTTAATGTTTTATAATGAAAAGTGAGAAAGATAAAATTATTTTATATGTAATAATTTGTTTAAAACCATACTATAAAAGAAAACAAAAAAATAAATAATTTTAATCTAGTTAATAAATTGGATATTATTTTTTAATTGCTATGTAAAACTTTTTTACTAAATATTTTAACTTTACTAAATATTTTAACTTCAATTCTAAGGAAAGAGTTATCTTGAGTCATAACAAGCACTGGGCAAAAACAGCCAGCAATAGTTAGAAAGGTCAGCACCAGACAAACTCTTAAGAGTAGAAGGTGCCCAACTGCTTGAAATGATCTGAGGCTGAGGGCGGGGGAGTGGGGGGAGAAGGGGGAGACAAAGGCAATGTGGTGATGTAGTGACAAATCACTTTATATCTAAAATATATCATATTTTATCATGTACCAGGTATTTTTCCCCCCACAATAGCTACACTCATGAAGTTGTTCATAAGATTCCAGAGTCTCTTATGACTTAGCCCAAACAATGTATGTCAATAAGGAGGTACTGGTGGGGAAGACCATAAATCAAAAGTTTTAGTTTGGATAATATGGATCTATTCTACATTACTTCAGGGACATTTGCTAGTGTATTTTTAACTATCCATGTTTAATACATAATCATAAACTTGAATTATGCCTTGACTATCATTCAAGAAATGAAAGGAGGGGTGGGAGTTGCATTTTGATGGTACTCAGAAAGTGGAAGCAATTAACTAGGACATATGCTGAGCACTGGTGCCTGGGATGGGCAGACATGGAGACACTGCCATGGCGGGGTCTGAATATCTGGGAGCTGGACTGCATCCGCAGTATACATTGTCAGATTGCATCAAAAATGGGAAAGGAACCACTAACATAATGGGAGCGTCAAAATAGGGCAGGAGTCCAAAAGCAAATCACTACGATGTCACAGGATTTGCACCACAATTGTAAAAACAAGTATGCAGTCATATGCTGCTTCATTACAGGAATACATTCTGAGAAATGTGTCAATAAGGCCGTTTCATCATTTTGCAAACATCATAAAGTGTACTTACATGAACCTAGAGTACATAATCTATAGCACACCTCGGTTATACCATATATTGCTCCTAGGCTACAGACCCAGATAGTGTGTGAGGTTACTTAATACTGTAGGTGAGTGTTACAAAACAGTAAATATTTGTGTAGCTAAACATACCTAAGTATACAAAAGGTACATTAAAAATATAGTATAAAGTAAAACAATGATATACCCATATGGGGCACATGCTATATATGGAGCTTGCAGGCCTGGAAGTTGCTCTGGGTAAGTGAATGTGAAGGCCTAGGACATTGCTGTACACTACTGCAGAATTATAAACACTGTACCATTGGCTCCACTTAGTTTTACAAAATTTATCTTTGTCAATAATAAATTAACCTTAGCTTATTGTAACATTTTTAATCTATAAACTTTTAATATTTTTAAACTTTATGACTCTTTTATACTAACAGTTTAAAAGACATAAACATTGTATAGCTGTACAAAAATATTTTTCTTTATATCTTTATTATATACGCTTTTTTCTTTTCTTTTTTTTTTTTTTTTTTACTTTTTAAACTCTTCTTTTAAAAACTAAGACATAAGTATACATATTAGCTTAGATCTACACAGGGTCACAATCATCAATATTACTATCTTTCACTACATATCTTATCCCACTGGAGGGAACTCAGGGTCAATCACACACATAGCGCTGTCATTTCCAATGATAACAATGCCTTTTACTATAATACTTCCTGAAGGACCTGCCTCCGGCTCTTTTTTGAGGAAGTGTCACTCTTAGAAATATGTCCATGGTGGTTTACTCAGTTTCGTTTTTAAAAATTATTATATTTTTATTAAATCAATTGGGATAACATTGGTTCATAATATATAAATTTCAGGTGTACAACTTTAGAATATGATATCCATCTACACTCTTTTTGTATATTGCATACATATATTAGCTTGTAACCAGATAATGCACCATGAACATTCCTTTCTATTAATGAAAATCTTTCCATGTTGAGGGTCCATGTTTTCAAACATTTTAAAGAGCTTGTTAATGTATGTAAATGGGCAGATAACCCCTTCACTATGAATTTTCTTGGAACAACTTCTCTTTCTTCTGCATGTTACTTTTCTCCTGCCTTTTCTTCATCTATGCATTCCTGTTTCAGTTCCAACAACTCCTTAATCAATTTCTTAGGATGAGGGGGACATTAGGATTTCCTCAATGTCACCTTCATCCACACATAGGTTAAAGCTTTTTCCATCTCAACCAAAGAGTTGGTTTCTGCAACCTTTGTATTAGAATATTATGATGGATTCAATATCACTGGACCACAGAACATTTTCTGCTCCATTAAAATGTTATGGGACCACTGTCATATATGGATCTATCATTGACTAAAACATTAAATCAAAGTTACAAAGAGTTTCTATATAAACTATGTATAGCAACAGATCTGTATCTCTATCTATCTATCTATCTATCTATCTATCTATCTATCATCTATCATCTGTCTATCTATGAAGACAGCAGCAGATAGAGACAAAGAGTTACATGGTTGTTAAGGAGTGCTCATAAGGAGCATAATAAAAATAATCCTATGTAATAAAAGGCTAATATGCAAATCTACCGAATGGTAGAAGGACTGGTCACTATGACACACACTGACCACCAGGGGGCAGACACTCAACACAGGAACTGCCCCTGGTGGTCAATGTGCTCCCACAGGAGGTGTGCCACTAAGCCAGAAGCCAGGCTTATGGCTGGCGAGAGCAGCGGTGGTAGTGGGAGCCTCTCTCGCCTCCGCATCAGCACTTAGGCTGGCAGGGAGCAGGCCTAAGACAGCAGTCAGACATCCCCCAAGGGCTTCCGGATTGCAAGAGGGGACAGGCCAGGCTGAGGGACCCTTCCCCCGCCCCCCCAGTGCATGAATTGTGTTCACTGGGCCGCTAGTCCTATATAGTGAAAGCCGATTGTACTAAGTGTCGGGTCGACCATTCAGCCGTTCAACCAATCAAAGTGTAATATGCTAAGGCCACTCAACTGCTCGCTATGTGCACTGACAACCTGGGGGCAGACACTCCAACCAGTAGGTCAGCTTGCAACTGGGGTCCGGCCGATCGGGACCAAGCAAGGCAGGCCAGACACACTCTGGAGCCCTCCCGCAATCCCTCTTTGCCTGGCCAAGGTCCCACATATCTCCCTGGCCCCGATTGTGCACCGGTGGAGTCCCTCGGCCTAGCCTGCATCCTCTCACAATCCAGACCCCTCAGGGAAAGTTGAAGAGCTGGTTTCAGCCCAATCCCACAGACCAGGCCAAGGGACCCCACTGGTGCACAAATTCGTGCATCAGGCCTCTAGTCCTACCTAATAAAAGAGTAATATGCAAATTAACCATTATTCTGCTACACCCACAAGCCACGCCCACCAGCCAATCAGAGCGAGTAGGCAAATAAACCCAACCAAGATGGCTACAGCCACAGAGAGCAGGAGGGTGGCTTGGGTTTCCCAGGCAATGGAGGAAGCCAAGCTTTTCACCTGCCCTTACCGGCCTAAGCCTCCACTCAAGGCTACAAAGTTTCAATTATAGAAGGTAAACAAATCCAAAGAGAAATGGTGGCAGCCACGGAGCTGGAAAGAGCGGGAGGCTAGGGTTGCCCCCAGCAATGGAAGAAGCAAAGCTTTCCGCATACCCTGGCCAACCCAGGCCTCTGCTTAAGGCTACAAAGTTTCAATTATAGAAGGTAAATAAACCCCAACAGAAATGGCTGCCAGCCACAGAGCGAGCAGGAGGCTTGGCTCTGCTCCAGGCTACAAAGTTTCAATTGTAGAAGGTAAATAAATTCCAGATACCAGGGCCTCCGCTTGGGTCCCCAGGGAGCGTGGCTGGCCTGCAAACCACCACAGGCCCCTCACTCAGGCCACCCCATGCCCCAAGGGAACCCCCACCCTGATCCAGGACACCCTTCAGGGGAAACCAGCTGGCCCCCACCCATGCACCAGGCCTCTATCCTATCTAATAAAAGAGTAATATGCAGATTGACCATCACTCCAACACACAATATGGCTGTCCCCATGTGATCAAACATCCTACCCCCATGTGGACACAAGATGGCCACCACAAGATGGCCAGCAGGGGAGGGCATTTGGGAGGCACCAGGCCTGCAACGGAGGGCAGTTGAGAGGGACCAGGCCTGCAAGGGAGGGCAGTTGGAGGCGATCAACCCTGCAGGGGTGGGCATTTAGGGATGACCAGGCTGGCAGAGGAGGGAAGTTGGGGGCAAACAGGCTGGCACGGGAGCAGTTAGACATCAATCTGGCTGGCATGGAAGTGGTTAGGGGGTGATCAGGCTGGCAGGCAGAAGCGGTTAGGGGCAATCAGGAAGGTAGGCAGGCGAGCAG
Source organism: Ia io (assembly GCA_025583905.1). Classification (NCBI taxonomy): domain Eukaryota; kingdom Metazoa; phylum Chordata; class Mammalia; order Chiroptera; family Vespertilionidae; genus Ia; species Ia io. The sequence continues at coordinate 36,842,696 of JAJQQW010000003.1, forward strand.
TTGGGAGCCAGCAGTCCTGGATTGTGAGAGGGATGTCCAACTGCCCGTTTAGGCCAGTGATTGGAGGGGCAAGGGGCCCCTGCCCAAGCCTAAAGCCTCGGGCCAAGGCCCTAGGCTTGGGCAGGGGCTGAGCCGGCGATTGGAGGGAAGGGGAGAAAAGTCAATGGAAACATATCCTCAGGTGAGGATAAAGAAAGAAATGTCATATCCTATGAAAGACATCTTGAAAATGCCTAAAGAAAGTTTTCATTTTTTTCATGGTGAAGGGACTGGAGTCCGTGTTGATGAAAATACCTTGGCGGCTGCGGTGACTGGCAGTGGCTGCAGCAGCGGGGTGATGGGGCTGGCGCCTTCCCCTGATCACCTGGTCGCCTCCCGCAAAGGGAGGCCAGACTGCGGCTTAGGTCTACTCCCAATGGGGAGTGGGCCTAAGCCTTTAGCAGGCATCCTCTGAGGGCTCCCAGTATGTGAGAGGGGGTAGGCTGGGCTGAGAGACCCCTCCCCAGTACACAAAGTTCGTGCACTGGGCCCCTAATCTCTATATATAAAAGCATAAGTAACTGTGATGATCAGATGACTGGACAATTGGCTGGTAACTATGACACGCAATGACCACCAGGGGGCAGACACTCAATGCAGGAGTTGACCCCTGGTGGTCAGTGCACTCCCACAGCCAACCTCCCATGGCCGGCCAACCTCGTGCTGCCAGCCAACCTCCCGCGGTCCTTCCCCCTGGCCGGCTGGCCCAATTGGCCCCAATTGCCAGCCAGGCAAGGGTGGGGAGGGGGACCCCACCGTGCATGAATTCATGCACCAGGCCTCTAGTAAAAATTATATGTCTATATCTGGGTTATAATGAATAATTATAGTAATGATCCCATTAGTGGGTTTTACTCTTGGAATGTGATTTCAGGATTGATAAATATAACATTATAGTTATCCTATATCTTAATGAGATTTTCTGTTATTCTTGTATTATATTTCAAATGGGTTTATAATATTGCCTGAACAAGAGACTATTGGACTTTTTTTAAATTTTGTTTAGTTTTAAAAGCAAAACTCTATCATCCCTTAATTTGTATAGACCGGATCCAAATATCCAGACCAAAACTTTGTTTTATTTTCTGCTCACCAAAATACTGAAAACATTTAAGCACCTAATTTCTCTTTGCCTGTAATATTCACTCAGCCTTGATTTTGGGGAGCTTATCCAATAGAAATAATTTACTCCTTTTCTCTCTTGAAATCTACCTTTCAACTTTGCCTTTTAGTTTAAATTTCTGTTCCTAAGTCTGCTGAAATTTGTGAAAAGTTTTAACTCCTAATATAGCACTGTTTCCAATAAAAAAAGATTGAATGTTCCTTTTATTTATAGCTGTAAACTCTGTTACAAATGCTTTATATTCATTTTTATCTGAAACCTCAATTAAATATCCATACAATGAAACAAAGCTCTCACTTTTAAATGCCACTATTTCCTTAATATTATTTTCTTCCATTTATAAAATCTTTATGCCCCAAATGTCATTATTTTATAATAACCACAACTTTTTCTTCCTTGATTCTAATGGCTCTAGCCAGGACTTGGAATTTAAGAACTAGTGCAGAATATATTTCATCTCTAATTGCACACTTGTGTTTTCAGGTTAAATGGTGGCCTATCTTAGCTCTATAACTGAACAATGGCTTAGTTCTCAAAGCAAATTACTGGCTATTAGAACAAATATACTCATGGGTAATGAGAATGACAATATGAAAAAATGACCAGAGCATACAGTGTTAGGGCATCGTGTTATCTACTTGTAAATTAAAGATACTCACACAACTTTAGGAAAAATGCAAGCTACGTATTTATGCAATAGATAAAAAGGCAGATCAAAGAAACTATTTATTGATGGTAACCCTCAGAAACATGTTTACAAATGATGTTATTTCCAGTGGTAGGGCAGTACAAATTATTATCATAGTGCACAGAATAAGAAATCTCTTATTTGTCTAAACTCTTAAAAATCCTAGTTAGATGGTATATATAATAGCTGCAAAACCTTCCATTGTCTTCTTTGCTAAAACTAGAGAATTGTTTTGGTTATCTTCTATGACCTCCTCTTGCAGCATCTTCATTCCTAAATTTCTGTTCTCTTCTCACTCTACCCATTCCTATATCTCAATGGGCCCCACAAAAATATATGTTCATTGAACTGCCATGGCTGCCTAAGGTAGTATCTGAAGATTCCAACTGAGCTAAACAGTAGAGTTGTGCTTTGTTAAAACATAATGTGCTTTTGCTAGGTTTGCAGTTTTTCCTATTACACTACTTTTCAAGATTCTATCACCTTCACAGCCAATCTTTATTATTTTCAATGCTGTGCACAATATTCCAAAATTGTATACTTGTCATTCTTCTCCACAGATGTTGAGGTGGAGTCTACATCATGACCTAGCAGCCCCCCTAATATAAATGTGCCCATGATGGATGGTGACCTCCTCTGGTATTTATAATACAGCAGTTGGAACCAGTGAATGGGATTAGTGATCTGTGAAGGGAACCTGCTAGGGTTGCTGAGACACTGTATTTTAGAATTCAATTAGGTTGCTAACAGAAAGTATATGTTCACGTTAGAAATATATAATTAAACTGAGTTGTTATATACAATTTTCTCAAATCTTAAATAAAATATTATGTGTTCTACAGTACTTAACTCTTTTTTCTAATATTTTTTATTATTATATAATACGTCAAAAAGAGGCATTATATTGGCTGGCTTGAGACATAATTCTCTGTCACACTTTGTATAACATAAAATTGGAGTAATCCTTAATCATTTTATTTTTAAATTTTTGTTAATCCTTACCCAAGAATAATTTTTTCCAATGATTTTTTTTTTTTTTTTTTTTTTTTTTAGAGAGAGAGTGGAAGGGAGAGGGAGAGAGAGAGAAACATCAATGTCAGAAAGACACATTGATTGGCTGCCTCAAGCATGTCCCTGGACCTGGGACGGGGATTGAACCTGCAACCCAGGTACATGCTCTTGACTGGGAATCAAACCCGAGACCCTTCGGTGAGGGCATGGGCCAACACTCTAACCACTGAACAACACTGGCAAGGCAGTAATCTTTAATTTTTATTTCAGGTTCCATTCCCGATTCTTTGACCTTTCTTAAAAATCTGCATAGAACTTCTGTTGGCCGGACTGGCATGTAAGGAATTAGGCAGTTGTCACTTTGGCCCACAGACAAGAGAGAGAGAGAGAGAGGAGAGACAGATAGGGAGAGAGAAAAGAATGACTACACTGAAAATCAACAGCTGTTCCTGACCTATCGGAGAACTGAGGTACAGTGTAAGCCACTGCCCCAAACTTGAAGAGAGACAGGTGGATACAGAGCATCATGGCTCACTGGAGCAGAAGTACAGAGCAGGACACCTGGAAGCACTATCAGGGTTGGAATAACCTAACCTGTGAATTTCTAGAGGGTCAATGTGGACAAATTTCAGAGATAAAATCTCCAGGGGCCCACACACTTTATGAATTTTAATTACTGGAGCCCTATCAAATTCTCATTGTGAAGATCAGAAAAATAAATTCCTGTTGCTTCCAGCAGGGAGAGAAGGAAAGTAGAAATTTTGAAATTCACATAGAGCATTTGTTCTTCTTAACTTGACCTGAACACATGAGTATTTTAGTGAGCCTAATAAACTGTGATATTACATCAGCCTAACTGAACTAGGGGAAGGTAAATATAAAATTCAAGCCTCCTCTAGTCATCTTCTTTGACCAGCAAAACAAAATTGAGCATCACTTGTGTAAGTCATGGCTCAAGGGTATGATTTCACTAAAAAACGGACCTGATATCCTATCTAATAAAAGACAAATATGCAAATTGACCATACCTCTGACACACCCACAAGCCATGCCCACCATCCAATCAGAGTGAGTATGCAAATTAACCCAAACCAAGATGGCTACAGCCACAGAGAGCAAGGTTTCCTAGGTAACAGAGGAAGCCAAGCTTTCCGCCTGCCTTTGCCAGGCCTAAGCCTCTACTCAAGCTACAAAGTTTCAATTAGTGAAGGTAAACAAATTCAAACAAATGGCAGCAGAATGGAGCTTGAGAGAGCAGGCCAGGGTTGCTGCCGGCAACTGGGGAAGCAAAGCTTTCTGCACACCCTGGCCGGGCCCACCCGCTTAAGGCAACAAAGTTTCAATTATAACCCCAACACAAATGGCTGCCTGCTTCAGAGGGAGCCCCAGGCTTGGCTCTGTTCCAGGCTACAAAGTTTCAATTGTGGAAGGAAAATAAATTCCAGATACCAGGGCCTCTGCTTGGGTTGCCAGGGGGCGTGGCCAGCCTGCAAACCACCACAGGCCCCTCGCTCAAGCTGCCCCACACCCCAAGGGAACCCCCACCTGATCTGGGATGCCCTTCAGGGCAAACCAGCTGGCCCCCACCCTTGTACCAAGCCTCTATCCTATCTAATAAAAGAGTAATATGCAGATTGGTCATCACTGCAACACACAATATAGCTGCCCCCATGTGGTCAAAGATCCTGCCCCCATGTGGACACAGGATGGCCACCACAAGATGGCCAGCAGGAGAGGGCAGTTGGGAGGCACCCAGCCTGCAAGGGAGGGCAGTTGGAGGTGATCAACCCTGCAGGAGAGGGCAGTTAGGGGTGACCAGGCCGGCAGGGGAGGGAAGTTGGGGGCAAACAGGCTGGCAGCAGAGTGGTTAGGGGGTGATTAGGCTGGCAGGCAGAAGCTGTTAGGGGCAATCAGGAAGGCAGGCAGGCAAGCAGTTGGGAGCCAGCAGTCCTGGATTGTGAGAGGGATGTCCGACTGCCCTCGAGGGTTCCCATATTAGAGAGGGTACAGGCTGGGCTGAGGGACAACCCCCCTCCATGCACGAATTTCGTGCACCGGGCCTCTAGTAGAACTATAGAATGCCTCGCTTTCATACATACTCTATCACCACTTCAGTAAAACTGTATAATAATGAAGGAACACAAGGGAATAAACTGCATCTCAGATGTCAAAAAAGAAACCTAAGAGACCAAAGAAACCTAAAACAACATGGGGTATAGAAATAAGAACACAAGAGGGAATTTTAGCCTTTAACATCAACAGCTACAGTATACAGAGAATACAGTGTAGTTCTTAGCCTGATTAGTGTACAACTTCATACTAAAGACTTATTTACCTGAGTTCTTTTACCCAGTGCATCATATTCAGTTTTAACAAAAATTACTTGTTAAAAGACAAAAAGCATTGTCAGAAAAGATAAATCAAACATCAGCACCAAACTCAGACATGACAGATATGTTCAAATTCCAGACTAGAAATTTAAAACAGCAATGGTTTCAGTGCTATACACTCTAATGGAAAATGTGGATAACATTGAAAATCAGATGAGTACTCTAGCAGAGAGATGGAGACTCTGAGAAAAGAATCAGAAAGAAATTAAAAACATTATAACAAAAAAGGAAGATTCATGAACAGACTGGAATACAGCTGAAAAAATTATCAGTGAACTTGAAAACATGTTAAAAGAAACTTCCATAACTGAAATACAAAGAGAATAAAAAAATAAAAAACAGAATAGAATATTCCAAAACTATAGGGCAATAACAAAAATTGTAAAATTCACATAATGGGAATACAAGCAAATGAAGAGAGTAAGGTATAGAAGAAATATTTAAAGGAATAATGACTAAAATTTTTCTCAAATTGGTGAGGAACACCAAACCACAGATTCATGAAGTTCAGAAAATACCAAGAAGGAAAATACCATAAAAATATTTACCTGGCCATATCATAATCAATCTAAAGAAAATTGAAGACGAAATAATCTTGAAAGAAGACAGTTCTGTTAAGGCTCATGACACTAGTTTATGCATCTGTGACAATTTGTGGTAGGCAGTAGACTGAATACTCCTTTCAGTCCTTCAAGTCTTAGCAAATGGCTCAGTCTCTTTCTCTATCACGCCTTCTGACCACATTGCTGATGGTTTCAATATTAAACTAATTAATCTTATCTTTCCTTCCATAATGTTTTTCTACCCTTCACCCGAGTCACGGTTATGTGGCCATACCCTAGAAGTTGTCATTACCAATAATTGCATCTCCCTCATAACCTAAATGTCAAACAACATACTCTGAACACCAGCCTTTATGTTTTCAGCTAGAACACATTAAAATCCTGATTACAACTATTTTATCTCATTGAGAACTTCAATCCTTTGATTCTTTATCATTTTCTCTCATTTCTCCATAGAACTCCACTTGACTCATTTTGAGACAGGCCAGTAACCCAGGGCAAGTGGAATAGGGAAACTGAGACAGATAGCTGAACAAACTGGCAGAGCAATTTACAGTCATGTACAGAAGGGTCACTTCCCTAGAGAAAACATGTAGGCTTCAGTTGTACTTCAGATCCAGGCCCAGAAAAGCAGCAAAACCAAGTGGGCAACACCAGGACCAGCTTCAATGACTAACCACCTCCTGCCCTGACACTAACCAATCAGTAGAGACCACGACCTTGAAAGAGCACAGCAGGAAAAACTGAAGTGTATCAAAAATCAATCCCCATACTATCAAAATAAACCCCTCTTGCCACCCAATAAGTTATTTCTAATAATGTCCATTTTTTTAAAAAATTGAAGTTTATCAGGAGAAGAAAATGCCGGGGGGGGGGGGAAGTGTATGTTCTCTGATTTATTGTATTATTTTTCAAACCAATTATAATCAGAATTTTACTTTCACTTTTTCAAGGTCACAAAAACCTCACTTTTGCAAAACCCACTTCTCTCTTGAAATATCCCCTGCCCCCTTACTTCCTTTCTTATTTCCCATACTCTCCTGTCCTCAAGGATTGGATTTTAAGAAAATGTTCAAGGAATGTTTCATTGTTTTATTTTCATTTGCACATTTATAAATCCAGGTGATATTATCCAAGGATAGGTGTTATAGATAATCCAATTATACAGCTCTGCTCACAATCATCTCAATTCCTCTCTCCTAGATCTCTTTTTCTTTTTTTTTTGCAGAAGTCTCTGACATTTTCTATCTCCACCCATTCTCATTCTTTTCCTAATATACTATCCTAACATTCTTTCCTTATTCATCCAGATAAAGCACAGCATCCTTTTGGCATCTCTAGAAAGAAATCAGTCAAACTGTGTCTCAGGCTCCTTGCAAGTGTTACTGCCTCTGACTAGAAAACCCTTCCCTAAAATATTTACATTGTTTGATTCCTCGTTTTCTTTATGTTTTGCTACTGTTTCCCTTTATAGAGAAATCATTCTTTGTAACACAGCATTCAAACCTTAATTCTTCTGGCTCCTTATCCATAACAGTGATCACCTCCTGTAATTTGTCTAATTTCTTCTTCTATTAACCAAAGCTTCAAAAATACATGTTGAAAGACTGAAAGAACAAAAACATTTATTTCATTTTTTAAGTACTTAAGAGTATCTCTACTACTATATTATTATCTACTAGAGGCCCGGATCACAGAATTTGTGCACGGAGGGGGTTGTCCCTCATCCCAGCCTGTACCCTCTCCAATCTGGGACCCCTCGAGGGATGTCCGACTGCCCGTTTAGGCCCAATCCCGGGTGGGATCAGGCCTAAACGGGCGGTCGGACATCCCTCTCACAATCCAGGACTGCTGGCTCCCAACTGCTTGCCTGCCTGCCTTCCTGATTGCCCCTAACCGCTTCGCCTGCCAGCCTGATAACCCCCTAACCACTCCACTGCCAGCCTGTTTGCCTCCAAATTCCCTCCTCTGCTGGCCTGGTCACCCCTAACTGCCCTCTCCTGCAGGGTTGATCACCTCCAACTTCCCTCCCTTGCAGGCCTGGTTCTCAACTGCCCTCCCTTGCAGGCCGGGTGCCTCCCAACTGCCCTCCCCTGCTGGCCATCTTGTAGTGGCCATCTTGTGTCCACATGGGGGCAGGATCTTTGACCACATGGGGGCAGCTATATTGTGTGTTGCAGTGATGATCAATCTGTATATTACTCTTTTATTAGATAGGATAGAGGCCTGGTGCACGGGTGGGGGCTGCTGGTTTTCCCTGAAGGGTGTCCCAGATCAGGTGGGGGTTCCCTTGGGGCATAGGGCGACCTGAGTGAGGGGCCTGTGGTGGTTTGCAGGCCGGCCACACCCCCTGGCAATCCAAGCAGAGGCCCTGGTATCTGGAATTTATTTTCCTTCTACAATTGAAACTTTGTAGCCTGCAGCGGAGCCAAGCCTGGGGCTCCCTCCGAGGCTGGCAGACATATGTGTTGGGGTTATAATTGAAACTTTGTTGCCTTAAGCGGGTGGGCCCGACCAGGGTGTGAAGAAAGCTTTGCTTCCCCTGTTGCCGCCGGCAACCCTGGCCTGCTCTCTCAAGCTCCATTCTGCCGCCATTTGTTTGAATTTGTTTGCCTTCTATAATTGAAACTTTGTAGCTTGAGTAGAGGCTTAGGCCTGGCAAGGGCAGGCGGAAAACTTGGCTTCCTCTGTTACCTAGGAAACCTTGTTCTCTGTGGCTGTAGCCATCTTGGTTTGGGTTAATTTGCATACTCGCTCTGATTGGATGGTGGGCATGGCTTGTGGGCGTGGCTTGTGGGTGTGTCAGAGGTATGGTCAATTTGCATATTTGTCTATTATTAGATAGGATTACTTCATAATGCTAATATCTATGTTTTCCCTAGATTTGGTCTAAGTTTTTAGGAAGGAAAATATAATTTAAAATGAGAACATTTTCAATTGTCTTCATTATAATTTTATAGTCAGTAAAAGGAGTAAAATAGTATTGAGTTTTATATGAAATAAGCTTAAAGATCTTCCTAAAAAGTACTTTCAAGGTCCCCAGGTTTATGATACAATCAAAATGATCTTATCTCGACTTTTGAAGATTAAATAACATTTTAACTATTTCTCAACATTCTAAAATGAATCTAACATACCAATGTTTAATAATTAACCTACATTAGGTAGTATGATAACTTCTGCTGTTTGGGGACTCTATAATTGTACTTTTGTTACTTCTTTTTAGTATTACCACATTGCACTTCCTTATTTTTTTCAACATGGTGCTATAGTTAAACAATTATTAATTTTTATAAAATGGATAAATTCTAATAAAAATCTAACCCAATATAAATTTGATATAACTGTTTAAGAAAAGTACTTTTTGTTTCTTGGGTTTTTTTGGTGTGTGCGTGTGTGTGTGTGTGTGTGTTTAGAGAGAGACAAGGGAGAGGGAAAGAAACATTGATGTTAGAGAGAAACATTAATTGGTTCACTCCTATACACACCCCACAAACCAGGCACGTGCCATGATGGGGAATGAGCCAGTGACCTTTTGGTGCACAGGATGATGCTCAACCAACTGAGCCACACTGGCCATAGCCAACAGTACTCCTACTTTATAAAGGAGACTAGAGGCCCAGTGCATGAAAATTTATGCTCTGGAGGGGGGTTCCCTCAGCCCAGCCTGCCCCCACTCACAATCCTGCCCCCTATCACAATCCGGGAGCCCTCAGGGGTGGGAGGCGACCTGGCGATCAGGGAAGGCGATGCCCCATCACATCTCTGCTGCTGCCACTGCCGGCAGCACAAGCCTCGGCCGGCCATGGTTACCTGAGCCTCAGCCAGCCCTAGTTACCTGAGCCTTGGGCAACCCTGGGCAGCTGGGCAGCTGCCATCTGAGGCTTGCCTGTGCCTTGGGCTGGCCCTGGTGGCTAGGGGCCGAGGGCGTGTCCGGCTGCACCATGCACCTGTCGCCCCCGCCCCCCCAGGCTGAGCTGAAAGGACTGTGGGACTCCGCCGGGGCTAAGGGGACTGGGTACCACCATCTTGTAGCTACGGGCACTGCCATCATTGTGATGGTGTGACAGTCAAATTGCATATTCCCTCTTTATTAGATAGGATATTAGAAATTAAGAACTGGAAAATATGGTGGTAGGAAAGCTTAGCCATATTCTATTAATCATTATTCAACTTATTTAATCTATCAGAGGTAAGAGATTACACATTTTCACAGATGCATCAGAAATAAAATTAACTGCAATGCCAAGTTTCCACATTTAATTTGGAGGCTGTGAATGACCACTTATTTCTATGGTCTTCACGTGTTTTAAAAAATCAGCAATAAGTGGCATTGAAATAAAAAGATATCCCATCATTTCTGCAGTTGTGAGAAATTTTAAAACTGAAATGATTCCTAAGTCCACTAAGAAACACTGCTCATCTGGTTCCACTTATGTAACTGTGTATCAGAGCCTCTACGACTGTATTAACTAGACAAGGAAAGAATATCATTTCTCTGATACAGTTTTCTCCTCCATCAGAAAGTAGAGAAACCTTTGGCAAGCTGAAAGGATGTAAAGTGAAGAAACAATGATCTCAAAGCATATCTTGTTAACAGAGGCACAAAATAAATGGAAGTGAAGCAAAGATATTCACAGACACAGGTCAAAGCCAGGGTCAAGCAAAGATGCTCACAGACACAGGTCAAAGCCAGGGCCGCCTGATGCTAAGATGCTGAGTGCAGAGCCAGGGAAGCAGTGTGGCGGGACCACTCTGCAGCTGTGGCTGCACTGCCTCGGAACTGGCTCCCTGCAAGACAAATGCTGAACGCTAGTTTTGCTTTTTGCCTTTTCTTACGGAAGTGAAAATCCATTTAATGTTTCTTTCAGTTAGTGAAAACGGGTATTAATTTTTCTGTAAAAGTGGAATGGTATAAAGCAAACTTCCAAAATGTAGGGGACATCTATACTTACTGATGGCTTTGCTGTTAGCCATACATGGCTAAAAGGATCGACAATTTCATAAATGTTCATATTTAATATTGAATTACATTTCCCTTTCAAAAATAAACTAGGGCAGTCTACACATGAGCACATGGGTTTCTTTGTATTTATGTAAATAATTTAATTTTATATTATACTGTTCTTAAATCTACTTGTCTATAAACGTAGGCACAAAACAAATGCAGTTAAAAAAAAAAAGAAAAACAGTAAAAAAAAAAAGAGAGAGAGAGATAATCTCTTTCAACCAAGCAATAAACCACTCAGGATATTTGTATGGAAGAATATGAAAAGTTAATCTTCAGAAGAACAGATAATAAAAACAATGTCTGTCCAAATTCTTCCTTAATAATTGAAACATAGATGCATACATGAAGTGCTTTGTAAGTAATGAGCACTAGGCATAAATATTTGACAGTTTGCTTGTGAAGTGCATCCTAAATTATGTCTAAATGTTAACAAGGATGTCTTCTACTTGACAGAACAATGAAGGACATAAATATTTCAAAGCAGCAAGCATGACAGGTGGAAGCTGAAGAAACACAAGGCAGCCTCCATGCTCTTCTTAACTCTTTACCCTTTGATATGTGCTTTCTAAGTTTAACGGGAACAAAGTGCTTCCCATTAAAGCCAGCATTTATATCAGTTACACTAAAGCTATACTGGAATCTCTTTAAAGTATGCTCATCAGACAAATAATCCATACAAAGTTATATGTCTTAGTGGTATAAAGAGAATCAACAAATAAGACAACATACAATCTTGACAGCTACTGCACTTCATTTTGTTTTCTGACCCACACTTTTACAAAGATATATATAGAACATGGACAATTCCCAACGCTACCCCCACACACACATTCACACACATTCAAACACACACACCCATTCACAAACAGATATACACATAAATACATAAACTTGGCAGAAAATGGATAAGGTTGATTGTACTTGACCATTAGCAAACAATAATAATAATAATAAATAATAATAATAATAAATTTTCCAACAGTACTACAATAGCATATCAGGTAGGTTATTTTGGGCATATAATTCAGCCAATATTTATTTCTATCTTAATACCAAATATTTTAATATAACTTAATAAGTGGTCTAGTTTAAAGAAGATAACATAGATGAATTTTAATAATGAAAATACATGGAAATATAAAGAATAAGACAAATGTCAGATTCCACTACATTTCAGCCACAGATAAACTGTGTAGCTTTAGAAAATTCACTCATATTCTCCTGAAATAATATACTAAAGAAATAAAAGAAAAGGTCATCATTATATTCAACTAGAGGCCCGGTGCACAAAATTCATGCATGGGGTGGATGTGTCCCTCAGCCCAGCCTGCACTCTCTCCAATCTGGGACCCCTCGAGGGATGGCCCACTGTCCATTTAGACCTGATCCAGGTACGATTGGGCCTAAATGGGAAGTCGGACATCCCTCTCACAATCCAGGACTGCTGGCTCCCAACTGCTTGCCTGCCTGCCTTCCTGATTGCCCCTAACTGCTTCAGCCTGCCATCCTGATCACCCCCTAACAACTCTCCTGCCAGCCTGATTGATGACTAATTGCTCCCCTGCTAGTCCAATTTCCCCTAACTGCCCTCCCCTGCAGGCCTGGTCACCCCTAACTGCCCTCCCCTGCAGGCCTGGTCACTCCTAACTGTCTTCCCATGCAGGCCTGGTCCCCCTCAACTGCTCTCCCCTGCAGGCCTGAGTACCCCCCCCAAATGCCCTTCCCTGCAGGCCCGGTCGCCCCCAGCTTCACTCCTCTGCCAGCCTGGTCACCCCTAACTGCCCTCCCCTGCAGGCTTGATTGCCACCAACTGCCCTCCCTTGCAGGCCTGGTCCCTCCCAACTTCCCTCCCCTGCTGGCCATCTTGTGGTGGCCATCTTGTGTCCACATGGGGGCAGCCATCTTGTGTGTTGGAGTGATGGTCAATTTGCATATTATTCTTTTATTAGATAGGATTAGATAAGATAAAGGCCTGGTGCATGGTGGGGACCAGCTGGTTTTCCTTGAAGGGTGTCCCGGATCAGGGTGGGGGTTCCCTTCAGATATGGGGAAGCCTGGGTGAGGGGTCTGTGGTGGTTTTCAGGCCAGCCACGCCCCCTGGTGACCCAAGTGGAGGCGCTGGTATCTGTGATTTATTTATTTTCTATAATTGAAACTTTGTAGCCTTGAGCAGAGCCAAGCCTCCTGCTTGCTCTGCGGCCACAGCCATTTTTGTTGGGATTTATTTATTTCTATAATTGAAACTTTGTAGCCTTGAGTGGAGGCCAAGGCAGGCCAGGGCTGCGGAAGCTTGGCTTCCTCCATTGCCAAGGGCAACTCAGTCCTCCCGCTCTCCCCAGCTCCATGGCTACTGCCATTTTTATTGGGATTTATTTATCTTCTATAATTGAAACTTTGTAGCCTTCAGTGGAGGACTGGGGGGCCAGGGCAGGCGGAAAGCTTGGCTTCCTTCATTGCCGGGAAAACCCAAGCCTCTTGCTCTCTCTCTGGCTGTAGCCATCTTGGTTGGGTTAATTTGCATAATGGCTCCTGATTGGCTGTTGGGCGTGGCTTGTAGATATAGTGAAGGTACAGTCGATTTGCATATTACTCTTTTAATAGATAGGACTATTATATACAATTATTTGACAGCATCTTATACAATAAAAGGCTAACATGCAAATCGACCTAATGGTGTAACGACCGGCTGCTATGACATGCACTGACCACCATGGAGCAGATGCTCAAAGCAGGAGCTGCTCCCTGGTGGTCAGTGCCCTCCCACAGGGGAAGTACCATTCAACCAGAAGCTGGGCTCAGGTCTCTCCGGTCTCTGCGGCAGTCGGACGTCCCCTGAGGGCTCCTGGAATTTTGTGCACCAGGCCTCTAGTCTTACCTAATAATAGACAAACATGTAAATTGACTGTACCTCCGTATGTGCACAGCCAATCAGGAGTGAGTATGCAAATTAATCCAGCAAAGATGGCGGGTTAATTTGCATATGCAGGTGCAGAGTGGCCGTGCGGGGCAGGATGCCTGCTATGAGGGGGATGGGGGGCATAGGGAGTTACAGGAGTGGTGCTCCGACCAGGAGCAGGGACTTGCCAGCTCCTTGGTGGCTAGGAGTGAAGCCAGGGGAAGGATGGCCTATTCTTGCACGAATATCGTGCAACCGGCCTCTAGTAAAATAATAAAGCTAGAGGAGCACTGAATCTATTTGATGAAGCAGTATTCACGAATTATAATATAGAAGCATCTCTATTAATGTGAGCATTCAGATTGATTACTCTCAGTAGAGGACAGAGTGATTTTTTACTAAATTTAATGAATTTTACCAGACAATGACTAATTTTGCTTTTGGTTTTACTTGTTACACATGATAATGGTCATGCTACATTTTATTATTACTACTTTATTTCTTTTTCTGGTAGTATAATATCCTTGAAATTATTCCTCCAGAGGCTATCAGTAACTTTCTTATGGCTATTATCAATGTTTTCTCAGAACAAGGTTTTCTCATTCTCAACCACATGAGTACTGATAATGATACTGATTATTATTCTTTATCTCCTCTCATACATTAATTTATTTGTTTACTCATTCACAGTATAAAACTTAATAAGTTTTATACTGTGAATGATGGCTCTAATAATGGCCATTGGGCTTTTCCTGAAAACTTGACCTTGTTTCTAGTACATTTCCTCTAATAACACATATTAATTTCTGCTAAAATAAACCAATGGTTTCAAATTTCAATAAACCAGCTCACAATTTAAAATGCAATACTACCATCAGATGAAAAACTTGGATATTCCCTTAGTTTTCTCCCAAAAGTTTATTCAATTTTGAATGCTGAGTGCTTTTCTTTTGCTGCATTCATCAAGTTCAAATACTTGCCTGCCTTTGCTTTAAACTATGCTGAATTCTCTCATGTCTATTATTAATATCCACATGATGTACATTTTACTTCACAATTATTTTTCAAATCTTTTCACTTATTTTTGTCACACTGCTACAATGTAGTCTGAGCTGTCCTTATCTTTCAGCTAATTTATTAAAATAAAGCCTGAATTATTTATTCTATAAATAACCTCTTTTAGCAGTTCTGTACGCTTATTACAAGCTTGTCATGTTGAACTATAAAATTAATTATTTTATTCATCAAGTAAAGAAAAACAATATTTTCTCATTGGTAAAAAAAATAAAGGCAAAAATTAATAATACACAAATTTCCTCATAGTTTGTCTTAGATGATGGTCTAAGCTTTATCCAGCTTCATGCCAAGTCATTTGTCTTCCTATTTTCTCCAATAATGTGAACTTCTTTCAGTCCTGTACAGGATAGGGCAAAAGTAAGCTTACAGCCATTTATATGGAAAACAATACAATAATTAATAAATAATAATAAAAGAATAAATTATTGCTTAATCACAACTGTAAAGCTACTTTTTCCCTACTGTATATACTTCTTCATGTTGTTGTGTTCTTATTCAGCAGTATAGCCCAGGCATACATTGCATACTAGATAAATGTTAAAGGAATTAACCTTAAGAATCATATCTCAGCTTGGTCCTTTCTGAGGCACTGATGAAATCCTGACACTGTTTCTTCCTTCTATCCTAATTTTGCATTAGAATAGGTTTATAATTCTATGTTGGTTCTAATTTTATTAATTTATATGAAAAGAAATAATATAATGTGACTTTGATGATTTGCTTTACCTTTAAAAACAATACATAACTAAATCACTGTGGAGTATGTTTCAGTGTTTAAGCCTTTAATATAATTTCTATTTATGTAGAGTTGACTAATAGCTAAAATTAATTGATATTTTAATAAAGAAAATGTTACATAGTTTTCTTTGAATTAAATATAATAAAATATTTTCTCATAAGCCACATATACATTTTACTTCAATCCTCCTATATAATAAAAGCCTAATATGCTAAGTGTCTGGTTGTCTGTTCAACCAATCAAAGCGTCATATGCTAATGATATGCTAAGGCCGCTCAACCGCTCACAATGACATGCACTGACCACCAGGTGGCAGACAGTTGACCAGTCGCTATGAAGTGCACTGACCATCAGGAGCAGACACTCTGACCTGTAAGTTAGCTTGCTGCTGGGGTCTGGCTAATCAGGACTGAGCGAAATGGGCTGGACATGCCTTGGAGCCCTCCCATAGTCCCGCCCTGGCTGGCCAACCTCCTGTGTCTCTCTCTGGTCCCAGTCATGCACCGGTGGGGTTCCTCAGCCTGGCCTATGCACTCTTGTAATCCAAGGCCCCACCGGGGAAGTTGGAGAGCCAGTTTCGGCCCGATCCCACAGACCAGGCTGAGGAACCCCACAAGTGCACAAATTTGTGCACTGGGCCTCTAGTCCTATCTAATAAAAGAGTAATATGCAAATTAACCATCACTCTGCTATACCCACAAGCCATGCCCACCAGCCAATCAGGAGCAAATATGCAAATAAACTCAACCAAGATGGCTACGGCCACAGAGAGAGCAGGAAGGAGGCTTGTGTTTCCCCGGCAATGGAGGAAGCCAAGCTTTCCGCACACCCGGGCCAGCCCA
Organism: Ia io; assembly: GCA_025583905.1. NCBI lineage: Eukaryota > Metazoa > Chordata > Mammalia > Chiroptera > Vespertilionidae > Ia > Ia io. Next base: position 36,859,075 of record JAJQQW010000003.1, read on the forward strand.
GGACTCTGCTTATGGCTACAAAGTTTCAATTATAGAAGGTAAATAAATCCCAACAGACATGGCTGCGGCCACTGAGCTGGAGAGAGCAGGAGCCCAGGGTTGCCCCTGGCAATGGAGGAAGCCAAGCTTTTGCAGCCCTGGCCAGCCCAGGCCTTTGCTCCAGGCTACAAAGTTTCAATTATAGAAGGTAAATAAATTCCAACAGAAATGGCTGCTGCCACAGAGCGAACAGGAGGCTTGGCTCCACTCCAGGCTACAAAGTTTCAATTGTAGAAGATAAATAAATTCCAGATACCAGAGCCTCCACTTGGGTTGCCGGGGGACGTGGCCAGCCTGCAAACCACCACAGGCCCCTCTCCCAGGCCGCCCCATGCCCCAAGGGAACCCCCACCCTGATCTGGGACACCCTTCAGGGCAAACCAGCTGGACCCCACCCATGTACCAGGCCTCTATCCTATCTAATAAAAGAGTAATATGCAGATTAACCATCACTCCAACACACAAGATGGCTGCCCCCATGTGGTCAAAGATCCTGCCCCCATGTGGACACAAGATGGCCACCACAAGATGTCCAGCAGGGGAGGGCAGTTGGGAGGGACCAGGCCTGCAAGGGAGGGCAGTTGGTGGTAATCAAGCCTGTAGGGCAGGGCAGTTAGGGGTGACTAGGCTGGCAGAGGAGGGAAGTTGGGGACAAACAGGCTGGCAGGGGAGCAGTTAGACATCGATCAGGCTGGCAGGGGAGTGGTTAGGGGGTGATCAGGCTGGCAGGCAGAAGCGGGTAGGGGCAATCAGGAAGAGAAACAGGCGAGTGGTTAGGAGCCAGCAGTCCTGGATTGTGAGAGGGATGTCCGACTGCCCATTTAGGCCCGATCCTCGAAATGGGCAGTCGGACATCCCTCAAGGTGTCCCAGATTGGAGAGTGTGCAGGCTGGGCTGATGCACAACGCCCCCCCACCCCTGTACACAAATTTCATGCACCGGGCCTCTAGTCCTATCTAATAATAGAGTAATATGCAAATTAACCATCAATCCGTGACAAAAATGGCGGCCCCCATACCCACAAGATGGCGGCGCCCAGTCCCCTCAGCCCCACTGCTAGAGTGTCTGGCCTGTCCAGCCAGCAAACAGAGCCCGGAGAGCAGGGCGTGGTGGCTTCCTTAGCCCAGCAGCAGGGAAGCTCCAGGCCCTGGAGACACAGCCAGGACAGCAGAGCTATGGCGGCTTCCTTAGGGCAGCAGTGGGGAAACCCCAGGCCCTGGAGACAGAGCCCGGAGAGCAGGGCATGGCAGCTTCCTGAGCGCAGCAGCAGGGAAGCCCCAGGCCCTGCAGACAGAGCCAGGAGAGCAGGGCATGGCGGCTTCCTGAGCGTGGCAGCGGTAAGCCCCAGGCCTGCAAACAGAGCCCGGAGAGCAGGGCATGGAGGCTTCCTTAGCGCTGTGGCAGCGGGGAAGCTCCAGGCCCTGCAGACAGAGCCAGGAGAGCAGGGCATGGCGGCTTCCTTAGCAATGTGGCAGCAGGGAAGCCCCAGGCCCTGCAGACAGAGCCCAGAGAGCAGGGCATGGCGGCTTTCTTAGAGCAGAGGTGGCGGGAACACCTGAGGTCCTGCAGACAGAGCCCAGACAGCAGGGCTTGGGGGCTTCCTTAGTGCGGCAGTGGCGGCGAATTCTGCAGACATGGCAGTCAGAGCCTGGACACCAGGGCATGGGATCTTCCTTAGTAAGATGGAGGTGGGAACACCCCCAGGCCCCACAGACAGAGCCTGGACAACAGGGCATGGGAGCTTCCTTAGTGTGTCAGTGTGGGTGAAGCCCCCAGGCCTGGCAGACGGAGCACATTGCAGGACATTGGGGCTTCCTTTGCATGGCACATAGCAGCAGCAGGGAAAGAGCAGATAGAAGGGCATGGGGTCTTCATCTCCATGGCTGCAGGGAAACTTCCAGGCCCTGCAGAGAGCAGAGAACCATGGGGAGTGGGCCTAAGCCATCAGTAGGACAACCCTGAGAGCTCATGGATTGTAGAGAGTTCAGTTTGGGTTGAGGGACCCCCGTGCACGAATTTCGTGCACCGGGCCTTTAGTATATAATAAAAGGCTAATATGCAAATTGACTGAACAGCAGAATGAACGGTTGCTATAATTCACACTGACCACAGGGGGCAGATGCTCAATGCAAGAGCTACCCCCTGGTGGTCAATGCGCTCCCACAGGGGGAGCCCCACTCAGTCAGAAGCTAGGCTCACAGCTGCCTTCAGGGGAGGGCAGTTGGGGATGATCGGATTGGCAGGGGTGCAGTTATGTGTCAATCATGCCAGCAGGGGAGTGGTTAGGTGTCAATGAGGCCAGCAGGGGAGCGGTTAGGGGGCTATCAGGCTGGCAGGCAGAGTGGTTAGGGGCAATCAGGCAGCCAGGCGTGCAAGTGGTTAGGAGCCAGCAGTCCCGGATTGTAAGAGGGATGTCCGACTGCGGGATCGAGCCTAAGCTGGCAGTCAGACATCCCCCGAGGGTCCCAGATTGGAGAGGGTGCAGGCTGGGCTGAGGGACACGCCCCCCCCGCCCCCAGTGTGCACCAGGCCTCTAGTTGTAGAATAAAATTGGCTCTGATCCCATAGTACAGTGGTCAGCAAACTCATTAGTCATCAGAGCCAAATATCAACAGTATGATTGAAATTTCTTTTGAGAGCCAAATTTTTTAAACTTAAATGATATAGGTAGGTACATTGTTATTAACTTAATTAGGGTACGTGGTACTTTGTGGAAGAGCCACACTCAAGGGGCTAAAGAGCTGCATGTGGCTTGTGAGCTGCAGTTTGCCTACCACTGCCATACTACAAAGCTTAGAAGAAACATTCGAAAGTTTAAACATTTTTCAAATAAATACACAAGGCACTATGAAAAAATAGTGAACAAGGACATTGAAACTATTTCATCATCTGCCCTGGCCAGTGTAGCTCAATTGGTTGGAATTTTCTCCCATAAACTGAAAGCTCTTGGGTTCGATTCCCAGTCAGGGCACATACCTGGGTTTCAGGTTTGTTCCTGGTTGGGGCACATATGAGAGGTAACCAATCAATGTTCCTGTCGCTCTTTCTCTCCCTCTCTCTCTAGAAATCAATGAACATATTCTCTGGTGAGGATTAAAACCACAACAAAAACTATTTCATCAAAGAGGGCCAAGGAATGACTAACCACAATAAATATTTTAAAACCAGTGCGCTCAGCTTTCAACATAAGCAGTTAGAAAAATAAAAGCAACTGAAAGAAAAAACTTTTAAATCATAGAACTAATTTAAAAAATGCAACTGAAAACAGAAAGCAGAGAAAGATCAATAAAGCATCTATTTCTTTTTGAGAAAAATCAACTAACTTAATAAATTCCAGCCATACTTACAAGGATGCAACTAGAGAAGGCACAAATTACAAATATTAAGAACAAAATTGGGAATACACTATATACCATAGAGACATCAAAAGATAAGATATTGTTATAAATTATAGCCAAAAGAGTAAAAAACAGTTAAAATGTACTAAGTACTTAAAAGGTATAAACAATAAAATCTACATAAGAAAGAATATATAACATATAGTCCTATATTTATTAAATCGAGTTTATACTTAGAAACTTTACCACAAACAAGACCCCAATGCCAGAGCAACCTTTCTGGTTGAATTCGAATATTTAATTCTATACATATTTTCACAGATACCTATTCCCCCAGAAAACTCATGAAGGAAAATAAGCTGGCAAGAACACAAATCAACACATTCTGTATGGCCAGTGTTATCCCATTTAAAAAAAGAGAGATAATGACATTATAAAAATAAAAGCATTTATTCCTCATAAAGAGAAATGTCAAAAATAATATTAATTAAACGTTAAATTTGAACCCATTAAGATATACAAATAATGCTATATCATGAACAAAAGGGTCTATCCCAGTAGCACAAGGTCAGTTTAATATTCAATATCAACTCGTGTAATTCAACATATTAACAGACTATCAAGAATACAGAAAAAGCACTGACATTTTTGAAAAACAATTGTCAGCAAACTTCTTCAAACTAGTAAAAGCAATTTGTGAAATGGACAGATGGTTCCTGACTTATGATGGCTCAACTTATGATTTCTTGGCTTTCTGGGTGCAGAGGGATATGCACTGACCTTTCCCCAGTCCAGTGGGATGCAGGACAATACTCACTCATGCTGCAGGGCAGCAGCATTAGCCACAGATCCCGGTCAAGCCCTCATCACTACAGTTAACAGCTGATACTCTGTGATGGACTATGTTACCTGTGCTTTGTGGATATTGTGTTTGAGCACCTTTAAGGTAGGCTAGGCTAAGCTATGATGTTCAGTGGGTTAGGTGTATTAAATGTATGTCACCTTACAATATTTTCAAATTACAATAGGTTTATCAAGCTATATAACCCCGTCTTAAATTGAAGAACACCTGCATACAGCTAATAGGGTACTGAAGTGTGAAAGTGCTTTTCATCTAAGATGAGGACAAAGCAACAATGTTCTTGCCTTCAACATTTTACTGGATATTTTAGATAATGTAATGAACTATGCAAAAAAAAGAAATAAAAAGCATTTTAATTAGAAATGAAGAAAGAAACCTTTTTAATTTCTAGTAGAAAATCCTGATGAGTAAACAAAAATAATTATGTCAACTCATCAACTAACTTAGTAAGATTGAAAGATATGAGGTCAATATGAAAAAATCAAACATGTTTCTAAATTCTAGCAATAATCCAAAATTAAAATGTAAAAAGTACAATAACGGCAAATATAACACTTAAAGATACATTTCTTTAAAATATGGATAAAACCTGAACTCTAAAAACTATGACACAAAACAAAAGAATCCAAACAATACATAATTAAATGGAAACATATGCCAAGTGTTCATGAGAAAAGTCAATATTGTTGAGATGTTGATTCTCTCCAAATTGATCTACAGGTGTAATACAGTCAGTAACAGTCAAAATCCCTTTGTGTTTATTGTAGCACCCAATAAACTGTATATGAAAACATGATTGAACACAGAATAGTTAAACTTGAAAAGACAAACAAAATTGTAGTTCACAACACAAATTATCAAGGCATAAAAATATAGTAATCAAAGCAGAATGGCACTGACAATTTATCTATCTATCTATCATCTATCTTTCTATCATCTATTTAAAAATGAAACAGAATATAGAGACATTTACATATATGTACAACTGATTTTCCAATGCAAATAAAAGAAGAAATGTTATCTTTCAACTGATGCTATAGGGAAAGTTGAGTAGCTATATGAAAAACAAATATAATTTGACCCTTGACCTTACAGCATATACAAAAATTAACTTGAGATTGTTCACAGACATTGATATAAAATGTAAAGGTTCAAACTTTTAAAAGAATGAAAAAGAAAAAAGGTTAGTGGTTTTGGGTTTGGAAAAAAACAACAACTATATACAACACAGTAAGTACAAATTACAAATCAAAAAATCAACACTGGATTACATCAAAATATTTTGTTCTTCAAAAGATGTTTTAAAAAATAAAATGATGAACAACAAATTAGAAGATAGCATTTAAAAAATATATTTCTGACAAAGAACATATCTAGGCTATGTAAAAACACAAATATTATGAATATAAAAAACCTAATAAAATGGGTAAAATATTTTAATAAACATTTCACAGAAAAAATATATTTTGATTCTAAATCAGTCCATGAAAATATCATAAAAATAATTGACCATTAAGGTAATGCTAAAATCATAATGAGATTTCAGTACACATATAGTACCTTGGCAAAATTATAAAGACTAACATGTCCTGTTAGTAAAACTGCAGTTAACCACTGCTGGGGTTTGTGTGTAGGGGGGTAAAACCTATGCAAACACTTTGGAAAATACATAGTTTGCCAAATTTTTGAAACTATATATACACCTGACTTACAACACAACCATTCCACTCCTACATATATACTCAGGAGAAATGTAAGTGTATGTTCAAAAGAAGACATTTACAAAGTTATCTGAGTACCTTTATTTTATAAAGTGTGAAACATTGTAATCTAATATGTCAATGAACAAATTATGGTATGTCCACACAGTGTAATGCTACTCAGAAAAATTAGGGAAAAAATAACAACCTATTGATAAATGCAACAACATAGATGAGATTCAACATAATTATTTTGAGAAAAACCAGACTAAAAGAGCCTACACTCTAAGGTTCACTTTATATAAAATTCCAGAAAAACTACGGTATTTTCCAGCATATAAGAAGACTTTATAACCCAGGAAAATCTTCTATACGCCCAGTTGCCGGAAAATACGGTAAACTAATCTATAGTGACAGAGGGCATAGCAGTAGTTGCCTTAGGATGATGAGATAATAGAGCAAGGAAGATGGAAACTTACTGGTAATAGATATGTTGATTATTTTGATTGTGGTGATGATTTCATAGCTATATAAGTCATATTAATCAAAGTACATATACTATAAATATGTACAGTTCATTATATATTAAACTAGAGGCCTGGAGCACGAAATTCGTGCACAGGGGAGGTGTGTGAACCTCAGCACAGCCTACACCCTCTCCAATCTGGGATCCCTCTCACAATCCAGGACTGCTGGCTCCAGTGAGATCGGGCCTAAACATCAGTCGGACATCCCTCTCACAATCCAGGACTGCTGGCTCCCAACTGCTCGCCTGCCTGCCTTCCTGATTGCCCCTAACTGCTTCTGCCTGCCAGCTTGATCACCCCCTAACCACTACCCTGCCATTCTGATCGATGCCTAACTGCTCCGTGGTTGGCCCAATTGCCCCTAACGGCCCTCCCCTGCAGGCCTGGTCCTCCCCCCCCCCAATTTCCCTCCCCTGCAGGCCTGGTCACCCCTAATTGCTCTCCCCTGATGGCCTGGTCTCCCCCAACTGCCCTCCCCTGCATGCCTGGTCCCCCAACTGCCCTCCCCTGCAGGTCTGGTCTCTTCCAGCTTCCCTCCCCAGCAGGCCTGGGTCCTCCCCATCTGTCCTCCCTTGCAGGCCTGGGCCCTCCAAACTGCCCACAACTGCCCTCCCCTGCTGGCCATCTTGTGGCAGCCATCTTGTGTCCACCTGGAGGCAGCCATCTTTGACCACATGGAGCAGCCATCTTATGTGTTGGAGTGATGGTCAATTTGCATATTACCACTTTATTATATAGAGTATGATATAGGATATACCTAAGTATAGCTGTAAATGGTTATTTTAAAAAGAAAATACATTTGCCTTAATTCATGGTGTGGCCTAAATTCTATCAAGGGTTGCTAACCTGCCTGTGGGTAAGCATCCTCAGGCACCATTCCCATTAGCTGTGGCCATGTCATCTGTATAGAAATCACTCTAATGCAGAATCATCAGCTGTTCTACAGATGCATGTTATTCCTTTTTCTCTCTCTGAGAATCAATTTTCTTTAATAGAATTTTAAGAATATAGATCACTTTCATAGATAAACTAGAGGCCTGGTGCACAAAAGTCATACACGGGGGTGTGTGTCCCTCAGCCCAGCCTGCACCCTCTCCAATCTGGGAATCCCTCTCACAATCCAGGACTGCTGGCTCCCAACCGCTCACCTGCCTGCCTAATTGATGCCTAATTGCTCCCCTGCTGGCCCGGTTGCCACCAACTTCCCTCCCCTGCTGGCCTGGTCACCCCTAACTGCCCTCCCCTTCTGGCCATCTTGTGGCATTCAGCTTGCGGCCACATGGGGGTGGCCATCTTTGACCACATGGGGGCGGCCATCTTGTGTGTTGGAGTGACTGTTAATTTTCATATTACCCTTTTATTAGATAGGATGAGATTTTTACAGATACTTGGTTCTCAAATATACTGCTCTTGCTCCTATTTTATATGATAATTTATCTCTTTTGTCTATCTGACAGTATATGCATGGTAAATTCCAATGACAATATCACTTTTATTTTTATTCCTTTTTCTCTCCATTCTTGGAACCAAATGCATGATTTCATTTGGCATTGTTTTTGTTGCTCTTCAGTAAAGTGACAACATTTAGAATGGATTAATTCCATAACTCTTTTTTCTGTAGAGTAGATGTATAGAAAATCATATGTCTCTTAGTCTAATATAAGGAGAAGCTTTTCTATGCTGAATATAAATTATTGGAAGTACTTTCAAGATTGGCAGTGCAGGAATACTTTATACCAATTCATTAGTGAAAAAGACCCTCACTTCCAATCACACAGAATCTGATTCCATATATAAAAAACAACAACGTATTAAAAAGGGAAATGTGATGTTAAAGGATGGAAAACTCAAGAAAGATTCTATTAAAAAGGCTAATTAGTCTAAAAGTTAGGAGAATAGTGAGCTAAAAGTATAAGCAATAAAAATTAAGGACTATGCCAATAAATTAATAAAACCTATTTTAATTTTGTCTATCATTAACCACAAAGAACAGCAAACCCATTTTATGCATTGTCCAAGTTTATTGGGAAAAATACTGAATTATCTATCTACTTTGTTCACATAAAAGAATGTAATATGCAACCCTGGTATCCAAAATAAATTCATTTGAACAGAATTGATTGAAAAATTAAGTAAAACATAGCTAAGTCAGCAATGAGAGTTTTTCTTTTGGCAGAAATTATTTGAGAGCTACTCTATTAAATAGAATAGTGAAAATATTGCAATTTATGAAATTGAGATCTCTCAAGTGTTTCAAAATGTAATGATGCTGGATGAATTTTTTAAAAGGTATTCTATGGCTATTCAATTCATAAAGGTGGGCAATAATTTCTTTAAATCTAATTTATTTTCAGACATAATTCTCCACATTTAACTTTTTACTTATATATGTGCTCATCTTAGATTTATTTGTATCAAATTATATTTAATATTATTAGCAATTGCAATGTAATTCAATGTCTATGTAAATAAGAACCACACTTTAAAATTGAGTAAACAAATATGACTAGAAAAATACATTGTTTTAATTTACTAGTATTTACCTCATAAATGGAGAGATGTGTAATGTTTTATAATGGTTAAATTATTAAAGTGCTGATTCACGTGCAATGATGTTTCAAGATATTTTTGTTTAAAATGTATTGTATGTAATAGCCTTTTATACACCATTTAAAATTTGTTTTATCCATTGAAAACATCAACTTTACCCATTTTTGCTCTTATTGGGAATATTATTGAAAATTTATTCAAATGATTGATGCCAACCCTTCAAATTCCTCTAAAATATAAATGACGTCCATTTTACAAAAGCATTTGAACTGCAATATTTCACTTAAATATACAGGACTTTTTATGCATACATAATCATTTTTATCAGTTTGTGTTTTCATATTAGGGTTGTGACTTCACTGCTTCTCTCCATCTGCCAACTGTGCACTTTGTTAAGCTTTTATTCATTATTTACTCCAGTCTGGCCAGCACTGTTCTTAGGAGCTTTTATTGAGTTTTCTTCACCTCTAACTAATAAGACCCAGAAAACAGATATGAGGGGCCAGGGGTCAACTCCATGATCTCACATGCACAAACACTGTTACTACAAGCAAATAATTCAAATTCTCTGTATAGCCATTTTCTCATCTGTAAACTCTGCATAGTAATCATGTCATGCCTACATCATACTGTGTTGATGATGATGAAATGCAATTGTATAAAATATTTGGAATAGTTCCAGGTATAAAAGTACAATCTAAATGTGAGCTATCCTTCCTTCAGGTAGAAATAACCACTGTAATCAATTAATAAATAATTTAACCTATTTATTCCATACCAAGGTGCTGTTCTCTAAGGACAAAATGTAAGGCCACTATTGATTCTATCAGATAAAGCTAATAGTAACACATTATTATGTTGAAATCTATCAAATCCATCATGGGTTTACATAAATGCATAGCAAATGTTTCTAGAGCATTGTTTTCCTATTAGATATTGAACATATTTAGTATTGTAGTGCTGCCATAATAAATCACAAATTGAGTGGCTTAAAATACAGAAATTTATTTATTTTATTTATTTTATTTTTTAATTACTTTATTGATTAAGGTATCACATATTTGTCATCAACCCCCCCCCATTCCCACCCCAAACCCTCCCCCCCACGCATGCCCCGATCCCCCTGTTGTCCGTGATCACTGGTTAGGCTCATATGCAAGCACACAAGTCCTTTGGTTGATCTATCTCCCTTGTCCCCACCCTCCCCTACCTTCCCTCTGAGGTCTGACAGTCTAATCAATGCTGTTCTTGTTCTTCAGTCTATGTTGTTCATCATTTCCCCTAGATGAGTGAGCTCATGTGATACTAGGAATACACTTATAGGAACCGAAAATGAGACAAGCAATAATGGTTATGCTGAGAGGCAAATGAATCAGTCTATAGTTTCTTTCTGGGCCAACAGTTCTTTTGAGTCCTGGTTTCTATATCCAACAGTTATTTATTGTCTGACAGTACTGGAGCTTATTAGCAGGGCCAAGCTCCCTCAGAAAATACTAGGGGTCTCTTTTATTTTTTTTCCTAGCTCCTGGTGGTTTGCAAGCAATCTGGTATTTCACAGTTCGTGAGTGTATCCGATTTTCATCTTCACATAGCATTCTCCCTGTGTCTCTCCACATTATCTTTACTCTGTGTCTAAATCCCCCCTTTTCCAGTTATATTGGTTTAGGACCCACTATAATGGCCTTCTCTTGTTTTAGTTAAGTCCACAAAAACTCTATTTCATAATAAAATCTCATTCTGAGGGGTTTGGGGTTAGGACTACAACATATCTTCTTTTGGGAAACAAAATTCACCCATGACAATGAGCATTATTTGTTTTGGGATTCTCCTTCCTAAAAAAGCCACTGGTGCCCTAACCGGTTTGGCTCAGTGGATAGAGCGTTGGCCTGCAGACTGAAGGGTCCCAGGTTCGATTCAGGTCAAGGGCATGTACCTTGGTTGCGGGCACATCCCCAGTGGGGGTGTGCTGGACACAGCTGATCAATGTTTCTCTCTCACTGATGTTTGATGTTTCCAGCTCTCTAGTCCTCTCCCTTCCTCTCTGTAAAAAAAAAAAAAATCAATAAAATATATTTTTTTAAAAAGCCACTGGTATATGATATATGTGTAATCATTGTTTATTAGTTGGATAAATTAGTGAATGACTTATAAATACAAAGTGATGTTCTAAAAATAAAATTTTAAATTATAAGTACAATAATTTAATCTAAAACTTGACATAAATATAAAAATATAAGTTAATTCTCCTTTCCACATTTTAAACCCATGTCTGTCAAATGTATATTCTTTCAGATTTCTATTGAAATATATAAATAAATTCATAGATATAGATCTAAATGTAACATATATGTGTAGATACACACGAATGAAATCATTTTTCCCTTCTAAGATATTTTTCTTTATATCATTCTTTTTTAAATTTTTATATATTCCCATAGGCTAGAGAGTCTATATTTTCATTGAATATTATAATACTGATAAGATTTATATCATATCTAGATTTTTGTTAATATAAACAATATTATAACAATTATGTTTTTTACATTATAATACCTAATCTAATCTAATAATAGACAAATATGCAAATTGACCATACCTCCGACACACCCACAAGCCATGCCCACAAGCCACGCCCACCATCCAATCAGAGCAAGTATGCAAATTAACCCAAACCAAGATGGCTACAGCCACAGAGAGTAAGGTTTCCTAGGTAACAGAGGAAGCCAAGCTTTCCGCCTGCCCTGGCCAGGCCTAAGCCTCCACTCAAGCTACAAAGTTTCAATTATTGAAGGTAAACAAATTCAAACAAATGGCGGCAGAATGGAGCTTGAGAGAGCAGGTCAGGGTTGCCGCCAGCAACAGGGGGAGCAAAGCTTTCAGCACACCCTGGCCAGGACCACCCACTTAAGGCAACAAAGTTTCAATTATAACCCCAACACAAATGGCTGCAGGCGCAGGGAGCCCCAGGCTTGGCTCTGCTCCAGGCTACAAAGTTTCAATTGTAGAAGGAAAATAAATTCCAGATACCAGGGCCTCCGTTTGGGTTGCCAGGGGGTGTGGCCGGCCTGTAAACCACCACAGGCCCCTCGCTCAGGCTGCCCCACACCTCAAGGGAACCCCCACCTGATCCGGGATGCCCTTCAGGGCAAACCAGCTGGCCCCCACCCCTGTACCAGGCCTCTATCCTATCTAATAAAAGAGTAATATGCAGATTGATCATCACTGCAACACACAATATAGCTGCCCCCATGTGGTCAAGGATCCTGCCCCCATGTGGACACAAGATGGCCACCACAAGATGGCCAGCAGGAGAGGGCAGTTGGGAGGCACCGGCCTGCAAGGGAGGGCAGTTGGAGGTGATCAACCCTGCAGGAGAGGGCAGTTAGGGGTGACCAGGCCGGCAGAGGAGGGAAGTTGGGAGCAAACAGGCTGGCAGCAGAGTGGTTAGGGGGTGATTAAGCTGGCAGGCAGAAGTGGTTAGGGGCAATCAGGAAGGCAGGCAGGCAAGCAGTTGGGAGCCAGCAGTCCTGGATTGTGAGAGGGATGTCCGACTGCCCGTTTAGTCGGACATCCCTCGAGGGGTCCCAGATTGGAGAGGGTACAGGCTGGGCTGAGGGACAACGCCCCTCTATGCATGAATTTCGTGCACCGGGCCTCTAGTATTTAATAATTAGTAGATTATTTTTCAGTAAAAAAGGCAATGTAAATTTTAGTAGAACAAATATTTGAATAATGCCTTCTCTTTAGAAAGAATTTTATATGAATTCACATATAATAAAAACAGTTGCCAAAATATTTTGTCAATGTAATTTTTTAATTAAATACATTTTATTGATTTTTTTGCAGAGAGGAAGGGAGAGGAAGAGAGAGTTAGAAACATCAATGAGAGAGAAAAATCAATCAGCTGCCTCCTGCACACCCCCTACTGGGGATGTGCCTGCAACCAAGGTACATGCCCTTGACCAGAATTGAACCTGGGACCCTTCAGTCCACAGGCGGATGCTCTATCTACTGAGCCAAACCATTTAGGGCTCGATGTAATTTTTAAACATTACGTTTTTATTTGAGGCCCCCATATACTCATTATCCTAAAATCAGATAATTATTTAATTTGAATCTTTCTCAAGTTTTCACATTACATTAGTGTTTTATGTATTTGATTCTCTTAGCTGTCTACTGTATTAAAACTCACATGGATGTGCTCCAAGAAACGTCTGGCTTAAAAAAAAAATAAAGAGTGAAATTTGCTGTAAAATCTCTATCCTTGTAAATATGTCTTACAGTTGTGAAAAGAAATAATGGAAGCTTTACTGTATGATTTTCAAACTTCACTTCATTAATAATAGTTTTGATTCTATGAAAACAAGTGGAAACATAGAAATGAGCCGATTTCTGTCAAATTTCATCAGCATGTTTAAAAAACTTAAACAGCATATGTAATGTCTAAAGCTAATGCCTTTCAGTATTTCCATCTTAGGAGATAATTCATCTCATTCTTTTTCATCTTTGTTTTATGCTTCTTCTATCTTTAACTGCGTAATTTTCTTTCTTCCTTTTGCTATTATACCAAACATTAAAGCAACTCCAATTTCTGCACAGTAGAACTTGAGTATGGGGGATAATCTATTTAATCTTCAGAAAAATAGATACAAATACAGTCATAGTCTTGTATGACACTCTATAAGGCAGATCAGAAATCTATATAAATAAAAATGTAAGTGTCCGTTTGTTCAAAATCTTAAATCTCCGAAAGTTCTTCACCGATTGCTTTGAAATTTTGACACAACGTTGCATTCGAATACACGTGTGTTTCTATATACCTTATAACTACTATTATATAGATGTCACACCTGTGACAGGTAAAAACATATTTTTTTTAAAAACAGTGCCATCTGTTGGACATAAAAGCAACACACGTTATACTAAATATTTTACGTTTCCATTTCAATGTTTCTGATTTACGATCCATTTATGATTTCCAAATTTACAATTTTGCGATTCCATTTCAATGTTGATAATGATTGAAGATTTGTGCTTAGAAATCGAAAACAAAGTTCTCAATCAATTGGGAATGCCATCACCGAATCGATCTGCTGCTGCTTCGTTTGATGTAGAATTGCGTCATGAACAAAATTACAACAGGGGTGATCTTTTGTCATATGTGCAATCAAATATGCCTAAGCTAACGCTTGAGCAAAAAAGGCATTTACAATCAAATAATGCAAACTGTCAATAACGGGGTTGGAGAAATCTTCTTCTTAGATGCGCCAGGAGGAACTGGTAAAACCTTCCTAATTAGATTGATTCTGGCAGCAATTCCATCCCAAGGTGACATAGCCTTAGCTCTTGCATAGTCCAGAATAGCTGCGACATTGCTACCAGGTGGAAGAACTGCTCATTCCGCTTTGAAATTGCCATTGAACATGCAATTCATTGAAACTCCCATGTGCAACATTTCCAAAGCATCCGGCATGGCAAAAGTATTGCAGAAATACAAACTTATTGTTTGGGATGAATGCACAATGGTGCACAAAAAATCGCTCGAGGCTCTTGATCGATCACTGCAAGATTTGTGTGGAAACATCAGACTATTTGGGAATGCATTAATATTGCTTGCAGGAGATTTCAGGCAAACATTACCTGTAATTTCTCGATCGACACCAGCAGATGAAATAAATGCTTGCCTGAAATACTCTACTTTGTGGCGACATGTAAAGACGTTAAAATTAACTACAAATATGTGTGTCCAGCTGCAAAACGATCGATCAGCTGAGATATTCTCACAATTCCTGGAAATTGGGAATGGAAAGGTGCCGGTTGATCTGACCTCATGACGAATTTCATTGCCTCATAACTTCTGCAATTTAGTGACGTCAAAAGAAGAATTGATTGAAAAAGTATTTCCCAATATTCAAACCAATTATAAGAATCACAATTGGCTGAGTGAACGAGCTATTCTTGCAAGAAGGGGGAGAGGCAGAGGTGGTTAGGAGGATCAGCAGGCAGGTGAACACTTAGGAGCCAGCGTTCCCAGATTGTGAGAGGGATGTCTGACTGATAGTTAGGCCTCATCCCACTCAGGCCTAAACTGACAGTCAGACATTCCCCAAGGGATCCCGGGTTGAGAGGGTTCAGGCCGGACAGAGGGCCCTCCCCCACCCCCCTGGCTCCGTGCACGATTTTCATGCACCAGACCTCTAGTCATATATAAGTTGCCTGTTGATAAAAGGAGAGAATCGGTGGGGTTTTTAGAAACCAAAGGTCATATTAAGAACCAAGAAAAAAAATCCTTCTAAAAGTGTATAGAATAGAAGTAGAACCCCAGCCACGTGAATATCATTCTCCCACAAGTACACATGGGAAAAATTCTATTGACCATATTCAATTATTTTCAAATATATGCTCTGAATAGTTTAAATGTCACACTTATCTTTGGAGTATCCAGTATCTGCTTTCTTATGGCTAAAAGAACTTTCATTTAAACCAGAAACTAGGCAAAGATTAAACTGTTAAAAATGTGACTTCTTTAATATATCTTTTTTATTTTGGTTAAGTAAGAAAAACAATTTTTTACTTTAAGGATGTGTTCTTTTTTTTTACTGCAGTGTAATATCCCATTGTGTAGAAGTACCACAGTTTTTTAATCCACTCATCTGCTGATGGGCATTTAAGCTGTTTCCAAATCTTAGCTATGGTAAATTGTGCTGCTATGAACATAGGAATGCATATATCCTTTCCGATTGGTGTTGCCAGTTTCTTGGGATATATTTCTAGAAGTGGAATCACTGGGTCAAATGGGAGTTCCATATTTAGTTATTTGAGTAAACTCCATACTAAAAAGAAGGAATTCTTACTAATTGCAACAGCATGGATGGAACTGGAGAGCATTATGCTAAGCAAAATAAGCCAATCAGAGAAAGATAAATATCACATGATCTAACTCATTTGTGGAATATAATGAACAACATAAACTGATGAACAAGATCCAGAAGACAGAGAAGCATCAATCAGACCATCAAACCTCAGAGGGAAGGTAGGGGAGGAAGGGGTAAGGGGGAGAGATCAACCTAAGGACTTGTATGCATGCATATAAGCCTAACCAATGAAAGACATCAGGGGCGTGAGGGCATGAGTGGGGGTTCAAGCGATGGGGAAGATAAGGGCACATATGTAATACCTTAATCAATAAAGAAAAAAAAAGATGCGTTCTTTTATATTCCACAAAATATTTTGAAACATTTTTACAAAGAGGTTTTGACTTAGCAATCAAATAGATGAAAAAATTAGGTTTGAACTGTGGCTTGAAACCCAACTAAATCAAAACAGAAAGATTAAGAGTTAAAATATTAATGTTTTTAGACACATGTGA
Organism: Ia io; assembly: GCA_025583905.1. Lineage (NCBI taxonomy): Eukaryota > Metazoa > Chordata > Mammalia > Chiroptera > Vespertilionidae > Ia > Ia io. The sequence goes on from JAJQQW010000003.1 coordinate 36,875,460, forward strand.
AGCTTTAGTCAATTAAAAAAATAATCTTTTTTACATGAACTTCTTGGTTATCAGAAAAATAGTCAGAAATTAGAGGCACTTCTTCTGGTAAGTCAATATTTTCTTTTAGGATATGAAATTCTATTTCATTATCTTCTTTTCAATTCATGTGAGAGGAAACCTAAGGTCTTTATTTGTCAGCATGTAGAGACCCCTGCACCCACTTTAGCAGCAGCTCAGCTTCCCTCCTCCATGTGGACCAGGATTGGTGGAGCCCATCCCCTCTCAAATTCCCTGCAATTTCATCATTGCTTGACGGGTAGTTCAAAAACACATCTTTGAAAATTTGTGCAAGAATGTCATTGAGGTGACCTCTTAGGGTGAGCACTGCTAGGGGAGGGTGTGCACCTGTAAGACTTTGACAGGTCCTGCGCACTATTCTCCCAGAGGAGGGGACTCCCCACTGCTCCCTAGAAAATCTGCTGCCTCCCCTGCTGCCTCACTTTGTCCCCAGGACTGGTCCCCACTAGACAAGAAGCCTGTCAGTCTAATGGTGACAGTGCTCTCTCCCCAGTGTTCACAGTGTATATCTCCCCTTTGGGAAGGAGTGGCATCTCTGAGATGTACTGATGTGTGCACTGCCTCCAGAGCAGTGGTTCTCAACCTTTCTAATGCTGCTACCCTTTAATACAGTTCCTCATGTTGTGGTGACCCCCAACCATAAATTATTTTCGTTGCTACTTCATAACTGTAATTTTGCTACTGTTAATGAATCATAATGTAAATATCTGTGTTTTCCGATGGTCTTAGTCAACCCTGCTAGCGGTTCTCAACTTGTGGGTCATGAACCACAGGTTGAGAACCGCTGCTGTAGAGCCTAAGACCATCGGAAGGATAGTGGTGATCCTTGCTCAGCCTCGTGAATGTACTTCATGTTCAAGAATGGCATCATTTAAAATAAAACAGTAACTTTATTCTTTAAAAGGGATTATACAATGGAAAAATGAAGAACAAAAACAGAAAAAAGAAAATAATAAAAGCCAAACCCCCAAAGTAATAAAAAGGTCAAAAAAGAAAGTACGCCATGGAGAACATAAAAACAAAATAAGAACAGTAAAGAAAAAGGAAACATCAAGGAGTGGGGGGCAAACGAGTTTTCCCCTTGGGACAGGGTGAGGGCACTCAACAAGCGGCCCTTGAGTTGGAGCCTCCACAGGCAGCTCCTCCTCTGAGGCAGGAACCAGCAAGGGTCCCGGGGAGGGTTCTTCTTCCAGCGCTGGTGAGGCCTCAGTTGGGTCTGGGGCCGGCCCTGGCTCCACAGCTGCATCTGGAGAGGCTGCTGGAGGTGGCACGGGCTCTGGAGCCTCCAGCTCCTCAGCATGGACTTTGGATGTTACAGGAGGAGGCGCGTCTGCCCCCTGGGCTGGTGCTGGAGTGGTGAGAGGAGAAAAGGTCACCCACGTGCCAGTATTCCCTTGTGCCCCCCAAACACAGAACACAGCTAGAGCCCAGGACCCACCGCAGGACGCCCTCCCACCCAACGTCCAGCAGGCGGGTGGTCTGAGCCAGTCTTTGCTCCTGGCCAGGCTCTGGGGGGCTCCCTGTGTGTCTGGCAACAATCCCTCCCCATAAGCTCACAGGGACCTCCCCACCCATTCCACCCCCACCGCCCACCTTCTCACCCTTGGACTCTGCCTCCTGGGGCTCCAGGGCTTCTGGCCTGGTGCGATGTCCGCAGGCGCAGCACTGCAGCCCCGAGTTGAAAAGTGCCATCCGCCTGTTGGGACTGAGCGGCTTCGAGGTTGGAGGCTGGTGGGGCCTGTGCGGCTCGGGTGGAGGAGTCCTCTCCCTGCACCCAAGGGCCCTGGTTCCCCAGACCCCCAGGCGGCCACACGCACTTCAGGCCTGCGCTGGGCCTCAGCGGTGTGGCTCACCGGCCCCTCCCTGAGGCACATGGGGCGGGGGTCTTCATGGACCAGCTGCGGCTCCTCCTTGACCAGATTCATCCAATCGTTGGCCCGGGTGGAGCTCTGCAATGACAGTGATCTCAGCTGACTGGGAGGACTCAAGCCTGGCCCTGGTCACTGCTGCTTCTGCCCACTGGACCTTCTGCTCCCGGTTCGGGTCCAGCCCTGTGTCTACACACACAGCCACCCAGGGGAAATGAGACTCACCTCCAGGGCTCAGGATAGACCTCGGGCGGAGGGTGCCACCCACACTCCACGTCCACCCAGCCAGCCTTGACCTGGGGTGTGAACATCACTGGTCCTGACCCCAAACCCAGCCTGTTCCTGTTCTGGACAGACCCTCCCCCGGTGAACACCCCCCCACCCCCACCCAAACACACGGGGAGGGGACATGGGGCCGCTCAGGTGGGATCAGGGCGGTGGCCTGGCCCCAACAAACCTCCTGTGTTACCTCTGAGCGCCGCCGCCGGGAAAAGGGCCACAGGCGTCCTTGGCGCTGAGTCCGGGTCCGGATCCAGCGGCGGCCACGACTGAACACACTCTCATCGCTGCCTCTCTTGGGGCATCGGCCTCGGGACACGGGGAGACAACACGAAAACATGGTGTCCTCTCCAAGGTCTGTATCCGAGTGAGAGGGAAGGGCAGTTATAGAATGTGGCTGCCTGGTTCCCGGGTTCCAGGCTCTGTTGGGCTCCATCGTCAGGGAGTGAGGTCACTGCTCATGTCTGAGGAGGTGCTTGGGCCGGGGGACCCAGCCAGTGACCTCACTCCCTGACGATGGAGCCCAACAGAGCCTGGAACCCGGGAACCAGGCAGCCACATTCTATAACTGCCCTTCCCTCTCACTCGGATACAGACCTTGGAGAGGACACCATGTTTTCGTGTTGTCTCCCCGTGTCCCGAGGCCGATGCCCCAAGAGAGGCAGCGATGAGAGTGTGTTCAGTCGTGGCCGCCGCTGGATCCGGACCCGGACTCAGCGCCAAGGACGCCTGTGGCCCTTTTCCCGGCGGCGGCGCTCAGAGGTAACACAGGAGGTTTGTTGGGGCCAGGCCACCGCCCTGATCCCACCTGAGCGGCCCCATGTCCCCTCCCCGTGTGTTTGGGGGGTGGGGGTGGGGGGGTGTTCACCGGGGGAGGGTCTGTCCAGAACAGGAACAGGCTGGGTTTGGGGTCAGGACCAGTGATGTTCACACCCCAGGTCAAGGCTGGCTGGGTGGACGTGGAGTGTGGGTGGCACCCTCCGCCCGAGGTCTATCCTGAGCCCTGGAGGTGAGTCTCATTTCCCCTGGGTGGCTGTGTGTGTAGACACAGGGCTGGACCCGAACCGGGAGCAGAAGGTCCAGTGGGCAGAAGCAGCAGTGACCAGGGCCAGGCTTGAGTCCTCCCAGTCAGCTGAGATCACTGTCATTGCAGAGCTCCACCCGGGCCAACGATTGGATGAATCTGGTCAAGGAGGAGCCGCAGCTGGTCCATGAAGACCCCCGCCCCATGTGCCTCAGGGAGGGGCCGGTGAGCCACACCGCTGAGGGCCAGCGCAGGCCTGAAGTGCGTGTGGCCACCTGGGGGTCTGGGGAACCAGGGCCCATGGGTGCAGGGAGGACTCCTCCACCCGAGCCGCACAGGCCCCACCAGCCTCCAACCTCGAAGCCGCTCAGTCCCAACAGGCGGAAGGCACTTTTCAACTCGGGGCTGCAGTGCTGCGCCTGCGGACATCGCACCAGGCCAGAAGCCCTGGAGCCCCAGGAGGCAGAGTCCAAGGGTGAGAAGGTGGGCGGTGGGGGTGGAATGGGTGGGGAGGTCCCTGTGAGCTTATGGGGAGGGATTGTTGCCAGACACACAGGGAGCCCCCCAGAGCCTGGCCAGGAGCAAAGACTGGCTCAGACCACCCGCCTGCTGGACGTTGGGTGGGAGGGCGTCCTGCGGTGGGTCCTGGGCTCTAGCTGTGTTCTGTGTTTGGGGGGCACAAGGGAATACTGGCACGTGGGTGACCTTCTCTCCTCTCACCACTCCAGCACCAGCCCAGGGGGCAGACGCGCCTCCTCCTGTAACATCCAAAGTCCATGCTGAGGAGCTGGAGGCTCCAGAGCCCGTGCCACCTCCAGCAGCCTCTCCAGCTGCAGCTGTGGAGCCAGGGCCGGCCCCAGACACAACTGAGGCCCCACCAGCGCTGGAAGAAGAACCCTCCCGGGGACCCTTGCTGGTTCCTGCCTCAGAGGAGGAGCTGCCTGTGGAGGCTCCAACTCAAAGGCCGCTTGTTGAGTGCCCTCACCCTGTCCCAAGGGGAAAACTCGTTTTCCCCCCACTCCTTGATATTTCCGTTTTCTTTATTGTTCTTATTTTGTTTTTATGTTCTCCATGGCGTACTTTCTTTTTTGACCTTTTTATTACTTTGGGGGTTTGGCTTTTATTATTTTCTTTTTTCTGTTTTTGTTCTTCATTTTTCCATTGTATAATCCCTTTTAAATAGTAAAGTTATTGTTCTGTTTTAAATGGTGCCATTCCTGATCATGAAGTAGATTCACAACGCTGTGTACGCATCAGCACTGTCTGGTTGCAGGATGTTCCATGACCTCAAAAGGAAACCCTTCTCCAACAGTAATCACTCCCCACTCCTCCTGCCCCTGGAAACCCCTGATCTGCTTTCTCTCTATCCCTTTACCTATTCCAGAAAATTTATACAAGTGGAATCTTATAATAGTGTCGTTTTGTTTTTGTTCACATCTTTTTTTAAAATCTGAAATAGCATTTTTGTTATTTGAAAGGAACATCTGAGCTAGAGATCAAAGGTAAGAAGAAGAAGAAGAAGAAGAAGAAGAAGAAGAAGAAGAAGAAGAAGAAGAAGAAGAAGAAAAAGAAGAAGAAGGAGGAGGAGGAGGAGAATGAGGAGGATGAGGAGGAGTAGGAGGAGGAGGAGGGGGGGAGGAGGAGGAATAGAAGGAGGAGGAAGAGGAGGAATAGGAGGAGAGGGCGAGGAGGAGGAGGAGGAGAGAAGGAGGACAAGGAGAAAGAAGAAGAAGAAGGAGGAGGAGGAGGAGGAGGAGAAGAAGAAGAAGAAGAAGAAGAAGAAGAAGAAGAAGAAGAAGAAGAAGAAGAAGAAGAAGAAGAAGAAGAAGAAGAAGAAGAAGAAGAAGAAGAAGAAAAGAAGAAGAAGAAGAAGCAGCAGCCATATTAGTAAGTGTGTGCTTGATCTATGATCTCTGCGTGAGACCTCTGTGCTAAATGGGACCCTAGGGCCAGAAGCCAGTCACACAGGAGCTGGCTCTTCCAGTGTCCAAAAAAAAGGAAAAAGTGCTGTAATCTGGAAAGAAACCACCAGCTGGAAAGCATTTCTCACAGCCCAGAGAAAGTGTTAACATCCCTGTGGTGCCGAAAACCCACTAAAGTCAGTGTTTCTACAGGGACAAAGGCAAACACAGGTACTTCCAACCAGAGGCAGTGCACACTCCAGGTTGTGTCAGGGTTGCCTGACTAACCCTATGGGGACACACACAGTATCTCAACACTGGGGAGAGAGTACTGTCACCATCAGACAGGCAGGCTTCTGGTCTGATGGCAATCAGCCCTGGGGACAAAGTGAAGCAGCAGAGGCTCCAGCAGATCCCCTGGGGTGAGGGGAAAGGCCCCTCCTCTGGAAAACAGTGTGCAGGACCTGCCAAAGCTCCACAGGTGCACGCCTGCACCTGATAGTGCTCATCCAAGGAGGTTACCTCACAGAAATCTTTGCACAATTGTTCAGAGATGTATTTGGGGACTACCCGTCAAAGCACTGATGAAATACCTGGGAATGGGATAAAACACTAATGTCCGTAGAAAGGGGATGGGCTCCACCAATCCTGGCCCACGTGGGTGAAGGAAGCTGAGCAGCTGCTAACATGGGTTCAGGCGTCTCAGAAAAAGACCTCAGGGGTCCTCTCATGTGAGACAGGTGAAAAAACTGTCTACATCCAGGACCCCATCAGTTAGACCACATGCATGTGATGTCAACATGTATATAGAGAAAATGGCATGATGCTGTATACTGTGTATAGGGAACCCTAAATATTCTACCAAAAACTGCTAATATATATATGTTTGAGCTAATATCTGATTAATCAGTCCTACAGATATGCTGACCAAATAATTCAGCTATTTTGCTGTTAGCTATTTAGCAAAAGATTTTAAAATTATGTCCACACAAAAGTCTGTATGTGAATACTTATAGCAGCTACATTGCTAATCATCAAACATTGGAAGAAAACAAGGTATTTTTGTACAGATGCCCTTGAATGAATAGGACTATGGTACATCCATTAAAAAAAAATACTGCCCATTGATAAATGGAATAAGCTATATGACTTATAAGAGAACATAATGAAACTTAAATGCATTTTGTTAAGTAAAATGAAATGGACTAAAAATGCTATACATTGTATGATTCTATTTGTATGATATTCTAGAAGTAACAATTATTAGCAGAAAACAGATATATCTGGGACTGAAAAGCTTACTACAAAAAGGCCACCCAGGACTTTTCTTAGAGTGATGAAATATGCTACATTGATGATGTATTCTTCATATATTTGCCAAACCCACACAGAATGTACTTTGCTGAAAGTGGTTAAAACAAACAGACAAACAAATCAACAAACAGAATCAAACAGGATATAGTGGCAGCCCAGAATAGGATGGAAACAGTGACAAAATAATCAAATAACAAATGCATGACATAACCTCACTGAAAAAGGTGGAAGAAAATGGAGCTGACCTGATGCTAGGAACAGAATTGTTGTGTCCCAAATTCTTATGTTGAAGCCCTATTCTCCAGGATGCTGATATTTGGAGCTGGGGCCTTTAGAAGGTAATAAGATTTAGCTGAGGTCATGAGGGTGGAGCCCCCATGATGGGATTTGTGCCCTTATAAGAAGAGACCAGAGAGCTTGTGCATATGCTCCCTTTCTCTCCACCTTGTGAATGTACAATAAAAAGGTGCCTTTCTATAAACCAGAAAGAGGGCCTTCACCAGGAGCCCGGCTGTACCAGCACCTTGATCCTGGAGTATCAGCCTCCAGAATTGGTTGTCATTTAAAATATCCTGAGTCAGGTCCTGGCTCCTGTGGTTCACTTGGTTAGGCATTGTCCCATGCCCTGAAAGACTGGGTTTAATTCCTGGTCAGGGCACATGCCTAGGTTGTGGTCTCAATCCCTAGTAGAGGGCATGCAGGAAGCAGCAAATTGATATATTTTTGCTCTCACATCTATGTTTCTCTCTCCTTCTATCTTCCTCTCTCTCTAAAATTCAATTAACAAAACAAAAAAAAGTCTTTAAAATATGCTGAATCAGAAAAGAAGATTTTTTTAAAGAAGTGAAAGGCATATTCCTAAATATGTGCATCTTTACCAACTGATCATAGCCATGTCCCTGTCATTAGATGGGGTAAAGCCAAAAGAGTTTCCAAATAAAAAAATTTAAAAAGGTTTCTATCTTCAAATAGATCCACAAACATTTTAATTGTCAATATGCGGAAAAATAAAGTTTCTTAAGGAAGATCATTATATCAAAACAATAAAATAATTAGTATGTTGATATAGGATGTATTTTAGTACCCCTTTATATCTTTCTTGCATTTGGAAATCTTTGTTTTCATCAGTGTAGAAATCTTGTAACATCATCCCTTCTTGTCCCAGTTTGATTTTCAGTAACACTAATATGAATGATAAATTTAATCACTTAAATGATCTAAATCAAAATGATTATTTTTATTTTTATAAAGTTTAAAGTAGTTTGAAAATTCAAGAGATAGCTTCTTTAAGAAAAATAAGTATAAAAGCAAATATAGTACCCAAAATAATAAATAAAAAATTGACAAAGTATTTCTTTGTTTACATTAGTCTGTGGTATTCTAACTAAAATAATAATCATTTAAATTAATTTAATGGAATTTAAGATTTTGAATAAAAATAATTCATATAATTTATTTCCCTAAAAATTTATGTTTTTCATATTTAACCAGTTTATTACAAAAAGAGTAATAGAAAGTTGTGACAGCTATTTTCAGGGAAAAAATCAATTGCAAAAGATTGAAAAAATAATTTTAAGCTGTTAAAGGGGGTGTATTATAAACAGCACATGGAAAGGTAGATAAGCAGTGCTCCATAGCCTAAGATGTTCAAAACTAATATACCCTAACAATTCCTGTTAACCTACCACTGTCACCACTCCTAATAGCATATGCAATAATATTTCTTAAACTGTGCATACAAGAAATTATGGGAAGTTTTATCTAATACAATTTCATTGAAATTCAGAAAATATTATGACTGAAAGTTTTTATAATAACATAGTAAAGTGCTTCTTATAAATGGAATTTTAATGTAATCTTTTGGAGATGCATTTTTCCCCCAAAAGAAGGGAATAGAAATTATCATTTTTATGAGTAATAATATTTAAGATACATGATAGCTAAGGAAAATACAATTATTATGTCCTACTGTATTTTCTGGCATATAAGACGACTTTTTAACCCAGGAAAATCTTCTATATGCCCAGTCGTCTTATACGCCGGAAAATACGGTATATGTTTTAACATTAAGTAGATTTATTCCTTTATATACATGCTAACATGCACACACACAATGCAGGCTGTACCATGCATTTATTACATACGTATTTGCTGAGAACCCTTTAGTAGTCCTAGTAGAGTATCTCTTTCAGTACTAGAGGTCACAGCAATGAACAAAATGGATAAAACTCATTTCCTCATGCACTTACATTTTAATGAATGGAGAAGTAAATACACAAAACAAATCTATATATATATATAAAAGCGTAAGTGACCGTCCAACCAGCTGACCGACTGACTGGCCGGTCGCTGTGACGTGCACTGACCACCAGGGGGCAGATGCTCAACACAGGAGCTGCTGAGTGCCAGCAACTTTGCAAAGTGCCCTCTCACACTCCAGAAATGCAAACTTATTGTTTGGGATGAATACAAAATGGAGCACAAAAAATCTCTTGAGGCTCTTGATTGATCATTGCAAATCTTGCATGGAAACATCAGAACATTTGGGAACACATTAATATTGCTTGCAGGAGATTTCAGGCAAACATTACCTGTAATTCCTCGATCGACACCAGTGGACAAAATAAATGCTTGCCTGAAATACTCTACTTTGTGGCGACACGTAAAGACATTAAAATTAACTACAAATATGCATGTCCAGCTGCAGAATGATCGATCAACTGAGATATTCTCACATCAATTGCTGGAAATTGGGAACAGAAAGGTGCCAGTTGATCTGACCTCAGGACAAATTTCATTGCCTCATAACTTCTGCAATTTAGTGACGTCAAAAGAAGAATTGGTTGAAAAAGTATTTCCCAATATTCAAATCAATTATAAGAACCATGATTGGCTGAGTGAACGAGCTATTCTTGCGGCCAAGAACAAAGACATCTATGAACTTAACAATATTCTTCAGTCTAACATTCAAAGTGAGGCAGTCACATACAAGTCTGTCAACACTGTTGTGGAAGCAGATGAAGCGGTTAATTATCCAACAGAATTTTTTGAATTCACTCTATCTGCCAGGGATGCCACCGCATGTACTGCAATTGAAAATCGGCATGCCAATTATCATGTTGCGAAATATCAACCAGACAAAGCTTTGCAACGGCACGCGACTTACAGTAAAAAAATTAATGAGCAACGTAGTAGAAGCAACAATCTTGACAGGAACTTTCAAAGGTGAAAATGTCCTCATTCTTTGCATCCCTATGATTCCAACGGATATGCCATTTCAATTTAAGAGATTGCAATTCCCCATTTGATTGGCGTTTGCAATCACCATCAGCAAAGCTCAGGGACAATCTTTAGAATTGTGCAGTTTAGATCTAGACAGGGATTGCTTCTCACATGGACAATTATATGTTGCATGTTCTAGAGTCGGCAAACCAGACAATCTCTATATCTGCACAGACAATGGAACAACAAAAAATATTGTATACCCACAAGCATTGTGAAATTAAACATAATAGAAACGTGCGCTTTTTCTTTTCTTTCTTTTCCATTTAACCAGACTGAGCCACAGCAACGCGTGGCCGGGTACAGCTAGTAATCACATAAAATAAAGAGATTTTTAAAACTTGTTTAACTCCTAACCTGTTGAAAAAAATCTGGTAGTTCCTGAAATGTGGGACCGGTGGATTATGAGTACCAATGTTATCTATATACTTACGAAGTTTCAGCTATATCAACTATTTTTCTGAAGCAATTATTAATACTTGTGGAAAAAATGGTTAATAGTGAACCAGGTCTGTTATCAGCATTCAGCTTTATAATGCTTTTAGAAGGGTTATTGCAAAAATGACTTTGATTATCAGCAAAATGTCTGTACACATTTTTCTCTAGGTATTTTTATGCTTATGTACAGGATAAATCAATTTGGATGTTAAAGTGAAACTGTTTGTTCCTCCTCCATTTCTTCTATTCAATGAAGGGAGGGATTGGATTCATTAATACTGCTTTTTATCTCACATAAGATCTCATCATTAACCAATATTGTCTCAGATGAACTACTTTCTGAAGTATCCATACACATATGTCCAGTTGGGTAAAATACTGACATTTATACCAATGCAAAATTTTGCAGTATGGTTTAGGTCATGGAGTATTAATGTTGGTTTTATATAATGATCATAATACATATTTAGGTATCTATATTATTAAATTTAAACCATTTGATATTGAGTTGGCAACCAATACCCTGAGTTCAGTTGTTTAAAATAGCAAAAGCTTACTTCTTATTCATGCTACAATTCAAGCAGGTCACCAGGAGAAATATGCCCCTCTTAGTTATGCACGGACATTGCTGCTCCACCATTAGCCATATTGTTTGAAGCACCCATTCTTTTGAGCTGACCATCAATTTATTACAGTGAAATGTTTCAACCCAGACATGACATTCATCATGTCAAGTCACATTAAGTTTGCCATGTATAAGTAGTCAGTTGCTAGAACTAATTTCAAGAGATTAAAACAGCAATTTTCAAATGGTGTGCCATGGCACACTGGTGTGCCATGATTATTTTTAAAATACAAAATACTTTATTATTTAGTCAGGGGCACTAACCTCTTTTTCCTTAGATGTAAAAAAATAAAATAAAATAAATGACAGCAGCCCACACAACAGTAGCCAAAGGCATAATCCATAAAATAATTGATAAACTGAATCACTAACATTAAAAACTTTTCCTCTGTGAAAGACAATTTCAAGACAATGAGAACACAAGTTCCATACTCAGAAAAAAAATATTGGCAACATAAAAAACAATCTGATAAAAAAAACTGTTATCCAAAATATGCAAAGAACTCCTAAAAGCCATACAAAAACAAAAGTTTCTTACTAAAACTGGGCTAAAGACCTTAAGATACACCTTGCTAAATAAATATATGGAGATGATAAGAATATGAAAAGATTCTAGACATCACATATCACCAGTGCAATGCAAATTAAAACAACAACGTGATATACTAGATACACCTGTTAGAATGGCCAAAACCTGGAACACTGACACCAAATATTGGGAAGGGTTTTGGGCAGCAGAAACTCATTACTTGCTTGTGGGAATGCAGAATGGTACAGCCACTTTGGCAGGCAGGTCAGCAGTTTCTTACAAAGCTAAACATACTCTTTTATCACAGGGTCCAGCAATGGTGCTCCCAGATATTTACTTGAATGTTTGAAAATTTACATTCACACAAAAACCTATAACTATTAAGCAAGAAATAATTTCTTATTTTCATTCTCTCACAATGTTACACATTAAATTTTATCCTTAATTATTATCTTTCAGATATTATACATCTTGAAAAATATTAGCAAAACCAGGAGCCCTTAGAGGTTGATAAGTAGCTAAAAATGGTGTTTTGTTTTTGTGGGTTTTTTCCCCCCTCTCAATATATGGTTATAGTGTGAAATGCAACTGTGAAAATGGCATAATGGGCCGCTATATTTATCCTCTCCGAGACTTGAGCAGCACATCAAGTTTACTTAATTTATAATTATTTTTATCACTTGGTGCTGCAGGCAAAACCTGAGAGAAAAAAATGTGCTGTTGCTTTGAGTTGTACATCACTGCCCAGAACTTGAATTTGTCGTATTGATTGACATACTCAGGGAGACACTATAATTGGTCAAACCTCCTTGATACCCTAGTCCCAAATAGATTTTTCCCATTTTATTAGCATTTAAGATGGCCTTAAATGTAACAATATCATTGATAGAGTGAAACCTGAACAAATGCATTTATATTAGAGAAATAAAAATGTTACAGATAATTAAAGTGCATCTTATTTTATATAAATTTTAAAAATAAATACATGAAAATCATAGCTATTTTAAAAGCCTTTTATGAGACCTTTTGGTATTAGGATAACTAGTAATTAGGAGGGGGCATAATACTTTAAAACAAAAGAGAATAGGACTTGGATGCAAAAGATTGATTTTCTAACAGTAGTTGCAAAATGCAGTTACTTTGAAACAATGACTTCCACTCATTATGCCTCAATATTCATACATCTAAAATCAGAATAATATCTAATTTACTGATATTTTTAGGGATATTATGATAATGTATGGCAAATATTTTTGTAAATTATAAATTGTGGACATTTCATTAACAGCTTTGTACTCTCAAGTAGTGTAAAAAAGTCACTAAAGGCTGAATTTATTTTTACGGTAACAATTTCAAAATCTCAATGACTTAAAACAATAAACACTTAATTTTCAATCATATCCTTTGTAAGAGAGGTCTATTGATCATAGCCATACACAGTCCTAAGCTGATGGAACAATCACTTCTGTTTGCTGCACCAGAGAGAAATAGAGCTTCTTGCATTGTCAAATAACTGATCTAGACCAGAACTGACACATGTTCATTTTTGTGTAAGCATTTACTATCCAGCACTGGAAACCTAGTATCCACAAATGAACCAAGAAAATCAGACTTACCATGTGTTTAGAAGGAAAATAACTGTCAAAAGCAATATACATTATCATCCTATATAATAAAAGGCTAGTATGCAAATAGAGCAAATGTCAGAACAACCAAACAACCCATCACTATGATGTGCACTGACCACAAGGGGTCATGCGCGGAAAATGGATGGCATCAGCAGCAGGAGGCAGAGCGTGGAACATGGTGGGCAATGGCCGTGGTGGGATGATGGAGCAGGTGAGTGGGGGTGCCAGACAAAGGTGGGGTGCTGGTTGCTATCATTGGGGTGAGTCTCTGGTGGTTACTAAAAATTCTTTGCCTCCGCACGTCACCCAGCGCTTGCACCGTCAGTGGGTGTGAGCAGCAGCTGCCAGCCCTGATTTCCCTTCAAGGCTTCTCCACCTCCTCCTGCTCCTGAGGGGAAATTGGGGCAGCAGCTGCCACTTGCACCTGCTGACAGAGCCTGCCCTGCTCGCAACCGCTGCTGGTGCCAGCCCCAATCACTCCGTGCCATCAGCAGGTGCAAGTGGGGCTGGCACCATCAGCACATGGGAGCAGTGGCAGCAGGAGCAGGGCTGCCAGCAGATAGGGGACCGGGGGCCGTGGTGGGAGGGGCTGGGCAGGGGCTCAGAGAATGGCCCGAGACCCACCCCTGTGCCCACCACAGCCTTGTGACCCACAGCTCCTTTCAAGGTGCATGAATTCGTGCACTGGGCCCAGTGGAATATAAATCTTGGAAGCTGGAGTAAAATAAACAGTACTAATCTATTTCACATCTATGAGATTAAAAAAAAGTCTGACAGTTCTTAACATTAGCAAAGATGCAGAGCAAAGATGTTCTTACATATTGGTGGTGGAGTATAAACTAATGCATGCCATTTTGAGAAGAAAAAAAAATGTGAGAAAAAACAAGAAAGTAAAAGATGTGTAAGCTCACCAAAACCGGTTTGGCTCAGTGGATGGAGCGTCGGCCTGCGGACTGGGGGGTCCCAGGTTCAATTCCGGTCAAGGGCATGTACCTTGGTTGTGGGCACATCCCCAGTGGGGATTGTGCAGAAGGCAACTGATCGATGTCTCTCTCATTGATGTTTCTAACTCTCTATCCCTCTCCCTTCCTCTCTGTAAAAAATCAATAAAATATATTAAAAAAACAAAAGATGTATAAGCTCTAAATCCTAATTATTACACTAATTCAATGCCAAACCCAGAAGAAGAAGAAGGAGAAGAAGAAGAAGAAGAAGAAGAAGAAGAAGAAGAAGAAGAAGCAGTAGTAGTTTGGCTAGGTGCATAAGTAGTGATAGAGACTTGCTTGTTAGAAAAAAAATATTGGAAGTAACTGCATGTCTATATGTTGATTGCATAAAGAATAAATGTTTACAAACTATTTATATACACATACATACTTTATATATATATATGTATATACATATATACATATATATATGTATATATATAATGAGTAAACTAGAATTATATGTAACCACTTGAATAAATCTCCCCCAAAATATGGAATTTTAAAAAGGAAATAACAGAATGATATGCATAGTAAGGTATAGCATATATAACTTAAAAAGGCAAAACAATTATTGAGCATTTATGACAGAAAAACATCTCATGCATATTATATATTTATCATTTCATTTAATATTTAGAGTTACATTCTTTATACACTTATATATTAGTAGTATTAATATATATGTAAATCATTACTTTATATTTATTCTATAGTTATATTATTAAATCCATATTTAGATATATGCAGTTATTATTTACTTTTTATTGTTTAGATGTCTTTTTATAAAAATATGTAGGAAATGGTAAATAATTATGATCACTGTAAAAATGCAATTGAGAAACATCTGTTTTAAACTAGTTGGCAGTTTGAATAGATATAAAAAGTAAAAATAAGACTTCTATAATTCAAACTCCTATTTTTTTTTGGAGTTGAATTGTTTATTTTAAGAAAGTAGAGAACTATTTTATATAATGAGAAATATTAATCAGACCTCCTCAGCCTGCCCTCTCCAAAATCACAATAATGTGAATTAGAGAAAAATTCTTAGTTTCTTATGAATTTCTAGGGAAAAAAAATTCAGCTATGTTTTTTAAGACACCATCAAAGTTTATCTTAAAATTCCCTGCTCAACCTTGAGCCAGTATTATGTTGACTCTATTGGTTCCTGAAAGTGGATTATTAAATATACAGTAATTTTGTAAGGCATTGAATTTTTTGTTCTCAATCCTCATCTGAGGACATTCTTTTTTCGTCTCTCTCTCTCTCTCTCTCTCTCTCTCTCTCTCTCTCTCTTTTTTTTTCATTGATTTTAGAGAGAAAGGAAGGGAGAAAGAGAGAGAACCATTAATGGTTGCCTCACATACTGTCCCAGACCAGAGACTAAACGCACAACCTAGGTATGTGCTCTGACTAGAATCAAGCCCTCCAACCAACTAAGCCACTGGCTAGGGCTTGTAAGGCATTTTTAAAGAATGTAGCTTTATTCAGTTATGGCGGGGTGTGCATACCATAGAAACACTATAAATCAGGGTTTTTAATTTTAAAAAAATATTTATATTAATTATCATTTCATAGAGGCAGTTTAGTTTACTTGTTCAGTTACTAGTTATAACATCTGCAAAATTCCTTGCATAGTCGTTTAATTCCATGTATGTAAATGGATTTCTTTCCAAATTCAAGAATACGTCCTTTGTCTATTGGAAGTCACTTCAAATAATCTTAATGAATAAAATTAAAGTTAAAAAAAGAGGTAGAGGAAGATATAAACAAGGAAGGAAATACCTTGTTCATGGATTGATAGAATTAATATCATTAAAATCTATTAATTCAATGCAATCCCTACTAAAATACCAACAGCATATTTCACTGATCTAGAACACACACTCCAAAAGTGTATATGGAACCAAAAAATACCACAAATAGCTGCAGCAATCTTGAGAAAGAAAAACAAAGTTGGAGGAATCACCATACCAGATATCAAGTTATACTATAAAGCCACTGTACTCAAAACAGCCTGGTACTGGCACAAGAACAGGCATAAAGATCAATGGAACAGAACAGGGATCCCAGAAATCTACCCAAACCACTATGATCAATTAATATTTGACAAAGGAGGCAAGAGCATACAATGGAGTAAAGGCAGCCTCTTCAATAAATGATGTTGGGAAAACTGGACAGGTAGGTACATGCAAAAATATGAAACTAGACCACCAACTTACACCATATAGAAGAGTAAGCTCAAAATGGATAAAACACCTAAATGTAAGTCATGAAAAAACCTTAGAAGAAAATATAGGCAGCAAAATCTCAGACATCTCTCATATCAATATGTTTAGAGATACATCTCCTAGGACAATGGAAACTAAGGAGAAAACAAACAAATGGGACTACATAAAAATAAAAAGCTTCTGCACAGCAAAAGAAACCATCATCAAAGTGAAAAGAGAGCCCACTGCATGGGAGAACATATTTGCCAATGAGACACCCAATAAGGGGTTAATTTCCCCTTAGATAAAATATATAAAGAACTCATACAACTTAACAAAAAGAAGACAAACAATCCAACTTAAAAATGGGCAAAGGACCTTCGCCAAAATGTACATACAGAAAGCTAAGAGACATATGAAAAAATGCTCAAAGTCACTAATCATTCAAGATATACAAATTAAAATAACAGTGAGTTATCACCTCACAGCTGTCAGAATGGCTACCATCAACAAATCAACAAATGACAAGTGTTGGCAAGGGAAACCTAGTACACTGATGGTGGGAATGCAATCTGGTGCAGCCACTGTGGAAAATTAAAAAGGTAACTGCCATTTGACCCAGTGATCCCACTTCTAGGAATTTATCCTAAGAAACCTGATAAACCAATCAGAAAGAATATACCCACCCCTATGTTCATGGCAACACAATTTACAATAGCTAAGATTTGCAAACAACCCAAGGGACCATCAACAAATGAGTGGATAAATAAGCTGTGTAGTTTTATACAATGGAATACTATGCAGCTGTTACAAAGAGGGAACTCATAGCCTTCCCAACAGCATGGATGGACCTGGAAAGTATTATACTAATCGAAATAAGCCAATCAGAGAAAGATAAGTATCACATGATCTCATTCACATGTGAATCTAATTAATAAAATAAACTGATGAACAAAATAGATCCAGAGACATAGAATTATGAAACTGACGGACAAATTTCAAAGGAAAGGTGGATATGGGGAGGTAGGGGTGAGGGATTAACTGGGGAAATTATATGCATATAATCATACCCCATGTACATGGACAATAGTGTGTCAAAAGCTTGGGAAGTGTGGGTGTGGGGAAGAGGGGGTCAATGGAGAAAAAAGATAATAAAGTGGACCTCTGTAATACTTTCAACAATAAAGATAAATTTTAAAAATAAATAAAATAAAAAATGAAAACAAATTAAAAATAAAGTTAAGAACTTGCAGAATCTAAATTTATTATATGCTAATAATTCTGTAATTACCTCTACATTATATAATATACATGGGATTAAATATAATATACTTCAATTAAAAATTTTTATCATATGCCTGAGCTCTTTGTGTTCTAAATTTTACTTTTTACATGTGTGTATGTTTGAATATTTTATATATGGACACATTTTACAAACTTATGTTCAAAAGACATGATTCCAATGGTTGTGAATCAGTTAAGGTCAGACATTTTGAGGCAATACATGAATCTACTGCTATATTCATAAAGAAAAAAAAAATCTGAGTACAAGTTGAATGTATGATGAATGGTTTCAATAATTTTCTAGGCAAATGGACTCTGAAAATGTAGATAATGATGAACTGATGAAAAAATAAGCAGGCAGGACAAAATTAAAATGAATGCCATTTAAATTATTGAAAATAGGGAATTTATGAAAAGTACTAGAGGCCCGGTGCATGAAATTCGTGCACGGGAGGGGAGTGTCCCTCAGCCCAGCCTGCACACTCTCCAATTTTGGACCCCTTGAGGGATGTCCGACCGCCCGTTTAGACTGGCGGTCGGACATCCCTCTCACAATCGAGGACTGCTGGCTCCCAGCTGCTCACCTGCCTCTGCCTGATTACCCCTAACCGCTTCTGCCTGCGAGCATGATCACTCCCTAACCACACCCCTGCCAGCCTGATCGATGCCTAACTGCTCCCCAGCCAGCCCGATTGCCCCTAACTTCCCTCTTCTGCTGGCCTGGTCACCCCTAACTGCCCTCTCCTGCTGGCCTGGTCCCCCCCAACTGCCCGCCCCTGCAGTCCTGGTCCCCCCTCCCAACTTCCCTCCCCTGCTGGCCTTGTCTCCCCCAACTGCCCTCCTCTGCTGGCCTGGTCACCCCTAACAGCCCTCCCTGATGGCCTGATCGCCCACAACTGCCCTCCCCTGCAGTCCTGGGTCCCCCCAACTGCCCTCCCCTGCTGTACTGGTCCCGCCAACAGCCCTCCCCTGCAGGCCTCGTCCCCCCACAACTACCCTCCCCTGCAGGCCTGGTCTCCCCCAACTGCCCTCTCTGCTGGCCTGGTCATCCACAACTGCCCTCCCCTACAGGCCTGGTCCCCACCAACTGTCCTCCCCTACAAGCCTGGTCTCCCCCAACTGTCCTCCACTGCAGGCCTGGTTCCCCCCGCAACAGTCCTCCACTGCAGGCCTCATCCACCCACAACTGCCCTCCCCTGCAGGGCTGGTCCCCCCTAACTGCTCTCCCCTGCAAGTCTGACCCCCCCCAACTTCCCTACACTGCAGGCCTGGTCCCCCCGCAACTTCCCTCCCCTGCTGGCCTTGTCTCCCCCAACTGCCCTCCTCTGCTGGCCTGGTCACCCCTAATAGCCCTCCCTGCTGGCTTGATCACCTACAACTGCCCTCCCCTGCTGACCTGGTCCCCCCCAACTGCCCTCCCCTGCTGACCTGGTCTCCCCCAACTGCCCTCCTCTGCTGACAGTTGTGGGCGATCAGCCAAGCAGGGAGGGCAGTTAGGGGTGACTGGACCAGCAGAGAAGGGCAGTTGGGGGGGGGGCTGGCCTGCAGGGGAGGGCAGTTAGGGGTGATCAGGCCAGCAGGGGAGGGCTGTTGGGGGGGGGGGCAAGCCAGCAGGGGAAGGCAATTGGGGGGGGAGGGGACCAGGCCTGCAGTGGAGGACAGTTGGGCAGGGACCAGGTCAGGGACCTGGACAGTTGGGCAGGGACAGCTAACAACCAGGCTGGCAGGGGAGGGCAGTTAAGGGCAATTGGGCCAACCAGGGAGCAATTAGGCGTCGATCAGGCAGGGGAGTGGTTAGGGGGTGATCAGGCTGGCAGGCAGAAGCAGTTAGGGGCAATCAGGCAGAGGCAGGCGAGCGGTTGGGAACCAGCAGTCCTGGATTGTGAGAGAGATGTCCGACTGCCCGTTTAGGCCCGATCCGGGATCGTGCCTAAATGGGCAGTCGGACATCCCTCAAGAGGTCCCAGATCGGAAAGGGTGCAAGCTGGGCTGAGACACTCTGCCCCTCTAGTATTTTTATAAGAATGTTGTACTTAGAATTATTTCAGCTAAGGCTAGCTACCCTACTTTATCGAGTATTTCATTTGATGACTTCTAAACCAAATTAAAATCCTAAGACTATCATTGCCTAATTTTATTTTTTAATATTAATTAGTATTGTTCCAAAAATTCTGGTAAACTTTTCAGTGTCTCTTGGTTAGGACTTGTATTTTATATTCTCCACAAATATGTAAATGTGAATGTGGTAATTTGATAAAAAACTTCTAAATTAGACTAGATGACAGCCAAGTTTCAAATCATGTATTCCTGCTCGCATAACTTAAATGAGAGAGGGTCAAGAATGAGAACTTAAATCTGCTAGAGGAAGATGAAAACCTGTTTAAGTCACATTTTGATTTTCAATTTGCATGCTACAATCACCTAAAGTGATTTGCTTATCACTTTAATATGAGTTCACATTCAAGTGGATGGCTTATTTTTTAGTCATTATCCTCCTTATCTTATCAGGCATTACTGATAAAGGATATCCATTCTCTGTGTCATGTAGTTTTCATCCATTCTCCATCCTTATACTTAAGTGGGACTCCAAATTATTATTTAAAAATCCTTTTTTAACAAAAGCTATAACCTTGTGTCAGTTCTCATTTATTGCAATATTTAACCATATGCAATATTTCATCATTTTTCAAATATTACACTTTTGTGATTTCTATGGTTATTTTCTTTTACTTTTTTTTTTCCAAATTGCTCCTCTTTCTCTCTTTCCTTACTTTTTTACTCAATTGTCTTGTCACAACTACTAGTATTTCTCTCCAGAATCTTTCTCTATAAAATAAAGCTTTTCTTATGGATTTCTTAAGATTTTTTTTCTGATTTTCAAATATATACCTCAGCATATAATACTTTAAAATACAATCTGTAATTGCTTAAAGAATATCTCTACAGAAAAGCCACTCCAATTTAACAACACGTGTTAGGAAGGTTTTATAAGTACTAAATCATTTAATCCTAATAAAAATCACATTATGGGGCAATATTATTCTCATTTTGGAATTTAAGAAGTAGAAGCTTAGAATGACTAAGCAACTTGCTCAAAGTCACAAACCTAGTGTAATTGAGAGGGTTAACTTGAAACGCAGGCAGGCAGGGCAGGGTCCAGTGGAAATAAAGGCAGGTGGAGCATAAGCAGGGGCAGGTGCAGCAGTTTGAGCAGCCCAACCGCAGGAACAGCCAAGCAGAAATAATAGAATGTTTCTGGACTCAAAGCGGGAGGCCTGGGAAACAGGGAGGACCTGCAGTCACAAGGTGTAGGAACGCATAGAAGCAGAGAAAGTTCAGCACAGGGACAAAGAAAGAACACAGAAACAGGGAACGTTCAGGTCTGTTGCTGGGCAAGAACAATGAGGGAACCAATCAGGTGTGGACACAGGTAGACATAGAGCAGGCTTGTAGCAAATATGTACCCCTGGACTACAAGGCTTCAACAGGCAGGCCATTATCCACCCCACCTCCTCTTGCGGGGAGTCTGAATCTGCTTGTAATAAATTTTCCCCACTTTTGCTTAAGGCTTCTGGTCCCCATAGCTCATTCTTCAGTGTCATGAGACATGACCCCGGGGAAAAAAACCCTCGGCTCACCAGTCCAGTTATCAATGGGAAGATTGTATCTCCAGAATCTATGGTCTTTTTTTTTTTTTTTTTTTTTTTAAACAGTGAAGATGTTTATTCATTTAGCAATCATTTCTTAATCACCCTAGTTTGAGACACTGTGTTAGGAAGGCCGTACAATGGTGACTAAAACAAGAGTCTCTGCTTGGGACAGGTACATGTGTACGCACACACACCTGGCTCTGTGCCCTGGAAAACCCCTATTCTTCTGCCCCAGGTCCACCATTCTAAAAGCATGTCTTCTTTGAAGCCCTCTCCTGCTTCCATCTACAGTTGGGAGTTTTTTCATAGCACTTTGTGTATCTCTTTTCGCACTTACCATATTTTGTTATAATTACTTCTTCCTTATTTGTTTATATTTATACATTTTATTAGTTTTCCTCTTCCCCTCTGAAAAAGCTTTTGACTTGTTGACTTTTGCTATTTTTTCTTTGTTTCCTATTTCATTAGTTTTTGCTTTTATCTTTATTATTTCTTTTCTTACACTTTCTTTAGGTTTACTCTGTTGTTCTTTTTCTATGGCATGATCTTACTTATTACTATATGATAGCCATATTCTGAACACGTTTAAGCAAAGGAGATGCTCTACCCATTTGTTTTATCCATTAAGATAACAAGATATTTATCCCTCAGGATTGAAACTGTACAATTATCTGGTAATGTATGCACTGTGAACAATTATTAACCATATGCTCTTGATTATGCCTATAAGAAGGTTTTCACATCTTCCATGTTATCTTCACCGCCACCATCAATATAGTTCTAAGCCTTCATAATTCAATAACAGATTCTTAATTAGTCCTTCCTCCAATGACCATCAGTTACCTTCCTCCTTCCCTTCCTCCTTTCCTTTCTTCCTCTATTTCCGTTTTGCTTCATGTTGCCTAGGAGATTAATTCCAACTTCCTCCCTATGACATGCAACATGAAAACTCGGCTTCAGCCTTCAGATGCCTATGAGGATCTCCAGTATTCATATTTACTACTAAGCCTTTACTCTCTTTTTAATATATATTTTATTAAATTTATTGGGATTGCACTGGTTGATTAAATAGGTTTCAAGTGTACAATTCTATAATACACCATTTGTATCTTGTATTGTGTGTTCACCAGCCATAGACTAGTCTCCTTCTGTCACCATCTGTAACCTCTTTTACCTGTTATCACCATACTGATGTCTATGTTTATTAATTGCTGTTTTTCTGTTTAATCCCTTCACCTATTTCACTTGGCCCCCCAACTACCCCCCCCCAGATCCCCACAGTTGTCATTCTGTTCTCCATGTGTATGATTAAGTCTTCACTCTTATCTCCTGTGGGCCTCTTTGCCCTCACAATTCCTTGCTAGCTGGGCTTTATCACTGAGCCTGCCTCCTATAGTCTCTGTTTCCCAGGCTCCTCTGTCAAGTTACCCAAGCTGCATTCAGCCAATCGGAGACACAGACAAAAAAAAAAAAAAAAAAAAAAAAAAAAAGTGAAGGCATGCACTTTTCTCTCCTTTCTCTGCCTTAGGCAAATGCTGTTGCATTTCCTCTGTGTATCCGGCACCCTCCAATACAAAAAATTCACAAAATAACTGCAGGCCCTGGACTCCAAGAAAACCTCTGACTCCATTTACTACAGTTTTTGGATGATGAGCAGTTCATGCTGTTGGTAATCTCTGGGTTGTCCAACAGTCCCTTCTGTGGTTTCTCATACAGGCATAGCTTGAAGATAATGCAGGTTCAGTTCTAGACCACCACAATAAAGCAAGTGTTGCAATAAAATGAATTAGGATTTTTTTTTTCTGGTGGAGGGTCTTGCTGTCACTTTGTAAAAAATGCAGTATCCATGAAGTGTAATAAATCGAATACAACAAAACAAGCTTGTCTTTATTCTGTTGGCATCAATGCCTTATGCTACATTTTCTCTACTTAAATACTTAGTTTTTGTTTGTCATCCTTACAAAGAGAAGAAAACAAACAAAAATCCTTCAGATCTTACTTTTTCAACATAGGTTTCCTAGTCTTTATTTTTCTGAAATTTCTATGGAATTAATTGTCAACATGATTGACCTCAGCACTCTATGTCATTGAGCTTAGTTTGCTTGCTCTAACATGCCCGGATGCCTCAATGACACACTAGATTTTCACATTCTGAGAAATGGCACACTGTGTCTTCTACAGGCATCATAATGCCATGTGCATGCAGTAAAGTTCTGTGAACAGATTTCCATAAGGAAACTAAAAAATCTAGAAACTTTATGACGTCTATTTTTTATCATCTAAATTTGGATGTTTTTCAACTTTTCTAAGCCTAGGTTCCTTGGTTTCTAATGCACCAATGGTGGTATTAATATCCCCTAGAACATTTAAGTAGAACAAAATGGTATATGAGTGACATTGCTGAGGATGAAATATGTCCAGGACTAAGCTTGCTGACTACTGTATGCATACTCTTTACTGTTGCATACTTCCACAACATGTCTGACACTGTTTCTATGGCAGCATTTCGTGCTGCTGAGTAAGTGCTTAAAAACCTGCTTATATTAAAGAGAAAAACATGGATTAACATTTTGAAAACACAGAGAACATACATAAATATAAAACCTCAGATTGACAATATTAGCTGGTTGTCATTCTTTTCTGTCCTGTTGTCCTGTGAAAGTGTAATAAACCTAAGGGAGTGTAGTCCTTACAATAAAAACAACTAAGGGAAGCTTGCAAGCAAGAATGGGGGTGGGGGGGAGGGATATGAGAAATAATCAGTAAACATTGAATTCTACTAAAAGATGATCCTGTTCTTTCGCTTGTTCATTGCTCCTTTTAATTTAGTGTTGACCTCATGTGGCTTATATTCCAGTTGCATAAGTCGAATAAAAAAATTATATTTTTATAAAATAAAGTGATGATCAACACAAAGGAAAAAAAAAAACAGGAAGGGGGGGAAGAGTGCTGTGAGATGCAGGTCACAGTGATATAGTGAGGACTGAGGAATTAGGACCTCCATGCATAAATGTATGAGGCTGAACTCAGACACAGTGAGAGGAAGGGAAGGGATCACTATATAATCACAGCTATTAAGGGAAAGAACCTCCAAAATCAGGTTGAATGTTCTCATAGTTATAAAGGAAAAAAAAAAATGTGTAGTAAAGGCATACAGTCTGAGATGAGACCTGGACCAGTTTCTAAAAAGAATCTACAAAGACTGAAAAATACTTGCTTTAAAGATAAGATATCAGGATGACACTTCAGCCTAGAGTATAAACTACAAATAGCCTTTGTGCATTGAATGATTACCAGCTTCCAGGCAGTGTTTTAACTGTATTGACTTCATAAATTAAATGCATAGTGCAATTCTATGAGGTCTCAGGTTAGCACTTCTATTGTTCCAGAAAACGGGTCTCAGAGAGATTCAGCAACTTGATCAAAGTGAGATAAATAGGAAATAAAAGACTCTGAGATTCAAACTGAGGTAGTTTTGTTCTACAGCTTGCACTCTACTGCCAGCTCCAGCTTGGCTGATATCACAGAGGTCAAGTAACTGCAAAGCCCCATTTATTAACCTGGCCCCCTTTTTCAGCTAAAGCTCCCCTCAGAAGTCAGTTAGTACATCCACTAACAGAGACTACATCCTGGTGACTCACAGAACGCTGCATAGCTCAATGTGATACCTTACCTTTTAGCGTGGCATTAGAATAGTATTTTCAAATATGTGTTCTGGTGCAAGCTGTCTGTGTTTTTAAATCACTGATTTGCCTCTTATAAACTATATCATGTTGGGCAAGTTCCCTTACGTTCTCTATGTCACTAGCAATTAATCTCTAAATGGCAACAATAGTACCTGGTAATTAAATAAGATAATATCTGTTATTCAATAACTGTCTTTAGCTTTTATTAACAGAAATCCAAGATTTATCCAACCCTGAAAATAAAACAAGGAAAGGAAACTAGTCATTATAAACTACCTTCAGAAAACCATTAGAATGAGTGATATAGGTTTCATTAAAATGTTCCGAAACCTTTCTTCTGTACTGAGATATAATTGACAAATAAAAATTATAAATGTTTATGGAGCATAACATGATGTTTTGATAAATGCATACTAGTACACTGTGAAATGGCCACCACAATCAAGCTAACCAAACACTCATCACTTCAATTGTTACCATTTGAGTGTATCTGTGGTGAGAACACTTAAAATGTATTACTCTTAACAAATTTCAAAAATGCAAAACAGTATTGTTCTTTTTCCTCCCCATTCAGCCATTCTATATCTCAGGTGGGAAATTTAGTCCACTTATATTTACAGTAATTATTGATAGGTAAGGGCTTACTGCTGCAACTTAATTAATTGCTTTTCTTCTGTTTTGTAGTTCTTTTCTCTCTTCTGTTGTTTTTTTCTTTATGGATTAACGGTTTTTTTCCATAATGATGTGTGTTGACTCTTTTCTCCTTACATTTTGTATGTCTACTGTATTTGTTTTTGTATGTGTGGTTAATATGGGGCTCATATTGAATGCTTTAAAACTATAGAAGTATTTTTAAAACTGATAATTTCAATTGCATATCGAAATTGACACTTCATTTTGCTCCTCCATGCATACACTTTATATAATTGCTGTCAGATTTTACATCTTTCCATTAACAAATTTCTGTAGTTACAATTATTCCTACTGCTTTCCTCTTTTGTGTGCTACCATTCCAGTGTTACAACATTCTACATTTGTCTTTATATTTACCATTAGTAGTGAGATTTATCCTTTATATATTTTCATGTTATTGTTTAACATCTTTTCACTTCTACTTGAAGATCTCCCTTTAGCATTTATTGTAAGGCAGGTCTAGCAGTGACAAACTTCCTCAGTACATCTTGAAATGTCTTTAGTGATCTTTATTTTTAAAGGACATTTTTACCAGGTAAGGTATTATTTGCTGGCAGTCTGTTTTCTTTTAGCACTTTAAATATATCATCCCACCCTCTTCTCTGCTAAGTTATGCACCTGCCATGTGATGGTCATGTTCTAGACAATGGATATATAGCAGTGAAAACCAAAATTTCTTCTTTTGTGGAGATTATCCTTTGCTGTATGTTGGGGAGATGGGGAAAGATAATCAGTATAGAGGCAAAAATAATGAGGTAATTTCTGAGAACAATATTTATGGACAAAATCAGATGAATAATGTTACAAAGAGTGATTCAGGGTGAGAGCAAATTATTTTACACAGAGTATAAGACAGTAAGGTATAAGAATAAACTTGTATAAGAGATCAATATAAAAGAATAGAGAATTCATAAATAAACCACACAAATTTAAGTAACTAATTACGAAAAGTACAAAGACAATTCCATTAAGAAAGTTTGGGTTTTCACCATGGATACACATATAAAAAAGTAGTATTTGCTCCATGCCTTAAACCATAGACAAAATTTAATTAACAAATTTAATAAAATTATTAATTTAAAAATATAAGACCTAAAACTACAGAATTTCAAGAAAAATATATAAAATTATTTTTTGTGATGTTGGGCCAGGCAAGTACTTCTCAAATACAACATAAAAATTATGAATAATAAAAAAATAACTTAAATGCCAACAAAATAAAAAATAACTTGATTTTCAAAAGTGGCTGTTAAGATAATTAGAAGAAATTACAGACTAGGAGAAATTAGTGCATATTATGTGCCTGATAAATTAAGATGTTATTGTCATAACTGATTGTTAGGAAAAAATAAAACCACAAGATATCATTGCAATTCTATTAGTATAGCTAAAAACTAAATACACTGATCATACTAAGTGTTCGTGGGTATAGGATCAAATGGAAATCTCATACACTGTTAGTTGGAAGGTGAATGACATATAACCTTTAGAATACAGTTTGTCAGTTTCTTAAAATGTAAAACATTAATCTACCATGAAATCCAGTGATTCTACTTCTAGGAAATTTCCCAAAATAAATGACAGTATATTTTGAGATAAAAACATAAATGTTCAGAATGTCTTTACTGTAATAGCAAAATAAATTAAAATAAACAGGAAACAAGACAAACACCCATCAACAGGTAACTTTATCAGTCAATCATAGTTCTACATCCATATAATGTAACGCTACCCCTTAATAAAAAGGAATCAACTGTTGATACATGCAACAACATGGTTAAATGTTAACAAAGTATGCTGAATGAAAGAAGCCAAACATGCAAGACTGAAGGGTATATAATTCCATCTATATAAAATTCTATAAAATGCAGTTGACTCTACAATACCAGAAAGTAAATCTGTAGTTCTTTAAGGAGGGTGTGATATAAGGTAGGGACAGAAGAATTAAGGGGACACAAAGAAACCTTTAAGTTTATGAATTAAAACTACCTCAATCTGGTGATCATTTTATGTGTGTATGTGTATATATATATATATATATATGCAATCTAATAAGGTTTGACATTTTATATACACATATTTGTATACACACATATGTAAAATGTCAAACCTTATTAGATTGCATGGTTTAAAAAGTGTACAGTTTATTGTACATAGATTTAGTCCTAATAAGGCTATTAAAAATACCAGACTGTAATAATTTAAGATCAAGAACTCCAATGCATAACATAGTGTACAATATTATGGATTGGTTATAGATGTTCATTGATTAGCTTTAGGGATAAAAATCACAGTAGGATAAAAAAATGTCTTGATTCTAACTATGTTGATAATGGGAGAGGAGTTGAGGAGATCAATAGGAGAAAAAAAAGGGATATCACTAATACTTTCAACAATAAAGATATATAAAAATAATAATAAAATAAAATGGGATTCTGATAATTTTCTTTTTATATAAGCCATATTTTAATGATATTAAATTAATAAATTTTGTCTTTTGTCATTCCTACTCACCAGTATTCCCATAACTTTCATATCACATGCCATTGCAGGGCCTGTGTCCCACTTGGGGGAAGCCCAGTGTTGCTCTGTGGGCACCAGATCCGCAGTGCTGTTTCTCTGTGCTCATCATGGCAGCTCCTGTGTCAAGTGTCTGCCCCCTGGTGGTCAGTGTGCATCACAGAGACCTGTCAGATGGGCAGACACTTAGCATATTAGCCTTTTATATATAGAGATATTCAATTAAAATATAATAACATTAAAATAATAGAGGAGCTTTTCAGTATAACTAGATTAGTTGAAATGAGATAAAACATTTTCTTTGTAAATTTCAGCACAGTAGTTACAATTTCTAACCCTATTATATCATTTAAGGAAATAACTTAACTTGAAGCAAGAAGACAGTAGCAGCAATGAGTGAATCAATAAAGAAAAAATTAAGCCAAAAATTGGAGGCATATACCAGTAAATTACAGTATAGATTATATAATTATAAATATAAACTCAGTATGATCAAAGCAATACAAAATTGCGTAAAAGTAAGCAACTGGAAAAATGGTATTTATTTCAGAAGATGATTATCTTTCTGAAATATATTTAAAGCTACTAATTAGCATGAAAACACAATGCTCTTTTATCAATGTACAAGAGACTTTCATAGGTATTCCCTAAATATTCTTTAACATTTAAGGTAGTTTGCTTTACATAGGAGAGCAAATATTGGAAACAGATTTCTTTCAAATTAGCTTATATTTTAGCAGGTCTGAAAAAAAAAACTGATATGTTTGTTTTTTGTTGTTTTTCTGATAAACTGTGTTTTAAAATTTTTTTAGTACTGAGTGTGAGTCTTTATTGTTTTTCATTCTCATCTCCACAACCCCTTTCTTTTGGCAATCAAGAAGCTTGTTCTTTATATCTAGGGATATATATATATATATATATATATATATATCACACCTTCTTTATCCATTCACCTATTGATGGGCATTTAGCTTGCTTCCATGTCTTGGCTATTACTAATAATGCTGTAATGAACTTAGGGGTGCATATATCTTTCAAATTAGTGTTATCTGTTTACTTTGATGGAGCATATGGTAGTTTTATTTTTAATTTTTTGAGGAATATCCAAACTTGTCAGTAGTGGCTGCACCGATATACAATCACAACAGTGTACCATGGTTCCCTTTTCTCCACATACTCCCTCACTAGCAATTGTTATTGCTGATTTATTGATGGCAGCCATTTTGACAGGTGTGAGGTGATTTTTCCAGTGTGGTTTTAATTTGCATTTCGCTGATAATTAGTGTTGTTGAGCATCTTTTTACATGCCTTTTGGTCATCAGAATGTCCTCTTTGGAGAAATGCTTATTCAGGTCTTCTGCCCATTTCTTATTTGGATTTTTTGAGGAGAAGGGGGATTAAGTTGTAATAGTTTCTTACATATTTTGGGTAGCAGCCTTTAATTAAATGCATATTTTTCTAATACATTTTCCCAGTTAGTTGATTATTATTATTTTTTATTTTGTTGATGGTCGCTTATGCTGTACAAAAACTCTTTGGTTTAATGTAGTACCATTTATTTATTTATTTTCTTTTGCTGCCCTTGCCTGGGAGACATATCCAAAACGATATTGCTAAGAGAGATGTCAAAGAGTTTACTGCCCATCTTTGCTTCCAGGTGACCTATGTTTCCATGTCTTAATTTTAACTTTTTAAATCAATTTTGAGCTTATTTTTTAATATGGTGTAAGAAAGTGGTCCAATTTCATTGTTTTGCATGCATCGTCCAGTTTTTCCCAACACCACTTATTGAAGAGACTGTCTTCACACCATGTATATCCTTGGCTCCTTTGTCATAGATGTACTGACCATACAAACAAGTATTTATTTCTGGGCTTTCTATTCCATTGACCTATATATCTGCTTTTGTGTTGGCACCATAATGTTTTAATTATTGTAGCTTTGTAGTATAGTTATGTATCAGGCAGCATGATACCTGCCACTCGGTTCTTTCTCAAGATTTGTTTGTATATTCATGGTCTTTTGTAGTTACATATACATTTTAGAATACATTTTCTAATTCTGGAATGATTGCCATTGACTTTTTAATGAATTGCATGGGATCTATTTATAACTTAAGGGCACTTTAACAATGTTAATCCTTCTAATCCATGAGCAAGGTATATTCTTCCATTTATCTGTATCTTTTTCAATTTCTTTCTTGAATGTTTTATAGTTTTTATAGCTTTTCATCTCTTTGGTTAAATTTTATCTTTTTTGATGTAATTGCAAATAGATTGTTTTCATAATTTCTCCTAAAGAACAGATTTGTATTGGAATAGTTTCTAAGCAATTGCTTGATTCTTTGTGTGCTCCAATTCAATTTCATGGTGATTACATAAATAGGTTATATTTTAATTCATTTTGGTATTGAACTGATAGTTATCAGTTTTTGTTTGAGTGTCATGATAGTATGGGTTTGTAATACAAATTAAAAGTGAGACAACATTTTTAAATGATCAGTAGTTTGAATAGTTGCTTAATGATACTTCACCTCTACCTTTCTGACACTATAATCATTTGAGGTTGCTGATTTTTGCTGAGAGGTATTGCTATCTCTTCACATTTTTTATAATCTCATTTATGCTGTGTGCATTTACTTATCTTGGTTACTGTTTGAAAGGTTGAGTAGCTACTTAAACTATGACTCATAGAAGATAGTTATTATGTGTGATCATTCAATGAGAAAAGTGAATAAAAAAAAGGAAATTATCTGCCTTGCTAAATATTTTCAACATAGTTGGAAAATATCTCTATTTCATGTTTTCATTTTATCCCTATTCTGTTCAAGTATTATAAATACAGTCAACCCTGGAACAATATGGGTTTAAACTGCACAGGCCCACTTATACACTAATTTTTAATGTTTATATAGTAGGTCCTTTACATCCCTAGGTTTCATATCAGTGAATTCAACCAACCATGTGCTGAAAATAGTATTTTTGATCTGAGGTTGGGCATCAATAGTTATGGAGAGATGGCTGGCTGTTACATTGTTCTACTCTATTTTATATAAAGGCCTTAAGCAATTACAGATTTTGTTATAATTGGGGGGTCTTGGAACTAATGCTCTAAGGATACTGAGGAAGGACTAAAGTTAAGCTTTTAGGGAGCCCAAAGTTACACCTGAACTTCTGACTGTGCAGGGACTCAATGCCCCTAACTCCTGCATTGTTCAAGGGTCACTTGTAAATAAATAAATAAATGATGTAGTATTATTCTTTCTTTAACTGTGACAAATAAATTTAGCATTACATATTAGTTAAAATGGTAGCCCCTTAAGAGGACATTTGTAAATATTTTTATTATTTAGCATATAACAGCAATATTAAAAAACTATAATAACACATAGTAAAACATGAAAAATGAATATTTATCAATGATCTGATTCAAAATTGAGTTGAAAGCAAATACACGAACAGTTGTTATATTAAATTAATTTCAAAGTTTCAATGATAATTACCTCATCTGATATTGTTATATATGATGATTAAAAACACCTAACATTTTTAGGAAAAATATATGTATGTTCATACATATTTATATAACCTAATTGAAGAGATTTAGATCTTAAAGACCAGATCAAGAACTATCCTAGCATCAAGTGCACCAACTACCAAAAAATATCTACTAATGCTATTTGCTTAAAAAATAAAAATGTTAATAAAGTGTTAAAAATGCTATCTTTGTCAAATTAAAATAGTATCTTTGTAAAAAAATGTTTACAGAATAGTTAACTTACACAAACAAGATTGTAACTAAATTTTAAAAATATTTCACTATAATTAATATGTTACAGATAAGGTCTGAATATAAAATTTCTGGAACAAGCAATATTTCAGTTCATTGACGATATCTATTATCATGGTTGCTTGTTGATAATGGCCACTTGAGTCAGATTACTTCTGCCAACTTGACACTAGCCTGCCCTTTTTCAAATAAGTAGCATCTATACTAATAAGGGTAATATGCTAATTAGACCGGGAGACCTTCCGGACTTCCTTCCAGACAAAGCCATGGTGGTGGGGTTGAGGCAGAGGCAGTTAGAGAGATCAGGCCAGAAGGGGAGAGCAGTTGGGGGTGATCAGGCTGGCAGGGGTGGGGCAGTTGGGGGTGAGCAGGCCAGCAGGGAGGCCAGTTGGGGGCGAGCAGGCCAGCAGGGGGGAGCAGTTGGGGGCGAGAAGGCCACTGCAGGGGGAGGGCAGTTGGGGCAAGCAGGCTGGCAGGCAGAGTGGTTAGGGGTGATCAGGCAGGCAGATGAGTGAGCGGTTAGGAGCCAGTGGTCCCGGATTGCGAGAGGGATGTCCGACTGCCGTTTTAGGCCTGATCCCTGTGGAATCAGGACTAAACCGTCAGTTGGACAACCTCCAATGGGTCCCAGATTGGAGGGGGTGCAGGCCAGGCTGATGAACACCCCCTCTGTGCACGAATTTCGTGCACCAGGCCACTAGTCTTCATATATGTCTTAAAACACACACCAAGTTGACTATTGTACTTTACTTTAATTTTCATACATTTGTCATGAATCCAGTAAAAGGGAGCAGTCTGATGTGTTCATGAATCTATTTTTTACATAGAAGAAAATATGTACTTGACCCAAAAGGCAAGAAAGGTAAAGGCAAAAATAAATGAATGGGACTATATCAAACTGAAGAGCTTCTGCATGGCAAAAGAAACAGACAACAAAATAAATAGGCAGCTAACCAGATTGGAGATGACATTTGCAAACAGCAGCTCAGACAAAGGTTTAATTTTCAAAATAGATTAAAAAAAAACTCGTAAAACGCAACACAAAACAAATAAACAATCCAATCAAAAAGTGGGCAGAGGACCAGAAAATACACCTCTCCCAAGAAGACATAAACAGGCAACAGATATATGAAAAGATGTTCAACCTCACTGGCAATCAGGGAAATGCAAATTAAAATTACAATGAGACACCACGTTACACCTGTTAGAGTGGCCATTATCAACAAGACAAGCAACAAGAAGTGTTGGAGAGGTTGTGGGAAAAAGGGAACAGGGAACCCTCATTCACTGCTGGTGGGGATGTAGACTGGTACAACCACTATGGAAAGCAGTCTGGCGAGTCCTCAAAAAACTAAGAATAGAGCTACCATATTACCCAACAACCCCACTCCTTGGTATATATCTGAAAAACCCGAAATCTATTATATGCAAATATATATGCACCCCTATGTTCAATGCAGCATTATTCACGGTGGCCGAAACATGGAAACAACCAAAGTGCCCTGCGATAGAGGACTGGATAAAGAAGATGTGGTACATATACACAATGGGATACTACTCAGCCATAAGGAAGATAAAATAGCGTCATTTACAACAACACGGATGGACCTTGAGAATTATGCTAAGTGAAAAAGCTAAGAATCATATGATTCCACTCATATGTGGAATATAAAACAAACTTATGGACACAAACAGCAGTGTGGTGGTTGCCAGAGGGAGGCGGGTAGAGGGAGAAGATGGTCCTAATATGAAGTGACAGGAGAAGATTTGACTTTGAGTGGTGGGCACAGAGTCTATATACAGATTTTGTAACTTAGAAATTCACACATGAAACCTATATGTGCATGCTGACCAATGTCACCCCAATAAATTTTAATTTAAAAAGTTAAAAATTAAAAAAAAATCGATCTTAGATATCGTATTTGGCATGGGAATAACCAAAACATCAAAGAGAGATATCAACTGCATGATATTGAACATAGTTAACTATATAGAGAAAATCTTGAAATGTGCATGATGTCAAAATAGCAGTATAAGGTCTGTGATAATGCCGGTATTACAAACTGCATTAAAAACATCTGCAGTGTGTAGAAGTATATTTTCAAAACATGATCTTATATTTTCATTTAAAATGTTTTGTTTTCTTTTTATGTTATAAGAACCAGGTTTTCCTTTGGTCATTAGGGAATCTTTTTACAAGGTCTGCTCAAATCTCCTGCAAATTATTGTGAATAGGTTGTTTAACTTTTACTTCTTGACTTGTATTTTCCAGTGCTATTTCCTAGGTGATCAAAACTTTTAAAAATGTGTTGGTTAATTTCAAATCCATTAGGATTTTCTAATCATACTTTGGCCATCGCTATTCTGATTAATTTAATAGTGGGACTCGCTTTATTTATATGGTTTAATTTGTATGTGTATAAATTTTTAAATATCCCATGCCACTGAAATAAGATAAGATGGTATAAGTAATCTCTAATAGCAGGTAGTCCAAACAACACGCATAATCTTACTTGCACTCATATTTTATCACTTTTTTGCATCAATGACCATGGAGGGTAGGGTCCCATAGAATAAACTAAAAGAGAAAAAAAACTCAACCATCAAAATTGTACGGGAGATATAGCCAGTTAAGTAAGGTTAAAAAAAAAAAAAAAAGAAATTAAACTCATACAGATTAGAAGGTAAAAAAGTAAAATTATATCAAAAAACATAACATGAGCCTTCATGCAGAAAATCATAAAGGATACATACATACTACACATGTACACATACACACACACACACACACACACACACAAATTACTTGAACACATTGAGAAGTTTAGTAAGGTCACAGGGTGTAAGACCAATTGATATTTCTGTATTTCTGTATTCATTGAATTCAAGGTTTTGGGACCTGGCCAATGAAAAAGTCATGAATCAATGTAACACTTCATTTAGACACGTTCCATATCAGGTGAACTCCCTTACGGACACTTTCCACAGCCAGTGGTGTGGGGCCACCTCCAGAGGGGAGGGGGACAAAGGGACTCCTCGTGGAAAAGAAAATCAGAGAAGGGGCTTATATGTCTAGGAGGATGTCACTCAAGTAGTGCAGTCAGGAATCCCTTTGTCAGAGAGCGCTGAAGGGCAGCAGCAACTTAGGATCTTCATAATCTCAGTGTTTGTCTTATTGATGGATAGTGTCAGTAGGGTGCAGTTTTGCAGGGTATACAGAATAGACACGCTCTAAATGACTAAAAATACATTGATTTGGCCTATATTTAAGACAGTTGGATGCGTAAAATTTTTAGTTTGGCAGCAGCAGCTTTTGAGCTAACAGTCCCACCCTGGTGCACACAACATAGGGGCCAATATACAAACATATTTTTGACCAATTTATATAACATGTATACTAGCAAAAAAACAGTCTAGCAATAAAATTATAAAGACAGTCTATTCATAATAACATCAAGAAAAATAACATACAAAAGAATAAATTTAATAAAACAAGTGCAAGCATTTAAACTGAAATGTAAAAAAAAAAATTTCTGAGAAAAATTAAAGAAGGTACAAATAAATTAAGACAATGCTATATTCATAAATGGGAAATTCAATATTATTTATATGCTAATTATCCACAATATGACCTACCCATTTAATATAATCCTTCTCAAAATTCCAGCAGTCATTTTTTTAAAAAATAAATAAGGCAATCTTAAAATTCATGTAAAAATTCAAAGAACTCACAATAGCTAGAATAATTTTGATAAAGAATAAAGTTGGTGGGCTTAACCTCTCCGATTTCTTTTTTCTTTTTTTCTTTTTGAAAAATCTGTATTGTTGAAAGCATTACATATGTCCCCTTTTTCCCCCCATTGAACTCTTCTAGCCTGTCCCTACACCCCACCCCAGGCCTTCAGCACGCTATTGTCTGTGTCCATGGATTATGCATACTCTGATTTCAAAAATTATTATAAAGCCACAGTAACTGAGTAGTATGACATTGATGTCATAACAGATAAATAAAACAGTAGCAAAGATGTGAAAATAGATCCACATATATGATTAATTGATTTTTAACAAAGGTGCCAGAGAAATTCAACGGGAAAGGATAGTCTTTTTAACACTTGATACTAGGTTTAGGTATCTACACAGAAATAAATAAACTTAGATTCTTACTATACACATACAAACATTTAACTAATAATGGGTATTGACTTAATGAAAGAGCTATATCTATAAATTTTCTAGAAGAAAACAAAATGAGAAATCTTTGTTTCCTTGGGATAAACAAAGATTTCTTGGATACAATAGCAAAAACATGGGGGGAAAGATTAATCAGACTTCCTCAAAATTAAAGGAAAATTTTGCTTTTTGAGAGTCATTATAGAAAATTAATAGATAATATCCCAACTGCAAAATATTTGATATTAAAAATCTGATTTTTAAAAAAATAACAACAAAAACCTTGTATGCAGGAACATATAAAACAACTTTTATGCCCAGCCGGTGTTGCTCAGTGGTTGAGCATGGATCCATGAACCAAGAGGTTACTGGTTCGATTCCCAGTTAGGGCACATGCCCCAGGTTGTGGGCTCAATCCCCAGTAGGGGTTGTGCAGGAGGCAGCTGATAGATGTTTCTCTCTCACAGATGTTTCTATCTCTCTATCCCTCTCCCTTCCTCTCTAAAATCAATAAAAACATATTAAAAAAAAAACTTTTACAACTTAATAAGAAGACAACTAGTCCAATTAAAAACTGCACAAAATATATGGACACACAAATGTATAAAGATGTATGAGGATGGCAAACAGGCTTATAAAAATATTCTTAGCATCAGTAGCAATTAAATAATTTAATGACACCATTAAACTTCTATCATCTATAATGATACAATTTTACTGCTAAAATGATATAGGGTGACCATATGAAGTGGTGACAGAGATATGAAAGGACTAGAGCTCTCATACACTGTTACCGAAATGTAAAATATTATAGCCACTTTGAAAACCAATTTAGCAGTTTCTTAAAAAGTTAACATATTAGTTTCATATAGCCTAGCCTTTCAATTCCTTGGTATGTAGCCTGAGCGTGATTATTAGATTTCCAAGTACAGGGAGCCTAATTGATTGACCACTCCAGGTTTTTAACTCTGAAATTTATCACTGTTTTCATACAAGGTCATACTCCCCAATAACTGATCAGACCTTTTAGGTGCTACTTGTAAATTTAGCAAATTCCTCAACAGAAACCCATTCCCAAAGCTTCACTCACCTCTCTGAACGTCCTTCCTCTACCATATTGAAGTTTGTTGCCACAAATACTCCTTATCCTCCTTGGTAGTTCTCAAGTCATTTACAAAGGTTATTTTTATATTGTACCTAGTTTTTCTGGTTGTTCTAAGTAGGAAGATGGTTTGAAAGCAGTGCTTGCTGAGTAGCAAGTGGTCCTTTGCTGTGGTACCCATACACAGTGCAGCATCCTCCTTGAGAAATCACACCACAGCACCAGCAGTGATTATGACGCCTAGCAGGAAACTATGGATACCCACCAGCTACCACATGTTGGCCTGGTGGTAATTTCCATCACTCAGATATAGAAAGTGACTGTTGTCTAAGACCCTTGGTAATAATAAGGAGGTCAGAACCCCAAATCTGTGTTTCTATATTAATACATTCTATTTACACTTATAGCTAACAAACGTAGAGTAATTGTTATTATTCAAAGAGCATGTGTTTTAGAGTACAAGTTGCATGCTTGGACATCTACTGAAAAGTACTGTTTATATAATTTAAACTACAATGAGTTTTATAAAGTATAAGAAGCAAAAGTAATTACCATACTTCAACTGATACCTAGTAGGATTTTTTTTACCTTCTATGCCGGTTAATTGGGTATGAGGTTCCCCACTGAGGATTCTATAAGAAAAGAGAGAGCTATTCCATAGAACTACAGAATCATCCCTGTGGGAAGAATGATTCCTATAGAGTTCCTGCATATCAAAAATTATACTCCAAGTAAATAACATTGCCACATGTAGTTATGAAATAAAAGTAAAATGTTTTACAAAAATTATTTATTTAGTAAATTGCTTGGTAAGATTCTTAGTTTCACTGAAAGTAATTTATTGAAAAAAATAGTTTTGTGACTCTTAATTCTCATCTAAATCAAATTCTAGACCTTTATAAGAACATTTAAATTTAGATGTCCTTAGTTTAGTCATTATTAGTACATAATAATGATAAACCAATCTTGACTTGAGTATAAGTTAATTTTGAGAAATGTTAAAAATCCATAAAAAAGTCGAGGTTTGTTCATTTGATGTTAAAATATTTAGACACACAACATTGAAAAATAGTAGTCTTATAGTCTTAACTACTTTTAACTCAAACCGAGCTTGAATTTTAGATTTTATTGTTTTGTATTCTAGAATCAAAATTGGTTAATGAATTCTAGTTCTGCAGTGAAATTGTCCATCTTTTTTATGTATTTTCTGTAACATGTTAACCATAGTTGTGTTAAAATCCTTATCAGTTCATTCAAATATCTGGATCATTGTGGATCTTTTCCTGTCTTTTACCCCCTTCTCATTTTCTATTTTGTAGTCCTGTTTCCTTGGCATACTAATGTGTTTTAATTGAATAACAATATTATGTTAAAAATCATGAACATTTTATGTGATAAAATTACATTGCTAGAAAAATATTCATAGTAATAAAAATATGTATTCTAAATCTAAGATATTATACATAGTTTTATATTCTATAAGAACATGTTTATATATATTTACATAAAATATACCTGGTAAAGTGTTTTATTGGATAACTAGAGGCCTGGCGCATGAAATCATGCATGGGTATGGTCCCTAGGCCTAGCCTGCAATCAGGGCCATCTTTCCCATCTGCCAGCAGCTGGCCTCACCCCCGCTGCCAACCACTGGGTTCCCAGTTTGCCATCGGGCGATGGGTGCCTGACAGCCGGGGAGGGGGCGGGGGGACCGAGAGTTTGGCTGGTCCTGCCTGCTTGTGGCCCTACCCTCGTTGCAGGTCACCCTCTGTGTGTGGGTTGACCAGGTTGGCAGGGGCCTTGGCCTGGCACCTCCCTCATCCCCCACCACCCTCCCTGGTTCTCTGTTCACCATGTGGCAATAGGAGCCTGTGGAACGGGGGGGCGGAACCAAGAGGTCGCCATTAAAAATATACAATAATTTCCAAATAAATTTCAAAATGAACATGTGTTTAAACTGAATATAGAGTTGTTCCTTTCACAAGCTGATATTAATGCTTTCTTTATTTTGAGCCAACTAAAGAGCAGAGAATTTAGGGGCTTTCTTTTATATACTAACTTACTAATTACTCTTTTATTTCTTTTATGTCTACTCTGTTGTCCATTATGCTAGGAGCCCCATAGGTATATGGTTTGGTCACTAATTTAATGCATTTTTATGTCTATTAAAGTACCTAGCCTTTAGAAAACAATTTATAAGTCTGGGTGAACAAGAACCTAGATATGTGACTTATTACTCTCATATTTTGTATCTCTTAATCAGTTAACTGCCACGCGTCCAAAATGGAAACCATCCCCACATGCCACGATATTTTGAATTTAATTAAAAAAATAATAACTTGCAATGAACATTATAAAAATAAATATATTACTCACAATTGGGGTGTTCTTGAATATTTTCAGCTGAAAATTCTCATGAGAAATTATTTTAAAATTGGTCAGGGCTGCCACTTAGGAAAAACATTTTTTTTTATGGACACCCGTGGCGTGTGGGAAAGGTCCACCATTTGCATCTACAGACACTTATGGCACACAATGGGTTAAATTCTGTGGCAGTAATTGGTTTTCAAAAAAAGGGTCTTTACACCTCCTATGTTGCACCTTCTATGTAAATTGTTTTCCCTTTATTCTGAAAGACTGACTTGTTCAAAATATCAAGTCTCAACTTAAATTTTATTTCACAAGAAATCTCTCTTATAAAGCACTAATCACTTATCATAAAGCACATTTCAACACTTAGGCTATTGTTTCTTTTCTTTAAAAAAGTTAAAATTATATATAAGTATATTTTATAGATATGTATACAAATTTACATATGTGCACACACATATATACATATATATCATATTTTCTTGTTTATTGTTAGTCTCTCATATATAAGTGGCATATGAATAAATGTCTTGACCAATGTCTTAATCATTTTACTTTCAGCTCCTAAATTGAAGAAATGGTGCACCAGATTGAAAAGTTCCATCTAGGGATTACTGTTATCATGTGAATTAGCTTTACAGTAGAAAAACGCACATTTATGTATGATAGAAAGCTTATCCCAAATGTTCTACTTTTCTTAGTTGTAACTACGTTTGCCAACAAGCTCTGTTCGCCCTGACAACAGAACATTGAAAAAAGGAAGAGCACTTACAGATCTAAGCAATTATTTCTAAGCAATTGCTGGTGCCACTCAAAGGGAGTCAGGAGTTCAAGACTTAATGCTCTAATAAAGCCGCACATCCCAAAGTGAGTCATTTTCAGTGATACTGCATCATCAGTAAAGTGAATCCAGATATCCTATACATTATGGTGAACACTTTCAAATCTCATCTCCCTACAGCGGTCCCAGTGAAATGAAGCTGAATAAAACAAATCCTGATTTTTCACATTTACTGTTATTAAAGAGAGGAACAAAGTAGTGCCAAGGGGGATGAAAGAATAAAGCTATGGCTATTCAGTTGTGAAGAAAGTAAATTAATAAAACTAACCCCATTTCTTTTGTACATGAGTTCAGCAGATGCCCCTGGAGAACAATTCCCTTTATGGCATAGAATATGAATGGGGGATAGACTCTGTAGCTTCATAACTGGGTATTTTTTTTTGTGTGGAATATTCGCACTTGATGTATCACAACAAACTAATATGTCACCCTGTTTGCCACATGATGCCTGCTATCTTTCCCTATGGGCTATTCCTTTTTGAAGTAAACTAATGTTTTGTAGAAACTTTGATAACTCTTATTAAATATGCTTTGTGAAATACTATTGAGAAAAGAATGAAAACAATATGTGAATATATAATTCTTTAAATATTTAAAACATATATGGTACTCTGACTTTATTTGAAATACTTAATCTGTGTGGTTGTTTTTTGTTTTTTGTTTTTGTTCTTGCTTGGCAAAAATTAATACAGTATGCTATAAAATCCTTTATCCATTTTGACAAACTGAACACCTCCAGGCTGTTCACCTGCCATGAGGAGGATTTTTCATTTCAATGGCTAGCTGAGTGATGTACGTACAGATATTTTCCAACCTGTCTGGCTTACTGTCTTTTTGCTTTAGTGAATTCCATCTAAGAATTAGTCCAGGATCCTTTAATAGCATACAGTATAGAAATACATTGATAGAGACAGAGACAGACTTATTTCTAGTTTTTAAAAATAATAATGAAGCCAAGTACTATAAAATATATGTTTTTATCAGAATTCAAAATTCTAATCTACCAACAATTTTAGAGTGAGTTCCTAGTGATAATTTTTTCAAGACTCCATCCTATTAAAGCATTTCTCCAGGATTAAAAGAATCAAAAGAATATAAATAAAAAATATCTGAACTTGTATTTGTCAACAGTTTTTTTATGGGGGGAAATGTAAATTTAGTTCACTTGTTAGTTTCACGATCTACTGTTTTATAAATAAAATAATATGACAATTTTGTGACTGTTTATGAATTTCATATCCATTTTTCTTAAAAGAGAAACTTTTATAATAATGTCAGATAAAAACATTCCATTTAAAAATAAACTAGAAAATTTCACAGAGTTGTCAAAATAAAAAAAATGTGGATTCTAGATTAGTAAAACAAAAGAATCTAATTGTTTAGTTAGCAGACTGGCATAGAGACTTTTCTGAAATTATGAAGAAATATTCTCTTCAGTACTCTCTTTTTTTATCCTGCTCATTGTATAATTAAAGACAACTTTCTAATAGTCACACGTTGCGTTCTAAACTAATCATTAACAAAGTTGGCAGGAACCATTAATCTAAAGTGAAATAAAAGCAAGTAGGGCATTTGGAAAATATATAAACAAATTTACTCACATAGTCACAGAAAAGAAACATCCTATATAATAAAAGCCTAGGTGGCGTCATGCCCTTGCGCGACCCCCTAGTGCAACGTTGTCACAAGATGGCAGCCACAAGATGGCCGCACGCCCAGCAGAGGTGGGGCCTGGTGGCCACTCCACGCAGTGAGGCCTGGGGGTCTTGTGGCTCTGCGCAGCATGGAGGAGGCTGGTCTTGGTGTCTCCACTGCCTCACATGGAGCAGGCGAGTCCTGGCAGAGGAGGTGGGTCGTGGCAGGGGAGGGCAGTTGTGGGCAATCAGGCCAGCAAGGGAGGGAAGTTGGGGGCAATTAGGCCCCGGCAGGGGAGGACAGTTGGGGGCAATCAGGCTGGCAGGGGAGGGGCAGTTGTGGGTGATTAGGCCAGCAGGGGAGCAGTTAGGTATCAATCAGGCCGGCAGGGGAGTGGTTAGGGGGCAATCAGGCTGGCAGGCAGGTGAGTGGTTAGGAGCCAGTGGTCCCAGATTGTGAAAGGGATGTCCAACTGCCAGTTTAAGCCCAATCCCAGATTGGAGAGGGTGCAGGCCAGGTTGAGAGATACCCCCTCCAGTGCACGAATTTCATGCACTGGGCCTCTACTTTATCTATAAAAGGCTAGCAGCATAAAATGTTTAAGCATGAAAACAATAAAATTACATAGTGCCTGATACATAGTCGGCTTTCAATAAATATCTGTTAAATAAATGGCTGATGAATTAAAAATGAATAACATTTATTTTAATGGGGCAACACTGAATCAGAATAAAAAAATAGTTGAGCATGTAGCTATAATACAAAATATATAAAATGTTATATACAGAGTTAGGACTATGTGCACAGATCCTAGACCAAGCAATGATGGGTTTGATCCTTTAAAAAATATTTAGTAATTGCCCTTGCTGGTTTGGCTTAGTGGATAGAACATTGGCCTGTGGACTGAAGGGTCCCAGGTTCCATTCTGGTCAAGGGCATATGCCCATGTTGTGAGCTAGAACCCAAGCGGGGGAATGCAAGAGGCAGCCAATCAATGATTCTCTTTCATCATTGTTTCTATCTCTCTTCCTCTTCCTTCCTCTCTGAAATTAATAAAAAACATAAAAAATATTTAGTAATTAATAAAATGCTAAAGAACATACTTATCTTGATGTCTTAGAAACCCAACTCATACTATCCTACCTAATAATAGAGTAATATGCAAATTGACCATACCTTCTCTACACCCACCAGCCATGCCCACCAGCCACACCCACCAGGAAACCGTTGCAGGGATGCTGGGGTGCAGCTGAGCCCAAGGCCAGGAAAGCCTCCGCCCGAGGCTTTCCTGGCCTTGGGCACCAGCGGGGAGCCTGCACGGATCAAAGGCAACCACTGGGGGTCAGGCTCCTATGATCCTTAGCAGGGACACTGGGTGTGGCAGAGCCCAAGGCCGGGAAAGCCTCGGGCGGAGGCTTTCCCAGCCTTGGGCACCAGCGGGGAGCTTGCACGGATCGCAGGCAACCACCGGGGGTCGGCTCCTATGATCCATAGCAGGGAGGCTAGGTGCAGCCGATCCCAAGGCCGCCGCCCGGGGCCAAGCCCTGACCCTGAAAGAAGGCAGAAGGTGGTGGCCACAGTCAAGGCCTGTGTCCCTGGTGCCGGCAGAAACCTGGTGCAGGCAGCCAGGTGAATGAAGGTCTATTGCATGAATCTTCGTGCAAATGGGCTGCTAGTTATTAATAACTAGAGGCCCGGTGCATGAAATTCTTGCATGGGTAGGGTCCCTAGGCTTGGCTGGCGATCAAGGCTGATATGCGGGGCAATCAGTGGGGCAATCGGGGGGCCCCAGCTGGCACCTGCCTTGGCTGGCCTGGGGCCTGCGGGCTGGGGGAAGCTCCTGCATTGAGCACCTGCCCCCTGGTGGTCAA
The DNA here is from genome assembly GCA_025583905.1 of Ia io. Classification (NCBI taxonomy): domain Eukaryota; kingdom Metazoa; phylum Chordata; class Mammalia; order Chiroptera; family Vespertilionidae; genus Ia; species Ia io. The sequence goes on from JAJQQW010000003.1 coordinate 36,919,215, forward strand.
TGTGCATCATAGCGACCAGTCGTTCCACCGGTCATTCTGGCATTTCAGTCGATTTGCATATTAGGCTTTTATTATATAGGATACCACCTGATATAGTTTAATAAACCAACATCCCTGCAAGTCATTTTGAAATAAAAGAAAAAAGAGATAATTGACTTTTTTTTCTGTATTTGCTGCTGAGATTAATAAAGTAGTAAGAAAATATACAAATAAAAATATTTAGTAATTCAAACAAAGCTAAGCATATTCCATAATGAAAAGAGTCATCTCTTCCAAAGCTAGTTTCATAATTTATTAAGTAATGATTGATTATTTAATACTAAAGGCCCGGTGCACAAATTTGTGCACAGGGGTGTGTGTGTCCCTCAGCCCAGCATGCACCTGCTCCAATCTGACATCCTCTCACAATACAGGACTGCTGGCTCCCAACTGCTTGCCTGCCTGCCTGCTTGGTTGCCCCTAACTTCTTCTGCCTGCAAGCCTGATCACCCCCTAACCATGCCACTGCCAGCCTGATCAATGCCTAACTGCTACCCTGCTGGCCCGATTGCCCCTAACTGCCCTACCCTGCTGGCCCGGTAGCCCCTAAGCCCTCCTTTGCCAGCCTGGCCACCCCTAACTGCCCTCCCCTGCAGGCCTGGTTCCCCCCAACTGCCCTCCCCTACAGGCCTGGTTGCCCCCAACTACCCTCCCCTGATGGCCCGGTAACCAGTAACTGCCTTCCCTTGCCAGCCTGGTCACCCCTAACTGCCCTCCCCTGCCGACCTGGTCACTGCTAACTGTCCTGCCCTGCAGGCCTGATCGCCCATCAACTGCCCTCCCCTGCAGGCCTGGTTCCCCCCAACTGCCCTTCCCTGCTGGCCCAGTCACCCCTAACTGCCCTCCCTTGCCAGCCTGGTCACCCCTAACTGCCATCCCCTGCCAGCCCAATTGCCCCTAACTGCCCTCCCTTGCCAGCCTGGCCACCCCTAACTGCCCTCCCCTGCAGGCCTGGTTCCCCCCAACTTCCCTCCCCTACAGGCTTGGTTGCCCCCAACTGCCCTCTCCTGCAGGCCTGATCGCCCATCAACTGCCCTCCCCTGCAGGCCTAGTCACCCCCAACTGCCCTCCCCTGCAAGCCTCGTCCCCCCCAATTGTCTGCCCCTGCAGGCCTGGTTACCCCCAACTGCCCTCCCTTGCAGGCCTGGTTCCCCCAACTGCCCTCCCCTGATGGCCCAGTCACCCCTAACTGCCATCCCTTGCCAGCCCGATTGCCCCTAACTGCCCTCCCTTGCCAGCCTGGCCACCCCTAACTGCCCTCCCCTGCAGGCCTGGTTCCCCCCAACTTCCTTCCCCTACAGGCCTGGTTGCCCCCAACTGCCCTCCCTTGCAGGCCTGGTTGCCCCCAACTGCCCTCCCCTGCAAGCCTCGTCCCCCCCAATTGCCTGCCCCTACAAGCCTGGTTACCCCCAACTGTCCTCCCCTACAGGCCTGGTTCCCCCAACTGCTCTCCCCTGATGGCCTGGTCACCCCTAACTGCCCTCCCCTGCTGGCCTGATTGCTCCCAACTGCCCTCCCCTACATGCCTGAGTTCCCCCCAACTGCTCTCCCCTGAAGGCCCAGTCACCCCTAACTGCCTTCCCCTGCAGGCCTGGGTACCTCCAACTGCCCTCCCTGCTGGTCTGATCACCCACAACTGCCCACCCTGCTGGCCATCTTGTGGCAGCCATGTTATGTCCACATGGGGGTGGCCATCTTGTGTGTTGGAGTGATGGTCAATTTGGATATTACCTCTTTATTATATAGAAAGTGGTAGTTATAAATAATACCACATGTTGAAGGTACTTTTAGTTTACTGATTATTGTCTTGTAACCTTTGAGTTTCATTAATGATTACTATGTCACTTGGGTAATATAGCAAATAATAACAGATATACTTGTTATGCTAATTACTATCAAATGGTGACTTCTATTCACATTAAGATGCTTTGTCATTCCAAAGTCATTTCAAAGTGCTTTGTCCAGTTCAATTTTGTTTTAAGGCATGTACTAATAATACAATCTTGCAATAACTGCTTTGGTTCACAATGGACCCTCCAAGATTTATGTTGCACCTTTAGCTATAAAATCCTGACAACATCTATTTTTTCTGGAAAGTTTTTGTTATTATTTTAGCCTCAATCCAGAGTTATTCCTCTTAATGTTAAAAAAGTTATAAACTGGCAATATCCACTCAGTTCTTATGGAGCATAGCAATAATCTTTATTTGTTTATTTACTTTTCCTTTCTTTTTATTATTATAAAAAATAACACAGAATAAGGAAGCAGGCATTTTAAGAATGCCTTATGCAATTATTTTAACTAGTTTTGCTATCAAAATTCCCTGAATGTGGATTACATTAAAAGGTGCATTTGCTCTACCCCATACACTTGTTCTTCTTTCTTTCTTCTTATAACCACTCTCCATACAGATAATTCATAACAATGAGGCAATTATTGCCCTAGCTGGTTTGGCTCAGTGGATAGAGTGTCAGCCTGTGGACTGAAGGGTCCCAGGATTGATTCTGGTCAAGGGCACATGCCCGGGTTGTGGGCTCGATCCCCAGTAAGGGGTGTGCAGGAGGCAGCCAATCAATTATTCTCTCCCATCATTCATGTTTCTTTCTCTCTCTCCCTCTTCCTTCCTCTCTGAAATCAATAAAAATATTTTAAAAATTAAAAAAAAAAAACGGGACAATTATTTAAAAAAAAATCCTGTACTGATACAAGGGCAAAAATATATATTTAGATTTAAAAAAATAATAATATAGTTATCATATATTTATTGAAGACTATTATGTTACCATTTCATGATAACAAAATGCTTTTGGAGGGTTAAATATTTTCTGCAAATAATGGGTTGACAAAGTTCATGTAGGGTGAATAAAAGAATACAATGTGAAATCCCAAAAAAGCTCCAATTAGGAAATCTCATTCTCAGAAGCATAAAAAGCAACAATAAAATATAAAAACAATCACCACATGTTATTTTAACTCTGATGTTAGAATTATCCACCCTAACAAGAAGTCTAGGTAGGACTAATCCTACCTAATAATAGACAAATATGCAAATTGACCATACATCTGACACACCCACAAGCCACGCCCACCATCCAATCAGAAGGAGCATGGAAATTAACCCAAACCAAGATGGCTACAGCCACAGAGAGCAAGGTTTCCTAGGTAACAGAGGAAGCCAAGCTTTCCGCCTGCCTTTGCCAGGCCTAAGCCTCCACTCAAGCTACAAAGTTTCAATTATAGAAGGTAAACAAATTCAAACAAATGGCGGCAGAATGGAGCTTGAGAGAGCAGGCCAGGGTTGCCGGCGGCAACAGGGGAAGCAAAGCTTTCCGCACACCCTGGCCGGGCCCACCCGCTTAAGGCTACAAAGTTTCAATTATAACCCCAATAGAAATGTCTGCCGGCCTCGGAGGGAGCAGCAGGCTTGGCTCTGCTCCAGGCTACAAAGTTTCAATTGTAGAAGGAAAATAAATTCCAGATACCAGGGCCTCCGCTTGGGTTGCCAGGGGGCGTGGCCGGCCTGCAAACCACCACAGGCCCCTCGCTCCGGCCGCCCCACGCCCCAAGGGAACCCCCACCTGATCCGGGACACCCTTCAGGGCAAACCAGCTGGCCCCCACCCATGCACCAGGCCTCTATCCTATCTAATAAAAGAGTAATATGCAGATTGATCATCACTGTAACACACAATATAGCTGCCCCCATGTGGTCAAAGATCCTGCCCCCATGTGGACACAAGATGGCCACCACAAGATGGCTAGCAGGAGAGGGCCGTTGGGAGGCACCCGGCCTTCAAGGGAGGGCAGTTGAGAGGGACCAGGCTTGCAAGGGAGGGCAGTTGGAGGTGATCAACCCTGCAGGAGAGGGCAGTTAGGGGTGACCAGGCCAGCAGGGGAGGGCAGTTAGTGGCAAACAGGCTGGCAGAAGAGTGGTTAGGGGGTGATCAGGCTGGCAGGCAGAAGCGGTTAGGGGCAATCAGGAAGGCAGGCAGGCAAGCAGATGGGAGCCAGCAGTCCTGGATTGTGAGAGGGATGTCTGACTCCCTTTTAGGCCCGATCCCACCAGACATCCCTTGAGGGGCCCCATATTGGAGAGGGTACAGGCTGGGCTGAGGGACCCCCCTCCATGCACTAATTTCGTGCACCGGGCCTCTAGTAATATTAATAATGATGCTTTCGGTCCACATGTCACTAACAATAGTGGGAAGTTATCACAAAATAAAAATAAGGAAACATATTCTTCTAAAATTATATTTTTCCTTTCAGCAAAAATATTTTAGATGAAAATTTTAGTTTTCTCAAATAAATTATAATCTTTGATAATCATTGTTCTTAAATATTCTATTTAGAGTATGATGTGGTATACAAATACGTTTATGTGTACGAATGTGTACATACATTTATATATAGAAGACATACAGTTTGTATCTTGTACTCTGAATTTCATTATATAAGGTAATAATAAAAGGAGAAATGTATTAAGAATATCCAATGTATAATTTTTTTATTTTTAGAATTAGACAAAGATGCTATGCTGAGAGGCTTAGAAATTAGTCAGTACATTGTGGAAAGCATAATAATCCTGTTACTTGGAATAAGGAAAGATTACTTCCTATTGGTTGGTATTTTAGAAAGCTATGATTAGAATGCGGAAAGTGAGGCAGGGCTTGGGATGAGCAGGATTTCAATAAGCCTGTATAATAATTTAAGTCATAACAGGGACATATCAGGGTTATAAAGGAGAATATTAAAAATGCCCTATAAATCCAAATTATTTTTATGTGAATATGAATCCTTAGGAAAAATACTGGAAAGGTGACCTGGAAATAGATTATGCCATTTTAGTTTATTTTATGATGTTATGTTAAAATGCTGAGTATAACTTGGTTCATTTTGCTTAACCACAACTATGAAAAGAAGAACAATAAAGTTAAATAGCAGCTATGATTGCATATTAGTCTTTAGATTGGTGTATTATTTTTTCCTTTTCAGTATTATTTCCAAAATTTCTATTAATGTTGCAATTTGCAATAAACCCAAAGATAAAATACATTAAGTATATGCTTCTGCTATATTTAAGAGTTATAATTTTGCAAACATTCATAGTGTCATATACAATTAACAATAGTATAGCTTCTATTCTCAGCCTGAAAATACCCTTGTGCTCTCTCTGGCTTTTTTTGTTTTATCCCATTTGGTAAGAATCAGGTAAAGTTCTACCATTTTTTAAAAAAAACACTCTGGGACTTAATTTTGCATTTCTATCATCATTGAGAGTATTCTATTCATCTCACTAACTAGAATAGCAATTCTCAACAGAGTAACAAATACAATGATTATATGTGCCTGTGGAAAATGAGATGCAGGAAAAATTTAAAATGAATAATACAGTGATTACTCTTTATAAGAAGTGTTGCAACCCAATAAGCAGAAGTGATAAAAAGCACTGCCCCAATGGGGTACATTAGGATTATTTAATAAAATCCATAATTCAAGCACACTATGTAAATATATAAGTATGTAAATATATGTATGCATTTGTATGTGTGTATATGCGTATGTATGTATATGTAGAAGCACTAGGGGAAACACAGAGGTAGAACAATGGGGAGGATTCTATCTTTCCATCTGCTCACATTTCCTTCTGAACCTTTGGTGGATCTTGTGTTACGATGAATCCATAGAGTATTAAAGTGTATTATTGTGATACTGTTGACCTTTGTGAAAATGGGTATACATGAGAGAAAAAACTTTTATAGACACCCCGATTATATTTTTTTTCCACAAAACCCGCTGATATGGGTTATGAAATGTCTTTCACAGTATCCCATCTATTCCTATGGTAATTTCATAGCTTTAATTTTAAAAGCCCTTTTTAAATTTATTTTTAATGAATAATACAATAAAACTTACTAAATGTCCTCACTGGCAACTGCCTTTATTTTCCTTAAATATGTCCTTTGTAGCTCATACAGAATTTCTCTTGTCAAACACAATCATGGAATCACTATAATTGAGAGTTCCCCTTGCTCTGAACAGCATTTGAAGTTCTTAGCTTGGTATTTAAAATTCTTCGTAATAGGGGATTCCAAAATGGTTGCAGAGTAGGTGAAAGCAACACATACCTCCTTCGGGCGCCAAACCTGAGTTCCAGCTAAAATTTAGAACAATCAATTTAAATAAACAACAGAAGGACACCTGAACAGGAGAATTATATCAAAGGATTAGGAAAAGGAGGCTACACAGAGACTGGTACGAAGGATGGAGATGCGGAGAGGCTGGTCCCTGCACCCAGGGGCAGCAGCGGTGAAGCCAGAGAAACATCGTGGCTACAAAAGCCCTGACCCCGGAGGAAAGAAGGGTCTCAACCCCACGCCAGGGCCCCCAAATCAGAGCACCAGGGCCAGGAAGAAGAGCCTGCTTAGCATTTGGCAGCAAAAATAAGTTGGGATATTGTCTACTGGAAAAAAGAGAGAGTCTGCTTGAATCCAGGGTGATTTCTTTGAGGACTAACACACAGGGCCTCACTCTTGAGCACTTACTGGAGACTCTTACAGAGAGAAGCAAACTCAGAGCATTCAGAAGCCATAAAGAGAACATCTGGGTGGCATCGTTCCGGAGATCTGAAAGGTAGGCTTCTGAGGTCTGGTCCTGAGCCAACATCCCACAGGGTCCTCAGGCACCATCTCCCAGGGTCTAGTACTTCTATTTTTACAGCATCATCTGGAGAAAGTGCACTAACCCTGTCCTCAAATACCAGTGACACCACCCTGCCAAGCTCAGTCCAACATAAAAAAACAGTGGACTGTACCCAACAGGGACTAGAGATGTGCCCTTCCTTCCTTCCTTCCTTCCTTCCTTCCTTCCTTCCTTCCTTCCTTCCTTCCTTCCTTCCTTCCTTCCTTCCTCTCTTTTTCTTTCTTTCTTTCTTTCTTTCTTTCTTTCTTTCTTTCTTTCTTTCTTTCTTTCTTTCTTTCTCTCTTTCTTTCTTTCCTTTTTTTTTTTTTTTTTAGGACCTATGGAAAGAATCCTAGATGATCATTGAACTGAGTGGCTTAAGAATAAGGGCCATTCTTTTCCCCCTCCCATGGGTTAGGCAGGCACCACCCCCAATGGAAGTCTCCCTAGTCAGGGTCTCAGGCAGCAGGTAGCTGCTGAGCTAGGGGGAGCTATGCACTTGCACCTCCCTTGGCCCTGTGCCACTGTCAACTTAGGGCTGCCTAAATTTGCATTCCCAAATCCTTCTGGGCCCATCCTTTTAAACTCATATCCATAGGGCGAAAGGGGCACAACCCAGAGCTTGGACTTTTGATCCAGCTCCCTCTATGCCCACCACCAGGGTATCTGGCAGTTCGCTGCAGAGATAGAAGGAGGTGAGCAGCTCTCTCCCCTCTAAAGGGCTGGTGCCACTCTAAGTGGAGAACTGCCCTGATCTGTTCCTCTAAATCCTGCAAGGGAGAAGGGAGCAGGGTAAGCCCAGCTGGCCCTTTCCAGTGAGGCTCAGTTTTGAGGGGGGTGGAGGCTCTGCTAAGAGCCAGGACTTTCAGAGTATCTACCTCAGAGGCTCCAGTCCAGGGCTTGAGCAGGAGTGGCTACAGAACTAAAAGGAGTTGTGTAGCTTGCCCTCTCCCGTGGCACAGTTTGCACCACCCCCAAAAAAGAAGGCTTTCTAAAGCTATTTGCCCCAATCCCAATGAATTCATCCTGTCCTGCTGAGCTTTCTTGTACAGTGAGGGCAGCAGGATACCCAATATAGGACAACAGGACACCCAATATAGGAGCACTTCAATATATATATAAACAAACTTCTGGAGGACTTTAAGGAAGAGATCAATAGTAATACAGTAATAATAGGAAACTTTAACAAGCCACCGACATCACTGGATAGATCTTCCAGACAAAAATTAAAAGAAAACAGTGACTCTAAATGACATACTAGATAAAATGAATTTAATTTACATTTAGAGAACATTTCACCCCAAAACTGCAGCATATACAGTCTTGTCAAATGCACATAGAAAATCCTCCAAGAAAAACCACATGTTAGGATACAAAATAAGTTTCCACATGTTCAAGAGAATTGAAATCATATGAAACATCTGTTTGGATCACAGTGTCATGAAATTAGAAATCAACTGCAATTAAAAATATTTAAAAACACAGAAGCTACAAAAGACATCGAGTGGCTGAATGGATAAAAAAAAACATGACTTATATATATGCTGTCTATAAGAGACCCACCTTAGAACAAGGAACTCACACAGACTGAAAGTGAAGGGATGGAAAAATATCTTTCAGACAAATAGAAATGAAAAAAAAAAAAAAAAAGATGGGGTAGCAATACTTATATCTGACAAAATAGACCTCAAAGCAAAGGCCATAACAACAGATAAGGAAGGCCACTTCATAAAACTAAAGGGATTGATACAACAAGAGGATATAACCCTGATAAACATATATGCACCCAATGCAGGAGCACCCAGATAAATAAAAACAACTCCTGGAAGATATCAAGGGAGAGATTGACATCAATATAATCATAGTAAGGGACTTTACTACCACTAACATCACTGGATAAATTCTCTACCAGTGGTTCTCAACCTTTTTAATGCCGCGACTCTTTAATACAGTTTCTCAGGTTGTGGTGATCCCCAACCATAAAATTATTTTCGTTGATACTTCATAACTGTAATTTTGCTACTGTTAATGAATTGTAATGTAAATATCTGTGTTTTTCAATGGTCTTAGGCTCTACAGCAGTGGGTCTCAACGTGTGGGTCATGACCCACAGGTTGAGAACTGCGAGCAGGGTCGCCTAAGACCATCAGAAAACACAGATATTTACATTACGATTCATAACAGTAGCAAAGTTACAGTTATGAAATAGCAACGAAAATAATTTTATGGTTGGATGTAAAATTACAACATGAGGAACTGTATTAAAGGGTTGTGGCACTAAAAAAGTTGAGAACCACTGCTCTAGATAAAAAATCAGCAAAGAAACAGCAATCTTAAATGACTCACTAGATCAGATGGACTTAATTGACATCTTCAGAACATTTCACCCCAAAGCCACAGAATATACATTCTTCTCAAGTGCACATGGAACATTTTCAAAAATAGACCACATATTGGGTCACAAGCAAAGTCTCTTCAAAGTCAAGAAGATAAAAATCATATAAAGCATCTTCTCAGATCACAATGGCATAAAACTGGAAATCAATTACAATAAAAGCAATTCAAAAAAATTGAACACCTGGAGGCTAAATAGCATGCTATTAAATAATGATTGGGTGACCAAAGAGATCAAAGAAGTAATTAAAAACATCTTGGAAACTAATGACAATAAAAACACAACAATCCAAAATCTATGGGACACAATGTAAGCAGTCCTGAGAGGGAAGTTTATAGCTCTACAGGCCTACCTCCAAAAAAAGAAAAAATGGTAGTAAATCATCTAACTCTACAACTTAAATAATTAAGAAGCGAGCAACAAGAAAAGCCCAGAGTGAGCAGAAGGAAGGAGATAATAAAGAACAGAGCAGAAATAATGACATAGAAACAAACAAACAAACAAAAAATACAAAAGATAATGAAACCAAGAGCTAGTTCTTTGAAAGGATAAATAAGATTGATGAACCTCTAGCCAGGCTCACCAAGAAGCAAAGAGAGAGAACCCCAATAAACGAAATCAGAAATGAAAGAGGTGAAATAACAACAGACCCCACAGAAATACAAAGGATTGTTAAAAAATACTATAAACAACTCTATTCTAACAAACTAGACAACCTGAAGGAAATAGACATATTTCTAGAAAAATACAACCTTCCAAAACTCAATCAGGAAGAATCTAAAAATCTCAATAGGCCGATAACTATGGAAGAAATCAAAGCAGTTATCAAAAAGCTTCCAGCAAACAAAAGCCAGGGGCCAGACGGCTTCACAGGGGAGTTTTACCAAACATTCAAGAAAGAATTAAAACCTTTCCTCCTCAGACTATTGCAAAAAATTCAAGAGGAAGGAACACTTCCAAGCTCATTCTATGAAGCCAGCATCATCCTAATACCAAAACCAGATAAAGACAACACAATGAAAGAGAATTACAGGCCAATATCCCTCATGAACATAGATGCCAAAATCCTCAACAAAATTCTAGCAAATCGGATCCAGCAATACATCAAAAAGATCATACACCATGACCAAGTAGGATTTATCCCAGAGGCACAAGGATGGTACAATATCCACAAATAAATAAATGTGATACATCACATAAACAAATTGAGAGATAAAAATCACATAGTCATATCAATTGATGCAGAAAAAACATTTGACAAAATCCAACACCATTTCTTGATAAAAACTCTCAGCAAGGTGGGAATAGAAGGATCATACCTCAACATAATAAAAGCCATATATATGACAAACCCACAGCCAACATCATACTCAATGGACAAAAACTAAAACTATTTCCCCTAAGAACAGGAGCAAGACAGGGATTCCCACTCTCACCACTCCTGTTTGACATAGTACTGGAAGTACTAGCCATTGCGATTAGACAAGAAGAAATAAAAGGCATCCAAACTGGAAAAGAAGCAAAACTGTCCTTATTCGCAGATGACATGATACTGTACATAGAAAACCCTAAAGACTCCATCAAAAAAGTATTAGACTTAACAAATGAATTTGGCAATGTAGCAGGATACAAAATTAACACCAAGCAATCTATGGCATTTCTAAAATCCAATAGTGAACTTTTGGAAAGATCGACTAAAAAAGCAATCCCATTTACCATCACACCAATAAAATTAAGATACCTAGGAATAAACTTAACTAAGGAGGTAAAAGACCTATATGTGGAAAACTACAGGACACTAAAAAAAGAGATAGAGGAAGACAAAAACAGATGGAAGAACATACCATGTTCATGGATTGGTAGAATCAACATCATTAAAATGTCCATACTACCCAAAGCAATATATAGATTCAATGCACTCCCCATTAAAATGCCAATGGCATATTTCACAGACCTAGAACAAACTGTTCCAAAAATTCATTTGGAATAAAAAAAGACCCCTAATAGCTGCAGCAATCTTGAGAAAGAAGAACTAAGTAGGTGGGATCTCAATACCAGGTATCAAACTGTATTATAAAGCCACTGTTCTCAAAACTGCCTGGTACTGGTATAAGAACAGACATATAGACCAATGGAATAGAATAGAGAACCCAGAAATCTACCCAAATCACCATGCTCAATTAATATTTGACAAAGGAGGCATGAACATACAATGGAGTCAAGACAGTCTCTTTAATAAATGGTATTAGGAAAATTGGACAGATACATGCAAAAAAAATGAAACTAGACCACCAACTTACACCATACACAAAAATAAACTCAAAATGGATAAAGGACTTAAACATAAGATGGGAAACCATAAAAATCCTAGAGGAATCCACAGGCAGCAAAATCTCAGATATATGCTGAAGCAATTTCTTCAGATACCACTCCTAAGGCAATGGAAACTAAAGAGAAAATAAACAAATGGGACTACATCAAAATAAAAAGCTTTTGCACAGCAAAAGAAACCATCAACAAAATAACAAGAAAGCCTACTGCATGGGAGAACATATTTGCCAATGTTATCACCAAAAAGGGTTTAATCTCCAACATTTACAGGGAACTCATACAACGTAACAAAAAGAAGATAAACAACCCAATAAAAAAAAAAAAAGGGCAATGGACCTAAATAGACACTTTTTGAAAGAGGACATAAGGAAGGCCAAGAGACATATGAAAACATGCTCAAAGTCACTAATTATCCGAGAGATGCAAATCAAAATGACAATGTGGTACCGTCTCACACCTGTTAGAATGGCTATCATCAACAAATCAACAAACGACAAGTGCTGGCAAGGATGCGGAGAAAAAGGAACCCTCATGTACTGCTGGTGGGAATGCAGATTGGTACAGCCACTGTGGTGAACAGTATGGAGTTTCCTCAAAAAACTAAAAATAGAACTCCCATTAGACCCAGTGATCCCATTTCTAGGAATATAGCTCAAGAAACTAGAAACACCAATCAGAAAGGATATATGTACCCCTATGTTCATAGCAGCACAATTCACCATAGCTAAGATTTGGAAACAGCCTAAGTGACCATCAGCAGATGAGTGGATTAAAACACTATGGTACATCTACACTAGGCGTCCTCAAACTACGGTCCACGGGCCACATGTGGGTGTTTTTGCTGGTTTTTTTTTTTACTTCAAAATAAGATATGTGCAGTGTGCATAGGAATTCGTTCATAGTTTTTTTTAAACTATAGTCCGGCCCTCCAACGGTCTGAGGGACAGTGAACTGGCCCCCTGTTTAAAAAGTTTGAGGACCCCTGATCTACACAATGGAATATTATGCTGCAGTAAAAAAGAAGGAATTCTTACCATTTGCAACAGCATGGATGGAACTGGAGAGCATTATACTAAATGAAATAAGCCAGTCAGAGAAAGATAAGTATCACATGATCTCACTCATTTATGGAATATAATGAACAACATAAACTAATGAACAAAAACAGATCCAGAGACAGAGAAGCATCTATCAGACCTTCAAACCTCAGAGGGAAGGTAGGGGAGGGTGCAGATAAGGGGGAGAGATCAACCAAAGGACTTATATGCATGAATATAAAACTAACTAATGGACACAGACAACAGGGGGGTGAGGGCATGAGTGGAGGAAAGCAATGGGGGGGTAAGGACACATATGTAATATGTTAATCAATAAAGAAATTAAAAAATATAAACACAGAGGCTAAATTGTATGTTATTAAACAATGAATGGGTTACCAATGAGATCAAGAAGAAATAAAAAATTCTTGGAAACAAATGAAAATGAATACACAGCAACCCAAACCCATGGGACGCAAAGAAAGCAGTCCTAAGGGGGAAGTTCATAGCAGTATATGCCTACCTCAAGAAGAAAACATAATTTCCTGATACATCCAATATGATACATCCAAATTGGAAAGGAGGAAGTAAAATGGTCATTATTTGCAGATGGCATAATATTGGACATAAAAAACTCTAAGGACTCCACCAAAAAACTGCTAGACTTAATAAATGAATTTGGCAATGTAGTAGAATACAAAATTAACACCCAGAAATCAATGACATTTTTATACACTAATAATGAACTCTCAGAAATACAAATTAAAACAAACAAAAAACAATAACTTTTACCATTGAAACAAAAAAAATAATATATCTAGGAATAAACTTAACCAAAGAGGTAAAAGACCTGTACTCAGAAAAGGTAGAAGAAGATATAAACAAGTGGAAGAATATACCATGTTCATGGACTGGTAGAATTATCATTAAAATATCCATACTACCTAAAGCAATCTATAGATTCAGTGAAATCCCTATTAAAATACCAAGGGCATATTTCACAGATCTAGAACAAATACTCCAAAAATTATATGGAACCAAAAAAAAACCCGAATAGCTACAGCAATCTTGAGAAAGAAGAACAAAGTTGGAGGAATCACAATATCAGATATCAAGTTATACTACAAAACCACCATAATTAAAATAGCCTGTTACTGCATGAGAGCAGGCATATAGATCAATGGAATAGAACAGAGATCCTAGAAGTCAACCCAAGCCTTATGCTCAATTAATATTTGACAAAGGAGGCAGGACATACAATGGAGTCAAGACAGTCTCTTAAATAAATGGTGTTGAGAAAATTGGACAGATACATGCAAAACAAATGAAACTAGACCACCAATTTACACCATACACAGGAATGAACTCAAAATTGAGAAAGTATTTAAATATAAATCATGAAACCATAAAAATCCAAGAAGAAACCATAGGCAATAAAATCTCTTACATCTCATGTAGCAGAATTTCCGCTGGTACATCCCCAAGAGAAACAAAGGGAAAAATAAACAAATGGGACTAAATCGAACTAAAAGGCTTCTGCACAGCAAAAGAAATCATCCTCAAATACAAAGGGAACCCACTCTATAGAAAAACATATTTGCCCAGGATACTTCTAATAAGGGGTTAATTTCCAAAATATATAAAGAACTCATACAACTCCACAAAAGGAAGATAAACAATTCAATAAAAAATGGACAGGGGACCTGAGTAGACATTTTGGAGAATTTCACATTGCTGGTGGGAATGCAGACTAGTGCAGTTACTGTGGAAAACAAGATGGAGTTTCCTCAAAAAATGAAAAATGGCCCTAGCTGGTTTGGCTCAGTGGATAGAGTGTCAGCCTGCGGACTGAAAGGTCCCAGGTTCGATTCTGGTCAAGGGCACATGTCTGGGTTGCAGGCTGGATCTCCAGTAGGGGACATGCAGGAGGCAGCCGATCAATAATTCACCCTCATCACTGATGTTTCTATCTCTCTCTCCCTCTCTCTTCCTCTCTGAAATCAATAAAAATGTTTAAAAAAATGAAAAATGGAACTGCCATTTGATCCAATGATCCGATTCTGGGAATATATCCTAAGAATCCTGAAACACTAATCAGAAAGTATATATGCACCCCTGTGTTCACAGCATCGTTATTAACAATATCTTAGATCTGAAAACAGCCTAGTGTCCATCAGTAACTGAGTGGATAAACAAGCTGTGGTACATTTACACAATAAAATACTATACAGCAGTTACAAGAAGGATTTCTTACCCTTTATAGCAGCATGGGTGGACCTGGAGAATATTATGCTGATTCAAATAAGCCAGTCAGTCAGAGAAAGACAAATATCACATTATCTCACTTATATGTGGAATCTAATGAATATAATAAACTGACAAACCAAACAAGCCCTGAGGCATGGATGCAAGGAACAGATTGACATATCTCAGGGCTGGGGCGGGGACGAGGGGGAAGGGAGATTAACCAAAGAACTTGTATGCATAGTCCTATCTAATAAAGAGGGAATATGCTAATTGACCCTCACACCGCCGCAAAAGATGGTAGTGCCCACAGCCAATAAGGAGGGAATATTCTAATTGACTGCCATGCCCTCAAAGATGGTAGTGCCCACAGCTACAAGATGGCAGCGCCCAGTCCCCTCAGCCCTGCCGGGGCGGCAGGTGCACGTCAAGGCCTGGCCCACCCCCAGGCGGGCCAGGCCACTCCGCGCACCTGCCTCAAGAGTCCCCCAGTCCCCTCAGCCCCCCAGCTGCCCAGGGCCAGCCCAAGGCACAGGCAGGTTTCAGATGGCGGCTGCCTAGCAAACCAGGGCTGCCCGAGGCTCAGGTAACCAGGGCCGGCCGAGGCTTGCGCTGCCAGCAGTGGCAGCAATAGAGGTGTGATGGGGCATTGCCTTCCCCTGATCGCCAGGTGACCTCCCACCCCTGAGGGCTCCCAGACTGTGAGAGGGGGCAGGCTGGGCTGAGGGACGTCCCTCCAGTGCATGAATTTTCATGCACCAGGCCTCTAGTATATGCATAACCCATGGACACAGACAATAGTGTTATGAAGGCCTGGAGTTGGGCAGGGGTTGGGAGTAGGGGAACAAATGGGGGGATATGGGAGGACATCTATAATACAGTCAACAAAAACAAACAAACAAAAATATCATCATAATATGCTCCAATCAACCTTCCTGGGTTAATCTTCTACTCCTGCCTCTCCTCTGATCCTCAATTACAGTTATAGTCCAGGCACAGCAAATTATAAATCATTTCCAAAACATGTAAGCTTTCATCGCCTCCTTACCTTTAGCTTTGCAGATTCCCTCATCCTGAAATGTCCTTCAGGCTCTTCTCCACCTCTAACTCTGTTCAAATTCAATTTTTCTGTCATTCCCCAAACTTTGAGAAACTATGCTATCCCTTAATAATGAATTCATTGCTACCTCTTTTTAATGTAACACTTTATTCATATTTCTAACAATAGTTTTAAAGCATAAAGTTTATTAAACAAAATGTATCCTTCTAGTTGGCAAGTATCATCCCCATATCATGAATTTCAATAAATGAGCCTAAAACATAACGAATGTGCACATATACATCTTAGGGGTATATATCAATATTCAAGTAGGTATTATAAATGCATATACTTATTGTGCTGCACAATGATCATTATTATTAAAAACAATGTAAGCTGATTCAAAATATTGTTGAAATGGCTTCTACGGTTCCTTCTTAAATTGAATCATTCAGTTTTTATGTCTGGGTTTTCATAATATATTAGGAGTAGCTCCAAACACTTGATAAAGATTTTGTTCAAAAGCTTAAATTATTCAAACAACACAATTACGGTATGTCAGATGACAAAGCTAAATCAATTTAGTAATGAGTTTGATGTCCTGTGTTCAAGGAAAACAGTCCATAGATTGGGGGTCTACAGTGCCTCACAAGCAGTGGAGCACTTTTTCAAGCAAGTTTGACCACAACCTGACCACACACAAAATACCTTTTTTGAGATTCCTTTTTGTATAACCTTCTATAACTTTTTATATCCAGTCAGGCTTTATTCTTTTTTTATTTTTTTAATATACACTTTTTATTGATTTCAGGGAAGAAGGTAGAGGGAGAGAAAGATAGAAACATCAATGATGAGAGAGAATCACTGATCAGTTGCCTCCTGAATGCCCCCCAATGGGAATTGAGCCCTCAACCAGGGTATGTGCCCTTCACTGGAATTGAACCAGGGACTCTTCAGTCTGCAGGCCGATGCTCTATCCACTGAGACAAACCAGCTAAGGCTATTTTTCTTTTTCATGCTGGAACAACCAGTCATTTGACTTTCATACCCAAACATTTCCTTTCACTTTTATAATTTCTAAGTACTAGTTTTAATTAAATATATTGATTAGAAATCTTAACCCTTATAATCTTTTGTTCCTAGAGAAAACTGAACAGTAAACAATTGTGAATTACCTGTTGCACTGACATTCAGTGAATTGAAAATTTATAAATACATTTCATAATTTCTAGAAGTATATTCTTTCTCATAGTAAATGTGGCAAAAATGTGTTTACTGATGAACCCAAATACTTTTAGTTTCTCTGTAAAAGAATACCAAAAGTGGCTAAACCTATGTTCAGTTTAATGTTTCAGTATTTTATATAATTTGGAAAACAGTATGGAGTTTCCTTGATCTATTTCCTTGATAGTCAATGAATACCCATCTGTTAGGGGCAAGCTCCTCAGCCAAGGACTGGGCCCTTCTGAGTGAAGGAAACTGAAAAAACACGAGGTACAAGCAGGCTAGTGGGATACGCTTTATTACAAACAAAATGGCCAACAACAGGCTGGACATTGGCGACTTATATACAAGCTCAAACAAAAGAGGCTTTATGCAAATAGTGACCTCAATATTTGGGCTACAGAAAGGCACGCCTTCACAGTGTATAGCTTATTGTGCCCTTGCTTTTACACCTGTGTATAGCAAATTAGCCTTGCACACTCTAATTTGGATTCCCATGCTTAGTTTGGCCTTGAACATCTTGCGTACTCTGGCCTGGGCCCCCACACTATCATTTAACAGATCTAAGTATAACTTTAAGGTGGGAACTTACCAAAATGATTTTGGAAATGATTTTTAAGTAGACATATCGTAAAGCAAAATTGTTGAAAAGTTTAATTTATAAACTTTTATCTTTCATCTATTTAATTTACTTGTTTTTAACAATTAATTTCCCCCCAGTATCTCAGTTGTCTGCATATGAGAGACACTGAGTCCTGGGCTAGAGTTTTGTGTTTTTTTTAATATATTTTATTGATTTTTTACAGAGAGGAAGAGAGAGGGATAGAGAGTTAGAAACATCGATGAGAGAGAAACATCAATCAACTGCCTCTTGCACACCCCCTACTGGGGATGTGCCCACAACCAAGGTACATGCCCTTGACCAGAATCGAACCTGGGACCCTTGAGTCCACAGGCCGACGCTCTATCCACTGAGCCAAACCGGTTTTGGCTGGGCTAGAGTTTTAACGATGGACTCTAGAAGGGTGCAAGGAGGAAGCCCTTCTAGAGTCCATCACCTTTCGGAGCCCTCTGCATGCCAATTAAAACAGGAGTGCCGCCCTAACCAGTTTGGCTCAGTGGATAGAGCATCGGCCTGCGGACCTAAAGGTCCCAGGTTTGATTCTAGTCAAGGGCATGTACCTTGGTTGCGGGCCCATCCCCAATAGGAGGTGTGCAGGAGGCAGCTGATTGATGTTTCTCTCTCATCGGTGTTTCTAACTCTCTATCCCTCTCTCTTCCTCTCTGTAAAAAATCCATAAAATATATTAAAAAAAATAAATATGAGTGCCATTTTGTTTGCTTGACTTGGGTGCCCTTGCTTTCAAGTGCACTTCTCTCTCTCTCTCTTTTATTTATCTTTATTGTCGAAAGTATTACAGATGTCCCTTTTGTTGTTTTCCCCATTGGCCCCCTCCATATTGCACCCACCTCTCCCAGGCCTTAACCACACTATTGTCTGTGCCCAGAGGCTATGCAAACATGCATATAAATTCCCTGTTAATTACTCCCACCCACCCCTCCACCCCACCTTCCTTATGAAATTTGTCAGTCTGCTCCATGTTTCTATATCTCTGGATCTATTTTGTTCATCAGTTTATTTTGTTCATTAGATTCCACATATGAGTGAGATGATGTGACTGGTTTATTTCTTTAGCATAATACTCTCAAGTGTACTTCTTAAGGGACAATCTTATCTAACTATATGATTTCCTGTAATGGCCATTGTAATTCTAGATTGCCTTAGTAAGATTTTGTCCGGGACCACAGTTTTTAAACTTAAAATAAGTTGGAAGAAGACAGACGCAATTTTTGAAACTGAAGATCTCATTTCATGAGCTAAGTCTTCAATCTCTTCTAGTCAATTTAAAACCTAAAACGAGTATGCTGCTGAATTGGCAATTTTGGGGTGTTTTATAGTATTTCATTGCACTGAAATGTTCCTGAATTTGGCCAGGTGTCCTGGTATCACGCTAACCTTTTCTGTGAACAACTTTTCCTAGCATGGGAGTGTTCGAGTTAGGTGGCAAATGCTGGAACAGATTTTAAGTACTTCACCCAAATCCATCCATTTTGTAGCTTTGGCTTCGGAGTAGCCCATTGACAATAGATCTATTATTCCTTTCATGAAAAGATTTCTTTATAGTGGCGATGCTCAAAAGGCTTTTAGTGGTCTGACTTGTTCCTACTTTCATTTTAATGTGCTATTTGGTCTAAACAGTCTATGTTTCTTAATATATTTCCCCAAATCCTCCAGCAGTTTGTGGTGTGGACTTACCTTGAGGTTTTTACAAGTCTCCCCAACACTGCCATGTTGTTTCCTTTAGACTGAGCGATACCCATTATTTTTCCTGTTGAAATAATACTAATTCAATCAGAAGTGGTGTGTCTAGTTGCCTGTGCACAGGTCCTGAGACATGTTGGCCACAAACCCAAAGGCTGTTGCCCGCCAGGTCTCACTGTGAAAAACCTGGAGTCTCTCCCACCCCCATTTTCCACCCTTAAGGAATAGAACACACTCATAGAGCCCAGAACCGGAAAGACGCAGAGCTCATCCGAGAGAAGCTCACCTGAGATGCAGAAGAGCTCACCTGAGGTCCAGAAGAGCAGCTGAAGAGGCAGCCAAGCACACGGACTCCGTGGTACCTTCACCTGTGTCTGGGAGCCTATGAAATCTTCAGCAGCTGTCTTCAGGTCCCATCTCATTGCCACAACTGTCAACTGTCCAAACTAAAACCATGTAGAAACCAATTTGTATCCTTTGCAGGGAAAGCAACCCGTGCTTAGGGGGAGTACAAGGCCCACAGTGAGAAAGTTTGCGAGGGATTGTGGATAAGTGTGGGTGCTCTAGAGCAGAGCGGGAGAAGCGGCAGTGTGGAAACAAGGCAGGATTGCCTGGGGTTTCACATATGACCTTATAAATATCAAGATACTTGAATGTTGAAAGATCAACGGAGGAGGACATAACTATAAAGCCCGCAGCTGGCTTGGTGTTTGGGGATTGAATGACTGGGTACAAAACATGTACAGGACCATGACATTTTGTGTTGCTGACCTGGCAGGTGCAAACAAATCTGGTCCCTTCATATAGCCTGCAGTTCTGTGTCAATGTCTCCATGATTTCAATTATAGATGACAGGACAAAGCAAAGCATTTGTAAAGAAAAGCTATAATTTTCAGTAGATAGTATAGTCATCAAAATTATTTTTGTTCTAATTAGTTGTCACTATTGGAAAAAGGACATTTGATCAATATCTTGATTTATATAATAAAGGAAAAAAAATTAAATTTTTTAATTAATATGATTTCTATACCATCGAAGCTTTTAAAATGCTAATAATGAAAATACTTAATATTTACCATTTAATTGTAAAATATATGTTTTATACATGTCATTTATTGTTTGCATTATTATATGGGTATATAATAAAAGTAACATAAGTATTCAATTTTTTTCCAAATCAAAAGTGCATTCTAATTCTCATAACCTCTAACTTTCAATACCTTCTTTTTTAACACATTTTTAGGAAATTGAGAATTATATAATGCAAACTATATTCACATACATGCGTATAAAAATCTGGTTCACCAAAATATTTACTCCTCTATCCATATTCTTCCATAAAGTTCTTTACTTTTTATTTGCATATAAATTACTACAGTGGTTTTGGTCATCATTATAATAAACTAGAGGCCCTGTGAACGACATTCATGCATTGGGGGATAGGAGTCCCTCAGCCCAGCCTGTGCCCTCTTGCAGTCTGGGACCCCTCAGGGGATGTCCACCTGCCTGCAGTCTGGGGCTCTGGCAGTCCAGGACCCCTCGCTCCTTACCACTCTCCTGCAGTGGAGGTGGAAGAGGCCCCCATCACTTCCGCTGCACTCGCCAGGCTTCTGGCTGAGCGCTCACACTATATTGGCTGGCAGGGGGTGAGGGCATGAGTTGGGGGGTGGGGGGCAAGGGAGGGATAAGGACACATATGTAATCCTATATAATAAAAGGCTAATATGCAAATTGTCCCCTCAACCAGGGAGTTCAACTGGGAGTTCGACCAAGGGGTGGGGCTGGCTGGCCAACCACCCACAGCCACTCCCCTGGCCGTGGCTCCTCCCCATTGCTCCTCCCCCAGCCAGCCAAGCCCGATTGGCCCCAATTGAGACTGGCTGGCCAGACCCCACCCGTGCACGAATTCGTGCATCTGGCCTCTAGTACCTTAATAAATAAAGAAAAAAAAATATGAAAATAATATATTCATTGTGGGCTACATGGGACCCACAGGAGTTTGACATGCTTAGGCTAGATTATACGTCAGATGTTGTACATCTATATTATGTCTAATTTTCACAAAATATTCATACCTTGATTTTTCAGACTACTGAGGATCAGAGTGTGTCACTGTGTCAAATGCCAGAGAGCTAATAAATGACTGAGCTGATGTTAAAAAACAAAATGCCCACCAAAGCTGGAGATGTTTTACTTCTACATTGTGCTACCTTTCCGGTTTGCCTTGAGTAGGATTAAATGCAGTATTTAGATTACTGAGGATTTTCTTCACTCTTCTGGTCCTATACTGTGGTGAGAGAAGAGACATAGACACATTCTATGAGATGATTAAAATAGAGGATTAGTGTGATGTGTTTCATCTTTTTCTAATCATGGATACTTTTTGCATTGATTCATCTAAGATTAAAGTTTACTATTTTATGCAGTTTTTCACAGAGCAGTGTTCCTTAGAAACCCTTCATTCGCTGCTATCATAAGGAGATAGTAGAGGAACATAAGAGTTGAATATGGGGACTACATTTCAAATACTAGTGCTCCTGTCTCTATCCACCCCCCTCCCCATACACAAACACATAAGTAGAGCATTCCATGGATTTTCTCTTGTGTTTGACATTTGGTTTTCTATAATATTTTGCTCTAAAGAAAAATTCAGTGTATCTCTTTTTTTAAAAGTATTTGGCCACAGCTGACTAAAATTTCTGCAAAACAAAAGAAAAACAATATTGAAAAAGACAAAAGCCAACAAAACTCCAAGACCTAAATCTGATAAAATTTGGTAAGGAATCCAGCCCATTAAGTGAGGACAGGATGATTCATGGTAACAGTTTAGAGTGTAAGTTCTACTTTTTTATGGATTCTATTATTCCAAAGTAGTGCTGATAAGTGATGAAATCCAGATATGGAATCAAGACAGCTAGCCCCAGACATTGCATCTTTCATAAACTATGTAATATTTCCAAGGAACTTCAAATATCATGTAGAGACTTATTGAAGATACTGACAAATATAAAATTTGGATAAAACTCATTTTTTTTTAGAATGACTTAAAAGAAAATACAGTTTGCATATGAAGAAAAAATAATGAAGGACAAAGGGAATAAAACTTCGTGTTGACACTTAGAAGAAAAGAAAATAGGGAACTGAGATATCACAAATAGTTGAGGAAAGATTTGTGAAGATTATTGACATCAATAATATGCAAGAATATATAATTTCTATAAAATAGAAATTGAGAGAAACAAATAAAGCCACATATAGCAATGAAAGAACAAGATGAAGTGAAAAATGGATGTGTGAAATTTAAGAATATTACAATGAAACTAAAATTTAATAGAAAAATATTAACAATCATTACAATCTTAGAACTTCAAATTAGAACATATTTGACAGAAAAGGGTATAGATTCTCCATCCATATACAGTTTTTAATTATGTTTTGTTTTTGTTTTAGTAATATGATGCACTCCTTTAAAAATGGCAAAGGAAAGGGGTAGGCAAATCGCCAAATGATGGCATACAAATTATAAAAACAAATTGCAATAATATTGTGACCACACAAAAAGTCAAAGACAGGCAAATAAAAAAATGATAACTTGGAAAAGGTAGAAGTTAGTAACTAATTTAGCATTAACAATGGTACACTTGACTGGATATTTTTCATGCAATGTTGCTGGAAAAATAAGTTGATTAAGATTTCTAGAAAACAAATTGGCAATAAGCATTTCAAGCTTTCGGCTTTTTCAAAAATATTTCTGCCAAAAACTTAACTTATAGGTTAAATTCCTATGTAATATTTTGAAATGTGCACTAGTATGAATACCTAACTAGTTTCATCAAATACTGTTTATGTTATCATGAAAATAAAACAACCTACATTTTGAGCAGTGGTAGACTGGTTAGGTAAATTATCATATTGACAAAAGCAGAAATATTACTATATGAGTAAAGTATGTTTTAAAAGTATTTTAAAATCATAAAATAGTAGAAATTTTATATGCATTACTTTACTTTTAAAAATCAAAATACATACTAGTATGCACTAAAATAGGAAATAAACTAAAAAAGAAAATAAACTACTTAGTAAATTTCTAAATATTTGAAAGAGGGAAACTCTATTCTCTCAGTGAAAATGCATTCCTTTTATAAACAAAAAAATAAACATAAATACCATTTGAAAAATAAAATAAAATGAGTCAAAGTGGAATTAGGTAAACAAACCACTGGCACCATAAAGCATTTTCTTCTCCAGCTGCTCTTCTGGCTCGTCAGCCCATTCGAAGCAGTGAGAAGCCATTAGAGCAGGTGGCTGCTCATTCTATTTTGATATGGAAGATTAACCTCAGAGCTATTTCTGCATTTACTAAAAAACAGTGAGTCATGACAATTGTAAAAATGATTTCCACCAATACGCAATCAAATTATTTTCTATTGGAGCTTGCTTTCATATGGGATGAGTGTCACAAAAGGATATACATTATTCAGAATACCTACATTATTATTATTGTTCAGTCATTGTGTTAGCTATTTGTGTATGAAAACACAATGGAAGGGTAATCATTAACTACACTACAATAGTATTAGCTTTGTTTTCTAAACTGTGAAAGTAGAATTGTAACTAGTGAACTTGTGTTGAGGCAAAACCAGGATTTGTCCATAGCCCTAGAGATTGGATATTGATCAGTTATTTTCATTAAAATTAATCTAAAATAAGTCCCTCCATATGTGCATATTTCTTTCTATTCTCAACAGTGGCTCTGCTATATTCCCCCCAGATTCATTTTGTTAATTAAATATCAACACATTTTAGATCAATATTAGTACTGAGGCTATTTGACCTTGTACTTGAAATAGCTCTCTATTCCATGGATGAGACATGCAAGATAAATTTAGAAGACCAAAATAATTGACATTTAGTTTGAATTGTTTGGTAGGTCCAAAGAATTAGCCATTGTGAATTTGCCAGAACATTAATATTATCACATTGCAATTAGCATGTGTCAGTTCTTATCAAGAGTATCATCTACATCTGCAGGAATATTTTTGCTGTTTTTCAGCCCATGTACAGAGAATTCAATTGACAATGATGAAAGGTATTGTATTTAAAATAACCATATAACATTTCAGGAATTGCTAATACTAAGTATTTATTTTTTAGAAAAAATTAAATATGAGTTAGACTACCTCTAAATAAATTCCCCATAAGCATAAAACACATTCAGTTTATAAATTGTTATACTGGAAACTACCTTAATTTCTTAATCTTTCAAACCTTATACTTTATTAAGTATTTGAAATTATAATATAATTTATATTTTATTAATAGAACATTATATTAGGCTTATTAAATAGGGTGACTGATGTTTTGGCAAACTATTACCTAGTTGTTTGATCAAACCTTAGTCTGTATGTTGCTAGGAAGGTGTTTGTTTCTGGTTGACATTAAGTAAAGCAGATGACTTTTTAGAATGTGAGTGGTCTTTATCCCATCAGTTGAAGGTCTTAAGAGCAGAGATTGAGATTTCTTGAAGAAGCTAGTGTATCTCCACTGCCACATAGAAAACCTGCCCTAGTTTTCAGTATGCAGACCTGTTCTGCAGATATTGGAGACAAGACTGCAACATCAATTCTTACTGAATTTCCAGCCTGCTGGCTTGTCCTGTGGATTTTGAACTTGTCAGCCTTTATACTTACAAAATCCAGTTCCTTATAAAAATCTCTCTCTCACTCCACCTGATAGCTTTGTTTCCCTGCTGGACCCTGACTAATACAATGAACTATGGGATTGGAGAGTTTCATACTCTAGGTTGAGATCACTGGATTGTAAACTTACTAGGTATTGTAAAATGTTTTTCCAAAATCATTACACACAATTACTCTCCAAACAACAGTATGTCAGAGTCTATATCTTCCCAATCTCACCTGTCCCTGCTACCCTGCTATTATCTTAAAGATATTGTCAATTTGAGGAACGTGGAATAGTATATCCTATGATTTATATTTTGTTTGTTTCTTGCCATCAACAAGTTAGGTAGCCATGGATTATTACACCATGAAAAAATGACAAATATTAAAATAGAAGGAAATCAAACATTCATCTACCATTTTATTAGAACCAACAAATATTTCTGGCATTTAATGTATGGCATAGTATTAGCCACTTAGAATCTTAAAGTCACTTAGAATCATAGTAATATTGGCATGGCAAGGAAGAGAGAAGAATCAATATTTCAGTTATTATATCCCATAAAAGTAGTTTTTTACACAGAACATGTATATTTGAGAGGAAAATTACATATTCAGAGGGAAAAAAAATTGTGTTACCTAAGAAACAGTTATCTAGGAAGAAGTTTGAATGAAGGGCTGAATATCAACAGAGCAGTCAAGAATGAGGACAAAGATTTGGGAGCCATTATTATTCAAAGCAATAGTTGAAGTAAAAAAATTGGCAAAAGGGAAAGTGTAAGGGGGAAAAAGGGGTGAAAAAAAAGAGTAGTGCCAGAGAAGCCTGGGGGGAAATTTTCCACAAAGAAACAGTTTCTTTGTTTTCTACTTCAATAGTGAACATCTTCCTCCACTTCCCACATCTGATCTTTAGGTTTTGTTCCTGTCTCAGTGCCTTAGAATCTTATTGTCGGGCAAAAAATATGTCTTATTAATACATGGTAAAATAAGTTTAATATGCTAAACTTTTCTGCTTTATCCATTTCATACAAAAGAAAAATTCAAGCCCTAAATGAACACAGATCAAGTGGGTGAATTTCTAACATTTTTTAAAAATTTGGTATTTAATATTAGACCAACTGGAAGGTATATTTTGAGAGTGAGCATTTCCTTTTATTCCTAAATCTCATCTTTTAGATGTTTGCCTCATTACTAATTTGAACAATAATTGCC
This sequence comes from Ia io, assembly GCA_025583905.1. Taxonomy (NCBI): domain Eukaryota; kingdom Metazoa; phylum Chordata; class Mammalia; order Chiroptera; family Vespertilionidae; genus Ia; species Ia io. The sequence goes on from JAJQQW010000003.1 coordinate 36,945,417, forward strand.
TATATGTATTGATACTTTCAATAGGAACATAGAAGGAGAAATACACATTTTTTATTTTAGATGATATAAGGATTTATTATAGAGTTGAGAAATCCCAACAGGAATAGTCAGGGACTAGTTTTGAGAAGCACTATCAGCTATCATCGTTTGACTCAAATTATTTCTGGAATGAGGTAAAGCATAAACAAACTCTAAGCTCTGCAAAATACAGACCAATTTCTCTGACTAGCCAACAAAAGAACAACTTGCATTGCCTGCAAGTTTTCCTCAGGATCATATCTAATCCAGAGTCATTGCCCTTCTTATTCCTGTAGTGTTGCTTCAGTTTCCCTCCATTTTTTAAAAAACAAGACTGCCCCATTTTGAGTCTGTAATAACCTTGAAAAGAATGCTTTAGTCATTGCTTGAAGAAGAAACGCCTACCTCCAAATTACCCATATAGACTCAGCACTCACCAACTCCTCTGAATATCATGTCACTTTCCTTCTAGATGACCAGGTTTAAATGGACATCTTCCCACGGATTTGTTTGTGTGTTTGTTTGTTTTTCATAAACACCATATGATCTCACTGATATGTGAAATCAGAGAGAGAGAGTACTCGTAGATATGGAGTACAGATTATGGTTACTAGAGGTTGGGACTGGGGGGTGGCTGAAGTAGGTCAAAAGATATGAACATACAAACTTCCAGTTACAAAATGAATAAGCCAAGGAGATCTACAGTGTGATGACTATAACTAATAATAATATATATATATATTTGAAAGTTGTATATTAAAAGTACTCATCACCAAAACAATCTATAACTATGTAAGATAATGGATAATAACTAAAATTATTATGGTGATCATTTCACAATATATACAAATATTGAATTATTATGTTGTACACCTGAAACTAGTATAATGTTTTATGTCAAATATATCTCAATGAAAAATAAATCAAGTATTAAGTATGTGGCCCCAGTGGCAGATTATATCTTTATCGGGGACCCCTTAGCACTGCCAGGAATAAATTACCAGTCTTTTTTTCCCCCTAAAACTTGAATGTTATTTTATGAGTTATGTGCTAAGTTTGTTTCCAATGTGAGTAAATCTTCAACTTCTTTTCTGCCAAAAACAGATGTCAGACAAATATTTCATCCAGTGAACATTCATACTTGAGTGAACTCAGGTAACCATCTCTACTTTCTTTTTCAGATTCCCTTTTCTGGAGATTTTTTGGCAGAGGGAGATTTAGAATTACATGTATGAGAGACTTCAAGCTGTCAGTAGTATAAGAGTAGGGACATGTCTTATAGTAGACTTTGCATAACAATCACTATGTATATTGACAGTTGCGGATTAACAGTGCAGATTTTCTAAAGTTGTCTTATACACAACCATATATAATATTAAGAAAACATCAAGTTCTATATTAAACAATACTATTAATGTTTTGTTATTTTGGGTGGTTTGGTCAACTGATGGAGATTATAGGTAGCTAAAAACTAAGGCCAACCAATGGCACTCCTGGCATTCAGACAGTTAAAACATGATTGCTTCATACAACTCTATTTTCAGTGAACATGCACCTAAGTAGGTAACTGAATCAAAGTGGAAAATTTTGGCAGTCTCATATATCCATGGAGACATCTCTAATGCATCTAAACATCAGAAATTATTGCAACAAATATTAAAATGACATCAGGATTTTCTGTTTCCTGTTTCTGCTTCATTCATGTCTGTTCCAGACTCTCTATTGCAGCTCACCTTTCTGTAAGTGGAAGGTGATTTGGTGGTAGTCAACATCTCACAATTTACACATCTAAAACTGTATTTTCTTTTCCAGTTCCAATTTTAAAGAAAATGTGGAAGAAATCTAATGATCTCCATTTGGATGTCATTCCTACATTGGAGTTGTGGGGGCCTGATGCGGCGGGGAACAACATGGCGGGGATCTCCCTTTTCAGCGTCCCACGCGGAAAGAGAGATGAACGAACCGGTTCTACCTGGAGGCAGCCAGGGATTGAGAAATAATAGAAATAAAGAAAACAAGACTCAGAAATAGATTCACAAAGCTGGGGCTGGGTGGGATGACATCTTTCCTCTCTGATGGAGAGGCTGCATGACGACGAAGACCCTGAGCCACCCAGCAGGTTTATTTTATATCCCAAAAATCTAGGAAGTAACACCAAAACTTAGGATCAAAGGAGCTTATTTGCATTCTTAACTAGGCCCCAGCATTACTGGATTTACATATCTAGACCCGCCCCTGCTGACACCTAGGCTGCTATGAAGTCAGAACTGGTTAACATGTCCAGCCTCATTGGGGAAGCATGTTCCCAGGGCGTGGCTCTGCCTACACCCTGAGTTTAGCTGACGATAATTAATAGAAATGCCCAGGTGCCTCCCAGGCGGCCCTCTACAGGAGTAATGTACTATATCTAGGAGAAAGTACCACATCAATTATCTTATTTAGAAACTAATACCATCCACTAGATTCATTTTCTTGATGAAATAAAATAGAAAGAATAATAACTTGAATTTCTCAACTATCACCTCATAGCTGGAATCAGGGAAGGGACATAGCTCAGGAAAAAGTGTCTTACTGTAAATCTTCTCAGAATAAAGTGGTTTGTCAAATGAAAGATACCCACTGTGACTACCATTTTAGGGAAACCAGAATTTGCTTAACTGACACCTTGATTGTCAGACATTCCTAACAAGGAAAAGAAGTATTTCCGCACAATCTACTCCTGAGTCTGTGACATTTGGCAAGTGATTTAAGCTGGTGTAATTCAGTTTGCTTAGAAGGGAAAAGAAGAAAATTTTATCACCTATCTAATGAAGTTGCAAAATGACATAATACATGAAAATGAAATATAGAATTGCAAACAATATTATGTAATTAAGAAGCATACTGTTGCAATTATACTACCACTAAAAATCACTAGCTAAATAAATTTTACCTTTGCCATGTTGTTTACAATGAAGCCTAAAATACGGATTAAATTAAGAGAACAGTTTCTGTATACATGTTACCTGGATGCTAAGTACTGTTCTGTAATTTAAAAGATGTAATTCAGAGTATGTTCATTACTTAAGGTATTTCATTTCTTTATGAGTCAATTTTATCATCTGAATAATTGGAATGAGAATACAACTTTAGCCCTGGCTGGTTTGCTTCAGTGGTTAGAGAGTCATCCTGACAAAGGGTCACGGGTTCAGTGTCCGGTCAAGGGCTAGTACATCGGTTGCAGGTTCTCTGGCCCTAACGGGGGCATATGTAGGAGGCAGCCAGTCCACGTGTCTCTCTCACGTGATGTCTCTCTCTTTCTCTTCCCCTCCTCCCTCCCTTCTACTCTCCCTAGAAATCAATGGAAAAAAATGTCCTCAGGTGAGGATTAAATAAATAAATAAATACAACTTTACAGAGTTGTCAGATTAACTTAATTATTACTTAAAATGGCACTTGATATATATAATTCTCAGTAAAATAATTTTTAATGTCTGGTGTATTTTCTTTATTTTATTATTAGTTTTTTAATTTATTTTTATTGTTGATGTTATTGTAGATGTCCCATGTTTCCCCCTTTGGCCTCCCTGCATCCAGCCCCAGCCCCATCACAGGCCTTTGCCACACTATTGTCCCTGTTCATGGATATGCATATAAGTTCCCTGGTTAATCACCCCCTGACCCCTACCTTCCCTCTGAAATTCATCATTTTGTTGCATACTTCTATATCTCTGTATCTACTTAGTTCATCAGTTTATTTTGTTCACTAGATTTCACATATAAGTGAGGTCATGAGGTATTTGTCCTTCTCTGACTGGCTTCTTTCATTTGGCATAATAATCTCCAAGGCCATCTATGCTGTCGCAAAGGGTAAGAGATTCTTCTTTTTTATAACCACACTAGAGGCCCAGTGTATGAAATTTGTGCACTCAGGGGGGATCCCTCAACTCGGCCTGAGCCCTCTCACCGTCAGGCAGTCCTCGAGGGATGCCCCTGACAGTTGACATCCTTAGCGCTGCCACGGAGGTGGGAGAGGCTCCCACCACCACTGCTGCACTTGCCAGCCATGAGCCCAGTTTCTGGCTGAGTGGAACTCCCGCTGTGGGAGTCCACTGACCACCAGGGGTCAGCTCCTGTGTTGAGTAGGATTGGGCTGAAGCGGGCTCTCCAACATCCCCCAAAGGGTCCCAGATTGCGAGAGGGCACAGACCAGACCAAGGGACCCCACTGGTGCACAAGCACCAGGCCGGGGAGGGACGCAGGAGTTTGGCCAGCCAGGGAGGGCTCCAGGGCATGTTCTGCCCATCTCACTCAGTCCTGATTGGCCGGACCCCAGCAACAAGCTAACCTACCAGTTGGAGTATCTGCCCCCTGGTGGTCAGTGCACGTCATAGCAAGCAGTTGAGTGGCCTTAGCATATCATTAGCATATTATGCTTTGGTTGGTTGAATGGACGACTAGATTACTGGACACTTAGCATATTAGGCTTTTATTATATGGGATAGTATTCCATTGTGTAGATGTACCATAGCTTTTTTATCCACTCATCTGCTGATGTATACTTGGGCTATTTCCAGATCTTAGCTACTGTAAATTGTTCCAAATCTTAGCTACTATAAATTGTGCTGCTATGAACATAGGGGTATAAACATTCTTTCTGATTGGTGTTTCAGGATTCTTAGGATATACTCCCAGAAGTGGGATTACTGGGTCAAATGGGAGTTCCATTTTTAATTTTATTTGTTTTTACAGTCATTTCATATATACTTTATTCCTTGGTTATTTCTCAAATATATTTTCTCAGAAAAAAATACCATACAATTTGTTGCTTCTAATTTTTATCATTACCACATCTAATCTTTGACATTTAAATTCAATTAACACAAAATAGTTTTTAGTATTTTCATATAGTATAGAGTCCAAAATGTTTTAATGTACAAGTGTACATTCCAGAAATATTTACATTAACTTTTGGAGCACAGCACAGATTCAACAAAGATTATTCTTTATAAGATTTTGTTATCTATCACTGTAATCATCCTCAATGATCTTTCACAATCTTTACACATTTTTTTATAAATTTTCATGAGTCAAATTTATTTCCGTTAGTCTATAGAAATGCAGGTATAGTCAGTATTGTATTGATAATTGTTAAAGTAAACATAATAAATCATGAATATAGAATTGATACATGTAACAAGAAGAATAATCACTCCAAATTGCACAGAATAATATTCACTTTCTCACTAAGGAATATATTACATATTTTCATATGACAACCATCTAAAGCAAGTGTTAACATACTTTAATGGAAAATAGAGAAAAAGAATATGAGTACTTAGATTTTTCAAAGTTAAACCTTTTCTTCACTAATGGGTTATTATATCTTTTGCATGCCCAGTTAGAACACAATTAATTTTCACTGAGCTTTCATGTCAAATTCAAGTTTTAAAAAATGCTATAATTAAAATCTTAATGTACTTTTTTTCAAAAGTTATAGCTGTATCAAAATTAAAACTTTGAATCATCTTTATCAGAAAAGCTGACAAAATTTTAAAAACTTTTTCTATTTTAATTCTTATATGAAGATTTTCATTTATAATGAAATTATAACCAATAAATTTAACACAGACAGATAAAATGACAGATAAAAAACCATCAAATTGTATAGGGGTAATATCAAGAAAACTAAAAGGTATACAGCTTTATAAAGGGGGTGAGTGGAATAAACTCAAAGTTAAGACTTTAACAACAAGCAGTATTTAGGATAGAAATTTGGAAAGATAAATCTCCAAGACGTAAAATTTTTAATATTTCTTTATAAACAACATTATAATATGTACCTTAAAATATTGAAGGTATTTATAAGTGAGATATTTGGTAAACTATATATTTAATTTAAGAACTAGGGTTAGCATGAACAAAAGAAAACTAGAAAATAAAATGTGCAACTAACAGCTTGTGAATAATAAAACAAAATTATTTCATTGTACTCATTTGTAATTCAATTCAATGCAAAGAATTTCTGTGTAATAATAAATAGGCTTTGTGAAAAAGAAATTATATTAATACTTTAATTTGGAGATAAATTACAGGTAGAAATCATTTAAAATTGTATCATCTTTAAGAAGGGCTTTGATTACCACCAGAAAATTCTAGAGAATTAAGAAGATAAGAATATTAGGCAAATTTTTATCATAATAACCCCCAACTGATTGGAGGATAATGTTAAACAGATGGTGATGACAAAATTGGAATTAGCTTGAATGAGCAATATTCCCCAGAGGTCAGACCTGGTTTCATTTTTTAAAAATATCTTTTTGATGACCTGGTTGAAATAGTTTGGAGCATAATTTTTACAGTTGAGAAATATATTCCTCTGATAGTGTTGTATTTGTGTGGGTGTTTGTGTTAAGCAAACATAGTTTAAAAGCTTAAACTTACATAATCCAAATGTTCTTATGAATATATTTTGAAATTAGGGTCATTATTCTAATAGGTAATAATTATATATGCGACAGTAATTTCCTCTCAAATGTTGAAACAATACAGTAAAAAATATAGTTGATGAGGCACTTTTAAATCCAAAACTTTACCATTTGTTTTAAGTAAGTTTGTATTTAATTATGACTTTTAAGTCACTTGTCCAAAATCAGGAAAAGCTTTAGGCAGTGTAGTGAATATGACATTTTTATCACTCAACATTCTGATACCCTGGAGATTTCCTACTTGTAATGAGTAAATAAAGTCAACTAAAAGATGTTCTTTCCTCCAAAGATTGTATTCTGTACTCTCTAAATAATATTTTTCTGTACCTTATAATTATTTATGTGACAAATTTTGATGACTATTTCCAATGTAAGTCTGATGACTCAAAATCCACTTTAAATGAAATGCCACAAAATCACAGATTTTTAAAAGAACTGAGCACATAATGTCCTAAAATTGACTAACAAGGGAGAAGCTTTGTACAATAATAATTTTAAGTTCTATTTTCCTAATCATTTGGGGAAATTTGTATGATACATAAGTATAATTTTTACTCTTTGTCCTGATTGAATATAAAGAAAATGGCTCTGATAAAACTTGTCACACATACCTGCAATTGAAAGTATTGAAACAAATCAATGAAATTAGAATCCAGGCACAATCAAGGTTTTTAAGCAAAGATGACAGAGAGGGAAACAACAGATTATTCTTTTGTTGTCAGATGCATTCTAAAACAAGTCTTATTTTGAATAAGACTTGTTTCGCCAGTGGTGTAATGATGATGTGTGAATAACATGTAAGCAATTGTAGCTATATAATCTTCTTTTTATAGGTATATGCATACAAACTAAACAAAGAACATTTTCATTCAATACAGTCAGAAAGCAAAATGTTTTCAAACCTGAAGTTCTCCTTTGTGAAATGATTACCTCTGGAAAGAAAGGAAAAAAGCAAACAAGTAGTACCCATTAAAACATTTTGGGCTGAATTAAATTGTCTAGTGTGCACTCAATAAATCTTTCATAAGGTTATGTATTTTGGTTTTAAAACACTTTAATTTACTGTAAAAAGTAATAAGGTTTCTGTCATCAATATTTGATTTGTAATTCCTTAATAAAAGATATGATGTCTTATACCCAACTTTTGTGGGTAGACTCTATAGTTAATGTGCATTTACAATCTCAGTATTGTGGTGAAAGCTGTATATTTTTGCCCATGAAATGACAAAAAAAAAATACAGCTGTAATATTTATTGTCTTGAATCCCTTTAACTTTTTTTTTTTCTGAAACAAGTAAGTGTATCTTACTGTGGGTCAGCTTGAAAAATGTCAATATTCCTCCTATTTAATGTATGTTCAGCACCACTTTAATAAAGTTTATGTACAACAGAGACCCATCTCTTTCCTTACAGCATTGCTAAGTTAATCACTAATTTTCTGTGGTGAACAAATATATTAGTGGCAATCTACAAGCTGAAACCTAAACACTTCTAATGTGTACATTCAAATCATTTTGTTCTTACAAATTAATGCAGGAACAGAATGTAGTCTTTAATTGCCAAATAAATGAGTTTCTTGGAAATAAATGGTAATGAAGGTATGATTTTTTAAAACAGTATCCATTACTTGGAGTCATTTTATTTTTCTTGTTGGATGCTACTAATACCACCAGTGCTGAATTCAGAATATCTAATACATCATTAAATGAATTAATTCATAGTATGGTAGAATATATAATACATCATTAAATGAGTTAATTCATAGTATGGTAGAATAATTATTGCTAAAGTTAATAGCACACAAAGTTGGTATAGAAGAACTGATTGTGCATCTTTAAACTGAAAAAACAATATTTTTACATACATAGAATAACAGTGCAATTTACAATAGCTAGGATCTGGAAATAGTCCAATTGCCCATCAGTAGATGAGTGGATAAAAAAGCTGTGGTACATTTACACAACAGAACAGTATGCAGCTGGAGTAAAGAAGGATGTCTTACCCTTTGAAACAACATGAAAGGACCTGGAGAGTATTATACTAAGCCAAGTAAGCCAGTCAGAGAAAGACAAATATCACATGCTCTCATTTATATGTGGAATCTAATGAACAAAATAAACCGATGAACAAAATAGATCCAGAGATACAAAAGCATAGAACAGACTGACGAGTTTCAGAGGGAAGGATGGGGTGGAGAGGGTTTTGGAGTAGTGATTAACCAGGGAACTTAATATGCATACTAGAGGCCCGATGCACAAAATTCGTGCAAAAGTAGGCCTTCCTTCCCCTGGCTGCCGGCACCGGCTTTCCTCTGGCACCCGTGACCTGGGTTTCCCTTGCAGCCCCTGCTTTGTCCGGAAGGCTGTCCAATCTAATTAGCATAGTACGTTTTTATTATTATAGATTCGAGGGGTTTTTTTTAGACAACATATAGTAGGGTCTGGCTTTTTCAATTCAATCTTACAATCTCTGCTTTTAAGTAGGTGTTTACATTTACACTTGATATGAGTATTCAATTCAATTTTCTAAGTGATACTCAGTTCATAATGAAATTACAACTTGGTTCTTTGAAAATATAAATAAAATTGATAAACTTCTAGCCAATATGATCAAAGAAAAATATGGAGACAAGTTGCAAATTACCAATTTCAAAAAATATAAGTACATTTCATATAAATGTATGGAAAAGGGAGCTTTTTATAATTCAAAAAAATAGAAAATATACTGTTTTCATATATGAAATTTATATTTGATACCACAGGTAATGAGAAATACAGAAAACTTTGATAACTTTTGAAAATCAACAACTGTACAGGTTTAAGTATAATCTGCATATTTTAAATTTAATATATTTTACTAAAAAAAAATGAATATGGGTACTTAGCAGTTATTAATGATTAAAGAGGGTGTGAAGTATAAGGGAAGTAAGCCTGACTATAAAAGGGCAACTTGTGAGATCTGTGAGGTGATACAAACATTTTATATCCTGACAACATGAAAGTCCTGAATATTATATTAACACTAGTGACCTGGTGCACAGATTTGTGCACATTGAAAGAGCATCTCTGAGGGTGGGATCCCTAGGTCTGACCTGCAGGGATTGGGCCGAAACCGGCTCTGATGTCCCCCAAGGGGTCCCAGATTATGAGAGGGTGGTTCTTGGGTGATGCACCTCAAAATTGGGCTCTCTCCTCTCTGGTTCTGAGTGCGTCACCCGAGAACTGCAGCTGCCAAGTCACCACAGCTTGGAAGCTCATGCATTGAGCGTCTGCTCCCTGGTGGTCATTGCACATCATAGCCACCGGTCAGATGGTTGAACAGTCAGGTGGTCGCTTAGGCTTTTATATATATAGATATTACTTTGTTATACTCTATAATAAGGAAAAACAGTATAAAGAGTATATTGTACCATTCTTTATTATTTATTACAACTGCACATTAATTTATAATTATTTCAAAATAAAAAGTTTAATATAAAAATTAGATACATGAATTTTGGTTACCATATTAGGCAGCAGGATTCTATACTGTAGCTATTGCAGATGCTCTTAGATTTATGATTGTGTAACCTCATGATATAACCATGGCGAGTTGAAAGTGCATTTAATAGATCTAACATACTGATAGTACAGCCTAGCTGATTTTTGTTAAATGCATATTGTTTACACACCACCGTAAAGTGGAAAAATTGTAAGTTAAATCATTGTAAGTTGGGGACTGTATATTGAACGCATATATCTTTCCCACTATTTTGTGAAGACCTTAAATATACAGGCTTTAAAAATGTAAATATTTTAACTAAAGTATCTAGCATTTGGCTTATAGAATAATAGTCAAAGGATGTTAATTTGGAAGATATTGTTTAGATATTTTATAGACATTTGTTTTAGATTTTGTTAAAGATTACAAAAATAAGATTCCAAAGGCCCAAGTGTTGAAATAGAAATTTTATCCTCTCACATCTATAGTTCAAGCATAGCAGTAATTTTTAATACATTTAACTTTAGATGTTCAGAGCACAGAAAAGTTCTGTTCATTTAAATTACTGGCATGAATAAGATTCTTTCCTAAAAATGGACCCATTAGCATAAGTCCTGAGAGGCCTGACCTACTGCTCCCAAGAACAAATGCCCTTCAGTCCAACTACCAGAGTACCTGAGGAGAACATGTGTATGGTGGTCATTAAAGTAGAGACACATCAAATCCTAGCGATTGCTGAACAAGTGGAAAGGACGAATGGAGGTACTCGAGAGGCATTCTTTCCATACAGCCATCTGTCATTGAACAGGAGGAAACAGTCACTGCGTAGTAACTTTGGATTTAAAAATTAAATTCTGAATGGAGGATTGTATAGAGATAGAATGGACACTACCCAAGACATTTTATGAATATAAAAAATATAAGCTGAAACTCCAGGGCAGGGCCAAATTTGGAAGTCAAATTTGTTAACTGAAGCATAAAAAGATAGGCAGATTTACGATTAAATTAGTAGGACAAAATTAATTATAAATGTCCTACAATTATAATTTTGTATTCGTTAAATGTGAATTGAAAGGCTCTTTAAATATAACCTGTCTCAGGTTATGATTATTCTTACTCAAATTAAGATTACTGTCAGGAGAATATTTTTAATGTCATTAAAATTTACCTGGGCTGCTAATTAAAATGCAGATTCCTGGTTCATCATAAAATATTATGACTGAATAGATCTATTGTGTACTAGAATTTGCATGCTAATTGACAACCCATTTAATTATAAAATAAGCAGTTGGAAACTTAGAAATGAACATTGGTCAACACCTGGGGAAGTACCACTCTTCCAAGAGGAATGAAATGTCAACCTGTGAAGAAGAGGTTGTGCAAGGGTGGATCTGGCAATATCCACCAAAAAAAATTAAAAAAAAATACATGAATGGGAGGTGAGGGGTAATGGGGGGATAAGGACACATATGTAATACCTTAATCAATAAAGAAATTTAAAAAATACATATATATTATTGATTTCATAGAGGAAAGGAAAAAAGAAAAAGAGATATAAACATCAATGATGAGAGAGAACCATTGATCTATTGCCTCCTGCTAGGGATCGAGCCTGCAACTCGGGCATATACCCTGACCAGGAATCCATCAGTGACCTCCTGGTTCATAGGTTTATGCTCAACCACTGAGTGACACAGGCTGGACCAAAAATACCTTTTGACAACTAATTATACCAAGAAGCATATTTATTTTGGGCCCGAGACATTTGGCCCTATACCAATTTGCTAGACTAAGTTAAATTAATAGAATTAGTAATCCACAGAGCACACCTCAATTTGCCTCTGACAATTCCTTTTTCTTGTTTCAATGTACAGTGTTGGGAAGCAGGGAGTGTGATTTTGGGCAGTAAGTTGTGGAATCCTTTGGGGAACTGTTTATAACAATGATTCACCTTTTTGACTCTTAGAACTAGAAGAAACTAGGTTGCTTCTCTAAGGTATACTGATCATAATCTTTGTGGAACTACACCAACTAGGCTAAATGAGTGGAGTGTGTAAATTACAGCAGTGGGTATGTTGTCAGTTTGCCTTGCTAACCACTAAAGCTGGAGTCGCTGCTCTCATTAATTCTTAATTTTCTCAAGTTAATTAACTATTCTGTGGTTCAGTGTCCTCATTTTTTAAAATGAAATAGTATTTTATTAATATAAGGTGTTGTGATGGTTGATAAACTTTCATTAAATTGCAAGATTCTAAAAGAAATGATGCCACATTTAAGTCAGATTATCATTACATTTCAACAATTTAATTATATATAGAAAATTTACAATTTCATTGTAACTGTGGCATAAAATATAGCCTTACCTATTTAATCATATTATCACACTAGTGTGATTTTCATTTGTGGTTTAAATTTAACCAAATTTTGCTTGGCACTTAAAGTACATCTTTCACAAATATAAAGTAAATTATATTTTCATCATTATAACATATATCCAAACTTTTTTTTGCATTGTAATATTCTGAGATAATTTGAAATGTTTTTGAAAAGTTATGCAAATTTGAAAAAGTACATTGTTCAAAAAAATGTATACACACACACTTTAAATAATTATAAAAGCAGTATTTATTAAAATACATTTCATTTTCAAAAGTGAGCTATCACCTGTTAAAGAGTATATATATATATATATATATATATATATATATATATATATATATATATATTTTGGGGGACGTCTTGTATATTTATGGTCATAAGGAAGGTTTGAGAAAGGGTCATCTATATTTATATATGAATTATTTCCAGTAAGTGGGAAAAATTTAACAGTAAGAAATATAAAAATATCATTTTAACTACTGTTTTCTTAGTCAAATTTGAATAGGAAAATATAGTTTTGTAATTCACAGATGAATTACTGTGGAATTAGCCTTTCAGCCTCTATAGATATTTTTGTGTTATAATAATTTTATACATATCTGTTTGTGTAAATTATTTTGTATTTGCATGTAACATTCTCTTCCCTTCTTTACATATGGAAAAATTATCAAGATTCTCTCCTAAGTTCTTTTTTCATCCTATATTCTTTTCCTGGAAATGTCATCAATTCCTGACCTATTTCCTATAGTTATCTCTCCAAACCAGAACACTATCAGGAGTTCTACATACCAAATTGCTTGCTGTATGATACTACTGGGGTACACCATAGTCTCCCAAGTAGATCCCGGGAAAGGATCTGGGGTGTTTATCTTCTAAGGCATCCCTTTTGATAAACTTAAACCGTGCAGGAGTTGGGACATTAAATGAAGAGACTGCTCTATGTCAGCAGGACCGAGGGCAGGCTTAAGACCAAAAAGACCGAAGGCTTTAATTTTAATTTTAAGCGTACCCAAAATAATTCAATTAACCGCCAGAGGAATTACACCACATGAAACATATGCAGTTGCAAATCACACAGGTTTTTATTACTCACACAAATTCCTGAGCTGCGGGTACAAGCTTAGTTAGGGATCCCCATGGTGCTGTCCTCTGGGGTCCAGCAGCTGTGCTCGTCTGGTCAGGGCACAGGGGGCCGGCATTCCTCTCCCGAGAGCTCGGCCGCATCTCAATCAGGGATTTCTGGCTGTTCTTCTATCATCTGGCAGGAAGAGGAGCGTGGGGTGGTGTCTCAGCTTGTCAGACCAACAATGGGACGGGCCTTTGTGATGTCTTGACAGGTGAGCGTCGTTGGCTGGGGTCCATATTTAAAGCTTGTTCATAACCGTAGCAGCTCAGGTGGCTATCAACGATTTACGTCAATGCACATATGTTAATCTCAAACAAGGCGAGGGGGCTAAGGAGAGTACGTCACTCACGCAAATGTTTATCTTGACAAGTCATTCTGTGTCAGTTCAAATCCTTATCTCTGGGGTACACACGCTTCAAGGCAGTGGGTAATGTGTCTTTAATATTACACTTTAAGTTTTAAGGAAAATTAACTCAAACATTTTAAAACTTTTCTAACATTCTTTAAGCATTTTTAAACATTTCTATATTTTACTACAACACATAGACAAGTAAGAAGCAGAGTAAACAAAGCAGAAAAAGTACACGTTGTTACTAAAATGTTCCCAATCCCAGTGACTGTCAAAGCCATTAGCCTACTTGGTCAAGTCATAATTCTAAGCATCACCCTTACTCTTTTTTTCTTTCACTAACTATGTTCTACCAATGAAACAGGAATTTTAGGGGTAAAATAGGACAGGTTTAGAAAATTTTAGAAATTTTGGAAATTAAGGGGACCATGGAAGAAGCACAGGGCTGCAGAGCAGCAGAAGGTATATTTCCATAGAATGGGGGAGCTGGAAAGCTTCAACAGGTACATTTCCATAGAATGAGGGAGCTGGGAACAGCAAAAGGTCTATATTTACAAAGTAAAGGGAAGGAAGCCCTTCATCCAGAAGAAGAAGAAGAAAGCCCAAAGGGTATAGGGAAATAATAAAGAAGGAGGAGGGGAGAACTTCACATGTCCCATGTGAGGCTCAACCTTTGAGCCCAGGAGTTACTATAGTAACCAGTCTAAGGGAATAGTGACCAGAGGGGATATCAAGGCACCAGAATCTGCAGCCTTTATAAGCCATAGGGAAAAGGAACTCAGTGGGATCCTTTCCCCCTCTTGAAGTGGAAGTCTGTACTTGTTCATCAGTAAGTCTCTACCTTTGCTATACCACCCTCTGTTTGTGGATTCATTCTTCGACTCTGATGGACAAAGAATCTGGGTTCCAGTCCAAAAATTCTGTTTCACCAAGTTATTTAATTTCATTTACCAAATTGTTCTCTGATCCCTCCATCTCCTGCCACCTCTACTTCTAAAACACTTGTAGAAGGCACTGCTTTCTCTTGCCTAGGTTGTCACACATCCTAGTCCATTTCTCCACACTTGCATTTCTCTAATGTATTCGATTGCAGCAGGAATGATATTCCTAAACCAAATCTGGCCATGCCCTTTCCTGCTTAAAACATGTTAGTGCTTCTTGTTGATTACACTGGCTGAACTCCTTAATGATGACCAGTTCTCTGAATATGTCATATTCATTTTCTCTTCTGGGATGAATGTCTCTGCACAAAGCAGCTCTTTGACTTCTACTCATGTCTTTGCCCCCTTTAACAAGACAACTTTAAGAAGTTTTCACAACTTATCTATTTATTTTCTCACCTGTCTTATAAACCCATTACAATCCAATTTCAACTCCACCACAACTAAAATAGTTTTTGTTGAGTTTCAGTAACTTGAAGACAGACAAAACTAATAGTAACTTTTATTTTCTTATTGTGTCACAGCATTTACCAGGCGACCGAAAAATACGCAGGAATACTGGAGACACAGGAAAAAGCCACTTCTTTTCAGATGTTTCACATGTACTAGTATAGTGACTCAGGGGAGATTGTTTCTCTCCAAATCCTGAGCAAACCAATATGGAGGAAGCTCTCCCTTTATACCTTTTGGTTTCTTTGTCCCCCAAATATGGATGGGACTTTTGGACCTTTCACAGGCTTTGCAAAAAGTCCTGTGTTGGGATGGGGATTGTGAAACTACACCGAGAGGCCTGGTCTGGTGCCAGCGCTGATAACCCCCTCTGGGGGTTGTGAATTGTTCATGGTTTATGGCCTCTGAAAATTTGAGTATTTAGGTAAACCGGTCTTGCAAGACCAGTTTGTGGAGAAAGGGGCAGTGATTTAATTATAGGCTATCAAGAATGTACATTAAGTTACTGGCACAAATTCAGATTGCTAACCCCCCAAAAATGTCTTATTTTCCCCATCAATTGTGTGACTAGAGGCCCAATGCATGAAATGCATGCAAGAGTAGGACTTCTTCCCCCCAGCTGCCACACTGGCTTCCCTCTGGCACCCAGGACCTGGGATTCCCTCTGGCTGTCGGCAGGCACCTAGGACCTGGGCTTCCCTCGCAGCCCCAGCTTCATCCGGAAGGTTGTCTGGTCTAATTAGCATATTACGCTTTTATTATTATAGATTGCTTATTCTCTCTTTCAAGAGATATATCTATTTTCTCTTTCTTAAAAAATAATTTTGTTCTTGGCTTTTGTAATCACATTCTCTTTGTTTACTGCTGATTTCATTAGCATTTTTTAAAATACGTTTTTCCTGATTTTTAGAGAGAGAGGAATGGAGAGGTAGAGATAGAAACATCAATACATCAACATCAATTGGCTGCTGCCTTCATGATCCTGCTGGGATCAAGCCTATAACCTGTGCATGTGCCATGATGGGGAACTGAACCAGTGTCATCTTGGTGCATGGGTCATTGCTCAACCACTGAGCCACACCAGCCAAACTCCTCAGCTTTTTTTATTTCCTAGTTTTTCTCTTTGGATGTACTTCTTTCTTCTATCTCTAATGGAAGTATTCTGAGCAATAAGTTAAATGAAATTTTGAGAATCAAAATACGACTACTACTACTAACTAACATTTTCTCCAACTCTAGCAAATGGTACTGTATTTTAGTTTTTAATTGCAATGTTTGTCTGGTATATGCATGATTTCATAATTCATATTAGAATATTTTAAAAGATCTTATTGTTATTAATTATATTAGTTACTAGAGGCCCGGTGCATGAATATCGTGCATGGGGGGTGTATCCCTCAGCCCAACCTGCAACCTCTCCAATCTGGGACCCCTCGAGGGATGTCCGACTGCTCGTTTAGGCCCAATCCTACTGGGATCGGGCCTAAACGGGCAGTCGGACATCCCTCTCACAATCCAGGACTGCTGGCTCCCAACTGCTCACCTGCCTGCCTTCCTGATTGCCCCTAACAACTTCTGCCTGCAGCCTTATTATCCCCTAACCACTCCCCTGCCAGCCTGATTGATGCCTAACTGCTCCCCTCCCAGCCCGATTGTCCCTAACTGCTCTCCCCTGCTGGTCTGGTTGTCCCCCAACTGCCCTCCCCTGCAGGTCTGGGTCCCCTCCAACTGCCCTCCTCTGCTGACCCAGTCACCTCTAACTGCTCTCCTCTCCCAGCCTCATTGCCCCTAACTGCTCTCCCCTGCTGGTATGGTCCCCCCGCAACTGCCCTCCCCTGCAGGCCTGTTCCCCCCAACTTCCCTCCCCTGCAGGCCTGATCACCCCTTACTGCCCTCTCCTGCAGGCTTGATCACCCCCAACTGCCCTCCCTTGCAGGCCTGGTCCCTCCCAACTGCCATCCCCTACTGACCATCTTGTGGCAGCCATCTTGTGTCCACATGGGGACAGCCATGTTTGACCACATGGGGGCAGCCATCTTGTGTGTTGGAGTGACAGTCAATTTGCATGTTATTCTTTTATTAGATAGGATAGAGGCCTGGTGCACAGGTGGGGGCCTGCTGGTTTGCACTGAAGGATGTTCCGGATCAGGGTGGCGGTTCCCTTGGAGCATGCTGCGGCCTGGGTGAGGGGACTGTGGTGGTTTGCAGGCCAGCCATGCCCCCCGGCGACCCAAGCATAGGCCCGGGATGGCTGGAAGCAGGTATCTGGGATTTATTTATCTTCTATAATTGAAACTTTATATCCTTGAGTGGAAGCCAGGGCTGGCCAAGGTGGGCGGGAAGCTTGGCTTCCTCCATCGCCAGGGCAACCCAAGCCTCCTGCTCACTCCAGCTCCATGGCGGATGCCATCTTATTTGGGTTAATTTGCATATTTGCTCCTGATTGGCTGGTGGGTGTAGCAGAGTGAAGGTCAATTTGCATGCTTCTCTTTTATTAGTGTAGATAATATGGATGGGATTTTTCCATTTAAATAACTTTAATAACAATTTAATGTAGTGTCATTTATTTCCACCTACCTGTACACTGATAAATTTTCCTCTCTAGAGCTAAGCCACACAAACAAAAGTTTGTCCACAATTAGTGCCAAGGTAGATGTCTTGTAAATTGAGGGTAAGATATTATTCATAGTATAAGAATTTATCATGCAGTGCATATATGAGGAAACACTTTAAATCAGATGATTTCTTCCTGGAAACAATCTTTTGGAGTAGCAGAATGTAGTATAAATTAAACATATTTTAGTAATACTGTTAGAAATTTCATTAGAAATTTCATTTTCTAACAAAATGTGTGACTACATTATTTTAAAAGTTGATGAGTAGAATAGTTCTAGGAATCCCACATTTTGCTACTTTTTATGTTTATCTGAAGATTACCAGACAATGCTGTTATTATTAGTCATAGTGTTACTTGACTAAATATTAAAATTAAAATATAATAAAATATTCAAAAATATATAATGACTAATGAAGTCATTTACCGTGATTATAATTACCAGTTAAATTCTACATTATTTTTTAAATTGTAAGATCAGATTTTCTAAAATTATTTTAATGATATGTAATTTAAGTTACATTAATTTACCCAATTAAATTTAAAAACAGCTTCATATGAAAAAAATTATCAAAAAAGTACAAATTCATGTAAAAAGAAATATTTTGTTTAAGTTTTACAACTATACAATAACAGTTATAATTTAATAGTTCTACTAGAACAATTTAAAAAATAATTGTTGTAATTTTAACTTTTATATTTTTAAATTAGATAAATATTTGGTATTCTGCTCATGAAGTCATTTCAAAACAGAAAGAAAGTTATGTTTAAATATGTAATCAGAAACTTTTGACTGGGATAGTGATAACGATATATTCAATTTAAAATAGAATGAGTATTTTAGAGTGATTGAATATTTAAAATAAAATGTAGGTAAAGCCTCGACTCTTTTATGTATAATATAAATTAGGTATGAACATGAAATTCATAGCCATTTCTAACTCTATTTGATTTGTAAAGATACCTGAAAAAGAAAAATAATATTATTTTGGAGGGATAATTTAGGTCTTTCTATCTCCCCACCTATATAAAATATTTCCTCATGAGAAAGTATTATTTACCTGTGAAGAAAGATTGAAAAGTATATTTTACTTGGAGTGACATATCCTAAGGAAATGCCCATTTTTCACCTCAACTATGAGTGAGTGTACTATCAAGGGTGTCTATAGGTTCCCATTCCTGCTTGTGACTTAATGAATAATTTAGGAGTGGAGTGAGTATGTGAGTCTCTTTGTGGGGTTTGGGGGGCAGGTAAAGATAATGGAAGTGTTGAGTATATTTAAGTCTATTTGGCCACAGATTACATCCTTGTTCTGTCAGCAAATTTGGCAAAATTAATATTGATAAGATTGGGTTCTTACTGGATTAACTAATATATGAAAAGCAATTACAAGAGTGCCAAAAATATGTGATATGCAGATGTTAACCACTATCATCAATATTATTATTTTTATTATATTGATTGATATATTTTCTTTTCCACCTATCTAAATCTTTTGCCTGAATTGGTTCCAGTCAGGAGGGTAAGAGAGATGTGTTGTTATTGATCCATGAAACACCAGGAAAATCATTACATGCTTTATAGAAGAGGAACTCTACAGGCAAAGAGACATTATGTACCTTGAGCTAGGTTTCAGACTTGGTAAATTACCTAAATTTGTAATCTAATATATATCTTCCTAACAAAGCTTCTATCCTATTCAGTTCCTCAATGTCTCTCAGCAGTAATGCAAAATAAAACTCTAAGTTATTTTTTTCTGTTAGTCTAAATATAAAGAACAACAAAGATAATGTAATTTTTTGCATGTCTATGTTGAATGTATGAAAGAAATATACATCTGAAACACCAGAAGTTATATTTCTCCATTTAAGGCTTCAAAAGTTT
Organism: Ia io; assembly: GCA_025583905.1. Taxonomy (NCBI): domain Eukaryota; kingdom Metazoa; phylum Chordata; class Mammalia; order Chiroptera; family Vespertilionidae; genus Ia; species Ia io. The sequence continues at coordinate 36,965,125 of JAJQQW010000003.1, forward strand.
AATGACACTCAGTTTAATGGACATGAAAATAACACTAATACAATTTTTCACACTTTTACAAAGCAATGTTATAAGTACGAATTGATGTTTTCTTTTAAAGTGTTCAATGTTAAGACAAAAGTTTACATTTCAGATTCATGTTAATTTTTTTCAATGTATATTTGCTGTTTTAATGTATATGGATATAATCAGTCATAATTTACAATATATTTTAGTTATGACTAGCATCTGAATATAATAATGTTATTTGTAATTGCTTAATTTTCAGTTTTGCTTGATGTTTTACCAAAGTTATCAAACATTCTCAATGCTCATTTACTTCTCTTTTATTATTATTTTATTTTGAAATTATGCAATTATATATCTTTTCAGTATTCTTATCAATATTTCTCCTATTCTTCTTTTAGTTCAGTTCAGTAACTATCATGACAAGTACTGCCTCCCTACTGTGTATATAAAAAGTTCTTTTTCAATTTATTTTATTATGTTTCATTAGGAAAGCTCTCCTTCAAAGATGATGTGGGCACCTAAAGTGGTATTTTACACGTACCAGGGCATGAATTAATTTTTATTGAATTGAAACAATGCAACTTTTCTGTCATCTCTCATTTTTTACTTATCGGGAAACACTTATTTCTGAACTTTGTGAGATATGAAATTCCAGTAGTAAAAAGAGTAATTTGTGTTTTTTCACCTCACGGATTTCACATCACTCAGTGGGAGGCTTTCAATGAGGCATCCCCAAGAAAACTCAATGGGCTCTCTGAAGTTTTAAAGTAGAGAGAGGAGGATCAGGAATGTGTAGAGATGGCCACTCACATACACACATACAACACACACACACACGAGACACAAACAAAAAAAGAACAGCAACATAAAGCAACCGTTTTAGTTTTATATTTCCCTTTGTCAAAAAAAAAAAAAAATGAAGCTACTAAACTACAATACAAACATATAATCTGTGTTTTGGCGATTTCTTATATACCTTTTTAGCCTGTCACTCAGACTGACACTTTTTGATGTCTTTATGGTACAATCACATCATATGACACAAAGAGAAAGTGCCAAGTCAATCTATATATGAAGTTGAATACATGAAACTAAATCCTATATAACATCATCTCTGGGGACATGTGCCACACTTATAAAAGTAGTCAGATTTGTATAAAAGATTAATTAATTTTGTCAAAATGAAAGGCATAGTTTATCCATTGGATAAGTTGCACACACATATACTTATGGTTTATCACCACAAGGTATGCGTTCTTTTAGTTTCTTATACATACAGGCATAGGCAAAAATACATATTCATATTATTGGCTTATCATCCAAAGCATTATACAGTGGAAATAAATGCAAAACATAAATTGTTTTAAAATAACATTATATATGATAACATGTTTTAAGCAAATTTAAGAAGTACATTTCAGAAGTCTGTGTAAAAAAAGCTAATGTAATGAAAAGCAAATTTTAACAAATAGACAAATTAAAGGTTGTTTTTGACATTAAGAGGAAAGCAATAACAGCTTCAATTAGTTGGAGTAAAAAGAAAACATTGGAATGTATTATTTACACATTCCTAGTGTTAAAAATACTGGATGTTATTTGAAAGAAATTTGGTTAGCATGATATTGAATATAAGTTCATTAAAATGCTATTTGTGGCTTTCATGCATAAGTATAAAGAAGAGCAAGGCTGAAAGAGTAAATAAATTTAAGAGCCAGAAAAAGAAAAGTAAAATGAAGAGTATGGAACACAGCTTACTGGGAAATTCTTAATATTTTTATTCTGTCTTGTATAGGCAAATTGTATGGTGTTATTTTGACTTTAGAGTGCTAATTAAATGTATTAACCTCAGGTACCAAAACAATTTCATATTTATATCTTGTTTTTCTATTCATCAGTATTACACCAGTTATATACGACAAGAAAGGCATGGCAAGCAAACTTTGAAAAGATGCTACTTATGTCAAATATGTTTTAACTTAGGTTCCAGTCATTTTTATGTTTGTATTTCATGTACCAGGCAAAGTTTTGTGTTGGACTGTCATAAGTGACTCATGGTTATTTCTCACATGAGCTGTGATCAGAACATCAGTATTTTGTCAGAGGCTTTTATTTCAGTTTGTTTTATACCAACCCATTTGTTCCTTGAAGAGTCGTTAAAAAGCATTCACGGAACATCTAGATGGGTTATGCATGGCTTGCTCACTGATGATATAATAAAATGCCACATACTATTACTTTGTAACTGGGTTTTAAAGGTTACTAGCAAGGTTGTTAAAGGAAAACAATATGAAGCCAGGAGAAATTGCATTATGTTATATTTTGTGATTAAAAATATATATATGCATTAAGCTAGATCCTCTTTTTCCTAAGGCTTGCCATTTTCTCTTGAACTCACAAAATGTATTTGAAAAATTTATGATATGAAGTAAGAATCATGAGATGTTTAGTAGCTGCAGATAAATGCATCAAGGGTGAATATCTAAAAGTAAATTACGAAGGGTGAGAAGCCAAGCATAACACAGAAAATAGAAGTTCGATATGGAAATGTGGTAACTATAATATCTTTAAGGCGGAAGAAATAGCTTGCAACTAATGTTAAGCTTCTGCTACAGTTGCTTTTCTTTCAAATATTTCTCATGTGTATTACCCTTTTATTTAGGCAAAAAGTAAAACATTTTCAATAACACAATAATCACAAATTTAAAAACACAGCAAAAAGCACAGACATAAAAATAATTAAAGAAAAATACTTCCTTTTAGCAAAGCAATTTGTTTTTCAATTAACTCTCTGGTTAGATAAGATTTAACTCCTCTTTCAAACTAAAGTGTTTTTTTTTTATATATAAAGCAAATTGATTTGATAAAATAATTGTTATTTAATAATTTAATAATTATTTAACAACATAATTGTTAAATGATGCACTGAATAATATGATGAAAGGAACCTACTATTTTTTTTAATATATTTTATTGATTTTGTATATAGAGAGGAAGGAAGAGGGATAGAGAATTAGATACATCGATGAGAGAGAAACATTGATCAGCTGCCTCCAACACACCCCCTACTGAGGATGTGCCTGCAACCAAGGTACTTGCCCTTGACTGGAATCAAACCTGGGACCCTTCAATCCACAGGCCGATGCTCTATCCACTGAGCCAAACCAGCCAGGGCTATTTTTTTTATACTCTTAAGTAAGTCACTTCATCATATAGATGTCTCATTATTTTTTCAATAATATTGAGATTTAAATTCAAACAGTGGTTTCAATTGGCTCCTGGGAGTTTTTGCAGGGCTTCAGAAAACATTTTATTCAAATTACTGTTGAAGCTCAGTGTTTGGAGAAGGCTCATCATCATAGATTGCTGATAATCTATGCTTAGGAGAGAGCCCAAGGCAGATAACAGTGGAGGTGAATTTGTTTGATGATGACAGAAGTTTCAAATCCCTTGACTTTAGCCATGGTCAATTAAAGTGTCCCAGTCCCTCAAAGATAAAGTTCTTCACATTTTGTTTGAAAAATGGAAATGAATTTGCTGAAATAAAATTGGCACTTTTATTCTAATTCTCTTTAGTGATCATTGTAATTCTACAAGTTTGAATATCAATTTACTGATGAATTAATCTCTCCTGACCATAAGAGAACTAGGTTGTTCCTGAAATTTCAAAACCACTAAAAATAATTTTGAACAATTAAAGAGTTTAGATTGAAAAAATGCTGAAATATAGCCCATCTGAATTGTTGAGATTAAGAGGAAAACACCTTATCTCCCACCCAAAGAGGAATCTGAAGTCATTTTGTACAAGATAAACTTTTGGCAGTAGTAGTAAAGGTATGCCTGGGAATAACTATTTTTGAGCAACAAAACAGAGGGACAAGCTCAATCAGCAGATAATACATATTATTCAAATAGATTTCTATATAGGTAAGAATATAATATAATCCTATTGCATGGAATTGAACTCATGTTCATAAGAGGGATAATACTAATCCTACCTAATAAAGAGGGAATAAGCTAATTGACCCTCACTCTGTGGAAAAGATGGCAGCACCCACAGCCAATAAGGAGGGAATATGCTAATTGTCTGCCCCTCCCTCAAAGATGGTGGCGCTCACAGCCAATAAGGAGGGAATATGCTAATTGTCTGCCCCTCCCTCAAAGATGGTGGCACTCACAGCCAATAAGGAGGGAATATGCTAATTGTCTGCCCCGCCCTCAAAGATGGCGGCACCCACAGCCACAAGTTGGCGGCGCCCAGTCCCCTCAGCCCTGCCGGGGCACCTGCCTCCTGAGTCCCCCAGTCCCCTCAGCCCCTCAATTGCCCAGGGCCGGCCTGAGGCTTGCGCTGCTAGCAGTGGCATCAGCAGAGGTGTGATGGGGTGTCACCTTCCCCTGATCGCCGGGTCGCCTCCCATCCCTGAAGGCTCCTGGATTGTGAGAGGGGGAAGGCCAGGCTGAGGGACCCCCCCCCCCCCGCCGTTCAGTGCATGAATTTTCATGTACTGGGCCTCTAGTTTAACATAACTCTTCAGAACAACATGTATATCCTTCATTAGGAAGAGAAGTAGTCCAGTGTGTTTGCTATATTTATATTTAAAATAAAGGAGAGGGTCAACTTGAAGAATTTAGTTCTGGATTTTTTCAAGTGTATTGCACCCCCAGGTTCAATGTTTTTTTATAATGTAAGTTTCTAAGCCACCACCTGCCTTAGAATTGGCATCCCTAACTCCTGCACTGATTGAGGGTCAACTGTAATTTGAATCACAGAGATGATAAATAGAATGCCCCAGGTCATGAAAAGGAGGGCACATATCTAGGGCTCAAAGAGTTAATACCTTTACTCCAAAAAGCAAAAATCAGATAACTAAATATAATACTTTGTCCTATGAGTAGAGAAAGGAAGTGAAATAAGATAACTCTTTCAAACCTAACAGTTTCTACTTTTGTTTGGTGATAGAAAAATTAAGGTTGTTTATTCACATACTGTTTCCTACACTCTTACATTGTAGTTTAAGAGCTGAAAGAATTTGAGAGTGAAGGACAGAGAAGAAAGGCTAAATATAATATACAAGAGTGAAAAAAATCAGATGAGACATGGAGTATAAAAGGATAAACAGACTTAAGATATATATTTAGATATTTAGATATTAATATTTAGATATTAATATTTACAATTAATTACAATGTCCCAGTCTTCTTGCAAATGATATATGTCTATTAACTCATGTATTCTTTATAACTCCTTAAAATACAACTTTAATACTTAACTCAATTATTCTTTATAATTTATTAAACAGAATTTTAAATCTCATTTTGTAGATAAGAAAAACTGAGGTTAGATAGCTTCCCTTAGGTTGTAAGCTGCTCAGTTAAGAACTGAGACTTGAGCCTGGGTAGTTTAGATATAGCCCATTCTCTCACCCACTCATACTGCTTCAGAAATAAGGTGCTGAGATACAAAATGAAAGGAAAGCAGAGGAGGAGGTAAAAGAGAAGAATGTCAGTGATGAGAGAAGGATTGATGAGAAGGCTAGGAGCAGATATTCAAGGCAAGTAATATACATGCAAGTGATCAGAGGGAAGTATATAAAAAAAAAGAACAGAAAGATATTTGTGGTCTGAGAAAGAGGATAAGAGGAAGGAAGGGAGGAAGGAAGAAAAGAAGGATGAGAGGCAAGGAAAGCAAGTTTGACTCCTACTATTTCTCCATGTACTATTAAAATAATATTTCATAGTTATTTCTTCAGTATGTTAGGATACAAGTACTTTGAAGAAAGGGGGCTTGCCTAAGGTTCTAGTGTACTTGGAATAGTTAGGAAGCCAGTCCTAGACAATGCAAAAGGACCTCTTACTCCCTCTTACGTAATGGGGAGTGGGATGTTCACAAAGAAAAAAAAAACTGACATAAGAAAAATGTGAGTTGACACAGGAAAGGATGCCATTTGTTCGTTATTCATCCATTCTTCATTCATCCATTAAGAATAGAGTGTCTGTGCCAGGTGCAGGCTGGAGCTACCAACGTAAATATAAGAAAGCTTCCAACATCAAAGTCCTCGATTCCTGTGAGCATTTGGAGAACTATAACACGGACAGTGCGGCCACTGCTTTGGTGGTAGGTGGGCTGTGGGGTAAGGGAGAATCCTACATCGAAGGAATAGTTGTTTAACTTTGAGGGCCAAGTCCAATTTTTAAATCGATAGCTAGACAAAAGACCTGAAGCCTGGCTTTATTGTGCCACTGAAGTAGAAAATAAAAATTAAGCTGAGAGCCCAGCTAGTGTGACTCAGTGGTTGAGTGTCAACTCATGTATCAAGAGGTCACCAATTTTATTCCTGATCAGGGCACATGCCTGGGTTGCAGGCTTGTTCCTCAATAAGGGAACCGTGGAAGGCAGCTGATTGATGTTTCTATCTCTCTCTCCCTCTCCCTTTCTCTTTTCTAAAATCAATAAAAACATATATATTTTTTAAAAGCTGAGAGAAAAATTCAAATAAGTTTGAGCGATTATGAACATGTGGAGGCTGGTTCCCCAATTATCCTGGGACAATCTGGAAGTCTAAAATTCTCTCAGAAAAACACTTCATTTGGTGTAATGGCAAGTCCTACAGGATGGAATGACCATAAAGCAGCATGTATCAACCTTGGCACCATCAATATATTTATCACATAACTCATGTAGGGTGCAGTCCTGTACATTTAATATGGTTAACAGTACACTTGACTTTCACCAGTAGCACCCCACTCTAAATATGACCTCCACAGATGTCTCCTGATATGGTCAAATATCGCCTGGTGGGCAAAATCACCTTTGGTTGAAAATCACTGCACTTAATTAAGGATGACTGAGGGAAGAACAGACATAACCTCACAGAATCTCAATCAAATACAGCGAGATATGCAAAGAACTCTCAAAAAAATTTGGTCACTGGAGCATGTGTAGGGGGATGGGAGGATGGATACAGAGGTTGTGGAATAAGTAATTAACAGGAATAAACTCTGGGTCAAAAGAAGGGTGTACAAAGTAGAGAAACCTTTATTTTACATGAATAGATGCTCTGTCAGACTTAATGAACTTCAGCAGCAGACGACAACAGTGATTGTATCAATCAATCACACATATTCAGTGTGTACCAAGACAGGATATGTATGGACAAGACTAGCCAACATCTCACCTTATGGATCCTCAGAGAACCAGTGGGAAGTCATTAAATTCAAGGCTCTTCCCCATTGCCATGTTTCTTTACGCTCTCAGAGGCCATCCTAGGAGAGTAAGGTTAGCGAATACCAAAGGAGAGATAATATTCTACACAGACATTTACTAATAAGTAAAAAAATAAAGTCATAAAATTTGGAAAAATTACAGTAAGCAAATTGATGTAGTTGTTTATTTTGCCCCAACAGGAGTGGCTGCCACAGATCAAGGTGAAACCAGTTGTTAAAAATAAAGGAAGTCCAACATTAGCCTCCTAAGTGATTTTTCTCATTAGAGCTATTTTGATTGATTGCTTGTGCAAGGTGAGAAAATTGGACAGATTACAAGGTAAACTCAAATGTTCAGCCAGGGTGAATGAATGGATAGGGTTGCATATATTGAGATAAGAGATACAGCATGAAAAACATATTTTCTGGGGAAAGGTGGCTATATATATTATGAAAACATCCAGTAGGCAGTGAGTTATATTGATATGAACTTTAAGGCTATATCTCCTTTGGAGCATTGTTTTAAACAATGAACAGAATTGTGCTTGAAACAATAATACTGAAAGCATCCAGGGAAACTGTACAGAATATGCCAAGAAGAGAATACAAAATAAAACACTAGAAACACATTTTTTGAATGAATGAGAGGAAAATTTTGCATAAAATACAATTTAGAAGGAAAACCATAAATAGGAAAAGAAGCCTATGAAATAAATCATTTCATGAAAAGTGTGCTTAAGAGCATAAAGCATTGCACGTAAGGGCTAAAAAGTATTTGTTTTATTTGACACTAAGGTCTGGTGATCTTAAAAATAAATCATTAAATCTTGTGTCCGGGGTGGATTCCAGAAAGTATTAAGCATGAGCCACGTGGCTAATGCAGCAAACTATTTTATAACATTTGAGGTGATATCAGAGAAGACTGTGAAATGCAGAGAAGAATGTTTTTAAGCTGCAGGGTTTTATACTATAAGGAGACACAATAATGGTTGGATTCAAGACCCTAAGCCAACAAGAAGGAACAGCGCATAACAAAAGAAGAATCATCTACCCTGGCCAGTGTAGTTCAGTTGGTTGGGTGTTGTCCGTCCCCTGCACCAAGAGGTTGCTGCTTTGATTGACAGGGCACATGCCTGGGTTGTGGGCTGGATCCCATTAGGGGGCTTGCAGGAGGCAGCAGATTAATGTTATGCTTTCACATCAATGTTTCTCTCTTCTTCTCCCTTCCTCTCTCTCTAAAAATCAATAAACTAGTTTTTTTAAAAAATTAAAAAATGATTGATCTCTGGACACAGACACTGGGGTGGTGGGGGCTTGCCCTCGGGAGTGGGAGTGGCGGGGGGATCAATCAGGGGAAAAGGAGACATATGTAATACTTTAAACAATAAAAAAAGAAAAAAAATGAAAAGAATTATCTAGACACTAGTAGAGGAATGGGCTTTTATTTTCTATGTGTTTTCATTATAACAGAAATCCATCACAGAATTTCTAGAGTGGTGCTGGTATAAGTTTGAGGAAATCCTGACTTGACGGTTTCTACTGTTTGAGAGATAGTACAGAAGGAGGCCCACTTTTTAGAATGAGAAGAATGGAAAGTTTAGGTTAACAAACACTTTGAAATAGTCACTGTGAAGCCTGGCTGGTGTGACTCAGTGTTTGAGCATGGACCTATGAACCAGATGCTCATGGTTCGATTCCCAGTCAGGAAACATGCCCAGGTTGCAGGCTCCATCCCCCTGGTTTTAGAAGCTCATGCAGGAGGTAGCCAATTAATGATTCTCTCTCATCACTGATGTTTCTATTTCTCTCTCCCTCTCCCTTCCTCTCTGAAATCAATAAAAAAAATATTTTTTAAAAATAGTCACTATGAAAAATTTTAAAAGGAAGTTAACTTGAATTATAGATGTAGTTTTTAGGAGGACTGAGGATTTCAGTGAAGCAGATTACACAAAATTACTATAACTAGTGGGGAAAATATGTCACAAATGTCAGAGTTAGTATGAAGAAAGAATTTTGGCATTAATTTTGGAAAAAGATAAAATGTTTGGTTAGGAAACCTGAAAAAGGGTCAAAGTTGTATGGGGAAAAAAAATGCCTAAAACAAACATAGCCAACTAAAATTTTACTCTACTTTAATATCAACTTGCTCAAAATAATTTATTGGCAGAACTTGCTGTTCCAAACAAGTTCATTGAATTGGATAGATATGATGCTGCCTTAGACTGTGCTCCCTGGACTCAGATGCAAATGGTGAAGCGGGAGTGCTCCAGAGAGATATGCTAAGAAGAAAGGGAGGGAATGTATCCATCAGGGTTTAACTAGGAAAATCAGATGAAGTAAGAGGAATATATTTATTGAAAGGTATCAGCTTAAGCAAGTATGAGAGCTGCCTGGCTAGTCAAATCTGAAAGCCACAGACCAGGCCATCAGGAAGGGCAAGCTGGTCCTCTCAGTACAGGCAGAATTTTTTTTTTATCAGGAAGCCTCACCTCTGCTCTGAACACCTTTCAACTAATTGAATCAAACCTAACCAGATTATCTAATCATTCCTCGCTTAAACTCAACTGATAATGGGTTTAATTGTACTTAAAAAAATGCCTTCACAGAAATAACTAGATTAGTGCTTGAATGATTAACTTGTGACAATAGCTTAGCCAAGCGGACACATAAAACTGGCCATCACAAGAAGGTAGGCTTGGATTGGACACACTCAACCTGTAGTTGCAACGGAGGCCACAGCCCCTCCTCCTGTTGTTGAACTGACAATATAGAGTTGTCCCAATTGAGATTGGCCTGTATCACCATATCAGTCAAGTGATGTGGCGCTCCAGATGAAGGATAATTCCAATTGAGGAATCGCCTGTTAATCTATTGACCCTAAAAAAAGAGATTTGAGTAGAGGACCACAGTATATTACTGCACAAATGTTAATTTAAACTGCTGTTATGCCTGGACAGATGTTGGTCAGTGGTTAGAGCATTGACCTGTGCACCAAAGAGTTGTTAAGGGCATATATCTGGCTTACACTTCAATCCCCAGTTGGGGCGCATGCAGGAGGCAGTCAATCGCTCTCTCTCTCTCTCTCTCTCTCTCTCTCTCTCTCTCTCTTGCCCCGCCATCCTCCCTTCCACTCTCTCTAAAAATCAATGGAAAAATTTTCTCTGGTGAGGATTAACAAAAATAAAACAAAAAAACAAAAAACTACTGGTTTTATTCAAAAATATTTTATTTTAAAGTAATCAAAAATAAATATTCATCATTACTAGGTGTCCCAGTTAATAATGTAGATTTTGTAATCAAAGAAAACACAATAATTTCAAGAGAAACATAAAAAGTGCTTTATTCAAATTAATGTCCATTGTTAGCTACACATTTTCCCCATCTTTCAGGTAATTTGTGGATACCGTCCCAATAGAACTTTTCTTGTTTTGAGGCAAATCATTCAGAGGCCCAGTTTTCCACTTCTTCACATATGTTTTAAAGTGCTGCTCAGAAAGTGTGTGTGCTATCAATCGGAACAAGTTGTAATCTGAAGGAGCAAGTTCTGGTGAATACAGTGGGTGGGTTAATACTTCCCAGGCAAAATCTTTTAACGTGTCTTTAACTGGTTTTGAAGTGTGTGATGGTGCATCATCATGAAGCAAAATTACTTTGCCATGTCTTCTGGCCCATTCTGGTTGTTTTATGATCAAAGCGTGGTTCAAATTGATTATTTGTTGTTGGTAGCAATCAGTATTAACAGTTTCACCTGGTTTTAGAAGCTCATAATACACCACACCTTCCTGGTCCCACCAAACGTAGAGCATTGTCTTCTTTCTGAAGCGATTTGGGCTTGCAGTCGATGTTGATGGTTGACCTGGATCAACCCATGATTTTTGTGCATTTGAGATTCTCAAAATAAATCCACTTTTCATCACCAGTCACAATTTGATGCAAAAAAAAACTTTCTTTCATGCCATTGCAGCAACATTTTATTGATGACTTTTCAGTTTTCCATTTGTCTTTTGTTCAGTCGATGTGGCACCCAGTTTCCTTCCTTTAAAATCTTTCCCATTGCTTGTAAATGATTGGAAATTGTTTGCTGAGCAACGCTTAATCTTTCTGCAAGTTGTTTTTGAGTTTGACACACATTTTCATCCGATAATGCTTTTAATTGTTGGTCTTAAAACTTTTTTGGTTGACCTAGACATTCTTTGTCTTTCACATTGAAATCAACACTTTTAAAGCATTTAAACCAGTGTTCACAAGTATCTTGAGATGGAGCATGTTCACCAAAAGCTTCCCAATGTATTCAGCAGCACTTTTCTTCAAAATAAAGTAATGAATTATAACTTCCCCCAAATGCTCTTTTTTTTGGTATGAAATTTGACATTTTTAAGTGTAAAAATATCTATGATGTTAACACCTTCAGCAAATTTGACATATGAAGTTTTGAAGCTTGTTGTCAATACAACAAAATAGCATACATATCAAATTGTATATATATCAACATATGTGTAACTTCACCTATTGAAAAAAAATCCACATTATTAACTGGTACACCTGGTATACTAGGGGCCCAGTGCACAAAATTCGTGCACTCCAGGGGAGGAGGGGGTTCCCTCAGCCCAGCCTGCTCCCTCTCACAGCCTGCAGTCAGACATCCTTAGCACTGTTGCAGAGGCGGCAGAGGCTCCTGCCACTGCCTCTGCGCTCACCAGCCGTGAGTCTGGCTTCTGGCTAAGTGGCACGCCCCCTGTGGGTGAGCACTGACCACTGGGGGGCAGCTCCTGCATTGAGCATCTGTCCCCTGGTGGTCAGTGCACATAATAGTGACTGGTCGTTCCACCTTTCGGTCAATGTGCATATTAGCCTTTTATTATATAAGATAGGCTGATCTTCATTGCATTATTTGTAGGCTTTGTCCCTAGTGTGGCTTGAATCAATCTTAATTCAAATCAACACACACGAACAGCACAGCCCATGACTGTAATGCTGACTAACCATAATTTCCACCAGGTTTTCTATCAGTTTCCCCGTGTGGTCCCTCATTGGCTCATGCTGAAGTTTACAGACAGCTGCTGAAGGAATGCCCTTCATAAGAATTAAGATGTGTGAATTTCAACTTTGGAAGCAGCACATTCATAAAGCGAAAAGTAGAGATTTTTCCACTCATTGTCACCCTTTCACTATTTCAGTGGCTCAAATAAACTCAGAATTTCCAATTTTGAAATGCCAGAGAGATGGTAGGCTCTTTATCTTCAGATAGTTTGCTCTTGGTTCTAGCATACCAGAATCATTTGTTGTAATCTATGTTCAAATTAAAGGCAGATTTACCTTCCCATTCTTTATGACTTGATTATTCTTACTCACCCAGACACTGCTACTCCTCATCAACTTTGATGTCTTTGATGTTATTGCAGATGAATCTCAGGAAAGTAGATGAGAACTTCATGTTCATGTTGAGGAAAATCAACAAAGCAATTCATTAGTAAATGACTTCACTCATCTGAGCTGAATCTCTCAAAAGATGGGTGATTCATCACTTGATTATGGTTTTTTTTCCTTAACAATCAGATCTGAAAGTATTTAACAAAACAGAAATAACTACAAACATTTAACTATCTTAATAACCTATTAATTCACTAGTTTTTTTTTTTTTTTACTTTCTAACCACGTTATTATTTTAAAAGTGGCTTAATTTAAATCATAAAACTATGTCAAAATATTTCACAGGTAGTAAATTTTCTTAAGAAAAAGAAGTGTATTTAGAAACATATGTACAAGGATGTTCATACGCAGTGAGAATAAAACTGTAATGCTCAATTTTAACCCTCCAGTCTTTGAACCACGTCAAATTTTAAAAAGTAACAAAAAGTCATTTAAACTCTTGTAATCTCCTTTATTGTTCCCAAACAGTCCAAATCTCTCCAGATTTTCTCACCTTTAACCAGAACATACTTTGCTGCACTGCATCACAGTTATAGCCCAGTATTTTATCTAGGTCCCATCCTTTATTCTCTCCTGTCATTCCCACCCATGCATGGTTTAGTCCTTATAGTTCATGGTCATATTTCCAGCCTTTCTCAGTCCACTGAATGATATTTCATTTTCCTAATGGCTCTCTTCTTCCCCAAAGACTATGAAAGTCAGGTTATGGTGAAGAGGGATAAGTTGTCACATGTTTTCATCTTTATGTTATGAGATAAATCCTATATCTAGCTAGCTAGCTGCTTACCTACCTATCATTGTATAAATTGGTCAATAATAGATGAAAATGAAGAGATCGTTTAATCTATATAAGCAAACTTTATTCAGACATGTAAGTCATTTAAGGAGAATTTTGTTAGTGCCCATGCTATTGGTAAAGGAAAAACAGTACAAGATAATGGATATTTTAAGGATTTTCATAACATTAAAATTACTGTAAAGACATTAAGAGTCATCATTTATCAATAGTTTTCCTATGTATATTTCTTTACTTTCTAAGTTTTCTAATTTGAGTTTGCATTGAACAGGGAAAAATATAAAAATTGATCTCATTCAAATTAAATAGATCCTATTCCAGAAAACAAAAGGAAATAAAGAGCTAAAATTAATTAATGCCAAGATGTTTTTAAATTACTCAACATTTCTTATCTCTTAAACAATTATTATATATTCCAAAATCTTTAATTTAATCACTTTCTGAAAAATATTGTTACAAAGTATTAACTCTATAGTTTCAGTCTTTAAAATTTTATGTTACCATAACCATCCTTCTTACTCTTCTAGACTCTAAACTCAGAGAAGGCATGCACAATTATGTTGCCGGAGCTGACCAGCAGACCCTAAGCTACGGATGAATGGATTACTCGAACACAACTGTTTGCTGTGAAAGAGAGGGCTAATGGACTGCCTGACTAAAGGAACCAGGCAGTCTCAATTGCCTGTCCTGTTAGGCTTTTATTGTAGCAGCAGTTTAAAATAAAGTTTTATCTTTTAGATACAATCATTAGGGTAAGTAATATTGGGAGGACACAGGTGTTTGTAATGTCCTTTAAGCAAGGACACCAAAGATTAAGTATTCCAGTAAACACCTGGGGGTCTGCACATGCACAGACTTGTTTGGAAAGGTCAAGGAATAATTAGGGGCACCACCTTCAGCACTCCCCTAAGTCGGAATTCTGATAAACAGGGCAGGTGGCCTTCTACACACTTTCCTTTTCTCAGAATGTCTTCCTTACAAACTTTCCAACCAAGTCTCATGTGACCCCCAACATTATATGAGAGCCAGAAAAGACATTATATATCTCTATCTATCTATCTATCTATCTATCTATCTATCTATCTATCTATCTATCTATCTATCTATCTATCTATCTATCTATCTATCTATCTATCTATCATCTATCATCTATCTATCATCTATCTATCTATCTATCTATCTGATTTTTTCTAGCTTAGCTTGTTTTCCAGGCTGCACCTCACTTGTGGCCTGCAAGGGGGTGAAAGCTTGTTATCAGGTGTGCAGGTGAGAGAGAGAGATGAGAGAGGAGGCTGGAGAGGGAGAGGGAGAGGGAGAGGGAGAGGGAGAGGGAGAGGGAGAGGGAGAGGGAGAGGGAGAGGGAGAGGGAGAGGGAGAGGGGGAGAGGGAGAGGGGGAAAGGGAGAGGGAGAGGGAGAGGGAGAGGGAGAGGGAGAGGGAGAGGGAGAGGGGGAGAGGGAGAGGGAGAGGGAGTTTTCTTTGTTAGGCTGATTATATTTTCTCAGGCTTGGGATGGACCAGGCTTTTTCTTCCAACTTCCCAAGCTTTTCTGGGCGTATGATGGCTCTACCCCTACCTAATCTATTTCCTAGACCTTGATCTACCCGAACTAATAGTATCTGCTTGGCTATTAAAAAATAATAGGTAAGACTTTGCAAACTCAGAAGACTGATTGTGAACATAACATTATGGTTGAATGCTTATTCAATAATAAAACTTCTTTCTTTCTCTTCTACAATTTTGAAGTGTTCTGGCTTGGCAGGATATTTTTTTTTTAATTCTGTTTCTCAAAATATGTGAGATTGTGGTTGGGTTTAAAAATTTTTTTGGTCTCTTCAAGCACTTTTTCCTTTCTCCAATTATTCAGAAGAGTCACTTATTTCATTATTTTAGTAGAAATCATGTAGAGAATAGCAGGACTTCAGGCAATTGTTTGCTGTATCTCTATTACACATACAAAAAAAGTTAACTTAAAGGAAGATTCAACAGAACAAAGAATCTATGAGCACAGGAAGATAAATATCTTCTCCTCTCTAAATAAATTATACTTCCTATTCTGAACTTTTCATTCCCCCACGAAGAAAATGGAAATGCTAGTATAGATAACTGAGTATTAATAAAGGACTAGAGCAAAGGAAATCAGACATTAATAAGCATAATTAAATAGGGAATGTAAACTTACTAACCAGGAAGCTGCAGCTTCACAAACCCCAGGGGATCTTACCATTGTCCAGGAAAGGGGATTTAACACCCTTCCCTCTCCTGTACAGGGAGGGAAAAAGGCTTTTCAATATCCCTCCATTCACTTGCCCAGGCTATGTTGGGGGTGGGGGTATAAATGGTAACCATTGAGGCTTGTCTGGGGAAAGGATTAGATTGGATAAGAAATACAAAACACCAGAAGATCTAGGAAACAGATTAATTAGAGGGTGGACTCATCATAAGCCTGTAAAAGTTTGTAAAGCTGATTGCTTAGTTTGAAGAAAAAGTTTGGTCTATCCCAAGCTCAAGATAATATAATCAGCCTAACAAGGAACTTCTCTCTCTCTCACTCTGGCTCTCACTCTGGCTCTCACTCTCTATCTCTATCTCTATCTCTATCTCTATCTCTATCTCTATCTCTATCTCTATCTCTCTCTCTCTCTCTCTCTCTCCTTGTTTGTTCAGAAGTTCTGTCCCCATAGCAGCCATGTGGGACCAGCAGCTTTCTGCCTGGCTGACAGAGGACTGGGCCCCAGCAGAGGCACGGGCAGTAAAACAAGCTGGCCCGACTAGGACAGAGACAAGGTCTCAACCAGTGGCACATAACATTTGGACCTTGGCCTTTGTTTTGGACCTGATAAAGACAAGGTTATATATCTTTTAGAGAGAAACAGATGGGAATGAGACACTGGGAATGTGGGGGCATCCTTCTATTTTCACCCCAATAAGTCTTATCACCAGACTTCATCCTCCCTTTTGGGTCCCTGAAAATGCTTTTCTCCAGACACTACAAGGACCCCACTTGCACTAGCAAGGATACCACCCATGGCATGCATGTTTTCAAGATAAACAATAACTAAAACTCAAGTAAGAGGACCTGACAACAACATTTCTAATAAAACATTTATTTTAGATTCACCTTGTAACTGGGTGACTATTTGTGTTTGTTGATTAGCTTTATCCAAAAGAAAAGGATCCCCTTATATCTTTATAACAGTTGGTATTTTTCCAACTTGGAGCGAGGTTCCTACAAAAGGTAGGGTCTACCCTTCCACAGAAACTAAAAGTTAAGAGCACTGTCTTCATTGAAGATTTCATTACCAAAGTCCTTGAGAAAGATATTCCTGAGCTGTAAAGCTGGCAAAAGGCTTATTTGAACCTTAAAAGTGTTTATATACATTTCAAAGAGGCAAAGAAAGAAGATCACTAATGTAAATGTAAGAAAGGAAAGGTAGGAGAATTTCTTCCCTATTCTCAACAGGGAAAAATTGAGCCTCTTATTTTAAAATCACATTTGCCCATACAACACACACACACACACACACACACACACACACACACACACACACACACACACTCACTCACTCACCACCACATCACACCACATCACATAATAATTCAGCATATGGGGGTAGACCAAATACAGGAAATAGCAGAATAGCATACAAATATGTTAGTTGGTTCTATTTGGTCTTGCCACCCTTTGAAGCTTTTGTAAATTTCCTTCCAAAGGTTCCACACACACAACTGAACTAAAGTCTCTTAGATAGCTTGCACTGATAACTTCTAGTTACAGGACTGCAAACATTAAAGAGGACTCTGTAGTGAGATCAGGACTTTTGACACTGACCTCTGTTTATTGATTGCTCCCTACAGAGACTCATTCAAATCATCATACACTCAGCAAGACATTTCAGCTATTGTATAAAATCTATTTTATGTCATGGAAGAGATCTCAGCAAAGCAACAGGAAAGTGGCTGATATGCAGAGTAGTCTCAGCACTTAATTTGTTCTCCAATAATTTGTATATCCTCCAAGGTAAAAGAAATTTCCTCTAAACTTTTTTTTTTAAGCTTTCTGCATATTCCACTCCAGTTTTAGTCCCAACTATTTCCCCTATAGACACTTGACAGTTTTGAGCTAGCTGTTCTTTGGTCTGTGTCTAGAAAGTTTTAAATGCATTTCTTTTTTTTAGACCCCCTGCCTGAGTCCTACTGCTAACACATTTGGTTATTAAGTAATAACTCTCGATTGATTCTATTTATTCCAATGTTTTAATTTCCAACTTCTGTAAGTAATTTTCCCCCATACCTTGTGATTTGGTTTCATGTTTTATTAAAATATCTCAGATTACTTATTTTACTATTCTTTGTGTTTCATTATTAAATCTTTATCTCATCAAGTCATTAGAGTTCTGAATTATTTGCATTATCCCAAAATTCAATACTTATAATTTACAATGGGAAAATAGATCAAGACTGGTGTGTAGTTTTATAAGAGTTGGGAAGAGGAGCAGGATAAAGCATGTTACATATCCCTGATTTTATGGCCACACTGGGCTTGAGCATGCCATAGCTCATAAGGTAAATCCATCTCTCTTCATCCTTCCAAAACATGAGAAAACCCTGCTTAGAAGTTAAAGATGACTTACAGATAGAGAAGTGAGAAGAAAAATCATACTTTCAATAAATATGAAGTTTCGAAACTAGTAGACCACAATTTAGTTATGACACTGTGCATTAATTTCACAACATTCAATTCAAATCACATTTTGTCACATTAATCTACTTTGAGTACTCAAATAATAGACCACATAAATATTCCAATGCATTACAATATAAAAGCCAAATATTTGACTCAGATATTACTTTAAAAACATAATTTAATGCTCCATAGTATATATTTGTGGAGTTTAGGAGAAAGGGCCTTACTGCATATTTGTGAATGATTTAAATTAATGAAGACATTATGATTCTGTTAAAAAGAATAAATGTTATTCAGTGTAAAATTAAATTTTTAATATTTTTTTATCTGAAACATTGTTATCGGTTTTATCCTTAATATAAAAGTAATGATTTTTGGCCTTTCTAAATTTCCTCTCGTTCCCTTTGACTTCTCTCTTACAAATACCTGCAGATGGGTATCAGGCCACTGCTTATTTCATCAGTCAAGCTGAATACATTTATTTTCTTTAAGTAAAACTCTGGGGACTCCAAATCAACACAGGTTAAAAAAAATAACTATTTTCAAAAGAATATACAATGCACATTTAGAATAACATAAAAAGAAACACCTGCTATTATTTTGATACAACAATGAAAGTTAACATCATTGAGTTTTTAATGAATGGATGTCAAATGTCATTTAGGGCTTTACATTTCATTCAGTTTTTTCCTACTCCACACAAGTTTCCTCAAATTTTACACAAAATTAAAACAAAGTAAAAATAATAATCAAAATAGAGATTTAAGCATTTTGTACATTGTCAGGCATAGCAGCTGAGTTAAAGAACAGGGTAAAGGGCAATCATAACCTTTTACTTTTCATAAGTAAAAATCAAATCCGCTGAATTTAATTTTAAGGGACAGTCTGGCTTCAGTTGATAATGTGTAAGGCATAGTCCTGAGCTTCAAAATCATTATTGATTGTCAGAAGGGTTGAATTAATCTGACTCCACTGAAATCTGGTTCAAAGATGGTTAGATAAGATAACAGATTTATAAACTCACTGGACTGGAAAGTTATTATAAAGGTCATCTAGGCTGTCAAATTCTTCTTTATGCCTTCTGCAACAATTATATGCAGAGGTCACAGATATGTACTATTGGGCACTAAGTAGTGACACGTAAAATATGATATATTATCTACAACTTCAAAATTTTTAAATTCATTTGTCATGTCTTTTTTGACAAACATTTAATAATATTGCTGGACAATAAGAAATGATAGGTATTATTTATTTTTTTATACATGATGAATGGATAACCAGGAAGTTAATTGGACAGTACTATTGTTAATCAGAAATGTGTCAGTAAAACTAGAATTAGATTCTTTAATCTTACTTGAATAAATTTCACTTGCAAGTTAATTCATTAACTATTTACCTTCCAACTTCAAATCTTAGAAGCAAAGTACTTTCTCAAGAAAATTTTAAGCCCTAACATACATTAACAATGATAATTTTTATAGGATCTTATTGAATTGTTAATAACTAGCAGGCATGTATCCCAGATATGAATTAATATTTACTGTATGATTTGTTGTTTGATGTCCTCCTATTGAAATCTCTAAAAGCAGTGCCATTGCCGTTTTAGTGACACTTATATCTCAGGTACTTTGTACCAAAGATTTAATTTAAAAAATTGGTTAAGTAAAGAAATTTGTTATATTAAGCTTCTTGCCTCTGTAACTATCTTGTAGAATATCTAGTGTAAAAAAATACTAAGTTGGAGGTAAGCAATTTTACATGTTACTCTGAGCTACAATTCACCTCATTCCTCATTGTTTCAATTCATGTAGAATTGACACACTAGTATGCTGGAAACATTTGAAATGGCCATTTTTTAAAATCAAATTGAACTTTTCATTTTTCTTCCCAAAGATGAGCATAGTTGTGTAAAAATCATTAGCCATCACCACTTATATCTTTATTAGTATACTAGAGGCCCGGTGCATGCGGTGGGGGTGTCCCTCAGCCCAGCCTCCACCCTCTCCAATCTGGGACCCCTCGAGGGATGTCCCACTGCCCTACATGGGCAGTGGGACATCCCTCTCACAATCCAGGACTGCTGGCTCCCAACTGCTCACCTGCCTGCCTTCCTGATTGCCCCTAACCACTTTTGCCTGCCAGCCTGATCATCCCCTAACCACTGCCCTGCCAGCCTGATTGATGTCTAACTGCTGCCCTGCCAGCCTGTTTGCCCCCAACTTCCCTCCTCTGCCGACCTGGTCACCCCCAACTGCCCTCCCTTGCAGGCCTGGTCTCTCCCAAATGCCCTCCCCTGCTGGCCATCTTGTGGTGGCCATCTTGTGTCCACATGGGGGCAGGATCTTTGACTACATGGGGGCAGCTCTCTTGATCTTGTGTGTTGGAGTGATGGTCAATCTGCATATTACTCTTTTATTAGATAGGATATCAATGCCAAGTGCCTCAGAGTAGTCCATCTTTGTTCAAGGGAGAATTGCTTGTGTGGACTCTTAATTACTTCAATGTAAAGTAAATAGTCACCTGTTATCTTCAGGGATGGGACTAAATGATGCTTTTCTTATTTTCTGATTTGATGAGATACAAGAATCTTGCTGTGTTGGAAACAGAAGTTTTGTTTTGCTTGTTTCTGCATATTACTGATATAGGGCAATGAGCATTACGTAGAAGTAAGTTCCACAGAACTTTTGGGAAAAATATAAGAAGAGGAATGAGATAATTTAGATGTTAAATTTCTAAAATGTTTCTGATCAACTCCTGCATTCCTAGTAATACAATGTTTTTTTTAAGTTCCATAGTACATATACATGGTTTTAATTTGTTCAATGGTTAAACTAAGAGGAAATCATAGAATTTAAAGCATTATCACTTTACTTATGGATAAATTAAATGCATGTAAAATGACAGTAACTTTCTTTAAAATGATCACTAATGGAATACTAGTGGTATTCACAGATGCCAATCACCAAACATGTCATATTTTTCAGGAACATTCAGCTTCAACAATATTCTATTTCTTCTTTCACCTGTTAATATAATTCTTTATTTCTCTCTCCTTCTTTCTCTCTTTTCATCTCTCCTTTTCTCTCGTTTGAGTTATATTCTGTTGTGTATGATGTACTGAAATAAAGTTATATATAGTAGTTTTAATCAAACTAGAATACTCATTATTCCTTTTGATAATGTTGTAAACCACACTACATGTTGGCAGTTCTTTTTATATTTTCCTTACCAGTTAAATAGTTAGTACTCAAATAAATCTTTAAAACTGAATGTCAAGTAAGGGAAAATATCTTTATGGGTAGAGAACATCTTTGAACTTGGGCATTGTTATTTCAACTGAAGTTAATTTTGATCCAGCATTGGCATCATTTGAGGCTGCTTTGAATCAATAGAACAATCATGTTGAAAATGCAGAAACATTTAGAAATTCAGTACATATTACTGAAAACTTAGTTTTGGGCAAAATTTTATTATGACTAATTATCTCAGGACTCATCATACTTATTCAATTATATGCAAATAGTAATCATTGATAAAAGGGGTTTTAGACTTGAGGAGCCACCATTTAGGCTATCTTCTGGAATAAATTTTTAACTGAGTGACATATGGCCAAAGAACAAAACCATGTAATACTATTTGAAGCAACATATCAAGCTAACATTCCCAAATCAATATTGATATTAAATATTAAATATATGATTTCAATGCAACCAAGTAGTTTCCACAAACTGAAAGAACCCACTATTTTGGAAATTGTTTATTCATTTAAAAAATGAATAAGACTCCCAGCTGGTGTGGCTCAGTGGTTGAGCATCAACCCATGCACCAAGAGGTTTTCAGTTTGATTCCTGTCAGGGCACATGCCTGGGTTGTAGGCTTAATTCCCAGTACAGGGCATTCAGGAGGCAGCCGACTGAGTGATGTTTCTCTTTCAACAATGCTTCTATATCTCTATCCCTCTCCCTTCCTCTCTCTCTAAAATCAATAACGTATTTCTTAAAACGAGTAAGACCTGTAAATATCACTATGGGTTCTGACCTAACCCACATCACATTATAGCAAAGACATTTCTTGTACTTTTTGGAAGCATGGCACACATTGAAATCAGCCTGTAAACATCTTTCCTGACTTCGCTATTTGTGTTCAGTAACTCTAACAGGACATAAGTGATATATTAAAACTTCTTCCAAAGACATTTTTTAAAATTTCTTTTACTAAGTGGTGTGTGTGTGTGTGTGTGTGTGTGTGTGGTGGTGGTGGTGGTAAAAATATATCTTATAGGTGTCCCTCATTTCCTCCCACCTTTGCCCCCTCCACCCACCCTCTGTAATTTTCTCAACAATAAAATAAATTTTAAAAATTCATCTTATAAAATTTATCAACTTAAGCATTTTAAGTGTATAGTACAGTGGTATAACTACATACACTTTGTTGTGCAACAGATCTCTCAAACTTTTTCATCTTGCAAAACAAACTTTAAACCCATGAACAACCCCCCTTCACCCCTCTCCTTAGCCTCTGTAGACTGCTATTCTATATTCTAAGAATGTGACTATTTCTGATACCTTACATAAATGGAATCATGCAGTATTTGTCATTTAGTGACTGACATATTTCACTTAGCATAACGCCTTCAGTTTTCTTGTCATAGCACGTGACAAGATTTCTGAAATAGAGTTGAGAATGTCATAATGATTTGGTGTGTTTGTTAAAAAGTTATTTAAGCAATTTTGAATTTTTTTTCTTTTAGATTTTAAAGCAAAAAAAACAACAACACTTCCTTGTAAATGCTACCTATAAAGAAACCCATTATATAAAGCTGATGGTAATGATCATTTAAGTAAAACTGTATTATGCACATTTTTATTTCATAATATTTTAAACAGTTAATGACTATAATGAGTCACTAACATTATTTTCACAGCATCGTGACACAGCATGCTGTGAATTCACTGTTCATATGAGTTTTATCTCCTGTTGTGTGCATAGATCGAGCAGGTGCTCTCAAACTTTTACTTGAGTGCAGATCACATGCAGTATAACATACATTTGTTTGTATAGAAAAGAGTGTAATTATCTTTTTCTTAATAGGTAAAATATTTATATAAAATAGTTGCATTATGAAGAAATTATATCTGGAAAAAGTATATTATAGTATTTATAAATAATTAATAAATCTCATCAGTACCTAAAAAAAGTAGTGAATGATTAATAAAAGTTTGTGGAATGCCAGGGCTCGATTTTTCCATATGGAACAAAAGAGACCGATATCAAACTTATCTTTATTTCTAGCCAAGGTAGATAGCAGTACCATTTATTTTGTAAGAATAAAGAAACTTAGAAGCCATTCATTTTTACTAGTAAAGAGGATGATAACTTCAGTTTAGAAAATGTGTGGATTTGGAAATCTATGAGTCATCCAAGTAGAAATGTTCAGCTAAAGTTGTACATAGGGATCCAGATTTCAAGTGAGTTCTGGACTTAGAAATAATTGATTTGGGAGCCATTGGCATACAAAGGAAAAAAAATCTCCATAAGGAGAAGAATTAAGAGTCCAGTTGTCTATGGAGTGAGCCTAGTTCTTAATTACAGGTAATTTATAGTCTCATCAAATGATCCAAGAGTAATTAAGAATTTACTATGTATTTAAAAAGAACAAATCAATTCAAAGTTTTTCAAAACTCCTGTAGAGCCATTGGAAAGTAGCTTGAAAGAAACTTACCTTATAAGATGAGCTGAAAGTGATCCTTTCCATGATAGCTCCAATAATCTTTCTAAACACATCTTTACTTGAAATAATTCAGTATCTCTCCACTATGTACACAATGTACATGTGTCCCCAAATCCTATGTATATGTCACTCTTATATTTTTTCCCTGTATTGTAAATACTTTTTTCTGCCTTCACTTGTTGTGAGATAGTTGAGAGCAGAGACAAAGATTTATTCCTAAGAGTGGCATGTGGGAGAAATGTCATTGACTTTATTTATAGTGATACTTTTATTTGAAGCCCTGGAAAAATAATGAAATTGTGACTGACATTGAACAAATATTTACTGACTTAGAAATTGAACTCAAGTGAAACCTTTTCTCACTACGTGTTTGGAAGGCCTATTGCTTCTACCACCACCACCACCACCACAAAACCACACTGCTATTTTTCCTGGTCTCTCAAATGATAAGCAATCATAATTTCTCCATTTGGTCAGTCTTCCCTGTTACGAAAACTCTTCTTCATCTGCAAGGACAGAGATTTACTCAATCACATAGTGTAAGGTAGAGTTCCTTTCTGTTTTTTTTTTTTTTTTGTTGTTGTTGTTTTTTTCATGCTTTGATTTGAGAGTCACCTGTTCCCAGAGTCATGACCTCATTTAGTGTAACCATCTTCTCTCACAACTGGGGATTTTAGTTCTTTTGTCGATGTTTATTCTAGTCTTCCCAATTTAAAAAATGTCTTTAACAGAAACTTAAAATAAATTTTAAGATGAACGCTTTTGCTGTTTCTATATGATCTTTAAGTAAGATAGCATTTGTCCCAGCAATGGTCCCAGGCATTCTGGTTCTTTTTTTTTCCCCACTAAAAATGCTTCATTAAAAAAAAAGGGTACTTTTTAAAGGATTTTAATATTTACTGTACTCCTCTGTCATTCTAGGTTCAGATTTTGTGAATCTCTTCTTACAGTACATATTGTTAATTTGATCTTAGGGATACATCACAACTTATGATGTCTTATATACATCTCTTTAAAACTGGGCTTATGAGAGAATAATCTTTGCATGTACATGAGTTTCTTTAGGTTTCTTACTGTATTTTGTTCTTGTTTTGGTTTCTATTGTCTATTTCTGTTTATTTCCTTAGTTAATAAGATTGGATAAATCAGATACAATAACAAAAAAGTCCCAGTACCCTAAATTCTAATAGTAACTCAAGCTTCTGCAAACATATAAATCTAAACTTGGTATTTGTGTATATTTCACCCCGGTAAAAGTTTAAATGTGAACATTTTGAAGGACTCACTCTTACTTTCTCATTTTGGATGATACTGTTAGAAAAGGTTATTTAAATGATTTTTAGACACCTGCAATGCAATTTGTTTGAGGATTATTATAATAGCTGATTTAAATATCAATTTTGTCAGTTTGAAGAATTGAATTCCCACAGTATATCAAAATTGACTTCTGGTTGTTAATAAGATGACAAACTAATGTGGGCTGTTGACTCCCTATCTCAAATGTAACACTAGAGACATCGTAGGAGGGAGACTGACAGAGTTGATATGCTTATATACAATTTTTGTAAAGGTACTAAGAAAATAGAAATCTCATAGATATAGAAAATGGCATTTCTGAGCATGGAGGACCCAGTGTTACACTCTGGGGATAGGAAGAGCTTATCTGTTGTGCAAATTTGGGGCCCTCACATTACAAGAATATCCTCATTTCTTACCCTGTCACCACTGAGAGGAAAAACAATGGAACAGGAAGCTCTCTGAAGGATGGAACCAGTGGGGACTCTAACATTAAAGTATGAGGATCATATAACAAAAAGGACAGCCCTCAGCCTGCCCCTAACAGTACTTCCTGAGCCCATCATGGTGGGACAATACAACCAAAGGAAAAAGCTGTACTGGAAGAAGCCGGAGCTCCCTGCCTGGCAGAATCCCTTAAGGGAGTCAGAAGAGTATGAAGCATTTCTAGATGTGAGCATGTGAGAGAAGCTTTCAGAACTGAGCTGTATCCTGCCTCATCTCTCTACCTCTTCAGAATGTTTCCTGAGTCACAAATTAATATGAGAGAAAAAAAAAGAATAAATATCACCAGGGAATAGAGGAATTTTAAATACTGGTTTAAAAAAATAATGGTGCCATAAAATACAATGACTAAGAATATGTACTAAGAAGAGTATCATAATTCATTAATGTATTTGAAAGCTTTAGCATATTTTTCCTTAAAAATGATAGATTTAGGCAGGCAAAAGATTAGTAAAGTTATTGAATATTTGAATAATATAATCATTAGCTAGAATGAATACATATACTGGGTGGGACAAAAATAGGTTTACAGTTGTTTTTTAGAAAGTTATACAATAATCTATATATAAAAGCCTAAGGAACCAAACAACCAAACAAACCGTCAACATGTTGCTATGATGTGCACTGACCGCCAGGGGGCAGACGCTCAACGCAGGAAATGCCCCCTGGTGGTCAGTGCACTCCTACAGCAGGAGTGCCGCTCAGTTGACTGATGGGTGCCAGATGCCGGACTCACAGCTGGCAAGTGCAGCTGCAGCAGCACCAGCCTCTCCCGCCTCCACAGCAGTGCTACTGAGCAGCGGTGGTGTCAGGCACAGTGGGGCCAGGATGAGTGGGAGCAGCACTGCGCCCAGCCTGGGTTTGGGCTCCTCCCCAGCTCTCTGCTGCTTCGCACACTTACTACCTCCCTCGGGGGATGTCGGACTGCCTGTTTCGGCCCAATCCCCCGAGGGGTCCCGGAATGTGAGAGGGCTCAGGCTGAGGGACCCCACCAGTGCATGAATTCATGCACCAGGCCTCTAGTTAATTAATAATAATACAAAATTAAACTCTGTGTTTCAAGTATAGAGGGTATATTTACACTAACAACATGAGTATACTTGTTGCTCACATTTGAAATATGACAAAATTAAACAAATATGAGATCACAATGATACCCTAAAGGAATCTTAAGTAAAGTCCTATAAAACAATATCAGATAGTGTTTTATGACCAAATATAAAATACTAGATGTACATAAGAAAGGAAAAATTAAAAACTAACAATCATAAAACAGTCTTAATATATAAAAACCCTGGGTTGTAATGATCAGTAACGACCGAGGCTCGACCAACTGGAAGTCAGACCTGCATTCAGCGCTTTGTTGCCATGGCAACCCAGCGCTGACTGCTTCCGCTGCAGGGTGGTGCCCCAGCACTGACTGCTGAGGGGCTTGCGAATCAGGGCCAGAGAGAGGCCTGAAGAGAGAAGCAGGGACTGATCCATTGCCTCTGTGGCAGCTTTTGATCTGGACTTGCCTCTCTCTTTCTCTTCCAGTCTGGCCAGCAGCCACACCTCCATTTCTCTCCAGGCCTCCACAGGGGCTGCTGATCAGCCCCGCTTTTCTGATAAGTCTCCGTTGATAGGCCCAGAGATGATGACTGGCATAGAAACCGACCAATCAGAGTCAAATCTGGGTGAAGTGTGAGGAACCAATAGCTGCCTAGGAGGTGGAGCTTTTGACACTGACTCGCATAGAAACTGACCAATCAAAACCAAATTGGCCAGCAGAGGAGGGCAGTTGGGAGCAAGATCAGGCCTGTAGGAGAGAGCAGTTGGGGGGGTGAGATGAGGCAGGCAGAGGCAGTTGGGGTTGAGATCAGGCTGGCAGGGGAGGGCAGTTAGGGGCAATCAGGCAGGCAGAGGCAGTTAGGGACGATCAAGCAGGCAGGCAGGTGAGCGGTAAGGAGCCACTGGTCCCAGATTTCAAGAGGGATGTCTGACTGCCACTTTAGGCCCGATCCGTAAACCGGCAGTCGGACATCCCCCAATGGGTCCCTGATTGGAGAGGATGCAGGCTGGGCTGAGGAAACCCCCCCTTCCATGCACAAATTTTGTGCACCGGGCCACTAGTGTATCTATGAAAATATAAAATAAAATTGAATGATTTTTTGAGTTAAAGAGAAAAACCAGAAAACAAAATTTAGACCTAAAAACAGAGGTTCAACTCAGTCTGTAAAGAAATATCAAGTGATTCACTTTATTTGACCTTTGAACAGAATTTATTATCATTGAGCATTTCCTTTTTCTTGAAACACAACTATTTCTTTGGCATCTGTGACAATAGCTCTGTCTATTTTTCTGGCATATTTTCTCAGGTTCCTTGCAAATGAACCTTACTCCTCCCGTTAAATGTCTTAATTCTTCAAGATCAGGCTTCAACCCTATTCTCTACTTTTTCTCATCTATATACATACTCATCCATTCATCACCTTTAATGATCAGGTGCTTACACAGTACTTCCAAGTGCTACAGCTCTCTTTTGTGTGTCAAACCTCTACATCCACTTACCAATTTGACATCTCCATAGGCAGATCAGACTAAAGACTCTAGAGTATCCTTGTGACTTTTACCCCTTAACTAGAGGCCCAGTGCACAAAATTCTCCAAGAGTAGGCCTTCCTTCCCCCAGCTGCTGGCACTGACTTCCCTCCAGCTTCTGGCAGGCACCTAGGACCCGGGCTTCTCTCGCAGCCCTGGCTTCGTCCAGAAGGTCGTCTGGTCTAATTAGCATATTGCGCTTTTATTATTATTGACTAGGAGGCTGGTGCACAAAATTCATGCACAGGGGTGGGGGGTGGGGAGGGCATCCTGCAGGGATTGGGCCTAACCCGCAGTCAAACATCCCTCTCACAATCTGGGATCACACTCCTAAGCCCTTGCCTGCCTGATTGCCCCTAACCTCTCTGCCTAGGGGAAAAGCACCATGATATTGACTTTCCCTTGTTGACCTAGTTGCCCTTAACTGCCCTCCCCTGCCAGCCTGGTCACCCCTAACTGCCCTTCCCTGCTGGCCCGGTTGCCCCATACTGCCCTCCCCTGCTGACCCAACCACCCCCAACTGCCCTCCCCTTCTACCCCGATCACCCCCAACTGCCCTTCCCTGCAGGCCTGGTCACCCCAAACTACCCTCCCCTGCAGGCCTGGCCTGGTCACCCCCAACTGTCTTCTCCTGCCAGCCATCTTGTGACAATGTGGGGGTGGCCATCTTGTGACAATGTGGGGGCAGCCATCTTGTGACAATGTGGGGGCAGCCATCTTGTGAGGGTGTGAGGGTCAATTTGCATATTACCTCTTTATTATAGAGGATGATATTCTTAGGATTTATTTACATGCTTTCATGCATTCTTTTTTATTACTTCATAACCTGGGTTGTTAATTACAGTTAGTATTTAAAGACTCAAAGTGATTTACAGACAGATTTTGTAATTGCTCCAGGTCACATAATTAGGAAGTTTTGCTGAGATGACCTATGAACCCAAGTAATCTGACTCCAAAGTCCTCACCACAAAGCCCTCAACACACATAACTGAGTCGTGCCAAGTTCAACTGAGCAATTGCCAATTTTCCTATTCTATTCACTAAATATCTGTATTACTGAGAGTACATAGATTGCTGTAATAAATAGCTCCATAATATGTAATAGTTCAACTTAAATAAAAAACATTTAGTTCAGAAAATATTCCAAGATTGGATACATTTGGTTGGTGGTTGGTTCCTTCTCCTACACAGTTTTGGGATAGAATCTCCTGGTATCTTGTGGTTTTGCCTTTCTTTATGACTTTATTAGAGGACCGATGCATGAAATCCATGCAAGAGTAGGCCTTTGCAGCCCTGGCTGCCTCTCGGCCCCCCTGCCCTGCCCCTCCCCCTGCCCACTGGTCATTCAGAAGGTCATTCCACCATCTGGTCTAATTATCATATTAGCTCTTTATTATATAGAATTGTGTCTGCAACAAGCTGATAAGGAGGTAAAAACAGGGAAGGTGCATGTTGGATTTTTTTTACTTTATTTTTATTATTGACACTATGACAGATGCTCCCCGTCACACACACACACACTTTGCCCTCCTCCACCCACCCCTAACCCCCTTCTCTCCAGCCAGCACCAATGAGCTATTCTTGAAAGTGGCTCACAATACTTCTGCTCAAATACCATTAGCTAGAACCCATTCAACGGGTACCACTTAAGAGGTAACTAAGAAATAATTGGGAAATCTATTCTAGTTCTATACCACTCTTGGTTTTGTATAAGCTAGGCTCACTTTTCACATATGGTCTCCCAAGAAATTTATTTGCTTTTTTTCTATTTTTTGTTCTTTTCAACTTTATTCTCTGCTTTTGACACAACATGGCTATGTCATTTTCTTGCTAAAAACTCTTCAATTTTTCCCAATGCTTGTGATAAGACCTAAAGCCCAGCAAAGCCTTGGCCTCCACTTACCTTTTTAACCTCAGCACTCTCCACACTCTTCTTCTTTCTGAGCTTAGAGGTACAGACTATCTTTGAGTTTTTAAAACATTTCTTGCTCCATCTAGCCAGAGATCTTTTTTACGTACTGATTCATCTCCCTAACATGCCACCTCACCTTCCTTCTTGGCCAGTCCTAAATCATGTTTCAGAACAAACAATGACATCAATTCATTGTGGAAACTTTCATAGCATTCTCTATTTGAAACATGTCCAAAATTTTGAAGACTATTTTTCTCATGTTCTTGCTGCACATTTAATATACTTTCCCTACATTGTAACATTGTCACAATTCATTTTAATAATCTATTGCATATTTGCATACATATTAGGCTATTTAAGGATAGATATAAAAATATTTGTTCTTGACTATGTTTTCTGTCATTCTAGTGCCAACACTGCCTGCCTCCTTTTACACATAGTGAAACATGTTTTCAGAAATAAGTGAACTGCCATTTAGTTTTCTACTCCGTTCTTTTCCTTTTTATGTGTCCCATATACATTGACTGTCTTTGCTTACTAATGATAATAAACAAATAATTTCTAGGACTAACATTTGAGCACATTTCAAAATGAGCAAGATCAAGAATTCCTACCGAGAGATGTGATTGTTCTGGATCAGGAAAGTTACTTAAATATTTTCTGGGTGGTCACACATCTGATTTTCTTACTTTAGATAGTAGACATTTTGCCTTGTAAACTAAATATCTAGGCATCTTTATTGAACATTTGTGACATGACAAGAACTTAGCAAAGAATATGCATCATTATTTTATTTCATTTTATAGTATAATTATAAGTCCTATTATTTTACAAGGGAGTAGGAGGGTAGTGAGTAACTTCCTGATGGTCACAGTTGGTTAGTGGCTAAAAGCCTGTACTCCAGAGTGAAACTGTCTTTAAATGCTTTCCTTGTGGGAGAGCATCACCACATGGGCACCTGATTTAATCCTGAGGTATAGAGACAACTGAAATAATTGGGAAATATCCATTAAGACCAAGAGGAAATCCTTTTGTGAAGGTTTTATTTTCATTCTCCAACGTATGATACTCTGACAGAGGAAGCTATGATAAGGAAGCTGGCCCTGCTCTTAAGAAAACTGGGAAATCGAGAAGCAAAGTTTTATCTGTAAGTGGCAATAACATCATGACTAAGTTCTTCATAGCTCATATTTAAAAGGGCATTCCCAGACTAATAGAATGTGGTGTTTTGTTTTGTTTTTCTTTGTAGAAGAGAGATGTGAGTGACCCTTGGAACAGAAGTAAGAAATCTATAATAATAAAAGCATACTATGCTAATTAGACCAGACGACCTTCTGGATGAAGCCATAGCTGCAAGGGAAGCCCGGGTCCCGGGTGCTGGAGGGAAGCCTGGGTCCCGGGTGCCAGAGGGAAGCTGGTGCCAGCAGCTGGGGAAAGGAAGGCCTACTCTTGAGCAAATTTTGTGCATTGGACCTCTAGTACTATATAATGGAACAGATTTTTGTTGTTTTAATCCAAAGCAATATAGAAAACAAGGAAGTTTGCAGAGTGTATTTGAACATTAATTTTTACATAGGAGGTAAATAATAGCCAATAGATGGTAAAGAAGTTAAAATCAGGAGTCATGATTTTCTATGGAGCTGAAAGGAGAATGTAGAAGTTGCCTTTATGTAGAGAACACATTAAGTATTAGGAGAAGATCCAGAAAATTTTAGTAGAGTTTTTGTGGCAAGATTCTAAATTTCATGAGTATGCCAATGTTATGTTTATGGGGTGCATCAAGACAAGATCCTCTACAAATTGTTGTCTGGATCTGGCTAACTCTCTGATTCTTCCAATTTTTAAAATCTTTGCTAAATTGATCACACCTCAAAGCATTAGTGTGTTTTCCTAATATATTCTAGTTTATGTTTACAGTTTACCAACTTGTTCAGGCATTACACAGGTGACCATGAAATGTACTTAGAAGGAATTGCCCACTTAATTCCCAAAGAGTGTTTTTTTTTTAAATATATTTTTATTGATTTCAGAGAGGAAGGGAGAGGGAGAGAGAGAGATAGAAACATCAATAATGAGAGAGAATCATCGATCGGCTGCCTCCTGCACACTCCCTACTGGGGATCAAGCCTGCAACCCAGGCATGTGCCCTTGACTGGAATCGAACCCGGGACCCTTCAGTCAGCAAGCTGACGCTCTATCCACTGAGCCAAACTAGCTAGGGCAAGAATCTTGAATCATCCTTTTTAATCACCAGGAAATTTTGAGGGGCTGAGAAAAAGGAGGGGGAAAAAGTAAACATTCCTGAGAATTTATTTTGCATACACCAAGCATTTATTTTGTTCCTCTTTTTTGTACAAAAGATATTTCTACAAGATGCAGGGAATACAAAGATGTAAAAGATAAGGTCCATGCCCTTCAGCTGAATCACTTAGCAAGCAGGATTAGAAGAAATAATGTTCAAATAGTGTGGGTTTTTCTTATAAGTAAAGGTGGCAATGACAGTAGGAGAGAATCCCAAACAGCTGTTGAAGAATGAAGTAAAAGAGGGGAGCCACAGGCATTTGGGCAGAAGGTGCTCCTAGCACAACACAGAACAATTTCATATAGTCAAGGATGTTTGGAAAGTGAAAGCAGGAGACAGACCACCCTGTGTGTGATCATCTGAGATGCATTGGCTCAATTTCAAAAAAACTGTCATGCAGCCTCAGGGACAGATCCATAAAAGTGAAAGCTAAAATAGGCAGTAGCTTATAGCTTCTCAAATCCTGTTTGGGGAAAAAGGAAGAAGGCTTGGAAAAAGGCCATACATCAGCATGTATGAAAGGGCATCCAATATGTTTTTGTCAAATTCCTAATAAAAATGATAGTGTCATCACCTGCTAAGAAAAGCAAAAGCTAAATCAGTTTTTCATATGAAAAGTATCGGACATTGGCCTGTTCAGCTTTGTCAAAGTTTGTCTGTGGGTTGGGCTGTGAATGACATTCTGATCTTTGAATGTTAAGGACCTACTTTACCACATGGGTCTAGAATGGACAAAACTTATCTCTTTTGTTTCCTGAAAACATTTTGCTGCTTCTCTTCTATCACAGCCCAATGAAAAAGATGGACATTTTTCTTTTTTAAATCTATTTCTCAGGTCAATCTTACTAGGGTATTTTTTAGTGATTATCTTATCAAGTTTTCTGAATCCATGAAATAATTTTTTATTTCAATATTGGATATCTGAGAAAGACAATGGAATTATATGTCATATATATATATATATATATATATATATATATATATATATATATATATATATATATATATATATACTAGAGGCCCGGTGCACAGAATTCATGCATGGAGGGGGGTGTCCCTCAGCCCAGCCTGCACCCTCTCCAATCCGGGACCCCTCAAGGGTTGTCTGACTTTTGGTCCCTGGGATCAGGCCTAAACCGGCAGTTGGACAACCCTCTCACAATCTGGGATCGCTAGCTTCCAACCGTTCACCTGCCTGCCTTCCTGATTGCCCCTAACTGCTTCTGCCTGCCAGCCTGATTGCCCCCTAACTGCTCCCCTGCCGGCCTGATTGATGCCTAACTGCTCCCCTGCCAGCCTGATCGCTCACAACTGTCCTTCCCTACCATGACCCACCTAATTCGCTGGGACCCACCTTCTCCGTGCGAGGTGGCGGAGACACTGGGACCGGCCTCCTCTGCGCTGTGTGGAGCTGCAGGACCCCCAGGCCTCACCGCACGGAGCGGCCACCAGGCTGCACCTCCAATGTGCGTCGGTTTTATTATGTGCTAGGTTTTCCTCTATACCTATACATCTTGTGGTGGCCATATTTTGCCAGCCATCTTTGTGGCAGCCATCTTGTGATGGCCATCTTGTGATAACGATGCACACGAGGGTATGACACCACCTAGGTTTTCATTAGTATAGATATATACATACATATAATTGATTATTAATTTTTATATAAATAAAAGGAATTTCCTCTTAAAATTAAAAGCATGAGCATCATAAAATAAAAAGGTCTGTTTTTGGAGTCTTTTGTTTCTAAATCCCAGAAATTCTATTAAATTTCATTTAAAGGGGAGAAAAATAAAAAGAATGAGAAAGGAAGAACAGAGGAAAGAGAGAGGAAAGGAAGAATTGAACAAAGAAAAGGAGGAATATGGGAGTAAAAGTAAAATATAGAAGTAAATTACAGTTCACTGAGACATAGTTCATATTCAAGGACTAGACTAAGACCTGGACACTGTGGATCCCAAGGTAGACATGACTCAGTTCCTCTTACTAGTCTTGAATAGCGTCTTATTGTAGCTCCTCTCTGATCATGTTCTCCATTCTCTTTCTTTTCAGCTGGCTGTCTCCAATTTTCTGCGTGCACAGCTGAATAAGGGAACCCCACAAATTGAACTTTGAAAGCCACAAATATTTCACAGTCCCAAATAAAGAATCAAGAAGGCAAATATTCTCATTGGCCTTATTTGGATCAGGTAAATCACACTCCTCTTTCAAGTTTGGGTAAGAATTTTAAGGGTTATGGTTGTCAGGGGTCACATTGCATTGTGGAAAAAGTTATCAGAGAAATAGAAGTAAGCTCTGTACTAAATGAACAATTTAAACTAGAAATGTTTAATAATTCCATTCTTATATGTGAAATTAAATTAAATTATATTAATTAATTATATATATATATATATATATATATATATATATATATATATATATATATATATATATAGTATAATATGGTGAAAAGAGGCCAGGTTTTTAATTAGTCCCCTAATAAATTATTTGTTGGTGTTGTAGGCAGTCAATTTCTTTTAAAGTGATTTTAAAAAATAATATTTTGTATTTATACACAAAATGCCACTTCTAATGGTCTTCATTTCTTTCCATAGATCCAGATTTTTGTCTGATTTAATATGTCTTTTACATGTAGAATTTAACATTTTTAATGCAGACATGGTTATGATAAAATATTTTAGCATTAGTATTTCTTGAAACATATTAATTTCATCTTTGTTTTTATTAGCTTTTTATGCTGGTTATAATATTTTCAGTTCACAGCTTTCATTTTTATTTATTGTAATGCATTAAAGAGAAGGATTTTGTTTTTTTTCCAAAGAGAAGGTCTATTGTCATTTTTACATTAGTTATATATTTCTCCTCCTCTTGCTGCTTTAAGATTTTTACCTTTACTACTGCTTTTAACAGCTGTATTATAAAGTATTTTATTATAGTTTTCTTCAATTTTTATTACATTTTATTGAGTTTCTTAAATTTATGAATTTTTAGTTTCCATCAAATTTTCTAAAGGTAATTATAAATTTAATTTTTTTATCTATTGAAAAACCAGATCAATATACACTAGATATCCTTGAATTTTTTGCAAGTTTGCAGATGCATTTCTTTTCTTTATTTTTTACTCTGTGTGTTTTTATTTTGGATACCATTGTTGTATTAAAATTCACTAATTTTTTGTAGTGTCTAATCCAACATTAACTCTCCCAGTTTTGGGGAATGTTAGATACTTTATTTTTCATTTTGAAAATTTTGATTTTTAAAAATTTATTCTTAATTTAACCCACAAAGTCTTTTTACCTCTACCTCTGTAACTATATAGAAGAAAGTTAAAAACCCATTTTAATGTCTTTAACTACCAATTTTATTTTTATGCAATTTCTCACTTTGTTTCTAGTAATTGAGTTTTCTCCTTATTATGAAAGATATATTCCTGCTTTATTGAATGTCTGTTAATTTTTGGTTGCTGTGCATTTTAATTTTATCTTGTTGTATGCTGGGTTTTCCTCTATACCTATACGATAAATCATCTTGAGCTCTGTTTTGAAACATGATTAAGGTAATTACAAATAATTCCACTATTTCAAGGTTTGCTTTCAAAATTTTTAGGTGTAACCAGAGCTGTCTTTATCTAAGATTATTTTTATTCACGTTATGGCGGCAATGCATTTCTGAGTTTACAACCTGATATTTTATGAATTCTTACTTAGGATGAAGTGAACATAAAATATTCTTGGTCTCATAAATTGTAAGCATTCTTGTTTCTGCTGTTGGACAGTGCTTTTCTTGGCTTTGGGTAATTTCTTGGCATGCATGAGCTGATCAAGACCAAGATGGAGATTTAAGTGGACATCCACTGCAGATGTCTGGAGTTCGCCTTCTTTCAGTAGCTCTTTCCTATTTGGTGCTGTGCCCTCTGCAATCTAGCCATCTTGGCCTCCACAACCTCCCATTTCCATCTCCTTAATGGAGAAATGCTGCCAGACCTTACCTGAATTTTCCTTTCCTGTGCCATAGCCTGAAAACTGGCTTAGTATGATGGCAAAATCACAGGGCTTACCTTATTGAGTTCTCCTTTCTCAGGCATTGATGTCCCATAATGCCTGATGTCCAATGAGTGAAAAACATTAATTTATGTATTTAGTTCATAGTCTAGTTGTTTCATGTGGGAAGGTATCTCTGTTCCCTGTCACTCCATCTGGTTCAAAGGCACATTCAAGATTATTACTCTTTATATTAATCCATAGTTTCTTCTTTAGAAATACTAGTATATAGTCTGACAAAAGATAAATATTATGTATTATTCAGATAAATAATAAGCAGAAGTTAATATAAAGAGTGTCTAGATTACTTATTCTGGATTCTTCAATCTAAATATCATAGTATTTATGAATTTCATAATGGTAAATACTTAAGCTTAAGAATAATTCTGAGTAAATTTATGAATCTAAAATATTTTATTTCAATTCTTCCAATTGAAAATTTAAAATTTTTATTCTAAAATATTTTGTGTGGGGTAAGTAACAAATTTATGATATCAAATTGCTACAAACTAATAGATGGTTACATAATACAGCAACCAAAATTCTATAGGGATATGTATAGGTTTAATAGAGTCAGGCAGCATATGAGGTGATAAGTAAAGCTTAGATTTCTTAAGCTCTGGGTATCTGTGTAGCATCAAAATAATTTAGTAGGAATGTTTATATATTTGCCTGGAGGATATTAGGAGGGATTGTAAGTTTTTGGTAGTATTAATAAATAGGTAGTTAAGTTTTTTTAGTATGGTGGAAATGTGAAAAAGAGTTAAAAAGGTATTTTTCATCACCATATATTTGGAGATTTGACTTTGGGGAGTAAACACACAATGCAATATACAGATGATGTATTAGAAAATAATATACCTGAAACCTATAAAATTTTATAACAAATGTCCCCCCAATCTATATATATAAAAGCCTAAGCAACCATCGCAACTGAACAGATGACCGAACAGGCTGTGTGGGGCAACTAGGCCAGCAGGGTGATTACTGAGGGAAGACCAAATGACTAAGCAGCAGGCTGCATGGGGTGATCAAGCCCACGGGTGGGGGGGGGGGCATTTGGGGACAACCAGTCTGGCAGGAGGGATAGTGAAGGGTGACCAAACAACCAAGCAGCAGGCTGCATGGGGTGATCAGGCCCAAGGGGGGGGGCAGTTGGGGGCAACCAGGTCAGCAGGGGGGCAATGAGTGGCAACAAGGCTGGCAGAGGTGGGCAATGAGGGGTGACCAGGCTGGCCAGGGGGCAGTAAGGGGTGACCAGACCGGCAGGGGGGGTAGTTAGGGGTTACTAGGCCAGCAGTGGGGGCAGTTGGGGTTGACCAGGCCAGCAGGGGGAGCAGTTAGGGGTGATCAGGCAGGAATGCAAGTGAGCAGTTAGGAGCCAGTGGTCCCGGATTGTGAGGGATGTCCCACTGCCAGTTTAGGCCCGATCATCGGGCCTAAACTGGCAGTCAGACATCTCCCGAGGGGTCCCAGATTGGAGAGGGTGCAAGCTGGGCTGAGGGGACCCCCCCCGTGCACAAATTTTATGCACCGGGCCTCTAGAATATTTAATAAAATGGAAAGAATAAGAGTAAAAAGGAGAATAAGGATGAGATCTAATGATATGATCCTAGACAATTCAAGTACAGAGGAACCAATTAAAAACATGAATCTATAATAATAAAAGTGTAATATGCTAATTAGACCCAATGTCCTTCCGGACGACCTTCCAGACAAAGCCAGGGCTGTGAGGGAAGCCCTGGTCCCAGGTGCCAGAAGGAAGCCAGTGCCAGCAGCCAGGGGAAGGAAGGCCTACTCTTGAATGAATTTTATGCAGCGGGCCTCTAGTATTATAATAAGAGAAAATGAAATAATATTTGCAAAGCTTTATTGCATTGTTGACTTATATAAAATAATTTTCTCTAAATAAGTTGACAGCCTATATGTGGGTTTTTTGTTTGTTTGTTTTTTACTTTATAAGGCAAAACAATTTTTTTTTCATTTTTAGATCTTCATATACAAGGCAAGGTCACCTGTTTTAAAAATATTATCATCTAAAACATTATTTTGAGAAAAATTCATATTATTTAAATTGGCCTAAGAATCAAGGAGGTGCAGATATTTTAGCACACCATCACATAGTTGGGACTTTTATGTTAGCCTGGACCATACAGTTTAACAAATGCTTACTGAGTGCTTACTCTAATCCAGTCACTATTTTAGGGGCCAAGACACATCAGTGAATAAAGAAAAAATAAATATCTGAACTCATGAAGTCAGGACACATTACATAATTTGCAGGGCTCAATGAAAAATGAAAATCTATGGCCTCTTGCTGTTTATTTATTTACTGGAGGCCCAGTGCACGGAATTCGTGCATGGAGGGGGTTGTCCCTAAGCCCAGCCTGTACCCTCTCCAATCTGGGACCACTCGAGGGATGTCTTGTTTAGCCTAAACGGGCAGTCGGACATCCCTCTCACAATCCAGGACTACTGGCTCCCAACTGCTTGCCTGCCTGCCTTCCTGATTGCCCCTAACCGTTTTGCCTGCCAGCCTGATCACCCCCTAACCACTCTGCTGCCAGCCTGTTTGCCCCCAACTTCCCTCCTCTGCCGGCCTGGTCACCCCTAACTGCCCTCTCCTGCAGGGTTGATCACCTCCAACTGCCCTCCCTTCCAGGCCTGGTCCTTCTCAACTGCCCTCCCTTCCAGGCCTGGTCCCTCTCAACTGCCTTCCCTTGCAGGCCGGGTGCCTCCCAACTGCCCTCTCCTGCTGGCCATCATGTGGTGGCCATCTTGTGTCCACATGGGGGCAGGATCTTTGACCACATGGGGGCAGCTATATTGTGTGTTGCAGTGATGATCAATCTGCATATTACTCTCTTATTAGATAGGATAGAGGCTTGGTACAGCTGGTTTGCCCTGAAGGGTGTCCTGGATCAGGTGGGGGTTCCATTGGGATGTGTGGCGGCCTGAGCGAGGGGCCTGTGGTGGTTTGCAGGCCAGCCATGCCCCCTGGCAACCCAAGCAGAGGCCCTGGTATCTGGAATTTATTTTCCTTCTACAATTGAAACTTTGTAGCCTGGAGCAGAGCCAAGCCTGGGGCTCCCTCCGAAGCAGGCAGCCATTCGTGTTGGGGTTATAATTGAAACTTTGTTGCCTTAAGCGGGTGGGCCACGCCAGTATATGCAGAAAGCTTTGCTTCCCCTGTTGCCGCGGCAACCCTGGCCTGCTCTCTCAAGCTCCATTTTGCCGCCATTTGTTTGAATTTGTTTACCTTCTATAATTGTAACTTTGTAGCTTGAGTGGAGGCTTAGGCCTGGCAAGGGCAGGCGGAAAGTTTGGCTTCCTCTGTTACCTAGGAAACCTTGCTCTCTGTGGCTGTAGCCATCTTGGTTTGGTTTAATTTGCATACTCGCTCTGATTGGATGGTGGGCGTGGTGGTGGGCGTGGCTGGTGGGT
This sequence comes from Ia io, assembly GCA_025583905.1. Classification (NCBI taxonomy): domain Eukaryota; kingdom Metazoa; phylum Chordata; class Mammalia; order Chiroptera; family Vespertilionidae; genus Ia; species Ia io. Next base: position 37,005,057 of record JAJQQW010000003.1, read on the forward strand.
GTGTCGGAGGTATGGTCAATTTGCATATTTGTCTATTATTAGGTAGGACTTATTTATTTTAATTGCAAGGTGGTGAAAATAGAGCATTAAACCAGCGAATTTCAACCAGTGTGCTGCAACCATTTTTAAAACATGCAATACCTGAGTTTTAAGTCGGGGGCAATGACCTCTTTTCCCTTAGATTGAAAAAAAAACCCACAAAGGACAGCAGCCAATATAACAATAGTGGTCTGCTGTGAATGAATCAAAATTATACCTATTTTTTTTGTCAGGTCAGGAAAAAATATAATACATTTTGGTGCACTGTAGATTTTTAGTAATTAGTATATGTTTGTCATGCGGTGAGAAAGGTTGAAAATCACTGCATTAAACCAAAAGCAGGGACCTTCTTAGCACAGGACTCTGTAATTTCACAGACTACTCATCCATAAAGCAGCCCAAAGTGAATTTTAAATTCTGTGGGAAGAAATATATGATGTATAGTTTAAAATAAACTCCAATTGTATCTTAAAATCTCCTCCATTGTATATTTAGATTGAAGACAATTATTAAATTAAAAATATTCTTTCCTTTAAAATGCCTTGAAAATATATTCTATTGGAACATTAATTTGAGTATTTCAATATTATTTCCCATAATATTGATGAAGAATAAACACATATCAATATTTAAAATAAACTGCAAAAAGTCGTGAACAAGGCACATAGTAAGTAAAAATGTAGTTCAAAATTCTTCAACAAATCATTAGCATTTTATTATATGTCTTACCAACATTTAGGTTTTTACTGACAATTATTTTATACATATATATATATATATATATATATATATATATATATATATAAACAAAAATTTAAAAAAACATTCTTTTAATAAGTGTTACACTGTAAGCACTTACAATAAATATCACCTTTCCACTTTGGGTCTGCATTTTGTGAGTTGGATATCTAATAACTAGATCAGTGCCCAGTTGAATATGCTGTGTCACTTTGTCCAGTATCTATGAACAATCCAACTATAGATTCTAGAAAACTATTAGTGTTTAGTGTTTCTGTGCAATAATTGTACAATGAATTATAACTTATTTTATTAAATTTAAATTCCTATGATATCCTAAAGCATGTACCTTAGTTAAAAGTGTAAGTTATGATTTATGTTGCCTCTTATTCATATAGAATTACTATCAAAATATTATTCCAATATAAATATTACTTTTTCTAAAACCACATAAGAATATTTGCATTTTTAGCATTATCTTCCCCATTCACATGGGAAGATATATTTTCTTTATGTTATTATTATTATTGTTGTAATTCTCACCCAAGGATGTGTTTATTGATTTTAAAGAGAGGAAGGGAGAGAGATAAAGAAGGAGAGAAAGACACAGAAAAACGTTGATGCAAGAGATAAACATTGACCTGGTTGCCTCTCGAACACACCCCAATGAGAGACTTAACCTGCAACTAGGCATGTGCCCTGACCAAGAATTGAGCCCATGACCCTTCAATGTAAGGGATCAGGCTCCAACCGACTGAGCCTCACCAGCCTGGGCATGGAAGATATACTTTCAATTTAGTAGTATCATATGAACTACTTGCTCTGAATTTATTTATGAATTATTTTCCTAGAAAAGTTGTCAAAATACTTAAATGCAGTGGAGATAATGACAAAAGTTCAGAATGGCTGTTTAAGTTTAATTATATTTTTAATTCAATTTTCTTCTTTCAATGTAGTTACTTAATTTTTACTAATATCTCAATTCATATTTAACTTAAATTCAATATTTATTATTCAATTTGCTGTTCTCTGTGTGGTAGGTTGTGTTTACTAGATGTAAAACACTGAAGATAATTTTTTATAAAGGCCTATATATTAGTAATATCAGATACTGGTCCTTTAATATATTCTCAATGCATTTTATTTTATAATACATTGTTTGGCTAAATTTTCTAACTTTAATGCCTATACCTGAAAATATAGTGTTTAATGATAAAAAATATGTAGATAGATATAGTTTCCCACAAATAAATGTCTGTAATATAACATGTGCTCAGAGTTTCTGATCTTATTTCTAAATTTTGTTTTAGCAGACAGAAAAGAAAATTTAATAGAATTATTTAGAAAGTGATGCTGGTGATCTGTTTAAAAGTATTAGAGTAATTCCTTTTTATGATAAATTTATAAATATCAAAAACTTGAGAAAACTTCTATAGTTCCTGTATATATAATTTGCAATCTCTTTTTTAAAAATTGTTGGAGAAATTCATACCCTTGATTTCCAAAGTGATGGGTTTTCTATCATTGTTGTTACATACTACTCTGGAGATTCATAACTCAATATTTCAATTGCTACTTTTAAGTTTCAGACTCAAGATACTTTATATAGATGATGACTGAACAAGGCTCTAATTTCCCTCAATTCCTCAGGGACAAGAAGAGTCTACAGAAATTTTGATTCAAGACTAGAAATATCAATATCCAGCTGCTTACAAATTCACAAGATATAGATATTTCAGCAGATATTTTCTGCCACAGTTGGACTAAAGAATAGAAAAGCTTGAAAAATACTAGATCTAAGAGACTTCTGAAGACATTCTAATGAGACCTCAATTTGTGGATCTAGTGTTCCTGACACCATGCTGAATTCCCATCCTCCTTGCTTCACTGGAAATGAATTATGTATGTGTTCAGCTGTCGGTTCATCCTTTCATCCTATCTGGGGTGTATGTGTGTGTTTGTGTATGCCCGTGTGTGCGCACATGTGTGCCGCTACTATGTACCAGTTAGCATAACAGCAGGAGAAAGAGCACTCTTTAGGGAGAAAATTTATTTAAAACATTTTACACAAAGGTGTGTGCAGGGTATAAAGAAGTAGCAATAGATAGCATAGTACTTGGGGTGCTAGCAATATAGGGAGGTATTTATCTATTTTTAGATAAAAAATGGAAAGGAAGAGAATGACTATCAGAACCTGAAGAGAGCATGCGTACACTGTTAGCTTCCCGCAGGAGCTTTGTTCTTTAGTGGAGGGAGGCAGTGAACCCAAGAAATCCAGGTGGAGGAAGCTGGGAGAGTAAATAATCAACCATATTATCTTTAAGCTTCTTGCCAGTGTTTCCCATTAGCCAAACTCAACTAGAAACTAAAGAGCAAAGGTCCCACAGCAGTTCATAGATATTAGCTTTCTGACATTGTAGGAAAGGATGAATACTGGACCTGGATGACCACAAAGAAAAGATCTTGCTTAGTAGAGTAAAATATAAGTCCTAGCATTGATCCATGGATCACTATTACATGAATAGGTCAATGTGATGGGTAAGAATTAGCTAGCAGGACTAAGAAGAAGTGGCCACTGAAGTTGAGGAAAAAAACAAGCTTAAGTCTGGAAGCCAAATAGAAAATGTCTGTCAAGGAACAGAAAGTGATCAACCATATAAATACTGCTAATAACTCACTTAAAATGTGAACTGAGATTTAACTACTGAAGTAAGCTGCACAGTGGTCATTGATGACCTTGATAAGAGTAGTTTCACTGGAGCAATGCCTGCTGGGAGAAAATAAAATAAGAGACATCAAACATTTTGAGGAGTTGTTTTGCAAAATAACAAAGAATTTCCATGTTTCATTGGGTTAAGAAGTGCAGTCAAAAAAAGGTATTTTTAACAATACTGTTTAAGATCTGTGGGATTAAAAAACAGCCATCCTCTGAGAGGGTGTCAGGGAAAACAGCCTCACAATCCCAGTTTCTATTTTGATTAAGTGTTCCTCGGATACAAATATTTTGAAATTAATAGGAAATTTTATTTGTATATCTTATTCATTAAAAGTGAATCAATTTAATTCTGAATCTATATTTTCACGTGGTTCTGTCTAATGAAGCAGACTCATATATCCTGCATAATATCTTTCCTAAAAGAGCTCTTTCTGCAGCCATATCCCTTTAAGTAGATGCAAAACCAACTTTGATGATGCAAGGCACAAAAACTGTGGCATCATCCTTGACTCCTCTCTTGCACACCTTGATCCCTTCCTTGGGTAAATTCTACTGACTCCATCCTCAAAATATACCCCAAAATGCTGGAGTGGATGGGAAGATATAGTCTCTTTATGTTATTACTAGAGGCCCAATGCACAAAATTTGTGCATGGGAGGGGGGGCCCTCAGCCCAGCCTGCACCCTTTCCAATCCGGGACCCCTTAGGAGATGTCCAACTACCGGCAGTCAGACATCCTTCTCACAATCTGGGACTGCTGGCTCCTAACTGCGCACCTGCCTGCCTGCCTGATCACCCCTAACTGCCCCCCCCCCCCTGCCAGCCTGATCACTCCTAACTGTCTCTGCCTGCTGGCCTGATTGCCCCTAACTACCCCCCTGCCGGCCTGGTCGCCCCACGCAGCCTGCTATTCAGTCATTTGGTCGTCCCTCACTAACCTCCCTGCCAGCCTGGTCACCCCAGGCAGCACCTAGTCATTATTGTTTCTTTGACAGCATCCTGGACAATTTGCATATTCCTCTATTATTAGATAGACTAGGGGCCCGGTGCACGAAATTCGTGCACTAGGGGTGGGGATCCCTCAGCCCAACCTGCCCCTTCTCACATACTGGGAGCCCTCAGGGGATGTCCTACTGATGGCTTAGGCCCGCGCCCCACGGGGAGCGGGCCTAAGCCGCAGTCTGGCCTCCCTTTGTGGGAGGCGACCAGGCTGATCAGGGGAAGGCACCAGCCCCATCACCCTGCTGCTGCAGCCACTGCCAGTCACCACAGCTACCAAGGTGTTTTCATCAACACGGACTCCAGTCCCTTCACCATGAAAAAATGACAGCTTTCTTTAGGCATTTTCAAGATGTCTTTCATAGGATATGACATCTCTTTCTTTCTTTCTTTCTTTCTTTCTTTCTTTCTTTCTTTCTTTCTTTCTTTCTTTCTTTCTTTCTTTTCTTTCTTTCTTTCTTTCTTTCTTTCTTTCTTTCTTTCTTTCTTTCTTTCTTTCTTTCTTTCTTTCTTTCTTTCTTTCTTTCTTTCTTTCCTTCTTTCCTCACCTGAAGATGTTTCCATTGACTTTTAGAGAATGTGGAAGAGAAAGGGAAAGACAGAGAGAAACATCAAAGTGAGAGGAACATTTTGATTGGTTGCCTCCTGCATGAGCCCTGACCTGGGCCCTGGCCAGGAAGGAGCCTGCAACCTAGGTACATGCCCTTGATCAGAATCAAACCCAGACCCTGCTGTAGGCAGGCCGAGGCATTATCCACTGAGCCAAACCGGCTAGGGCAGGATATGACATTTCTTAGCCCTCCAGCAGCAGACCTTCGATTTTTCTCCAGAACTGTAGTGGAAAAACCCTAGATCACCTTTTGGGATTCTTATTACCCAAGTTGCTAAGAATATTACCAGTGGCGTACAGGAAGCTTAGCCAATGAGCAGTCAGAAAAACTGTTTTCTCTGTAGTTCACACCAATCGCTGGCTGGGCCTTTCCCAGGCCTAAAGCCTCTGGCTGAAGCTTTTGGCCTGGGCAGGGGACCCCAAGCTCCCAGAGGCTTTCGGCCTGGGCAGGGGCCCCCCAGCTCCCTCGGCTCTGATCACAGGCTTGGCCCTGCCCAGGAGCCCCCTGGCTCAGGCCCTTCCCAGGCTGCTCAGGGCCCACGCGGGGCCTACCTCAGAGTGACCTGGGTGCCAGGATGTTCCTGGGACCCAGGAGCTGGGTGCCTATGTATGCAAATTAACCGCCATCTTTGTTGGGTTAATTTGCATACTCACTCTGTTTGGCCTGGGCATAGTGGAGGTACGGTCAATTTACATGTTTGTCTATTATTAGGTAAGATTAGTAAACAGGACTGGATGATCAAGCTCGTGACCAAGTTCTGTACATTTTTTAAAGGGTTGAGTGTGAAATACAATCAACGAATTGTACTCTTGGTGAGTTTGTAACAGATAAAGAAAGCTTCTGCAGAAAGATTGGATAAAATATCCAAAAAAGAAAACATGTTTGAAGGTATCATTGTTGTCAAGGCAGTCGGAACTGGAGGAGCCAAGATTCTAGAGAGACCAGTTCATCAGGTGAGCCCAACATTCACATGCACTCTTCCCTGGACTCATGACTATTTTTGGCATGTGGTGAGGCTCTGGGGGCAACTGAGAAGCCAGACAGAAGGTGGAAGAAAAGACAAGAGAAGCCAGGGAAGATTTTGGTGATATCACAGAGCAAAAGAGATAAAAACTGAAGTTGCAGGTTGCAAAAGCAGCCAAGATTCGAGAGCCCAAGGTCCCAAGAAAAGACAGGTGGGGAGAAGTGAGGATGAAATTGCATTTCTTCAAAAAAAAAAAATATATATATATTTTTTAATATGTTTTCATTGATTTCAAAGAGAGTGAGAGAAACATCAATGATGAGAGAGGAGGCCTCCTGAATGACCCCTTCTGGAGATCAAGCCCACAACCTGGGCATGTGCCCTGACCAGGAATTGAGCCGTGACCTTCTGGTTCATGTGTGGATGCTCAACCACTAAGCAACCCCTGCTAGGTGAAATTGCATTTCTTACCTTCACATCATCTGCTGAATAAGAAGCCAAGTAGAATCAACTAAAAAACAGAGTGGAGTTCAAGGAGGATGAACAGTACTTACCAATTTGACTGTAATGAAAACTTTCAGTTCCATTTGGATGAGGAATAGGGAAATATCAGAACTATATCGTGATTAAATGCTTAATTTAGAAAATCATTAGAGTTCATTTCCCTAAACATTATTCTTGATTTATATCACTTATTTTTATTTTGAGTTTTTTTATGGCACATCTGTAAATAATTTTTTTCTTTAACTATTAATCCATATTAATATTTTTAAACTCAATTAAAAAAATCCTAAAATGAATCAGTATTATAGTCACATATTAATATATCAGTTATATAAGCATCATTGACTCAATCTATATATATATACATATATATACACATATATACATATATATGTGTATATATGTATATATATACATATATATGTATGTATATATGTATGTGTGTGTGTGTGTGTATGTATGTATATGTATATATATATATATATATATATATATATATATATATATATATATATATATATATATATATATATATATATATATATATATATATATATATATATACTAGAGGCCCAGTGCACGAAATTCAGGCACAGGGGGTTAGGGGGTGTCTGCACCTTCTCCAATCTGGGACCCCTTGAAGGATGTCCAACTGCCGGTTTTCAGGGATCAGGCCTAAACCGACAGTCGGACATCCCTCTCAAAATCCAGGACTGCTGGCTCCTAACCGCTCACCTGCCTGCCTGTGTGCCTAATTTCCCCTAACCACTCTGCCTGCCGGCCTGCTCGCCCCCAAATGCCCTCCCGCCAACCTGATCACCCCCAACTGCCCCCCGTGCCAGTGTGCGTGCCCCCAACTGCCTCCACTGCTGGCCTGCTCGCCTCCAACTGAACCCATGCTGGCCTGTTCAATCCAAACTTCCCCACCCCCACTGTCCTGATCACTCCCAACTGACCCCCACTGACGGCCTGCTCACCCCCAACTGGCCCCCCATAGGCCTGATGACCCACAACTGCTGTCCCATCCTGGCCTGATCACCCACAACTTCCCTTCCCTCTTGGCCTCTAACTGCCTCTACTTTGGCCCCGTCACCATGGCTTTGTCCAGAAGAACGTCTGGAAGGTCTCCTGGAAGGTCTCCCACTCTAATTAGTATATTACCCTTTTATTAGTATAGATAAAGGCCTGGTGCATGGGTGGGGACCAGCTGGTTTGCCCTGAAGGGTGTCCCGGATCAGGGTGAAGGTTCCCTTGGGGTTTGGGGTGGCCTGGGCAAGGAGCTTGTGGTGGTTTGCAGGCCAGCCACACCCCCATGGGGTCAGGGTCCCCGCTGGGGGGCGTGGCCAGTCTGGGTGAGGGGCTAAGGGCTGTTTTCAAGCTGGCCACAGCCCCTTCAGGGTGGGAGTCCCCAGTGGGGTGCCTTGCCAGCCTGGGTGAGGGGCTGATGGCTGTTTGCAGGCTGTCAGAGGGGACCCTCACCCCATGGGGTGTGGCCAGCCTGGGTAAGGGGCTTTTTTTCCTATTTTTATTCAGCGCCTCCTTGAGCGGAGGCCAGGGCTGGCTGGAAGCAGGTATCTGGGATTAATTTATCTCCTATAATTGAAATTTTGTAGCCTTGAGCAGAGGCCTGGGTCAGCCAGGGTGGGCGGGAAGCTTGGCTTCCTCCATCGTCCGGGGCAACCCAAGCCTCCTGCTCGCTCCAGCTCCATGGCCGCCGTCATCTTTGTTAGGTTAATTTGCATACTCTCCCCTGATTGGCTGGTGGGTGTAGCGGCGTGATGGTTAATTTGCATGTTTCTCTTTTATTAGTGTAGATTAGTGTATATATAAATAAATTGATTTCAGAGAGGAAGGGAGAGGGAGAGATTGAAACATCAATGATGAGAGAGTGTCACCTATCAGCTGCCTCCTGAATGCCCCCCCAGTGGGGATTGAGCCTGGCATGTGCCCTTGACCAGAATCGAACCTGGGTCCTTTCATTCCACAGGCCAATGCTCTATCCACTGAGCCAAACCAGCCAGGATTACTCAATATTTTTATTAAGTATTTTGTACATAGAAATTGTAAGAAGATTAAAGATTCTATTGTAAAAAAATACCATTAAAATAGATGATAAATGTATTTTGTCATTATATATCACTTGGAAGGAATAATTATTTAATCAAACTAAAAGTAAAATTAGTCAAAGGTCAAGAAACATTGATCAAATCTTCCTAAAATTTCTTAGTTTGTGTCCAAATAAATTTGATTTTACTATTTTTTTCTATTTACTTGAACTTGTAAAAGAGTCTAAAATATGCATATAGTTTGGATCATTTAAATGTTTTAATTTTTAGGATATAAATTAAGTGGGACTTTAATGAATCAAGTGTAAAAAATTGATCAAATGTACTATATGTAAAGTATAAATATACTATACTTAAAACTTTGTATAATGAACCATAAGTTATCAAAGTATTAATTTTGAGCAAGAAAAGTCCACACTTATGATTTTGTTGCTGGATATGTTTACTTTATTCTATTCCCATCAAAACAATGTAATTAGAAGAACTATAGACTCAGAGTCAAATACTTCAATTCTATCCCAAGCTTTACCATTATAAGCTTTTTGGTCTTAGAGAATTAAATTGAACATGTTGGGACATAAATGAACTCATATGGAAAAGGAACAAATTAGTTTAGCAAATTTTTAAGATTTTATATTGCTCAAAAAATTCATACTTATATTATCTGGGCTCCCCATACTTAGTTTAAGAGTGGTTGTTCAACATTAAAAGTTGATGCTCCAAACTTAGATTACTGTAACTTATTAAGACAAAATAGAGTGACTATGCTTTTGTTAAGTTGAAAACAAGTTATCCAGAATTTGAAATTTATTTAATTTGACTTAATAACTATAAGTTCATTATTCCTCTACTTTTTTTTTAAGCATGGGGTATGCCTTGTGCAGATTCTAAATCAAACAAAATTTCCAATATATACTCTGTAAGAAAGTGTTAGTACATTTATATTCAACTTCAGTTTTTATTGGTTAGTATCATAGACACATGTATATGTATATGTAACACATTCAGCATGTATCAGAGATAAATATGCATCAATATGTTCACAATTATGTTGCTTCATTATAAAAAGAGGAACCTTTATTTTATGAAATATTATTTTATTATTTCAAATGCTTTTAAAAGTGAATTGAAAACTCAATTTTCTGAAAGAATGGGAAATGTTGCCATGTCCATTGGAGCATATATGCCGGGGAAGGTATACTCCTCTTTTCCCTGTAGACATGTTCTTCCATGAGAACAGTGGTCCAACATAAGGAGTTGGAATGTTTAAACTATAGACTAGTTTTGTTGTATAATTTTAAAAATATATATATATATATACATTTTAATTAATTTCAGAGAGGAAGGGAGAGGGAGAGAGAGATTGAAACATCAATGGTGAGAGAGAATCATTGATCAGCTGCCTCTTGCAGGCCCCCTACTAGGGATTGAGCCTGCAACCCGGGCATGTACCCTTGACCAGAATCAAAACTGGGACGCTTCAGTCCATAGGCTGATGCTCTATCCACTGAGCCAAATCAACTATGACTTGTTTGAATAATTTGAATTACCTAATGTATCAGGGATTTTATTTACTTTTTGATTACAATTATATAGATCTATCTTTTTCTTATAAGATTACAACCTGAAAGTTGCATATCAACTATTATAATATTTATTTATTACAAAAACAATGCAGTCAATATTTTTAAAATAAAAATATAATGAGGAAAATGTCCCAATATTATATCAAGTACTTTATCTTTAATTTTTCATTTTGAAGGAGAGTAGTATCAAAAGGACATAGTATTTAACAATTAACAAATATCTTGAGGCTCTTATTCTAAGCATTAAAAAGCACTCTAGATGTTAACCAGTAAAATATTTTTATGATATCACATTATTTCTATATCTGAATTCTTTTGGAGCCTAACACTATATAGCTAATCACAATCTGTAGATAATCTGAAGAAATTTTTAATTCAAAATGACTAAAACTCAATCATATTCATACTGAAGCTTATATACTTCAGTTCCAACTCAGCGACTGCCTCATCACCAGTCTGATCACTAAAGTCAGAAACACAAGTCATTATGGCATCTACTTCATGCCTCACAGCCATATCTAATGCATCACCATTTTAAAATAAGATTCATATATTTTTAAACTATTGATGTTGTGATTACCTGCTCCTTGTTGGCTTTATTTTTATCATGTCTGACTAGACAAATTCAGTAGTTATTAGTTTCTTAGAGATGAGCTTTCAAGCTTATCTATATCTTTTTCAAACCCAGTATCTTTTCAAGTACATGATTTTTACCCTTGTGTTTACAATCTTTTTAAAATCTTGAAAATGAAGACTGTGAACAGGGATAGTTTCATTCATGCAGAATTCATTGTGTGTGTGTGTGTTTGTGTGTGTGTGTGTGTGTAGAATATCTTTTCTGAGCTTTTATAACGAAGTCTAGAGATTTGTTTATAAGCGAAGACCCTTCCAAAAACCTCCAGTGAAGTTTATTTTTTTTTTTTGGGGGGGGGGTGGTTGAAATACTAGTATACATACTGGAAGATAGTGTATAAGCAATAAGCAGACATGCCTTGAAAAATATCATATCATTATGGTCCATAGATTATAATAACATACTCAGAATAGTAAAAATTTTGGAATTTGTAACTATGCTAAACAATATCAGTTTAAGAGAACTGTCATTGCCACACAGAGCCTCCATTATGATATCTGTTTTGCTGTTTAATACATTATGAAGGGGAAATATTTTAAATAGACTAGAAAAATCTCTTTTTCTACCCAGGTTTTTTAATTCAACCTCTTGATAAATGGGAAGTTTTCTTTGATAATTTACTTGACTACCTGGAGATTTTCATAATATTATAGTAATAAGATTTTTTTTTAAATTTCTTTATTGATTAAGGTATCACATATTTGTCCTCATCCCCCCATTCCCATCCCAAACCCCTCCCCACGCATGGTCCCACCCCCCTGTTGTCCGTGACCACTGGTTAGGCTTATATGCATGCAAACAAGTCCTTTGGTTGATCTCTCTCCCTTACCCCCAGCCTCCCCTACCTTCCCTCTGATGTTTGACAGTCTGATTGATGATTCCCTGTCTCCGGGTCTGTTTTTGTTCATCAGTTTATGTTGTTCATTATTTCCCCTAGATGAGTGAGATCATGTGATACTAAACATACACTTATAAGAACTAATAAGATTTTTAACTTGACGTCTTACAATTCACTTTGAACATCAAAGCTTGTCCTTGAATTCTTTGAGACCAGACATTTCTTCTCCTGTGAGATAAATACACAGAATGGATAGTGCTTTCAAAACAAAACTATGTCACCTACACAGAAAATATTTATTGATATAATCTCATTCATCAATAATATTTTATAAGTGAGACAGTATATACAATTGCCTCAATGTCAACTCTATTGCTACTTTGATGTAATGGAGCATAACACAATTCTTAAATCGCTTGAACCATCTAAGTCTTGCTTTTAATATCAACTTCTTTGCTGATTCATAACTCTTCTTCACAGCCTGTATTATCAACTTCTAAAACAAGGTTATCATCTTTAGTTGGATAAACATGTAAAGAAAAAGATGTTACTATTACTCTCACTCTTTGTCTATTTTCCTAGTCATTTTATGAGGTTGTCTATAAAATAATTAGGTGTTCTTTACTATCAAATACTATCTATGTAAGTTTCTACTTTCTAATTGGCATATTCAACACGAATAGCATAGTTTTACAATGTGCTCCTTTATCAAAAGACTATTATAGTTTTATTTACATTATTCAACACATCTCAATATTATTGAATTGAAATAAGGTTTAGATAATTACTTACAATGTGACTCTGAGTTGTCTTAATGCTTGTAATATCTCAGATATCATTTTGTTGGCACTCTGCATGATTTTTAGAGACTGCATAGTTCTGCAGTTCTATTATTTTATTTTCAATGTAATCAATGGAAATTTCTGTGTATTGCTTTTTTTAAGCTCATAGATCTAAATAAAAATGTTTCTTATGTATTCAATCAAAATAATTGAATTGAAAGAACATATAGTTAAATGTATATATTCTACAAGAAGGATTTTAGGGAACAAGGAGCATTCTAACATTTTTAATTAGGTGGCAATGTTGACAAGGTATGCCTGTAGATGAAGACTGCAACTGTCCACTTGGACATATCCAAAGGATAAGAATAAAAAATAATCTTAAATTGAATTATTAATTTTATTGTTAGAAGTAATATTACTTTATTATTTAAAAATATTAAATGAACATGTTATTGAAAGTATTACTTAAAAGTATATAACAGAATAAAGCAAATAAATAATTATGTTCTAGTTATTAGAAATCAAGATTTTCAGTATAAGAGAAAAGAGATTAAGTCTAAAACCTAAGAAGTTAATTAAAATCCAATAACCTCACATTTAAATTGTTATAGCAATATAAACATATGATTTTCTTTTTCTTTATAAAAATTATGTAGTTTTGTCCACTGAGAAATCTTTGAAGACATAACAACCCAAAAGCAATGAGAATCTCTGTGGCCCTAAGGACAAGTATCATTTTCCACCAAAAAGCAAACAAACAAAAACTGCTAATTCTAGATTGGCAACAGCAAAACATAGAGGATGAGGTTTGAACCCTAATGGGATTTTATCCACAGAATTAAAGGGCCAATTTAATGTGGTTCAATGGTGTAAAAGATAAAATATTGAACATCAAAAATAGTTAAGATGCAATAGTTTGAAGTACACTAAATATATAAAAATTGATCTATCCCTAATGAAAGTGAGCCACAGACAAAATAAAGCATCACTGGCTATCTTTGAAGTTGCCAAACATTAATATTCTAAAATTATTAAAAGAAAATGTAAACTTATGAAAAGGAAAAGTGAGGTCACTTTTCATTAGAATAAAATTGAAATGAGAAAATGGAAAATATTACTTTGCTTCTCATTTTCCCAATGTCTATATACATATCACATCATATGTATAACTTTAATATAACTTTAAAGGCAATGTAAAGATCTTATGTTTTTAATTTGTCAACCACTATAGCACCAATGCTAAGTAATTACAACATAAAGACAAGATCCCAAAACTAAACTTCAGTAGGCCTCTTGGTTCCCATGACCTTTGATGTTCTAGAATCCTAGGATCTTTATAAAAAAATAACCATAGATCAGTTTTCACTTTCTAAATGCATGCTGCATTGAACTCTCTCCGTACCTCTATGAAGGTTTACTACCCACATCACATCATTTTTAGAAATAACCCCTTTCTCTAATCTTCATGGAATCAATGTTTCAGATCAAACAAAAGATACTGGTGTTTATGCCAAAGGCCTTAGAATGGAAGACTTGGAAAATAAATTTAAGTAAATAAATGGAGAGCTTAAAGATGTTAGTAATTAATATAGAATCTAATAGGATGGTTTGAATTTAAGTGTCTGAGTATAGTACAAGTGGAGTAAGATACATATTATTTTCTACTATTGATAAAATCAGAAGTTATGCAATATGTATTTGATATAATTTTATTAAAAATAATGCTTAAAATAATACTTGGCACTTAGAATACAATAATTTATAAGATCTATGATCCTACCCCTCCCTGAGAAGCACATAAATATATTGCAATGTGAAAAGTCCAAGGGCAACCATTACTTTACCTTTTGTTTCCATGTTTTGTTTAGTTATTTACATCTCACCTGTGTGTGAAATCACACAATATGGTTTCCAGGGTTGGGGTCAGGGGGATAAACAGATGTTGGTCAAAGTGTGCAAACTCAGTTATACCATGAGTATGTTCTGGGAATCTAATACCAAGATGATGACCATACAGTAGTTAATAATATAGTATTGTATACTTAAAAATCGCTAAGAGAGTCTATCTTAAGCATTCTTACTATAAAGACACATAAAAGGTACCTATGTGAGGTAATGAATGTGTTAATTAACTCAATAGTGGTAATTCTTTCACAATGTATACATATATGAAATCATTACATTATACATTTAAATATATTATTATTTGTTAAATATAGCTCAATAAAGTTAAGAAAAAGAGAGTTATGAAGGTGATAATTAACTTGACTGATAATGATTTCACGATCAGTGTATATCAAATAACAACTTTTATGTTATAAATATATACAATTTTATTTTTCAATTATAACTCAATAAAGCCAAGGGAAAATCATAAACTGAAAAAAGAGAACAAAAAAAGTCTAAGGGCAGTATTTTTGCGCTTTATATGGCAGTAGGACAGGAGCTATTATATTAATAATCTGAAATTATTGGAGATATTTTCCCCAGAGAGATAATTTGACTGCAAGCTGGTTAATACAGGATGGAGTACATTAAGAACAGCAGACGGCAATGAGAGGAAAAGGAGGTCTCATAATTTGGTGAATAAGCTCAGAACAAGAAAAAATACTATTGGGACTGACCATAAATTTGTTTTACCCGTCCAAGTATCCTCAGACTGTCAGGACTTTAGAAAAACTTGTTATCTCTAACCAGAAGATCTTTAAAATGTTCTCTTAAAGTACCCAAAATTGATATACATACCCAGTCTCATCACACATTTTCATATTCATATGCCTTTTCCTGATACTCCTTAACTCAAGTCATAGTCAATAAAATAACTCTAGGAGGTCAATTCTCTTCTTTAATTATAACAAAGTACTGAATGTTTAATTAAGCTTGTAGTCTCAAAAAACTCACTATTAGATTTCAAAAGGATGACATGAGACTGAAGAGGTAGAACTGGAAAATTAACATACTATGGAAGGTCAGTCAATACATCATCTTTTTTTAAAATATATTTTTATTGATTTCAGAGAGGAAGGGAGAGGGAGGGAGATAGAAACATCCAATACTTCATCTTTAGCCCAAGCAGGTTTTGCTGTGCGGATAGAGCGTCGACCTGCGGACTGAAGGGTCCCAGGTTCAATTCTAGTAAAGGGCACATACCAGAGTTGTGGGCTCGATCCCAGATAGGGGGTGTGCAGGAGGCAGCCAATCAAAGATTCTCATCATTGATGTTTCTATCTCTCCCTCTCCCTTCCTCTCTGAAATCAATAAAGAAAATGTTTTTTAAAAATTAAAATATACTTTATCTTTACATTTGAATGACTGCACATTGTTTTTGATATGCTCTCTTGGTGTGTTTGCTTCAACTCACCATGCTCCTAATCTATATAAGTAGACTGACTGTGTCGTCACTGTGAGCTGGATTGAGCCTTTACCATGTACTTCTGGCATCCAATAGACTCCAATGAGCATAAAGATTTTAGTTTATTGTGTCAATGAATCATTTCCTTTTGAAGAATATTTTTTAGAAGATAAATAACTGAAAAATGACATATGTTAAAAGACTTGCTGATAGTATAATTAGTGAATAAGCAGTAAGAAATAAACAATTACTCACTTTACTGAAAGTTCCTAAGTAATAATTGTCTGAAAATACACAAATTTCAAGTCTTACATCACACCAAATTGTTAATTTTCTAGATTATAGGAAGAGATAAGAATATAACATTCCTTCCTACAAACACTAAAAGGACTTTGTTCAAGGACTGAGAAAATATCTAGTAAATCAATCTTTCTGTTAATTATAGAGTTTTACTGGGGCTTTGTCTTTTTACCAAAACAAATTACTTTTGTTAAAAAAAAAAAGTATTACTTAAGGGACTTCAAGGATATGCTTGACAGTTTTCTATTTCTTCAAAAGGTCATCTGTTTTGTTGATCAGATAGAAAGACAAAAGTCAATTAATTGCTTATCAATAAAAGGTCATTTCTGATCTAGATAAGGTCTTTAAACAGAAAATTTTTAAAATATGTTTTAACACAATCATAAATATTTTGACACTGAAAGGAATGTAATTAACTAAGATATATTAAAAACATCAAATTATATAAAAGACCATCATAGAAAAACTAAGTGCTTATTATATGAAAAAACCGAAAGATGATGTAATAGGCAGATATGTATTACACAAAAATAATTACTTAATTTTCAAGCAATACTTTTATATTTTAATAAAGATGATTGAAAAATAACTAGTCTTAGTAGATATTGAGTTTCTACTATATGCCAGACACTGTGTGAAGAGCTTTACATATCACTTTTATTACCCAAATAAATGGTTATAATCATCAACATCATCACTATCATCATCATCACCATCATTTTATTATTATTGTGACAGGTGGAAGGCTAAGTGGTAGAATAACTACAACAGCAATGAATAATGACTATATTTAATGTTTCTTAAACTTATAAATCTAGACTTTAAAAAAAAAAGCAATACAGAGATTAATTTACCAATATAATTTTCTATGTGACAGTTTATACATTTGACCAAAATCAAGAGATTATTTATGGCTCTTTTTCTTTCCTGTTGTTTTCCTGAGTGTTTATGGAACATTACGTTCAGAAATAGTGGACTGTGATGTAGTAATCAGAGCAGATTTAGAAGCAACATTTATTGTACATTTATAGACTCATTCATATTATCTTCTAAAATAATGTTGTACTGACTTTGTTATTTTGATGAGTAATAATTGTACCTCACAAAAATGGTCAGACTGGCTATTTTTAGTATTTATGAATGAAGCAATTAGGTAGCAGTTGATCTATATGATAACTCACATAACAGCAGCAAGGACTTTGGTTTCATAATGGTCCTTTAGTCTCTGCATTATTATACCATTTCACTAATGACAAAACTGAAGTTATCGAGCTAAATCAGGTACAGAAAGGTAGTACTCGATTCAAAACAAAAACTACGGTTTGGTTGACCACAGTATCATACCAAACAAAATAATATCCTTCTCCTAGACACTGCAGAATATGAAAGTCAGCTAATGCTGACCGAGTTTGACGAGAAGAGTGAAGTCAGTTAAATAAGAAAAAGCGGGGAGGGGGAATTGTGAGAATTATGAGAATCAACCTGTAATCTTTTCTGTCGAAGAAGGAAGTTCCTTAGTTGAACAGCAGCCTTTTTGAGAGACGGCTGCCATTCTAAGTTGCATGACTTACAATTCCCCACGAGGCCGCCATTTAAATTTTCCTAAATGTCAACCCTTCCCCATCTTTTGAATTACCCAATTGCAGGAGAATGTGAACCTAAGCCTTAACCAATCAGGGTTGGGGGCAGACTGCATAAGGGTTAAAATCCAAATTTACTTCAGCTCGGTGTGGCTTCTTACCAGACTCTTTGTTGGTTGCACACCTTCCTGCAGAAGTAAAAATATCGCCTTGCTGTCTCACTCCCCAGTATCCTTTGTGTTCTACCAGGACCCCTAACTCTGGGATTCACCTTCTTTCTAACACAAGGACCACTCTGGATATTTGCAACTGAAGAAAATTTAGTAAAACTATTACAAGGGCAAAGATATTACATGATCTTTAAGAAATTTTTCCAGCCCGGCTGGGGAGGGTCAGTGGTTGATGGTCGACCTATGAACCAGGAGGTCACAGTTTGATTCCCGGTCAGGGCACATGTCCAGGTTGTGGATTTGATCCCCGGTGTGGGGCATGCAGGGGGCAACCAATCAATGATACTCTCTCATCATTGATGTTTCTGTCTCTCTCTCCTTCTCCCTTCCTCTCTGAAATCAATAAAAATATATTTAAGAAAAAAGATTACAACTCGCTTTATTATAATACTCTATTTTTTTTTAAAAAGGAAAGTTTCCAAAAACAGAACAATTTGGCCCATCAGTGAACTAGCTGTTTGCTACAATGAACACTCTTAGATAAAAGAAAACCACCAATGAGACCAATAATTTCAAAACCTCATTATTGGACTTCTGATGCCAATCAGCATGGTATAAACTGAACACAGCCTCTTTCCCATTGATTATAATTAAAATTCCTAAACAGGTGCAAAAATAGAAAATTGAATAGTTTGAAAGTTAAAAAAAAAAGGGGGGGTAAATTCAACAGATCCCCAATATGGATCTATGAGCTCAACAGTTTTTGGAACTGATAGTAAAGCTAAAGTAAAAATGCAAAATATTAGAACATAGTGGAATACAATAGAACCTCAATATATGGGAATGCTCTCTTTTGTACTTTTCTAAATATGTTATTATAAAAATTATAAATTTCAACTTCAATTGTCCACAATTTTTTAAAAAAGGCAATAGCATAGGTTTGCTAAAGATCTATCTAGTCCAGGTGCCTGAGAAACTGATTCTCTTGAGTGGTCACAACCGTAGACATGATTTTTATTATTTTTTTAATGGTGTCAGTAGTATATGTTTGTTTGTTTCTTCCTCTATATAGTACTGAAAAATTCTTGCCCCAGTAAAGGAGTCTTTTGGGATAAACAGGACTATGGAATCTAGAAAAGACCAAGGGAGAAGAAATATTTCTTGAAAAAATAGGATTGAGAAGAGAGAAGAGAGCTGTGAGTCACAAAGTTTCACAAGTTGAAAAGTTCCTTCTGAACAGAAAAGCAAAATGGACCAAGATTGATCATTTAAGAGCTACAAAAACTTTCAAATCATTTCATATATTTTAGATACACAATAATATAAATATATAAGTATATAAATAATATAAAATATATGTACACTATATATAACCATTATCTCCCTATCTACCATCTGTGTTCACCATGATTAGTATTTAATAATTCCTGATAAGAACAATGTGTGTGAAAGAAAAGATGTTAAGAATGAAATAATCGATCTGCACCAAAGACAACTTATCTGGATCAAAGCAAGGGGAGAAAGTATCTCTTTTGAACATACCTATACTTTTTTAAGTGTTGCTAAACATTAGAAAAGCTGACCTAATAAAAGTATCCTACTTTAAAAATAATAAATACAGCCCTGGCTGGTGTGACTCAATTGGTTGGAGCATCATCCCATACGGAAAGGTTGTGGGTTAGATTGGCATTTGCAGGAGGCAACCATTGATGTTCAATGTTTCCCTCTCATAGATCTTTCTCTCTCTCTCCCTCTCCCTTCCTCTCTCTTTAAAAGTCAATAAAAGCATGCCCTCAGGTGAGGATTAAATATGTATTTATATTTAAAAATAACAACCAATGAATAAATATGTCGGCTGTTACTATATGGTGTATACACTGAGTGGCCAGATGATTATGATCTCTGAACGAATAATAATCTGGCCACTCTGTGTGTGTGTGTGTGTGTGTGTGTGTGTGTGTGTGTTTGTGTGTGTGTGTGTATATATATTCATGCACCGGGCCTATAAAAAAAATATATATATATATATTTTTTTTATATAGGCCCGGTGCATGAATTTGTGCATGGGTGAGGTCCGGCCATCCTGGTCAGGGGAAGGGGACATGGGCGGTTGGCTGGCCTGCCTGCTGGTCGAACTCCTGGTCAAGAGGACAATTTGCATATTAGCCTTTTATTATATAGGATATACACTGAGTGGCCAGATTATTATGTGTTCAGATATCATAATAATCTGGCCACTCAGTGCATTAAGTAAGTTTAATAAATTCAAGGGATTGAATATTAATTTATTTCTAAGTGCTTGAATTTATTGTATGAAGATAACCATTTTGTTACTATATCAATGCTGTATCACAAAAAGTAAGGCTATTAATATAACTGCACTCTTACAAAGGGAAAACAAAGTATTTCAATTAGCAACCTCTTAGATAATTACCATTATAGCAAAATAAATACTAATTAACATGGTAATTTTGGCAATTAATAGATATCCAATCAAGTCACTATAGCTATTTTACTAACATTGGTTAAATGTTCAAATTCTTTGTAAGTTTAATGTATTAATTAAATCAATAAAGTACATTTAATGTTTTTCTTGTTGAGATAATCATATGGCAACTAATTAACTTACTCTTACTCATTTAAGTTTATTACAATAGCATGTATTTAGTCTACAATAAATGTAAAATAAATGCAAATATTGAGAAATTTCAAAGGTTTATGCAATTCTAGATAATTTAAGGACAGGTCCATAAACCTAGGAATAATGATATTGAAATGTGGGGTTTTGATGGTGTAGACTTTTCTTGTCCTCACAAAGTTTGAAGAATAAACTCGTGGACAAAAAGGGATCTTTAATAAAAAATGTATAAATTTATTGGAAACAGATACAAACTCCATCTGGGCAAGGGGATCCCCAAAAGGGACCCTTTGAGGAGGGGCCCCCCAATGGGAAAAGCCTGCTCACTCTCTCTAATGGGAGAAATAAAAAATCCCTTTTTGTGCCCCTTTGTCTCCGGTTTACATATGCTGCAGTTCTTTGTTTGAATCTGACCTTTTCTTATTGGTCCCTTTCCTTCATTTGGGACCCCCCCCCCATTTTTCTCATTGGTCATTCTGCTACATGGTATTAGTTTTTAAAACTCAAAGCCCACGTGGTGCCCTCCACTCTCTCTCCCCCTTATCTTGCTGGTTGGAGTCATTTTTTATTTATATTATGGTTTTCTCCCAGTTGTGCTGGCAGAGAAAGCCTTATCTTCTAGCTCTCCCAGCTACTCAGGCCAGAGATATCTCTGTTCTTCGTTTATGGCTGTTTTCATTGCTTAGGCCAGAAATGTTTCCATCTGTCTGTGACCCTTCTCTATCCTCTGTACAAGTAAGAAACTAGTAAACACCCTGGTATCTTCAAGTCTTCATTATGTATTCCTCTCCATGAACCCTCCTCATTCTTAAAACTCCTTAAATCTGCCTATTTTGTCCCTAAAACTCATTTCAATATCAACTGTTTTATGTGAATTTTACTCAATTTTTGCATATTAAAATGTTAGTTATGAATATGTATGTATACTCTGGCCTTTGAAATTACTTAGAACTGTTTTATTTATAAAAGTAAAAAGTATTAAAACTTCAAATATATGCCAATCATTTTAGAAAATTGTTTATTAAATAATATATTCAAATAATTCACATTTTTATGTAGCAGAAATTATTTAGAAACAAATTTGTGTTAATAGCTTATCTTTCCGAGATTGTTAACCATGTAAAGCTCAAGGAAGTTAAAAATTTCTGAAGAATCAAATGCAAACACAGACAGACTAAAAGCACATGTTTTTTTCTTTTCATTTCTAAAGTTTTAAAGTCTAAATTTAAAATAAGTAGCAAAGCCTTTTGCTGTTTTTTTATTTTTTGTTATTGTTGTTAGTCGTGCAGATATCTCTTATATTACAAATTCTATAGGAAAATTTAAGATAGATTGTACAAAGAGTTTATATTAGTCATCAATTTTTTTTTTTTCTGAACTCAGTGATTTTGCACAACACTCACTTTGATAATGCAAGTTATTAAGTTTCTATACAACCCAGACCTACTTTCCAATCAAACCTGCCTATAGTCCTATTCCAGGGAATGCTGAGTGAGCATGGAACAAATGCCAGGGGGAGATGGAAGATTTCTGCCTTATAAATGTTTGGATCTTTTAATTTTGATTTTGATCAGGTATGTCAAGTGAATTTTACCAGCTTTGTGTTGTGTGTTTGTGAATAAACTCTTTTTTTAATTAAATTTTTTAAAAAAAATATATTTTCATTGATTTCAGAGTGGAAGGAAGAGGGAGAGAGAGATAGAAACATCCATGATGAGAGAGAATTATGTATCGGCTGCCTCCTGCATGTGCCCCACCAGGGATCAAGCCCACAACCCAGGCATGTTACCTTGACTGGAATTGAACCTTGGGCACTTCAGTTCCCAGGCCAACACTCCATCCACTGAGCCAAACTGGCTAGGGCTGTGAATAAACTCTTATTTATTTCATAATAATACAACCCTGCTTTGGTCCCTTTGCTGTTATGGCCTATGATCTCTTGGTATTCCACTGGATGTTGGTTTGAGCTTTGTAATGTTCATGTAAGAAATGTTCAAACCTGTAGATAATTTTTATACAAGTTTATTTGAGCCAAACTGAGGACACATGCTGGGAGCAAGATCTCAAATGATCTAGACCAGTGATGGGCAACCTTTTGAACTTGGTGTGTCAAACTTCGCCAAAAAATTGAGCATAACTCGGTAGTGTGTCACTTTGAGGAAAAAACATTATTTCGCAAATGTTTCATCCTCAGGAGCAGCAAGTGTTTCATCCTTGGCATGCGGCCGCCTCAGCGGCTGCGTGTCATCAGAAATGGCTAAGCGTGTCAGTGCTGACACGCGTGTCATAGGTTCGCCATCACTGATCTAGAGAATAACAGTTTTGCACTTATGCATTTGAAAGGAGGGGCATAAGAATGAGTGGAGAAAATAAGGCAGGAATTGGGTTATAGGATAGTTAACAAGATTATGTGCTCTCTTGAAGGTTAATATCTCCTTCTAGGGGTATTACTTCTGTTATTTGAAAGGTGTATTAACCTAGATGCAAGAACAATGAACGGGGCTGACTTAAAACCTCTTCATAGACCTGGAGCAGAACTGCCCATCTGGTCAGGGATTTATGATCAGATTCTCTATGAGGTTATTTTCCATAGAACCACTTTTTTTTTTTTCCCATCCAAAGTAATAAAAATAAACAAGCAGCTCTTCTCATTCTTATATTTCATACAGCCTGAGTTCTCTAGGGGCAGAGACTATCATTCCTACAGTAATTAATGTACTGGCCAGGAACATTTGCTGAACGTCTCCATATGTATGATCTAAGCCTGGCAGGTGGCAAACGTAGTGGTCCAGGTTCCACTCAATCACCAGCCTCTGGTCAGTTCCAGGGCATGAGCTGGGGTCCAAACACATAAATGAGCAAGGAGATATGGCTCCTGTGTATTACAAAACAAAATCCAAAATATAATCTGAGAAAAGCATAAAAATCTCACATTTTGGATATTCAAAGTTTAAGGCAAAGGCAAACCAAGTGATTATTTTTTCCAAGTTTCAAACTTTTCCAAGTTTAAGATCAGAAATAATTCCGATTTTGACAGAAAGATCCCCTCAAAAATCCAATTAAAGATAATCATATTGCAGTAAAATGATTCTGATTCTTAGAAATACAATATTGAAATGGGTTTTGTGTAAATATCAATAATTTCTCTTTTATTTATTTATTTTTTTGAAATGTTTTTATTTTATTTTTTAATTTAATAAATTTTTATTGTTCAGATTATTACAATTGTTCCTCTTTTCCCCCCATAGCTCCCCTCCACCAAGTTCACACCCCACCCTCTGCCCTTACCGCCCCACTGTCTTCATCCATAGGTGTACGATTTTTGTCCAGTCTCTTCCCGTACCCCCACACCCCTTTCCCCCCGAGAATTGTCAGTCCACTCCCTTTCTATACCCCTGATTCTATTATATTCACCAGTTTATTCAGTTCATCAGATTTTTTTTATTCACTTGATTTTTAGTTTCACTTGTTGATAGATATGTATTTGTTATTCATAATTTTTATCTTAACCTTTTTCTTCTTCTTCCTCTTCTTAAAGAATACCTTTCAGCATTTCATATAATACTGGTTTGGTGGTGATGAACTCCTTTAGCTTTCTCTTATCTGTGAAGCTCTTTATCTGCCCTTCAATTCTGAATAATAGCTTTGCTGGGTAGAGTAATCTTGGGTGTAGGTTCTTACTTTTCATCACTTTGAATATTTCTTGCCACTTCTGCCTGGCCTGCATAGTTTCTGTTAAGAAATCAGCTGACAGTCATATGGGTACTCCCTTGTAGGTAACTAACTGTTTTTCTCTTGCTGCTTTTAAGATTCTCTCTTTGTCTTTTGCTCTTGGCATTTTAATTATGATGTGTCTTGGTGCGGTCCTCTTTGGATTCCTTTTGTTTGGGATTCCTTTTGTGCGCTTCCTGGACTTGTAGGTCTATTTCTTTCACCAGGTGAGGGAAGTTTTCTGTCATTATTTCTTCAGATAGGTTTTCAGTATCTTGCTCTCTCTCTTCTTTCTGGCACCCCCTTAATTCTGTTGTTGGTATGCTTGAAGTTGTCCCAGAGGCTCCTTACACTATCTTCATATTTTTGGATTCCTTTTTCTTTTTGCTTTTGCTTTTCTGGTTGAGTGTTTTTTGCTTCTTTGTATTTCAAATCTTTGACTTGATTCTTGCGATCCTCTACTGTTAGATCTCTGTATAATATTTTTTATATCAGTCAGTGTATGCTTAATTTCTAGTTGGTCCTTTTTCATATCCTCAAGGGTCTCGCTAAATTTATTAGTCTTTTCTAAGAAATTCTTGAAAAACCTTATAACCGTGGTTTTGAACTCTATATCCAGTCATTTGCTTTCCTCCATTTCTGTCATTTGTGATCTGCTTCTTTATCTCCACATTTCGGCTGCTTCCCTGAGTTGATAGACTGGCTTTGTGTGCTAGGTGTCCTATTGGGCTCAGTGGCTCAGCCTCCCAAGTTACCTGAGGTGGACAATCTTTGATCACCCCTTTTAGGTTGTGTGCACAGTCTTGCTGTAGTTAAGCCTTGATTGTTGTTGGTATCACTGGGAGGAATTGACCTCCAGGCCAATTGGCTGTGAGGATCAGGTGTATCTACGTTGAGAGAACTTCTGTGCTGGAGACACCCTTATGGGAGAAGACTTGCAAAAGCCTCTGTGCTCAGCTTGAATGGGGCGGAGTCTGAGGGCAGAGCAGACAGCATTGGTTTCCTGAAAGCCCTGCCCTAATAGGCCCCTGTGTCTCAGTGTCCCGTAGTAATTGCTACAAGCACCTCTGAGAGAAATCCACCCTCGAGTTCCGCCCGCTGCCAGACAGTCCAGTTTCTCCCCGAATGAGTCTGGGTCCCCAGAATCTTGCCCGCAACTGGAGTTCAGTGCAGTCGGGAGCTTTTGTCTCCCTCCCACTTGAGAAAGCCAGCCACGTACTCAGTTGCCCACCCTCTGTGCGTGTGCGACTCAGTACCTCTGCCTTCCACAGTTCCTCTGAGTCTCAGTGTGCTTTTCTCTTTCCTAACAGTCCAGTTTCACCCCGTATGAGTCTGCGTCCCCTGAGTCTCACACAGAACTAAATTTCAGTGCAGTTGGGAGCTTTTGTCTCCCTCCTGCTTGAGAAAGCCAGCCGCGCACTCAGTTGCAAGTCCTCTCCGCATGCGCGTCTCAGTACCTCTGCCTCCTGCAGCTCCTCTGAGTCTCAGTGTGCTTTTCTCTTTCTTTCTAGTTGTAGAATTTCCACTCAGCCAGCCTTCCTATGGTTCTGGATGATGTCCATTTTGTCTTTTAGTTGTAGTTTTGAAATTGTTGTGTGAGGCAGCAGTTTAGATGTTTACCTATGCCACCATCTTGGTTTCTTTGCCTCAATAATTTCTCTTTTAAAATGCAATTGTAATTAATAGAAGATCATTTGAAAATATTGAAGCAGGAATTTTATGGGGACATAGGTGGGCTTAGGGATTTCTTAGAATTGGGGTCCATGGGAAAAAGCACGGGGCTGAAGACTGGGAGAACATATATTTCCATAACACAAGGAAGCCAGGTGCAATTACATTTCCATAAGACAAGGAGGCAGCAACAGGTATATTTCCATAAGACAAGGGAACTGGAACTAGCCTAGAAAGGTCATATTTACAAAATAAAGAGAAGGAAGCCCTTCATTCAGAAGGAGGAGAAGAAAGCCCAAAGGGAATAGGAGAACAATAAGGAAGGAGGGGGGAGAAGTATAGTTACTATAGTAACAAACTTGAAGGGGGATATTGACCAATCAGAGGGGATATCAGGCACCAGGATCTGCAGCCTTTATAAGCTGTAGGGAAGAGGAACCCAGTGGGACTCTTCCCCCTCCCCATGTGGGAGTCAGTTCTGTGGTACTTTTCCCCTCCCCACATGGGAGTTAGTTCAGGAACCCATCTCCTCCTCCTTACTTGGGAGTCCATTCTGTGGGACTCTTCCCTCTCTCCACATGGGAGTCTGTACTTGTTCTTCAATAAATCTCCACCTTTGCTATGCTACTTTTTGTCCATGGATTCATTCTTCGATTCCGGTGGACAAAGAATCCGGGGTCCAGTCCAAAAATTTGGTATCAATATGTACCAAAATTTTTCACTGTTACGAATTGATCCTAAATAAGCAAGGTTTTATGAACATTTGCTCTTTGCAAAAAATTAACTGCAAGGAGAATTTATATATATAAAATATATAGAATAAAATTATGGTAAATCTATAAAATGATTTTATGTAAGCAGATTTTTTTTTTTTTTTTTTTTTTTTTTTTTACTTTGCAAGATATGTCAATCAGGGTTCTCTAGAAAAAGGAAAAAAAAAAAAGAAAAGAAAAAAAAAACAATAGGAGGGAAAGAGGGAAACCAAGAGAGAATGAGGAATTGGCTCACATGGTTATGGAATCTCAGAAGTCCTATGACTGCTATCTGTAATCTGGAGAGGTAGAAAAGCAGGTGTTATAATTCCAATCTAACCAAAGACCTGAGAACCAGAAAAGCCACTAGTGTAAATCTCAGTCCCAGAGCAGGATTCACATCTTAACTCAAGCAGACAGGCAGGCAGTCAAAGGGATGTATTCTTCCCTCTTCTGCCTTTTTGTTCTAGTCAGGCCCTAAACAGATTGGATGCTCTCCATTAACAACGGGAAGGATAACTTTACTGAACCAACCTGTTTCAATGCTAACCTTACCAGGAAACACCCTTATGAAAACACACCCAGAATTGACCTTTAATCTGGTCACCCCTTGGTTCAGTCAAATTAACTAATAAAATAACCTTCACACAGATGTTTACAAATTATTAGTGAGAAAAGCAAATTCTAAATAGTATATATTACATAATTACAGCTTCACACAAAGGGTATAAATGTATTTCTACATGATACTATATCTATTTTATTTTATGTTCTGAGGGTATATATGAGATTTTAATTGTTCTTGTCTATGCCTTCTGGGATTATAATTAATTTAAAACCATTTTCTTCTTATATTTATCTACAATGAATATACATTTTTGTATAAGTGGCTAAATGTTGCTTTTATGTGTTTATCTTTGTCTACTCAGAAAGAATTCTCATGTGTAGTTTTAAAAATTACATTCACAAGTTGAGGAAAGGTATCTGTTGGATAAAGAGTAAAAGAAATTCTGCACATTTCTTGAAGACAGAGAATGTCTTGTATAATGTGAGTACTCCATAAATGTATGTTCATTTGAATTAAGCTTTATTACTCATTAAATTTCTTAGACTCTTTTAGCCCATTTATTTACAGATATATTATTTTTTATAGTTAGCAACATGTATAACCATTAACAGTTCACATGACCAAACACATTTTGTATTTGTAAAATAATTCCTAAGTATTATAAGAATCAGTACAAATTACTGAAAACAATAAATAAATAAATAAATAATAGATATATTATGAGTTGCTAGTTTCATTCCTTATTAAATTCTGTTATACATCATTTTGAGGAAATCTAATTACACATCAAGGAAAAGGAGTTACATTTTCTTGTTCATATTTTGCATGGAGTTTATGTCAGGTGTTGGCCATACCTCCCTTATAAAATAATATTCTCCTGGGTTATAGTTATGTCCCCAGTCAGAGCCTCTGTAATATGATGGAGGTCAATTTAGAATTGACTTTAAAAAAATGTTATTGCTTATCTGTTCTAAAACAAAGATGAATTCTCTTTGAATAACTTTGAAATTTTATTTTATAATTTAACCTTTATGCATATAGCAGTAGGTCTACAGAATTGTGCATGTATCTCCTTCAGTCCTTGCCATAAGAGGTATATACCTGAATTTAGATGAACAATACATGGTGTATTAAAATACATCTAAAGGAAAATAACTTTTCAAACTGACTTGTGCATATAACTTTGATTGTATGCTTTAATAATAGAAAGAGAAGAAAACATACAAATAGAAGTCATCAACTATACCTGATTTTACTTGCCCAAGCCCAGATTAATTAACATTATATTCTCTTTAATTGGAAATCTTAAATATGCATTTTAGTAAGAAAAAGTACAACACTAAAAATTGGAATCTAAAGAAATTGCTTTACACTGCAATATCTGGGAACAACTATACTGGCCACGTGCAAGGCAACTTCCCCTCTATGACATAGAATGGTGCGGGAAACTTAAAGATACTCTTTTAAAAATTCACCATTTAAAAAAAAAGGCAAATAAATTTTATGAAAATGTGATTTATAGTAAAGGCATAGCATGTTGGCATTAGAATTGGGACCAAAACTCAGGCATCCTGACTCAATACGTATTAGATAAATTTTTTTTATGTGGTACATAAATTCCTGAACATAAATTTTCAGAATTGTGTGTCATCCTTAATATAGACGTCAAGATTACATATGTTGATATATTTGAAAACTAAATAAATCACATTTGCCCCAAACTTACACTTATCTTAGATAGTGAGATAAAATATGGCCAGACACAAAATTATAACAAAGCGTCACTGCTCTCTTGTGTCAATAAATAAATAAACACATTGCATAAAATAATAAACAAGAGAAATAAATTGTTAAACTGAACTGATCAGTTGTTTATCTGAACAGAGGTGTTTTAGATTAATATTTTTAAATAATTCTAAAAGAACTAGTAAAACAGCAATCCAGGTGTGCAGTGGGGAAGGGAGGGCAAAGGCAATTATTAACATTCTAATAAGTTTGTGTAAACTATGGAGTCAGAAAATTTTTAATGAATGATTTTGTGTCTATAGACAACTTAAAATTATAAAGGTGATTTTCATTTATTTAGTTTTCTTCTTTGCTTCCAATGTTGGTGCACTTACAGAGTAAAACTGTCCTCTTCCAAAAAGAAAAGAAAATTAAAGACGAAAAAAAAAATAAAAGAATGTATCTTCTGGGAAACAGAGTAACAACCTTATGTTCTTTTTCTTCTATATCTTAACATAAAACAATTGAAGAGAACCCCGAATATTATTACATTCTCTAAATTACACCTGAAATACTAACATTAATAATTTCCATATAATACTATAAATACTTATTCATGTTAAATTTTGTCTTCTATGTATCATCCTTTTCCTTAGTGCTTTGAATAATAGAAAGAAAATCAAGTTATATTAACTTTTTCTAATGGTTTCTGCTTAGAACCAGGATATGCAAATGAATACAAAGAAGACAATGAGTTAAGTAAACACTAAAAATTTGAAAAGTAAATTTTTGAGGCATTATTCACACATTCATTTATTGTTGTTCACTTTATGCCAGGTAGTGAAAATATGATATCACTAAAATACAGTTTCTGACCAGAAGATACAGGCCAGTAGGAAAGACAGGTAAATAAACAAGATATTACATACTGATGACAATATTCAGAGATATGTATTTGGTGCTGTGTGAGGATAGAAGGAAGGAGGATACTTTAATCACAAAAGGGCACAAAAGTAACAATTATAATAAGCAATTTCAAGAGAGGTGGTGCTTAGTTAAATTTTTAATAATAGTCAAGAAAGAGAAGAGAGGATATATCCTTCAAAAGAAGTGGAACATGCAAAGTTCAAAAGAAACTGGACTGTTACTAGGATTTTCAATGCATTTAGAAGTCAAATGGAGAGTCCAAAGTAAATATATAAATAATGGGATAGAATCTGGCAATACATAAAATTGTTGTCTGGTTGTTATAAGATTGGACTTTTAGGTCTAATACACTTGCCTTCAAATGTCATTTCATATAAATACTGACCCTCATCTTATCATCTCTGATATCTCAATGACATTCCATACATTTGACAGTTTCTCTTACTAGGGAGCAACTTCGAGAACTTATATCCAAGATGTCACTTTCTGTTCATCATTCTCTGTCATCTTACACTTACATGTCTCTGTTAACGTTTCTTCCTTTTTGAGGCTTTTTAATTTTGGAATTTATCAACCTTTGTCTCTCTGTGTTCTCTTCACTTATAATTTCATATTTTTAGTCTTATGGATTTACTTTATTCCCATTTCCTAAAAAAGCCATCTACATGTCTTATAAATATATACTCCAGAGCTCAGGCATCTTCTCTGATCTCTATGTCTGTATATCTAAATGTCATTTAGTATCCCCACTAAGTATCTTGCTAAAATATCAATCATGGTCAAAAGTATCCTGAATTTTCCCTGGCCTGATGGCTCAGTTGATTGGAGCATTGTCCTGTGCATCAAAAGATTACAGGTTTCATTCCCAGTCATGGCTCATACCTACATACCTAGGTTGTGAGTTCTATCCCCATCAAGGCATTTACAGGAGGCAACTGATTAATGTCCCTCTCACACATTGATCTCTCTCTCTCTCCCTTCTTTCTCTCTTTCTCTCTCTCTTTCTCTTAAAATAAATAAACATATCCTCAGGTGAGGTTTAAAAAAGTATTCTGGTCTTAAATGCAAGATATATTTTCTTTATGCTTTATCTTATTAAAGAATATTATTATTCAACTAGTGAATTTCTCAATTCTGAAAAGTGGAAGCTAATATTGACAATTTTATCTTTCTCATGCTACTCATTGTCAGACTCAACTGTTCATTCTTAAACCTCCATCCCATTTTTATTCTAATTTCCCCACTCCCCTCCCCTTTGGCAACCATCAACTTATTCTCCATATCTAAGATATGCTTCTGTTTTGTTTTGTTTATTCACTTCTGATTTTTTTTTTTTTGGTTCCACATGTAGATAAAATATAGTATTTTTCTTTCCCTTGCTTACTTATTTCACTTAACATAATACCCTACAGATGCATACAGTTGTCAATGGCAAGATTTCATTCTTTTGTATGGCTAAATAATATTTTATATTATGAATGCATACCACATCTTATGTGTGAAGAGGTATCTCATTGTGGTTCTAATTTGCCTTTACCTGAAGATTAGTGATGTCTGTTTCATATGTCTGTTGGTCATCTGTTTGTCCTCTTTGGGAAAAAATGTTTATTGGGGTCCTCTGCCTTTTTTTTAATTGGATTGTTTTGGAGAGTTAACTTGCAGTTTTGTTTGGGTTACTTTGATGGTCTTTGAATTAATCTCTTGCTTCTCCCCACCCCATGCTAAAACATCCTTTCAATACATGCTGTCTAGAATAATCTTTAAAAGATATATAACATTGAGTCCTTCAAATGTTCACTAGTCTTTATTGACTTCTGTTCATCTTTTGGATAAGATTCTATTTTATTTTACAGCTAGAGGCCCAGTGCCCAAATTTGTGCACCAGTGGGGTCTCTTGGCCTGGCCTGCAGGATCAGGCCAAAACTGGCACACTGACATCCCCCGAGGGGTCCCAGATTACGAGAGGGCACAGGCCAGGCTGAGGGACCCCACAGGTGCACAGTCAGGGCCGGGGAGGGACACAGAAAGTTGGCCAGCTAGGGAGGGACTACAGAAGGACTCCACGGCATATCCAGGCCATCTCTCTCAGTCCCGATTGGCTGGACCCATAGCAGCAAGCTAACCTACCGGTCGGAGCATCTGCCCCCTGGTGGTCAGTGCACATCATAGTGAGGGGTCCACCAGTTGACTGTCTGCCCCCTGGTGGTCAGTGCACATCATAGCAAGCAGTTGAGCAGCCTTAGCATATCATTAGCATATCACATTTTGATTGGTTAAACAGATGACTGGATGACTGGACACTTAGCATATTAGGCTCTTATTATCCTATATAATAAAGAGGTAATATGCAAATTGACCCTTATGTCCTTGCACAAGAAGTCTGCCCCCATGTGGTCAAAGATGGCTGCTCCCATGTGGTCAATAATGGCCGCCACAAGATGGCCGGCAGGGGAGGGTAGTTGGGGGTGACCGGGCCTGCAGGAGAGGGCAGTTGGGGGTGACCAGACCTGCAGGGGAGGGCAGTTTGGGGCAATCAGGCCTGCAGGGGAAGGCAGTTGGGGGCAACCAGGCCAGCAGGGGAGGGCAGTTGGGGACGACCAGGCCAGCAGGGGAAGGCAGTTGGGAACAATCAGGTCAGCATTGGAACAGTTAGTTATCGATCAGGCTGGCAGGGGTGTGGTTAGGTGGTGATCAGGCTGACAGGCAGAAGCAGTTAGGAGTAATCTGGCAGGTGAGCAGTTGGAGCCAGCAGCCCTGGATTGTGAGAGGGATGTCCTACAGGGATCGGGCCTAAACCGGCAGTCAGACATCCCCTGAGGGGTCCCAGATTTGAGAGGGTGCAGGCTGGTCTGAGGGACACCCCCTCCCCCAGTGCCCGAATTTCGTGCACAGGGCCTCTAGTATAGGATAATTATAATGTCTTGTAAATCTATCTTAAATATGCCCCTTGCCCACTATTCCTAGCTAATTCCTACCAATCCTACAGGTTTCAGTTGATTTTTATTTCCACAACTGGCATTTAATAAGTCATTCAAATTTGATTCATTCTTCTTATTCTTCACAATATCAATTGCAGTATTCAATGCTATATATAACTTTTAAACTTTTGTTTTATATTTATCTCCACCACTAGCTTATGAACTTCAAGATATTACAGATTCTGTATGTGACAGAATACACTATATTTTTATTTTCTATTGCAGGTCCTGGCTTATAGTGGGTATTCAAAAAACAGTCATTGAACAAACACTTAAATGAGTAAATGAATTGTTTCTTTTGGTAGGAATCAACATGATCACAAGCATAAAATAGCTAGGTTAAATGAAAAATTATGCATTCTTTTCCTTTTTATTAAAAGGATAAAAAATAATAAACTAAATCCTATGCACAAAGAACAGTTTGTTAGACAATGGCAAATGTATGCAGTAATTTGAAATGTTATTGTTTTGTTCAGAAGAAAAGGAAACTTCAGTATCAGTTTTAGCATTGTGTTTCTTTGTAATTAAAATAATAGTATAAGAAATATTTTTTAAGTTCTCTCACCTTCAGCCACTAATATGAAAAGCTAAATGCAATGTCTTTCTATCTCAATAATGTAAAAAATAAATGTTGCTGGACAGTTTATTTTTCATCAGCAAGTGCTTGAGATATTGTTCGATATGATGTAAAATTGAAAGTGATAAGTTGTTCTTAAGACATTTGGTCTCTGTAGGTTTCCTATTGTCAAAGCTTTGAACATTGTGTCAAAGAAATCTATGTTGTAAATGTAACAATAAAAGGTAGTTGTGGTAATGATTTAAGATTATTAATCAGATTTTTCTCTGTAAAATATTTTGTTAAAACAAATTTGGCTTACTTTTTAAAAAATAAAATTTTACTGATTTCAGAAAGGAAGGGAGAGGAAAAGATAGAAACATCAATGATGAGAGAGAATCATTGATTGGTTGCCTCCTGCATGCCCTCTATTGAGGATTGAGCCCACAACCCTGACATGTGCCCTTGACCGGAATCAAATCTGGGACCCTTCAGTCCACAGGCTGATGGTCTATCCACTGAGCCAAACCAACTAGGGCAACTTGGCTTACTTTTAACAGAAAAAAATACTGTAATATATTATACTTAATTAATTTAATGATAGTCTTTAGATTTTTCTCAACAGGCAAAATTGAACTGATCTAAATTCTAGTGTAATCTATATTACATAAAGCTGTCTCAACTTTATATTCTTCATCTTGCTTAGTACACAGTTTTTTTTTGTATTGTTTTGTTGTTGTTTTTTTTTTGTGTGTGTGTGTGTGTGTGTGTTTGATCTACCTTAAATAACCAAACAGGCCTGAGAGGGTGAAAGCATTCTTGAACTTGTAGAGAGAGCACTTCCAAACAGGAGATATCAATGTCTATATTTATATCTCCATTTATATCTACTTATCTACATCTACTAGTAGATCTATAAATTATCCCTTCTTTGCACACTCATCAAACCTGGAGAACTGGTGGGACCTTTCCGTGATGGCATCCATGAAAAAGTCTTAAATATTATGCATTTAAGGGCTTCTAAAATGTGGATGGTGGCCAAGAAGACAGTGAATAAAAGTGGGCTCCTCTCTTTAACTAAGGGAAGTGAGTTAAATGAGATGCAGAAAGCCACGCAGAAGAAAAATAGAAAAAAATTTCTGAGTATATTTTTGTGTATTGTCATTGAACTAAATTGTCTTTTTCACCTGAAAAAAAAATCAAAAGGAAACAAAAACAAAACAAATAAACAACAAAAAAATGAATACATAAGAATGATAATGATAAGATTTCTCAAAATGAATTTTTATTCACTTTTTGAATTCTTGCTTGTATAAATATTTATAATTAGTAAGAAAATGACACATAGAATATTTTTAAATGTCATATCAAAGTGAAACATAAAATTTAAAAGAACCAAAATATAATGCTATTTTCAAATATATCTAAAAGCTCATCTTCTTACAAAAGAAGGGAATTTGCACAGGCACTATCTATTCACTGTTCTTAATTTTTTTTTCATTTGTGTGTGTGTGCACATGTTATATCTTTACTACATGTCAAAAACCTATGCTGAAGCTACAAAATATACATAAGTGAACACTACATAACAAAAATCAACTCACTGTACTGTTACGGACACATCCCTGAAAGTGTTCTGGAAATGTTATTGATAAATATTTATTAGCTAAATTCAACTGATTTTTAAGCATTGTTATACAAAAACCATTTCTGTCATTTGTGACTGTCTCTCTTCCTTTAAATTCTCTATTCTGTCTCTTCTTCTGCATTTATGATAGCTGATTCTCTAATTCATTATGAGCTCATTTTGTTTTCTCTTACACTGAAACTTTGCTGTTGTCCAATATTCAATGTGATCTTCTCAGTTATTAGTTACTTATTCTTTGTATTTAAAAAGTTTACTCTGGAGATATTATTACCTTCTTTTAGCCAAACATGCACTTATAACCCAAAGCTTTCTAATTATTTCTCTCAATAAAAAACATAATGAATGCTCCTCCCTCTCTCTCTTTCATTCCCTCTCATCCTTCTCTTGTCACTAAGTTTTTTCCATACAAATGTATTAAGCTGATTAGACACAAAATACCAATACCTTTCTCCAAACACTTCAATTATCTTATAATCACTGTGTTTATAAAATAGAAGAGGCCCAGCGCGTGATTTAAATTGCGTGAGGAGGCGCCCCACCTCCCATGTGCAAGGAGGCACCCCGTTGGGGGCCGGGACCCATGCCTGACTCACACAGTGCTGGCTGCTGCAGAATTCAGGCTGGACCAGCACCATGGGAGGCCAGACTGGTGCTTCGGGGGACTGGGACCCGTGCCTGACTTGCAGCGTCCCCTGGCCCTCCTGTCTGTGTCGGCTCCAGGGCCGCCTGAGCCGCTGCACCAGCTCATGGAGGCCCCCCTGCCTCTGTCTCCATCTCTGCTCCAGGCCTCATCTGCGCTCGTAACCTCCTCTTGTCTGGTCGTGACCCATTATGGAGTCCTGGCCTAATTTGCATATTACCTCATATATATATATATATATATATATATATATATATATATATATATATATATATATATATATATATGTATATGTATTCTGAGTCATGCAAACTAGAATTCTGATATAGTCAACTTCTATCTTTCTATTATCTCCTTTTCCTAATGAAACAAGTTCTGTTGAAACAATCTTTTTAATACTCCTATGATCCTTCTGTCTTCTCTATTTCTTATCATTATGCATTCTGACTATTACAATAGTATCTAATTATTTTCCCAAATTCTATTTTTACTCACAGTCTCATCCAGTCTTCACAATGTAATAGGAGTTAAATATAATCTATATATTTTTGAATTTCAGTGTTCAACCTGTTAGTTAAATGGACCTGAATAAATAACTTAGCCTAATTAAGAGTTAGAATCCTAATATGCAAAAGGCATGAAAGTAATATCTACCTTGTGACTATTTATTAGCAGTAAAAGTAATTCATGTTTAAAAACATATATTTTATTTGTACCAGCCATTATAGAATATGTTACAAATAAAATAGTAAACAGTCCAAATATGGTTCATACTGTCACATGTAATAAATTCTAACAGAATAAAAGCAACAGAATAATAAATACAATGAATTGGGAGGAATGTTCTAGAAGAAGAATCTTATATAATAAAAGGCTAATATGCAGATAGACTGAACAGCAGAACAACCGAACAATGGGTCACTATGACATGCACTGACCACCAGGGGGCATGCGCAGAACATGGCAGGCATCAACAGCAGGTGGCAAAGCATGGAACATGGCAGGCAGCGGCCGCAGTGGGATGGTGGAGCAGGTGAGCAGGGGGTGCCAGACCAAGGCGGGGCACTGGTTGCTGTCATCGGGGCAAGCCTCCGGTGGTTACTGAAAATTCTTTGCTCCCACATACCATATCCCACCAGGTGCTTGCACCTGCTGCCAGCGTCAGCCCCGCTTGCACCCGCTGCCAGCGCCTGGCACCAGCCCTGATTGCTCAGCTCCATCAGTGGGTGAGAGTGGTGGCTGCTGGCCCCAATTGCCCCTGAGAGCTTCTCCACCTCCCCCTGCTCCTGAGGGGCAATCAAGGCAGCAGCCACTGCTCGCACCTGCTGATGATGCCACCCCCGCTTGCACCCGCTGCTGGTGCTGGCTCCAATCGCTCTGCACCATCAGTGCATGGGAGCGGGGGAGGTGGGAGCAGAGCTGCCAGCAGACAGGGAACCTGGAGCTGCGGCAGGAGGGGCAGGGCGGGGGCATGGGCTGAGACACGCCCCTGTGCCCACCACAGCCTCACGGTTCCTTCAAGGTGCATGAATTTCTTGCACTGGGCCCCTAGTTACCTATAAAAGGGAAAGGCATACACTTAAGGCAGCTTCTGTGGCAGGTTAGATAAGCTTTCCAACAGAAGCAGTCTTTTTTCTGATGACAAGAATAAATTGGCCACTAATAGTTGAAAAGAAATGGGGAGATTTTATGTCAGAAGTGTAAGAGAATCTGGCCCTATCCTGGGCCAGAAAGTAGTCTTAAATGCCTGTGTCACAAAGAGTAAGGTTTGGGAAGTGGCCACAAACCACGTCCTAATGCTTGAATAATGGCTAACATACATAGACATTCAATAAATTCCAGCCTCATTTTTTGTTTTCTCATACACAAATATTTATTACACTTCCTTAGCTTAAATTTTGGTGTCTTGTGGTCTAGAAGACAATGTTTCAAGGCCTGAGTATGTTGTAAAAGGTCATCCTTATCTCATTTATCAGTAGATGTCTATCTTTCCTTTTCACTCTGACTCTCTGTTCTCTCCAATAGGAAGTTCTGAGATGCTCCATATTTGAACTATCGTATGCAGTAGCCACCTATATCTGCAGCTATTGATCTACTGAGCAACTG
This sequence comes from Ia io, assembly GCA_025583905.1. Lineage (NCBI taxonomy): Eukaryota > Metazoa > Chordata > Mammalia > Chiroptera > Vespertilionidae > Ia > Ia io. The sequence goes on from JAJQQW010000003.1 coordinate 37,042,859, forward strand.
TGGCTAGTGCAACTGAACCTTTAATTTTATCTAAATTAAAATAACCTCATGTGTTAGTAGCTGTCATCTTTTTTTAAATATATTTTATTGATTTCAGAGAGAAAGGAGCAGAAGAGATAGAATCATCAATGGTGACAGAGAAGCATTGATTGGCTGCCTCCTGCACACCCCCTACTGGGGATGGAGCCCCAAACCCTAGCTTGTGCCCTGTCCAAGAACCATGACCTCCTGGTTCATAGGTTGATACTCAACCACTGAGCCACATCAGCTGGAGCAGTAGCTGTCATCTTCAACAGCCAAGATCTAGAACTTGTATTTAGGTGGACTGTTAAAAATTGCAAATGGGTTTGGACAGATGGAATAAAGGATTTATGTTCTTGTATAATAAGCATGTTTCCTTAGATTTTTTAAATATTTGTTTAGTATGGTTCAGAAGGTGGAGATTACAATTATAGATGAATGAAAATCCTACTTCATGTTTTTATTAAAGCTGCCCCAATTTATATCCCAGGTGTAAAATACTGTTTGAATTCACTATGCTGTTCACACTTCAAAGACTGTGCTAACACATACCCTCTAGAATGCCATTCCATCCTTGGATGCCTGGTAAACACAAATGGATGTATCAAAACACAACTAAATTGTCACTTTTTAAATATAGGTTTCCCAGAAACACCTGAAATATTATATAAAATATATGAGATTCTCTCTAGAATTTCCTCCAGCCCTGTGGCTTAAAGCAATATATTCCACTATAATCACCCACCTTATAGTCTTTTCTTATTTCCATTCTGTAGTTTCCTAAAGTTCTGTCAAGCAGATTTTCTTGATTAATTGGTGTTTTTAGGGAATATACGTGCATGACAGTCCAGATGTTATAAATGTTGATCTCATAATGTGCACACCAAATGCATGCAATAGCTCCTTTAATAAATGAACTAACAGAATATAAATAATATGCAACTTCCATTAAAGTAGTTTTCATTTCAGTATTTTAATTTAATTTTACCTTTTTATATGACATTTTAGTCATTTTTAAAATTTTTTTAGAAAACCCAAAACAGTTGTAATGTTTCACATTTCAAAATTGTTCTATTACATATCAAGTTTTATAATAAAAATGTAAAATTCATTTTACTTCACCCAATAATTTTTTACTAGTTTTGTTTTGTTTGGTAAGCATAAGTTGCCCTCTTTTCTTATTTGAGAAGGACTTGCATTAAAGGAAAGCTATATATTACTTGAATTTATCTCTTTCCTTTTGTTGGCAAAACCTTTACTCTTTTATCTTCATCTTTTAAATCTGACAGTTTGAATTTAACTTTTATCAGTTTTGTCATTCCCATTCTTTTAGCTACAGGGGAGCTGGAATATATTTTGACAATTTATTGATTTTTGTCCTTATTTAAATATTATAAAAATTACTATTGATTGTCTTGAAAATGATTCTGATGTACTCCTACCCCCTTCCACCCCCACTCCCACCCCTGCCAAGCACAAAGCCTCCTTCATGACCTATATCTTCATGCTAGTGGTGTGAGGGTGACTTTGAATGGGAAAGAGCTAAATTAAACCAGGGTCGTGCTTTACTGCTATGTCCTTGGAATACTTTCCTTTTGGCAGCAGAACTTACTTTTTTTTCCTCCCCGCCCCTGCTTTTCCTGCAGTTTTGTACAACAACTTGTTCAGATATGCAACTATAGTACTGAGTCCAGCTTTGTATCCATGGTAGCAATTTCTGCCCTAGTTTTATCTGACTTTTTATTTAATTCTTCTGAAAGGGCATTCATCTCTTTGAGGAGGAAGCTAATGAGGCTCTGGTACCAGAGCCCTGGTTCCTATGCGCCAAAAACAGCATCTTGCAAAGCTGCAAGACACATGACCTTGGGAATAAGTTTCAATGAGCAAATTTTGCATAGCAAACATTTTTAAATGTTCTTCTACAATATTAAAGTATTTTAAGAATCAGAAATATAAGTGAATGAGTAAATTTTTATTGAAAGTGTTTTTTTCACTATGAAGGAGAATGCTCATTTTCCGTCTCTCTACCCACATTTGTTGAATTTTATTCAGTTTTTGTGAAATATAACTTAAGCAGCTTGAACTAGGTATAGTATCTCAATGGTTGATAGCTCTGTTCAAGAAAAATTGTGCTATTTTATAAATTACAAAGGGATTTCATTGTCCATGACATACTTCAACTCTATTATAAATTTAAACTTCAACTTAAAAAAAAGTGAGTATTTGAGAAAAGTGTAGTTAAAAATAGCAATTCATGTAGTAAAGATACTCAATTTTTACCAAATATATATAAACAGAAATAAAAAGAAAGATCAGAGGTGAGTAATACCTTAGCCATTGTCCATCTCTTTTTTGCTAAACTAGTCAGCTCAGCTTTATATGTTTGTAGTAAAAGAAGAGGTAATAATTAAAGTTCAACTATACTTTATTTACTTAATTTTTAAGTAAATTAGTAATGCCAAGCTAAATAAAGTATCATTTTTGCTTCTGGATCAGCAATTCCAGGTACTGTTTGTTTTTTTAAGTTGTATTAAGCTTATAAACTAATAGAGAACTTTGCCAATCACCAAAATTGCCTATCAGAAACAAAAATTACAAATAATTATATGCACTTAGATAAGCATAAATGTCAATTTTTTCATAAAAAAATATAAAACAGTATCTAAAGCACATATCATGTTGCCTTTGTTTTATGGCTGGTATTTTATATTAGCATTTCTTACTATATTTCTGAAAATTCCATGTACTGGCCTTATTCTAACATTTAATTTTAATGTGTAATGATACAACATTAAATATATAAACTACTGAATATTTTGTTATATTAGTGTTCAATATATTGTATATTTGAAATTTTAAGAAGTTCAACAACATTGCCATAGCAGGCCCTTAATTGTCTAAAATGTTTCTTGAAAGTTAAAAACATGTATATAAAATATACAACTCTATTTAAAAAGCAATTTTCACTTAGAGTGTGTGATACTATGCATAATAACGTTTGTTCTTTAAGCAATAAAAACAACATTAAAGCCAATTCCTGTTTAGTTGACTAGTAACCAAGGGTGATATGAGATAAGAAAATGACACTAAATTAATTTCCTAGTAGAAAAAAAACCACTTAGATTTTAATAAGACTGGAACATTTTGTTTTATTTGAATAACATTTTATGAATTTATAATCTCACTTATTTTCTGATACCATGGAGGAAGCATGGCTTTTGTGCTTAATAATGAGATTTTTCTCAAATTTAATAGATGGGTAATATCTTAGACAGAATAAATTTAAAGGGCATTTTAAACTAATTATGCATTGACACATTAATGCTAACTAGCAACCAGAGGAAGTAAGGATAAATCATAAGAGGAAAAAGAGTACATTCTGACAGGGGAAAGAAAAGGATAAAGAATTAGATTTCAAGGAATGGTAATTGTCAGTCTGAATGAAAGCATGTTAGAAAACTCTGGACAAGACAGGTACGTCAGTGTGCGTCATAAAAACTGTAACTGTTACCTAAGATCATTTCTTGGAGAATGGATGTCACATAACAGAAATCATCCTGAATATAATGTCTCTAGTCATATTGTCATATGGTAAATCCAATGTAACTTTATAAACATACTTCACTTTAAGGTTTTACCCATCAAATTAATATCTGCCTGAAAATTTTGTCTTTATTTTTTTAATATTTATTTTCAAAAGTATTACGTATGTCCCCTTTTCATCCCATTGACCCCTTAAAACCCAACTGTGCCCCCCGCCAGGCCTTCACATTCCTATTGTTTGTGTCCATGGGTAATGCATATATGCATACAAGTTACCTCTTGAATTTCAATCATAGACAACTCACAGATTCACCTGTCCTTCCTTCAGGTTCATCCGAGTCTTCTCATAGAAGCACCAGGTAGCAACGCTAACCCCCTTAACTTGGAGACTATAAGAGATCTTCAACATGAAACAGAACCTACTCAGTAATCCCAAGCCATCCTGTTTGTGTTATTTGCCTTCCATTTTTATGTCTCTCATTCTCTGCCTACCAATGTACTTTATCTGTGTGCAAATAAGTTTTTAAAAATTTTCTTAAAACAATTAAATGTTATTGGATATTCTGATCGTAACATTACTCTTAAAAATAGCTGTTACCTTAAAATCATCATATTTTATTCCCTTTAATTTTCTGCACATGCTGAATATGGAACATAGAAAAAAAGATTATAAAAATAATGCAATATTATTTAATCATATCTTAACAGGTTCACATACCAAGCTTTTCTATTGACTAGAAATTCCAATTTATATTCAATGTAGTTATATTCCTCTTCATTTTGTTAAAATAACCGATACATACCTCACATTAACTTCCTAATCACTCCCTAATAGTCTCTGTGCCTAATTAACCCTGAGTATTCTCAATGCATGCTTATACAATTTCTAGCAATCTAGCTAATATTAACTATTTCCATTAGACATCCTTAGATAACAACATACATTTCATCTGAAAGTTGTATTTGCATTTTCACTGTTTGTATCATCTTATTTCTGGAAATATTCTAAGCTGATATTTATATGACATTATAATGAATTATTCTTTTGTTAGGCCTGCCTTTCCCACTCTTTCAAATCTCTGATAAAATAAAATAATATGCAATTATAGATAAATCAGTAAAAAATCCAAGTAAAAGATATTAAGGGGGCTTGTTAAAAGAAATTCAACATCAAAACTTGTACAGTGAGTTTATTGGAATGACTTAAGGAGTGGTTAATAAAACACAAGGCAATATATCAGAAAATTAATAGGAAATAATCTATCGGGAGAATGACACACAAACATGTTTGAAGCCCAGAGCAATGAGTCATCATTATGATGTACAATACAGGATTTCATTGATTTTTAAATGCTTCAACAATTCTATCTGTAATTTGTTTTAACTAAAATAAGTGTTTCACCAAATTATATATAATGCTTAAAACATTTTTTTTTAATAACTACTCTTTTTTAATTTATCATAATCTCTGTGTTCTCATCACTCTCATTTTGTTTTAAAATTTTTCATGATATTATTTATTTTTATTTTACAACTTATTTTTGGATATTCTCTATATATTTTCCAATCTGTCAGTATGTGCTTTATAAAGAACAAAAGAACTGTACAACAGCTGTGGTTTAATACTGCTTTATGATTTAAGTTCATGCCTCTGGTTGTATATCCAACTGTTGAATTTTTTATCACATTATGATAAAATTTGCCTTTTGTCCATAGTTCTTTTTTGGCAATGATTCCAACATTGATTTAGAGCTGAATGTTTAGAGCTTCTTTTTTGCATTGGTAAGTGCATGCATCTTAAAGAACAATGTGCATAATTACATATTTTAATTATATACATACTGAATGCTGTTCAGCTACATCTCCCCAACATAAGAAAGAAGCTGCTTAAAGTTCCAATTTGAAATGTTTGCTTCTCTTTTTACTAACGCATGTGCTAAGGCTGACTTAAGTACCCTTTTGCCCATTCTATTAATATCTCCAGATCTTATTGAATCTTAAATCTTCAAGCATGGTATTTGCTTTTTTTCTCAATTTTGAATCATCTGCTTCTCAGCTCTCTATCCAGATTGTTAATAAATATGTTAAATAGCTATGGGCCTGAAACTAATCCTAGAGGGCCTTACTAAATTCTATTTTTTTGTAAGCCCAATATGGTTCTATTAATAATAATACCTATACATTTTAATATGGCTTTGCTTTTGATATCTACCATATTATGTTTTACTGGAATAAATTTTAATAAAATATGTTTGGTAATAGGCTCTATATATATCATCTATTATGAAGTTATTAAGTTGAAATTGAAAGAATATTATTCTTCATACCCATACCAAATATAACATGTGTATATAATTTTATCTAATTCCAGTTTAAGCAAGTATACTGAATAAGAATATTAAGCCAATACCTTTGAGCTATACACAGTCAATTACATAATTTTCTGAACCTTCCTTGGGCTAACCCAGTAGGCAAGACAAGGGCTCTAAGCATTTGAGTTGATCATCTTGTGATTTCCTTTTTAGTAACCTAAAAGTGTTGAATTCATATAGAAAGTGACTTCCTTCTTTAAAACCCATAGAGATTAATAAAAGCAGTGCCGGAAAGGACACTTTAGTTTCCCTTGAAACTAAGCTTGCATGTAGCTGAAGATGTTGGCAGTCTTGAACACCTTTATTGTCAGAAGCAATTCCGTACATTTAAGGATCTGGGGCTCACTGGAATTAAAGTCAACTGTAGTTGCAATGAACTGTCTACAAAAATCTTATCTGAACCTTTACATGAATTACTTCTACCTATTTCTTACAGAGGTTGTTTCATGTGGATGGTTTTTAACATAAACATACTTTTTTTTTCTAGCTAAACTTTTTTTGTAATTTTTCATGTGAAGTCAAATACTAGTATATGGTTATGTCTTAATTATGTATTATTTTAGGGAAGAAACAGATAAATTATCAGTAAGAACAGAAAACCCAAGACATTTATGTTAGACTCTAAAAGCAGTTTCATAGTTGTATTTGCAAATATGTTTATACTAAATGTTCAGGACTATACATATCTAAAACCAAAATATATAGTTATAGCCAAAGACAAATTTAAGAGGATCCACACCCAAGTAGAGGAAAGAAAAATAATCATCACATTTATAACTCACATTTGCTTTCAGAGAGAAGCATATTAAAGATATGTCCACAAATACCAGACCCTTCCACCCAAAAATGAAGAGATAACAGATAAACACAATCAAATTATAAAATTGAAATGTGTTAGATGACATTATGTTTGTAAAACAACTTCAGATACAGAATGTTTCCTGAGCAGGAAGACAGGAAAGCAATGGCTGCTTGTAACCTGAAGGAACATTGCTAAAGAAACATAATGTAAGATGGGAGAGGAGTGTTGTTAGTCTGATCCTCGGGCAAGGAAAAGCATTGTTAATTCTGGTTGATGCCTTTGTCCTGTCACTACAGAGAATCCTTATTATAGGGCAGAGACTGCATTAGTTCAGAATAAATGCTTTTCAAAGACACAAACTTCCCTCCTTTGCTCCATACAATGTTCTAAGTGTTATATTAGTTTTCTTAATAGTTTAATAGAAAGAGGGTGCCCTATATGGGAGATTGGATTATTATATTTGGCTTACATATATATTGTATTTGTATTTATATTCATTTTATCATGATTCTGTCCATTTTCAATTGAGTGTGATAGGCACATGAACATCTGGACACAATGATGCTCAAATACGCTGCCAATTATTTTTTTTCTAGTGGACAAATGCTACGTGGAATTCCATGATAAGTTAGTAGTTAAAAAAAAGTCCAAACAGTAGCTATTCAATGATAAATGATCATATTTGTGTTAAGTATTACAAGGCACACAAAAAGAACATATGGTTCACTTTAATTTTATAAGTAAACACATATAGCAATTTGCAGGAAAAGGCAAAGGGCTGAAATTACTTAGGGAATGGTTTATGGAAGATGACTTTTAAATAGGACCTTGAAAGGTGTTACCATTTTTACTTTACCAGTATAAAATATGTTAAAAAAAAACTGGCATAAGTTGAGTGTAAGATAACATGGTGAGGTACTAGTATTATTATTCACCATTATAAGTGACATTCTTTCATGTTTTCATTATGATTGGTTGTTATATAGTTAATAAGGATTCACTATGAGTTCTGGGTCTAAATTACCAATGTAATTTAATAAACTAACAAGGAACCTAAGGAAATATTATAGCTTGTTATACTAAAGTTAATGTCTTAATAGAACTCCTTTAAAGCAACTACATTTTATTTTTTTGTGGTGACAAGGGGGAGGAGACTCTGGAAATAAACTCATCCTATATAATAAAAACCTAATATGCTAAGTGTCCAGTCATCTGGTTGGCCATTCAACCAATCAAAATGTAATATACTAATGATATGCTAAGGCCACTCAACTGCTCGCCATGACATGCACTGACCACCAAGGGGCAGACCCTCCCACCGGTAGGTTAGCTTGTTGCTGGGGTCCAGCCAATTGGGACTGAGGGAAACGGGCTAGACATGCTCTGGAGCCCTCCCATGGTCCCTCCCCGGCTGGCCAATCTCCGGTACCCATCCCCAGCCCCGATTATGCACCAGTGGGTCCCTCAGCTTGGCCTGCACCCTCTCGCAATCTGGGACCCTTCAGGGGATGTCAGAGAGCCTGTTTTGGCCTGATCCTACAGGCCAGGCCGAGGGACCCCATGGTGCACGAATTTGTGCATCGGGCCTCTAGTTTCAGTGATAAAAGAAATAAAATGGTATTGAAAATCCTCTTTTCAGAAAATTCGTTGTAACTATTTTGTGTAATAACACATAATTTTTTAAATATTACCAATTTTTATTTCCTCTTAGAATTGATTGTTGAGGGTTAAAATAAGTTATGATGAATTAATTTAAAAATATTTGAGAATAGTTTACTAGACACTACTGATCTTAAATTTATTTACTGAGATATTTTATCCCTTCACCTTTTCAATATGTTTGTGCTTCTTTCAAATGTATATATATATGTATGAGTGGCTTATGCATGATTTTATTAAATAAGTATTATATTTAAAATTCCAAAAAAGTACTTATCTCTGTTCTTAACTACTTTATTTAGGTGAAATTCAGATTTAACATATTTTTAGATTTATACAAATTGTTCATTGGACTTTATAACTGTCAATTTATTATTGGCTTTAATGATATTCAATATCATATTAATATATCCACAAAATATTAATTTTATAAATGCTATTTTCAGATAATTCATCTTTATCTGATTATTATGTTTTCTCACTTATCTCTCATATCTATTTTAATTAGGTTTTAGCAGCAGTACAGTATAACTATAAAACACATATTGAGGCAACCTTGAATTTCTGCTGTAACATTTCATCTTATAATTTCTAAAAAAATACTTATTTCTATCTGTCTTTATTTTTATTTGTATAATTGAATACAAGTTTAAACTATCTCCTAGAGATTTTGTAAGGTTGAATAAGATAATTTTGAAATGAGCTTGGCAACTGAGTACTGAATAAATGTTAATTACTTGGAAATTTTTCCTTCCTACTATCATATTTAAATTCTGAACTCAAATCATTTTGCCAATATTTTTAAAAATGTTAATATCATTTATCAGGTGGCTGTGAAATCTATTCTTTGGGTCATAATTACATTATAGATTAAAAATAAAAAAAAGAAGGGGAAACACAAAAAATATCCGATCATTAAAATATACTAAGATTTAGAATTTTTCATGAGACTTCTTTCTTAGTAATATGTATGTGGGAGTATTAATATTTTTTATACTCTAAGTCATATTATTTTTTTTAAAACTGTTTTTTAGTGTCCTTCTATATTTCCTTGAGCATTCATGGAGTATTTGACTTATCCCTATAACAAAGAACACTTCAACTTCCATTTTTTATGCTTCTTAAGGCTGCCAAAGTTAGTGCTCTAAAACATAAATCCTCATAAATTAGCAGTCTATGTTTATTTAAAAATAAAATAAAATAAAACAAAACTCAGCAAAATTTGGAGCTCTGAATTTAGTATGGCATTCGGGATGCCTTTATAATTTAATTCCAGCTTGTCTCTCCTAAGAGGTCTATACGCCAGTCACACTGATTTGCTCATAATTTTCTAAATGTCATGTACTTTCATAAACCCGAAATGTCTTCCTTTCCAGTTGTCTCCTATTTGTCCTTGAAGTCTCAGCTCAAATATTTTCACTCAAAGAAGTTTTGTCTGACTCAATAGGCACTTGGCACATTCCTCCAGTTATTATTAGTGATATATGCTTTTGTCTATTTAAAACAAACAATACAATTAACAGTGATAACATAAATATAATCATTATATTTATTTCTATTAAAATAGTAACCTTGCCTTAATTTTGATAGTTATCAGTAACTAATTAGTTTTGAGCTAGAAAATGTTATTTTTATGAGAATAGTTTAAGGGACCTTTGGGACAACATGGATCATAACAACATCTACATCATAGGGATACCAGAAGGGGAAGAGAAAAAGCAAGTGATAAAAAAACTTATGTGCAGAAATAATGGCTGAAAATTTTCTGAACCTGGTGAAGGAAAAAGGCATACAAGTCTAGAAACTACAGACAGCCCCAAACAAGATTAACCCAAAGAGGCCCACACCAGGACATATAGGTTAAAGACAAAGAATGAATCAAAAAAGCAGCAAGAGAAAGACAGTAACTTATCTCCAGGGGAACTTTCCTATGACTATGAGTTAATGTCTCAACAGAAATATTTCAGGCCAGAAGGGGTTGCCATGAAATACTCAAAGTGATGGTAAGCAAAGGCCTATAACTGAGACTACTTTACCCAACAAGGCTATCATTTAAAACTAAAAGCCTGGTGCACAACATTCGTGCACTAGGGCGGGTCCCTCAGCCTGGCCTCCGCCCTCTCGCAGTCCAGGACCCTTCAGCGGACATCCCCCAAGGGGTCCTTAGTGCTGCCACGGAGGTGGGAGAGGCTCCCGCTACCAACACAGCACGTGCCAGCTGTGAGCACAGCTTCTGGCTGAGCAGTGCTCCCTCTGTGGGGGTGCACTGACCACCAGGGGGCAGCTCCTGCTTTGAGCATATGCCCCCTGGTGGTCAGTGCACGTCATAGCGACTGGTCATTCTGCCGTTCGGTCGATTTGCATATTAGGGTTTTATTATATAGGATTAAAGGAGAAATAAAGAGCTTCCTAGACAAGAAAATCCAAAAGGAGTTAATTACCAGCAAAACAGTATTACAGCAAATGTTAAAGGGTCTTATTAAAGAAGAGGGAGAAAAAAGAAGAAAAAAAGAGGGACCTAGTGAAAAGAATAAAATAGCAATAAATACATACCTATAAATAATCACTTTAAATATCAATTTCTTAAATGCTTCAGTCAAAAGTTATAGGTTAGCTGAATGTATAAGAAAACAAGACCCATATATATGCTGTCTACAAGAGACCCACTTCAGAATGAAAGTTGCACACAGATTAAAAATAAAGAGAGAATAATATTTCATGAAAAAACAAATAAAAAACAGCTGAGGTAGCAATACTTATATCTGAAAAACAGACTTTAAAACAAAGGCTATAATAAAAGAAAAAGAAAGACACTACATAATGATAAAGGAATCAATCCAACAAGAGGATATAACCCTTGTAAACATTATACATGTAACATAGGAGCATCTAAATATATAAAGAAAATCTTGACAGAAACAAACAGAGATTATCAGTAAACCATCATAGTAGGGATTTTAACACCCTTTAAAATCAATGATAAGATCTTCCACACAGAAAATCAACAATAAAAGAGTGGTCTTAAAAGACACATTAAATCAGATTTAATTGATCTCTTCAGAGCATTTCACCCCACAGTAGCAGAATATACATTATTTTCAAGTGCACACAGAACATTTTCTAGGGTAGATCACATGTTAGAACACAAAACAGGTCTCAATAAATTTAGAAAGCTTGAAATCATATCAAAAATACTCTCTGACCATAATGGTATGAAACTAGAAGTCAATCACAAGAAGAAAATTTATAACACAAAAAAACCTGGAAACTAAGTAATATGTTACTAGACAATTAATGGGTTAACAATGAGAAATAAGAAGACACTGTGAAACAAGTGAAAATGAGAATACAACAACCCACGACCTATGGGACATAGAAAAAGCATGCCTAAAAGTGAAATTCTAAGCATTACAGGCCTACTTCAAGAAACAAGAAAAAAATCTCAAATAAACCACCCACCTAACTTTATACTTAAAGGGACATGATAAAGAACAACAAACAAAGCCCAAAGTAGTAAAAGGAAGAAAATAATGATCAGAATGGAAATAAACAAAATAGGGTCTAACAAACAATACAAAAGATCAACGAAACCAATAACTAGTTCTTTAAAAACATAAACAAGATTGACAAACAGACTCATCAAGAAACAAGAGAGAAGACCTAAGAAAATAAAATTGGAAATGAAAGAAGAGGAGTAACAACTGACAACAACAAAAATATTGTAAGAAAATATTACAAACAACTATATTGCAACAAGTTGGACAATCTTAAAGAAATAGATAAAATCATAGAAACTGAATCAGGAAGAATCAAAAACTCTGAATTAACTGATTACAACTAATGAAATTGAAGCAGTACTTTAAAAACTCCCTATAAACAAAAGTATTGGACAAATGGTTTCACAAACATTCAAATAACTAACAGCTATCCTTCTAAGACTATTAAAAAAAAAAAAAAAGTCAGTAGGATGTAAGTCTCCCAAGCTCATTTTATGAAGTCAGCCTTATCATAATTCAGAAAACATATAAAGATACTCAAAGAAAGAAAATTATGGGCCAATATCCCTGATGAAAAAAAAAAAAGCTAAAATCCTCAACAAAATATTAACAAACCATATCCAACAATAAATTAAAATGATCATACAGCATAATCAAGTGGGATTTATTCCAAGGATGCAAGGTTGGTAAAATATCTGCAAATCAATAAGTGTGATACACCACATAAACAAAATGAAGGATAAAATTCACATGAACATATCCATAGATGTAGAAAAAAAACATTTATTAAAATTCAGCACTTATTTATGATAAAAACCCTCAGCAAACTGGGAATAGGAGAAACATACCTTAACATAATAAAGGCCATATATGATAAACCCACAGTCAACATCATACTCAATAGTCAAAAACTACAAGTGTTTCCCCTTAAGATTGGGAACAAGGAAGGGATGTCTGTTTTCATCACTGTTATTCAACATGGTACTGGAAGTCCTAGCTATAGCAATCAGTCAAAAAGAAGAAATAAAAGGCATCCAAATTGAAAAGGAAAACCTAAAACTGTCACTATATGCAGACGACATAATACTGTATATAGAGAACCCTAAAGATTCCATCAAAAAACTACTGGAACAGATAAATGAACTGATAAAATAGCAGGATACAAAATAAATACCCATAAATCAGTTGTTTTTTTCATACATCAACAAACAACAATAAGTAAGGGAAACTAAGAAAACAATCTCATATAAAATACCTAGAATTAAACTCAACCAGCGTTATAAAAGGTCAGTGCTTGAAAAATTATAAGGCACTAAAAAGAAATTAAACAAAATAGAAATAAATGGAAACATATACCATGTTCATTGATAGGAAGAATTAATATCATTAAAATATTTATACTATCCAGAGCAATCTAGATTCAATGCAATTCCTATAAAGATACCAAAGGCATATTTCACAGAACTAGAAAAATAATCTAAATATTTACATGGAACAGAAAAGAACCCCAATAGCCAATGAAATCTTGAGGAAGAAGAAAACAAAATTGGAAAAATTACTCAAGCTGATATGAAACTATACTAGAAAGTCATAGTAATAAACTCAGCGTAGTACTGGCATAAAAACAGATACACATATTAGTGAAACAAAATAGAGAGCCAGAAATAAACCCACACTTTTATAGTCAATTAGTATTTGACAGAGGAGGCAAGAACATACAATGAGGTAAGGAGTATCTAGTCAATAAATGGTGTTGAAAAAACACATATGCATGCAAAAAAAATGAAACTAGATCACCTTCTTACATTATACACAAGAATAAACTTAAAATAGACGGCTTAAATGCAATACTTGAAGCCATAAAAATCTTAGAAGAGCACACAGACAGTAATATCTTGGACATTTCTCATAGCAATATTTTTTCTGTTATATTTCCTGGAGCAAGCAAAAAAAAAGAAAGAAAGAAAGAAAATGAGACTACATCAAACTAACAAGTTTTTGCAGAGCAATAGAAACCATAAATATGATGAAAAGACAACCTACTAAATGGGAGAACATATTTGCCAATGACACATCGGATACAGGGTTAATATCCAAAATTGATAAAGAATTTATACAACACCAAAAAAATCCAATTTAAAAATGGGCAAAGGACTTCAACAGACACTTCTCCATAGAGGACATACAGAGGGCCAATAGATATATGAAAAGATTCTCAACATCACTAATCATCACAGAAATGCAAATTATAAAACACAATGGGAGAAGAGGGTGAGGGCATGGTGGAGGTGAGCAAATGGAGGCAAAAATGAGAACATCTTTAATAGTGTAAACAATAAAATAAAGTTTTACAAAAACACAATGAGGTCATCATACAACAGCAGAATCTCATCAATAAATCAACAAACAACAAATGTTGACAGGAATGTATAGAAAAGGGAACTCTTGTGCACACTTGGTGGAAATGAAGATTGGTATAGTCACTGTGGGAAGGAGTATGGAGTTTCCTTAAATAATTGAAAATGGAACTGCCTATGAACCAGGTATTTCCCCTCTGAGAATATATCTGAAGAAGCCTGAAACACTGATTCAAAAGAGTATATGGACCCCTATGTTCATTGCAGGATTATTTACAACTAGAGGCCTGGTGCACGAAATTCGTGCACAGGGGTGCAGAGGAGGGGGACCCTCAGCCCTGTCTTGGTCTGCAAAGACGCCAGCATCCCTCACCCCGGCCTCTAGCTAGAGGTTCCTCCCCTCCTTCTGCACAGCCTCTGGGAAGATGCTTGTCCTGGGGCCTCCTCAAGGCCCTGGCCCATGACGCCCTGCAGTTCGGGTACTCGGGGGCTTGGGCTTTCAGGTCAGGCTTCCTCACCTGGCATGGTAAGCATCAGCTGCCATGGGAGCCTTGCCTTAGGAGTCACCCCCTTGGACCATACTACTTGCGAGTGTTTGTGTGTGTGTGTGGGGGGGTGGCCTCGGTGGCAGTGATTTGATGTCTATAGCGTGCCCACTGACACCCACCACCTCTGCGCAACACTGGTCCCAATTTCCCCTGCTGGCAGGGGGCTTCCAGTCTGCAACTGGGGCTGATGGGCTGCGACTGGGGGCTGCAGGTGAAGGACTGGAAAGGGCTGTCAGCATCAGGACCTGGAAAGATTCATTTTTCTGGTTCCTCCCCTGCTGCGCGGATGCTGAGCTCCGGGCCCCACAGGCCTGTTCACTCCCGCCGTAAGGCTGGCTGGGGCGGGGACATGGGTTCGCTGCCCCAGAGGCCCCTTCTGTGCCCCAGCACAGCCATGGCGCAGACGCTGAGCTCGCGCTGGCGACGCGAGCTCAGCATCCTGCCGGCCCCACTGGCAGTGCGAGCTCAGCGTCTGGCCGGTTCCATTCGGCCGCCGCTCAGGGCGGGGGGCGGGGACATTCCATCCCTGCCTCCCGCCCATTGCCTCCACCACTCAGCGGTGCGGGGGCCCGGTCGCGTCCGGACGGAGGCAAGCGGGGGGAGGTGGGGACACTCCGTCTCCGCTGCCCGCCCTTTGCCTCCTGCTGGCCCAATCGGCCACCCTGGCCACCCCGAGTCCCACCCCCCGTGCCTCCCGCCAGCCCAATCGTGGGCATAGAGGACTGATGGTAATTTACATATTACCCTTTTATTATGTAGGCTTGCCAAAATTTGGAATCAGCCCAGGTGCCCATTAACAGATGAGTGGATAAAAGAGCTGTGGTAGCCCTGGCCAGTGTGGCTCAGTTAACTGAGTGTAGTCCCATGCACTGAGTGGTCAACATTTGATTCCCAGTCAGGGCACATGGCCATGTGGTGGACTTGATCTTCAGTAGGGGGCTTACAGGAGGTAACCCATCAATGTTTCTCTCTCTCTTCCTCTTCCTTTCTCTAAAATCAATAAAAAATAATTTAAAAAAAAAGCATTTACACAGTGGAATACTACTTGGCCATTAAAAAGAAGGATATCTTACCTTTGCAACAGCATGGATGTACATGGAGAGTATTATGCTATGTGAAATAAGCCAGAGAAAGACAAATACCATATGATCTCACTTATATGTGTAATCTAATGAACAAAATAAACTAACAAATAAAATATAAACTGACTCAAAGATACAGAGAACAGATTGGCAGCTGTTAGAGGGGAGAAGTTTTGGAGGACTGGGTTAAAAAGGTAAAAGGATTAAGCAAAAAAAGGAGAGGAAAGGAGAGGAAAGCAGAGGAAAGGAGAGGAAAGGAGAGGGAAGGGAAGGGAAGGGAAGGGAAGGGAAGGGAAGGGAAGGGAAGGGAAGGGAAGGGAAGGGAAGGGAAGGGAAGGGAAGGGAAGGGAAGGGAGAAAAGAAAAGAAAAACCACATTGACACAGACAAGAGTATGGTGATTATTAGAGGGGAAAGGGGGGTGTAGAAGAAGGTAAAGTAGGGATAAATGGTGATGGGAGGAGACTTGACTTTGGGTAGTGAACACACAATACAATATACAGATAAATTATACCTTAAACCTATGTCAATTTATTAACCAATGTTGCCCCAATAAGTTAAAAAAAAAATAAAAATGTATTTCATGTAAAAATAATAAATAAAAACATTTAACTGAGTATATCTATTTGAGACTGTATTATTTTATTTCCTCTACATTTAAAAAAATTAGCATTATTTGCCACATATAGTCCCGGATAGTCTTATTCTTCCTAACTCCTCTTATTTGTGTATAGCAGGCATGTCTTTATGTATGTACATGTAGGTTTTTCTTTTTTTTCACTAATTGTTAAAACACATTACATATTACTCCTTTAGTGGGTCGTAGGGAAATGGAAACACACACACACACACACATGCACAGATACACACACACATGAGAGTAAAAGTAGATTTTCATTCTTTTGGCAACAAGTAAAGCTGAAATAAAGTAATCCTGAGCCTTAGGTGAGCAGTACACTCACATCTGAGAGAAGGATGAAGGCAGACAGGACATGAATAAAAGAGGTGCCATCTTATGCTCCAACATAAAATATTTAAATGCCTGTATTTTTGTGAGAACATCTGAGAAATACCTTCTTCACCAAGTTACACAAGCCTTACAAGTTACTTTGCGTCTGGAAACTTGGGAGTATCTATCTATATAATAGAGGAATATGCAAATTAGCTGGGATGCCATAACATCATGACCGAACAGCAGGGACCTGAGGCTGCATGGCACCTGGCTAGGGTGAAGGACCTCAGGCTGCGCCTCCCGCTCCACGGAACTTGATGGAGGACCTCATGCTGTGCCCCCTGCCCTGGTACTGGGCTGGGATACCTCAGGCTGTGCCCCAAGCCTGACGCCAGGCTGGGGTACATAAGGCTGCACCCCCTGCCCAGAGGTTCTTGACGAGGATGGGGCCGGCCGGGTCTGGGTCTCACCCAATGGGGGTGGGGATGGCCAGATCTGGTTCTCCTGCATTTTCAAAGCACGTGGGGGTGGTGGGCGGGGATTTGACTGTAGGTCCCGCGGCACACCCCAGAGTCTAACAGAAGTGAGATTTTCATATACATTTTACTAAATTTTTTTCATCTCTGACACTTCTATTATAGAGAAAGAGCAAATAGCAATATTAAAATATTTCCTCTAATTAATTCCCTTTTAACGTGCATGAATTTTGTGTACCGGGCCACTAGTTCAGATTATAAAGATCAATTAGTAAGAATCATATAACCTGGAAGGCATTTCTATGAAAGAACAAAACTGAAGGGAAATGTTTCTTAGCTGGTATATAAACACAGAAGGAAATTTTTTAATAGAGACTAAATAAAAAATAGAGAAAATGGTTATATGGTCAATTAGAGAAGTAGAAAAGTTTAGGGTTTTGATAGCCATTTTAAAGGTAAAAAAATTGAGAAAGTTTCCCAAAATGATTAAGATTAAAATAAGCGGGCCTGAATATAAAGTGCATATGTAATGTAAATATTCAAATAACACTAATAAGTAAAGAGTTTTTTAAGTTTTGCCATTAAAATAAAAATCAACAGATTAACAGATGGCAATTTATTAAAATTCCTTGAGAAAGATATTGAATGTGATAATTTAACCCTTTGCACTCGCTTGCTTTTTTCTCTATTCCTTTATTCTAATGCTAACAGTGTCGAGTCACACTCGTCATCCGAGTGCAAAAGCTTAACAACATAGATACATAGTTATAGGAAAACAAATGTTTAAAACCTAATGAGTAATTCATAAAACTGGTTATCTTGAAAGAGGACTTACTTTGGGTGGGTCATAGAAGGGTGTCTTCATCCTATATAATAAAGAGGTAATATGCAAATTGACCCTCATGCCCTCGCACAAGATGGCCACCCCCATGTGGTCAAAGATGGCCACCACAAGATGGCTGGAAGGGGAGGTTAGTTAGGGGCAACCAGGCCTGAAGGGGAGAGAAGTTAGGGGCAACTAGGTTGGCAGGGGATGGCAGTTAGGGGTGACCTGACCTGCAGGGGAGAACATTTGGGGGTGACCAGGCCTGCAGGGGAGGGCAATGAGGGGTGACCAGGCTGGCAGGGGAGGGCAGTTGGGGGCAACCAGGCCAGCAGGGAAGGGCTGTTGGGGATTACTGGGCCAGCAGGGGAAGGCAGTTAGGCATCGATCAGGCCATCAGGGGAGTGGTTAGGGGGTGATCAGGCTGGCAGGCAGAAGCAGTTAGGGGCAATCAGGCAGGCAGGCAGGCGAGCGGTTAGGAACCAGCAGTCCCAGATTGCGAGTGGGATGTCCAACTGCTGGTTTAGGCCCAATCCAGGGGGTCCCAGATTGTAAGAGGTTGCACGTCTGGCTGAAGAACTCCTCTACCCCGTGCATGAATTTTGTGCACAGGGCCTCTAGTATACTAGTATATTATATTACACCAGTCAGTTGTCAAAATAATTTCTTGTGCAAAATGAGCCATAAAAAATGTTAATGTTTTTTTAAAATAAAGTAGTACATCTAGTAATGCTGAATCCAGGGCCATAGTACAAAGTATTTTTAGACATATTATTAGTTAGATATTTAGACTACAAGTAATAGGAATGTGAATCCAACATGGCTTAAACAGTAACAAAACTGATTAACGATTTAAGAAGTCAAAACTGAAGCAACATACAAGGTTGGTTGTTTCCTTACCATCATTATTAAATTCAGGTATTTTTTATATTTTATCATCTATTATTGTCCTTCAATTTATCCTTAGAATATTAGCATTTCTAGACATCTTATGAAAACATGATAATGTTGAGGACAGGAAAAGGGAAATCTTTCTGTGGACTTGAAGGAAGATTTTAGATAAGCCCAACTGAATAACATGCATATTTCTAATATAGAAATTAGAAGTGAAATTAAATTACTTTTACACCAATAAAAACTATCCCTGGAGTTGGTGGCTAAGAATTCTATCCTGTCACATATCTGCATGAGGAAGAGATACATATCTGAGTAAATTAGGGTGTTTGGGTTTTTGTTTTTTGAAGAAACTATAAGTGATGGATAAATAACACAAAATGTCAACCTAATTTTTGGAATTTACTCTGCAACCATAAATATAATATGATTTTTAAATGAATGCACAACAAGTGAATCAGATATATGTATAATTCTCTTTAAATTGAATGGCATTTGATGATTGGAATGCTTTGATTTTCTACTGAAGCTATAAAATTATGACAAATTCAGCTGCTTAAAACACACTTATTTATTATCTTATAGTTTCATACATCATTTCATAATTTATAAATCACATTAAATAATTATTCAAAATCTTGTTTTGGTACATTGGGTATTTGATGTGTTATAAAGTGGTTGAGTGGCCATAATTGCATTTACTGATGTAGTGAGAAAACATTAGTTTCATGATGGGGATACCTGAGTTTTAATCCAGGTTATGGCATAAAAAAAGTTTTTTAACATTTTTTAAATCCTCACCTGAGGATGTTTTCTATTGTTTTTTCTTTATTGATGAAGGTATTACATCTGTGTCCTTATCTCCTTATTGCACCCCCCCCCCCCCCTCATGCCCTTACCCCCCTGGTGTCTGTGTCCATTGGTTATGCTTACATGCATGCATACAAGTCCTTTGGTTGATCTCTCTCCCTTACCCCCCACCCTCCCCAACCTTCCCTCTGAGAAGCATTGATCACACAGTCAAATTTCTATTGCTTTTTAGAGAGAGTGGAAAGGAAGAAAAGAGGGTAGAGAGAAACGTTGATGTGAGAGAGACATATCAATTGGTTGCTTCCCGCATGTGCGTGCCCTGACTGGGCCAGGGATCAAACCTGCAAGGCTTCAACCACTGAGCAACACCTTTTTTTGCTTGTTTTTAAAATACATTTTTATTTATTTCAGAGAGGAAGGGAGAGGGTGATAGAAACATCAATGATGAAAGAGAATCGTTGATCGGCTGTCTCCTGCATGCCCCCTACTGGGGATCAAGCCTACAACTTGGGCATGTGCCCTGAGGGGAATCTAACTGTGACCTTCTGGTTCATAGGTCAATGCTCAATCACTGAGTCACTCTGGCTGGGCACAGATGTTTTAACATTTTGCAAACCAATTAATTCTAGTAGGACTCAGTTATCCCATGTGGTGATGTGGTGGCCATACAACATTACCATTTATGGACCCTTTTAATTATGACACTTCTAAATATTAATGTAGAAAATTTGGAAAAAAAAAAAGCAATTCCATATATGTAGCCATATTATAGTGAATGAACTATATAGGATTCCATTTTTAATTATAATAATATGAATTTAGAGCTACATAGATTATTTGGGGTTCCAATATGAAATATGTTATTAGTTGTGGAATCATCAATTTAAGGTTGCTAAATCAGCACATTCTTTCTTGGCAATCAATTTTCTTAAGTACCTAATTATGCTTAAAATTATAGTGTCCCTATGTAAAACAACCTTAGGAAAAACCATCACCAAACCTGCTTATTCTGTCTTACACCATATTTAACTGTGAAGAAACAAGTTGAAAAAAGATAAGAAGCATGTTTTAAGGCAAGAAAATTTATAAACTAAATATGCAAAATGGGAATGGAAAAATATGGAGAGGGAAGATTTGAGAATGTAAAAATGAATGATTTACAAAAACAGTTTTTCACATAAACTCACACAGACATACACAAAATTGCATGCATATTTTTCCTATCACACTAGACGAGCAATTTCAAAATTTTTCTTACCAGTTTTCTATTGCTAAATAAAACATATTTAAGATACAGTAAAAATTATATTTTATTAAAGAATCATATAGCCATATGATGAGTACCATAGGTCTGTAGAATTACCAAATTCTATCAGTACCCCAAAAACTCTGGATCATTAGGTGAGGAATTGTATTGTTTGGGGTCAAAAATGGGTAAAAGTCTTATAGTAGATGCACTAGGATCTTGTCAATAAATTACAAAGATCAAAACAGAAAGAAGTTTAAATAAGTTGATTCCTGTGGTAAGGACTCATGTAATATTTTAGATTTGACTGCATAAAATAAAATAAAATAAAAAAATAAAATAAAATAAAATAAAATAAATAAAATAAAATAATACACTTTTCTAAGTAGAGATGTGTATATCTATGTCAGAAAATATCAAATGTTCCATTTTTGTTATGGTTATAGTGTACATTACCTTTACTGAATTTCTTACTGAGTTGCTTAGTACTTCGTGCTATTAAAAGGTAATGTGAAAAGTTCCCTTTCAACTGCCCTGTATCAGGAAATTGGGCGAGGTAATACCTCATCTTTGGCAGTTGGCAGTGTTTTTGGAAGCAGAATTCTCTATAAGTCTTTTCTGAACTAGACAACAATTTCAGAAGAACTATTTTGATCCTTTGTGATGGCTTTTATTAGTGAGATACATTTTAAAATATATATTTTTATTGATTTTAGAAAGGAAGGGAGAGGGAGAGAGAGATAGAAACATCAATGATGAGAGAGAATCATGGATTGGCTGCCTCTTGCACACCCCCTACTGAAGACTGAGCCCACAACCCGGACATGTGCCCTTGACTGGAATCAAACCCAGGACCCTTCAGTCCACAGGCCAAATCAAACCCAGGACCCTTCAATCCACTGAGCCAAATCAGCTAGGGCAGTTGGATACATTTTTATGGGAAAAACTATCTTCAAAGAAAGGTGATGTGAATAATTTTTAGTGTACAGGTGAAATTTTATTGTTTGTAATCAAATTTAGCATAAGACCTCGCAACAGCTTTATATCTTCAGACTCTGGATCTTAAATAACTTTCCTGCATTTATGGTCCTTCACATTTCCTCTGACAGGAAAAATTACTCCTGTCCTTCAAGACCTCATTCTAATTCTCATTATGATTATACAAAATAATAATAATAATAATAATAATAATAATAATAATAAAACCAAAACAAAAGAAACAGCTCTTTCTGTGTGATTACATATTCATTTCAAATATGTCCCTTTTCTGTGAGAATTTACTCAGAACTTCAGATAGAGTATTCTCCCTCTGAGAAATCACAGCAGTTAATGTTCATTTCCACTCTGACACCACACTGTCTCTCCATTATTAGATCATATGTCATGAAAAAGCTTTCAAATTTAAATAATTGTTGGTATTGAATAGAAGATGCTAAATATTGATGATATAAAAAATAATTAAAGCAAAAACATTTTTAAGAGTGTAAGCTCTATTTAATAATATTCTAAGATTTTCATTGCAATGAGGCACAAGTCTTCTAAGCCATTTTAATTCTAGCTCTAGACTTTAACCAGATATTGCAAATATATGTTATACATTCTGTATGTTTCTCTGTATGTCAACATGCAACTTACCTTTTCTGGTATTGTTTTTAAATTTTTCTTAAAATTACCCGTTGAATTATTTAGCAATTATCTGTACTAAGAGGACATGTAAATGGTTCTTTAGTTTGCTTACACCTTAGACAAATATGTTAGATAGAGGACTTAGGCAGAGTCGATTTGGAATCACAGTGTAAAATAAAAATTTCACAAAACCTGTCTGCAAGTTGCAACAATAGCAATTGACAGAGTGCATGATATAATGAATATGATCATTTTTGGTATATTTTACATTGTCTAAGAAAATTGTGTGCAAACTTATTATTCTGTCAGGCATTATGCTTTAGAAGAAAATAGAGTTATCTGAATTTGAGGCTGCTTAAGCATGGTCTCTGAATACAGGAAGCTGTAATAGGACAGAAACACTGTAATAGCAGAAAAAATCCAGTCATTGTTTTATATCTAGGCTTTGAATAACCTTAGCAAATATTGTCAGACTAAAATGTCAGGATTTAAGATATTTTATTGTGGTCAGCTGTGCGGATTCATTGAAATGATTAGAGCCTTTTTTCAATTTAGACTTCCCATTATAATAGAAGGACTTTTTAATATCTTTTTTTGAAAACTTTTATGTGCAGTATTCAGGATTAGTGTATTGCTCCAGTCATTTACATCTACTTCACTAAAAATCAAATTACTGTTGCACAGGAAGCCTTCAAATGTATCAGTTAAGGCTCCTGCATTATGACGATAGAATTTCAATAAAGCACAGTGAATTGAACTATCTTGAACCATGATTTCCCTAAAACCAATTCATTATAATAATCACCTACCTATACAAATAGGAAGCACTGATTGGTAGGTCAATTATTTATTGTATATTAAAAGGAACTAGATTATTTTGGAAAATCATAAATTATTTAAAATTTATTTAATATTTGAATATCTATTATATAATAGAGATATCATTGGGACAGTAGCTTTACAGGGTTCACATTATTACTATAGTAGAAGGTAGAAAAGGTGTGAGTATCCAAACTCAAATTTAAAATGCTATGCGGGCCTCTGATTAAATAAATAGTAATGTAATCAGAATAATTACATTGGGAAAAAAAAAGTGGGACTAAAAAGGCACCCTTGCTTTAATCTATTTACTGAACAATTCACAAATTTATACAAAATCAAGCCAAAGTATATTAATATTACTTATATTTTATTTTAAAATCTTCTTTTTATAAAACTCTGTAAAACCAGGTCTTCCTTTTGATCTCCAATTTCTAGTATGTGTTTCATCTAGTAACAAAAAAATAGAATCTTAGAGTCATTTTTAACTCCTTTTGCTTCTACACTCCTCTGTCACTTTATTCCTTATGTTTCAGTAATAACCAAGAAGGTTAGAAATATAAAGCATGGTAGTTCTGATGGAAAGACAGTAGATAAATATCCAGGAAGGGGATATCAAACACACTAGCTACATTGGGAGCAAGAGATGAGAGGAATACAGCATAGAGTACATATTCTATAGCATACAGTGTTCAGTCAGGGTGGTATACCTGACAGTCCAGATGGATTCTAGCAGGCAGTGCCTTCCAGCAGGCAGCTTCAGAGCAGGGAGTACTGAGACCCAAACCAGAACAAGGACTCACAGACAGTAGGCATCAAAAAAGATAAGGCAGCAGGTGTCATAGCCCAGATTTGGGACAGAGCAAGGGCAGGAGTCCAGAATCTAATTGGGCTGATGAGAGTTATTTCAGTACTGATGACGCTAGTAATCTGAGCAAAGTATGATTTAATGCGGGATTAATCAAGTATCTATTCTAAAGAGGAGATCTGTTTTGTTCCTTTTTGCATTGAAAAGATATTCAGGCCCTGGCTGGTTTGGCTCAGTGGATAGAGCATCAGCCTGTGGACTGAAGGGTCCCAGGTTTGATTCTGGTCAAGGGCCATGTCCAGGTTGCCCGCTTGATCCCCAATAGGGGGCGTGCAAGAGGCAGCCAATCAATGGTCCTCTCTCGTCATTGATGTTTCTCTCTCTCTCCCCTCTCCCTTCCTCTCTGAAAACAATAAAAATATTTTTTTTAAAAAAATAAAAGATATTCAGTATCTTTTTAGATTCTTCTTCCTTCATCCATGTCTTCTGTTGAAAACTTTCAATTCCACTCCTGTTGCAACTCTCTTAAAAAATGCTGTTGTTTTTTTAATTTGAAAACCTATGTTAGTGACTTCTTTGGTGACTACCTTACTTTTACTCTATTCCTTAATTGATCCAAACCAGGTACTGTTGTTTCATTAATCTGCATGAATAAGGCAGAACTCAGTAACTTTTAGTCGCTCAGATTTGTGTAGCAATTTAGGTACAAATGTTTCTTTGTGATGTTTAAGATTCATTACAGTAGAAACTCAACTTACTGTTCAAGACTCATAGTCTTATTCTATATCATATCCTATACGTGCAAGTTTGCATCACCTGTTCTAAAGAATTAGTGTTTCCTTTCAATACAAGTAAAATCCTCCCATAAATGATCATCCAGAGATCCCACTTCTTCATATGTTCCAATAAAATTTTCTTTTTGACAGTGGTAGTGTGGGAGTGGGGTTGTGAACTACTTGCACGTTTTTTCACATTTGCATAAGAAAAATATAAGCTGCTGTCTATGGGGAGAGCACAACAAAACAAATTAAATATGCATGATTTCTCCTTAATACAGATTGCTGAATTTATTTTAATGTTACAGGATATCATTGTTGCTGGTGGAAATACAATTTACCCACAGATTTGCTAGAAATGAATTTTTGGGACCCAGGCATAGGAGGACTTGAGGCATAGTTGTAAGATTTATTGGAGCTAAAACAAAGGACTGGCCCCACCTCCAGGTGCCTGATGTCTGATCCACAGCCAGGTGGCTCAGCTCCATCTTGCTGCAGAACAAGTCTAACCTCTGGGGCCTCAGACCTGTACCCATGCCTGTCAGGCCCAAGAAGCCCAAGACCCAAAGATACAGAAATTTTCTGTCGCATTTCTCCATCTGCACATTTGCAGCCAAGATCCAATGGCTCCGGGCCACAACAGGCAGCACTTGGGCCCACACTTGGGCCTGTGCTTAGCTACGACCACATGGCTGCTAATGAGAGACAGTGAACAAATGAACAATCCTCAGGCCTTTGTTAAGCTTTGATTCTATTTCTTTGGTTAAGGGAAGGGGAAAACTTTCTTTCACACTAACCATTTTCCTTCCTAATTCTTCAGGGATGTGTTCCCCCACGCCCCTCACCTAATAAATCCCTTTCTTGGATCTTCCTGTGTTCCATATCCTTATTATATCTAATCCTTCCCCAAGGTTTTCCCAAGCTAAGCTCCTCCCCTTAATGGTTGCCATTTTAGTGTTTACTGCACATACCTCCTGGTTGAAGGACCTATCCCTGTGTCATCTTGGCTTGCACTGCATATGGCTAACCAGAGGAATTTCCCCTTCGCTGGTTCTCCCTCCATTTATAATCTACTAGAGGCCCGGTGCACGGATTTGTGCTCAGGTGGGGTCTGGCCAGTCCATCCCGATCAGGGCTGATCTTGCCGAGACAGTGGTGGGGAGGGGACACAGAAGGTTGGCCAGCCAGTCACACCTCCAATTGGGGTGGGGGGGCCGAATCAGAGGCCAGGCCAGCCAGGGGGGTGGGGGCCCTTGGAGGTTGGCCAGCTGGCCCTGCCCCCAGTTGGGGTGGGTTGGGCCAATCAGGTGTGGGGCTGGATGGGGGGAGGGGCCACGGGAGGTTGGCCAACTGGCTGCATCCCCAGTAGGGCCAGTTGGCCGGCTGCAGTCAGCTTCATAGCCACCGGTTGTTCCAGCATTCTGGTTGCTGACTTTTTATATATATAGACTAGAGGCCTGATGCATAAAGATTCGTGCAAGAATGGGCCTTCCTTCCCCTAGCTGCCAGCACCACCTTCACTCCAGCCGGAGCCACCTTTTCGCTCTGGCCCAGAGCTGCCTTTCAGCCTTCCCATGCTGCCCAGAGGCCCGGAGCGGCTGGGGTGGGGAAGGATGCCTGCATAATTGTCATGGAGTTGACACAAGCATCCTGCCCTGCCCCTGACGGCTTGGCACTTGTGTATGCAAATTAACCTACCATCTTTGTTGGGTTAATTTGCATACTAACTCCTGATTGGCTGGTGGGCATCATGAAGGTACAGTCAATTTGCATCTTACTCTTTTATTAGTGTAGATTGGAATTGGCCTGTTGCCCCTGGGGAGAGTGGAAGGCCAGTCCTTCCTCCCTACTCAGGGAACAGAGGATGGATGTTAATCCCCTTGACCAGGCAATGTGTTATCCCTGAGTGCCTGGAAGCTTCCTAGTTAATTAGGCTTCATGTCTGAATTTGTTTGCTCCCTCCCTTTGTTAATAACCAATTAACCAACTACAATAATACCAGGTCAACCAATGTGACCACCAAGAAAATCCTTGTTGATTCGTTTTGCTATGAATGCTTTTGTTTGAAAGTATGCATATAGTTTATACGTACATATATTTCATGTGCACATTCATATGTACACATAGACATTAAATTGGAGCTGCCAATTGCTAATTCCTATAACTTTGAGCTGGATTTGTTTCTAGAATGACATCTGTAGTCATATTTTTCAGGTTCGGTTGCTTGCCCAGAATTACTTGTTTATTTAATTTTAAATTTATACTCATACTGTTTTATACTTAGATTTCCATATGTTGTGCCATTCTGTCACTGAGTACAATATATTGAGTACAAGGTGTCATATATTCATCTCATTTCCATAATTTTTCTTATGCATTATTAGCCTGGTTGCCTAAAATTTAAGACTTCATGTAATTAAAACAGTAAAATAATTTTAGTAAATTAGGAAAAAAGATTGAAAATTCATAAAATGTATCTACTTATAATTTTTACAATAGTTAAATATTGTAAAAAGTCTTTTTATAAAAGTAAGAGTTTATGCTAACTCAATAGGACAGGTTTTATTAGTTAATATTTAGTGTCCACTGGGAAAAAAATGTAACTTGCACATAAGCTTCTCTATGTAGGCCCAAGACATACATTTTAATGATTAATATGTAGAAAGTAGTCAGTATTGAAGAAATACAGGGGAAAAAAGGAAGTGAACATTAAAATGCACAGTAAATAAAATATTAACTTCTTTAATGTTAATTGTCATTATTATAACATTTTGGTCACATGGTGTTCTTTATTTCTACCATTGTGCCATGCTGTGTGTTCTAAGTATTCTAATTTTTAATGCATGTTTAAATTTTAATCTAAAAGTCTGTTGTGCAAACATCTCAAAGAACTTCCAAAATATAAATTCAGAAAAATATTCCCTTTTATACTGAAATTAACCAAATGTTTTTAGGGAAAACATTATTGTATAAATATGATTATCCTTTCATAAAAATGTACAACGTATTTTATCCCAGAGAGGCAAAAATATATTGAAACAAACTAACTAGAGGTAGGCTACAAACAAAGATATTAAAAAAAAACAAGATAAATCAGCATTTCTATCAGTCAAATAAAATCCACGATGTGGCTTTTAAGCCAAGAATGAAATTTTTAAGATTTAAAAATCCATGGAAATATTTATAAATTTAGACATTTAAAATTATTTTTACTACCTTTTAAAAAGTCTTTATTGACCAACTGTAAATAATAATGTCTCAATTCCCACAATTCATTTGAATCTTTTTTGCTTGTATTTCACAAGACTCATCAGTTTTCTCAACTAGCAACTCACCACCAAGGCAAAAGACCCAACTGAGATAACAAGAGATTGCTTTCAAAATAAAAATCTAATTAGGACCTGGATACTATAGAGCAGAGCACTTAATGTAGTGGAAACCACCTGATTTTAAAGCCACCATGTCAAATTTGTACTTAAAGTAAATAGTTTCACAGGATTTTCATCATTTTTTTTTAACCTTGTTATGTATTTGTAAGATATTTTCATTAATTTTGAGAAACCATTTGCTCCTAATCACTGAAAAATAATAAAGTTCTGAAAAACTTACATAGAAATCAACACAAATCATGCATTGTTACTTGTGTGTTGGTGGTGTTATCTACACTAATAAAAGAGAAATAGGCAAATTGACTATACCTCCGCAACATCCACCAGCCAGTCAGGCTTGAGTATGCAAATTAACCCAACAAACATGGAGGGTTAATTTGCATACACATGCGCAGAGCGAAGACTGAAGCCTGAAGACTGAAGAAGACTGGAGACTACTGAAGACGACTGAAGACTGAAGAGGCTTGGCTTCTCCGCTGCAGCTGGAGTGAAGTTCTGGGTCCCAGATGCCGGAGGAAAACCAGTGCCAGCAGCCAGGGGAAGGAAGGCCTATTGCATGAATCTTCATGCAATGGGCCTCTAGTATCTAATAATAAAATTTTTTAGCTCTTACTTTTATATTTATGATCCATTTTGAGTTAATTTTTATGTAAGGTGTAAGCCAAGGTTCCAAAGTCATTCTTTTGCATGTAGATGTACAGTTTTCCAGCATCATTTGTTGAAAAGACTATTATTTACCTATTGAAGTGTTCTGGCACTCTGGTCAAAATCAATTGACCACAAATGTGAGGGTTAACTTCTAGACTCTCAATTTTATTTATTGATCCATGTCTGTTTTCATGCCAGTACCATACTGTCTGGATTAGTGTGGATTAGTTTTGAAATTCGGGAGAGTGAGTCCTCCAAATTTGTTCTTTATTTTCAGAGTTGATTTAGCTATTCAGGATCCATATACATTTTTATATGCAATTTTAGGATCATCTTATCTCTCAATTTTTCAAAAAAAAAATCAGTGGCAATTTTTACAGGGATTTTGTTAAACTGTGTATCAATTTAGGGAGTATTGACATTTTAACACTATCAAATATTCTAATTAGAAACATGAGCTGTCTTTCCATTTATTTAGGTCTTGAAATTTTTTTCAATAATTTTTATAGTTTTCAGTGTATATGCATTGTGTTTGTTTTATTAACCTTTTTCTGTATTTTATTAATTTTGATATTTTTATAAATGAAATTATTTTCTGAAACTTATTTTTGTTTTGTTAATTGTTAGATATAGAAGTACAACTGGTGGCTACTATATGCAGCAAGCCTTTCTGTACTTATAAAAAATACATGTCATAACAAAGTGGGCATTTATGTAAAACACACAGGAAGTCAAATCATGTTTGAGGAGTTGTAGAGAAAAAGTACCAATTTCTTATTTATCCAAGCTCTTCACAGTTTCTTAATTACATTTTCTTTTAAATCCTATAGAAAATACACATTCATATGTATATATTCAATTGTTAAAAGAACAAAAATGGTGCAATATAATGATTTCAAGTAATTTTTGTTTACTTATACCTTTTTTAAAAAAAAAACTCTAGCCGAAAACCGGTTTGGCTCAGTGGATAGAGCGTCGGCCTGTGGACTGAAAGGTCCCAGGTTCAATTCCGGTCAAGGGCATGTACATTGGTTGCGGGCACATCCCCAGTGGGGGATGTGCAGGAGGCAGCTAGTCGATGTTTCTCTCTCATCGATGTTTCTAGCTTTCTATCCCTCTCCCTTCCTCTCTGTAAAAAATCAATAAAATATATTTAAAACAACAACAACAACAACAAAAAACTCTATGTGTATTATTTGATACTAGAGGCCCAATGCACGAAATCTGTGCACTCGAGGGGTCCCTCTGCCTGGCCTGCACCCTCTAGCAGTCTGGGAGCCCTTGGGGGATGTCCAACTGATGGCTTAGGCCCTCTTCCTGTGGGCAGCGGGGCTCAGCCAGCAGTCAGACATCCTTAGCGCTGCTGCAGAGGTGGGGGAGGCTCCCACCACTGCCACTGTACTCGCCAGCCATGAGCCCAGCTTCTGGTTGAACGGTGCTCCCCCTGTGGGAGTACACTGACCACCAGAGGGCAGCTCCTGCATTGAGCTTCTGCTGGCTGGTGGTCAGTGTGCATCATAGCAACTGGTTGTTCGCCGTTTGGTCAATTTGCATGTTAGCCTTTTATTATATAGGATATTTTATTTCACCATACCTTTATTTCTAAATATATCTGTTCAGAGCTAAATTCATCTATCATAACGATATTGTCAACAATCATTTTCTTTAATTTCCTAGGTCTGATGGAAATATTAGACTTTGGTTCCCTATAACTGTTAAACTGTTTTTACTTCATGATGGAGACTAGCCATGCTGAGGTTAATTTACAAACATTTACAGTTGTGCTTGTGTGTGTGCATGTGTATAATTTGATATAAATATTTAAATATTTCCTCATTTCATCTTTTCAAAGGGACATAGAATCCTGGTCATCATTTGGCAGCTGTTTTTTTTCTGGGGATTTTTATTTTAAATCTGTGTATGATTTTTAATTATAATTTTACCACTCAATGAACCTCGCAATGGCAACATTTTAACATCTATCCACCATGGCAGATGGCAAATTAATGAGGCTTGCTCTACTTGCATACTGATATCTTCCCTACATAACACTTCTGTGATCCATAGGGAGGTCAAAGAGCAAGTTTCATTTATCTTCTTTGTTTCATTTGGTCCTTAAAAAATCATAAGGCTGATTATTAGAGAATGTACATTTTACACCTTTTTATTATACTCATTAATGTTTGTTTCATACATGTGACTGATATGATTTTTTAAAAATCCCTGTCAGTGCCTGATATTTGTTTTAAAAAATTGAAGTTTTATATGTAGTGTTGACTTCATGACAATCACTTTCACGACATTAAATAGGCCTTCTTCCTAAAACAGCAGAAAATAAATTATTTGCAAAATGTGTGTGCATAACACATATGCATATTTCATATACATACATTTAAAAATACATAAATATGTTATTTTGACAGTGGTTTATTTAAAATGTATCATATTAATAACTGATAAGTACCTAATCTTCTCTCAGGCCCCTGCAAGCTTTCATGTTTTAAAGACCAATCCATTAGAACTCATTTTAGACAGAAGATAGAGTAAAATTTATCTCCATAGTCATTGACTATTCTCAGAAGCAAAATCATCATTAACTTAAATGAGTTCATGAGAGGAGGGGCCTTATCTAGCTTGTCCATCACAATTCTTGGCATACAGTAGCTGCTCATTACAAAATGAAATAAAGTAATTTCCTTAATACTCACTTTATCTTGATATTTTTCTATCTTTTTCAAATATAGGTAAAGGAATAATTTTGTACAGGGAATGGTCATGAAAAGAGTACAAAATTAGTTTGAAGTTTTTTTAAATATTGAATGAACATATCTTAAATCAGAATGACAGATTTTAGGTATTTTTAAATACTATATAATAAAAATAACTTTTATCAAATAATGGTTTGATTGCATAACACAATAAAATATGCTGATTCATTTATTGCTCTTTCATGTCAATATTATACTTTCCTACTTTTTATCATATATAATGTAAGAATATAAACTATTTGTATTTATTTACTCACTAAAAACCTCTTTGCACTGCATTTTTTAAATATTTATTTGATGTTCATGTCTATTACTTTTCTCTCCTGTTTACAATTGAGCTTTGTGAAATAATTGTCTAATTTCTCAGCTCCTTTCCTTTTGTGATCCCAAGCACACATTACTTTTCAGAAATAGTGATCTCTAAATTCACCAGGGGCCTTACCAGTTACCATTAAGCATAGGATATACCCCAATTTACCCCTGTGGTGGATATTTTGGCTGTTTCTCCAATACTGCTTCCAATATTTCAGGTTTGGGTGGGGTTTGGTCCCACATTCAGCTATTGAGTGGAACTATAGTTATGTTAACTAAACAAAACTAATTTTACTCACTCTGTGCCCAGACCTGGCCAATTGTTGCATGGCATTATGCTTGCAAATTGATTGTTTCAGAAAATGACCGAATTTATAAAATTAAATTTAAGGAGAGATTTACCGGATTCTTCTGGGACAGAAGTTACCTCACTCTTCAGAGAGAATCAGATTACACATTTCTTCTGAATGTGTTTATGTGGAGATATGCATTCTGGAACTGCCACAGCCATTAAGGCAGCTGTCATTCTAAATAAATAAATAAATAAATAAATAAATAAATAAATAAATAAATATCAGCACAGGAAAGAGTGTACACTGAAGGAGAGAGCAGACCAACAGCAAGCCCAGCGGAGAGAAAAATAAAGTGCCATTATTGGGTAAAAGACATATGGGCATAGTTTAATTGTAGAGTGTTTACAACACAACTTAAAACTATATCATAACTCAGCTTGATCAAAACATTTAATACTCTATTAACTTTTTTTTTTTTTTACTCACACCCGAAAATAACTGATCTTTTACTCCTTGAGACAACTCTGTATTGCATACAAATCTGTGTAATTGCACTTGCCATTGACCTAGCTATTTATTACGTGTTGCTTTGTCCTGTTAGAATCTGAATCTTTTAGGATAGAGTCCATGGCTTATTTATTTATGTACACCCACCTTGTGCAACCTGAGAAATAATCACTATTTGCTGGAAGATCTAATGAATAAAAATACCAAGTAATTGAAAAATTGGTGAATGCTTTCATTAAATAGGATTCAGCTCTCAGAAAATGAAAATTCAATTTAGATTACTTCTATATGTACTCATTAATTTATTTTCTAACTCATTTAAAAAAAAAGATGTGACATGGGTTCAATCTATAAATATTATGGGTGATAGATATTTTTCTTTGTGCTATACTTTGAAGAAACTCTCAGGCAAAATTAATTAAATTTTTTCCATAAAAAGTATTTTTGCTGTTTCTCTCCTTATAATTTTTAGTTATATTATGTCAATATTATTAAAAATAAGAATATATTTTTCTCTATCTGAAGGCAAAAGGAAGAAAATGATAATGCTGAAAAAAGAAAAATATATACAATTTTAATACAATGTTTTCCCAGATGCTAAAGTCCCTGGTCCTCTTAAAAACTAAGAAAGTAACTAGTTTTTGTATTGTTGGAAAGCCTACTAGAACTTTTTTTAAACAGAAATAAGTCTGCACATAACACATACTTTTTTGACACAATTTTATCAACTAAGCATGTTGGTACCAGAGAAAGAGAGATAGAGAGGCATAGAAAATTAAACAAATCCAGTTTTGTTACAGAAGGCTGGAGAAAAACCAAGCAACGCCCAGAGAAATGGAGTTACACTGTTTATTATGCTGGTGGTCTCAGTGGAGTCGCCTCCAAAAATCTGAGCAGCAACATGGAGGAAGCCTTCCCCTTTCATATCTTTCCAGCCCTTTGTCTCCCAAATAAGGGTTTTTCCTGCCCCCTTCGCAAGTTCTTAAAGAGCCCTATGTGCTGGGGCCTTGCAATTGAGACCACAACTAAAGGCCTGGCCTGGTGCCAGCACTGATAACTCCGTCTGGGTATGGTTTATGGCCTCTCTAAAATGGGAGTAAACAGGTCTTTCAGTACCAGACAATTAAAGGGGTTGTGGCTAGACTATAGTCTAATAAGAATGTGCATTAGGTTAATGGCACAGATTCAGATTGCTAGCACCCAAAAATGTCTTATTTTCCCCATCAGTTTCAGGTGGGTGAAACAAAATCAGTAAAATGGTTGTTTGCTGGCAATTTTGGATTCACTATAATTTTTTTAAATTTCCAATAATTAGATTTATAGTACTTAAATTATAGATTCAGAGATTTTTTTTTTTTTTTTGACTGGTCCACTTATGAAAATTGTCAAAGTCACTGTTTAAAAAAAAAAGTGTAATCTGCCCTCAGAGATAAAGCCATGGTGGAAACCAGGCACAACAAAATAAACATTCATATGTTGTCAGACATTTTTTGGAATTGCATATTTATTATGTTCACTTCCAATTCTCAAGTAGTTATTTCTGGACATTCTCCATGTCAACATGAAGAAAATTGATATAAAATCTATTTTCTATTTCTTTCTGACTAGGTGATTGTGAAAGGAACTTGAGTGACCTACTGTAGTTCAAAGAAAGCTTACATTTATTCTATTTATTAATTATTAATTATTTTTTCAATTGAATTTATTAAGTGACATTGGTTAATAAAATTATGTAGGTTTCAAGTGTATAATTCTAGGGAATCCTGGCTCGTCTCCCAGAATACTGCATTACCTTGTTCAGTTCAACACAATCTAAAATTGTCCTTAGTATAAAGGCTAAGAAACCTGCTTTGCCAGCAATTGGCCCTGGAGTGTATGAATCTGTCTGGTCTGTAAGGGATAGATTTATGTGAGCTAAACTCACAGTAAGGGGGAATATTTCCTTTAGAGTGAGAAATAGGGCTGACATCAGAACCAGAAAAATATTCTATGACTATGCTTGCTTTCCCTATAGAAATTCTAGAGGGAAATTAAATCACACCTAATTTGTAAGCATATTTACATGTAAAGCACTGTTTTAAATGCTTTACCTACATTATCTAATTTAACCTTCCCAGTAAACCTCTAAGGAAACTATTCTTGGTAACCTCATTTCACAGATGAGGAAACTAAAAATTAGAGAGGTTATGTTATTCCCAGTAAAACAGCTGGAAAATTGGAAGAGCCAGAATTTAAATTTAAGCAATCAGGTTCAGGAATTAGTGCTTTTATACAACATGCTAAAATGCTTTTCTTGAAAGAAAGCATGATTTCACTTTTATTTTTACCTGCCTAATCTGATGATATTAATTTCTCTATAGTAAAGATATATTTGGAACCAAAACCAATCTTTGTATCAGAACCTTAAACAGTTATTCAGAAGTATGTTTAACATGAGATTTTGATTTTCCATTTTCTAAATTTTCATAACAAATATATTAATTTTAGATTTTAAATATGCATATATAAATATATTAAATCAAATTATATTTTAATTCCAATTTTAAAGACTTGGAAGGCTATCTCTGGTGAGTTTGTATATCTTTTCTTTGACTCAGTGCACACTGGTTTTATGTTTAAATCTCATATAGTTATAGTAATTGTAAATTATTAGAAGAAAAAATCTTTGCAGAATTCTCCTGGAGACTGCTAACTCAAAATCTTTTCAACTGTTTCCATTTTTCAAGGAAAGATGGGTTAAATCATTTTTTATTCTTTTTTTTTTAATATATTTTATTGATTTTTTACAGAGAGGAAGAGAGAGGGATAGAGAGTTAGAATCATCGATGAGAGAGAAACATCGATCAGCTGCCTCTTGCATACCCCCTACTGGGGATGTGCCCGCAACCAAGGTACATGCCCTTGACCGGAATCTGACCTGGGACCCTTGAGTCCGCAGGCCGACGCTCTATCCACTGAGCCAAACCGGTTTCGGCTCATTTTTTATTCTTAATCTGCATTAGGGAAATAGAAAGATGCATAGGAGAGCATTTATTTATTGTCAGTTTTCCCTTTTTTCATATTCTACACTAATTGTTAAACCAAAATGATAAACAACTAGTTTCAGCCTTATTCAGTATTATAACCTCTAAGGGATATTCTGCTTGAGGTCTTTTAATTTTGCAATTAACAAAGAAAATTTTGACCTTCTCTGATATTGTATCTAATTGCCAAAAATTCTAATTTGAAACATGATCTCTAAGGATTTTTTCACCTACGCACACACACACCCCCACAGAGGATCTCTTACCACTACTCTGACCTTATTGTATGTTGAGAAAGTTGTGAGATAAAATAGTAGATCTATATTGACTCATGCTTTCACAGATAGTACCTCATTATTCTTTCTCTTTTCTTAAAACAGGAGGTGTTATTTTTAAATTAGGTACTGAACAGCTAAAGTGTAGAAAAATGAAGAGACAAATAATAAACATATGGTTTTAGACCTTAAAATATTGAGTATCCTATAATATAATATTACTATGGCATTCTAAATTGCCATTAGAGATTTGTACAGGCCCGATACTACATTCAACTTATTAGTGCAAAAAACTGAGTTTAGGATATATTGTGATTGATTAAAAGCCATAAATATCCAAAGTGAGGAATCAGGAATTAAAAAACATATCTTACTGATCCCCCTACTATGACCTCAAGATTACACAGCTGTTCAATGTAATATAAATAAGTACACTTGTCAGGGGGGAAAAAAAAAATCAAAAACTCTTCAATTTTGATACCTAGATTATCTCTTTATTCAGTTTTTCATAAGTGACATTTACTTTATAATTATCAAAAAGTTTCTTAAGCTCATTTTACATATAATACAGATGTAAATATGCAAATATAGTAGGAATATTACATATATAATTTACATGTGTTTTTGAAGGTCAAGGGAACATACTCTACTATTCCTATGATCTACCTATTTAGGAAAGCACTCACAAACAAGGAAGGTAAATCTACTTTTGGAAAATGAAGGTCCCG
The DNA here is from genome assembly GCA_025583905.1 of Ia io. Lineage (NCBI taxonomy): Eukaryota > Metazoa > Chordata > Mammalia > Chiroptera > Vespertilionidae > Ia > Ia io. The sequence goes on from JAJQQW010000003.1 coordinate 37,079,912, forward strand.
GACAGTTGTTTCCTGCACTCCTGGCATTCAGTGACTGTGGCGGGAAAAATTAACAGGGCTTTTCTAAAATGCTGGGTTAGATTGGAAAAGTCTTAAGAGATAATACACTTACAGCACATTTTTGAGATGAGAAAAATATCAGTAAGGTATTTTGGTCTTTAAAATCACAGATACTGTTTCAAACAAACAATGAAATTAAAATGTATAGATTAAGAATTACTTAACTTGGACTGTGATAATACATTACATTATAGATGTTATTTTAAAATAGTATTATTGCCCGACTAGTGTGGCTCAGTGGTTGAGCATTGGCCTATGAACCAGGAGGTCATGGTTAGATTCTGGGTCAGGGCATAAGCTCGGTCCCCAGTAAGGAGCAAGCAGGAAGCAGCCGATCCATGATTCTCTTTCATCATTGATGTTTCTGTCCCTCTCCCTCTCCCTTCCTCTCTCTGATATCAATTAAAAAGTTAATTTTTAAAAATAATAGTATTCATTTTGTTAATTAGTTGTTTGATAAAGTAGACCCAACCCCTTTAGTATCACATAATCAATAGAAAAATAATTATATCTCTGATTGATGTGGATCAAGAGGTTTATATAATAAGGAAATTGGACTCTACTCTTTAAATTGATTGCAAACCTTTCATCATTTGCCACAAAGTGGGAAACTGAAGTGCTGTTTACCTTGATAAAACTAGAATATGCATTTGGTTTTATGAAGAAGAAAAATAAATATATATACATAGATGTGATAATGAATAAATTCATTTAGCTTAAGGGAAGAGATTCTGCATGCCAATTTTGCTTGCTCGAAGTTTTTATGTTTATATGCATGGTATTCAGGAGATTTTTAAAAATATATCTACTCAACATAAGAAGTTTTTATGAGTATGATTAAATACACAGTAATCTATTCATTATCTTAATTATTTGCATGGAATGCAAATTATAGTCTGAAGCTGTTCAATCTATGCATCTTTGGAAAGTCATGCAGAGAATCAACATTAAACAAGTATTTGCTTTCAATTAGAAATGTGTGACTTTCTTAGAGTCAATCATTTGAAAATAAAATTTGCACACTAATTGTATTACAAAGTCCTCTTCCAGTTACACTGTTTCTTCGTCCTTATTTTTTTATGTTAATATTAACTTTTCATCTCTAGATGGTGCTCTAAGTACCTGCATTGCAGTCAGGCATTTTAACACCAGTATAAAAGGCAAAAGAAACAAAGGCTTAAAAATAAAGTGATCTAAAACCAAATAAATTGACTTAGAAAAATTCTTGGAACGTTTGCTTTAGGCCAGAAAAGCATATGTTGTCAGGTGATTAAGCCCATGACAAAGATGTTTGAGTGCTGTCCTTATTAGAATTAGGAAAACAGACACCGCAGGGACATGTTTTAAATCTAGTCACCAAATTCAGAATTGCTATTTCCCCAACCAACTTTTATTCCTTTGTTGACACCTATGCATAGGAGTGCTAAGTACTTGGTAGAACACCTATACCCAAATAAGTTACTTAACCACAAATCAATTTATTCAAGTGTGATATTTTAGGACTAAAGTCATATATTTTAATATGTTTTATTGATTTTTTGAAAGATAGAGAAGGGAGAGGGAGCGACATAGAGACATCAATGAGAGAGAAACATCTGCTGCCTCCTGCAGGCCCCCTACTGGGGATGGATCCCACAACCTGAGTATGTGCCTTAACCCGGACTCTAACCAGTGATTTCTTGGTGCATGGGACTACACTCAATCCACTGAGCCACATTGTCCGGGCAGAACTAAAGCCATATTTAAAGGAATAGATGAAAATTGTTAATTAAGGTTTTATTTAACTATCAGTGATTGGCAAACTATAGCCTGAAAACCAGACCTAGCCTCCTGTCTGTGTTTGTGTGTCCTGTGAGGTCAGAATGGCTTTTTCATGCTTAATTTTTTTAAGTCAAAAAGTGTAATATGTTTAAGATACTTGGAAATTACAAAAAAAATTGAATTTTAATGTCTATAAATAAAAATTTACTGGAACACTGCCATGCTCAATTGTTTAAGCACTGCCTACAGCTAATTTTGTACTATAACCACTGTAATACTGTGACAGAAACCGAGTGAACTGCAAAACCTAGAATATTTACTTATCTGTCCTTTACAGAAAAAGTTAGCTCAGCCCTGTGCTAAATGAAAGCTGCTAACTGTTGCAGGATCTACTTAAATGGTAACATTGTTATTGGGAATGCAGCCAAATTAATTGGGTAAACTGAGCTGTAATCTTGCACCCTCAGTTAAAATAATAATCAAACCAATAGAAATTTGTTTTAAATTTTTAAATTTAGTATTCAGAGAATCTCTCACTTAAGGAAATTCTGAATTTTATATATAACCACAAACAAAATACTATATTCAAAGATTAAAAGTTCAGCCTACATCATTATTTTGCATCACGTAATCAGGACCACTTCGATGCAAATTTGACAAAATTTAAGCCAATTTAAATGTTGTTAATCTGCTATCTGTGTAATGGGGAATGTATACACTATATATATATAAAGGCTACCCATATTAATCTTAGTAGATGTTAAACCCAGCTTGTTACTCTAACCTGATTTTTCTCTCAAAACTAGAGCTTGTGTGTTAAAAGATTTTAGTGTACTTTACAATTCAGAAGTTTCAGTTCTTGTGTGAATCTAAGGAGCAGCCTGACCTTTAAGGCCTTGGTAACACCCACTGCCCAGACACAGGAATTCAACAAAACAGTCAACTCAAGTACACTCACCACGATAATCCATATCAGGACCAGCAAGAACTCTGCCTGCATGTCCACAATCCCTTCCCCAATATCTTTGTTCTGCTTTCCCTCTCCATCCCTACAAAAACCTCCACCTGCACTGAGATCTTAAGATGGGTTTTTGAGGACTGGGAGAAGTCCCCCAATCTTCTTGATATGTTGGCACTAGAATAAACCTCTTTCCTTTTCTCAAAAGCACCTGCCTCAAGAGTGGCCTTCATTGTAGCAGGCAAAAAAATCTGGGTTCGGTTTCATCTGGACTGTATATTATTCTACACTTCTTCCCATTGTGACACTTGCATATTAATAAGAATTCTGGTCTTCCTAGGTATGTTAGTTTTCATCAATTGTTCTAACAAAGTACTGTTTTTAAAGAATGACAGGAACATTCTTACAATTGCTATACCTCAAAGCCTTACCATCCTCCTCTTTGTGTTTCCTGTGGCCTTCACTCTTATAATTGGGTTTCAAGGCAAAGAAACACAATTCAAAACTACTTTAAGAGGAAAAAGGAATTTGTTGGAAGAACATTCAGTCATTTCATGTAGTAGAAATAAAAATGAGTGGAAAGATTATACCCCCAAAGCCATTGTCTTTACTTGCCATTTTTGTGCTTTCTTTTTATGCTAATGAATACAATTTAGGAGTGGCTAAGACATTAGAAGTACTAAGAAGAAAAGATACTCTACCCCCAACCAATTCTTGTAAAGTAAGGTCTGTGTAGTATAGCGAATGGTGAAGCAATTATAAGAATAAAGGATACATTGTATTTGCCATTGTTTAAATTCCCACTCCATTTTGTTAAGAGAGATTATTCTATTGGGGTTAGATTTATCTAAATTATTGAAACACAAATTAAAAATGATCACATTAGACATTAAACTATTGAGGACACGTTTATTTGCGCATCTCTTCAAATTCTCTGAGACAGATTTTGGAAGGTACATCTACTTCCATTTGATTTGTGGTAGAATTCTGCTCCTATTACTAGAAAGTTTTACATTACAATAATATGTAGAAATACAATAAATAGAAAACATTGACTCAGCTCATTTCTAAATCATGTGAATAACCAGAACACCAGAATTCTTGTGTTCAAGACATTTCCTTTGGCTAAAGGGCCAATTTAGGTTGCCACCCAATCAATGTGATCGACTGGGCAGTAATTAATTGGCAATAAACATGGGTCCTAACACGAACAGCCATGAACTGACTTGACGAGTACAGAAATAACCACAATCTGATCTGAACAACATGCTATAAAGTGGGAATGCATGACCACCCTTTTGTAAGTAGTCTATTAATCTATTTTCATTAAAAATGTATCCTGGAATATATCAATGCAGTTTTTTTCCATGAACTTTTTACTAAGTAGTTCTGATTTAACCCTTAACATTATGAAAAATAAAGTTCAATTCCTTTTCTTTATAACAGCATTTCTAGTAGTTAAACCTAAGATATTACATTTTCCTCTTTTTGTAGAATAAAAACCTAAATTTCTAGGTTAATTTTTATTATGACATGATTTCTTTGACCCTTCTCATTATCTGCTATACAATTTCTAGTTTATGTGTCTCTTTTAGTATGTGGAACCTAGGAATTAAAGTGTAGATAGGGCCATCAACATCTTATTTTAGATGCCATAATTCTATTAATACTGTATGTTTGGCAGCTACATTACACTTTGTCTACACACTAAACATAGTGCCTACTAAATTCTTAAACTATGTTTTGCACATGTTTCAATTAAATACTGACTTGCCCATCCTCATTCCACAATATTTTAACTGTACAAACAGCTATATTAAGAAAGTAGAGTGACCTCTCATAGAATATGTTGCTGACATTTTACATATCCCTTCAACATGATTCTATTTTTTGTGTGTAAAAATCCCACTAGCCAAATACCTTACTGAAAGCATGTGTACTGCTCTACCTATCTATACTAGTAGTAGCCCCAAACCATATTGTAATCATTGTGTTCATTGAAGGCACAAAAACATTTTTAAAAAATACACACAAATAATTAAACTGGACCCTTACTTATACCTACATAAAAAGCATTTAAAGTGAATTAAAGAGTTGGATGTAATACCTGAAACTAAAAAATGACTAGAAGAAAACATAAGAAAAAAAAAAACTTCATAGCATTGGCTTGTTATTGATTTATCAGATATGACATCAGAATCACAGGCAACAAAAACAAAAATAGACAAGTGAGGCTTGTCAAACAAAGATTTCTTCGCAGCAAAGGAAACAATCACCAGAGTGAAAAGGCAACATACACAATAGGAGAAAATATTTTCAAACATATATCTAATAAGGAGAGAATGTTTAAAATATGTAGAAACTTCTACAATGCAATAGCAAAACCAAAAAAACTAAGTTTAAAATCTGCAAAGAACTTGAAAAGACTTTTCTACAAAGGAAACATAGAAATCGCCAATGGGAATGATCAACATCACTAACTTTCAGGGAAATGAAAATCAAAACCACAATGAAATAACACCTCAAATCTGTTAGGATGACCTTATTGAAAACAGAAAGTATCAACTGTTGGTGAGGATGTGGAGATATTAGAACCCTGGTGCACTGTTGATGAGAATGTAAAAAAGGGCAGCTGCTACCAGCACCATTATGGAAGTTCCTAAAAAAATTAAAAGTAGAATTACCATGCAATCTGGCAACTCCACATCTGAGTAATTATCCAAAATAATTTAAAACAACATCTCCAAGAGATATTTGAATTATCATATTCATTGCAACATTATTCATAACTAGAGGCCCGGTGCACAAAATTTGTGCACGGGGTGTGGAGGTGTGTGTCCTTCAGCCCAGCCTGCACCCTCTCCAATCTGGTACCCCTCAAGGAATGTCCGACTGCCTGGCAGTTGGACATTCCTCTCACAATCCAGGACTGCTGGCTCCCAACCGCTCACCTGCCTGCCTGCCTGATTGCCCCTAATGGCTTCTGCCTGCCAGCCTGATCACCCCCTAATCATTCTCCTGCAAGCCTGATTGACACCTAACTGCTGTCCGTTGCTGGCCTGGTCACCCCTAACTGCCCTCCCCTGCAGGCCTGGTCCCCCCAACTGCCCACCCCTGCAGGCCTGGTCACCCCCAACTGCCCTCCCCTGAAGCCCTGGTCCCCCAAAACTGCCCTCCCCTGCAGGCCTGGTTGTCCCCAACTGCCCTCCCCTGCTGACCTGGTCACTCCTAACTGCTCTATACTGCTGGCCTGGGTTCCCCTAACTGCCCTCCCTTGCCTGCCCGATCACCCCCAACTGCCCTCCCTTTCAGGCCTGGTCCTTCCCAACTGCCTTCCCCTACAGGCCTGATCTCCTACAACTGCCCTCCCCTGCCAGCCATCTTGTGTCCACATGGGGGTGGCCATCTTGTGTGTTGGAGTGATGGTCAATTTGCATATTACCTATTTATTATATAGGATAGCCAAGAGGGTGAAACAACAACAGATAAATTGTTAAAGAGGAAAAGGTATATACATAGAATAAAAAAATCATTTAACCCTTAAAAAGAAAAAAAAAAAAAAAAACCTGCCCTGGCTGGGTGTCTGTGTTGGTTGAAGTGTTGTCCTGTACAACAAAATATTGCAGGCTCAATTCCTCATCAGGGTACATACCTATGTTGCAGATTTTACTTTAAATTTTTTGAAAAATAAATCCTAATGAAAAAGGTCAATGAAACCATGCCTAGTAAGTTTCCTTGCTTGAACACAAATGACTTGATCCAATCTTTTCATAGACCATCTTAGAATGTGAAAAGGTTCAAAGAGTATAGATAAGATGATAGGAAAACAAGCTGTGGTTTTAACTTGTCAACAGCTGGGAATCTGAGAAGGAATTATTTATCTTCTAGCTTTCTCCTGACAGGTAACTGAGAACACTGTCTCATTTGCCATTTCCCAGATAGCTATGTCCTTCTACAAGCCCTGAAATTTCTCACACCATCTCTTCTGCCTGAAGGACCCTAATTCCACCTGTGCACTCAAAAGATTTTATTTTATCCTTGAAGTGCCCCCATAATAATTTTCGCATGTTCTCTCTGTGACTTACACAGGCATAATGATTCTATATGCTGTTTTCAAAGACAAGTGAACTCTGGGCAGGGAAATGAAGAAAACGTGGCAGTGCGTGGGTAGACAGATGTTGGTATGGCGGTCTTCTGTACCTCACAGCAGACCCTATGCCTTGCATGGGAAAACAAATGGACACTAGGAGGCATCAGCAGGAAAGCCGTTTGAGACATTTTTATTGTATCAAAAATAAGTGACTACAATTGTTTTCAATAACATAATTTCACATAATTGTCATTTTCAATAACAAGTTATCTAAAATGTGCTATTTGCTGGGGATCACTCAGGTGTCTTCAAAGTGCTTCTGTTTGACAGAAGTAAACAGTAGCTACAGTTTTCACAGTTTAGCTCTCTAGGGGAAACTTTTCTAAAATATTACACTGTTATTCTACACACACAAAATGTCCTAATAGTTATAATTTGCATAAAATTTATATCTTGTTATATGTCTTAAGAATGCTTAATCCCGAGTCAACTGGATCTTAGGTGTAGAATTATAAGATAGGGAACAAAATTCCTTAGTTTTGCCTCAATTCTAAATGTGCCTTTAATATCCCATCTTAGTGGTCATTTCACATATCTCAGGTATAAGCACATATAACCTACTAGTATTAATTGTAGGGTTATTCATTCTGGTCAACTAAATACATGACAATCTTGTTTTGTATTTATTTCACTTCTTTTGAGTTTCAAAGTATTTTCGGACTTTTGTGTGTCAGCTATAAATTACTAGCTGAGAGGAAAAAAACACTGTACTCATTGCCAACAGGCTGGGCTCTGAACCTAGATCAGCTGATCATTAGCTAAATAATGTTAATAAAAATTCTCCTGATAGCTTTATTCTGAATGAAGGACCATATTCCCATCCTTGATAATTCTACACTTCAGTTTCTTTGTCTGCAAAATGAGTTGGTTGAATTTGACAATTCCTAAAATTCAGTAAGAGTTTACCTGGAAGTGATTATGCACTTTATTCGGCATTCTGCAAAGGCTAGTTTTGATTTGATCACTTTACATAAGATTAAATATCAAAATTTAAACAGAGCAAGTACAAACATTAAAACCATTCAAATATTGCAACAAAATTTGAAAGCTAAAAGCAAAAGCCTCTTCTGCACTAGGAAGGAAAAGCTGTTTTTTTTCATTTAATAAAAGTAATGAAATACCTTTAAACGCTAATGCTTGTGATTAAAAATTAATTCTCTGTCTCTGATGGATATAATCAGTTACTTAATATAAAAGTTTGGATTGAATGAAGTTTCTTTCATTGGTACAGTATCTACGAGTATCAAACACTATTGCTTAAATGTCATTCCATGACATCCACACAATTACAATACGAAGTATGGAGGGAGACAGGAGGAGCCTAAGAGAGCCAATGCGGGCTGAGGAATATGAGCGGGCTCAGTACTGACACTAGCTCATTGCCTAACAGAAAACCACAACTGTGACAGTCAAAACACTTGCTCAGTGGCACAAATCAAATAATTGGAAAAGTGTGCTTTGATTAGGGTTAGGCATTCAACCCCATTATTCTGTTTCTTCCACTTAAAGATATTGGATCTCAGATATGCATACAATTCTAACTCCATTCCTATAGCTCAGGTAATTAGAAATTATTTTTAAATGGGAGGGAAAATGCATTCTGTATCAATAACTAGTGTATCAAGGTCTTATTTTAAACAATCTACTCTATTAGAACAAATAGCAAAAATTTACTTCCATTTAAAACATTAAAATGTGGGTTTAAATGAGGTGATAAGGATCTATTACATGAAAAACAATTATCAATATAGGTCCTAAAATGTAATTCTTGGAGTATTTCAGAACAGAGCCTGAAATTCATTTACTAAACACACTGGTTTCACAAATTATTATTCTGACTAAAGGAAAACTTAAATGTATCATAGAGGAGCATAACCAAACATTCAAAATACTGTCAGGGACCATCTTTTTCACCCCAAGTAGGAGCCGTATCTCTGGAACTTTTGACTGGCACTTTGAAATGTGCTTGTGAATAAAACAGGGAGAAAATGGCATACCTCGCATTCAAATGCCCACGCAAGGTAATAATGAAAGCAGTGTTTCATGGGTCATTGGGGAAGGCATCCCATCCAAATGTTTGTTCCTGGGGATGATAAGAGTGGAGTGAATAATCTTCTGCATCACGTAACCCTGACTAGAGGAAGAACTGATGGATGGTGATTGATTTAATACATAAAAATCTGAACAACGGAGAGTGGAGGACAGAAGGGGGAAAAAAATCAAAAAGAAATTATTCCAGAATCTTTCGTATTGTGATCAGTTCAAAGCTCCCAATTCCTGAACTCAGCTCTGAGAGTACATCTACATTTATGTCCCTGCCCATGCCCTTCGTTGTAAAGGGATAATGGAATTACAGAGTAAAGGCAGGCAAATGTTAAGAGAGACAGGGTTTTGTTTTTGTTTTTCCATGAATAGTATAAATGCTTCTTCCTAAACTTCCTAAAACAGATGGCTATCTGTTCTAGGATGAAAGATGAGTAGTGAAGGAAATTCCTCAGCCTTGCTCAGAGCACACCGTCTGTGCTGGCAGGCAGGCACCAGAAACAAAATGCCCCTTTTGAAGCAATGTTTTCAAGAAACCTTGAATTTGAGAGGTAGAGTGGTAAATAGGAGTATTCTGTGTCTTACTGTTTCCTCTCCCACCCTATGAAAACTGCTTCCCAGCCTCATTTCTTATCAGTATAAATTGAATTTACTTATAAATCCTTCTATGTCTCAGAGATCACCAGGAAAAATAACGTTTCTTTCAATTTTCATGTATGCATAATAGCTGTATATAAAAGTAATCTGGCTGTTAACTATATTTTTACTAAGAAGTGGAGAAGGAAAAGTGTACAATGTTAAGTTTGAGGTTAGTAAATACTGTTTGTACATCCCTGAGAGAGTCATGTATTTTAGCACAATAATCACTTGAAGTATAGGAAGGATTTTGCTAGATAACACTTTCTTAATCAATAAACACATATGCACACAAACAGACATAAGCATGATTTTATGGGGTAAATTAGTTCAACGGGATCTTAAAATTTGATTGTGTATTCATCCTTAAGAGTGAAGTGTCCCTGAGTATATTACACTCATGCAACCTACATATAGTGACCTTTCTATGAACAATTAATGTTATCAGTCATTTTTAAATATGCATTTAATAACAAAGTGTTTATAATTCAACTTTTATGACTTTGAGCAGAGCTTCTGGGAACAGAGAAGATGGAAAAATAAGACAATAATGTGTGTGATATACAGGCTAAAACAGGGGAGTTCAGCTAGGTTTTATGATATAAAGAAAGACGGACTGAGATACGAACACTTGATCCAATAAAGTGAACCACAATGATTTCCTGTGACATGCTATCCTTATTTTATATTCTTAAGTTTGTGTATAATAAAGATATTGTATTGCTCTCCCACAGGAGGCCTACACTCCGCTACTGGGGCTGCTGCCCCCTGAGAAGTTCCAGCACATTGTGCAAGTCCCATATCAAAGGCTGGCATAAAATAGCCATCACAGCAGTAAAGGGTGTGGGGCACGCTCATGCTCTTGTGGTGTTGAGGAAAGCAGACATCGACCTCACCAAGAGGACCGGAGCTCACTGAGGATGAGTGGAACGTGCGATCACAGTTATGCAGAACCCACCCAGTACAAGATCCCAGACCGGTTCTAGAACAGACAGGAGGACTTGAAGGAGGGAAAATGCAACCAGGTCTTGGGCAGTGGTCTGAACAACATCTGGGGCCTTCGTATTCGAGTCCAGCACACTGAGGCCAGAGGCCCACTGTGGGGTGTCCAAGAATAAATAAATCTGTAGGCTTTGTATGTTAATAAAGAGTTCACACACACAGACACACACACACACACACACACACACACACACACACACAAAGATGTTGTATCAACATGATAAAGCTGAGTTTGGCTTAAGTTCATGATTTATGGAAACAGAGTGGGCTGATTGAAAACCAGAAAAACAGGCTTTTTAAGTGGTTGGAGATGTTGTTCTCACTGTCACACCAGGGGACCAGGGGTGAGCCTGAATGCCAGCTTTGACAGTACTGTGCCATCCGTAATATTCTGCTGTGTTTAATCTCTGCATTTCTTTTGTATGCAGAAAGTTAGACTAATCACTCTAAGAGAATCAACAATATGACAGTAATATCAGTGTGACCTGTCTAAACATTTCACTATGGTTTTTCAAATGCCCTATTTTACTTTCTCCTGATCCAGTATTAACCTAGTTCACTGTGAAGTGAGTAAACTGGTGGTAAGTGTATAAGTATATTTTTAAATACTGAGTGACATTTTTATTAAGTATCATCCTGGCTTTCTCTATTGTAGATTAAACAATTGGAAATGGTGCTCATCTTTAACAGACATTACATTTCCTGGCTTTTAATTCATTTCTAGTACTTATACAACTCCTCTACAACCTCATTAAATATGTAAAAATATTTTGTTCAAAGATGTATCATGCATGATTCTAAACCATGTGCTTTACTTTATTGAGATGTCAGACAATTAAGAAAAAAATTGACCAAACTAGGTATTTGAGACTTTTATTTGTAATAACTGTCCCATTAAATATTTTTCAACACATGGACAAAACATTTTATCCTTTTATTTTATTTCTTGGGTTGAATAATTTAGTCAGAGACAAGTACAACCTCTTGATCATAGCTAGCCACATGCTACACTTTAGCATAGCTATAAGGATCAAGTTAAAAAAAAACACATACTTAAGACTTATGCTTTTCTAAAGGTCATGATTAATTGAGAAAGACAAAGAAGAATCAAAGACAAAATTCCAGAGATACCAAGGTTGAGAGGTCATGAAAGACAATTAATTGGGATACTGTATGAAACATAAAGAAACAGCAAAATACCATGCTTTTATTATTATCAAAGATCCCCTAATTTGAGTAATGTGATGCAAGGCTTTTATCATTTTTTTTCAGTTATTTCAGCGGTTCATTTATAGTTGTCATATGATATATGCAAGGTGCAAATTTGTAACAGCTTTACCTTGCACTTGCTCAAATGGAAATTACTGACCAAATGTAATCCCTTATTTTGCATGATTAAGCAGCTTTGTGTAAGATATTTCAAAATGCTAAATCTCATTATTTCTTAGCAAGGCAAATTAAAACATTTAACTTCATTTTGTATAATGTTGAACCAAACACAATGAATAACACTAAGGAATCTTTTTTTTCACATTTCATGCAAAATGTATTTTATTCTGACCGGGAGAGTGGAAACATGGCACAAAATGTGTCAACTGTTCTAATTTCACTTCTTGATATGTCCACGTTCAGCCAATACCCCCCACCTTTGTCTTACTGAGGAAAGGAAGGGAACTATGGCTTGCTCTAGCTTTTCCTTTCCTCTTATGTCATCATCTTCAATAGAATTGGTTGGAAATAACTGGCAGGAACTCAAGTAACAAGTAAGAAAGGATGTGATAGAGTCCCTTGAGTGTTCTTAGAAAAACCATTGTTTTTTTTCTGTGTTCCAAGCAGGTTCTGGTTTGAACGAGAGAGTGGCCTCTGTTTTAAAATTTCACAGGCCCGGGAGAAATATGAATGAAATAATAATAATAATAATAATAATAATAATAATAATGATTCATAATGCAATAATGAATTAGCTATGGAAATATTACTTTGTCATTAAACCTGGAGAAAGACTAAAGAGTTCAGTGATTTTCCCTGAATTTTATCTATAAATGCCCACTTATTGGACAGACTGGGAGTACATTTTGTAGAAAAATGCCTGGGACTAAAAGGGTTCACTTGTAAGAAAATGTATGGCATAATTCAGAAGGAGGGTTTATAGACCAGGAAGTAAAGAGTTTATAATAAACTAGTGGCCCAGTGCACAAAATTCATGCAAGGAGGTGGGGGGTTCCCTCAGCCCAGCCTGCACCCTCTCCAATCAGGGACCCCTTGCGGGATGTCCGACTGCCAGTTTAGGCCCAATCTCATGCAATCTGGGACCGCTGGCTCCTAACTGTTCACCTGCCTGCCTGCATGATCACCCCTAACTGCCTCTGCCTGCCTGCCTGATTGCCCCTAACCCCTCTGTCTGCCTGCCTGCCTGATCGCCCCTAACTGCCTCTGCCTGCCTGCCTGATCACCCCTAACTGCCCTCCCCTGTCAGCCTGATCTCGCCCCCAACTGCTCTCCCTTGCCAGCCAATTTGGTTCTGATTGGTTGGGTCTCTGAGACTATCAACAGAACCTGATCAGAGAGGCAGGGCTGATCAGCAGCCCCAGTGGAGGCCTGGAGAGAAATGGAGGCACGGCTGCTGGCCAGGCCCAGAGTAAAGAGAGAGGAAAGCGCTGATCAACAGCTGCCACAGAGGCTACAGATCAGACCCTGCTTCTCTCTTCAGGCCTCTCTCTGGGCCTGATTCACAGCCCCCTCAGCAGTCAGTGCTGGGTCCCCATGACTGTAGCCTTAGCAGTCAGTGCTGGGTCGCCACGACAATCCAGTGCTGACTGCAGGACTGACTTCCAGTTGGTCGAGTCTCCCAGTCATTGTGGATGTGACAGACCCAGGGTTTTATATATTAGGATAGCTGACATTTGTAAGGACTAAGATTTGTTTGTTAGTTATTGCTGTTTCTGAGCAGCAGAGGGTTAAATACTTCTAGACGCTTGCTTGCTGGTGGACATTTTTTAAGGTAATATTTCACTTGGTTTCTTCTTCATTATACCTATTTTAGGATTCCACCTGTTCTTCTAAACTTGGCCTCGACACTGCTCTCATTGTGCATGTGTACTTGTTCAGTGGAGAAGCAATGTTCTAGACCCCCTCTTCTTAAATCTGAACCAGTCTGTAATTCACTGACATCTAAGTAAATGTAACAGAAGTAATACTGATGCCTGACTTCTGAGATGAGGCCATTTAATACTTGGAGCCCTGAGCAAAAGGAACTAGTGTCTGGAACCTTCCCTTCAGTGAGGAAGTGTACACAAGCCCATGAGGAGAAAAGACACACAGAGACCCTGAGACTAGGTAGAGAGATGCCTTGGCACTCACAAGCTGCCCCAGCCCTTTTCTCTTCCAGCACTGACTGCAGCCTCACTGCCCCCAATGAAAACAATATTCTTGTGTTGAATCTTTCCGAATTCTTCACCCACAGATTTTTGCCCTTTTAAGCTCCTACTATTGGATACACTTAATAGAATTAGTCTTTACAAATGTACCTTTAAAAAAATGGAGAAGTCTAATGCCAGGATAGAGATGAAATGGATTTGCATTTTAATTTCTCAAGATTTTAACTTTTTTTCTTTCAATATGTTTAGCTAGTTTCTTTGCCAATAGCTTTAATTGCTTCAGTGGTGAAATTGAAACTACTCATCAATTAGATTTAATTTGGCTTTAAAGAATGACGTTAAATACGTCATGCATTGACTTTGTGGTTTTCTTTATTTTTATAGATTGTGCAGTGCCAGAGCTGAAAATGTATTGAGTGAGGTGATACTCTTACAGTATGACAACTTAATATACTAATATATTATGTTAATTTATCACAAAGGAAAATAAACATATGTACTGAAGACTGTAATAACAGATGTCATTCTAAGATATAAGAAGATATTGATAATATGGGCCTCATAGTCAGTCCTGAGGGAAAAAAATATTATTTATATATGGTATTATGTTATCAATTTAACATACAACTCAATGTCATTACATATAAAAATGACACATATTGTATGTATTATATACCACTAATATACAGTATATACTATGTAATATATATTACTATATATTATTATGTTATATATGTTATAGTATTGTATATGTTATGTATTCTATACTATATTATATATTGCAAATATGTAATTATTATGTCATATATAACCCATGTGTATATTTTACATATGTATGTATTGACAACAGTGTGAGGAGCCTTGTAGAACCACGGGGAGAGAAAGCATAACTGCTGTAGAAGTCACACTGAAACAAGATTAGACGATTCAGAAAGAGTTGGCAAGCCTTTCAAGACAAACTTCTCCTACTTGACAAATTTTTCTAGAGAAGGTTTCTCGCATTCTGATGATTTGATTTTAACTGTTATTGAAGTTAATAGTAACATGCAGTGTGCAATTTACATGAATTTGCATTAATTTATTTACTTTAACTCTGCCATTTTAAGACAAGCACATTTAGCTTGACATTTCATGTTCAGCCAAGCCCAATGAGCTTCCAAATTGAACATAAAAACTGGTGAGTTCTAGCCACCTCTCTGGGTTCACCAGGTTTTGAAAGTATTGTCATGTTTTACAAAGAAACCTGGTGATGCGCTCAAAAGAAATGACAAAACCCTATAAGTTCTAAGGAATTTGCTATAAAACCTGAATGTCTAAACTAAATTGAAATAGTGCACCTAGGTCTCAGCTAATCCAAAAACAATGAAATACTTCATTTAGAAACATAAGCAAGGTCTAGACCAACTGGACTTTTTTTTTCTTCTTCTTTCTAAAATTGAACTCCCAAATAGCTGAGCTTGCCTGCTAGTGGATTTGAAATGAAATCTCACTTTAACGTTTGCTGAGACTAAGAATATGAATTTTTCAAAGACATAAGAACAGAAAAAAGAGTATTTCTTAATCCTATGATTAATTATTAAAGGGAACTTTAAAACATTTGTTCAAGGGCTTAAAAGTCAGTTCACTTTTGAAGTAAAGATGGCTAAATATTCTTGAATACACTTTTCTTTAAAAGCTAGGTTTTATTTCTCCTCCCATTAAAAATGGGGCAAACGTACCAATAGATTACCATTGAAATAATGTACCAGTGTCTGCAGGTCTAGCCTTTCCAATGCCTGCCATGTTCTGTGTCCTATATTTTGGAAGATTTCTATTTAGAGCCCTGAGTTGTCATGAAAGCAGCACACTTATTGGAGGGACTGCTAGGAAAGTCCTAAAAGAAGAGTTCTACTTAAACCAGCATTAAGATAACCCTGAGAAGGCACTTGGCATGTGAATAAAGGCGTTATCATATCCCCAGAGCAGCCCAGAATCAAAGTGAATAACTTAAGTGACTATAGGCTTCACCACATGGAAGAATACTGGCGTCCAAAGTCCTGCCTAAATCTTGACCACAGTTCATTGCTTTGTCCAAAAAATTTGGATTTCTTTTATGCAGCATAGATAGAACAGAGCACATTATTAAATTAACCTCCTTATTTTCTTCCTATAAGTAAATGAAATATTTGAATTTCTAGTAATGGCTGTTTTTAACAACATATCTCCAAAGTAATTTCATTAGTTATATAATGTTTGCACTGAAAATGTGAATTTCTTTCAAGGAAGCAATGATGCTACTCACCAATCAATTTTTTCCCCCAGACTACCTCACATCTCAAAAGTAGTCGTGCCATATAACATCTAAAATACAAGCCCAGAATTTAAAATCAACTTACATTACAAAAAACGAAACTATGAAACAGCAATAAAAAATACATACACTGAACAAGTTATATAAGTCATTGTTGAGAAATTCTTTCAGAGGTTATGAAAACAAGTCACCCTTACTCTAACATGTGTCCTTTCACAAGACTAACAGTCATAGTCAGCTGTTTTATAATTGGTTCTGATTTTTGCAATATAAATGACCAATTTCTGCACCATTGATTCAACCAGTCATGCACTCAATAGCACAACAGAAAGCATCATGAAGTGCTATTTTTAAATGTTTTATTACAAACACTTGGCAACAGTTTTTAAGAACATAAACCATCTTGATGTTTATTCTTTTGAAAAGGAACCATCTAAATCTTTGAGAATACTGCCCTGAGAACTTTAATATCTTAAGAGAGAAATTATCTTAAAACATTCTTACTTATTTCTAAAGTGAAATTACTTGATAAACTATAAAATTATGTTAATATAATAAATGTAAGAAAGAGAGGGGAGCCAAGATGGTGGCAGAGTTGAACGGCTGATCTGTTGCCTCGCATGGCAGTTTCGGAAATACAACTAAAAGATGGACTGGTGAGCGCGACGACTCCTGCTCGCATCTCCCCAGGCTGGGCGGCTGCTCCTCTCAGTCAGCACCTCAGCCAGGGCCATGGGCTCATTGGCAGCCGCGGCAGCTGCTGGGGCAGCAGCCGCGGACTCGGCACAGTGGCTCTCGGTGAAGGAAGAAACCATCTTTCTTCAGGACGGGCTCATCCGCGTCACCGACCTGGCCGAGCTGCCCAGTGAGATCCTCGGGGCCCCGGTGGCCACCAACACCAACTTGGAGGATTTTTTATGATTTCCCGTCTTACATTCAAGTCCTTTAGCCATTTTGAGAGAGGAGAACCAAGAAGGCGGCAAAGTTAAACAAATGAACTGCGCTGCACGCAGCAATTTCAAAAATACAACTGGAGGACAGAGCGTCTGCCACCCAGAACCACAGTAGAGCTGGCTGAATGGTGGATTTACAACTAAGAGAGAAGAGCAAAGAGCAAACTCAGAGGGGATGATGTGCGGAGGCGCGTGGGTCGGGCTGGTGGTGGGGGAAGGGACGTGCTGCTTTTTTTCCAACCCTAAGGGAGATTAGCTCCCCATCACTCTGAAATCCAGCTTCTGGGGACGCGCAGGAGACCCAGACGCCTGCGGGGAGAGGCTGGACTCTCGACATTCGTGTCGGAGAGTGGGAGTAACTTCCTTGCGGAGGTGAGCCCAGCAATCAGTGTTTGCTGCGCTGGAGTGCAGGACGAGGGGACTTGGAAACTTGGAAAGGCAGAAAAAGCAGACTTGCAGCCATTGCAGTTTGCCACGCCATGGCCTGGTGGTGCCCTGAGACCCCGCCCCGCCCTGAGACCCGCCCCGCCCTGGGACCCGCCCCGCACGTTTTGCAGGCCCGCCCAGGCTCCAAGCAGCGGCTTTTGCATGTGGGTGGCCTGCCATGTGGCAGCTTGACCAGATGAACTGCGGTTCCAGTCGGACTGCTCCAGGGCCACTCAGGCAGGAGGAGGAAACTGCAGTTTTTACTGTAACTCCTGCTGAGTGGCCTCAGACAGTAGCTGACCTACACTCCATTGGAGACCCAGAAATGAGGGCGTCTAGTGGTCAGTGTGAGATGACACCAGATTTCAACCACTCGCATAAGGGACACATTCAAGAGGCAGACTCAGTGAGCGCCAAAGCCTTGCTGCAACAAGATCCGGCCCATAAACGTTTCTCCTGCACAGCAACTCTTCCTTTATAGACACAGCGGGTCCTCACAGCCAATTGGCCTGGAGGAAAATTCCTCCCAGTGACACCAACAACAATCAAGACTTAACTACACAAAGGAGGACCAAGATGGAGGCATAGGGCGGACGCCTGATTGTTGCCTACCACAACAATTTTGAAACAACAACGGGAAAACAGAGCAGACACCATCCAGAACCACCGAAGGGCTGGCTGAGCAGATGCTCTACAACTAGACTAAAAGAGAGGGGTACGCGGGATGATGCTGATGCCAGTGACCCAAAGATCACACTTTAAGAACTACGGCTCAAGCAACACAATGGCAGCCTGGAACGTGCTCGGCGCAGTTCCCCCGGCGGTCTCCGGCTGAGGGGACAGCTCCACTCGCTGCCGAGCATGGACAGACGAGCCTCTGAGAGACATGGGGTGGGAGACTCCGCGTTTGCTGACCTCCGAGTCCTTCAAGAATCTAAGCGCCCCGGAAGCGACCAGGTGCGCATGCTCGGCGACTGGCCACCGCTGCAGACCAAAGGGCCGACGCAGCGACCCCGGACCAGCCCGCCACCGCGCACCGGGCACACCGGAGCTTCGCCGAGCCCGCCGCCCAATGAGTTCTGTGGCAGCCGCCCCGGAGCTCTGAGAAAATGGCCGAAGGAATTGCTGAGAGGGAATTGACCAACAGGAATTGGGATCAAGAAGATGAAGCCCCACTGGGCCCCGGGTCCAGGTGAGGCCGTGCGCCCCTGGGTCCGGGTGAGGCTGGGTCCCAGGTCCGGGTGAGGCCGTGTGCCCCTGGGTCCAGGTGAGGCCACGCCCCTGGGTCCGGGAGAGGCCACACGACCCTGGTTCCGAGTGAAGCTGGGTCCTGGGTCTGGGTGAGGCCGCGTGCCCCCGGGTATGGGCGAGGCTGCGCACCCCTGGGTCCAGGTGAAGCTGGATCCCGGGTCCGGGTGAGGCCGTGCGCCCCTGGATCTGGGTGAGGCTGGGTCCCAGGTCCGGGTGAGGACACCCCCCTGGGTCTGGGTGAGGCTATGCACCCCTTGGTCTGGGTGGAGCTGGATCCTGGGTCCGGGTGAAGCCGAGCGCCTCTGGATCCGGGTGAGGCTGGGTCCCAGGTCCGGGGGAGGCCGCGCGCCCCTGGGTCCAGGTGAGGCTACGCGGCCCTGGGTCCGGGTGAAGCTGGATCCTGGGTCCGGGTGAGGCCACGCGCCCCTGGGTCCGGGTGAAGCTAGATCCCGGGTCCGGGTGAGGCCGTGTTCCCCTGGATCCGGGTGAGGCTGGGTCGCGGGCCCGGGTGAGTCCACGCGCCCCAGGGCCTGGGAAGGGCCATGCGCCCCTGGGTCCGGGTGAGGCCACGTGCCCCTGGGTCAGGGTGAAGCTGGATCCCGGGTCCGGGTGAGGCTGTGTGCCCCTGGGTCCGGGTGAGGCTGGGTCCCGGGTCTGGGTGAGGCCGCGCGCACCTGGGTCCGGGGGCCACACACCCCTGGGTCCGGGTGAAGCTAGGGGTCTGAGGCCGTGTGCCCCTGGGCCGGGTGAGGCTGGGTGAGGCCCGCGCCACGCCCCAGGGCCTGGGAAGGGCCACGCGCCCCTGGGTCCGGGTGAGGCCACGTGCCCCTGGGTCAGGGTGAAGCTGGATCCCGGGTCCGGGTGAGGCCGTGTACCCCTGTGTCCGGGTGAGGCTGGATCCCGGGTCTGGGTGAGGCCACGCACCCCTGGGTCTGGGAGAGGCCACGCGCCCCTGGGTCTGGGTGAAGCTGGGTCCCGGTTCCAGGTGAGGCCATGTGCCCCTGGATCCGGGTGAGGCCACGCGCCCCTGGGTCCGGGTGAAGCTAGATCCCAGGTCTGGGTGAGGCTGTGTGCCCCTGGATCCAGGTGAGGCTGGGTCCTGGGCCCGGTTGAGGCCACGCACCCCTGGGTCTGGGAGAGGCCATGCGCCCCTGGGTCCGGGTGAGGCCACACGCCCCTGGGTCCGGGTGAAGCTGGGTCCCGGGTCCAGGTGAGGATGTGCGCACCTGGGTCCAGGTGAGGCCATGCCCCTGGGTCCGGCTGAGACCAAACCAGAGGGAGTCGGACCTGCATTACCACCATTTGACCACCATCCAGAGCTGAAAAGTCAGTGCCAACATGTACACATAAGGAACTGGTGGACATTGAAATTGGGTCTCAAAAGAACTGTTGGTCCAGAAAGAAACTCTACAGACTGATTCATTTGCCTGTCAACATAACTATTATTGCTCGTCTCACATTCAGTTCTTATAAGTATATTTCTAGTGACACATGATCTCACTCATCTAGGGGAAATGATGAACAACATAGACTGATGAACAAGAACAGAACCAGAAACAAGGAGGCATCGATCGGACTATCGGGCCTCAGAGGGAAAGTAGGGGATGGTGGGGAGAGGGGGGAGAGATCAACCAAAGGACTTGTGTGCATGCATATGAGCCTAACCAATGGTTAAGGTCAACAGAGGGTTGGGGCATCCGTGGGGAGGGGTGTGGGATGGGAATGGGGGGATGAGGACAAATATGTGACACCTTAATCAATAAAGAAATTAAAAATAATAATAATAAAATAAAATAAATAAATAAGTAAATGTAAGACAAAGGAATCAAGAGAACACAAATATATTTAACTGAAATAATGAATAAATTGTTATTCTTATATAATATTCATTTACAGAGTTAGAAGGATAATAACAAAATGTCTAAATCATTCTGTTTATTATTATATTGTAATTTATCTCAATAAAAAGAATAAGTTTCTTGCTATCTACAAGTTCAAGTCACAATACTTAGAAATCATCCTTTCTCCTTATCTGTAAAACTAACATTTTTAAATTTATAGATAGATTTTACCCCTCCAATACTTTAAAAATTATTTTATAGCATTTTTCAAGTGATACATATTGAATGTCTTTGTGTCTTTCACTTTAATCTACAATCTATGCTTCAATCACTTTTACAATACCCCTGGGAAGAGGTGGTGCAGATGATGCTTAAAATATTACCTCGCTAATTCCTGAGGCATGTCTTTCTCTTTGAAGATGGCTCTGAATGGCGAAATGTTCTTCATTATATTTAGCAAAAATTCAATTCTTTTAAAAATCTTTATGACATTTATTGGGGTGACATTGGTTAATAAAAGTATATAAGTTTCATGTGCACTATTCAATAATAAATCTGTATATTTTATTGTGTTCACCACCCAAAGTTAAGTCTCCTTCAGTCACATTTATTCCCTCTTTACCCTATTTTATCTCCCCCCACCCCCTGTTTTCCTCTGGTATTCACCATAGTGTTGTGTGTGTCTATGAGTTTTTGTTTTTATTTTGCTTAATACTTTCACCTTTTTCTTTCAGTCCCCCTGCCCAACACCCCTTCCCTCTGACAGCTGTCAATCCGTGCTATGTATTTATGAGTCTGATACTATTTTGTTTATTTGCTTATTTTGTTCATTAGATTCCCTATATAAGTGAAATCATTGCTATCTGCCTTTATCTCTAATTAGCATAATACTCTCCAGGTCCATCCATGCTGTGGCAAAAGGTAAAATGTTCTTCTTTTTTATGGCTGAGTAGTATTCCATTGTGTAAATGTACCATAGCTTTTTATCCACTCATCTATTGATAAGCACTTGGGCTGCCTCTAAAACTTGGTTATTTTACTTCAGTTTGTGTATACTTTCAACCCTTGGGTGCATATAGAATATATTTTCATCTTTGTGGATAATTGAAGATAACTTTCATATCCTTATCATCAGATCACCTCTCCAACAAAGATGATAAAATCATTTAATCTTTCTTCACATGACATAAGGCAGTTCACCATCCTGCTATGAGTATTTAGAATATGATATTTTTGAAACACAGAACTCAGAATTAAAGATAATATATTAACTGTGACCTAGAAGTATAGGATAAACAGAACTGTACACTTTATTTTAGTACTCTAATTTATTAACTAATTCATACAATAAACATATTTGAGCAGCTATTACTACCTTATATTGCCATGAGACTGGAAATATATAAGTTTAAAGTAAAAGAGAAAACACTGAAATTTTTGTTTTTGTTTGTTTTTTTAATATATTTTATTAATTTTTTACAGAGAGGAAGGGAGAGGGATAGAGAGTTAGAAACATTGATGAGAAAGAAACATGAATCAGCTGCCTCTTGCACACCTCCTGTTGGGAATGTGCCCGCAACCAAGGTGTATGCCCATGACCCCAATCAAACCTGCGACCTTTCAGTCCACAGGCCGACGCTCTATCAACTGAGCCAAACCGGTTAGGGCGAAAGTTTTGTTCTTATAAAGCATTTATTGAGTGTGTATGTGTATATGTGTGGCAGATATTAAATAAATAATGCAAAAAAAGTAAAACATGGGTGAACTATATACCGTGTTAGAAAATGAAAAGTGCTGCGGGGAAATAATAGAAAAAGGTATGGGGGATAGAGAATGATGGAGATGGTGAATGCCAATGTTATTATAGAAAAAGTCATCATAGAAGGTCTTTATTAGAAGACTAGAGGCCCAGTGCACTAATTTGTGCATCAGTGGGGTCCCTTGGCCTGGCCTTCATGATGGGGTTGAAGCTGCCTCTCAGACATAATCCAACCTGCTTGCCTCTCAGACATAATCCAACCTGCTTGCCTCTCAGACATAATCCAACCTGCATAATCCATAGTCCCAGCTTGCGAGAGGGTGCAGGCCAGGCCGAGGGACCCAACCTGTGCATGATCAGGGCCAGGGAGGGATGCGGGAGATTGGCCAGCCAGCAAGGGACCACAGAAGGGCTCCAGGGCCTATCCAGCTTATCTCGCTCAGTCTTAATCGGCCAGACCCCAGCAGCAAGCTAACCTATCATTGGAGCATCTTCCCCCTGGTGGTCAGGGCACATCATAGCAACTGGTCTACCAGAAGACTGTCTGCCCCCTGGTGATCAGTGCACATAATAGCGAGTGGTTGAGCAGCCTTAGTATATCATTACATATCATTAGCATATTAGCTTTGATTGGTTGAACAGCTGACCGAATGACCAGACATTTAGCATATTAGGCTTTTATTATATAGGATACGTAAAATCTTCACTTTATATGTAATTGAATATTAAAAGTAATCCACAAAATATTGGTGTAAACACATATATAATGTGAGTAGTATTCATAAATTTATATATATAATTTTAGTATATAAAAATAGGGTAAAATCACTTCTAGTTCTGATAATTAAGTAGGACTTTCATGGGGTGGTAGATTATGAACAAAGACTGAAATAGGAAGTGGGTAACAATTACTATAAATAGAGAGCATATGCCCCACTGGTGTGGCTCAGTTGTTGAGCATCAACCCATGCACCAAGTGGCAACCATTTCGATTCCCAGTCACAGCACATTCCCGGTTGCAGTCTCAATCCCCAGTAGGGGATGTACAGGAGGCAGCCAATGTTTCTATTTCTCTCTCCCCCTCCCTTTCTCTCTCTCTAAAAACAATTTGAAAAATAAATAAATAAAAGTAAATGAAGAGCATAGCAAGAATCAAAGACACAGAGATGGAAAACAAACCACATATCTGGTGGTTGAAAGTAGAACAGTTTGAAATTAAAATATCACATAGGCAGCTATAAGGTTAGAAGACATTTTAAGGACACATTCCCTTTGAAAACAAGTACAAGGCATTAAAACCTGAAAAACAGTTAAAGGGTTTCGAGTTGAATTCTGACACCATCAAATAATTTTTCTAGAACTAAGGACATGCAGAAGAGCTTAGAAGTTGTAGATACCAAGATTATAATGATGGGAAATATCTACTGCTAATCTCAATCAAAAGAAAAGAAAGATCACAATTTGGGAGGGTGGAAAAGTTATAATATCAAAAGACCAGTGTCTATAACTGTTCCTAGGTCTTAGTAGATGTTTATTGAATAAATAAATATTGAATAAAATAATCTAACTGAATTAATTAGTCTTGGGAAGATGAAAATCAAAAATTAAATGTAATGAGGATAAAATTAGATTTCTGTGTAATAAACCTAAACTACACAGGTACACAATGATGAAAACAAATTTTAAAATAAAAAAAATCAAAGTTTCTCTTTTTCCTGTGTTAACTAGGCATGTGATATGCAAGCATGAACAATTAATGTTATTTTAGACTTCTTTATTATATTACATTATATTATAAATATAGCACACAGCTCATGAAGGTAACAGTCTTTCTGGATATTGGTCAGAGAGCAGCTGGTATACCAGGTATAGTGTTTCTCCCTGAAATACAGCCCTCTCCTTCTGCAGGATAAAATGCTGAGGCAAGTTTAAGGCTTTGTTCAGTTTAACTCCAACCTTTATTTGGAGCCTCATCATTAGCTACCAACTGCCTTCTAATTATTTACTTCAAACATCCTAAGAGCTTTCCTAGTGAAGCTTACAGATGTCAACATTCAAAAGTAAAAAGTGAGAGATTAGAGCAGTGGTTCCCAACCTTTTTTTTTTTTGCCATAACCCACCTAAGCAGCTCTAAAATCCTGATGACCCCCTTATCTATCTATCTATATCTATATATATCTATATATATATATATATATATATATATATATATATATATATATATATATGAAGAGGTAATATGCAAATTAGCCAGGACACCATAATGTCACGACCGCTCAGGAGGAGGCTGCGCACACAGGTGGACAGGAGGTGACTGCATGCATGGTGAGGCAAGCCATGGATGGAACAGGCCCACAGGGACAGAGCCTGCCAACTGCCATGGTGCTGAGCAAGCATGCAGAGAACAGGGCCTGCCAGCCACAGCACGCTGGCAGTCCCGCCTTGTGCATGAGCTGTACAGGAAACACCTTTTCTTACAGCTCATTGGTTAAGCTCCCCATATACCACTCTCAGTGTTCTTGGTAACTTGGGTAATAAGAATCCAAGAATGTGATCTAGGGTTTTTCCACCACACTCCTGAAGGAAAAATGAAGGTCTGCTGCTGGAAGGGCTAAGAAATGTCGTATCCTGCCCTAGCCAGTTTGGCTCAGTGGACAGAGCCTCGGCCTGCTGACCGCAGGGTCATGGTTCAATTCTGGTCAAGGGCATGTACCTAGGTTTCAGGCTCCTCCCTTGCCAAGTCCCAGGTCAGAGCTCATACAGGATGCAACCAATCAAAGTGTCCCTCTCACATTGATGTTTCCCTCTGTCTTTCCCTCTCTCTTCCATGCTCTCTAAAAATCAATGGAAAAATATCCACAGGTGAGGATTAAAAGAAAGAAAGAAATGTCATATCTTATGAAAGAGACATCTTGAAAATGCCTAAAGAAAGTTGTCATTTTTTTGTGGTGAAGGGACTGGAGTCCATGTTAATGACAACACTTTGGCGACTGCGTGATGGGAGTGATGGGGGTGGTGCCTTCCCCTGATCAGCCCAGTAGCCTCCGTGGGGAGCAGGACATCCCCTGAGGGCTCCCAGATTGAAGAGGGTGCAGGTCGGGCTGAGGGACTGCCCCCATGCACAAATTCCGTGCACCGGGCCTCTAGTAACATATAATTCTTATTATTCAAAAAGTGAACTCCTATTCAAGTGGAGGAAGCCTAAAATGCCATTAACTTGGTCTAAACAACCTTCCAAAGAACATGGCATCCATGAAAAAGAAAAAGAAAAGAATGAAAGGACAGTTGAAGTACTGAGGAAGAAATCACTAAGAAATTGTTAAAATAATAATATAATATGAAGTGATATAAAAATAGCAAATAAAGTTTCAAAACATATAATAGAGAACTGAAATGCATAAATATGTCACAATATATATTTATATACTGCATATGAGGCCCCTAGAACCTTAAGAAATGCAACAAATTGACTGATAATAACTCATTCTTTTTTTTTTAAATATATTTTATTGATTTTTTACAGAGAGGAAGAGAGAGGGATAGAGAGTTAGAAACATCGTTGAGAGAGAAACATCAATCAGCTGCCTCTTGCACACCCCCTACTGGGGATGTGCCCACAACCAAGGTACATGCCCTTGACCGGAATCGAACCTGGGACCCTTGAGTCCTCAGGCCGACGCTCCATCCACTGAGCCAAACCGGTTTCGGCAATAACTCATTCTTGAATTACCCCCCTTAAAAATCAAATTGCCCCCCTGTGGGGCATGTGCCCACATTGGGAACCACTGAGTTAGAGTGAAGACTCCATATGTAGTCATTTTTAGTGGATGAGTCAGAGACTGCCTCCTAGACAGTCATGGCTATTACTTTCAAAGACCACTTGGCAGGACTCAACATTCTAGAAATGTTCTTTTCTTTTCTATTTATCTGATTTTGTTTACAGTTTTTTTTTTCTTACAAATATTTTAATTATTCTCTCAAATTCAAGTTCCAGTAAAATATTAAGCTATTCTGTGAAGATTGCTGTGAGTGTGTCAATCAGGAAACATTCCTCTTGCTATCATCTTACTATAGCATTTCACAGATATGTTTGCTTGAAGAATCATAATATTATATTGTATATTTTATTTTATAGATTTGTTACAATTTTTTACACTGTGGTTGCACACACACACACACACACACACACACACCAAATAAAAACTTAAATTTAGAGTTAAAATGAAAACATACAAATGTGAAGAACCATTATAAAAATTTATATGATTCATGATATCTTGGTTATGAATAATGAAAATAAAACAGCTTATTTTGATTTTGGAAATAAAACTGACCTTTAGAATAAATCATCTAATATAGTTCAGAGTTTAGGGTTATTGTAGATAACTTCGGAGCACACAGTGTTGGATTTGGTTCAGAGAGATGAGAACAGACCCACCACTAGATCCTTGCTTTGTTTTTGAAAAAAATTAATAATAAAATAAATAAAAATAATTTAAAAATTATGTGGGGCTTATGGAAGGGTAAAATAATGGAAGGATTGGTGTCAAACAGATGTTTGAGATAAGGGTGAGCTAGGAAAATTGGAGTTTATGATTAGAAAAAGAAATTATAGAGTTAAATCAAAGTTTATGCATTTACAACAGCATGGATGAAACTGAAGAGCATTATGCTAAGAAAAATAAGCCAGTCAGAGAAAGATAAATATCACATGATCTCACTCATTTGTGGAATATAATGAACAACATAAACTGATGAACAAAAATAGATCCAGAGACAGAGAAGCATCAATCAGTTCCTCAAACCTCAGAAGGAAGGTAGAGGAGGGTGGGGGTAAAGGGGAGAGATCAACCAAAGGACTTGTATGCATGCATATAAGCCTAACCAATGGACACAGACAACAGGGGGGTGAGGGCATGAGTTGGGGGGTGGGGGGCAATGGGGGGTAAGGATACATCTAATAAAAAATAAATATGCAAATTGACCACACCTCCAGGACACCCACCAGTCAATCAGGAGTGAGTATGCAAATTAACCCAACAAAGATGGTGGGTTAATTTGCATATGCAGGTGCGGAGCGGCTAGGCAGGGCAGGAAGCCTGCTATGAGTGGGAGGGCAGGGAGCAGAGGGAGCTATAGGAGCGGCGCTCTGGCTGGGAGCGAAGCCAGGGGAAGGAAGGCCTATTCTTGCATGAATCTTCGTGCAACAGGCCTCTAGTTTATAATAAAGAAAAAAATATATAAACAAAATTCAGAAATTTAAGATGTTAATTTTTGTATTATTTATAATCATAAACACATGAGCTCTATAAAAAATGTAGAATAATAAAATGTTGATTAAACAAGAAAAAAAATAAACCAAAGTTTATTTAACACAGAGCAGCTGAAAATAGTGGCAGCATCTAAGATGGTGCATTGGTTGGAGAAAGTTACCAAGAAATATTGTGACAGATAGATAGGTTTGAAAATAATCATAACTTCTGAGATACTGGTTTTGCATTGGTCATTTACATAAACAGTGACATCAGCAAGAGAATATTGTAACTTTAAGCAAAGCAGAAATAATGAGTTGGGTGCCCAGGGTTTCAGTTAATTCTGGGGAGTGTTGCTAAGTGTCAGTAGATTACAGCAATGATGAGAGACAGTGGATACATGAGCAGGTTATCATGAGACTCAAATGCGTGTGGGAAATAATAAGTTTAAACTTTTAGAAAGGGGCAATGTGAATGTCAAACCACACATACATGAAACTTTTTGTTTGGAAAAACCAAGTGAACTTATTTGACATAATTGGAGTGGAAGCAGTTTCTAGGAACTGAGAAAGATTTCTTTCAGTGGAGGCAAGGATCAGAAGAGTTAGGATTTTAAAAACTTTTTAAGTTATAAGCAGAAGTAGTTAGTATGGAATGGATATTCTAAAATGTACCTTGTTACCATTGGCATAGAAAGAAGCAATGCAATTATAATTTTAGCAATAAAAGCCACAGAATATTTTGTGAATAAAATTATAAAAATAAGAGAGGATTAGGGTCTTCCATTCCTGATTAGTAGTGTGAATGGAATGAATGCTCACATGTTTGGCACTAAACCGGAATCAAATTCCAAGAGAAGCATCGTCAAATTATGACAATGAACCAATATTAATAAATGGTTTCATGCTGGCTATATTTTTTTCTTATGCATAAATATAGAAATCTATTGTCTTGAGACATGTATCTTCTCCAAAAGTCCTTATATAAATTCTCTATTTATTCAGGGACATACTTATGGCCTTGAGATGAAATAGGTTCTTTATAATAGGAATGCAAAGAAAAAGAAATACTGTTCAGTTTCATACTTCCAAATTAGGCCCCTAAAACTCATGTCAAATCCTGTAGAGATATCTCACATCATCTTTAATTTTCCATGTAAACACATATAAGGGAAGCAAAGTCACAAGACATCAGTTGTCATACTTGGCATATGATGAGGAGAGACATTACCTTGTTTTGTGTGTGTGTGTGTGTGTGTGTGTGTGTGTGTGTGTGTGTGTGTGTGTTTTTATTAAGCCCCTTCTACCTCTATATAACTCCCATGAAATATCTAGTAACATTAAATCAACATCATCTAATCCCATCTTCCGGTTTTAGAGGGACCTCTTCCTTTTCAAGGTCTGTTCATAAGTAAGATGCTCATTTATTACATTTACAATCTGTTTCCATGACTTTTGTTAAATGGGATTCAATTTAAACAATAGCTGTAGGGTCATCCTACTCATGAAAACCCCATCCCTAATCCCTCTGCCTTTAAAGGAGAATCATTTTGTTTTACAATTAGAAGGGTAGTGATGAGGAAAAATCAATATTTGATGAAACTAAATGGCTATAAGACCTGCCTTAATCCAAGGTCATGGTCTAATTTAAAAAAATAATATATATTATTTGTTAGAAACCTGAGAGATTATGTTTCTTCATGGCTATACATTCTTATTATTTATTCCTTCTTATTCCTTTTCTTGTTTCTTCTCTTCCTCCGAATGATTGGTGTGTAGTTCATTGTGCATGAGTACTAAAATTTATATGAGCAAGCTTATGATGATAGAAGTTTTGTTTAAATATTCCAAACAATGTCATAATGCATACTATTGACCATATCCCATTTCATAAAATTGAGTATATCTATAATAAATTACTAGAAATTGAATTGTCAAAGGAAATGTACCTTTACATTCTTTTTTTTTTTTAATATATTTTATTGATTTTTTACAGAGAGGAAGAGAGAGGGATAGAGAGTTAGAAACATCGATGAGAGAGAAACATCGATCAGCTGCCTCTTGCACACCCCCTACTGGGGATGTGCGCACAACCA
The DNA here is from genome assembly GCA_025583905.1 of Ia io. Classification (NCBI taxonomy): domain Eukaryota; kingdom Metazoa; phylum Chordata; class Mammalia; order Chiroptera; family Vespertilionidae; genus Ia; species Ia io. Next base: position 37,109,766 of record JAJQQW010000003.1, read on the forward strand.
AGGTACATGCCCTTGACCGGAATCGAACCTGGGACCCTTGAGTCCGCAGGCCGACGCTCTATCCACTGAGCCAAACCGGTTTCGGCTACCTTTACATTCTTGATATTTTCTACATAGAGTGCAGTTTGTACTAATTCACACTCTCACTAATTCCCCAAAGTCTTTGCCAGTATAGTATTTAATAAAACACTTTGCTTTTTGCCAATTTGATAGAGAAATTAGGGTTTTGATTTTAGTTTTAATTTACATTACCATGAGTGAAATTGATCATCTTTTCATATGTTTAATATTCATTTTTGTTACTTTTCATGCATATTTCTAATCATGTCTTTTACTCAACTTTCTAATGTGTTTTAGAATATTTCTTACTCATTTTTCACAGGCTCTTTATACAGTAAAGTCCATTGATGTTACTTTTATACATTTTAAAACATTTTTGTTTATCAGTTTTTTCAGAACTTTGGAATTTTCAGTAATAACTAAGAAAAGTATCCTATGTAATAAAGAGGAAATATGCAAATTGGCCATCACTCCAACACACAAGATGGCCACCCCCATGTGGTCAAAGATGGCTGTACCCATGTGAACACAAGATGGCCACCACAAGATGGCCAGCAGGGGAGGGCAGTTAGGGGCAACCAGGCCAGCAGGGGAGGGCAGTTGGGGGGGACCCAGGACTGCAGGGGAGGGAAGTTGGGGGTGACCAGGCTGACAGGGGAGGGCAGTTAGGGGCAATCGGGCTGGCAGGGATGCAATTAGGCGTGCATCAGGCTGGCAGCAAAGTGGTTAGGGGCAATCAAGCAGGCAGGCAGGCGAGCAGTTGGGAGCAAGCAGTACTGGATTGTGAGAGAGATCCAAGATTGGAGAGGATGCAGGCTGAGCTGAGGGACACCCCCCCCATGCACAAATTTCGTGCACCAGGCCTCTAGTTATTTTATAAATTATAACGATTATTTTATAAATATAGTGACTTATTTTTAATAATATTATTAGGTCTGATATTCTTTTTAAATTAAATACTTGAGCCATCTGAAATCTGTTTTTGTGTGAAATGTTACTTTGAGATTAAATTTTCTTCTCCCTGATGCCCAAAATTGTTACTTAGATGCCTGAAAAATATTTCCTGAATGATCCATCTTTCCTTTAATGGCTCTTCTTAATTAAATAATTCTTCCTAATCAGCAGTGGCTTTTCAGTCCTTTTCTAGTATGGAACACTGGGAAAAACAGGACAAATAAAACAAAAAGAAATAAATAAACCAAAAAAAAAAAAAATACATAATGTCAGTGTCTTATAATCCATTTTAGCCATGAACAAATTGACTAAACTCTTCCAGCACATTTTCTCTCCTTAAAAATGTGGGTTGTGTCAGTTATCATTGTTTTCTAACATTATGAAATCTAAGTTAAATACCATTCTTATAAGCACATTTATACTTTGCATATTATAACCTTTATGAGTGCCAAGTCCTATTTTTCACTAATTATATTATCAATATTCTCACCAGTGTGGTCCAGGTCCTGAATAAACACTCTCATCCTTAGCTGAGAATTCATTAGAAATGTTAATATAGTGGCCCTGACCCAAAATAATCCAAGTAAAATCTGAGAACCACTGTTCTACAACATTAAACTGAGTTAATTGATAGAAAGGTACATATGGTTCAAGGAAAAATATTCTAGTACAACTTGTAACAACGTACCTAAAATGTTTTACCTGCTTCAAAATTTTGCTTAGGGCTACTGTGTTTACATCAATGTTTTGACAAGGAGGGATTTTTCAGTATGATGGAATATGAACTGGATAGGAATTACAAGTTAAAACTATGTCTGTCTTTCCAATAGTGTTGATAGCCAGATAGTAAATGAGCCCCTGACTTAGCCATTAATCTTATCTAATTTATGGGGTAGGCATTATTAGTCTATTCTTAGTGACATGTTTAAATTTGTTCTTGAGATCTATTTTTTCTGATTTCTGCGGTCTCTTTAACTCTGGGATTTACATTTTACATGTTAAAGTCAAGAATTTGTGTAGTTTAAAATGCATTCACTGTAGCAGTAGACGTTTATTTATATTAAATTAGCAACAGAACAATTTTAAACAATATAAATTGCTATCATCTTCTCCTTTCCACCTTATTACTGTGATACAGTGACCTTTAAATTGCAGCTTTGGAGTTATGATAATGCAGATGGTGGTGTCAGCTTTATAAATCTTACAATGTTTACTGTCAATTCTCCCCCTCAAGGAGAAAACTCTATATTGGTAAATGAGTATAAGGTTAAAAGTAGAGGTCAAAACTTAAGTACATGGCTCAGTCGTACTAATAAAACTATATACTCAGTTGGCTTCTGGGTAATAGGCAGGAATAGATGGAACTGGAAAAGCCTAGATCTTAAATTATCAGGTTTTAGTACCCCCCAGATCCCTAGTCTGACTGCTTCTTGAAAACCTGCATTTGTACTAACTAAAATCAACAAATATATTTTACTTATTGTTTTACAAGCCAGCATCAGGGATAGGGAAATTCCTGCTAAGTCTAAAATATAATTTCAACCATTTTAAAGACTATAGTCTTAGAAATAATTAAATAGCTTGTTTTGTGTGCAAATATTTAAAAAAGGTATTAGATGTAAGAACTTAATTGGAAATGCATGAAATAAACCTTTATATATACTGTTGTATTATACCACTTAGAATATTATGTAGACTATAACAGATACCAAATAAATAATATATAATCTATTGATACTTTTCTGTGACATTCATTTATCTATACAATTTTAATTGATACTAGAAATGAAGGGTAGAAAGATGTTAGTGCTGATATGCACCTAAATAAATGACCATGGCAGAAATAGTAATACAAAATTATGATACAGGGAAATTGACCTATATGTTTTTCTGTTTGTAGTGTCTTTATCTGGCTTTGAAATTAGCATAATGTTAGCCTCATAAAATCAGCTTGGGAGTCTTCCCTCCTCTTGAATTTTTTGGAATAGTTTGAGAAGACTAGGTATTAGTTCTTCTTTGACTATTTGGTAAAATCCACCTATGAAGCTTTCTGGTCTAGGATTTTTGTTTGTTGGGAGTTGTCTTTGTTTTTGGGGGGAGTTTTTTACTGCTTCAGTTTCACTAGTTGTGATCTGTCTATTCAGATTCTCTGATTCTTACTGATTCAGTTTGGGAAGATTGTATTTTTCTAGGAATTTATCCACTTTATGTAGTATGTCCAATTTGTTGGCATATAGATGTTTGTAATATTTTTTACAATATTTATTTGTTGGGGTTTTTTGGTGTCAGTTGTTCTCTTTCATTTCTGACTTTATTTTTTTCAGCCCTCTCTCTTTTTTTCTTGATGAGTTTGGTTAAAGGTTTGTCAATCTTTATTTTTTCAAAAGACCAGCTCTTGGTTTCATTGATCTTTTGTATTTTTTAGACTCTATTTCATTTATTTGTACTCTGATTTTTATTATTTCCTTCCTTCAACTTTCGTTGGGTGGTGTTTATTTTTATTTTTCAAGTTCCTTTAAGTGTAAAGCTAGATTGTTTATTTGAGTATTTCCTATTTCTTGAAATAGGCCTATAATGCTATGAATTTTCCTCTCAGGACTGCTTTTGCTGTGTTCTATAGATTTTGGGTTGTTGTGTTCTCATTTTCATTTGTTTCATAGTATCTTTTTATTTCTTCCTTTATCTCCTTGTTAATACTACAATCATTGTTTAGAAACATACTATTTGGTCTTTATGCCTTTGTGTGCTTTTCAGTTTTTTCTTTTGATTGATGTCTAGTTTTATACCACTGTGATTAGAAAAGATGCTTAATATGATTCCAACTTTCTTAAATTTATTGAGACTTGTTTTGTGGCCTAACATGGTCTATCCTAGAAAATGTTCCATGTGTACTTGAATGCAAAACTGGCAGGAAAGTCTCTGTTAGTTTAATGAACTGAGTTTTTGCACTGGAGAAGATAAGGAATAATTGCAATGATGTATCTGGAACATGCAAGAAACAGATTTGTTTTAAAGGTGTTTAACTGAGCGTTTATGAAGAATATCTATCTGATGAAAACAATAATGAAGGCAACAAAAAATTAAGAGATTTTTGTAGTCATTCAATTAAGAAAAGTAACGATCTTGTTCTAAAGATGCTGTGAATTTGAAAGATTTTTAAGATTTTGGATTCTGTGAATATAATAGTGTGAAGAGTCTAACATAAGTGTCAGTTTTCTAGCTTGGGTAATAGAATTGATGGTGGTATGTCCTATCAAAATGCAGACTAGAGACAAGAAGAAAAATGAAAATTAAGTTCATTAATGTTGATTATAGAATTTCTATGGAAAATCCATATAGAAATATTCAGAAGCCAATCAGATAAATGTGCCTGTGGTTCAGGAAATGGTTATGGGCTTGAGTATTGAGTTGAAACATCAATAGAGTATAGGGGGTAGTTGAAACAAATGAAAATGTGTGCAATAACCTGAGAAAGTACATTGCATAAGAAGAAGAATGAGCTAAAAATAAAAACCTGAGCTACAGCATTATTTAAAGTGTCGTGAGAGAAAAGAATCTGCTCAAGATTAAAAAAGAGATTAATCAAATCCCAGGAGAGGGAGGACCGTGTGGCAACACGATAGTCTTGGGAAGAGAGATTGTATTACATGAGCATTAGCTACTACAGCAAAGGACACACAAAAATATCCTTACAAATAACATGTGCTTCACAATGTTAGAATGTCACTGGACAATAAATTGATGGAAACTCAGTTTGATTGGCAGAAGAGTTAATGAAAAATAAGGAAAGGTGAGAACAAGTGCATACTATTCTTTCTAAAAATTTGTATAAAATGGAGCAGTGGTAGATTGGACATTATGTTTAATATAAGGGCAAAACAGGAAAATAAATCAATAAGGGATGAATCAAGAGTGAGTAAGCATAGAGCAGGGGGAGATCAGAAAGATGCAAGACAAACAAGGAGATCCAAATACAGAATAATTTCATGAGATTTCTGAAAGTAAGAACAAAGACATGTTCTTTCAGCCATATTGAATGTTTTTATTTTCCTTTCTATTGAATTTTTTGAGGTTATGCTAGTTAACAAAATTACACAGGTTTAAGGTGCACATCAACTATACACTGTATAATGTATTCACCACCCCAAGTCAAGTCTCCTTCCATCACCATTTATCCCCCTTTTACCCACCTTCACCTCCCCCTATCCTTTCCGCCCTAAAATCACCACACTGCTGTTTCCATGAGTTTTTACTCAGCCCCCCAACTCTTCTATCACTGACAACTGTCAGCCTGTTCTCTATGAGTCTGTCTCTATTTTTCTTATTAGTTCATTTTGTTCATTAGATTCTACATATGAGTGAAATCATATGGTTTGAAGTGAACATATTCTCAAGATTTTATTGTGCTGTTGTAATTGAGTCTTGATTGCTATTGTTAAATTTTCGATTAGCAATAGAAATTGTGTGTGTGTGTGTGTGTGTGAGTGTGTGTGTGTGTGTGTGTGTGTGTGTGTGTGTGTGTGTGTGTGTGTGTGTGTGTGTGTGTGTGTGTGTTCAACCCTCAGGCTGTCTGATTACGAAGCTCAACCCCTGTTGCAGCATATGAGCTGCTCTGTAGGTGCTGACCACACAATGTGTAATTTACCGCAGCAGGGTTTTGTGCCAGCCAAGATCTCCCTTTGGATATGCTGCTTGGGAAATTTACTGGACCCTGCTCTGATGTTGTCTGAAGCTGGCCACTGGGTGTGTTGGTTCTGGGCCTCTTGGGAGGGACTCTGGTATGGGCCCATATAAGATGCTGGCCCTAGACAAGATGTTTGGAGCTACAAGTGCTCCACAGTTTGTGGCTGCCTCTGTTGGGCCTGGGTGCCCACAGGAAGGACCAAGCTGTGCACAAAGACGGACTTTTACCAGCACCAGGCATGAGGGTAGGTCATCAAAAGTCCCAAAGCATCCCCAGATCTGCCTCCACCTGCCTTTGCCTGCTAGCTGCCTGTTAGGCTCGGTCACTGAAAGAGCCTCTGACTGGATTCAAGTTGCATGAACAAGGTCACAATGAGTCACCAGGGAGGAAAGAGTGGTGTTCACCAATTTGATACAGGTTCAAACTCGGTGCCCGTGCTTGGTCTGAGGCCACTCACAAATGTCTGGGTATACCAAGTCGAGCTGCCACCCGCTAGGTGATCACACACCCTTGTGTTGGGGCAGGGTCTCTGGGAATCATCAGGGTGAGGCCAGCAGAGTTTATCAGGCCCAAACAGACCAAGACTTGGCCATATGAAGGGAAGGTTCTGCTATGGTCAGGTGTGCAAGGGAAAAATCTCCCCTGCCCCAGAGCCACACCACTCAGTTGTTCCTAGATTTTGCCTGGATAGGGTAGAAACCCTAGGATTAGGGTGGGTGGGGCCTTCAGAGCCAGAGCCTAAGCCCTGAGGTGGATCTGCTGGAAGCCCAGAGGATACTTCTAACAGATTTTCTGTGAGGGGGAAGTGCCAATGAGGTTCAAGGGAAAGTGGGAAAATGGACCTCACCCCAAAGCCACACAACTCAGTCACTTACACCCCCTGAGTCTGTCCAGATCTCTACACCACAGACAAGCAGCTGACTCCTCAGCAGTGCGTAAGCTCCACAGAGTGGGGTGACTTGTATCTCTAGAGGACTCCCATCTCTGCTTGGCAGAAAGAAACCCCTCTGATTTTCAAGACCGAATGTTACATGTGTGACACTTCCCAGCTCTGGTAGTGTGGGCTGGGGAGCCCAGCTTGGGGTTCAGACCCCATGCTTCTCAGGGTAACCTTGTGGATACACAGCCAGCCCTTTTCTGTGTCTCCACCCTTCTTACTAGTGTCAGCCCTTCCTACTTGTGTCTCCACCCTTCCTACTAGTATTGATGTGGCTTCTTTTATAATTCCTTGGTTATAAGAGTTCTCTTCAGCTAGTCTGCAGTTGGTTATTCAAGATTATTGTTCTATACTTTAGTTTTAATTCATCTTTGGTCCTGGGAGGAGGAGAGTGTAGTTTTCACCTTGGATCTCATTGCATATATATATATATATATATATATATATATATATATATATATATATATATACTAGAAGCCTGGTGCACAAAATTTGTGCATGGAGGGGGGTTGTCCCTTAGCCCAGCCTGTACCCTCTCCAATCTGTGACTCCACCAGGATCGGGCCTAAATGGGCAGTCAGACATCCCTCTCACAATCCAAGACTGCTGGCTCCCAACTGCTTGCCTGCCTGCCTTCCTGATTGCCCCTAACTGCTTCTGCCTGCCAGCCTGATCACCCCCTAACCACTCCGCTGCCAGCCTGGTTGATGCTTAACTGCTCCCCTGCCAGCCTCTTTGCCACCAACTTCCCTCCTCTGCCGGCCTGGTCACCCCTAACTGCCCTCTCCTGCAGGGTTGATCACCTCCAACTGCCCTCCCTTGCAAGCCTGGTCCCTCTCAACTGCCCTCCCTTGCAGGCCTGGTCCCTCCCAACTGCCCTCCCATGCAGGTCGGGTGCCTTCCCACTGCCCTCTCCTGCTGGCCATCTTGTGGTGGCCACCTTGTGTCCACATGGGGGCAGGATCTTTGACCACATGGGGGCAGCTATATTATGTGTTGCAGTGATGATCAATCAGCATAGTACTCTTTTATTAGATAGGATAGAGGCCTGGTACAGGGGTGGGGGCCAGCTGGTTTTCCCTGAAGGGTGTCCCGGATCAGGTGGGGGTTCCCTTGGAGCGTGGGGTGGCCTGAGCGAGGGGCCTGTGGTGGTTTGCAGGCCGACCACGCCCCCTGGCAACCCAAGTGGAGGCCCTGGTACCTGGAATTTATTTTCCTTCTACAATTGAAACTTTGTAGCTTGGAGCTGAGCCAAGCCTGCTGCTCCCTCCAGGGTGGCAGCCATTTCTGTGGCAGTTAATTCACCTTCTACAATTGAAACTTTGTAGCCTTAAGCGGGTGAGCCCAGCCAGGGTGTGTGGAAAGCTTTGCTCCCCCTGTTGCCGCTGGCAACCCTGGCTTGCTCTCTCAAGCTCCGTTCTGCCTCCATTTCTGTTTGAATTTGTTTACCTTCTATAATTGAAACTTTGTAGCTTGAGTGGAGGCTTAGGCCTGCAATGGCTATGGAAAGCTTGGCTTCCTCTGTTACCTGGGAAACCTTGCTCTCTGTGGCTGTAGCCATCTTGGATGGGGTTAATTTGCATACTCACCCTGATTGGCTGGTGGGCGTGGCTTGGCTGGTGGGCATGGCTTATGTAGCAGAGTGATAGTTAATTTGCATATTACCATTTTATTAGAGAGTACTAGAGGTCCAGTGCATGATTGAATCATGCACGTGTAGGGTCCCCTACACACTTTCGCTTTTGATCGCGGGGCAGCTGAGTGCCTGTCCGCTGGTGCACCAGGCCTTTCAGAAGCCTCCGGTTCAGCGGAGGCTTCTGAAAGGCCTGGTGCTGAAGCAGACAGGCGCCCAGCTTACCCGCTTTTGATGGTCCGCAGCAGGACATGAGCTCGCTGCCCCAGAGGCCCCTTCTGTTCTGCAGCACAGCCATGGCACAGACGCTGAGCTCACGCCACCACTGGCTACGCGAGCTCAGCGTCCTGCTGGCCCAATCAGCTACCCCGGCCACCCCGAGTCCCGCCCCCTGCGCCTCCCTCTGGCCCAATCGTGGGCTTAGCAGAGTGATGGTAATTTACATATTACAATTTTATTAGGTAGGATTAGAGGCCTGGTGCACAAAATTCATGCACTTGGGAGTGGGGCGTCCCTCAGTCCAGCCTGCACCCTCTCACAGTCCAGGAGCACTCAGGGTATGTCTGACCAATGGCTTATCCATCATTCGTGTGGGGAGGAGGCCTAAGCCATCAGTCAGACATCCTTCGTGCTGCCATGCAGTGACACCGCTGCTGCACTAGGCAGCCATGAGCCTGGCTGAGGGCTTCTGGCTGAGTGGTGCTCCCCCTGTGGGAGTGCACTGACCACCAGGGGTCAGCTCCTGCATTGAGCGTCTGCCCCCTGGTGGTCAGTGCACTTCATAGCGACTGGTCGTTCCACCGTTTTATCAATTTGCATATTAACCTTTTATTATATAGGATATTTTTCTTATAATGTCATATATCTATATAGAAATTTTAGAGGCAAATTTATCTATTATATAATCATTTAGAGTTCTGATTTTAGTCAATACATCTGATCATAGAAATATAATGAAACAAAATTTATATTTAATTCTAATAATTTCTAAGCAGTTCTTTAAAAATGTGGAATGAAAAGAGGAGAGCCATAAAAATATGCTGGGGAAAAAAGAAACATCTTATTTATTGGCATTCAAAACCTAGTGAGATATTTTGCCTCAAAAAAACTTGGAAAATATTACATGAGTTCATATAAATATCTAACAGATCGGCTGATGTGTTCTATTCAAGTTTAATTAGCAGCTTCACATCCCTCAGTCTTTCCACTCCCGACTGCACCAACACCTGTTCTACTCAATTCAGAAATAAAATGTACATCAGGTTTCTTAGTGGATTGTAAACATGTTCAAATGTAGTCCAGGGTGAGGATGTGTGCACGGTGCAAATTGCTTTTTAATATTTGTAAACATATAAACCTCCCCTTAGCCATCCTTCTCACACAACTTCGTATTAACCTAATGATCTGACTATAACAAATTGTCGAATTGCATTTTGCTGCCAAACTGTTTTACAGTTAAGCTGTTGCTTTGTGCTTGCTCCTTTTTGTTCAGCCAAATAATTTGCTTCTCAGTTCCATGGCATAGAAAAAAGTGATACACGGGGATTTGGAATGTATGTAATCAAGTACACAGCAAGACAAATACCATCAATTTATTTCCAGTGTATTCTACTATGCATATTTTGTGTTTAGTGGTAGAATTACAGCTTTATTGGGAAAACATAATACAGATTTATTTTATTGTTGCTTACCATTCAAAAACAACATTTGTAAATATAACATGGTAATTCATGACAATAAATATTGAATAGCATTTCTCTGTTCGGGAAATGTTTTATAACCCTGAATTCCAGTGTTAAATGAACATCTTATAATTATATAATAATAATAATATTTGTCATCTATGTACTTCAGGTTTAATTTTTAAATTTGATTTAAGTGGCATTTGATCACAAAAAGAATATAGTGCTCCTCCTCTGAGAAGGAACACTATTGTAAATCACAGTCACAATGATAGAGTTGCACAATAAAGCATAGGTAATGACAATTACTTGACTGTTTAACAACCTTTGTTTTATGAGTTTCTCATTCTTACAAATCACTAAAGCCATTCAATTATTTTACATTTCACTTAATATTTTAATGTCCTCTAAGTTTTAACCACCTAAGATATGGCAGGAAATAAATTATGTTTCAGTTAGCTATTCTTATTTATCCTTATAATTCTCATAACCCAGATTTGGGTTCAGATACAGTTTTTAATTTATTAACACTTTAAAAAACTATATTGTCTGTGAATTTTTCCCTATATTTATGACAAGATGGACTTGGCTGGTTACAACTCCATAGGCCTGGTGACTTCTGAAAAAAGCTGGAACCAGAAGAAACAGTATCAGTTTTCAGGAGGCCTTGTTGCATGTTATTTATTTCTTAAGTCAATAAATTTTTAATGAAGGGTTAATTTCTTCTTGCCACTGTTTGATAACACATTCATTGTTTTCAAGGAGCTAATTTTTTAAAAGTTTCTCAACCAGTGCTAAAACTTAATACAATTGATTTAAAATAGTGTTTTGCCTTTAAAATATTTTGTATTATACGAGGTGTACCAGTTAATAATAGCAGATTTTGTAATTAAAGAAAACACGATAATTTCAAGAGAAACATCAAAAGTGCCTTATTCAAAGTAATGTCCATCACTAGCTAGACATTTCCCAATCTTTCAGGTAATTTGTGAATACCGTCCCAATAGAAGTTTTCTTGTTTTGAGGCAGACCATTCAGAGACCCAATTTTCCACTTCTTTGTACATTTTGAAGTGCTGTTCAGAAAGTGCATGTGCCATCCATCAGAACAAGTGGTAATTTGAAGGAGCAAGGTCTGGTGAATACAGCAGGTGGGTTAATACTTTCCAGGCAAGATCTCTTAACGTGTCTTTAACTGGTTTTCAAGTGTGTGATGGTGCATCATCATGAAGCAAAATTACTTTGCTGTGTCTTCTGGAACATTCTGGTCATTTCACGATCAAAGCGTGGTTCAAATTGATTATTTGTTGTCGGTAGCGATCAGTATTAACGGTTTCACCTGGTTTTAGAAGCTCATAATACACCACACCTTCCTGATCCCACCAAACACAGAGCAGTGTCTTCTTTCCAAAGCAATTTGGTCTTGCAGTCCATGTTGATGGTTGACCTGGATCAACCTATGATTTTGTGCATTTGGGATTCTCAAAATAAGTCCACTTTTCATTGCCAGTCACAATTCAATGCAAAAAAGACTTTCTTTCATGCCATTGGAGCAACATTTTACTGATGATTTTTCGGTTTTCCATTTGTCTTTCATTCAGTTGATGTGGCACCCATTTTCCTTCCTTTAAAATCTTTCCCATTGCTTGTAAATGATCGGAAATTGTTTGCTGAGCAACGATTAATCTTTCTGCAAGTTGTTTTTGAGTTTAACATGCATCTTCATCCAATAATGTTTATAATTGTTGGTCTTCAAACTTTTTCAGTTGACCTGGACGTTCTTTGTCTTTCACATTGAAATCATCACTTTTAAAGCATTTAAACCAGCATTCACAAGTATCTTGAGATGGAGCATGTTCACCATAAGTTTCCCAAAGTATTCAGCAGCACTTATCTTCAAAATAAAGTAATGAATTATAACTTCCAACAAATGCTCTTTTTTTGGCATGAAATTTGACATTTTTAAGTGTAAAAATATCTACGATGTTAACACCTTCAGCAAATTTGAAATATGAAGTTTTGAAGCTTGTTGTCAATACAACAAAATAGCATACATATCAAATCGCATATATATCAACATATGTGTAACTCCATCTATTGAAAAAAATCCACATTATTAACCAGTACACTTAGTAATAATGTGAATAAAATATATAAATCAAATATTTCATGGAAATACGAGAAATAATCTTAGTAGTTAGGCTTTTTTTCTTATTTTTTTTTAAGAGGCCAAAAGGAATTTTTTGTCTTTCAGAGCTCTTATCAACAATACAGTATTATTGGTCTTAACAAATGTCGCTTTGGACACTTTTATTTAATTTTTTATTAAACTGTATTATTGAAAGTATTACAAATTTCCCTTTTTTACCCCATTGACCCCTCCACCTCACTTTCACCCCCTCCACCTCACTTTCACTGCCTCCCCAGGCCTTCCCCAGCACTATTGTTTGTCCATGGGCTATGCATATCCTATATAATAAAAGGGTAATATGCAAATTGAACCTAACGTTGGAACGACAGGTCACTATGATGGGCACTGACCACCAGGGGGCAGCTGAAGGGATGATCAATTGTGGGGGGGCTCCATGATCGCCCCAAAAAGGGGGGCCCAGAACACTCTCTGCAAGCAATCAATTAGGGAGCTCCGCAGAACTGGGGAATAGGGGGTGTGTGGTGCTGAACGAGGGCAGCACCAGGCCAAGGCAGGTGTAGACGGGGGGGGGGGTTGGGGGGGGCAGGGCTGTGGGGCTGTGAGGCAGTCGAGGCCATTAGGCAGCTGGAGTGGCAAGGACCCCGGCAGCTGGGACTGCGAAGGCCACCGTTGCACGAATTTCATGCATCAAGCCTCTAGTATGCATATAAGCACTTTGTTTAATCTCTTCCTGTCCCCTCCACCTCTTATGAAATACATCATTCTGTTGCATGTTACAATGTCTCTATATCTGTTTTGTTCAACAGTTTATTTTCTTCATTAGATTCCACATATAAGTGAGATCATGTGGTGCTTGTCTTTCTTTGACTGGCTTATTTATGTTTTCTTAATCTTGTAAACTAAAATTCTGTCACTGTCTTCAGGCAAAAGGTGTTTTTAAGAGGTCTTTCTTTGACAAGACCAAACTAATATTGAATTAGTTTCCCTACTCTTCAGTAGATTTTATTCTGTATCAAGTTCATGATTAATTTGCTCATCGGAAAATTTCACATTTCTTTATTTCTTTCCAGTTCATCTCTGAAACTCTGACACTGTGGACCAACCTCTAGTCATCAAGCACTTCTCTTTTCACATCTATAACCCTGAACAAGTCTTTATTTGATTTTTTCTTTGTTTCTGTTTTTCCCCTCAGTCAGTGGCTCAGTCAATATGTCAAAAAATTGCAAATAAACTTTGGCCTCAGAAATTTAAATAAACAATGAAATTTTCCAAATCCTTTAACTCTGCTAATTTAATGAGGACTCCCATTCTTTATCACACCTCAAATTCTTAGAAGACTCTCAAATGCATCTCTGCAGTTTCATCTTTTATCTAAAGTTCCTAAGTATAGCCAACTCCATACTTTTGACAAAAACACTAAGGGTTTGAGATGTGAGTCTTAGGAAACTTTTAAGGCCTTAGTTAAATGTCTTAATATTTCAGTCCTTTTTTGTGTGCCAGTTTTCTAAAAATGAAATTAGTCTGCATTACCATTAAGAACTTCTATAATTCTAATCCTACCTAATAATAGAGTAATATGCAAATTGACCGCACCTTCGCTACACCCACAAGCCACGCCCACCAGCCACGCCCACCAGGAAACCATAGCAGGGACGCTGGGTGCGGCCAAGCCCAAGGCCAGGAAAGCCTCAGGCGGAGCACCAGCTGGGAGCCTGCACGGATCGCAGGCAACCACTGGGGGTCGGCTCCTACGATCCTTAGCAGGGACGCTGGGGTGCAGCAGAGCCCAAGGCCGCTGCCCGGGGCCAAGCGATGACCCTGAAAGAAGGCAGAAGGTGGTGGCCACAGCCAAGGCCTGGGTCCCTGGTGCCGGCAGAAAACTGGTGCAGGCAGCCAGGTGAATGACGGTCTATTGCACGAATCTTCATGCAAACGGGCTGCTAGTATTCTATAATACTGAAAATTACTTATTTTTAATTTATTTTTATTGAATTTACTGGGGTGACATTGGTTAATAAAATTATGTTTCAGGTGTACAATTCTATAACACATCATCTGCATATTATATTATGTATTCACCACCCCATAAATTATTTCTACTTATATATTTCAAATTGCCATCTCCTTTTCACCATAAATAAGTTTCTTTCTTGTCAGCTAAGTTTACTATGATTTGCATTGTATATACAATTTATCTCTTTCTTGTTCTTTCCTAATTTTGAAATTTAATTAGTTACTTGAATGAAAGTATAAGGGATTCTATTACCTTTATTATTTTGGGTAAAATTCAAGATATTATTGAAGTTATAAAATTAAAATAATTATTGAGTGATATATATATATATATATATATATGTGTGTGTGTGTGTATACATATATAAACATATATACATATATACATATATATAAATATACATATATACATGTATATATATATATACATATATATACTGTATCTGAGAACTTCCAGATTAGAGTTGTATTTACTATGTTCCAGTGTTCAACAAATGCAAAATTGGCATATAGATTCCATTATCTCAGAAAGAAAATGAGATTTTGACCTTTAAGTTTTCAAAGCTTTTTTCAAGCATATGATTCCATAGATCAGTATATATAAAATGAGTATAACTCTGGAAAGTAAGGCTTGACAAGAAGTGAGGATGGAGAACAATGTTAAAGCAAGATAATGAAGGACTTTATGCATGATATTGAAGGGTTTGAACTTTATTTGAAAGAAAGGGAGTGCCTACTGAGCTAATTTACATAGAATCATCATATGATCATTTTCGTTTTAAACAATTGACTTTTGCATCAGTGAAAAATTGAATTGAGAAAACTAAACTCAAAGCAGTAGGACAATTTATAAGGCTTTTGCTGAAACTCAGATATGAGATGACAAAGGACTACCCAGGGCCATGTCAGTAGAAGTAGACACAAAAGAAAACAGTATGGGAGAAATTTTAAAGATACATAATTGACAGGCTTTTTAATATATATATTTCACCCCCAAAGGAAATTTGGATTCATGTTATTTTTTAATTATTTTTTATTTATTTATTTTTTTTTTAGAGAGCAAAGAAAGCAGAGCGATAGATAGAGACATCATTGAAAGAGAAACATCAGCACTATTGATCAGCTGCCTCCTGCATGCCTCCTACTATGGACTGATCCTGCAACCTGGGCATGTGCTCTGACCAGAAACCAAACCAGTAACCTCCAGGTTCATGGGCGGACACTTAACCCATGAGCAGGGTGACATGGTATTTTTATAGCAAAATTGTATGTGAGGAATAAGATGGGCAGGGGTGAAGGATAACAACTAATATGGTTTTAGCAATATTATTGTGGATGATGGTGCTTCTCATCGGATTAGAGTATAGATGAAAAGGAAACTATTAAGGCATTTTCTTATTGATAGAATAAAGAATAAAAACAAAGTGAGTTCTGATTTATGGTCCAACAACTTCAAACTTTTCCACATGTTTTTATATGTGTTAGAGAATCTTAAGTAACAAGATGTGACTGTTGGAATTATGTCATTGGCAGAAAATATTCTGTCAGTGATTGAGAAATATTTTCTTTAAAAGGCCAGATAATAGATATTTTAGATTTTTTTTCTAGTCCAGATGGTCTTTTTATAACTACAGAAATCTGCTATGTGTAGAGCTAAAGCATCCATAGGTAGGATACAAGTAAAAGGGTGTGGTTGTGTTCCAATACAATTTTATTCTGAAATATAATTGTATTAAGCTACAGTGTGCTGATATCTGTGCTGTGTAATTGATTGGTCATAGACTCATAGAGACTTGAGTTTTTTTGGGGGAATGATAAAAAAGTATTTGGTTGTTAAGAAATCTCTATTCTAATCTAGGATTATTAGTATGTAAACTCATCATAATATCATAAAGAGAGGTCAGCTTTTTCAAAGCAGAATAGCAAATGTGGTAGGGAAGAAAGGGGTTGTATTCAATTTGCCACCAAAAATATGTGACTATTACATTTCTTAATCTTAGAAAATAGTCTGTCAGATCCCATGAGGAGTATTAAAGCCTTAGTTCACAATTCTTAGGAAGGATGAAGAGAATAATCGTCTACAAACAGCTAGTTTAGGAACATGAAAATAATGTATTCCTTATAATAGATCATTTAGAAACATATTCAATTCTTGAATTTGAAAGAGATGAGGGAAGTCACCTGTGATTGACCCAAAGAAATTTGTCTTAAATTTATGAAAATTGAAGTTATTTTTCAATACTGTAAGAGCCGTTGGTGTACTTTACCATTATGTGGAAAGATTTACCACATAGTTCTCATTAAAATTAAGTACTGGGTACTTAGCATTCTCTTCTACTACAACAGAGCCATTATACATTGAAAAGAAATATGAGGAAGCTAAGGTATCTCTTCCACACACTTTTTCATGATTTTTTTTCTTGCCAGAGAAATGATTCATTGGCCCTTCTCTATTTGGCTTTCTGGCTTTTTTCTGACTTCTATTCAGGGAAATGAATAATGTGTCAAAGTGTAAGGTGCATATGAATTGTACCCAAAAAAGAATAGTTATTATTAACATTCAATTGTTAATTTTATATTGTATTTATTTGATTGGAAAGGGAAGGAGATATTTAGAATTTGGCTCATATCCATGATTGAATTTTTTTAAAACTTAATGCTCTAATATTCTAGACATTTTCTCAGGAATAAAAATGTGCATTTTTTAAGTGCAAAAAAAAAAATCCCCATTAAAATAATCAATGTGAGTTTTCTTTAAGCCTAATTAAAATGAATATTTTATATATGTAATCACCTACAGTGTTTTAAGAAAAGATGTATATTTGAGAGGATTGTAAAATTGTTTTCAGTCTTCACTAATAATGCTATTTTAAAGATATAAAAAGTAGCAACTTTAGATTTTTTTCTTCTTTTGTATGACTTAGCAAGCAAGATAAAATTCATCACCGAAAAAAGAAAATGCTATAATGTCCTCATTTATCACTTGTGAGGGTAAGGTGTATCCTACTGCTATTAAATGTTTAATGTAGCTGTTGGCAGGTATATATAATGAGCTATGTTTCATGTCTGTGAGACTGCTAATATAGCTATTTCTCATTCACCTATTGTAAAGTGTAGAAAATTTTTGCTACTCTTTGAAAATTCATTATAGTATTATTTCCTTATAGTTAAGATTATTCATGTCATACAGTGGCTTTAAGATTAGTTCAGTTTTATTTGCTTTGAATAAAATGGACATGTTCCTTTGTTAGGGAATATAAAATTCAGCCTCTGGGAGATTTTACTGGATATGAAAAGAGCTTTGTTATTAAAGGTCAACTGCATTGGAGAATACTTCTTATTTGAGAAAACTTTATAGGACCTATTTAAGTCTAAGAATTCTCTCTAATGAAGTTATATGCTGTGTTGTGCCTTATTAAATTTACTTTATTTTAGTTTGACCATCTTTTGATCATCTACTTGATTGAATTCCTTCAAATAAATGCTATTTCACCAATTCAACTTGTACTCAGATGGAATTAATAAAATAAATATTGAAATTAAAATTGGCAAGTACTAATATATTAATTTTATGGTAGTGAAATATTTTGTAGTTTATGCTTCAGATTAGAGATTCTCAAACTTTATACATATAAGCATAAACTATATTATTTTTTAAAAAAATTTAAGGTATCACCCCAAAAGGTATTTATTCATGACACTCAATAAAACATGCTCTCTTATAAAACCCTCCATGTGATTCTGAAGCAAACAGTAAACCAATTGAACAGAGAAGCATAGTTATATATATTAATAGACATAGGAAACTCATTCTGAATGTTAAGGACATAGCTATAAAATCTCTGCAGAAAAACAGGGAGCAAGGTGTTACATAAAATTTGTACTGAACCTAAGGATAATTTTGAGACAGACACATATATCTTTTTTTCTCAGAAATATATATATCAGTGTTGGTGGTATTATAACACTGAGGTTATTACTTTCTAAAACACTTATTACCAGAAAAATATTCAAAAAACATAGTGGCTTGTCCTTTAAAGGATATAAAAGAAAAGAATGCATGGGTTTTTAAAATAAACATGCTATACATTAAGAATTAACAAAATGTCCATAGACTTACTCTATAGTGAAAATACATAATAATTACCTGTGGCACTTTTTAAAAATGCAGTCTTGATTCCACATTCAAAACTTCTGACCTACTAACTGTGTGATTAGCAAAAGGACTTGCATGTTGTAGCTTCATTGGTCCTGAATTAGTTAATGTGTGCACCCCATTCTGAGAACACAGCTCAGAGTAACAAGACTGAGAATGAGAAAATTATCCATAAAATAAAACTGGTTTGAAATTTACCAGAATAAAATTAGGACTGTGTCCACACCAAGAAGTAATTCATTTGTTCCTCATAAGACATTTAGTGTTACCTAGTTTATCCTACTAGGAAGAACTTTCTATCTGCTTCTCAGATATATAAAATGAGTGATAAATAATTATTTTAAAATTTCTTAAAATATAAGTATCATTAAAATTCATAATAATTTAGTTAAGGCCTAGTAGAATTGGAAATAAAATAAAACTATAAGTAAAGTTCAGTCTATTTAGAAAGAAACAACATACCATATATTATCTAAGTTAATGTTCTTTTGGTTTCAATTAATATAGTCCATCAGTATATTTGAACAATGAGGATGTTTATTATAACTCAACAAGGTATCTTACAGAACCCAAGGGGGGGGGGGGGGAAAGTCCAGGTCTCTCTAGGAAATTAAGAGTTATGTTCTGAATTTCTCAATTTTATGTATGGAACCATGTAATCTCACATCCCGGTATCAGTTTCCATATTTACTTCTTATTTTTCTCTTCCTAAAAATTAGCTTTTCGTTCCTGTCCACATGAGTGAGTTGAAAAATATCCATTTGTAGCTCATGTGCTATCAATTCTCTCGTCTTCCCATTTTTATGCTCTTAAGAATGAGTTCATCACAAATGTATTTTTAAAATATATCTTTAGTTTTCATTTTGACAAAATTTAAGTCAAATATTTCCACAAACAGAACACAGATGAGTGATGAGTAACTATAAGCAGCCCAATATATATATTTTGATTTCCAAAAGGAAAGACGAGAGGGGAGTTAGGGGGGGGGGGGGGGGGGGGGGGGGGGAGGTAATATTTGTCAAAAGTTTCCAAACATGATAAAATTCAGAAATATGAGAAAGTCAATAAAAATCAAGATCCAGAAACATGAAAAAAAAAACAAAAAACAACTTTAGACGAGCATATCATAATCAAAATGCTCATAATTGGTGGAAAAAAGAACAATATATTTTGTCTTTACTTTGTAGTTACCATTTTCTATATTTCTTATTCCTTTGTATAGATCTTCATTTCCACCAGTGGAACAGATAAATAAATAATGCTTTAGTCATACAATTAAATTCCACTGAAAATGAAAATGTATGAAGTACAATATAAACCACAACATGGATAAACCTCATGCGCTTAGTATTAAGCAAAGAAAGCTGACATAAAAGAACATAAATTCTCCCATCCTATTTACATTAAATTAAAACAAAAATAAGCATAATATTGATGAGACAGAAGGAAGCTAGCTAGAAAGGGACAGGAACCATGGGGGGAAGGAAGTAGAACCAGGGACACCACCTAGGCGAAGTTCCTAAGACAACCCGACTGTGCAGGGAAAGAAGGGCAAGAGCAGAAGGGAGCTTCTCCTGTTGCTAAGACAGGCAGCTTGCAAATAACCAATCACAAGGCAGCGAGGTGTATAAACCAATTCCAAGAAAGTGGCTAAGGCAAAATCCTTTGAAAGGCCCAATCAGAAACTATCAAGGCTATATCTACCCCCTCCACCCCAGACAAAAATCACACACTTCCTCTCCTCTCTCTCTCTCCCCAGTGCACTGGGCTCTCCTATGGCAGGAGATATACTCCCCTGTGCCCACGAGGCTTATGGCCATGTGGGACTCTGCACATGGACTAATGGACTTTAATTAGCTTGTATGCTAACTGTATCCCACTGCAACATAAAACAAAATCTCTGGACACTGGCCTCCTTTTCACTCTCTTGGAACCCCACTGCACCCTTTCCAAGACTAGTTTCTCTCTATAAACTTTGCTTCCACTAACCGTTTTTGTCAGTGAATCAATTTTTTGGTTTTGCGAGATATCGAACTCAGACTTAAACCCCACATTTTGATTTCAACATTGGTGTCAACTTAAGGTGATGACAGTGTAAGGGAAAACAGCAAAGTGATTACCATAAATGTCAAGACAGTAGCTACCTGGGCAGGGGTATGGGTGTGAGAAAGGACACTAATGAGGATATGGAACAAGGTTGAAGGGTGCTCTATTTCTCAAACTGTATGCTGCTTACAAACATGTTCATTTTGTGAGAAATTACTGAGTTGCCCTTTTGTTTCACTGGGGAAGTGACAAGTACACATTTCTGTATGTGCATCATTTTTATTAATAAACTAGAGGCCTGGTGCACGAATTCTTGCACGAGTGAGGTCCCTCAGGGTGGCCTGTGGGGATTGGCCCCAGCTAGTGCCCCCAGCTTCACAGCCCCACAGCCCCACCTGGCACCCCGCCATAGCCTGGCACCACCCCCTCACCTGCTCCACCATCCCACCTTTAGGGCGATTGATTGGGCCGGGCCCCCCACTCTGCTCCCTCAGCTCCTGAGATCCAGGCAGTGGCCCCGCCCCTGCCCCCAGATGCTGGTTGCTGTCTGTGGGGCAATCGGCCGGGGGATTGGGCCCCCGCTCGCACCTGCCTTGTCATAGTGCCGCCCACTCACCTGCTCCACCATCCTGCCACGGTCCTGCTCTCATCGGGCCTCCACTGCCACCCACTGCCAGCACCGCATTATTGATGCCTGCTATGTTCTGCGCTGCCACCTGGTGATCAGCACACGTCATAGCAAGCAGTCGAACTCTGATCTCCCAGTCAAACTCTTGGTCGAATGACCACCGGAGGGGACAATATGCATATTAGGCCTTTATTATATAGGATTTTTAAAAATAAATGATTTAATAGTCCTAAATTTGTAATCAGAAAAAAAAAATGAATACATTGCCAAACCATGTGATTCCCAGTTACTTTAAATAGAATGGAATAATGACTTTTGGACTTGAGTTTTAAAAACATAGATTTATATTTTAAAACTTATGATCTCTGTGTTTTCACATGATACATTCACCTTACTCTGTTGTATCTTTAAGATGACAATACAAGTTTTTTTTAAAAAAATAAAGACATCAGAGAAGTTATTATGAGGATTAAATGGAGTAATGCTGATTTCAACTCAGAAATATATGTCAAGGCTACTCTCTCCAGTTTTATTGCAAAAACCTGCAGTCAAAGCACCATCACCTTATACAAGAATGATTGCTAAGTCTGAATTTTTTTGTTTCAAGTGCATTCTCAAGCTTAGTTTTCCTTTTATAAAACAAATTGATAACATTCCTACCTTCATTTAGCATTTTGCTTGAAAACCTTCCACTATAGGATGAAGTTCAGTTTCCTTAGATGACACAAAAGTGGGTTTAAAATTCTATACTTCCCTCACTCTCCATTTTCATTTTCTACAAATCTCTCTCAAGAAACCTATTCTCCCCCAACAAGAACTTTGCATAATTCCCCACCCTCCTTTTTTACTCCATATATTTGAACAAAGTGATCTCTGTGGCTGAAATGTGCCCTCTCATTGTCTGAGAAATGTTTATTCATTCTTCCAGATGCTGTTAAAATTATCCTCTTCTATTAAATCTTAAGGGTTTTCCCTGACATATTCCATATGTCTAAGCTCTGAGCCTCTCGTGTACTTCATCAATATCTCTGTAACTCCAGGGAAAATTTGGCATGATCCATTGTCTATACCTAGATTACTACTTAGGCAAGTTTTAGGACTTTGCTGGCATTTTCATAGAAGTAATTCTTTTTTCCTTCTCTAACAGGTACAAGAAAAAGTGAAAAGAAAGAGATAAAAGCTGGCAAGTAGCAACAAAGGAAAAAACAAAACATATGTCTACTCCAGTCAGATAAGTCAGGGTATTTTTCTTCCCTTTACCTTGCTATACTCCTAAAATGCGTGCTGCATCAATGTGTTCTCAAGAGAAGTGAATGAAAATAAAGATTGATGGACAGCTGTGGTTTCGCTACTAAACATTAAGGAACCTAAGGAACACATCACATGAAAAAATAGAAATGAAAGTATAGTCAACGCAAATTAGACCTCCAATGTTAGCCATAGCCTACATTGTCATAAACGTACATATCAGAAGGAGTCAATGTTTGTTACTCATATCCAGTTTTTTTTTCAAGAATATTATATCCCATTTTTGCCTAACTAACAGTATCATTTCCTCCTAGAATGCTAGACATTTCACTCATTTAGAATATCTGCATAATGAGTAATGCTCTGGAGAATTGGAACGCATTCTCCCATGAATAAATTGTGTTCCTACTCAAACAGGCCATACACAGGCTTGCCCTTGTTAAAAGGAGCTCTATCACCAACCTTTAATTTGGAGTGTGAAATTTGGACACCCTTTAATAGATGTAGGTTTTTGGAAGTGAATGTCTTTCATGATCCCAGCACGTCTTTCTCTCACAATTAGCATTTACCTGGGCCTTTCAGGACAGCTCAGTTTCAGCTGATTTGAAAGATAATTGCTTAGCTCACCTAAATACTCACCTGAGACATGCAAAGTAAATTTTGGATGCCCTATGACATCCCAAATGATGAGACACAATTCTCCATGGGTCCCTCATGTTTCTGTACAACTTGCAAGAGAGGCATTCACTGTTCTTTTTCCTAGACAATCTTTTTAAGGACATTTGTATTACCCTAAATTTTTACTCTTTTTTTTTAAATAGACTATTTTTAGAGCTGTTTTAGGTTTATAGAAAATTGAGCAGTTAGTAAATATTTCCTATACTCCATTTCCTTCCAATCACAGTTTCCCATTATTAACTTTTTGCATTAGTGTGATATTTTGTTACAATAATGGACCAACATCGGTCCATTATTATTAACTAAAGGCCATGGTTTACATTAGAGTTCATTCTTTCTGATATACAATTTTGTGGGTTTTAACTAATGCATAATGTTGTG
This sequence comes from Ia io, assembly GCA_025583905.1. NCBI lineage: Eukaryota > Metazoa > Chordata > Mammalia > Chiroptera > Vespertilionidae > Ia > Ia io. Next base: position 37,133,017 of record JAJQQW010000003.1, read on the forward strand.
TGTCCACCAGTAGAGTATCATGAAGAATAGTTTCACTGCCTTAAAAATCTGTTTAACTATTTATATTTTCCTCCTTACCCCCAAACCCTGGCAGCCACTGATCTTTTTCTTTTCTCTATAGTTTTGCCTTTTATTAAAAACTGTTTTATATGAATAGTTTATACAGTATGTGGCAGTGAAAATAAGAAACATATATTTAGTCTTTGTTCCCTATTCCTGACATAGAGCTTCTAAAACCCTGGGATTTTCTGAATGATGGAGATTACTGGAGCATTTTCTGTTACTCATAACAATACCCTTTAAATCATACTTTATTTTCACAAAGTGACTTTTGGTGGTCCTCTAGATAGCTTCAGAATTGAGGCTGGTTGCCAGAGGAACCAACCATGTGATTAGAATGTTGGGATTCTAAAGTCCCATCCTGGACCTCCAAGGAGGAAAGAGAAGCTAAAGATTGAGTTGGTCAATAATATAATCAGTCATGTCCATGTAACATCACCATCATACAAACCCTTAAAGGATGGGATTTAGAGAGCTTCTGGGTTGGTGAACACATTGAGGTTCTGGGAGAGTGACATGCCCAGAGAAGGCATGAAAGTTTTGTGTCTTTTCCCCCATACCTTGTCCTATGAATATTTTCAGTTTTGCTGTTCCTGAGCAGTATCCTTTACAATAAGCCAGCACTGGTAAGTAAAATGTTTCCCTGAGTTTTGTGAGCCATTCTAGCAAATTACCAGATATTCATAGGGGGTTGTGGGAACTCTGAATTTATAGATAGCTGGTTGGAAGTACAGGCGGCAACCTGGGACTTATGACTGGCTTCTGAAGTCACAAGTGGGAGCAATATCCTGCTATATCCAGGTAGCTAATACTGGAAGTGAGTTGAATTATAAGATACCCAGTTGGCATCTGGGGAATTAAAGAATTGTTTGATATGGGAAAAACCCACACATTTGGTGTGAGAAATGTGGTGAGTAAAAACAATCCAGAATAGCCTTTTTAAAATGGCTTCTTTCACTCAGTAATATGCATTTTAAAATTCTACCATGTCTTTTTCCTCCCTCTCTTCCATCCTTCTTTCTGTCCCTCCCTCCCTTCCTTCTTTCCTTCCTTCCTTTTTTTTTTCATGTAGATATTCAGTTATTCTACTATCCTTTGTTGAAAATATTATTCTCCCTCCATTACATTAACTTTCTTCTTTTTTCAAAATTCAGTTAACTATATTTGTGTGGGTCTATTTATCCTCTTCCATTGATATAATGTAACTTTTTCTTCACCAGTGTCATACTGTTTTGGTTACTGGAGCTATGTACTAAGTCTTGAAGTTGAATAGATCAATCCTCCAACTTTGTTCTTCTTAAGTATTGTTTTGATTGAGTTTTGTTTTGTGTTTTTTGTTTGTTTGTTTGTTTTTTGTCTTCCCATGAGAAATGGGATGCAATTCATATTCTGTACTCTATAGATAAGGTATATCTTTTTTTTTCTTTTTGTTTTTCTTCAGTTTTAATATGACATACCTAGGTGATATTATTGTTATTGGTCTTTAATGAGCTTTATGAATATGTGATCTGGTATCCATCAATAGCTTTGGAAACTACTCAGTGTTTAGTACTTCAAATATTCCTTTTATTTCTTGGTGAGCTCATCAAAGTATTGTTAATTTGTCAGAGTGTTTTTATTTCCAGCATTCCTTTTCAACATGTTCTTAAGTTTCAATCTTTCTGTCAGTACCCATCTATCTCATGTTGTCCACTTTTTCCATTAATATCCATAGCATATTTCTCATAGTTATTGTAAATTGCTGGTCTGATAATTCCAAAATTTCTTTCATCTGAGTTAGATCCTCTTTTTTGCTTTGTCTCTACAGTTTACCCTTGTTTTATGGCATACCAGGTAGTATTTCTTTTGTTGTTGAAAGACAGAATGATGTATTGAATAACATGAACTCACATAAATACACTTTTATTATGAGAGAATGTGTTTATTTGGGTACTAGTTACACTCTGCTTACTCTTTGCTGTAGTTATAGATGCCTGAAACTTCAATTTTCTCCAGTGTTCTTGTTTTCCTCTCTCTTCTTATCTTTAGATTTCCCTAGAAACTTTTTTCTTAAATAGCATCTGCCCTTTGCAATCTATCAGCTATAATGCTCTATTATTATACAGAAGCCTTGTTGATGTGGTAGTAAAGTGTGGGGAAGGGAAAGTGTTCTGCACTCCTATAATTAATTCTCAGTCTTTTAGGGGGCTTATGCCCATGAGTTGTTACCTTCACAAGTGCTTCTCAGCCTTAGTTTTCTTCTTAGGTGAGAAAGAAAGGCTAAAGCACACCAAAGTTGGGTACTTATCTTCCTCCATTTTCAGTGAAGTAGTTCCCTTTGAAGGGATTATGGGCAAAAGTCTCTGAGTATATTGCAAAATTTTAGGGTTTTTCTACACCTGCTGATGCATGCGATTTTTTTTTAAATCTTTACCATGAGAATACGTTAGGGTTGCAGGGTATAAAATTATGAAATGTATGGGTCCACCTAAGACTAGAACTCCAGAAAATTTTAATTCTTAAACTTTTCTACACTCAGTCTCTAGTAGGTTATCAATTACAGTTTACATTTTCCTACTAGTTTCTGGCTCCAGTAGCTTCTGCTCTTGGAAAGGTGTGATTTTCTTGCAGAGATGTGATTCTCTATATTGCATTTTTTAGTGTGTAGGTTTGCCCTGTAACATCAAGTATCTGACGGATCTTAAGAGTTGTTGAACTTTTAGTTTGTTCATCTGTTGTCTTTTTGTGATAAGGAAGAATTAAATTCCAAGCTATTTACGTCTTGGAGCAGAAAATATAACTGAACAATTTTTAAGGGTATTTGTATAACAAACAGCTTTGGAAAATAATGTCCCTCCAAAATAAGCAGGCTTATTATAGCATTTGAAGATATAATGCCTCCTTCCATATTAAATAGCAGGTGTGTTTGCTCTTCAGAATTGAAAAGATAATATCTCTCCCCAGAACAAAGCACAGGCTTGTAAGCTGCTCATTTTAAAAGGTTGAGATTCCCTATGTTCAGGGATGTTTTGCAATGCAATCCACTATGTTTGCAGGTGTCATTTGGCCCTCTTCATTCTGTGAGAATTCTGTTTGCTCCAGTTCTTTAACCAAAGAACAGTAAGACAACATAGCAGAGTATTCATAAACCATATTAAAATGACCTCACTTCATTTGGAACCTAAAATAAAGCAGCAAACTTAGTTTTATAACCCCTTTGCTTTCACCCCTACTAAAAAAATTAATTCATATACATCTTCTCTAAGTGACTAGAGTAAATTTAGAAAAACAAAAAGATAAATAAAATATTTAAAATGTAATAACTGCCGAAACCGGTTTGGCTCAGTGGATAGAGCATTGGCCTACGGACTGAAAGATCCCAGGTTCGATTCCGGTCAAGGGCATGTACCTTGGTTGTGGGCACATCTCCAGTAGGGGGGGGGGTGCAGGAGGCAGCTGATCGATGTTTCTCCCTCGTCGGTGTTTCTATCTCTCTATCTCTCTCCCTTCCTCTCTGTGAAAAATCAATAAAATATATTTTTTAAAAAATGTAACAAATTAGTGAGCTATTCATTATCTGATTTATTCTCTGGATTTTAAAAACAAATGCATCCCAAATTTGCATTTTTAATTAATTATTTGCTTATTGTCAGCCCTAGGGGTGGACTACTGTACCAAATGAGACAGTGTTGAGCTACAGGGCATCAAAGATAGTGAGGAGAATCAGTTGGAGGGCTATGCAATTGTGAAGCAGAGTTAAGGTATTTAGAGTTTTACAAACTAATGTCAATGAAACAAAACTTTGACCTTTCCTGGAGAAATAAAACATTGGAAATTAAATTGTCATAAACCATCAATACAAAAACAATTGAAATATTTATATACATATGCAATGAATCCCATTGCAATTTTGCTTATCAAAGGCCAATGTCTAACTGTGATTTGAATAGATTCTTAACAGAACTATGAACTTATTTTTCCTTGTAAAATTTAGGTTCTGGAATTCTTTGCATTATTGCCCAATTTCATGATTTCTATATATAGCCTTATGAAAACTCATTTTTAAAATATAAAGTGTTAACATTCTTTTGTTAATAAAATCTTAATGTTTTGCCCAATTTCATGATTTCTATATATAGCCTTATGAAAACTCATTTTTAAAATATAAAGTGTTAACATTCTTTTGTTAATAAAACCTTAATGTTTATTATCACTAATTCAACCTTAAAACCCATCTTTTAGATGCTTAAGCATGTACAATTAATATAAAAAACTAATGTTTCTTTTTTAAACAATTCATAAAGATCAAGCATGTCAATGAATTTAGTTTCTTACTAAGAGTCTTCCAATTGTAATTTTCTGTCTTGATAGCAGAGTGGGTTGATGTTATGAAGCTGATTTTATAGAATTCTACATAAAATTTCAATTTTATTAATGATTTTTCTCAGTTACATGGAGTGATCTCATTGAATCTGATAGTCCTCATAAAAATTTAAATGTGAAATATCAGCATTGATATATTTTTTTATATTTTCCAATAAGATTTGTCAATGAATCACTGTTGGGAAGTCTCTTGTTGCTCACAACTTCAAATAATTACCCACATGGATTACTGACACTTTTTATTTGGAGAAAAAAATGAGGAGAACTAAAAAGTTTGACAAAATTTCAGGCAATCTTTTCTAACAAATATTTTCATTCTATTATCATTCTTATAAGATAATAAAAACACACTGAAGACAAAGTGGAAAAAATATTGTGATGTACAATATAATCAATTTATACTTTAAGTGTTAAGATGAGACTTTGGACTTAGAGTTGATCAGAGGAACAAGTTAAAATTTTGGAAACTATTTAGATGGAATGAATACATTTTGTATGTGAGAAGGACATGAATTGGAGGGGGTGCAGAGTCAGAAAGCTATAGATTGAATGTTTGTGTCCCCCTAAAATTCACTCAATGTTTGTGTCCCCCTAAAACCTAATCCCATGACACATGAGGGAACAGCTAGAAAGGTGGCTGTGTATGAAATATGGAGCAAGCTTTCACCAAACACTGAATGTTGGACTTCTCAGCCTCTAGACTGTGAAAAATAAATTGTGTTGTTTATAAGCCACTGATTCTATGGTATTCTGTTAGAAAAGCCTGAACCCACTAAGACACATTTAATTCAGCATTTTTTAGGTTAAAATGTATTAAAGTTCTAATGTAATTTGGAATCCATTAGACTGATAGTGCCTCAATGCCAAAAGCATGCAAATTGTATCTGAGCCTGCATGCAAAGCAATTATTTATCAGCCATGTTTTAGATGATCAGGAAATTATGTTTAAGCACTTACATCCTAACATGAGGGCATGTTATTTATACATAGGTGTTTTACTGCAATTTAATTATGTTATAGGAAATTGGATGGGGATTTGTAGTTAAGACATAAAATGTTTAGGTTTTCCCATTTAAATCAGAAATAGACTTTTATTGGTGTAATGCTAGACAAAGATTTCTTTATTCTGAAAATATATTATTTCATGACTTGGATCTTTATAATTCCTACGTATGTAATTATTTGCACTGTACAAGAGTTTCTAAATGCCTATAGCATTTTCAAAGAGGAAAGATTTCCACCAAAACATGGAGTTTTGCTCATGAAAAATAATTTATTTTATCCAATTTCCCTATTTCTTACAAATTAATTTCAAACAATATTTTATGTGATGATAGTCAATGAAGGATTTATACTGACCAAGACAGCTTAATATTACCTTCAGCTCGATTAAATCTTAGACAAGTTTCACCCTGGTTGGTGTGGCTCAGTTGGTTGGAGCATCATCCGCTACACCAAAAGGTTGAGGGTTGGATTCCCAGTCAGGGTGGGTACATACCTAGGTAGGGGGTTCGATCCTAGGTTGGGGACACATGGGAAGCAACTGATTGGTGTGTCTCTCTCACAATGATGCTTCTCTGTCTCCCTCCCTTCCTCTCTAAAGTCAATCAATCAATCAATCAATCATCTTAGACAAGTTTCTTCTTAGTTATACTACTCGAATCTTGTTACCAGCAAGATGATGGGACTTCGGTTCCTGTCTTCTTGAAGGAAAGATTTCAATCAAGAGACAAAGTGTAGAAATGCAAGCAAGAATTTATTGACCACAGCAAAAATATACCTAGGGCAGTGAAACAAGGAAGAACATAGAGGTAGCAGGAGAGCCTAGGCTGGGCTGCTTCGGCTCACTGGGGAGTCAAAGAAAGGGGGAAAAGGTGGCCTTGGAGACAAGTTCAGGGGGTCAGCCCAGGACAAGTTGCCACTTCTTATTGCTCCCCTAGTTTCAAGTCTTATAGGGTCTTTTAGAGGTTAGGGGATGAGGATACCTGCCTGTGAGGGTGGGAGAGGGGGAAAGGAATGGCACAGGCATGCTCCCTGGAGGCAAATATTCATCAGCTTTATGCTGATGTACCAAGATGAGATGTATTCTCTTAATTTGTCTGTCCTTAGGCATGGTTTGCAAATAGCACTAATTGGATTTTTGTTATTTGTCTCCCTGAGTAGGGTGATTTAAGCTATTTATCCTCTGGTTGGGAAGGAGAAGTGCAAACCACTCACTGTTAAGTGTCCTTAGTTTAGGGAAGATAGGACTTACTAGATGGCTGCAAACTGCTGGTTTAATATCTTAGTTTCCCTATTCTGCTTGTCCTGGAATTTTCCTAGCTTTTATTATGTTATAACAATCTCCTCTTTTTAGACAATTTGTAGCTGTAAATCCTTTTTCATCCACTTTGAGATGTAAATCTTCTATAACCAAGCATGTTTTTCTCAAGGACTTGAGAGCCATCCTTTTGTGATATAATCATCAAGGTAGCTATCACCCCTATTTCTCAGCCTCTGTGGGGAGGTACTACCAATTAGCAACAATGATAGCCTAATCACATTCACCCACTTCCTTATAATGTTCTGCAATACTTTTTTCAATGTCGCATCCCAGTGCTAAAATTCTTCTGCCTTTTGTTTGAAAGTGGTTGAGTTTAATCTGTCACTCCTAATACAATAGTCTTAAATAAATTCTTATTATTTTAAACAAGTGTCCATTACAAATCATTCTTTGATAATATACCTATCCTTTAAAAATATTAATGTATATTTGACAAAATGAGGCAGGTTAGTAAGAAGCCAGAAAAATTCCTTGACAAGTAAAATGGGGCAACTAGGTCAGATAGTTAAATTGCCAAGCAATTTACAGCCAGATAATAAATCACAAGTTCTTATCTTCCCTAACCAAGGACACTTAGGAGCAAATGGATTACACATTCCATGCTGGGGCAGACCTGTCTCTGTTTTGGTCCCTCTTCAGTGACATTCTTTGAAGGTGAAACTGACCAGAAAATGATCAGTTCATTTTGATCAATCAGCATATTAAAGAACACACCTGGAAAGTTGATATTCTATTGAGATCCTCCCCTGAGCCCTCTCCTAAAATTCCTGCCTTTAAAAAAAGGATAAAAACCCTTAAGACAAAGGAGTTGAGCACAGCTGTGCCTCCCTGCTCCCTCCTCCCCTCCTGCTTCTTTCATCAGGCATGTATTTGTGCTCCTTTTCTCCTAAGCTCTAAGGATCTCAACAAGACTTTCAACCAGGGGAGCACAGGTAGCATCAGCTCATCCAGGATTAATGCCCTAAACCTGCCTCAAAGAGCCCTCCTTTTGCCGAACTTTCCAATGGGCCAAGGAAGCTCTGCCTGTTGCTACTGAGAGGGTTACCTTGAATGCAGACTGACAGGGCAGGGGTCCGGTGGAAACAAAGGCAGGGGCAGACCCTGCAGTTTGAGCAGCCTGACCACAGGACCAACCAAGCAGAAATAACGGAATGTTTCTGGACTCAAAGCAGGAGGCCTGGGAAACAGAGGAGGGGCTGCAGTCACAAGGTGTAGGAAAGCATAGAAACAGAGAAAATTCAGCACAGGGACAGAGAAAGAACACAGAAACAGGGAACATTCAGGTCTGTTGCTGGGCAAGAACAATTGAGGGAATCAATCAGTGAGGACACAGGTAGACATAGAGCAGGCTTATAGCAAATATATACCCCTGGACTACAAGGCTTTAACGGGAAGCCCATTCTTGGGTACCCCTCCCCTTTCGGGGATCTGAATCTGCTTGTAGTAAATTTCTCACACTTTTCCCTAAATCTTCTGGTCTGCCTAGCTCATTCTTCGGTGTTTCAAGACACGATGGTGGAAAAACACCTCAACTCACCTTTCTGGTTATCACTAGGATCTTGCCTCTTCTATCTTAAGCCCTTCCTTTGTTTCAGTCCTCAGATTTAATCATTATACTCTCAAAATCACCTTTACTCTTATCATGAAACTAGAGGCCCAGTGCACGAAATTCGTGCATGGGGGGGGGGAGGGTGTCCCTCAGCCCAGCCTGCACCCTCTCCAATCTGCAACCCCTCAAGGGATGTCTGACTGTCCTACTGGGATCTGGCCTAAACGGGCAGTCAGACATCACTCTCACAATCCAGGACTGCTGGCTCCCAACTGCTCGCCTGCCTGCCTTCCTTGATTGTCCCTAACCACTTCTGTCTGCCAGCCTGATCACCCCCTAACCACTCCCCTGCCAGCCTGATTGCTCCTAACTGCCCTCCCCTACAGGCCTAGTCACCCCTAACTGCCCTCCCTTGCAGGCCTGGTCCCCCCCAACTGCTCTCCCCTGCAGGCCTGGTCCCCCCCAACTGCTCTCCCCTGCAGGCCTGGGTCCCCCCAAACTGCCCTTCCCTGCAGGCCTGGTTGCCCCCAACTTCCCTCCTCTGCCACCCTGGTCACCCCTAATGGCCCTCCCCTGTAGGCTTGATCACCCACAACTACCCTCCCTTGCAGGTCTGGTCCCACGTAACTGCCCTGCCCTGCTGGCCATTTTGTGGTGGCCATCTTGTGTCCACATGGGGGCAGCCATCTTTGACCACATGGGGGCAACCATCTTGTGAGTTGGAGTGATGGTCAATTTGCATATTGCTCTTTTATTAGATAGGCTCTTTAATGCAGGATGTCAAGAATCCACACATTACAGCCCTGGCTGCCTCAGTCCCAGGCCCTTTTACATACATGCACACGCACCAAAAACTTGTCTCCACTGTGTTTAAGACCTGGGGAATATTTCTTTGTATTTTGGTTTTAAAGTTTCTAAATGCAATTATATTTTTGCCAGCATGTAAATTTTGTTATAACACCTATTAACTTGTGGTCATTAGATGAATGATAGGCCATGATGGTTTTTTGGTTTTTATTTTTTTATTTTTTAAAATCAGTTACAGAGAGAGGAAGACAGAAAGAGAAATAGATGATGAGAGACAATCATCAATAAGCTGCCTCCTGCACACCCCCTAATAGGGATGGAGCTGGCAACCCAGGAATGTGCCCTGACTGGGAATCTAACCATTACCTCCTAGTTCATGGGTCCATGCACAACCACTGAGCCACATTGGCCAGGCAACCCATGATGTTTTTAAAGAATCTCAAGAACAAATTACTTTGTGAAAAATCCAGTGAGTATTAAATGAAGCTGAATATTTTTGGCAAAATAAAAACGTAGGATATTACATTATCAACAAAGCTTTGCTCTTAGAGAAACTATTTAATTATTTTTGATTGTTGTTTGGCTGGTTTGTTGTTTTGTTTTGTTTTTTAATTCTAGGCTAGGTTTAGTTAGTTTGTTTAATAAAACCTATTCTGGGAAATATTTTGGAAAATTTTATTTAGTATTTTAAAGGAAATAATCTTTTTATACAAGTTATGATCTTTATTTTTAAAACATGGGAAAAAATATAAAATATAAATAAAATTTTATAATATATCTTTAAATCTAGGAAAATATTGCTTAATCCAAAATTCTGATAATTATTAAAATGTATAAGGGATATTGGTCAATTTTAGTAACTTTAATTACAAAACAACAATAGTTTCAAAAACTGGCCCTTTACACCATTCTACTTTTTTCTTCTCTTTTGAATACTGTGTTTTCTTTTCTCTAATTCAGGCTGCTTATATCTCTTTACAATTCACATGCATTCCAGATAATATATAGTTGATAAAATTTATACTTATGAGTTGATTAATGTTGTTGTTTCTTTTTTAATTTCTGGGAAAAAGCAGTTAATATTTATGGTATTTTGCTATAAAGTTTTATATATTTAAAAATAAAAATATGATTATTATGTAGAATTACTTAATCATTTAAATATAAAATTTCAACATAAATGCTATTAGTACTATTATATTAAATTTACAAGTTGTGGTACAGAAAATAATAAGCAGAAATTTATGTTATCTGCTATAAGCTTTTCTACAGTTTAGCCAAATAAACCCTTTTGATTGAGCTTAAATGAAGAATATTTTCAATTCCATAAAAAAAAATGTTTAAAATGCTTAAAGTTCTACTAAAATTGCCATAGACATACTACATAAAATAGAGTGACTTGCTTTAACAGAACACTTTCAAGTGAAATAAGATTTTAAAGCAGAGTATAGCTAGAGTAGTTATTAAAAGACATCAGAGCAAATCCAAATAGGAAGAATTTATGCTCTTGAGTGCTTTGCTGAAATCCTTTCAGTCGTGTTGAGGCAAGATTGAGTCTGTGCTTTTCCAGTTTGTGCATCAGGTAAAACATAGCAGGGGGTGAAATGAATTCATCTTTCTGTCTACAAGTAAACTGAAAGCAATTTTTGTCTTCCCATGTGGTCACTTGAGGTGCTTGTCATGTTCAAGCTAATGGTATCAGGCACCCTCAGGTTGTTTAAGTATTCATGAAGTAATTAAATTCTCATTAACATATAAATAAAAGAAAACTGAAAACAAGTTAGCAGGCACCTAACATCTGTTCTAATGCTTTTAAGTATTAAAATTTGCCACACACAGAAGGAAAGTGCATTCTGTTCTGGGAAGCATTTTGCATAGATTATTTATAGAAACTGTAATTAAACTGATTTGGCATATTAAAGAAAGTTAACAGCAGAGCTTTATTTAGATAGTTTGTTGGTCTCTGTCACCTAAATAAGGAATTGAAAATCGATATGGGAAATGTAAAATTAGGTTTTGTTTGTTTTGCATTTCAGATAAAGTTATAAGAATAATTGAAATTTTATTTCCATTTGGAAATAAGGTGGTTAAATTTTAGACTATTCAGGCATACATCCAACTTTGCAGCTGCAACCAAAAGTCCTTTTTATTGTAAATTATAAAATGGTTTGCATTCTTACTCAAAAATTTCACTTAACCCCTTAAACTTAACTTACTTCCACGTAGAGATGATTTTCTTTTTAGTACTTTCTACATATGGATTTGTCAAATGTTAAAATGAAAATGTATTAAAGAGAATCTTGTGTTTTATTATTAACCTTCCTAGTTCATGCAATTGTCCACTTTTAATAGAGTCTTTTATATTATGGATTATATTTTATAATTGCCAATTTCCCAAACCTTTTGCTGTTTCACAGTTTTCCCAATCAAATTTGTCATTCAAATAAAATGAATTCACTATGTTACCTGGGATTGTTAAAATCTATGTTTTTTAAAAGTAAGGAGAACACAAAATAAAAATAATGTGAACAAACTTAAAGTGAAAATTACAGTGGAAGAAAAGTAATTATTCCTTTACCTTCTAAGTTCTCTCTGGAGTCTCTGTTATATATAGATTGACAAAGAAAAACAAACTGAAATTTATTAAAATATATACCTGATTTATACAAGGGAGATACCAAGGCAAAAATGAGTAACTCCTCAAGGTGGCTTAGAACTCAAGCTTAACTGCCATCTTCATTTAAAGAAAAAAGGGAGAAAAGTGTGGGGGAGGCCAGTTATGGGAAGGTAACCAGAAAAGTGGTAAATAATAGTAAGATTTGTTATGTAGCCTTCTCAATTGATAAAGTAGAGGGGGAAAGAAGGACACTTTTGTAAATGTATGTCCTTTTGGGTAAATCAGGGAAGAAAGAGAGTTTTTTTTGTATCTGTTTAAACTCAATTGTGTTCAGCACAAAGCAATTCTTGTGTGAAAGTGGCTTTCCTCTAGAATTTGGTATACCATTAGATGAATATAAGTTGAATTTTGTGCATGATGAGAGTAAGTGCAAGATAAAAAAAAATAACAAAACCAAAAACATGGACTAAATTTTAAAGAATTTTACGTCATGCTTCAATTTGTTCTTTTCTCTTTTTCAATATAGGGGGAAAATAGGCTAAATATGTGGAACTACATAAATTTTATAGTCTGAGAAAGGTTAATGTGGCATATCAGCACATTTATGTCTAGAAAATATTTATAGTTAAATAATTTCTATTGATCTTAAAAAATTAGAATATTATGTAGAATTTTAAAATCTCACTATGAACTATTGCAAACATTAATCACATTTTCAATGAAACATTGTCGTTATTTTGAAAATTTAATTCCCTTCTTTCAAATAATCTTTGTTCATCTAAAGTCCTTGAAAAGATGTAAGATTAATTAACCATTAAAAGTTGTCAATTTATACTATTTTATTTGCCATTAAAAAAAAAACCTTTAAGATGACTTAATATGCAATCCCCTCTTTTATTTCCTGTCTAATCACAACTACTCATTATTCATGGCCCAGGAAAAATATTATCTCATCCTCAAAAGCCTCTCCTGATTTATTCCCAGCAGCAACATTTGTCACAATTTTCAAAAATATTTAGTTCATTTATTAATGAGTACTTTATTAAGTCTTCCATATAGTTTGAGTTTTCAAGGGCTGCTGTAACAAATTACCATAAACTTAGTGGTTTAAAAAAAAAAAAAGAAATGTGTTCTTTCAAGTTCTGGAGGCAAGACGATGGAAATCAAGGTGCCCAAAGATATGCTCCCTCTGAGGGCTCTAGAAGAGACCCCGTCAGCTTCTGGTGGCTCCAGGTGTTTCTTGTCTTGTGGTTCAATCACTCCCAGCTCTGCCTTTTCTTCAATGTACTTATCTTCCCTGCTTCTGTCTTCTCTTCTAAAAAGGAAGATTGTCATTGGATTTAAAGCCCACATAGTTAATCCAGGACGAGCTAATGTTGAGATCTTTAACTTACATCAGTGAAGGCCCCTTTTCTAAATGAACTCTATTTTACTAATATCTCAAGTGAGAACTTGGACATGTCTTTAGGAGAGACCATTCAAGACACTGTGCCTATTTAGTGTATTATATCTCTGCCTTCCACAATCAAGGAACTACTATTTTCTGAGTTCTGTAAAGGCAAAATTCTTTCATTGGCAATGCCTGTGTACTCTATCCTGTGTAGCTTATCAGGGTTCTTTGCACATATAATTAATTTAATGTAGGTATTTTAACTGAAACATTCATTAAGGGCTTGTTTTAATTTCTGTCAGATATGTTTAATTATATATACTGATGTTGCTTCTGTTAGAAAACTAATCACTGACATTTTTGATATTTGGATACCAAGTGTTCAAATGTATAATTACAAATACTGAAGTAATTTTGGATGGAAACATTAGTGCAAAATTCAAATGACTGCTACCTTCAAATTTTATAATCGTACAGCTGTTGTGAATTTTCCTCACTATTTCCACATTAAAACATTTAAAATACGGCTTTGAAAATTTTGTGTATCTATATATAACAGCTTAAGCGACCGTTACTATGGAATGACCAGAACAACTGGAATGACTAGTCACGCTATGATGTGCACTGACCACCACGGGGCAGACACTCAATGCAGGAGCTGCCCCCAGCCCACAGGCCCCAATTGCCAATGGGGCCTGCCAGTCAACCTCCTGGTCCTTCCCCATGGCCGGCCTGCAGGTCCCCAGGCTGGGATGGGGAACCAGGGATGGGTGGAGGCAGATGCAGTCCCTTTTCCAGGGGGACCAAGGGCTGGCTCCCTTCCTTGGGGCCAGCATCCAACCTCCCAGGTCCCTCCCCGAACCCCTCCCCAACCTAGCAGGCCCTGATGAGCCCACTGTCTGTCCACTGTGGTGGTGGTTGGCCCTTTCCCCAGCCAGCAGGCCTCGATTGCCTGATCAGGGCTGGGCCCTGGGCTGGGATGGGGAATTGGAGGTGGGTTGTGGCAGATGCAGGTGGTGAGGGAAGGAGTGGGGGAGGCAGAGAGGTGGGGAGATGGAGAACCATGTGGTGGTGGTGCATGGGTGGTGAGGGAAGGAGAAGGCAGGGAACCTGATCAGCCCTGGCCACAGGCCAGGCCTAGAGACCCCACCCATGCACAAATTTTGTGCACTGGGCCTCTAGTCCTATCTAATAAAAGAGTGATACACAAATTAACCATCACTCTGCTACACCAAAAAACCACGCCTTCCAGCCAATCAGGAGCAAGTATGCAAATTAACCCAACCAAGATGGCTGCAGCGAAAGAGCAAGCAGGAGGCTTGGGTTTCCCCGGCAATGGAGGAAGCCAAACTTCCACAGTCTTGGCCTGCCTTGGCCTCCCCTCAAGGCTACAAAGTTTCAATTATAGAAGATAAATAAATCCCAACTAAAATAGTGGCAGCCATGGAACTGGAAAGAACAGGAGGCGTGAGTTGCCCCCAGAGATGGAGGAAGCCAAGCTTCTGCAGTCCTGGCCTGCCTTGGCCTCCGCTCAAGGCTACAAAGTTTCAATTGTAGAAGATAAATAAATCCCAGATACCAGGGCCTCCGCTTGGGTCGCTGGGGGGCATGGCCAGCCTGCAAACCACCATAGGCCCCTCGCCCAAGCTGCCCCATGCCCCAAGGGAACCCCCAGCCTGATCCAGCACACCCTTCAGGGCAAACCAGCCAGCCCCCACCCATGTACCAGGCCTCTATCCTATTTAATAAAAGAGTAATATGAAAATTGACCATCACTCCAACACACAAGATGGCTGCCCCCATGTGGTCAAAGATGGCTGCTTCCATGTGGATACAAGATGGCCACCACAAGATGGCCAGCAGGGGAGGGCAGTTGGGAGGGACCAGGCCTGCAAGGGAGGGCAGCTGGGGGCAATCAAGCCTGCAGGGGAAGGCCATTAGGGGTGACCAGGCTGGCAGAGGAGGGAAGTTGGGGGCGACCGGGCCTGCAGGGGAGAGCAGTTGGGGGGGACTAGGCCTGCAGGGGAGGGCAGTTGGGGGCGACCGGGCCTGCAGGGGAGTGCAGTTAGGGGTGACCAGGCCTGCAGGGGAGGGAAGTTAGGGGAAATCAGGCTGGCAGGGGAGCAGTTAGGCATCAATCAGGCTGGCAGGGGAGTGGTTAGGGGGTGATCAGGCTGGCAGGCAGAAGAGGTTAGGGGCAATCAGGAAGGCAGGCAGGCGAGCAGTTGGGAGCCAGTAGTTCTGGATTGTGAGAGGGATGTCCTATGGGCAGTTGGACATCCCTCGAGGGGTCCCAGGATTGGAGAGGGTGCAGGCTGGGCTGAGGGACACCCCCCCCTGCTGTGCACAAATTTCATTCACTGGGCCACTAGTATAATTATAAAATGTAATAGCACCATAAAAGGTCTTTAGTGGCAAAATCTGACAGTCACAAGACTGCTATATCACCTCATTAAAAAAAGGAAAAGTGTGATGCAATGACACAATGTAATGTTATAATACATGTGTTCCTTTTCTTGATATTCTGTGACCTAGTAGTATGATATTAATTATGCCCAATAGAATAAAAATAAATCAATAAGGAATTTAACATTTCAACTAGCTAGGAGCTATTTACTGTAAGCATAAAGTGAAATCCTGGAGGTCATACTTCTATACTTCAAAAAAATACTATTAATAGTTAAGCATTTATCGTAGCAGGCAGTTTATAAATGAGCCATTACAAATTTTATGTTTATACATACAACTTATGATATAGAAAATGATATTTTCCCAAATAGTATAGATCACACTAACACTAGATAGTTAAGAATGAAAACTCTGTACACACATCCACCACATCAACAGCAGTATATGCTTCCTAGACATCCTCATTGGTTATCTAACATATGCTAACCATGGTTTCACATATTTGTAGGCTTTAGCAGGCTAAAACAATGATTCTGCTTTATCTATTTAACTATGAGACAAAGTTAACAATATTCAGGGAGAAAAAGCTTTATAATCAAGTAAGGAAACATATTAAACCTCCACAACAAGACGAAAAAGCTTCTAAGGACATGATATAATCCTAACAGGAGGATGGGTTATGCACCTACATATAGTGTATGTGGGAAGAGTTTGGAGCCTGGTGAAATACATTAAGATGCTAGAGGCCTGGTGCAGGAATTTGTTCATAGGTGGGGTCCGGTCAGACAGCCCTGATTGGGGTAGGGGAGGCCAATCTGGGGAGGGGTCGGCCTGGGGGAGGGGCTGCAGGCGGTTGACTGACCAGCCCCACCCCCTGGTTAAACTCCTGATCAAGGGGACAATTTGTGTATTAGCCTTTTATTATATAGGATATGGGACCTAACTGATCCTCAAATCTGTAATAACCACTAGAACCTCAAATAGGAATTATGGGTGTTTTTCCAGTGGAACATCATCCAGTTTATGGATAGGACTACTCAAAGCTGTTCTGCCACTACAGGTGTTCTGTCAGTGCAAATCATTACCCAAACTG
This sequence comes from Ia io, assembly GCA_025583905.1. Taxonomy (NCBI): domain Eukaryota; kingdom Metazoa; phylum Chordata; class Mammalia; order Chiroptera; family Vespertilionidae; genus Ia; species Ia io. The sequence goes on from JAJQQW010000003.1 coordinate 37,149,627, forward strand.
TAGGGAGCAATCTGAATCACAGGGAATTTTGAAAAAATTAGAATGATTGCATATCTAACCTTACTTTTTTTTTTAATTAGTCCTCATCCCAGGATATTTTTCCCACTGATTTTAGAGATAGTAGAAGAAAGAGGGAAAGACGGAGAGAAATATCTATGTGAGAGAAACACATTGATTGGTTGCCTCCTGCACATGCCCAGACCAGGGGCCAGGCCGGGGAGAAGTCTGCCACCAAGGTACGTGCCCTTGACTGGAATTGAACCCAGGACCCTTCGGTCCACAGGCCCCATGCTCTATCCACTGAGCCAAACCGGCTAGGGCTAACCTTACTTTTGTATTATAAATATAGTGCTATAAAACTCAATTATTTTTCCAGCTTCTTCAACTTTCTACCATCATAGATTATTCAAATTACCATCATAGATTATTCAAATTACTTGCCTGCAAGTTCTTTACTAGAGGAAGTAAAGAAAAAGTACATTTTGGTTATGTTCTGCTGTAGGTCTCCTCATGTATGTATATTATCAATGAGATCACTACCCTAGGCATTCATTGTGTTACTTGAGCATAACTGAACATAAGGAAAATTGGTAGTTCAAGTTTTGACAAGTGATTTTTTTTTGGGGAGAATGGCTTATTCTAAAATTTAACAAAATTAACATCAAATTCAAAATCAGATGGACACTTTGACAAACTGAATGAGGAGCTTAAGTCTGTAAAATAAATTTAGATATGGAGAACTGTTTCTGAAAAGTCTAAAATTTAACCTTGTTCTTATTCACATTCACTTTGGCTTTTTTAAAAACATGAAGAGTTGGGATAAACTAACCTTAAAGATAACTCCTGCTGTTATATAGGGAATCATTCGTCAGTGCTTTGCAATTGGAATATATTTTTAAGTACTGAAGTACAGGGTGTCCCAAAAAATGTATACACTCTGGAACAGCTGATAGCTCAACTTTGAAAATAAAATGTATTTTAATAAACACTGTCCTTATAATTATTCAAAGTGTGTGTATACATTTTTGGGGACACCTACATTTTAACTTTTAAAAAAATTTTTAAAGCTCTACTCCAAGTTTTCAGCTATTTAGTTTTAAAAATACATCATTTGGATCTCTGATAACCTTAAAGGATAGTGAGGCTCAGATAGAGATCATTTCCTGAACAAGGTTGACCTCTAACAGAAATGATTATTTTCTCACCCACATAGTTATTCAGGATACTACCAGATCTCCACTATAAAAATCTTGCCAGTATTTTTAGACAATTGTTTACCATCTATTTAAAAACCTTGTACCACCAGAGGCAAAGCACATAAAACTGAAAGTAAACTTGTTTCTAGTTTACTTATCCTAAATAAAATCTTATAAAACCATATGGGGGTAAAAAAGTAATGTATAGAAAGTAATTTCCTTATTTTCTATCTGTCAGCCAAAATATTACTATTTTTTAATAAAAACAGAACACTCAATGATAAAATATCTACCTGTTTAAATTAAAATTACTATCCTGGAGTCTTTTAACATCAATACATAAAAAAAGAGAAAGCTTGCAAGCTCACGATGATGCTTGACATGAAAGCTATGGTTCAAAAATGTCTGTTTATAGCAAGAAACTAAAATCATGTCACTGTAAAATTCCCTATGGCTTTTGACAGTGACATTAAAGAGTTTAGTCTTATGGTCACTTGAAGCTGCTACTAAATATAACAATAAACTTTAAAAAGGGGGGAAAGACAGTGAGGAACTGAAGGATAGTTAATGTAAGGACATCATATGCAAGTAAAGCATAGTTTGAAATGGTTGTTTTCTACTAGGGATCTGAATATACAAGAACAGTTTCCCACCAGCCCTTCCATTTTGAGAAGGATCCTCTAATTCAGTGGTTCTCAACCTTTCTAATGCCGCGGCCCTTTAATACAGTTCCTCATGTTGTGGTGACCGCCAATCGTAAAATTATTTTCGTTGCTACTTCATCACTGTAATTTTGCTACTGCTAGTGAATCGTAATGTAAATATCTGTGTTTCCCGATGGTCTTAGACTCCACAGCAGTGGTTCTCAACCTGTGGGTCATGACCCACAGGTTGAGAACTGCTAGCAGGGTCACCTAAGACTATCGGAAAACACAGATATTTACATTACAATTCATAACAGTTGAAAAATTTCAGTGATGAAGTAGCAACGAAAATAATTTTATGGTTGGGGGTCACCACAACATGAGGAACTGTGTTAAAGGGTCATGGCATTAGAAAGGTTGAGAACCACTGCTCTAATTAGAAATAATTCCTTTACGTTAATGTGAGTGGTGTTTCCTGGCAGCAGCTTCAATTTCCTAGGGTAGTCTTTAATCCAAGTAATTAAGAAATCTCAACAGGAATAATCATACATGACAATGGGGTAAAAAAGTAAGGCAGTTCTTCCATGCACAAGCATTTCAGACATAAACCTTCAACTTTAACCACCAGGGCCCGCCTGGTGTTGCCCAGTGGTTGAGCACTGACCCACACACCAAGAGATCGCCAGTTCGGGGTTCAATCCCCAGTAGATGTTTCTTTCTCTCCTTTCCCTTTCTCTCTAAAATCAAAATAGACATATTTTTAAAAATTAAAATAAAATAAAGATAACCATCAGGTTTAACATATTCCAGCATACTCTAAACCCTATGCTTTGCTTTACAACATTGGTGTAAAATTAACAATAAGATTTATGGTGAGGTGTTTTTATTTTGTTTTGTTTTGCCTGCAACTATATACATGTTGAAAAGCTATTTTATATCACACGATTTTAAATGAAATAAATATAAAAATGAACCATTCAATCAATACATAACTTTAAAACTACATTATTTATTTTGATAACAATGGTTGTTAATCTTCTGGTCAATAATCTTGTGAGCTGATGAGCTGATTCTCATTCTCCAATCCAACAGGCAGATAGCTGTACTCAGCTGCTCTGACTGAGGCATGGCGCCTCCATTCTTCACGTGGCGAGACAGCAAAGCACAGACAACTAGGCGATCAGCCTTCTCAAAGGGATGTTGGCTTCCAGGCACATTATCACAAAGTCCTGGGTAACACTGACTTTCTCTGTGTGCACAGTACCATTGCGCTAAAGGCACGCAGTTAGGGGCCTTTGCTTCTTTCTCACATTCTGCTCTTCAAATCACGGCTTCCTCTTGGTAGGAGTCTTTGACTTGAGGTGGTCACCAGTGGTATAGACTTGGGGACATGATAACATGATTGAGAACCTCATTGCAGGAAGTGCAGAGTTTTCCTCCATCTTCCTGCCGCTCACTTCGGAACTCAGTGACTCGTCCAGGGAAGGAAATCTTAGAATGGGTTCCAGCAGGTGGTGCTGTCACGCTAAATCTCTCCCTTCTGACTTTGCATAAGGTTTAGAGAAAAATAAAAGTCATCAGACGTTTTCAAGTTTAAAAGGTTACCGGATTCATTTATTTATTTATTATGCATGTATTTAGTATGTATGTATGTATGTATGTATGTATGTATGTCTTGATGCTTAGTAGGAAAGAGTCTCCAGCACAAAACCAGAGACACATAAAACCCTGGCACTGTTTGTTCCTTTTCAACAAGTGGTGGTGGGCCAACATGTCTGGGAATACATCCAGTTTTCCCTGTGGTGCTGGGAAGCCAGCCTTTAGGTAGGATCCCCTCAGCCACAAGGGAAAGTGGACTAGATCCAGCGGGAAAGCAAAAGAGGAGGAAGAGAAAAAGGAGCAAGGAGGTGAGGGAGAAGGGGGACTCCATGCTGCTGCCACTGCCATTGCCTGGTGGGGCCCCTTTCCTCTATCTTTTTGACTCCCCTTAAAAAATTCCCATAGTTGGCCCAGTCAGTCGTTTGATGAGACCATGGGGAAGTTTTGTGGTTAAAAATCTTAACTTTGAAAATGAAGATTTATCAATGGCTTCTTTTCCTAGACAAGTGGTTCTCTGCCCTCTGAGGATATTTGCCAATGTCTGGAGATGTTTTGATTGTAATGTTTCTGGGGATATTATAGGTATCTGCTGGTAAATATTCTTCAATGCAAAGGAAAGCTCCTAACAACAAATAAACCAGCATATAATGCCAATAGTGCTAAAGTGGAGAAATCAACCCTGTTCTATATAATCACATCCTCTCTTAAAACAGACAATTCATATAAAATATATGCATAATTTTTTTTTAACTTTAAGGGCAACAAGTAAGACATTGTTTATTCATTATGTATGTATGTATACATTTTTGTCTAGTGCTGCTGAAACAGGGGTGTAGCCAAATGATTACAAGGTAGTACTCTTTTCAAAAGTCTTTTCAGAGAAACAGTGTCTTAATTTGCAACAAATTAGTAAGTATTTACTACACATCTATTAAGTATAAGCATTCCTGGAGGAACCAAATATGTCTAAATGAAAGTTTTCTTTAATCCAAGGGCTTAAAACCAGCGAGACCTGCACCAATAAGAACTACAATTAAGGTTTGTAAGTTCTTTGAAAGGAGAAGGGAGGAAAAGATTAATTCTTGCTGGGAGGTTGTGGGAAGGCTTTATTTAAGCAGTAGGGTCAATACATACTGGGAAATAATGTGAAAATATTCAAGGAATAGAACTTGTTGACAAATGCAGCAATCTTAATTCCATGGTAAAGACGAGTTAATTCTAAAAATCTTAAGTCATTTAATATGCTTCATATGAGAAGTGAGGATTAAGAAGAGATTTAAAGGCTTTTTAAAAAAGGTAAATTGTCATCTGGGTATTGGAGATTGTCTTCAAGCATATGGTTGCACGTGAAAATATGCATGGAAAATGGCAAACTTGGACATGCATAGAAATGGAATATTTGAATTTCAGATTAGTTGTTTTACATGTTGTGCACTAATAAATATTCATTTTGCATTTTCTTTGGAAGAGAAAATTGAAAGCATTTTCCTAATCAACAATATATATATATATATATATATATATATATATATATATATATATATATATCTTCAAACTAGTATCTTCTTGTAGAGGAAAATTTGATTTAATCACAGGTTAACCAGATTTGTTTGGTTCTATCCATATATAATGATGATTTTATAGGGCTTTGGAGGCTTTTTGTTAAGATTTTTTTTACTTTATGTGGTAAAATTACAAAGATATATCTAAATTCATTCCATTGTACAAATTATTTTTTCCATGTGGTAAATTTTCAAAAAAACAGGATAAAAGGAAAGTGTTCTCTTTTGGTGCTATTAAAGACCCATAGAATCACATCAGCAACTTTCTCAAAGGTCAACAGTTTGTGTCCATAAAAGCAAATTTCAATTATCTTGGACAAACTCAGCAACTGCCATGATACTTTATGTATTATGCTTGAGTATTCAAGCTAAACAAATATGCAAACAGAGAAGTCACTCGTGATGTCCATTAGATTATTTTTAGATGGAAGAATTTATAAACTAATTTTACCCTTGAGAAAAAATTCAAGGCATACTTGTTTATTTTGTATTACATAATTTAAAACAAAAAATTGCTTATCAATTTCAATTTGCAATCTGAAGATTTAAACATTAATGTTTAAACTATTGCATTTGTTGTTTTAACAGCCTCCTATATTCAAAAAAATTGAATATGATATTTGATATTAAAAGTGATATTAAACCCTAGCTAGTGTGGCTGAGTTGGTTGGTGTTGTCCAGTGCACAGAAAGGCTGCTGGTTCAATTTCCAATCAGGGCACATGCCTGGGTTGCAGGCTCAATTCCTGGTAGGAGGCGTGAAGGAGATAGCCAATAGATGTTTCCCTCTCACATGGGTGTTTCTCTTTCTCTCCTTCTCCCTTCCTCTCTCTATAAAAAAAATTAACTAAAAAAAGTGATACTGTTACAGAAGTCCCCTTTATTTCCTATGATAAAAGTTAACAATTCTTCCCAAATTAATGCATATACATATATATAATAAAAATTTAATCAAAAGTGATACTAAATAAAAATTTAATCACATTAACATGAAAATATGTTACTATATTCACATATTATATAAGTTACAATCTGCATATTTTAAACATTACTAAATAAAACACATTATTTTTAATAATAATTGTTTGTATTTACCTAACATAAATTTCATACTGATTTAAATTATTTTAACATAAACCATTTGGCAAGATTAGAAAATAGTCATTCCTGAATGTTTATATAACTTTTCTAGTCCCAATAGAAAGATAGTCACCTAAAATGTCATTTTCTGTAAGAATCAGGGTAATATTTTCTCAAATACGTGTGCTTTGTGTCACCTAAGACATTTCTATATATGGCTGGCAGAGTGAGCTCCTTCTTAGTCTATCTATTCTTTCTTGATATTCAATGATAAACACTCAACATAGCAATTGAATTAGCCAAGTATAAATGTCACCTTTTCATGACAGAAATAAATAAATATATCCACAATACGGACATTTATTTTACATATACACTGTGACTAAGATTGACCTTATAGACAGACTTTTTTTCAGGATACCAGGTGAACATTTATACTTATAGGCATAGAATACAGAGTTAGAGTTTCTGCAAAGATAAACTGTACAAGAAAAAAATCAACATCTTTGGAAGCAGACTGATTCTGTTATGATAGTAGACTCTTCTTCAGCAAACTTTTGCAACTGCAAAGGTGAGATAGCAAGTAGTGTAATAAATAAACCTTAATGTTTTAAAATAATTAACTTAGAACCAAATAGAAGTGAGAGACCTGTGCGTACAAGCCACAATTGAGAAGCTCAATTGTCACCGCAGTATTTTAGCACTAGACTTAAGAATGGCAATTTAAATTAAATTGATAATAATAACAAAGCAGGTAAATAGGAAAAAAGGCTTGAACTTTTAGCCTTAGTGACACTCTATTAGAATCAGAAGAACTCTTGTAATAAAGGCCTTCTTATATTCTATTAATGGAGGCTCAACTACGCTTCCCCTTCTGTATTACTATCAGGTCTTGTGGCTGGAATAATGGATTTCATGAGAGCTTTACATGCTCTCCATTTTCAGGCATGTTGAGTTTCCAGCATTGTAGCTCATGAGGTCACTCAATGTTAAGAGGCTTCATTTCAGACTAGAGCTTCTAAGCTGACAGAATAACTGAATATTTATGGACTGGAAAGCAGTATAAAATGGGAATATTATTTTCCTTATTATGCATAGATATACAAAGCAATAAAATATATTTTCTCTTTTTTGCTAATTCTATACTTCCCATGACAGGTAACATTTTATTTATTGTAATCTAAAATATACTGTATGTATGCATAAACATACACAAACATGTATACACACATATAATACATGCACATATATGGAAAATATTAGGAATAATTGTGATTTGTTCTTATTTGAATCCCTTTATTTGAATAAGGTAAAATGGATCTATGGAATTCCTACCATAGATCTGTTTTTTTCTTACCCAAAAAAGTTTTTCTCTTTTCTATTTTTTAAAAATCTTTATTGTTGCCGAAACCGGTTTGGCTCAGTGGATAGAGCGTCAGTCTGCGGACTGGAAGGTCCCAGGTTCGATTCCGGTCAAGGGCATATACATTGGTTGCGGGCACATCCCCTGGTGGGGGGTGTGCAGGAGGCAGCTGGTCGATGTCTCTCTCTCATCGATGTTTCTAGCTCTCTATCCCTCTCCCTTCCTCTCTGTGAAAAATCAATAAAATATATTTAAAAAAAATAAAATAAAAAAATAAATAAATAAAAAATCTTTATTGTTGAGAGAATTACAGATGTCCCTCTTTTTCCTCCCATTATCCCCCTCCACCCAGATGCCACCCTGCCCCAGGCCTTCACCACCCTATTATCTGTGTCCATAGGTAATGCATATCATATCTAATAAAGAGAGAATATGCTAATTGACTGTCACACCCTCACAAAGATGGAAGCACCTGCAGCCAATAAGGAGGGAATATGCTAATTTACTGTCACGCCCTCAAAAATGGCAGTGCCCACAGCCACAAAATGCTGGTGCCCAGTCCCCTCAGCCTTGCCAGGGTGCCTGCCTTCAGAGTCCCCCAATCCCCTCGGATATTGGTTGCCCAGCCGCCCAGGGCTGCCTGAAGCTCAGGAAACCAGGGCCAGCCAAGGCTTGTGCTGCCAGCAGTGGCAGCAGCAGAAGTGTGATGGGGGCATCACCTTCCCCCGATCGCCGGGTCGCCTCCTGCCCCTGAGGGCTCCCGGACTGTGAGAGGGGGCAGGCCGGGTTGAGGGACCCCCCTCCAGTGCATGAATTTTCATGCACCAGGCCTCTAGTATGCATATAAATTCTTTAGTTAATCTATACCAGCCCTCCCCTTCCCTCTGAGATTTGTTAGTCTATTTCATGTTGCCATGCCTCTGATTCTATTTTATTCATCAGTTTACTTTGTTCATTAGATTCTTTGTTGGCTTATTTTAATTTTTAGATTTAATTGTTGATAGGTATATATTTATTACCATTTATTGTTTGTTTCTCCTCCTCCTCCCCCTCATTCTTCTTCTCCTTCTTCTCCTTCTTCTCCTTCTTCTCCTTCTTCTCCTTCTTCTTCTTCTTCTTCTTCTTCTTCTTCTTCTTCTTCTTCTTCTTCTTCTTCTTCTTCTTCTTCTTCTTCTTCTTCTTCTTCTTCTTCTTCTTCTTCTTCTTCTTCTTCTTCTTCTTCTTCTTCTTCTTCTTCTTCTTTCTTCCTCTCCTTTTTCTTCTCCAAATAATACCCTTCAACATTTCATGTAATACTGGTGATGAACTCCTTTAGCTAGTTCTTATCTTTGAAGCTCTTAATCTGACCTTCAATTCTAAAAGACAGCATTGCTGGATAGAGTAATCTTGGTTGCAGGTCCTAGCTATTCATTAAGAAATCAGCTGACAGTCATATGGGTACTCCCTTTGATTTGTTCTTATTTGAATAGATATGTATTAATTGCCTTATCCTCCTCCTCCTCCTCCTCCTCCTCCTCCTCTTTCTTCTTCTTCTTCTTCTTCTTCTTCTTCTTCTTCTTCTTCTTCTTCTTCTTCTTCTTCTTCTTCTTCTTCTACTTCTTCCTTCTCCTTCTTAAGGAAGACCCTTCAATATTTCATGTAATACTGGCTTGGTGGTAATGAACTCCTTTAGCTATTTCTTATCTGTGAAGATCTTAATCTGACCTTCAATTCTAAATGATAGCTTTTCTGGGTAGAGTAATCTTGGTTGTAGGTCCCTCCTTTTCATCACTTGGAATATTTCCTACCACTCCCTTCTGGCCTGCATAGTTTCTGTTGAGAAATCATCTGATAGTCCTATGGGCACTCCCTTGTAGGTAACTAACTGCTTTTCTCTTGCTGCTTTTAAGATTATCTCTTTGTCTTTAACCTTTGGCATTTTAAGTATGATGTGTCTTGGTGTGGGCCTATTTGGATTCCTCTTGTTTGGGACTCTTTGTGCTTCCTGGACTTGTAAGTTTATTTCTTTTACCAGGTAGGGGAAATTTCCTGTCATTATTTCTTCAAATATTTAGAAATAGAGTTACTTTCAGAAAATTAATTATACAGGAAACCCAGTGTGGGTGAGGGGGAAGGAGATAATGATGTGAACCAAAACTGATTTAGGCTGTAATAAAGAATAAAAGGCATTTACTTGAGCAAAAATAGCAGTCCAAAAGGTGCAAACTCAGGTAGCAACCCAACTTTGCTCTGTAGAGAACAAAGCAAGGCAGGGTTTATCAAGGCCAATCCACAGAAATGTAATTTTATGCAAATTAAGGCTTGCTGGCTATGTTAACATGGATTGATTAGTTCCAATGTGCAAAGGATGGGGGCAAAACTAGAAGAAAGATAAATTCCATATGTGTTCATACAGCAGTTGTTCCAGGCTGTTTATGGCTCTGCCTGAGCTGAGTTTAGCAACAGGTTTGGCAACTTAATAGCAGTTCTCAGAACTGCTATTAGGCACCACTTCCCTAATAGCCTCCTGACTCTATTTTTAGTGACTCTCCTAGCAATGCTTAATACATTTTTTTTCTAATATCAATGGTTTTGAATGAATGGTAAATACATGAGTAATCCCAGAAGCAAGAAAAATCTGAAGCATGAGAAGTAAAAATCAAAGAAGTCCATTTTGAAATGCAGAGTGTGAGAGATGGAAAGAGTTGAAGACATGTCAAATTATCTAAAACTAGAGGCCCGGTACACAAAATTCATGCACTGGGAGGGTTGTCCCTCAGCCCAGCCTGCACCCTCTCCAATCTGGGACCCCTCAAGGGATGTCTGACTGCCGGTTTAGGCCCAATCCCACAGGGCCTAAACCGGCAGTTGGACATTCCTCTCACAATTCAAAACTGCTGGCTCCTAACTGCTCGCCTGTCTGCCTGCCTGCCTGATTGTCCCGAACTGCTTCTGCCTGCCAGCCTTATCACCCCCAACTACCCTCCCCTGCCAGCCTGATCTCATCCCCAATTGCCCTCCCCTGCTGACCTGATCTCACCCCCAACTGCCCTCCCCTAATGGCCCCCAACTGTCCTCCCCTGCCGACCTGATCGCCCCTAACTGCACTGACTGCCTGATCACACCTAATTGCCCTCCCCTACCAGCCTGATCTCACCCCCAACTGCCCTCCTCTGCCGTCCAATTTGGTTCTGATTGGTCAGTTTCTATACCAGTTGGCGTCAAAAGCTCCACCTCCTAGGCAGCCATTGGCTCCTCACACTTCACCCAGCTTTGGTTCTGAGTGGTCGGTTTCTATGCCAGTCAGCGTCTCTGGGCCTATCAATGGGGCCTGATCAGAAAGGCAGGGCTTATCAGCAGCCCTGGTGGAGGCCTGGAGAGAAATGGAGGCACGGCTGCTGACCAGGTCTGGAGAGAAAGAGAGAGGCAAGTGCTGATCAACAGCTGCCACAGAGGCTACAGATCAGACCCTGCTTCTCACTTCAGGCCTCTCTCAGAGCCTGATTCACAGCCTCCTTAGCAGTCAGTGCTGGGTCCTGTGCCTGCTGCTGTAGCAGTCAGTGCTGGGTCACCAGGGCAACCCAGCACTGACTGCAGGACTGACTTCCGGTTGGTTGAGCCTCCAGTCATGACGGACCCAGGGTTTTTATATATTAGGATTTAACATTCAGGAAATAGTATGTTGTTGAAAGAAACTATATATTTAATCTTTAGTAGGGAAAGGAATAAAATAAATATATGAACATTTCAATAGAAGCTGATAAAGTCATTTGATAAATTTTACCACTTTGGCAACCAACTTAAAGAATTTTACCAATTATCACTCTAGAGTAATATAATTTTGTGAAATTTGGGACAGCTTCAGCCATTTTGTAATCATGTGAAAAGACAACACTTAACATTTTTATGCTCATAGAACTGTACTGTTAAAAATAATGAACAGAACTCACTAATATTGCTTACTGTTATTACTGCTACTGGGGAATAGAGTTATAAAATATTTTAAGCATTTAAATTGTCTTTTAAATAATATGCTTATGCTTACAAATAGAAAGTCCATTAGTAAAGACAGGTATCCTATATAATGAAGAGGTAATATGCAAATTGACCCTCACGCCCTTGCATCACAAGATGGCTGTCCCCATGTCGTCACGAGATGGCTGCCCCATGTCATCAAAAGATGGCCATCCCCACGTCATCACAAGATGGCCACCCCCACATCATCACAAGATGGCCGCCCCCATGTCATCACAAGGTGGCCATCCTCACGTTGTCACAAGATGGCCACCTCCACATTGTCACAAGATGGCTAGCAGGGGAGGACAGTTGGGGGCGACTAGGCCTGCAGGGGAGGACAGCTGGGGGGGGGGACCAGGCCTATAGGGGAGGGCAGTTGGGGGTGATCGGGTGGGCAGGGGAGCAGTTAGGTGTCTATCATGCCGGCAGGGGGGCTATCAGGCTGGCAGGCAGAAGCAGTTAGGGCGAATCAGGTAGGCAGGCAGGCGAGTTGTTAGGAGCCAGCAGTCCCAGCTTGTGAAAAATAGCCTTAGCTGGTTTGCCTCAGTGGATAAAGTGTCAGCCTGTGAACTGAAGGGTCCCAGGTTTGATTCCAGTCAAGGGCACATGCCCAGGTTCGATCCCCAGTGGGGAGGCATGCAAGAGGCAGCCTATCAATGATTCTCTCTCATCATTGATGTTTCTATCTCTCTCACCCTCTCTCTTCCTCTCTGAAATCAATAAAAAAAAAGAAAAAAAGAAATCACAAACAATTTTCCAATGTAGTTGTACCATTTTACACTTCTACCAGCAATGTATGAGGATCATTTTCCTTTTAATATTTGAAATCTGTCCATTATCTTTTAGCCTGTTAATTAATGGGTATATTTTGTTGCCTCATTATGATTTAAAAATTCTCATTTTTCTAACAACTAATGCTGTTGAGCACTTTTTCATATTCTTCCTTGTCATTTTAATATATTTTTTGTAAAATGTTTGTTCTGCTTGTTCTTATTGGTTTGTCTTCTATAACTGAGTTGCAATAGTTCTTAATCTGTTTTGGCTGTAAGTACTTTTCCAGTGTTTAGAATATCTATGCATTTCATTAGTGTTTTGTTTTGTTTTGTTTTAATAAGAAATAGTTTTTTTGTTTTGATTAAGTCTAATTTCTCCTCTTTTAAAAAAATGTTTTATGTGTATCTCTTTCTTTGGTCTAAGAAGTACTTACCTACCCACAGATCATAAAGATATGTTTCTATTTATCTTCTAAAATATTATACTTTTGGTTTTTACATTTATTTCACTGATCCATCTAACATTGATTTTTTTATATTTGGTCATGGTGTGAGGTAGAAGTTCATTTCTTTTTTTCTTTCATGTTAATGTTCAATTATTCTAGCACTGTTTGGTGAACAGATTATGTATATCCCCATTGAATTGCATTGGCATCCTTGAAAATCATTTGATCATCTATATGTAGGTTTATTTCTGTACTCACTATTCTGCTCTACTGATAAATTTGTGTATTCTTTTGGCAAGACCACACTATATGGATTACTGTAGTATTATAATAAATCTTGGATTCTTTCAATATTTTTGTTCTTTTTTTTAAGTTCTTTGGCTATGCTTGGTATTTTGTCCTTCCAAATAAGTTTCAAAATCATCTTATCAATTTCTAAAAAAATTTACAGCTTAGATTGTGCCTAAGGTCACATTTATGCTGTCATTCAATTTGGATAAGTCTATATTTTAACAATATTCAGTCTTCTAATCCATATTATACAGTATGTTACTTCCAACTTTCTGGAGAATTTTTTGTTAATAGTAAAAGCATAGAATTGAATTACTAGAAATATTTTTGTAAGATAAATAAATTTATTAATTAAAAAAATGAACTCCACAAACCTATTTGTACAAGGATATTTATTGAAATATTATCCCTTATATTTATAACCTGTCACTAGTTGAAATCAATAATAGGTACTTAACTTTATTTCAAACATTGATATTATGGAATAATTCCACATCATTAAAATGATGGTGTATGCTAATTTTAAATGCAGAAATAGTATTACTATATATTTATATGGAAAAATCGGAAGTAAAACAATATGTATACCATGTAAACTATGATCTAATTTTTGTAAACATACCTATAACCATGTATAGAATACCTACCAATAGAATACTTTTTGATGCTGACTTTCTATTTTTCTACTCTATGCTTTTTTATTTTATAAAAATTTTCAAATTAAAGTATTTTTACTTTGCAATAAGAAGCTACATTAATACACATATAACAGTTTTTAGTCCCATGTTTACAATTTTTTTTTTTTTTTTTTTTGCTATAAACTCCTGAGGATGGTAAACATACCTCCCGCACATATTCCAGTTTCATTTTGCTGAATAAAATCCATACATTTTCGGTACAAAAGGTGGCATGCAGTTTTATATTTATATATCTGCACAATTTTCTTTTCTTTCTATTTTTTAAATAAATTTATCCCCAAACACTAATATTCAGATAAGCATGCTTCCTTTGAGACACTGTCCATTCCCTCATTACACAGAATGAATTGCTTCCATTGCCTTTCATGCTATGGATGAGTCATGTGATGTCGGTTATGCCTAAGAATCACAAGCATTTTTGAGGTCCCATTGAGATTTGAGGTTGTGATTTAGTAGCAGCATAGCCAACACAATTATGTCCTTTACTTGTACTCTGGATATAGAATGGAGTAAATAGTTTTATTGATCTAAGTTTGAGTTTTGTTAGGAGTTACCACAAAAGGATAAGGAAAGAAATAGAATTGGTAATATCAATGAGAGAAGTTTTAATATTGCCTCATAGAAATGAGTACAGAAGGAAGTGAAAAAGGAGAAGGTTTACTAGTATATAGAAACATTAGAAGGGTCAAAAGTAAGGAGGGTTTAGTGTGATAAAAGAAGAGACAAAGAGAAACCTAATGTTATGGTCAGAGCAAGATAACTACAATTTAAAAGTTTGGAGATGAAGCCTTTTAGTTGATGCAGACAATCAGCTTGCATATATGGGAGAATGTGGATGAATTAAAGTGAGCACAAACATTTTCATGTAATAAGCATTTAAGAATTTGGGTGAAGATCATCTGTGTGAATATTGCAGTCATCCAGATTATATAAGTACTAGAGGCCTGTTGCAGGAAGATTCCTGCAATAGGGCTTCCTGCTGCGGTCTCCGCTGCCCTGCCTGCTTCCTTCCCTTCTCCCCGCCCCGCCTGCTTCCCTCCCTTCTCCCCCACCCCACTTGCTTGCTTGCTTCTCCGCAGCTTCACTCCCTTCTACAGCGCTTGGCTTCTTTCTTTTTTTAAAAAAAAATATATTTTATTGATTTTTTACAGAGAGGAAGAGAGAGGGATAGAGAGTTAGAAACATCGATGATAGAGAAACATCGATCAGCTGCCTCCTGCACTACCCCCACTGGGGATGTGCCCACAACCAAGGCACATGCCCTTGACCAGAATCGAACATGGGACCCTTCAGTCCGCAGGCCGACGCTCTATCCACTGAGCCAAACCGGTTTCGGCGAGCGCTTGGCTTCTTTCTACGCCGTCTTCAGTCTTCGCTCTGCGCCTTGATATGCAAATTAACTGCCATCTTGGTTGGGTTAATTTGGATACTCGCCCTGATTGGCTGGTGGGCGTGGCTTGTGGGTGTAGCTAATGTATTGTCAATTTGCATGTTTCTCTTTTATTAGAGAGGACTAGAAGCCCAATGCACGAAGATGCGTGCAAGAATGGGCCTTCCTTCCCCTGGCTGCTGGCACTACCTTCGCTCTGGTTGGAGCCGCCTTTCCACCTTCCCGTGCTGCCTGGAGGCTTGGAGTGGCTGGGGTGGTGTGAGGTGCCTGTGTAGTTGCCATGGTGACAATGCAAGCGTCCTGCCCCACTCCTGCCTTCTAGGCGCCTGTGTATGCAAATTAACCTGCCATCTTTGTTGGGTTAATTTGCATACTCACTCCTGATTGGCTGGTGGGCATCATGAAGGTATGGTCAATTAGCATGTTATTCTTTTATTAGGTAGATTGGAGGCCAATCAGCTGTGGAAAGAAGGAGTCATAAGAAACCAGAAACCAGAGTGGATGTTGTGGACACAGTCAAACTGCATGGTCTTAAAAGACAGAAAACATTCTTACATGTGATTAGACATATCATCGTCCAGAAGGAGCAGTGAGCTGGGAGGACAGTGCTTTTCCCATTTCTCGTAATTTCAGATTGTAAAATATGGGGGATGATGGAAAATAAAATATAGTGTTTTAAAAGAAAGCTGCAGAAGGGATGATACTTGTGGCTGCAATCTGAATTTTAGTAAAATAAAGATAAGAGATTATTCTGAAAAAAGCAGGTAATATATGAGAGATATGTTTGTTCTTATCTATGGAATAGCATTCTTAAATAGTCCTGCCCCGCTCCTGGGTGGAAGCAGAGAAAATATCAATTAAGGATTATCTCCAGCTGCATGAAGTAGATAACAGATAAAAGTGACTTAAAGGACAGCAGTTTTGTGTGTGTGTGTGTGTGTGTGTGTGTGTGTGTGTGTGTGTTAATATATGAAGAAAGTTAGAGCCTAGGATATTTCATTAGCTTCCTGAGTTCACCATTTTTGCAGGATTCTTTTATCTCCCTGCTGAACCATCTATAGTGAACGCCATAATCCTCAGGATCACATGTCTTAAATTGGCCTTCCATCTTATATTCCGGGTAATAAGTAGTAGATTAATAAGGAAACAAGGAGAAAAAGGTGGTGCCTGTTTCACAAGGTAAAACATGCCCAAATATTCCAGTCGACTTTCACTGATACTGACTCAACTCTGCAGTGTAGAGGGAGGCAGGAAAACTTAAATTAATTTATTTATTTTAATTTAATTTAGTTTTGTTTTCCTTTAATTTTTTTTCAATCTACTAAAAGGCCCATTGTCATCCTAACAAAATCAGGATGACTAAAGTACCTCCATCTTACCTAGATATTTACATTATTATTTTAAGATTTTTCCCACCAATTTTAATATTTTATTACTGAGACTGATAATTCTTTGTCTCCCACATCATCCTCCAAAACAGAGGAATATAACATGAGGGTACAGAAAAAACAGATGAGTTGGAGGAGGGGGAAGACATGACCCCTAATTTTAACCATTGCCCATTATGTAAAAAATATATAGTCTAGTGGTAATAATTACAAGTGTTTTGTCAAAAATAGTCAAAGTGGTCCTAGTTTGAATCCCTCCTGAGGGATTTGAAAGGTAAGAATTATAATGGATGCTGTTGAAAGTGGAGATTAGGGAAAAAAGAATTACCTCCCTAAGCAATGAAATATTTAAATTTGATGGGAAAGACCCTAAAATAAAAATGTAGGTATCTACTAAGTAAGATGAAGTTAAGTGTAAGCATCTAGTTTTCCCAATCCCAAACTATTATAGCTTACCTAATCAAAACCATGGTATAATCATAAGAAATTATCAAAGAATTGCACAATGCTTAAATAAGAAAGAAAAAAAACACACACACCAATTTAATGATATGGAACAGGATCAGAATATATTGTTAAAATATAAAAGACTATTACAAACTATGTTTACATTGTAATTATTCTTCCCCTTCTTTTTTTTTTTTTTTTTTAATCCTCACCCAAGGATATTTTTTTCATTGATTTTTTGGGGAGAATGGAAGAGAGAGGGAAAGACAGAAACATCAACGTGAGAAAAACACATCAATCGGTTGCCTCCTGCACGAGCCCCAACCAGGGCCTGCAACCAAGATACGTGTCTTTGACTGGAATCAAACCCAGGACCCCTTGGTCTGCAGGCCAAAGCTCTATCCACTGAGCCAAACTGGCTAGTGCTTCCCCTCTCTTTTCAATCATTAGAAGGAGATTTACCCAAATTTTGGAAACAATTATATTTGAGTAGGGGGGTAAATTTTATTTTCTCCATATCTTTCTGTTCTTGCCATATTAAATATGTTACTATTTGCAATGAAAAAATTCATCATAAATACTTTTAATAATAGTAAACACGTGAGATTGGCTGACAATTCTGAAATGTATTCTCCCATTCAGTGATCATATAATACACTTCCTTTAATACATTCCTAAAAATAGATCAGATTATTACTCCTTATATTGCACTTTTTACAACCAGGATCTGATGAAGCCCTATTTTGGGGTCAGAGATTGGATATATTTATAAGCCTAAGACTGTCATAGGAAAATTGGTAAATCTAGCTACTTTGTGTTAGAAACCTGAGACAACACCATTCTCACCCATTAGAAACTTGGAGTGATCATTGTACATGCATTCTAAAGAAACCAAAAGTATTTGAATATTTATAAATAAGACAAGCCAAATAATATGCTATTTTAAATTTTCTAGTGTTGTTGATACTGCATAATGTGATGTAGCCTGACATTACAGAGTTCAGCTTCTTTTTTGTTTGATGATGATCTTAAAATGTTTTATAGCAAATCATTATGCAACATGTGCATTTATCTTCATATTACAGTGACAATATATTTGTAAATCACTGAAGTATTGCATTATATTTGCATTTATTTCCTTTGGTAAAACAATAGTTACATATTTTATTATTATAATTTTACAACCTTATTCATGCAGACACTAACAACAACAGCCACACAAAAAAACCCTAAACTTTTTGTAATCACACAGCTGTAAACACACTAAGAAGAGAATATGATAATTAAGTGCTTTTGGGTATGCAATGAAGATTTAGACTTTAATTTTTAGGCTTTACTGAAATCTAGATGGCAGCCAGTGAAAAGTGCTTTTTTAGCCATTGAGATGTTCATTCAACAAATAGCTATTTAGGGCCTACTATGTGTCATGTCCTGCTATAAGCTCCAGAAAAAGAACTCTAAAGAATAAGTTATTGTCTTCATGGAAATTGCATTTTTTGTTCTTTCATTTTTTTAATAGAATTTATATGTTAGAGCAGATTTAGGTTCCCATAAAAAAGAAAAAAAAAAAGTTGGAAGATATAAAGATTTCACATTACTCTCCCTGTCCTCTCACATGCGTAACCTCCCCCATTATCAACATTGCAACCAGAGTGGGACATTATTATAATTGACTAGTAATTGATGAAAGTACACTGACACATCATATCCCCCAAAAGCCATGCTTACATTAAAGATCACTCCTGGTATTGTACATTCTATTGGGTTGAGCAAACTAAGAGTGTTGCATATTTAATTGAACATGTTCTATTGGTTTATAAGGATATATATCCACCATTGTAGTTCACTGCCCTAAAAGTCCTCTATGCTCTGCCTACTTATACCTCCTTCCCTCCCAGCAATGACTAATTTTTTAAAACTGTATCCATAGTTTTGTCTTTTCCAGAATGTCATATATTTGAAGTCATATAGTATATTGACATTGGCTTTTATCCACCTAGTAATACGCGTTTAAGTCCTCAATGTCTTTTGTCTTAATATTTCTTTTTCATGCTTAATAATATTCCAGTGTCTGGATGTACTACAGCTTATTTACCCATTTACCTACTAAAAGACATTTGGTTGTTTTGAACTTTTAGCAATTATGAATGAAACTGTTATAAACATTGCACTTGAATCAGTATCCTGAATAAAGAAGACCTAACCTCACACATTGAATGGGCACAATTCAATTGGTTGAGGCCCAGACAGAACAAAAACCACGAAGGAAGGGTGAATTCTTTCTCTCTCTTCCTCAGCTGAGATGACTATTTACTCCTCCCCCCAAAGTTCTCAGGACTTTAGTCTGTAACTTGGAATTACACCACTCTGGCTACCCTGGTTTTCAGGCCTTTGAACTTGGACTAAATTATACCCCTAGCTTTTCTGGTTCTCCAGCTTGTAGATAGCAGATCATGGTACTTCTCAGTCTCTATAACTGCATGAACCAATTCTTATAATCTCTCTCACCTCTCTCTCTCTCTCTCTCTCTCTCTCTCTCTCTCTCTCTCTCTCTATATATATATATATATATATATATATATATATATATATTCATTATTTCTGACTAATACAATATATATTTATTATTAGTTCTGCCTCTTTGGAGAACCTCAACTAACATACAAGTTCACTTTCAAATAACACTATAACATTGCACAGGTCCTGTGAGTATCTTATAATAAGAAAATAA
Source organism: Ia io (assembly GCA_025583905.1). Taxonomy (NCBI): domain Eukaryota; kingdom Metazoa; phylum Chordata; class Mammalia; order Chiroptera; family Vespertilionidae; genus Ia; species Ia io. The sequence continues at coordinate 37,169,230 of JAJQQW010000003.1, forward strand.
TCTTAACTCCTTCCTCCCATCCATTGTATAAATGCTGTCACTTATTTCATTTATGCATAAGCAAAATTATTGTTGAATGTTAGATAAATTAAGAATAAGAAAAGTAAGTTTTTATTTTATCTTAATTTATCCCTTATCTGATGTTCTTCCTTCCTTTATGTAAATTTGAGTTTCAAACCTATATGATTTTTCTTCCCTCTGAAAAACTTTTCTTGCAAGGCAGGTCTGTAGGCAACAAACCTTATCAATTTTGTTAGTTGAAAAAGTATTCATTTATCTTTCACTTTTGAAGGTTTCACTTTTAGGGTACAGAATTCCATTATGTTGGTTTTATTGTCTTAAATTTGTTTCTCTTTGATTTTCAGTTTTAGATGTTGCTCATGTGATATCCTCAAATTCAGCAATTCCTGCCTCAGCCATGGCCAGTCTACTAATCACCCCATCACCGACATTCCTCATTTCCATTGTAATTTTTGATCTCTAACATTTCTTTTTCATTCTTTCTTGGGTGTCCATTTCTCTGTTTTTGCATGCTCTCTACTTCATGCGTTATTCTCCTTAGCATGTTACTTTAATCATAGCTATTATACATTCTTAGTTTGATAATTCCAACATCCCTACCATACCTGAGTCTGGTTTTGATGTTTGTTTTGTCTTCTCACATGTTTATTGCTTTTTAGTATGTCCTACATATGTTTTTGTTTTGTTTCATTTTTCTGGTAGTCAGACATGATGTACTAAAAGAAACACTTGCCCTACTCACTCAAGGCCACATAGTGCACACTCCATTCCAAATGTGCACAAATTGCTTTCCTGGGAAACCCCACACTCCATCCAGCCAGACCAGGCCCTGCACCCAGCCTGAGGTCATCTCCCATGGAGTTCAAAATAGAACATTTCCTGGTGGAGGGGCTTGGGTAAAGGGGCCAGGGTGCTGGCAGTTGGGCTGGGTCAAAAAGAGCAAAGGGAAAAACTTCACAAGTAGGTAGCAGGGGTCTCCTGGGTCAAATTCTAGATAGCTCATAGCTGCGGGGAGGAACAACTGGAGCAGAGAATGTGCAATGGAAGGGCAAGTTAAGGTTGCTAAGGCCTTGGGATTGCGCCTCTCGGTTCTGCTCCTGTATCATGGCCCGAGGCTCTTAGGGCTTCCTCTTGCGGCGTCAACGTGCATGGTTCACTTTCCTGTTCTGGCTTAAGCCGCCCCTCCCCGCCCAGATTTCAGGCCAGAGCCCTGTTCTCACGCACCTGGCTGGGCCTCAGAGGTGCCACTGCATTGTGACTCAGAGAGGAGCGGGACAAAGCATCCAGGAGAACAGGGTTTTGTGTGCTAAGTGGAGTGAGCCCGACTCCTTATGGCCCAGTACGTGATGAAGGGACTCCAGCACGGGAGGTCCTCACTTGTATCTCATGCCAGGACCCTCCCTCTCCCACCCCCCCTCACCCCCGTAGAACTCCCGAGATCCCTCAAGATTAGGCTTCTGGGAAAATGTGGTTGTGCTGCCAAGCTTCCAGTTTCATTATGCCATTCCCTGAGCTGCCCCTGATGCTTCACAGATCCCAGCCCATCCTCCACCTGCTGCTCTATTAGGACCAATACTAACAGGTAAGGAGTGTGGGGGAGGCAAGGGACATTCTGTTTTCCCATGATGGGTCTCAGTCTTTAAGTGAGCCTGAATCTCTGGACTATAAACCTCACAAGTGCTTTTCAGTTTCCTCCCTGCAGGTGGGACAAGGTGGCAGGAGTAGACTGGAGATGAGTATTTCCCTTCTCCCATGTAGAGTGCTGCAGGGGCCTGGGTTGGGTGGATGTTTCACTCCTCCCCGGTTAGTCTCTGATAAAACCCCAGCAGGTTGGGCTCCTGGGGTGGGTGCAGGTGGAGAAAGGGGGAGGGGAGGGACACAACTGTGATAATGTCGACATTAAAACTTTTAATTAAAAAAAAAAAAAGAACAGAATGTTCAGGTGTATTTCAAAATGGTTCCTTTTCCTTCCCCCTGCTGGAAGTGAGAGGTCTTTTGATATTTTTTTTATTTCTTATTCCTTCCCCCTCTCCACGCCCCCCTCAGTATTCACTGTAAGCAATAGGTCGAGCTCCTAGGAGTAAAACCGCTAAAGTATGGGCCCCTTTTGATTGGGTTTCTCTGAAGTTTTTAACTCTCAGACTTATCCTTAGAAGCTCAGGCAGTTCATCAGTTATACACATACCTCATTTTACTGTGCTTCACAGATGTCGCCTTGTTGGTTGTCTTTTTAAACTGAAGGCAAGACCCTCCTCTAGCAAAATGATTAAAACTTGCTTTATTACATGATCTGGGACCAAACCCACAATACCTCTGAGGTGTTGCTAAGTTAATTTTCCCTATCTCTGTAATTCTCCTGTTGTTCTTTACAATTTTTTTAGCCACTGATCTGCCCAGTAATCTCGCTTCTCTTAGGAATCTAAGAAAAGGTATTGATGTTTTACTTTGCTCAGATTTTTATTTGTTGTTAGAATGCAGTGGCAACTCTAAGCTTCTTATATCCAAGGCTGGAGACCAGAAGTCTGGGGATTGCATTTTAATGGAAGCAAGGAAATAATAAACAGGGAAACAAACTAAGCTTCTAATAGGTCAGATGAGGAGTGCTATGGGGAAAATAAATCAGGATAAGGAATATAGGCAGTTCTACCGATAAGGAGAAATTGCCATTCTATATTGGATAGTCAGGGAAGACCTCACCTAAAAGTTGGCATTTGAGCAGTGAGAGAGAGCCTGGTGGCTGTCTGGAGGAAAGAGCAGGTACAAAGACTCTCAGGTGTAGAATGTTCTTGGTGGTCTTGAGCAACAGCAAGGAGGGCTGTGGTGGCAGAGGTGAATACCAGAGATGTACGACATAAGCCACAGGCAAAGTCCTTAGAGAGTCATGCAAGTTCCTGTGAGATGGGATACTAACAGAGTTTTGCATTGAACACTGAGGTGATCTGATTTAAGTTTTAAAAGTATTATTATAGTTAATGTCCTGAATATATATTGTGAAGGGCATGTGAAAAGAGAGAAAAGATTAGGGAGCTAATCCAATAACTCATGCTTCTCTGTATCATTCACTAGGATGATGGTGAGGTGGTGATTTTAGGTTTTAAAATCTGGATATATTTTGAAGATGAAAGATGACACTATTTGCATATGTTTTGGATTTGCCATAGGCGAAAAATAGAGGAATCAGTCATAGCACCAAATTTTTGACTTAGACCAAAATGAAACAGCCATTTTCTGTAATTATGAAAACAAATGCCTGAACTGGATACAGTATGAAGTGTGGTCTAATCCTATCTAATAAAAGAGTAATATGCAAATTGATTGTCATTCCAAGACACAAGATGGCCACCCCCATGTGGTCAAAGATGGCTGCCCCCAAGTGGACGCAAGATGGCCACCACAAGATGGCCAGCAAGGAGGGCAGTTGGGGGAGACCAGGTCAGCAAGGGAAGGCAGTTGGGAGGGACCCAGGCCTGCAGGGGAGAGCAGTTGGGGAGGACCAGGCCTGCAGTGGAAGGCAGTTAGGGAGAGACCAGGCTTGTAGGGGAGGACAGTTGAGGAGGACCAGGTCTGCAGGGGAGGGTAGTTAGGGGTGACAAGGCCAGCAGGGGAGGGCCCTTGGGGGTGACCATGCCAGCAGGGGAGGGCAGTTAGGGGCAATTGGGCCGGCTGGGGAGTAGTTAGGTGTTGATCAGGCTGTCAGGTAAGTGGTTAGGGGGTAATCAGGCTGGCAGGCAGAAGTGGTTAGGGACAATGAGGCAGAGACAAGTGAGCAGTTGGGAGCCAGCAGTCCTGGATTGTGAGAGGGATGTCCAACTGCCCACTGGGATTGGGCCTAAACGGGCAGTCAGGCATTCCTCAAAGGGTCCCAGATTGGAGAGGGTGCAGGCTGGGCTGAGGGTCACCCCCCTCCCATGCACGAATTTCGTGCACCGGGCCTCTGGTGATATATAAAACTTTGATCCATGTGGTGTTTGCAAATATAAATTAGTAACACAACTGAATAGAAAGTAACACCAAAAAGAGAGTAACCACCATCGGCTAGAGAATGATCCAAAGATTTTTCAAGCACTTTGGTACATGATGCTTTCTGGGAATTTCAATACTATCCTGTAAAGCAAGTTCTTATTCTATATGTGTTCTCAAGGAAACAAAAGATCAAACACCTACTAGGAAATTCTAGGCAGCAAATAAAAGGAAAAATAACAACACTCAAAGCAGCTTTAACCAGAAGAACAAAATTGTCAACTGCAGGCACTATGTTGTACAGGTGATCTCTAGAATTTATTCATATTGTATAACTATAACTTTATACCAGTGACATAAGCCAGCCACAGAATAGCAAATACTTCATATTTTCACGTATATGAGGTATGCAAAATGGTCAAATTCATAGAAGCAGAGAATAGAATGGTGGTTGACCAGGGATGGGGGGAGATGAAAATGGGGAACTATTGTTCAGTGGGTATTATCTTTTTATCACTAGCAAAGTTTTCCTAGAAGTTACTCAGCAATTTTCTCTTCCCACCTCATTAGCTACAACTCTAACTGCCTGTTCCCTGACAAGGGGAATTGAACAAGGCTGATATTTATCTGATTTGCACCAATAGGTGGCCTTTCCACTTCTTAAATATTAAAATACTTATGAATTAGTTGTTAAACAGCTGCTGACTCAGGCTCACCTAGTGCCCCTCCGGCCCTAACCTCAGTAGATCCTGGGAGGCCTCTTACAGCAAGGGGGCCTCCTGAACCTCTCTCCATGTTACAGCAGGCCTCCCTTCTAATTGGTGGATGCCTTTGTAATACCAGTTGCAAAATATTTTAGAGGAGGATTAGGATTACTGTGCTTAGTTGTATGAAACTTGTGGATACATGGAGGTCAGTGGGTTCCCTGGTCAAATTCAGTTTTGTTGAAAAAGCAGAAAGGGATGGTGACTAAGCCATCTTTAGTATCTGCTACAACAATTGGCAGTATAGAAGCCCTCATTATGTGGGACAGCACTAAGAATTGTCCTTTATATATGGCACTCCTCAAGGAATTTTTACATGGTTTAAACAACCTGAGTGGTTTTCACTTGTACAATTAAGCTAGCTAGTAACAATAGAAAGCTGCCTTATTCCTTGCACATCACTATGAATTTGATATTGTTCTTTTGGCTGTTGTTGTCTTTAAAGCATAGGTACATTTCTATCCATATTTCCCTGAATCAGTTAAGACAAGTCTTAAAGTCCAGATCTGTTCTACTCAGAAGTTAAGGAACACAACATAGGATGCAATACAGGAATTTTTCAGAACAACAAAGACATAGAACTGAATATATCTCTTAGAATCAATCAGCTACACAAGATTTTCTATTGACTGTTCCTTTTTTCCTTAGGCTGCTGGCTGCTATTTAGTTATAGGAGTCAGTTTCATTTCACCTTAATGAAATTTCTCAATCACCTTCCGTTCTTGAGGAGCCTAGCCCCTCAAGTCTCCTTTCACTGTAAGGTGAGGAAAACAAAACAAAGCAAAACAAAACAAATCAAAAAATCACCTTTCATCCTTTGTGTAATTCTATAGGACAGACTTCAACATCAAAATAATCTTTCTGGAGGGAGGCAATTTTGCCCAGAGGAAAACAATTTTAGACATTAATATGCAGAGCAATTTATAAATCTTAATTTCATTAGAAGAACCCTATTTCTTATTTATATTACCAAGGGACCATTTAAGTGATTCCCAGACTCCCACTTTTCCCAAAAGATGACTTTTCCCCCAATGAACTTTGCCTCTAACCAATAAAACTTCAGTACATTTCCCCAATTGTCACCATTTATTATCAGATATTGGGGTCGAGTCTCAGATAACCCTCTGTGACAAGAACCTTATAAAATGCCTCTATAGTTAGTAATTTCAGTACAGCATATATTTAGCCTGAAAGATAGCCCAACTAAAGAAGCCATAAAGTGATACTGCATATGTTTGAGTATATAGCCAATTTTATGTAGCCTAGACACCAGATAGATAGAAATATCTTATTTCCAACAACTTTTTAAAAATATTTTTATTGATTTCAGAAAGAAAGGGAGAAGGAAAAAAAGATTGAAACATCAATGATGAGAGAGAACCATTGATTGGCTGCCTCCTGTACGCCCCCTACTAGGGATCAAGCCAGCAACCCATGCATGTACCCTTGACCAGAATCGAACCCCAGTCCCTTTAGTCCCCAGGCTAAAGCTCTATCCACTAAGTCAAACCAGCTAGGGCATCCCAACATCTTTTGATAAATATACTGGAAATGTCCCCAACGTGCATTTAGACTAAATGAAGACAACAAAGAAATTTTTTTAGAGAATTCTATAAATAAAAATGTATGAGTCAGGTTCATAAGTTTGAAATATTAAAACAACTATTTCTGATATTTTCTGATCTCTCTTGACAACTTCACCCGTTCCAACAGAACAGAAACTGTTCTATGCTCACTGCTCCTGGGAAGGATATGCTTCCCTAAAGCAGTTTCTTCTAAGTTTTGAATTGCATATGGTTCATATTTGAGGACAGTAGGAAAAACCCAGGGCATAAACAATAGGATTTGGAGAGATACATGGCAAAACAGAGAGTGCAATGCCCTTCAGACTGGGGAAAATAATGTCTAGATTGAAGCTTGAAGGAGAAGGGTATGTAGAGGTGATGGGTTTTAAGGTCAATTTTCTTTGAAGTCTGTTTTCCTGTCCCATAGTCCAGGTCCAGGAGAGAGAGAAAAAAACACATCAGCAGTTTTACATAATCTAATAGTAGAAGAAACATATATATACTTCACTTTCCAGGTAGAACTAGGCAAAGAAGGACAGAAAGGTTAGGGAACCTCCCACACCTAAATGAATAAATGGATAGTTGTATGAAAAACCTAGCAGATGAGGAAGACAGAGAGAGAGAGAGAGAGAGAGAGAGAGAGAGAGAGAGAGAGAGAGAGAGAGAGAGAGAGAGAGAGAGAGAGAGAGAGAGAGAGAGAAACATTAATGTGAGAGAGGGAAATTGATCAGATGCCATGTACAGGATGAAGGTCCAGGCGTCCTCAAACTACGGCCCGTGGGCCACATGCGGGTATTTTTGCCGTTTTGTTTTTTTACTTCAAAATAAGATATGTGCATAGGAATTTGTTAATAGTTTTTTTTAAACTATAGTCCGGCCCTCCAACGGTCTGAGGGACAGTGAACTGGCCCCCTGTTTAAAAAGTTTGAGGACCCCTGGATAGAGTCCACTGACTATGGCCCTAGCAGATGATATGACTTCCTGGATAGTAGTATAAGAATGATTTCCTTCAGTGGGACTTTGAGTATTGAATGAAGGATGGTTCCATGGCAGCCCATATGCACTGACAACTAAGGACATGACAGAGTGATGAATGAATTGCTAAATACCATCATGGACAGATGATGATGAGAACCAGATGGCCCTCTTTCAGCCACAAGTAACAAACAATCCAACAAAACAACAGTTTAAGCAATAGACGTTCTTTACCTCACATAACAAAACCCCAGGAGATCTGATTAATTTAGCAGCAAAATGGTGTCATGGAGGCCCTGAGGTTTTTCATATTCTTCTTAGTCAACCTCAGCTGCTGGCTTGGGTTGCATCTTTTCCTCAAGGATCAGTGAACAGCTACCATAGATCTCAGCATCATATTTACTACACTGCATCCAAAGAAAAGAAGGGTACTTTCTCCTTGAAAATCTCTCTTCATTAGAAAGAAAAAAGAAAAACTTGCTTAGCATGCTTAATCCAGTCTTTCTATTTATATTTTAGAGGACATGCTCCTTTTAGCTCAAACACAGGCAAATGTTTGAGAATTTTGATGGCAGAAAGGTGAGATAAAGGGGCTTTGGGGGAAGGAGAATGAATGTGTTTGTCAAGTAAAAATACATCAGCCACAACCACCATTCCATGTCTCTGTATCACTTGACTATGGAGTACATACTCCTACGGCCATGACAAAAGAAAAAGGATTTGTTCATTGACATTGAATCTTTAATATTGGCAGAATTATTTCACTAAAAACAAAACCAAGTCCAAAAATTCTTTCAGTGAACTATATAAAAATATGGTGATATGTCTTACACAATTAAGTCTGTAAAATTAGACTTATGATATAGCTAACAGAGAAAAATATATAATCATGTGTCATATATTTTTGGAAGGGACAAATATGCAAAGTTATTAGGTTTATTATTCGTTCCTTATGGTGCAATAACAAACACAATCCATAAGTGACCCAAGATGCTCTTTCCGCTTTGCCTGGACACTGGGATAACAGGGATTGATACTCCTTTTTGTCTGAGCAGGAGTGGGGCTATATCTACTGCATTTTTTCACTTTTACAGTTTGATTGCTAGATAGAACAGGATGATCAGTTAAATTTGAATTTCAGAAAAGCAACAAATAATATTTAAGTATTGGTATGTTCCAAATATTGAACAATGCATATTTATGTAAAATATATGTTGTTAATCTGAAATTGAAATTTTTATTTGCTAAATATGGCAACCCTTCATTAACCAGAGGAGTTGACACATGTCAGGACTGCCAGAGTCTCCAAGTGCTCCTGGATACCCAGATTTCCCAGATATCAGTTTTCAACTGCAGTACCATAAATTCAAACAATCTGGCCCAGAGGTAGCTGCAATGCAGGTTGTGACTATACCATCTTTCCCATTACTCTAAAAAAAAAGGAGAATGGGGGGGTGGGTAAAAGCTCCTACAAATGGACCATGGGTAGCAGAACATCCCAATGCCAGTATTCTGCCTTCTTGGGCAATGGGAGAAACAAGCATTTATGCCTTCTCTTGTCTTGCTGACCAAGCTTTACATGACTTTCCTGGTCTCCTCAATCTTCATCCTTCAAGAAGATGAGAGTCATTTTTCACTTTTATGAAACTATACTCCACTCTTGAGCCAAGAGGCAAGTGAGATATATGTCTGCTCTTCTGCCATGGACATAGGATCATTTCTGACTTCTTTATAGTACACTAGAGGCCCGGTGCATGAAAATTTGTGCCTTGGGGGGCGGGGTCCCTCAGCCTGGCCTGCCCCCTCTCACAGTCTGGGCGCCCTCAAGAGATGTCCTATTGACAGCTTAGGCCCACTCCCCTTGGGCCTAAGTCTGGCCTCCCTCTGCGGGAGGTGACCTGGCCAATCAGGGGAAGGTGCTGCCCCCATCACCCTGCTGCTGCTGCCACTGCCAGCCACCGCAGCTGCTGTGGCTTTGTTCGGAAAGACATCTGGTTTATCTGGTCTAATTAGCCTATTACCCTTTTATTAGTATAGATGCAAAAAGACTCTAGTTTTTAAGACAGTGTTTGACATACGGTAAGCATTTAATAATTTTTTTATGGAGTGAATAAATCAATTAATTTTACTTTGGGATTGGTCATAACTCAGAGGAAATAGATTTTAGAAAAATAAAGCTTGACATTCTCTGCTTTCAGAATTCACAGGCTGAACAAACTTACAGCTAACTCCTACTAGCACCATTTTACACTGATTAAGCATAACTTTGTAGAGCTGAAATTTGTCAGAGTCCACTTTAGTCAAGTGATCAAAATTAATGCAACCCATGATAGAAGAAAATGGAAACTGGATGCAACCTAATACTAGTAGGCTGCAATAAGAATACCATATCATTTCTGTGATATTCTTGCCAAAATTGTTCAAAATGAATCTAGAATGCAATCATGAGGAAATATCAAGCTCAGGTTGAGGGATATTCTACTAAGCAACTGTCCTGTAATCTTTCAAATCCTAAGGAGCTCTTCTTCACTGAATGGCACTAATGAGAGTCATAGCTAAAATCAGTGACCTTCATACGGCATTTTAAAAAATATTTTTATTGTTGAAAGTATTACAGATATTACAGATATCCCCTTTTTTTCCCCATTGACCCCTCCACCCCTCACCACCTCCCCTAACCGCCCCCTCCCAGGCCTCCATCAAATGTGTCAGTGAATTATGCCTCTATGCATATAAGTTCTTTGATGATCTCTTCCCACCAACCCCTCCCCACTTCCCTCTGAGATTTGTCACTCTGTTCCATGCTTCTATGTCTCTGGATCTATTCTGTTCATCATTTTATTTTGTTCATTAGATTCCACATATGAGTGAGATCATGTGATACTTGTCTTTCTCTGACTGGCTTATTTCCATAATTGGCCTTTTTAGTTATTGGAACATTTAATGAATCTGGAATAAGATCTAGAGGGTATAGGGTAGTACTATCTTAATATTAACTTCCTATTCTTGATCATTGTACAATGCATATATAGGAGAATGTCCTAGTCTGTTGAAATATAGCTTAATTATTAATTGAAGCATTATGTCTGAAAGTCACTGCTACAATCATCATGAAGATACCATGCCTGAAAACTACTTTCAAATCATTCAGATAAAGCAGTTTTGGTGCTATCCTCATAACTTTTGATTTCAATTGAAATTATGGGTAAATAAAAATTAAGCAACAGTAAATTGAGAAAATATCAAGTGAGGACCTTCTGGTGTTTGACATTGTTTTCTAGTGAGAGTAGCACAGTTATAATGGGTTAACTAGAATAGGCAGGCCAGCTGAAGTAGATGAGAAACTAGATAATTTCAGAATAGGGCTGGGACCATAGACTTTGTGAATCCCACAGAGAAAGTTTTTTGTTTGCAGGGTAACTGAGGAGCCAGACCTTAGGGTGACTTCCTTCCCTTAGCCAGAGTTTCAAGGTTTCCTGAAAAATGTATTTGCTGTGACTAAGAAGGAGAACTAAAAATTACTAAAAGCTATTGATAATTTCCTTTTAAAAATAACATTTATGTGGTTTGTTATGCATAGACATTTTTTGTAATGCATTTGCTATGGGGAGAGGAATTGGCTGGCCAAGGATTGGACAAGAGGGAGATTAATATTGTGTACTCTTGAATTGTGTACTATGTGCATGCATTTCCTGTTCACAAAAGTAAACAATAGCTATATATACATTGTTATTATTTTTAGTGTACCTATGTTGAAATAGGGGATCACTATCCATTCTTCTGATTGATAAAGAAAATGGATTCTAGGTATGGAAATGTATGGTGAACAAAGAAGCAAACATTCACATTTCTTCTCTCAGACAATTTCAGTTTATTGAGGTCATGGATATTTCAATTGTTGGTATGCTTTCTACAATCTATTTCTGTAAGCCTTAGAACTAGTTTATATTACACCCATTGCTGATACTCTGCTGTATGTCAATTTCAGCTTTGTGTGTTATTTAATGTTTTTGTTTGTTTTTAGGGAGTAACTATGGGTATTTTAGAAAAATTTCAGTAACTATTAGAGCCTTTTAGGCAAATGCTATGATACATTACAATTTATAAACACACAAATATTTGCATTACAGACCAAATGGAATTAACTTTAAGTCTGAGGGTTGAAGCGATAAAATTTTTTTAATGATTTTGTTAAGAACAACTCCAAAACTGTAGAATGTAATTATAAAATATTAGTAAACATAAATAGATTGAACAGTATAGATAACCATGTTCAGTGGAATAGCTATATTGATTTTAAATCATGTTCCAAATGCAGTATAAAATTCTTAACTTCAAATAACAGAAATTTACTATACCATATAGGCAGTGAATATTCTGTATATTGATTCAGATATATAAAAATCATTTGACAGCACATTGATCTTTTTAGGCATCCTCATATTCTCTTTAAATATGAGAAATATAGCAAGGTGCTTCTTGTTATTCAGAGAATCAAGATTCATAGAATGTAGACCCAGCACTGTCAGTTAATATCTGTGTTAACAGGAGGATATTAATATCAGGGCCTAACTTACAGGGTATAGCGAGCATAAAAATACATTTCACATGTAATTTTGAAAAGTGTGCTTTGAAAATCATATCATTCTATGAATATGTATAATGATATAAGAAATATAATACTGTGTGAAGGAGTTTGTAGAAAATTATAAACTGAAAAATGGTATCTGAAAAAAATCTCTTTTTAGTAAGAATATTTTCTTATAGTTATAAGCATGTAGAAATTTACACATCACATCAAGAATGTCTCACTCTTTTTTTGTTTTCATTTAAATTCTTCTTTTTAATTCTGATAAATAATATATTAAAAATCATAATGAGTATGACCATTTATCTTACTAAGTATAGAAGTTGATCAATTTATAAATTATTAAAATTTTTATTTTGACTCCTTTTTGTGTTATGGCAAAAAACACAAAACCTAAAATGTACCTATTTATCCAACTTTATATATATATATATATATATATATATATATATATATATATATATATATATATACTTCTGTAATGCTATGTATATTGACATTGTTATAAAACAAATCTCTAGAACTTCTCATCTTGCAAAACTGAAACTATATAGGCTTTAACAACAATTCCTATAGTCCCTCTCACCTAGCCTTTGTAACCACCATTTTACTTTTTGTTTCTATGAATTTAACTAATGTCAATACTTTGTTTAAGTGGAATCATGCAGTATTTGTCTTTTTGTAACTGGTTTATTCACTTAGTATAATTCTCTAAAGATTACAGTGTGAGACAGAATTTCCTTTCTTATAAGACTGAATATGAATAAAATGTTCCATTTTATGTATACTAACATATCATGTTTTGTTTGTCCATTTATTCATTGATGGATATTTGGATTTCTAGTCTATTGAGTATAGTGCTGTTATGAACATGCACTTGAAAATCACTTTGAAACCCTGCTTTCAATCTTTATTCAGAAGTGAGATTGCTGTACCATATAATAGTTCTATTTTTAATTTTTTGAGGAAACACTTTGATGTTTTCCACAGTAGTTGCACAATTTTACAATCCCACCAATAGTGCATAAGAATTCTAATTTCTCTACATCACCAAGAGTTGATTTTTGAAAAAAGTTTATAGTGGCCATCTTAATAGATGTGATTTGATATCTCATTGTAATTTTGATTTGCCTTTCTCTAATGATGAGTGATGTTGAGTATCTTTAATTTGCTGTTAGTCTTTTGTATATTTGTGTATCCTCTTGGGAAATGTGTATTAACTTCCTTTGCCCATTTTGTAATGGGTTATTTGTTTTTCTTATTGCAATTTGGAAGTTCTTTATATAGGCCAGTGATGGCGAACCTATGACACGTGTGTCAGCACTGACACACGTAGCCATTTCTGATGACATGCGGCTGCCACTGAGGCGGCCGCATGCCGAGGATGAAACATTTGCTGCTCCTGAGGATGAAACATTTGCGACTAGAGTCTTGGAGTTAGCTTTTTCCTCAAAGTGACACACTACCCGAGTTATGCTCAGTTTTTTGGCGAAGTTTGACACACCAAGCTCAAAAGGTTGCCCATCACTGATATAGGCATACCTCCCTTTATTGCACTTCACAGTATTGTGCTTCACAGATACTGCTTTTTCTTTTTTTTATACAAATTGAAGGTTTATGGCAATCCTGTACTGAACAAACTAAAAACCAGCTGGAAAAGATTTATAATTCTAGATGCCAATAAGAATATTCATGATTGATGGGAAAAGGTCAAAATATTAACATAGCAGATGTTTGGAAGAAGTTAATTTTGTTGCTCATGGATGACTTTGAGGGATTCAAGACTTCAGTGAAGGAAGTAACTGTGGTGGTGAAAGTAACAAGAAACCTAAAATTCGAAGTGGAGCCTCAAGATGTAATTTCATTAATGCAATCTCATGATAAAACTTTAATGGATGAGGAATTTCTTCTTATGGTTAAACAAAGAAAGTGGTTTCTTGAGATGAAAACTATTTCTGGTGAATATGCTGTGAAAATTTTTGAAATGACATCAAAGGCTTTAGCATCCTACCTAATAAAAAGGTAATATGCAAATTGACCGCATCTTTGCTAGCCTAAGCCACGCCCACCAGCCAACCAGCCAATCAGGGCGAGTATGCAATTAAACCCAACCAAGATGGCTACAGCCACAGAGAGCAAGGTTTCCCAGGCAACGGAGGAAGCCAAGCTTTCCGCCTGCCCTTGCTAGGCCTAAGCCTCCACTCAAGCTACAAAGTTTCAATTATAGAAGGTAAACAAATCTTAACAGAAATGGCCACGGAGCTGAGAGAGCAGTCCAGGGTTGCCCCCGGCAATGGAGAAAGCAAAGCTTTCTGCACACCCTGGCCAGGCCCAGGCCTCCGCTTAAGGCTACAAAGTTTCAATTATAGAAGGTGAATTAACCCAAACAGAAATGGCTGCCAGCCACAGAGCAAGCAGGAGGCTTGGCTTCGCTCCAGGCTACAAAGTTTCAATTGTAGAAGGTAAATAAATTCCAGATACCAGGGCCTCCTCTTGGGTCGCCAGGGGGCGTGGCTGGCCTGCAAACCACCACAGGCCTCTTGCTCAGGCCTCTCTATGCCCCATGCCCCAAGGGAACCCCCATCCTGAACCGGGACACCCTTCAGGGCAAACCAGCTGGCCCCCACCCCTGCACCAGGCCTCTATCCTATCTAATAAAAGAGTAATATGCAGATTGACCATAACTCCAACACACAATATGGATGCCCCCATGTGGTCAAAGATCCTGCCCCCATGTGGACACAAGATGGCCACCACAAGATGGCCAGCAGGGGAGGGCAGTTGGGAGGCACCCGGCCTGCAAGGGAGGGCAGTTGAGAGGGACCCAGGCCTGCAAGGGAGGGAAGTTGGAGGAGATCAACCCTGCAGGGGAGGGCAGTTAGGGGTGACCAGGCCGGCAGAGGAGGGAAGTTGGGGGCAAACAGGCTGGCAGGGGAGCAGTTAAGCACCAACCAGGCTGGCAGGGGAGTGGTTAGGGGGTGATCAGGCTGGCAGGCAGAAGCGGTTAAGGGCAATCAGGAAGGCAGGCAGGCGAGCAGTTGGGAGCCAGCAGTCCTGGGTTGTGAGAGGGATGTCCGACTGCCCGTTTAGGCCTGATCCCGGTGGGATCAGGCCTAAACGGGCAGTCGGACATCCCTTGAGGGTCCCAGATTGGAGAGGGTACAGGCTGGGCTGAGGGACAACCCCCTCTCCGTGCATGAATTTCGTGCAACGGGCCTCTAGTATTACATAAACTTAGTTTATAAAGCAGTGGCAGGGTTTGAGGATTGACTCCTATTGTTAAAAAGGTTCTACTATAGGTAAAATGCTACCAAACAGCATCACATGCTACAGAGAAATTGTTCTTGAAAAGTCAATCAGTGTGGCAAACTTCATTCTTGTCCTATTTTAAGAAACTGCCACAGCCACCCAAACTTTAGCGACCACCAACCACTCTGGTCAGTCATCCACCATCAACATCGAGTCAAGACTCCACCCCCTACCCCCACCAACACACACACACCAGTAAAAACATGACTTGCTGAAGGCTCAAATGATGGTTAGCATTTTTTAGAAATAAAGTGTTTTTTTTTTTTCTTCCAAATAAAGGAGATTCTTTATTCAAATCAGCAAACTCAGATTCTTCAAGCCCCAGACCGTGGGGTGGCCCTCCTTCCTCTCTCCCCTCCCCCGACCCCTTAGCCACAGCAAGGGGAATGGAAAATGAGAAGCCAGGAGGGCCTCTGCCAGGGCAGGCTGCCTCCAGTGTGTGCTGAGCCCAGTCCAGGTGTGGCAGGGTGATGGCTGCCAGGACCTCTCCCGATAAATTAAGTCTCTGCAGCCACAGCTGGGGAGGCATATTTGTGGAAGGAAGGCCCAAAAGCAGCCTCATTGGCCCCAGCCATGGAATGGATTGAGAGATCAGGGGAGAAGAGGTATGAAGGAGAGGCCCTAAATTTTGGTCCCAGGGAATAAGAAGAGGCCAGTTGGTCCAGTTTTTGTGGGTTTGGAGGAGGGAATGTATTAATAAGCACAGGGGGAGAGGCCATTATTGGGCACCCCCAGAAGAGACACGCTTGACTAGACCCCCACCCTGGAGAGAGGAGTTGAGGACTCCAGAGGGCTCTTGGGGAATATCACTACTAAAATATATATTTATATTTATTAACCATCCAAGGAAGGCAGGAGCAGGGTTGGGAGCGGATCAGAGGATCTGGTATGGCATCCCCGAGTCGGTCATGCCTGCCTGAGACACCCCATGGTTGGTGCCCATCTGTAAACCAATCACGTTCTTGCCCTCTTGCAACTGGTTGTCTGAGAAGTTCCAGGGGTTCTCCTTGGACTTCTTAGGAAACCAGTTGGGATCCCCAGAGAAAAAGCTATCATCCTGGGCTACTGCCAGCCCACCCAGGTTCATCAGTATCCGCGGCACTCAGGCTGGACTCTTTCCTTCCCAGATGTCCACCATCTGGAAGAAGTTGGTGGGGTTTGCCGGAGGCTAATTCCAGCATGTCATAAATGCAAGAAGTTTCATCAAAAGGTTGATGGAACCTTGAGGATTGCCTGTTAGAAATGGCTAAGGGCATTTCTCCACACCTAAAGATTTGCATAGATGATAGCTTTCTGTCAGACAGCTGAGGGCATTTTAATCTACATGTTATTGCCTCCTGCTGGCCAAACACCTGAACCCATAGGCAGTTCCCCCAATCTGACCATGGATTCTGTATACTAAACCTTAACTTTGATGTATATCTACTTTGCCTAGGACAATTTGTGTTAATAAAAAGCAAGGGGTCCAGAGAGACAGAGGACTTGGTTTCTTTAGCTAAGTTTTCTCTGGCTCCCCAAAATGCCTTCCAAAATTATGTTTTGTCACTGGACTCTTGATTAATTTACAGCAGCCCCTTTTCCAGATTCCTGAACCCTTCAAGATGCTGGATCAAGACCCCCAGCAGGGTTGATGCCCTAGCACTCAGCTGCTTGTAGGAACTGAGAGATCTGCTCCATCTGCTATAGGCCATGGTGCAGGCCTGGATCTTCTTCACTGGGGCCTGCCCTTCAGGGTGCAGCCCGTTAATGGGCTCACATAGCACCGTGCTACCCTTGAGCCAGTCCTGGGAGTTCTCCCACCAGGGCTGAGGCTGGCACACATCCTTGCAGCACTGGGTGGTGATCCACTGGATCAGGGTCTGCTCCAGGTCTGCTTCGCACTGTTTCTCAATCTTCTGTTGCACCTCCCGGCTCAGCCATAGGCGGGTCCCCTGTTGGCCATTTTGAAGGGGGATGGTGGCTGTGGGGAGCGTTGGGAGGGTAGGAGAACGCAGGGCTGCAGGGCGAATCAGAAATAATTTTTAATTATTTTCTATATTTTTGGTGTAATGCTATTTTTGTACACTTAATAGACTACAGTACACTGTATGCACTGGGGAATCCCCCTCCAAACTATGAGACTCCTTTTGTTTGGTTATTTACTTTATTGCATTTATATCCATTTCTTCCCACATATTTAAGAAGTTTTTGACATTGTTTCTGGCTGTTGCTCCGTATCCTTGCTAACATTTGGTATTGTCTCTTTTCTGGATTTTGATCATTCTAATAGGTGTATAGTAGTATCTCATTGTTTTACTTTCCATTTCCCTGATAACATAGATTGTAGAGCGTCATGTCATGATTATTTGCTGTCTGTATATCTCCTTTGCTGAAATGTCTTTTAAGCTCTTTGGCCTTTTTAAAAAATGTTTTAAATGATTTTAGAGAGAGGAAGGTAGAGGGAGAGAGAGAGAGAAAGGGGGAGAGAGAGAGAGAGAGAGAGAGAGAGAGAGAGAGAGAGACATCGAAGTGAAAGAAACATCAAGCATTTGCCTCCTGCTGGCCCCTTACTGGGGATCGAGCCTACAACCTGAACATGTGCCTTGACAGGAATCAAACCAGCAATCTTTGGGTGCATGGGAAGATGCCCAGCCAACTGACTCACACCAGTCGAAGTCTATAGGGATATTTTCACTTCACTTCCATTTGATAATAGTAATTTGTGCCCTCTCACTTTTGCTCATAGTAAACCTGGCTAGAGGTTTATAAAATTTAAATGACCTTTTCAAAGAACTAGCTTTTTGTTTCAGGGATTTTTCTCCAGTGATTTCCTGTTTTCAATTTTATTGATTTATACTTTATTTTTAATATTCCTTTTCTTCTGATTATATCAGGCTTAATTTGCTCTTCTTTTTATAGTTTCCTATGGTGAATTATTTTAAATGAATTATTTTAGATCTTCCTTCTGTTCTAATATATGCATTCAATGATGTAAATTTCCCATTAAGCACTACTTTTGCTGCATGTCATCCATTATTTTTTACCATGTTTAGAATCAACTGTCAGCTGAAGTTACAAAATGATTCACTGACATTTTATCATAATTGTATTTTAGAGTTTTACATTTGTATGTCTGTCTGGGATTTTTTTGAGGCATATTATGATTAGCCTCTAGTGCAGTAATTGGCATATCTATTTTTTCCTGTTTTAAGATGCTCTCTTTCCCTTACTAGTAAGTCACAATATGTTCTGGGTCTATTTCCAGACTTTATATCCTATTCAGATATATTGCTATTTATATCTGTTAAAATTCTGCAAATTACTATAAGTTTATGATATATTTAAACATATTTAATGATATTTCTAACTTCATTACTCTATATTAGCTAAAATTCTCTTGCTGTGTTTTAGTTTTTATTTTCTAGAAATCGACTATCTTTTTGAGAAAGTTTAGTGATCTACTAAAATTGCTTTTTAATATTTTGCTGAATATTTTTCAGTAATGTTTTATGATTTTATCTCTATACGTATGTCCTGTGCATGTAATTTTTATTCCACATCTATTCTTGTGTTCTAGTGCAGTGAAAAGGATTATTTTGCTGTTACTGTTGTGGCTGTATTTTCCAATTCATTATTATTGCTATGTAAGAAATGAATTTATTTGCTACTTTTATTGATGCTTTTTCTTCTTTGTCTGAAATCAGTTTATCTGAAATAATCTAATTTATTTTTATATTTACCCTTCTTATTTAACTTCTACTCATTAAAATGAAACATTAGTGGTGTACTGGTAAGAGGAGACCATTGTTTTGTTTGTATTTTATACTTTTAAAAGTAATACTGCCTGATAATTGTTAAAGAAGAGATATTGGGTTTTGTTCATATATCTGCAATCAGTTTTTCATATGATCATATCATACCTTTTTCCAACATTTATTAAAACTTCCCTTTGGCATGTTAATATCATTAATTATTTAAGGTATGAATGTTAATATAATGAATTTTAATGTATTTCCCAATATTGAACCTTCTTATATTCCTAGAATTTTAAATCATGCTTGGCATTTTATTGATTCTGTTATTTTAGTTATTCTTCCCTTTAGATATTGATATTTACACTCATATCAAAGATCTATTTTCAGTTTTTATTTGCCAGAATTCTATGCTAGGTTTTGATAGCCTGTGTGTTTGTAGAATTTCCAGAGGCAGCCCAAAAACCCACTCTATCTTGTTGAAGCGTAAAATACTTTATTGAATCACATAGATAGCAAACTTTATTATAGAAAGCCACCATAAGTTGGCTTAAAGGTAGTCTGAACATAGATAATTCAGTATAGTTCATGTTTGTCAGAGAATGTGAGATTAACCACAGAAATTAAGTGTGGAGTTGCCAACTCAATGGTGTCTCTATAGATCCCGTGGCGTGTAGCAAGCAGAAGAAGAAAGTCAGGTGCAAGAATAATAGAGAAGAAACATGTTAAGTCCCCAATGAGTATAAGACAGTCAAACTCCCCTGTGGACTTTCCACATTCTGAATTTACAAAAGAAGAAAAATTGAAATAAAATTTTCATAATTTAAAATATTTTACATTTTAACTTTATTGTTGCTAGTATATGCAGTTAAATTTAATCATAATTGTTACATATTTCATGAATACAAAGGATATTTTATCATATCCTGATTGAAATTTTTAAATTGATAAACTTAGAACATGGCACAACCCCCATATTTTTATAGATTCAAGTGGAATACTTAGAATACTTCCTGTTTACTAAAATGACAATCCAAATGTAATAATACAGTCTTTTGTGAAGCATAGAGATTAAAGTCATGATCAAAATTTCAAATGGACCAGCTATGGAGATGTTTATTGCTTACCCGTTAATTTTCCTGGTTTGAATATGAAGTAGTCTGACACATTAGAAAATGACAATAGATTATAAGGAAAGTAATTGGGCAGTGATTGCAATTATAGAAGCTATTCCAGATAAAGTATTTTTTTATGGGCAATTAATAAACCCCTGGCATTAGAAAGTAGTTATATGCCTGCAAACTTTTTTAATGTTTTTTATTATTGATTTTGGAAAGAGGAAGTGAGAGGAGAAACATTGATTTTTTGTCCCCCTTATTTATGCATTCTTTTATGTCCTCTGACTGGAATGGAACCCACAACTTTGGTGTATTGGGACAATGTTCTAACCAACTTAGCTACCCAGCCAGGTCTTCAAAATAAAAAAAAAATAAAAAATCATCTAGTCTGGAAAATATAGATCACCTGGAATTAAGACTTCACCATCCTGCTTTAAGGATATCTGATACTTCATATTGGCGCCATAATTTGTGTTGGAGGACATTGACAACTTCATCATCTCCACAAGCCATCATCCTGGGACACGTCACTAACAACTTGATTCTTATGGACCCGGAGAAAACCAGGGGATCAGGGAGCAGCCAGTTTAAGTTACTTAGGGACAATGGTAAGACATGTATCAGAATGAAGAATGAATTCAGGAAATGTTAAACTGCACATCATTGAATTTATTGGGAACTTAAGTGTTTGGGCAATATAGGATACTTCCTCAAAGAGAAGAATATTATGCCTCATTTTCTTGTTTTGTTTCAGTCTGGATCTGATTGACCCATAAGTTGGGAGAAGAGTAGTGAGTGATCAATAGGAGACTATTTACAAATCTCTAGGAAGCATGGAAAAAGGAAAGCCAACAAAGGATATGGGGGCATCTCATGGTAGCGAAGAGAGGGAGCTATTATCCTTCTACACTGGAAGGAGTAAAAGAAAAAAATTATCTGTACAAATGCAGAGATAGTGGCTATACCTACAGAAGATGTCAGATTGAGAGAAGTTATGTGAACATTGCTATATAAATGTAGTATTCCTAGAGAAAGCAAAATGGACTATTTAGTGAAAGAGATACTCTTTCACTGAAAGAAATCTCCTTTTCTTGGCCACTCACTGATTGGTTCACTACACCAGAGAACATTGGAAACCATTAATTTCACTCCAAAATGTTGGCATTCTGTGGTTCAGAACAGTATGATGTATGAGCAGAGAAGAATTAGGAGAAACAAACAGAAAATATCCAGTATTTGGAGCAAACATATTGATAGGTCCCTTTGGCGTTTTGAGGCAAAGTAAATGGCATTTAACTGCTCTGCTTTTGTCCATTAACTTAAAACCTGGAGTACTACTAGCTGTAGTTAGACATAGGAACTAGAATAATTTTCCAGCTGCCCCACGTATGTAGTAAGCTTCGCTAATATTCGATATTATGTCTTGAAAGATTTCACTGGATTTGGGTTCCAATTAAATGGATCATCATGCTTTATGGAGTCTAAAAATTTCTGATAAAGGAATCACATCAGAAACTCAAAGTTTCAGGAGTAAGCCCATGTCACTTTGAAGAAATAAGTACATTTCCTTTAAAAATACTCTTTCCTTGGAATAGAAAGGTTTTGCTGGATACTAAACAATTAGCAATTGGACCCTTAAGAACCATGCAACTTTAGCAGAGATTGTGAATTGAATACTGTCTGGTCAATGTAGACATCAAGTGAGCTTATTTAGTGGTACCCCATCATTGAGAGCAAGTAGTATATGTTGACAGATCTAAGACAAAACCAAGACTGTTTGTTGTAGAGCAGACCCTCCCAGTCTACCTGTCCATGCTATCATTGAGATCTCTGTCAACCACTCTTTTTTGCCTTAAAGGCGCCCCTACATGATGATCATAAAACAATGGCATTACTTCTCAGGATTCAAGCTTGTTGGGGAAAAATAATGAGACTGACATTATTGTCTTTTTTTCAGAATGGTATAAATCCTTTGAAGCAATTAGGTGCGGCCTCTCTAATTACCTGTGTATATATGTGTGTGTATTTGCTTGTAGTGTGTGTATTTATAGTTACCAAAAAGTAGAAGTAGAAGTGTGGATGATGTTTTCTAAGAATATATTTAGTGAATCACTTAAAAATTTTGTTCATGATCTCCATGACTCTAGCCTTCGTTTGTTTGGCAATGTTCATAATCAAGTGAGAAACATTTTTACCAAAGGATATAATTAGGAGCCAGATAGAGTGGCTGAGGTTCCTACCTGGCTTTTTCTAACAACTCCTGCCATGAGGAAGTGGGAAAAGAGAGGACAGGGAGAAAGGCTAGAGTGATTGTCATGTTTTTTAAAAGAGAAATAGTGTGTACTAAAAAATGGTGGCAGGAAGGAAAATAGAACTTGGAGGAGTCTCTAGTGCAACAACATGACCATTGATATTTTGTTAAAGACTAAATATGCAATAATTTCAAAAGCTTAAATAGAAATGTTTGGAAATTACTCCTAGGTAAAGAACTCAAACTGGAATATATTGGCAATAGACGGGAATGTCATAATTACCAGTGGTAATAATTCTACAGAATTTAGAGTTCTAATATTTACCTTTATTTCTGGCTTCACATGAATTATAATTTTTAAATTATTTTTCTTTTTTTAATATTACATAGGGTATTGAGTATGGTTAAGTTTAGTCTCCAAATAACATAAGTTTTCCAAACAATGTAAATTTTAAAAATAGGTATCTTTTGCCCTAGCCCTGCGGTCGGCAAACTGCGGCTCGCGAGGCACATGCGGCTCTTTGGCCCCTTTGAGTGTGGCTCTTCCACAAAATACCACGGCCTGGGCGAGTCTATTTTGAAGAAGTGGTGTTAGAAGTTTAAGTTTAAAAAATTTGGCTCTCAAAAGAAATTTCAATCGTTGTACTGTTGATATTTGGCTCTGTTGACTAATGAGTTTGCCAGCCACTGCCCTAGCCAATTTGGCTCAGTGGATTGAATGCCAGCCCATGGAATAAAGAGTCATGGGTTTGATTCTGGTTAAGGACACATAACTCAGTTGCAGGCTTGATCCCCTGCTGGCCCTGGTAGGAGCAGATGCTGGTGGCAACCAATCCATGTGTCCCTCTCACTTGGATGTTTCTCTTTGTGTCTCCCACTTACGTCCACTCTCTCTAAACATCAATGGAAAAAATAGGTATCTTTCAGAGATCTTGTGCTTAAAGCTGAATACCTTTACAAAGAATGGCTTTGGATTGCTTATTTTTAGAGAAGGAAACATTTTGTATAGATGTCTGTATGTATGTATGTGGTTTTTAATACATGAGTCAGGATCTAACATAATATAGACATTTTAATTTCATCTAGATCAAAAGATTGTATTTGAATGTGTACTTATTAAACAAGGAGTGGATTTAATTTTATCTTTTTCCCCTTTCTTATGCACTCTGTCCTTGCATCAATAGCAACACCAGGAGAGCTACATTTTCCCCATTCTATGAATTCATGAGACTATCAGTAACCATGCCTCAACTGCTACCAATTTCCCTTGACTAAAGGATAAATGGTAATCTAGTAAGGTTTTCAGTTCTGAGCATTTGAATGTAGGATATCACACAGTACATATACTTTGAAGCTGAGTAGTTCTGATGACAATAGCTTCAAAGGCATTCTCAACAAGCTTTTGCAGCTGTCCTTTCTTAAGCCTTAATTATTTTGAATTTTTATCTTTAATTTGGTAAGCTGCCAAGTATTTTATTATTTTTTTTTGTTCTCACCCAAGGATATGTTTATTGATTTTTCTTTTTTTGAGAGAGAGAGAGAGAGAGAGAGAGAGAGAGAGAGAGAGAGAGAGAGAAACATCGGTATGAGAAAAACATTGATAAGTTGCTTCCTGTAGGCACCCAACAGGGGATTGAATCCACAACCTAGGTATGTGCCCTGACTAGGAAATCAAACCCGCAGTCTTTTGTGATCTGGGATGACGCTCCAGCCGTTAGGGCACAAGTATTTTTTAATCACATTTATTATGTTTGTTTGCTACAGTCAGTTTATATAATTTAGAATCAAAGACTCCAAACTAATGTTGTTGACCTTTCTTCACCATATGGGGTAGCAATTGTGTTCAGTTGCAAACGAAGGAAATTTACCAAAGTGGCTCATAAACACAGAGTTAATTCTCTTATCTAAAATAATGCTGGACCTGGGCATTTTGAGGCTAATATGATAGTTCTACAGTTACAAGTTATCAGGGAACCAGACTCCTTTGATCTTTCTGCTCCACAGTACTGGAGTCAGATCTGAATTTCTCTTCATGTATAAGATGAGCTTCATACATGATTTCTATATTACAAAAGAAAGAATAGAAGAAAGAAAGAAATATATAGCACCTTTCATCAAAGTCATCTGTCTAGTATATAGGGTAGGGCAAGAGTAGGGTTACTGTTGTTCATATGGAAAATAATACAAAAATTGATAAATAATAATACAAGAATTAACTCTATGTTTCATGTACTCACAACTCTAAACCTACTTTTGCTTACAATGTATTTTCTAATATTTCTCATTACCCAGAAATTGGTCATGGTCATAATGCAACTCTGAGCTACAAATGAAGCTTCTGTTACGAATGATTATGTGGAGAAGAGCAATTTGTCTGCTATCTTCTTCATGACTGTTTTATAATTTGTTGTGTGTATAGTTAAAATATTTGGTGTTTTAAAATTCTTACTTCATACTTTCTTAGTTACACTTTGGTTATTGTATAAATAACATGTATAGAATCCCAATGGAAACCATAAAAGATAGCTTCAGTTTATAATTTCTTACTTGAAACAAGTTTTGTAAGAAAGGACAACCCTACATGTAATCATTGTGTGAGAACTTGGAAATAATTATTGATGGCTCTGTTGATTATTTTCCAGAGGGAAAACTTTTTTTCTCATTTGTATTAATAAAAAAAGCTATTGGGATTTAGTATATTTTACTAAGACATTCAGTCATTTTACTATGCCATTTTCTCTCTTCTCTAAATATGTTTACCTTAATATAACATTTTTTTGTGGAATATTAGAAAACATAGGAAGGCAAATCGCTATAAATGAAAATCACAGCATCTTATGTCTTTGAATTATCCCCTGCTCACATGCTGTATTATTTTTTTAATTTTAAAAAATCTATACTTCTACTATGGTACATTTAAACACACAAGCACATACAAATAGGTTGATACAGGGGTGAGCAAAAGTAGGTTTACAGTTGTGAATACACAAAAGAGTTTAGTCTTTATTATCATTTATTAATTATTGTATTATTTTTCCATATGAAAAATTGTAAACCTTCTTTTTCCCACCCATATATATTATCTATGAAAACTCACCTAATATTAACTCTGTAGGCATGGAAGGAAAGACTTCACATGGTTTATTTCTGTACTCATTTACTGTTACAGGTAAAACATGTAGATAACAGTAATCAGTGGTTGGTGTAAGTAATATATTACTATACAAATAGGACCATAACGTAGTTGAAAAATTGAGGATGACTTTTCTATATAGATTATTGTACAGCTTATCCAGTGCATGTAGTAATTGTAATTTGCCATTCCGAGGGCAGCTCTTTCCATCCAAATCCTGTTCTTACTCCTTAACCTATGCAGTGTGATCTTTCTAGAAAAAAAAAAAAATTTTTTTTGGTCTCTTTCTTTGGCCTTTGTTTGTTTGTTTTGTTAATTGAGACCCTTCAGTCCACAGACTGATGTTCTATCCACTGAGACAAACCAGCTAGGACTCTTTCTTTAGCCTTTTAACCTCCAATATAAGTTACCAGTATGTCACTTCAATATTTTCTCATGGGTGGGTGTACCAAAGGCTGCGAGTGTTCTAATTAGCAGTAACAGAGAGGAAAGAAACTATTATTCTGGTCTAACATGCAGTTGGAATTTAAAAATCAAAATTCCACATTTCACAAAGTAAGAAGTATCTAATTCTACCCTATCTCTTTCATGGTACAGTAATAACATTGGTTGCGTTACAAATAAACTAGATTATAAATAGAGCTAAATGCATTAAATAGATGAGGACAAAAACATCAAAATAAAAATTTTAAAAAGGTTCCATTTATTCTTCAGTTTTTGTAGGTGTATATAATAGTTGTATGTATGTTTCTTAGAAAATGGTTTTAAATAAAATTATACAAATATACAAATAAATATAGATAAAAACTAATCTATAATAATAAAAGCATAATATGCAAATTGACTGAATGACCGAACAGTAGAACGACCATCCAGATGACCTTCCAGATGACCTCGCTATGACACGCACTGGTGCCAGGCCAGCCAAGGTGGGTGTGATGTGGTTGGTCGGGGGCCTGGCCATCGCCCCATGATCGCCCTGCAGAGGGAGGCCCAGACCACTGGCAAGTGGGGTGATTGATCAATTGGGGGATACCACTATCCCCCCAAAGAGGGAGGCCCAGGCTACCACATGGCGGTGCTGCAGCAGGTGGGCTGTGCCTCCTTCTGTGGGGTTGATCCATCGTGGAGCCCTGGCCAGGTGGGTGGGGCCTACCTCTTTGGGGCAGTCCATCGTGGGGCTTCCGGACTGTGAGATGGTGTAAGCTGGGCTGAGGGACACCCCCCACCCAGTGCATGAATTTCGTGCACTGGGGCTCTAGTCTAATATAAATATTATGTTCTGGCTGTTTAATTTTCAACTGAGTTAAGTGAATATGTGGGTGATGACTACTAGACTTTATGGAAGTATTAATGAGTACAGTTTGAATCAATTTTTTATATCAGCCTAAAAGTAGAAATTTATAGCCTGGATACTATGCATATACTTTTCTATTACAGTAATACATAAATTACACTCATATTAGAGCTTAGGGTCCCATGGAAAATATCCTGAAATATTATTGATTTGAATATTTTAAATGAAAAATACATTTATCTATCAGCACTACAAGTTCTCAAATTGTGGAATTTGGATTTCATGGCAATCAGTTGGACCAGAAAGTATATTCCCCTTATTTTTCAACCAGGGCTAAAATATAATTTTTATTCTCTATTAATTTTACACAGGACATAATATTTTGTAGAATATATTTAAAAGCATCTGAGAGGTTTTATTTTCCATGAGTGAGTCAATTGTATTCTATTTGCAGCTTTAACATCAAATGAGGAGGAAGAGAAAAGTACTTCAAGAGCCTTTCTGCATTTCTACATTGGCATTTTTCCTCATGATTGAGTTTTCATACTGATAACCAAGTTATGAAATTAACATTAATTGTAAAAAGACTATGTCTGAGATTTTAAAAATGTAATTAAGTAAATAAATATTTATTTGATTCATTTAAAATATGCCTCTGTTTCTACAGGAATTTCATAAATTCAATAAGATTAGCTAAGACTGTCTGAAGAGAATGTTTTTGCTGAGGTTCAGTAAAGGTTATCTAAGCCTATAGATTTACATTGAAAATAATATACCAGATAGTCTACTTAGTCATCTAGAAAGCATAACTCAGCTTAGTGTTGGGCTTTAAGAATAATAAAGAGCTCAACATCCCAAATTTATTCACATGTGAGTTAACTTTAACTTCAAGAATATATTCCAAGATTACATGTATTATACTTTTGTAAAAGGTGTAATTCTTTTTATAAAAGACCCTTGTATAGTAATTCACATAACTTTATTCCTATAAAATATGTGCTTTATTATATATAAATTTAAAGAATGCATTTATAAGATCATACCAGATCTTAACCATAGTTATTTAATTTCAGAATGAAGCATCTTGTTGAATGAGGAGGATAATCCAAGCCAGTTCCCAAAAATTTATAATAGCCTCCTTTTGTTTTAATCCTCATTTCTTAAGTATTAAAATTCCCCTTCTTCCTTTGGTGTTGAATTGATTTAATATAAATTAGACATTTTATTGAGAAATAATGGGCATGGCGTTTTTGTACAAGTGCATTAGTTTCCATGGAGACATATAGCAAATATTCTTTCTGCTATTTCTTTTAATGGAATGTTATAAATTCTTTTTAAAGTCACTTTGTGTGACTTAGTTATTATATAACTGATAGAAACATACCACTGGACTTCATAATAGACAACTATGGCCTACAAGTACAGAAAATAATGAAACCATTTCCTATAAACAGTCCTCAAACTTAGAAACATGACTTTAGTTTTAGATTTTTCTTTTTTCCTTGAAATTTAGTAAGGAATACTATTTTTACAAGGAAATTCAACTCTGTTTGGTGGCTAACTCTTTAAGACTGGCTATGAACGAATTCAGTAGAGTGAGAAATCACCTCATGACTCTTGAACTTTCACAAGATAAATAAAATAGTTTGTTATGATCCCTTGGAAACTTTATCTGAGACTCAATACTAGTTGAAATGGAAAAATCATGACTCAAAATTCTATAATGCTGTAAAGAAGGATTGGGTCATATAGGCCAGGGTTAGTAAGGGCATGATTGCAAAGCTGAACAGGAGCCTGGTTTGACTGGTGAAATCTAGCTAAGCTGTTAGGTCAAAGTTATTCTGACAGAGAGCTGCACCTCTGTACCAGACAGGAATTCAGCATTATACTGTGGATTTGCCCGAAGAATTTTGTTATACCAATGAATTGAAAATATTATATCCAGGTGCATATAAATATTACACAGACATTTTATACATGATATTGAATAGTAACATGAGTAGGTTTGGTAAAATATATGATCTCTAAAATTTCTTATTTATATGGGGAAGTTACTGAAAGATTAAGGAAAGAAACTGTGACCCAGATGAACAAAATGTCATGTATATTTAAGTATACAAACATAAATGTAGTTGACATTTCCTCCCCTTTGGAAAGTTCCCTTGTAACTCTTTGTAGTCAGTCCCTCCATCTTTACTCTAGGCCAAATACCATCATGTTTCGGTTATTCTTAACTTTTATTGTTCTATTTTTAGTTATTTTGAGTTGTTTTATTTTTAGTATGTTTTTATTGAATTTAAAACATAAATTTAGAGGAAAGAGAGAGGAAGAGAGAGGAAAGGAGAGGAAGAGAGAGACAGAAACATCACTGATGAGAGAGAATCATTTCCCTACTGCCTTCTTCTGCATGCCCCACACTACAGATTGAACCCACAACCCTGGCATGTGCTCTGACTGGGAATTGAACTGTGACCTCCTGGTTCATAGATTTATATTCAACTACTGAGCCATACTGGCCAGGCTTAAGTTAAGTTTTGTAGACAGTATGACAGGTTGAGAACTGTTTTTAAATTTAATGTAGTTTTATTTTTGAAAAGACTATGCTTTCCCCATTAGCTTAGCATTATTCTCAAAATTCAATAGTTATAAAATAAAACAAATTCAGGAACACAGACAACAGAAGGATGGTACCAAGGGGAGGCAATTTGGAAGAGGATGAATAGGATACAGAGGGTCAAATATATAGTGATGGAAAGAGAGTATTCTTGGGGTGATGAGCACACAAAGGTATATACAAATGATGTCTTATAAAATTACTAGCAGCCCAGTGCACAAAATTTAGACTTTTCATTTTCCATGAAATTTAGTAAGAAAAATTATTTTTAACAGGGAAATTCAACTCTGTTTGGTGGCTAACTCTGGTAGGGTCCCTAGGCCTGGCCGGCGATCAGGGCCAATTGGGGCTTTCCTTCCCCCGGCTGCCAGCTGCCGGCCGGGGCCTTCCTTCATTCCACACTACCCCCTGGTGGTCAGCGCACATCATAGCGAGTGGTCAAACTCCCAGTTGGTCGAACTCCAGAGGGCACGATTTGCATATTAGCCTTTTATTATATAGGATACCCTTGAAACTTATGTAATGTTATTAACCAATGTCACCCCAACAAATTTAATTAAAAATTAGCTGTTGTGTGTGTGTGTGTCTGTGTGTGTGTGTGTGTGTGTGTGTGTGTGTCTATCATTGGACTTTGTTTTCATTGACCTATATTGCTATCTTCATGCTAATTCAATACCATTTTGGTTACTATAGCTTTCCATTCAAATTTGTAATAAAATAAGTTGTCTTTCAGCCTTACTCTATTTGCAAAGATCAAATAAGTTTTGAAAGAGTGAACTATATGAAATTATATCTGTTTCTTATTTGATGGCTTCATAGCACTTCTGGTATATCTATATAGAGTATAAGGGAGGGGGAGAGAGAGAAACACTGATGTGAGAGGGACACATCGATTAGTTGCCTCCTGTACCCACCCAAAGTGTCTGGGGGGTCAGACTTGCAACTTAGGTACATGCCCTTGACTAGGAATCAAACTGGAGACATTTTGGTTCTTGGGCCAATGCTCTAACCACTTGGCACACTGACCAGGGCAGAAATTCTAGTATATTAATGTGGTTTATAAATCTTTAAGAGAAGATAGTCAATAAAATATTTCCAAAAATTATTCTTCTATGAAAATTATACTTCCCTCTTCACATTAACAGAGCTTATTATTTTCTACAAATACACTTTTCAAGGTCTGCATTTGAAGTGAAGGAGCATACAAACAATGCATTTGAATCCAGCAATTGGTGTAATATATCTATAAGATTAAGGACACATTGACTCAAAATAAGTAGACTCTAATGCAAACTGTTGGGGTAACATTACTTTATATGTAACATATGTAAATCCAATTACTTTCAGACTACAAGGAAAAAAGTTGGAGAAAACAAAATGAAAATTTAAATATTGCAATAGATTCCCTCCTAATGAGCCTCTAAAGTAAACATGAACTGAGAAGCATCTGTTCCTAGAAGAAGAAATAATTGTCTTGAACTTACTGTGATACAATATGTTTAATAGTATACTTTAAAAGGATGACTACAGGGATTATTTACAGATAATTGTAACTATATGTGAATGTGCTTTCCATAAACTGACTTTAAAAAAATCTTTATTTTTGAAAGTATTACATATGTTCCCCCCCAGTTTTTTTTTTTCTCCATTGACCTCTTCTAGTCCACCCCCACCCCACACCCTCCACCTTAGGCCTTCATCACATTATTGTCTGTGTCCATGGGTTATGCATATATGCATACAAGTTCTTTGCTTGTATGCATATATGCATACAAGTTCTTTTTACTTACCCCCCAACCCACTTCTAGGTTTTATGTGTCTGGATCTCTTTTGTTCATCAGTTTATTTTGTTCATTAAGTTCCACATATGAGTGAGATCATGTGATATTTGTCTTTCTCTGACTGGATTATCTTGCTTAGCATGATATTATCCAGGCCCCTCCATGCTGTCTCAAAGGATAAGAGATCTTTCTTTTTTACTGCTGTATAGTATTCCATGCTGTAAATGTACCACAGCTTTTTTATTCACTCACCTACTGATGGGCACTTGGGCTGTTTCCAGACCTTAGCTATTGTAAATTGTGCTATCAAGTAACTAGGCAATAGACTATTTCAGGTCTATTATAACCTTACTAGAGGCCCGGTGCAGGAAATTTGTGCAAGGGTGGGGGTGTCCCCTGGCCCAAACAGAACCCTCTCCAATCCGGGATCCCTCTCACAATACAGAACCACTGGTTCCTAACTGCTCACCTGCCTGCCTGCCTGATCGCCCTAACTGTTCTCCCCTGCTGGCCTGATCTCCCTAACTGCTCTCCCCTGCCAGCCAGATGGCCCCCAACTGCCCTCCCCTGCCAGCCTGATCTATCCTAATCGCCTCTGCCTCTTCCCCCACCACCGTGGCTTTGTCCAGAAGGAAGTTGGACATCCAGAAGATGGTCAGTTGACCTGGTCTAATTAGCATATTACCCTTTTATTAGTATAGATAGGACCACCATGTTATATGAGATCTGTTGTTGACCAAAATGGTGATATGTGGCTAAAGAGAAATTTTGGATTTGAGGGAAATTCCAGATGCTTAAAGGTTATCTTCCTCCTTTACCTTATCCTATGCCCAGCCTTCGGAGTAATACCCCATGTTCTCACTGAAAAGTATTGGGAGCAAATTGGTGGACAGATATTGACTTACACTGTGGCCAGGCCTTCTTGACACTCTTATGCTGTTACATCAGCCTACATGTGGTGCTTAGTTAATAGTTGATATCTTCTTAGTTTAATTTATTTCTGATTTCTTGTTTGTCCACCACTTCACCAGAGATTGGGAAAACTGTTTGTCTTTTCTCTTCTAAGAGGGTCACATCCTGTTTTAAAATTTGGTTCATTTATTTCTTTGTATTTTTAGCTCCTTGATTTTTCTTTTTTTGAAATCTAGGATTTTTTTGTAGCTTATCCAATTTGTTTTAATTCTTAGGTTTGGAATGAATGTCTCTTCAAACTTCCATATTTTAATCAATTAGCATACTTTCACTTTCTTACCTCCTGTGGGGGTCCTGACCAGAGTACACCAGATGTTAAAGGCCCATGTGTCATACACATGTGCAAAGGCAACAACACAGCAGTTTTACTGTATGCACTGCACAAAGTGTACCTTTATCTTATGTAACACTGACGTCACTATTTGGCAAGAAGCCTTTTTTGTCTGAGCAAGTATACAAGGGTGCCACTGACTGCTGGCTGTTGGCTGCTTTGTTTGCAATAAAGCATGACCCATCTACCTACGGCTGCTCACATTTTTTTCCAATTCCCAGCATCCAAAGAGGTCAAATCCCTGTCACAGGAACTTGGACCCAATACCTCAATTTCTCTTACACATATCCTGGTTCTTATCATCATCAGTAATATGATTCTTACTAATTCTTTATTCCAAACACAGTTCTCTAACCAGGATCCCTCTCCTTACAACTTTATTGCTTTAGCAATTCCTCTCCAATAATTATTTCAATTCATAAAGGACTTGAGTTCCATGCTGTGAGATAATAGAAATATATATAGGTCCCTGCCTCTGGTTCCTGGCATAGAGCCCCTGAAACCCTTGTAATATTCTAAGTGACAAGAGCAAGCACTAGGAGCATATTTCATTATAATGAGGCAACTCTTGGTAGGCTCCTAGATGAGTGCTGGTCACCAGAAAGTCCACACTACAATTAGAAGCTTGGACTTTTCAGCTCCCTCCCCACTTCCCTAGCAAGGAGGGAGGGGCTGGAAATGGAATTAATTAATTATGCCTATCATGAGGAAGCCTCCATAAGACATGCTGTTAGCATGGGGTTCAGAGAGATCCAAGGTGGTGAATACATCCACACTGGGAAGGTGACGCACCACAACTCCAAACGGACAGAATCTCCTATACTTGGGACCATCCCAGACCTTGCCACATGTAGGTCTTTATCTGGCTGTATGCTTTATCATATCCTTTAATAATCTGTTAACTGTACATAAGTGTTTTCCTGTGTTCTGTGAGCTGCTGTAGCAAAGTAATCAAACGTGAGGAAAAGATCATTGGGACCTTCAATATGTAGCCACGTCAGACAGAAGTTGTGGGTAGCCTACGGACTTACTACTGGGCATTAGCATCTGACATGGGTGGAACAGTCTTGTGGGACTGAGCTCTTACCTATGGGAGCTGACATTGTCCCCAGGTAGGACACCCAGGTGCTGCCTCAGAGAATTGCTTGGGTTGGGGAGAACCCTCACATACATAGTTACAAGAATATCAGGGTGAAGTGTTCTGTCTGAAAGTAAAGAAGACTCTGGAGAAGAAACTGAAGTTTTTACAAATATACTTGTTTCTATCACTTGCTTTTTTCCAATCAGTGTTCTTATTTCTACCCTTATTTTGGTTAATTTTATGGTCTTCTGTTTTACTCATTTTATTGCCAGATCCTTTTTCTCCTTGTATTTAACTGACTTGCATAATGATGATCAAATAATTTTAATTGCTGTAGAAAAATAGCACAATTGGGATTAACTACAAATTTCCACTGCAAATTTAAAATTATACTTATTCAATTTTAAACACTCTCAAGCTGATGGTTTCTATGTTACCAATCCCAGTTATAATTTCTGTTCTCATTTTACATCATTTTTCAGCTGAATTCCCAGGTGTTAAGCATTTCATTTCTTTTTGATTCTGGGATTCTCTTTATTCTTGGAAATCTGATATTCACTAAAAGTGTATTTTTCCCTCCTCAGGTTTTTTAAATGTCTGTTTGTTTGGATGGATTCTGGATTATCTTCCTTTCTCAATCTATAGATTTTTTTGTTTGTTTGTTTTATCTCTTTGAGTAACATGGCTATACATCTCATTCATGGCAATGCTTTCTAATTTTAAATGGTCCCTGATATCTCAACTGAGGTTCAGAATCATGTGTTTGAGAACTTGATTTGGGTACCTAATAGGCTTCTTAAACTTAAAATGTCCAAGTAAAAATCCTTAATACTTCTTTCATTTTCTACTATTTATGTAAATAATTTGTGCTCTATACCAGGCGTCCTCAAACTATGGCCCGCGGGCCACATGTGGGTATTTTTGCCGTTTTGTTTTTTTACTTCAAAATAAGATATGCGCAGTGTGCATAGGAATTTGTTAATAGTTTTTTAAACTATAGTCCGGCCCTCCAACGGTCTGAGGGACAGTGAACTGGCCCCCTGTTTAAAAAGTTTGAGGACCCCTGCTCTATACACTTGGATTAGGAGCCAACTTCTAGCAGTCTGTCTTTCCATCTTTCCTCATCCTATTTCATATTCCCCCAAACTCCATAGTCTCTAACTTCAAAGTGTATCCTGAACCCATTTAGTATCTCATCCTCTCCTTTGCTACCAGCCTAACTCACCCACCATCTGCTCATACTGTTTCCAAAGCATTTCATATGATCTCCCTCTCTTCATGCTGCCCTTAATTATCTACTTTCCACATGACAACATAATGACCACTTTTGAAGAGCACTTTAAAACACATCTTCTACCTGCTAAAAGATTTCCTGTTAAAATCAATTGAAATGAAAAAATGCTTATATTGGCCTACTGGGCCCACAAATATCTAAATCTTGTTTAATGTTTCCCTTGTTACTTTATTTAGAATACACTGTTATATTTCATGTTCCTCAAAAATACAAAATTTATTTCTGCCTCTCTTTACCTCTTACCCCCAAACCCACAAGATACTGTTTATTATTAACAAACTACATCCTTGTAGAGTCTTTCTCTCATGACGCAACTAAAATAAAAACCTATTTTATTGTTTGCTTTTGTTCAGAATAATTGTTTTTAAATGATCTTTTACTACATTACTCTTGATATCCTGTAATCAATTTGTATAGTATATCCAGAAAACATTTTATACCACAATGAAAATCATCTTATGTAAAATGATTATTCTTGAAATAAAATTCTGAAGTTTACACCTCATTTCTTTAAAAAGTGAATCTTGAAAGATTTGTTTGAAAAGACTTCAAAATATAAGCTAGTGTCATAGAAAATACAGTTCTTACAGGTAGAAGCAACTCAAAGTAATACAGAATTATTCACCAAAACAACTATATGTATTGGCACTAAGTTGTTCATGTATGTATACGTTTTCTTTGGGGTGAGAAACAAAAGGGATTCGTTTATTCAAGAATAGCTCCTGTTGAGTCAAAGCTTATTTTTCTCACCTAAATATTTCTTCACCTAAATACATGTGAGAGGAGGTAAATATAAATACATGGAGAGGAACACCAAGGTTCTATCTCTGAAATGGAAATTATGAGAGTTGGGTTACTTTAATTTTAAAAATAACGCATTTTACTATAGGCTTATCAACACATTTTGTGATTGAAGACACCTGGAGGCACTTATATTTTTAAATAATTTTGTTGGTCTTTCAATAATATGGTATACGTGTATTTTCTATAAAGCATTCAATAAATACATAAAATAAAATTTAAAAAAAAGAATAGTTCTTGTTTCATCTGAGTCTGTGTGATTGACCAACTGTTCTAAATACGTAGAATTAGATTACAACACCAAAGCAAAAATTATATCTAGGACTCAGAAAGCAGAAACAAAAACAAGAACTAGAATTAGGAACCAAAGCAGCTAAACTCTCAGACTGCTTCAAGGAATCATGATCTTGCCTCTTTCTGCTTTTCATGGTAAACCTGTGTGTGACGGCTCACTTGTTCTCTGTCCTTTATGCACATATAACCTACTATGGCCACCCCATAGAATGCTGATCCTCAGTTCTAGCCATCAACTCAGAACAATTCCAAATTCTTAGGAGTGATCACCAGATTCTCCTAGTTTGGGCCGGGTTTCTTCCCAGCCTCTTTGCTTTAGCCTAGGAGCTATGTTAAGCAGAAAAACATGGCTCTAAAAGCCTAGTCTGCCCAGGCAGCTCCCACAGTCGGTTGATCTGGTGACACAATAGCAGTAAAAAGTATAGAATATATTTGGGTGACAGAAACAATGCTTTTAATTTTGCTTTGATTATAGATTTAAATTTATAAAACATGTGTTATACAAATGAAGTAATTAAAATAATTTTATTTTCAAATCCCACCAACATATAAATTTAGATTAATAGACTCAATTGATTTTATAAAATTTTTAATTTTATTGCTATTATCCTATCAATTTTTATTTTTAAAATTAATTTTGAATTTTACATTAAAACGTTTAACTCTATTTAAATGTTATGTCTTTTCTAGATAATTTAAATGCCTTTTCTTTTCTCATGGTAAACATTAGGATAAGGATATAATGTATGTTATTGTAACATAGAGACTCAATTATACTGTGATTCAAAAAGCGTTGATGTTAAATGTCTCTTACATTATAGTCTAGAGGTAGGTAGGAGGTCCAGAGCAGCAATGCAACAATTCTCCATAAAATTATCAGAACTTGAATTGCTTCTATATCATTTTTCTTTCAATTCCTATTGGCATGGCCCACATTGGCATATATAATGGTTGGTCATCAGCCCCACACTCACATCTAGCCCTTAGTAAAGGTAAGTAGAATAGAGAAAGCAAGCCAATTATTGAAGACTGTAAAACATGGGCATTTTAAGCATACTTATTTTCTCATACTTAATTGGATGAGAATTCATAGAACCTCAGAATTACAATTGGCTATTAAGGTGGCTTAAGCTTCTTTGCCATTCCAATTACTTTATGCAAGAATATTTTTCTTTTTTAATTTTTTTGGTTAATTGTGCTTTATTTTCAAGTAATTTTTGGAAGTATCTATAAAATGTAATTTTACCTTCTCACATGTAGGTCAAATAACTTGCTGTACAAATATAAATCACAGGTTTGCCTTTTGAGGCTCTGCCATCTTGAGAATTTTAATACCAGATTTATTCCTGTCACTTTTTAATAACTTTGTTATGTGCCTTGAGATCTTATGTTTTTTCCTCCATGTTTGCAATGTAAAAATAATATTGCAGGTATATATCTAGCTATGGATCTCATCTGAATATATATCTTTTCTAGAGTAAAAATGAATAAGGTAAAATGAGTCTGATAAGCTGGATATGATCCCAAAGTGTTTACTGTTCTATGATAGTCAGGAAAAATGTTTTAAAAAGAAGCTGATACTATATTTAATATAACATAAGGGCCCCAAAGTTCACATGGAATGAGGACTTGCGCAAAAAGAAAGGTGAAATTTTAAAGAAAGATATCAGTAACTGCAGAGCCAGATGCCACCTGATAATAAGGGGTGGGTGGTGGATATTGAAACATGGCAGTGGGGAGGGAGCAAAGAATATTATTGGAGGTAATTGGTAGACAGAATTCAAATTTTTAAAATATAATAAAGAAGCTTTTGAAGAATAGGAAGCTGCTATTCAATTGTAGCTTTGTGGCAAGAGGTTTTTGGTGTGTGTGTGTGTGTGTGTGTGTGTGTGTGTGTGTGTGTGTGTGTGGCTAAGAAGATCTGAATATGTTTTAGATAGAGGGGATGGTCACAAATGATAGCACTGAAAGTGGTTTTAAGCCTTCACTGATATCCTAACTTACTAGAGAACAATGATCATGCCTGTCACCATTTTTTTCCCTCAGAACAAACTATAGAGCCAGATATATGGTAGATGTATAATAAATATTTATTGAGTAAATGACTGGAAAAAATCAGAAATTTATCGTTTTTCCTGAATGATCAGTCTGTTCTAAACATTGGATTGAACAATTTTTCAAGGTTTATCTCATTTTGTTTAATATTTGTATGGGATGTTTTTAATCATTGTTTCTAGATGAAAAGGCATAGGAAGAAAGTTATGTAACTTCCTTTAAATCACACAGTAAGCTATACATTTAAAAAAACAAACAAAACACTGATCTTTAATCAGTTCAGACAGTTTAAAAGGCCTAGTTTTGTTTTTTTGTGTTTTTTTTTTTGTGTGTGTGTGTGTTTTACCATAGAAATAGTTTTTGTTTTACTCTCTGTATCATGTTACTTCCCCCACTTCCAGAACTTTAATTCATCCACATAGCCAATGCTTGAAGTGACTCTACAACATCCTTCCCAAGTATTCATTTATCCTAGTAAGTCAGCAAAGCATAGTGGGTTAAGCCATGGACACTGGCCTCAGATAGAGCTTGATTTGAATTCTAGTTCTGTCTTCCACTAGTTGTGTGCCAGATTTCACGTTCCAAAGACTGTTCTTTATAAGTTGAATAAAATTTTAGCACCAATCTGATTAGATTGTTTTGAAGGTAAAATCATACAAAATGCTTGTCATTATTACTATCTCACAGCAAGCACTCAATAACTCTAAATATTGTGGAGATGGCACTGTCCTTTGAGGAAGCTGGTTGTTGCTGTAGCATTTACTGATAAAGGAAGTACATTATATTGAAAGAAAAACCATTTCATGCTTTTTCTTTTCACTTTAGAAATAATTTTAATGTCTGTTTTCTACAGCTGTCCTCTAAAAGTGTGATTAAATCATTTTCTTTAAATAATATCCACCCCAAATTCTGTTTTATGCGATTATTATCCTAGAGTAAAATAACTCAAATGATCCATTTCTTTCAAGTAACTCGATACTTGATAGCATTTCTCTCAATCCCACAAATATAATTCATTCTTAAAAGTTCCATTTATATAATAATTCTATTCTTTAACTTTTATTCTGTGGTCCACTCCCAAGCCATCTCATGTCATCTCCAAATGTTGTGCTATTCTACATTCTTCAAAACATCTATTAATCAACCTTTAAATTTAACTTGTTATTTGCTTGCCTGTTTCATTTTAATTATTCTCCATTAAAATTTAAACTTCATTGAAGAGGCTATTCTGTCTTCGATATGACTCTGTCATTTGTGTTTAGAATTGTGCTGGGCACACATATGTAATTGTGATTAAAACTTTGTAAATTTATTTAAACAGACTTACCAACAATTTTTTTCTTCAGCTTTTATCTTTTACATATGTCTGTATTTCTCTTACAGTATGGTTTCCATAAATGAATTCAGTTATCTAGCTAAAAGGAAAACATAATTGCCCTATGCTTTCCCCTAAATATTATATAACTATAATTGTATCCAAACTTTACATTAGCATTTTTGATAGACATTACATATGAGACAGATTAATTGAATATTCAAGAGAGAATTTAAAAAAAATTAATAGAATTTGATCCAAAAAAGATAGGAGGCTAGAATTATAAATACAGATGATATGATTAGCCCTAGGAAGATATTGGATCATCTCTTTTCCTGAGAGAGATAGAGGTGAAGAACAGGTAATCAAAAAACAATGATTTGACAGATAATAAAAAGGGAGTTTGTATTTTGTCATTTTCTTTTATTACATTAAACTCTAATAAATATATGTACTTCAGACATTCCTCTATTGGATTGTAAATGCTTTGTGACAATGAATTGAAATGGTAACAAAAATCACAAAAGAAACTCCAATAATAACAATATTAATATTAAAAATAACTCACAGTTTGAGTGTTTCCTGTATGTAATACACTAGAGGACCGGTGCATGAAATTTGTGCAAGGGGGGGGGTTGTCCCTCAGCCCAGCCTGCACCCTCTCCAATCTGGGACCCCTCGAAGGATGTCCTACTGCCGGTTTACAGGGATCAGGCCTAACCCGGAAGTTGGACATCCCTCTCACAATCCAGGACTGCTGGCTCCTAACCGCTCACCTGCCTGCCTGCCTGCCTGATTGCCTCTAACCACTCTGCCTGCCAGCCTGCTTGCCCCCAAATGCCTTCCCTGCTGGCCTTCTCACCCCCACTTTCCCTCCCCACTGGCCTGCTCGCCCCCAACTGCCCCCCTGCTGGCCTGCTCACTCCAAACTACCCCTCCCCCTGCTGGTCTGCTCACCCTCAACTGCCCCCCCATCAGCCTGATCACCCCCAATGCCCCACCACCACCAGCCTGATCACCCACAACTGCCGTCCCATCCTGGCCTGATCACCCAAAACTGCCCTCCCCTCTTGGCCTCTAACACCTCTACCTCGGCCCAGCCACCATGGCTTTTTCCAGAAGAATGT
Source organism: Ia io (assembly GCA_025583905.1). NCBI lineage: Eukaryota > Metazoa > Chordata > Mammalia > Chiroptera > Vespertilionidae > Ia > Ia io. Next base: position 37,209,607 of record JAJQQW010000003.1, read on the forward strand.
CCGGAAGGTCTCCTGGAAGGTCTCACAGTCTAATTAGTATATTACCCTTTTATTAGTATAGGTAGAGGCCTGGTGCATGGGTGGAGGCTGGCTGGTTTGCCCTGAAGGGTGTCCGGATCAAGGTGGGGGTTCCCTTGGGGTGTGAGGCAGCCTGGGTGAGGGGCCTGTGGTGGTTTGCAGGCCAGCCATGCCCCCATGGGGTGAGGGTCCCCTAATATAATTTATAGAAAATATAATGCTACCTTTTACATTTAGAAAAATACTTTTAAGAACCATTGCTCCTACTAAGTATGCTGAAGTGAAAGTTTCTGAAAGGCGGCAGTAGTGCTGTTCACAGGGCACACATCTTCGTTTGAATCATCATTCCTATAAACTGTCACCTCCATTTCTAATGGCTCATTGATTTTGGAATTCATAGTCATTTCTTGTTTCACATTTCTATCAAGTAGTCGTGTAAGATAATAAAATTATGTCCCCTTAAAAGGAAAATATGAATTTGCATGTATGACTCATTTTCTTAGAAGACAGATATTGAACTGTAGGTAAGAGAATTAGGAATAGAAATTCATATGATTTATATTATGGGGTCATATTTGTAAAAATAGGTATTTTGTATTTATTGTTTTTCTGAATCCAGAGTAATTAACCATCATTAATTTCTTTTTAAAAATGTATTTCAGAGAGGAAGGGAAAGAAAGATAGAAACATCAATGATGAGAGAGAATCATTTATTGGCTGCCTACTTCACGCCCCCTACTGGGGATCAAGCCCCCAACCTGGGCATGTGCCCTTGACTGGAATCGAACCTGGGACCCTTCAGTCCACAGACCGATGCTCTATTCACTGAATCAAAGTGACTAGGGCAAATTTCTTTATTTGAGATTCCTCTTGTTTTACTACTGCAGTATGTTACGACCTTGATATTCTATAATGTTTAACAGTTGAATTTTATTCAAATTATATATTTAACACTGGAAGGTTTTTATTATTTAACATTATTTATTATGTATAACATTTTAATTGCCTATTTTACTTTTTAACTTTAAATTATAGAATTTAAGATTTACAATTCTGCATGACAGAATTTCAATTGCCAGACATAAATGTCACATTTGATACTTCCACCATGAGAAACTATTAGAAATAGGTGGGAAATGGTGGTCACACAGCAGGGAGATAACATACTCAATGACATCACTCAGCATTATCACCGATACTCTGTTAGAATATTTTATCTTGTTATAAAGTAATATTTGTTATTATACAGATATCTGCTATTAAAATATAAATGGATCATAGGAAGAAAAATGTTTGAATCTGCAAAATATATATATATATATAATATATATATATATATATATATATATATATATATGTATATATATATAGTGTTGAATCTCCTCAAAGTGTATTAGCAGTACCTAACCATACATTTGCATAATAGCTTTTCCTTTTCATTACTCCAATTGATTGCTTGAGAACACTACCTCTATTCCATTATTCCCCTGATAAAAGCCAGCTGCCCATTATGTAAAATTCATTTTATTTAATGTTTTAAAGAGCATTATCTCAACTATTAGCTTTGTTTTTCATCCTAAAATATCAAAAGTGACATAGTCCCTGACAAGATTCTAACAGGGATTTCTTCCTTTACATTAATATTGGTGTTTAAAGAAGGAAATATGGATGCGAGGAGAACTTATATTCCTTGTTACTTATAAAATCTTACCACTTACATTCTGTAAATAATTGCTTGACTCTTCTGGTGTTAGGGGCAACATATGCCAATAAAATCTCCTAATATTCTTCCAGTCAAAGTTTTGTTTGTTTCATATTATTCTGAAATGCTCCTAAGTTCACATCTTAGGTAAGGACACTGAAAACTGTATATCTTCCCTGAGATACAATTAATATACCTTAACTTTTCCCAATATTGTAATCAATTATCATAGGTATCTAGCCATTAATTCAATATGGTTTTTTTTAATTGTGTATAAGGGACTATAGACTCTGGAAGACACAATAAAGGGGTAAGCTCTGGTCACTTATTTAATGAGGTTAGTTTTTAAAAAGTGAGGATAGTACGACATAAAGATAAAACAATCTAGCCAGCTGATGGTGCTGCAAAGATATGGCTAAGGACGAATAGCAGAAGACGTTATTTACAGTTAGACAAAAAGATTTCATGAAAGTGATACCTAAAGTATGTGCCAGAGTCCCTAGAATTTCAAGTTAGAGGGATGTGATAAAATAAGCTGAAAGTTTGCCTAGATATACAGGTAAGAAAAAGATAGAGCTATATTTGAAAATCCATGGGGACTTGTTGGTTTGAAACAGGGAATGTTAGAAAGAAAAGCTGAGTCCAGAGCCAAGCGGACTTGAGACCACTAGGCCAAAGGTCTTCTCTGAGCAAATGAGAGTTACGAAATATTTTTGAATTGAGTAATGGCACAGTTAGATCTGGGTTTAGGTGGTTATATTTGTATCTCAGTGAAATGTTCACAGTGGAGTAGGGATTTTAAAAATTGAGCAAGGATTATGGAATAGAGTCCAAGGTCTTGAATTAACAGAGGACAAAAGAGTAGATAAAATGTTGTGGTAAGTTTGAATATAATTCAAAAATATTATATTTTTAAAAACTGAGCAATATTTAATAACCAAGTATAATGGCTAGAAGGGGTCAAAGGGGGAAAACGGGGTACATATTTTCAATGATAAAGATTCTTTTAAAAAAAGAAATAAAGGAATGTTTAAGGTTTCTTAGGATATATTCCTAGAAGTGGGATCTCTGTGTCAAATGCAGTTTCATATTTACTTTTTTTGATGAAACTCTATATTGTTTTTCATAATGGCTGTAACAGTCTGCATTACCATCAGCAGTATACTAGGGTTTCCTTTTCTTCAGATCTTCAGCAGCACTTGTCATTTGTTGATTTGTTGATGGTAGCCATTCTGACAGGTGTGAGGTGATACCTCATTGTCCTTTTAATTCCCATCTTTCCTTGATGATCACTGACTGAGCATTTTTTTCATATATCTTTTGGCCATCTGTACGTCCACTGTGGAGAAGTGTCTATTTAGGTCCTTTGCCAATTTTTTCAATTAGATTGTTATCTTCCTTTTGTTAAGTTGTATGAGTTCCTTTTATATTTTGGATAATAACCCTTTATCATCAAATGTAACATTGTCAAATATGTTCTCCCACACAATGGGCACCCGAAATGCCAATCAGAAAGGATGTATGCACCCTTATGTTCATAGCAGCACAATTTATAATAGGTAAGATTAGGAAATAGGCCAAGTGCTCATCAGTAGGTGAGTGAATATAAAAGCTGTGGTACATTTATACAATGGAACTAGAGGCCTGGTGCATGAAATTTGTGCACAGGGAGGGGGGTGTACCTCAGCCCAGCCTGCACCCTCTCCAATCTAGGACCCCTTGAGGGATGTCCTACCACCTGTTTACATGGGATTGGGCCTAAATGGGCGGCTGGACATCCCTCTCACAATCCAGGACTGCTGGCTCCCAACTACTCACCTGCCTGCCTTCCTGATTGCCCCTAACCACTTCTGCCTGCCAGCCTGATAACCCTGAACCACTCCCCTGCCAGCCTGATCAATGCCTAACTACTCCACGGCCAGCCCGATTGCCCCTAACTGCCCTCCCCTACAGGCCTGGTCACCCCTAACTGCTCTCCCCTGCTGGCCTGATCCCCCACAACTGCCCTCCCTTGCAGGCTTGGTCCCCCCCAACTGCCCTACTCTGCTGGCCTGATCACACACAACTTCCCTCCCCTGCAGGCCTGGTCCCACCCAACTGCCCTCTCCTGCAGGCCTGGTCAACCCTTACTGTCCTCCCTTCTGGCCTGATCACCCACAACTGCCCTCTCCTGCAAGCCTGGTCCTCCCCAACTGTTCTCTCCTGCATGCCTGCCCCCCCTAAGTGCCCTCCCCTGTAGGCCTGGTCTCCCCCAACTGCCCCCCTTTGCTGGCCCAGTCACCCTTAACTGCCCTCCCCTGCTGGCCTGGTCTCCCCCAACTTCCCTCCTCTGCTGGCCCAGTCACCCATAACTGCCCTCCCTGCTGGCCTGCTGGCCCACAACTGCCCTCCCCTGCATGCCTGAGTCTCCCCCAACTGCCCTCCACTGCAGGCCTGGTCCCCCCCAACTGCTCTCTCTGCAGGCCTGCCCCCCCCAACTGCCCTCCCCTGTAGTCCTGGTCTCCCCCAACTGCCCTCCTCTGCTGGCCCAGTCACCCTTAACTGCCCTCCTCTGCTGGCCTGGTCCCCCCCCAATTGTCTCCCCTGCAGTCCTGGTCCCCCCCAACTGCCCTCCCCTGCTGACCTGGTCTCCCCCAACTGCCCTCCTCTGCCGTCTTGGTCACCCCTAACTGCCCACAACTGCCCTCCCCTGCAAGCCATCTTGTGGTGGCCATCTTGTGTCCACATGGGGTCAGCCATCTTTGACCACATGGGGGCAGCCATCTTGTGTCTTGGAGTGACAGTCAATTTGCATATTGCTCTTTTATTAGATAGGATACTATGCAGCAGTTAAAAAGAAGGATTTTTTACCCTTTGAGACAGCATGGAGGGACCTGGAGAGTACTATGCTTAGCAAAATAAGTCAATCAGAGAAAGATAAATATCACATGATCTCATTCATATGTGGAATTTAATGTATAAAATAAACTGATGAACAAAATACTAGACCCAGAGACATAGAAGCATGTCATAGACTGTTTCATCTCAAAGGAAAGGAGGGGGTTGGTGCGTAGGTGGGAAGAGATCAACCAAAAAACTTGTATGCGTATATGCATAACCCATGGACACAGACAATAGGGTGGTGAAGGCCTGGGATGAGGGGGATGGTGGGCTAGAACAGGTCAATGGGGGGAAAACAGGGACATACCTAATACTTTCAACAATAAATATCCTATCTAATAAAGAGAGAATATGCTAATTGACCCTCACACTGTCAAAAAGATGGTGGTGCCCACAGCCAATAAGGAGGAAATGTGCTAATTGACTGCCCAGCCCTCAAAGATGGTGGTGCCCATAGCCAAGAAGGAGGGAATATGCTAATTGACTGCCCTGCCTACCAAGATGGTGATGCCCACAGCCAATAAGTAGGGAATATGCTAATTGACTGCCATGCCCTCAAAGATGGTGGCACCAACAGCCACAAGGTGGCAGCACCCAGTCCCCTGAGCCCCCCAGCTGCCCAGGGCTGGCCTGAGGTGCAGGCAAGCCTCGGATGGTGGCTGTCCAGCTGCCCAGGGCCACCCAAGGTTCAGGTAACCAGGGCCAGCCGAGGCTTGTGCTGCTGGCAGTGGCAGCAGCAGAGGTGTGATGGGGTGTTGCCTTCCCCTGATCACCGGGTTGTCTCCCACCCCTGAGGGCTCCCAGACACTGAGAAGGGGCAGGCTGGGCTGAGGATCCCAGGAGTTCCATCAGTGGGTGGGGCCGGCCAGCCAACCGCCTGGGGCCCCTCCCCCCAGCTGGCTGGCCTGGCCTGATAGGCCCCAATCGGGGCAGGCTGGCCAGACCCCACCCATGCATGAATTCATGCACCAGGACTCTAGTTTTTTTTTAAAAAAAAAGAAATAAAGAGATGTAAAAGGTAACAAGTTATATATTTATTTTATGAAATTTTCACAATACTTTTTGACTAAGAATTGATACAATAATTTTTATATGTCATTCATTTACTGTGTATATGAAGACAACAGAGTGAAAAGGGGTTTTGGGTTTAGTGGTTGGTTAACCACTCACATGTGTTCTTGAGTAAAATGCCAATTACTACACCCCTTCTCTGGGTTTAGTTGCTGAGCACATGCTTTTACTGCCACAGAGTGAAAACCACACTTCTGTTCAAGCAGCACTGTCTCATCTCCTAATGCCTCATGTCAACACTGTGGGAATGATTGCATATGGTTCCCAATTGTGCTACAATATTTTTTTAACATATATTTTATTGATTTTTTACAGAGAGGAAGGGAGAGGGATAGAGAGTTAGAAACATCGATGAGAGAGAAACATCGATCACCTGCCTCCTGCACACCCTCCACTGAGAATGTGCCCGCAACCAAGGTACGTGCCCTTGACCGGAATTGAACCTGGGACCCTTCAGTCCGCAGGCCGAAGCTCTATCCACTGAGCCCAGCTGGTTTTGGCGTGCTACAATATTTTTAATGTATGCAGTGACCCTACTTTATTTATTTTAATTGTTAACATGTTTGTTTGTGTTTGTCCCAGAAAGATTAAAAAAAGAAAAAAAAAATAGTAAAAACAAGGCTATAAATACAACAAAATTAGCAAAAGGAATTAGACTAATACAAAATATGCCTTTTATGAAAACCTACCTACTTATATAACTTAGCTAAAAATTTATTGTATGCTTTTCAGTAGCCAATACAAAGAAGAAACCTGGCCATTGAAGGAATCACAAAAAATAATTGATTAATGCACAGAGCTGTGTCCTAAAAAGTTTAATAAAGAAGACACAACTTTTATGTGTCATTTCCATATTTAGTTAGCAATACAGTCACTGAATTTTGTTGTAATGTCATATATTTTCAAAGATTAAAAAAAAAGATTGTTGAATTGTAATTAATGGAAGACACTAGTTACTGAATGGGGAAAATGTTAAAAGAATTTGGGGGCTTTGCCATTTATTCAAAATTCCCTACTCTTATCAGGGTTCCAAATATCCCTACAGTTGATATTTTATATATTTCGAACCAGTGACTAGATAAGTAATTTATTTTCCCAAAGTATTTTAACTTTACAAAGTGTTATTTCCTTAGGACATACTTTTTATTCAAAGAGGCTGTTTTATTTTTGGTTTCCCATAAAGCATATTTCAACATTAATTCAAATAATATATACTTGGTATGTGCTCAGTGCTGGTAATATAATGAGAAGCAAAAGTAGATTAGTCCTTATCCTCAAGAGATGATAAAGGGAAAACACACACACACACACACACACACACACACACACAAATCTCTCTAATGAATTGTAAGTAATTTATGTGCTTTGAAGGAGAGAAATATATTTCATGGTTCTACAAGTACTTATAATAAAAGAGCATGATTTAGACTTATAATTCAGAAAAAAGTTTCTTAAAAATAATTAATTGTGATGTTGTCTGAAAGATTAAAAATATCCGTAACATAGGTTACAAGAAAAACAGTTCCAAAGGGAATAGCCTGTACAAGGCCCTTCAAATAGGAGCAAGCATGTAAATTTAAAGGCCAGTAAATGGTCAGTGGAACTGCAGCACCAAGAACAAAGGGAGGCATGGCTTAAGATAAAGTTAGAGAAGGAATGAAAGGCCAGATCATACAAAACTTTGGCAGAAATTTTGGTCTTTATCCTATGACTATTGATGAGTTCTTTAAATTTTTTAAATAGTCCAATGAAAAATTAGTTTTATACTTTGGGGAAAAAGAAAGGTTCCAGAAGAGAAAATTGAGTGAGAGGAAGTTATGTTTGCTCACAGATTTTTGAGTTTAATGTTTCTCAGAGATATTTAAGAATATCAAGGGATAGTTAGATTGACAAGAGTGGAGCTCATTGTAGACAATTCAAATAATGACATTGATTTCAAGAAAGCATGAAATAAAAAATAATTATTAAAGCGATGACTGGGGATATGTCACCTCAGATGGCATTATTTCTAAAAAGTTTTTTACATGATAGATCCACCATATTCCTCTCATGTGTTCTACACTCATTGCTACTGCAGAGAAGGCTTAATGATAGAGTTGAAGTTTAAAATCCATCTTGAGAGACAAATAGAATTGATAGAGGAGGGTCGATGTGCAAAGTAAGCAAACTATCTGTGCAATAGCAAAGCAGAATAATGGGCTTTCAGGGGACAGTGAATGGCTCAAAGATTTTGATGTTCATGATAGGTAGAAAAGCTCTCAGAAGTGAGAAAAACTATTGAATATAGTAATTTATTTTGTTCTTGGACAAGATATTTAAACTCTTGGCCAATAATTATGCCTCTATTGTTTATATTCTTTTCTTTAACTATACATTTAGGATTTATCTGCATTATAATTGCAAAGCTAAAACTTGTGTTCCACTTTAATAGATTTTAACTCAGCTTGTATTTATATTACCAATTCTATGATCCTGTTTCTTTTCTAATCAAATCAATTCATTCTCAATTTATTGGTGGTAAATTATTCTGTTAGTGGAGCTGGGTTACAAGATGGGGGAGGAGGTGGTGAAGATCTGAAGAGAATAAAACATTTTAAAATTCCTTTAGTAAGGAGAAAGAAAATACTATTCAAATAAATAGATACATTTTAGTTAAGACAATGGGTACATATATAGGATAGTGACTCCTTTCTATATAGTTCTGTTATCTTCCATTCTTCTCTATTGAATAAGCTAAGTTTAACTATAGGGGAAGCAGTCATTCTGCGGAGTTTTTAATTTCCAAATTCACATCCAAGGTTGGAACAATAGAAGGACATAGGGGAAAGAGAATTGATAACACCACAAAATTGCTCATTAATGTGACAGACATTTGGCTTAGTGTTGGGAATTGAAAAGAGAAAGAGAAGTGTTTTTTGTTGTTGTTGTTTGTTTTTGTAATGGATAGATAAAACTATATATATGTGTGTGTGTGTGTGTGTGTGTGTGTGTGTGTGTGTATGTATATACATATATATATATATATATATATATATATATATATATATATATATATATATATATATATATATATATATATATCCTATGACTATATATGGAGAGAGATGAAGTCAAGTGATATAACCTGGCAGGTCCATTTTAGATTAAACAATTAACAGACTGAAAGGTATCAGAGGGAAGGGAGGGTGGGTGTTAACTAAATAGCTTATGTGCATATATGCATAGGCCATGGACACAGACAATAGTGCAGTGAAGGCCTGAAGTGGGGCCGGGAACTGGTGGAGGGAGGCAAAGAGAGGCAATAGGGAACATCTGCAATACTGTCAACAATAAAAGTAAATGTGAAAAATAATTAATGACTAGATTATTGAAATAGGAGGAGCGGTAAGTATGCAGGGTGATAAATCAATTAAATAATCTTTAAAATAGTTCTGGTAGAAAATAAAGTACATTGTATAGTGATGAAAATGGAAAAAAAAATATGATAAAAAAGGCAAAATATTATTAGAAAGTGGAATGTCAAGTAAATGAGAAAGAAAATTTTAGATGAATTACCCATTTTATCCTTCCAATCACAAAGAATATTTAAAGACCATGAGTCTAAGAATGTGTATGCATGTGTGTTTATGTGTGTGTTTGTGTGCTGTTACTTTTCCTAGTTTGTATGAATAAGGATATTTTTGTTGCAAATATAATATTAGATGAAAATTAATTGAATTAGTTAAAATTAATTATCAGAACATTAAACATTTAGGAGAGTTTTGAACTTGAAAATGAAATTAAAGTTAAACTGTAGCTCAGAAGAAAATTAAAAAAAGTGGGAAGAGTTTCATTCACATGTGTGACAATATCAAGTTGTCTAAAATATATCTAACTGAAGTACCAGGGGAGGGAGGAGGAAATATTTTTAATATGTTTTTATTGATATCAGAGAGAGGGAGAAAGATAGAAACATTAATGATGACAAAGAATCATGGATTACCTGCCTTCTGCATGCCTCCTACAAGGGATTGAGCCCGAAACCCAGCATATGCCCTGATCAGGAATCAAATCTTAACCCCTGGTATATGGTTCAACACTCAACCACCCACCAGGCAGGAGGAAATATTTTAATAAATTATGCACAAAAAGTTTAAATATTTGGAAAAGTCTGGTAGTAGAATTGCTTTAGGTTTTATTAGGTCAGTGGTTCATCAAAGTAATCAAGGAATGGGAATTTTGATCATTTTTTTCTTGTTATTCTTAATACTAGAGGCCCGGTGCACGAAAATCGTGCACGGAGGGGGCTTGTCCCTCAGCCCACCCTGTACCCTCTCCAATCTGGGACCCCTCGAGGGATGTCCGACTGCCCGTTTAGGCCCAATCCTGCCTCCTGGGGCATTATGCCTAAACGGGCAGTCGGACATCCCTCTCACAATCCAGGACTGCTGGCTCCCAACTGCTTGCCTGGCCGCCTTCCTGATTGCCCCTAACCGCTTCTGCCTGCCAGCCTGATCACCCCCTACCACTCTGCTGCCAGCCTGTTTGCCCCCAACTTCCCTCCTCTGCCAGCCTAGTTACCCCTAACTGCCCTCTCCTGCAGGATTGATCACCTCCAGCTGCCCTCCCTTGCAGGCCTGGTCCTTGTCAACTGCCCTCCCTTGCAGGCCCGGTGCCTCCCAACTGCCCTCTCCTGCTGGCCATCTTGTGGTGGCCATCTTGTGTTCACATGGGGGCAGGATCTTTGACCAAATAGGGGCAGCTATATTGTGTGTTGCAGTGATGATCAATCTGCATATTACTCTTTTATTAGATAGGATAGAGGCCTGGTACAGGGGTGGGGGCCAGCTGGTTTGCCCTGAAGGGTGTCCCTGATCAGGGTGGGGTTCCCTTGGGGCATGGGGCGGCCTGAGCGAGGGGCCTGTGGTGGTTTGCAGGCTGGCCATGCCCCCTGGCAATGCAAGCGGAGGCCCTGGTATCTGGAATTTATTTTCCTTCTACAATTGAAACTTTGTAGCCTGGAGCAGAGCCAAGCCTGGGGCTTCCTCTGAGGCTGGTAGCCATTTGTGTTGGGGTTATAATTGAAACTTTGTTGCCTTAAGCGGGTGGGCCCGGCCAGGGTGTGCGGAAAGCTTTGCTTCCCCTGTTGCCGGTGGCAACCCTGGCCTGCTCTCTCAAGCTCCATTCTGCCGCCATTTGTTTGAATTTGTTTACCTTCAATAATTGAAACTTTGTAGCTTGAGTGGAGGCTTAGGCCTGGCAAGGGCAGGCGGAAAGCTTGGCTTCCTCTGTTACCTAGGAAACCTTGCTCTCTGTGGCTGTAGCCATCTTGGTTTGGGTTAATTTGCATACTCGCTCTGATTGGCTGGTGGGCATGGCTTGTGGGCGTGGCTTGTGGGTGTGTCAGAGGTATGGTCAATTTGCATATTTGTTTATTATTAGCTAGGATGTTCAATTCAGACTAATAATCCTCATAGTCAAAGAGTGGGTGTGCCAAAACCGGTTTGGCTCAGTGGATAGAGCATCGGCCTGTGGACTCAAGGGTCCCGGGTTCAATTCCGGTCAAGGGCATGTACCTTGGTTGTGGGCGCGTCCCCAGTAGGGGGTGTGCAAGAGGCAGCTGATCGATGTTTCTCTCTCATCGATGTTTCTAACTCTCTATCCCTCTCTCTTCCTCTCTGTAAAAAAATCAATAAAAATATTAAAAAAAAAAAAAAAAAAAAAGAGTGGGTGCCTTAGCTCAAAGTGTAAAACATTGATTTGAAAATATACGACCAAAATAAAAAACTTTTTTTAACTTCATTTTTTGGTAGAGTCAAATGATATGCCCGCACCCAACCCTGGAAGGTTCAAAAAGGGGTAAGCTCTGATCACTCAGTGGTATAAGACTACACTATGTGTGTCCTGAGAAGTGTAATGGAAGATGAAACACAGGACAATATCAAAGCCTCACCATCATGAAAAGAGAATAAGTTGACTCTTGAGCACACAAATCATTTCTACTAAATTCTGTTTCATTCCCCTTTATGACATTCATCCGTTATACAGGGCACACCTCAGATGCATGTCTGCAGGCTTGGTTTACTCTGATTCTTCCATTTTTATACTTTTTCACTGACCTTTCTGTTTTATCTACATACAAGAGTCCGGGTACACGAAATTCATGCACGGTAAGATCGGGCCTAAACGGGCAGTCGGACATCCCTCTCCCAATCCAGGACTGCTGGCTCCCAACTGTTTGTCTGCCTGCCTTCCTGATTGCCCCTAACCGCTTCTGCCTGCCAGCCTGATCACCCCCTAACCACTCCCCTGCCAGCCTGATTGATGCCTAACTGCTCCCCTGCCAGCCTGTCTGCCACTAGCTGCCCTCCCCTGAAGGCCTGGACCCCCCAACTGCCCTCCCTTGCAGGCCTGGTCCCTCCTAACTACCCTCTCCTGCTGGCCATCTTGTGGTGGCCATGTTGTGTCCACATGGGGGCAGCCATTTTTGACCACATGGGGGCAGCCATCTTGTGTGTTGGAGTGATGGTCAATTTGCATATTACTCTTTTATTAGATAGGATAGAGGCCTGGTGCAGGGGTGGGGGCCAGTTGGTTTGCCCTGAAGGGTGTCCTGGATCAGGGTGGGGGTTCCCTTGGGGTGTGGGGCAGCTTGGGCGAGGGGCCTATGGTGGTTTGCAGGCAGGCCATGCCCCCCAGCGACCCAAGCAGAGGCCCTGGTATCTGGGATTTATTTATCTTCTATAATTGAAACTTTTTAGCCTTGAGTGGAGGCCTAGGCCAGCCAGGGTATGCGGAAAGCTTGGCTTCCTCCATTACCAGGGAAACCCAAGCCTCCTGCTTGCTCCATGGCCAAGCCAACTTGGTTGGGTTAATTTGCATACTCACTCCTGATTGGCTGGTGAGTGTGGCTTGTGGGTGTAGTGGAGGTACGGTCAGTATGCATATTACTCTTTATTTGATAGGATTCCACTGTTTACTGTATTCAGAATAATTCTTTTTGCCAAGAGGAATAGTTCAGATACATAAAATATGTGTGTCATTGGAGGATATTATAATCATTCATATTCTTAGAATGAAGGCAACAAAAACAAGATAACCATTCACTTGATAATACTGACAACCTCTCATAATACCACTTCATTCATCTAAAATCACAGAGCATGTACCACAGTATTCAGTGGAAGCCTGGGGAAAAATGGAGAAAAAGAGAATAATGAGAGACTCAGACTGAGAAAAAAATAGTAAATGTAGAAAGGAATTTTTATATCTTGGGTGGTAGGCAATGTGATAGATAGGGGATATGTTAACAGATAATTATATTGCAACATGTCAAGAATTATTAGAATAACGTGATAATTGAAAATAGTGCTGGTTTTTCAAGTTCATTTCCAGAAGACAAATTCAAAACTTCATTGAAAGAGTAAAATTAGAGCCTATATTTTAAAAATAAGGATTCACTAAGAAGATAAGATGTACATCCATTCTATTCTAAAGGAAAAGTTATTGTAAATTCAAATACATGTGAAAAATTGTCGCCAATATTGAAATGGTAACATTAAACTAAGGCATAGTATATTTCAAGAATTGGTAGATGATGAAAGCAGAGTTTCATAATATTTATGAATGTCTGCTTCCAACTATTCTCAAGGTATTTTACTTCTGTTATATATGTGAAATCTCATTTGGTATTATGTTTTATTTTCTATCAATGCTACCTGTGCCTGAGAGTAAATGGCATGTTGAACACAATGTGCTTCCTGGACTTTCCAGAATTTTAATAAATATTTAAAAATAAATGAGTTATCATAGGTACTATTTAGTATTGTAAATAGGTTGATTGCAATGTGTTGCCAGAGTTTATGTGTAAAGGTCATTTTTTACTAGATGGCAGTGGCTAGTTGTGCATTAAGCTAATAATATATGCAGCAGTAAGCTTGAAGTCATTCTGTATTCACTACATGCTGTGGAGGAAACTGCACTTTGGTACAAATGATGGGAGAAGGCCTTTTGAAAATGTGAACTTCAATTTGATTTGGCATGTAGCAGTGTTCTAGTCTTTGGTAGGCTTGCAAAAAATTAACTTAGTATGTACATTTAAAATAAGAATGCTTGTGAACTGAATCCCAGATTTTGGGGGAAGGGTTGTGCATACATTTCCGCATATGCTAACACACGTGTAAACACACACATGATCAGAGATTTAATATTGAGATTAATCATTAAAATTCACACATTCCACTCAGGCCAACTCTTACTTTTATTGCACAGTATCACTTTGTAGATTATCAGTTCCACCAAGCTTAGGTCCTTATCTTGTTGGGAATAGACGAGTCTCAGGGTTATTTTCTTCTTTTCCTCAGTAAAGCTGAAAGATTTTCTTTACTTTAAAAACACAGGAACTGTAGAAAAGAATGTCTAAATAATTGGGATGTATACTAAGTAGCTCACTAAATGATACATATAAAAGAAAAATGTAAATCTTAGAGCAACATGACTATTAAAGCCATGTTTTTAATCTGGAATTCTTTCTCTTGATATGATGCTTATTTTACTTTATTTTTTATTTTCAGTTATCTCATACTGTAACTATTTTAAATGTGTACCTTACATTCAGAGCATAAAGAATTAGTTTTATGATGTGTAGCAAAGACCTACAATGTTTTAAAATAGTTTGAATAGTGAGGGCTATCTGTGTAATTAATGGTCCATAAGTATTGCCCATGAGCGTTTAAGCAGATTACCTATATATGTCATCCAAACCAAATTATGACATATGTATTTTGTTAAGAGTCTATGTTGAATTAATTCTGTTGAGACAAAAAGTGTGCTCTTTGTTTTCATTTAAGGTTCACTTAATGGTTACCAAGCTGAGCTTTTCTTTAAAGACTAAATTCATTTAATTGATGGAAGGGCTGCTTCTTATAGTCATCACAGTATGATTCAATTTACCGGTGTAGGCTGGATGCCATTCTGAAGAATTTCTCAGTGGGGTTGAAGACTTATTCCCAAGTAGTTAGTGTCTATTTTTATACCTGAGTGGGGACACACATCCAAAAATTTCTAACTTTTAAAAGAACAAGAAATTAGAAAGTAAAGTGAAAAATGATAAAAATTATATGTATTAAGTTTTGAATGCATTGTCTTTTGAGAAAATATTAACCAAGATTTAGACTGCCTTTACTTTGAATTAAAAATGTTTGATTCAGCCCAGCTCGTGTGGCTAAGTGGTTGAGCATCGATCCATGAACCAGTTTAATTCCTGGATTCCTGATCAAGGTACATGCCTGGGTTGTGGGCTTGATCCCTACTAGGGGCAACCGATTGATGATTCTCTCTCATCATTGATGCTTCTATCTGTCTCGTTCCCTTCCTCTCTCTGAAATCAATAAAAACATATTTAAAAGTTTTGATTCAGTGTGTCTATTTCATTGAAATAAAATATAAAGTAGAATAAAATAATTATAATGAATATATTCTTTTCATGAAATGAGAATAAAAGCTATTTTATCATTAATGCTTAGTAATGTTTCCTTTGTCCTGAAGAGCAAATTCAGATAGTCACTACTTATATAGAAAATGTCATCTAGCTAATTTAGAGGTTTAAAATATTATAGTTTTCTTCTAAAGTAATATTATGTAGCATAAAAAATAATAAAGTGTCATCATCATTTCCAAAAATACTTTGATATAGGGCTGGTATACCATATTTTCACTCAGTACAAAGGCTACACACATTGAATTGAACATAACAAAAAAATATAAGCAGATATTTTATGTGAAATACTGAAATATTCCCTTATCACTTGACCATAAGAGATTAAAATTATAATTTGATCTAATGTAAAGTGAGGTTACCTTATTTTCCAAGTTCACAATTTATTCTAAAAAAATCTGACTCTTGTTGGTAGACTGAACAAGCTCATAAATTATCAATAGTGACTTTTCTCCAAAAAGGAACATTGTGCATGAAATAGACTAAAACTGTGTGATTTTAAGCAAATTTAAGAATTATTATTACGTTATTTCATATGTGTATATTTATTTTTATAAGAATGAACACTACTTAATAAAAAATATTATTAAGAATGACATTGAAATGTGCAGTTTAGTATTCTGTGTACTAACTTTGATTATTCAAATAACAGATCAATATAGACAACTTATTGCAAAAACAAAATACATTGTGATTTTGGAAATAAGTCTTTGTAAACATTTCTTTGGTTGTGATTAACATTTAATATCTATACTTCCACCATGGATAATAGATTTGAAATTTGTATTTAAAAAGACTTTGATTTGAAAAAGGAATATGCAATAGAAGATTTAATAGAGTAAGATTCAACCAAGAAATGCATGTTGAAATAATTCCATGCTTTCATTTAAGCCTGTAGCAGATGCATCCAAATGATAGCAGTGAAAGTCTCTGAATACTGTTTTGACATTAAAGAGCAATAAATTCAGTTACAATGTGTTAATTTGTTTCTACATTTGCTTCTTTGTTGTCTCAGGCTGAAAAGACTGAATGATCTTAAACTTGTGAAATTACTGAATATGCTTCCTCTTATATTTGTAAAGAAAGAGTATTTTTCAGCATGAATGCATACTATTACTGAGTGGTATTGTTGCCACTTTTAACTTTGGATACAGTAGCCTTTACACAAACAATTAGATTTTAATTAAAACTGTCATGTCAGTGTCTGTAAGTGCTTCTATATTAAAGAAAATATACCATGATTTCACCAGCATTGAACTGTACAATAGCAGTTGTTATATTGTCAAATAATAGGTCAGGCACATGCAAACCACTTCTTTCATTGCCTTGTGTATACAGTAAGTAACTATCTTTTAGAACTCTCATGATTGATTAGGAAAATGGGATTGCACGTTAATCACATCAAGAAGAAAATGTTAACTTTGCTTATAAATATCACTAGAGAATGAGAAATGTTTCATCTCTGACTAGAGAGGCTGTAAATCCTTTGCTCTTCTGTGCCTTGACAGTAGGTTACACTAATAATCAATACCCATGTATTTGCCTTTGTTCACTTATATATGTGATCTCCCTTTTCCAGAAATAGTGGATTAGGTTATTTGGGGAAATTTTCTTGCTGAATATTAATTGGGAAAGTTGAGTAACATATAATTTTACAATCTTCTTTAAGAGAATATAGGGTTGACAAGATAGTAAAAAAAATACTCATCCAAATTCTAATAAATATTAATGTCCAAATAGCAAAACAGCCTGAAAGTGCTTTTGGTCTTAAGTGCATGTCTTTACTTATCTTTTGTTGGAAAAGAAAGAGCAAAAAACCCCAAAAGACAAAAATTAAAGTCTCAGAAAATGGTACTCTAACAGAGGACCCATTACACAAAAGGAGTATTACTCTGGGTTAAAGGCACGATATAATCTTAGTAAAAAAGTAAAAGTTTAGGTTTTAAAAGCTTTTGTGTCTTAGGGGCAATCAAGCCTTCACTTGAGTTGAGGTGATTCCAGACTGGTTGAAGCAAATTTTACATCTCTCAAAGAGAATAACCTCATTCATGGTTGTGCATTTTTTCAGCGTTAAAAAAATAATGATGGCCCAGTGGGTGTGGCTCAGTCATTGAGCACTGGCCTATGAACCAGGAGGTCACAGTTACATTTCCAATCATGCCCAGGTTGCGGGCTTGATCCCAAGTGGGGGATGCAGGGAGAAGGCAATCGATGATTCTCTCTCATCATTGATGTTTCTATCTCACTCTTCCTCTACCTTCTTATCTCTGAAATCAATGAAATCATATTTAAAATGATAATAATAATATAAACACACAAGTAGGGATTATTTTTTCAAATATTAAGGTAATGAAAGTCATTTCAGCCCTGGGCAGTGTGGCTCAGTTGGTTGGGTGTCATCCTATGCACAGAAAGGTTTCTAGTTGGATTCCTGGTCAGGGCACATGGCCAAGTTGTGGGTTTGATCCCTAGTAGGGGGCCTGCAGGAGGCAGTTAATCATGTTACACTCTCATATCAATGGTTCTCTCTTCTCCCTTCCTCTCTCTAAAAATATATAAACTATTCTTTAAAAAAATAGTCATTTCAGACTCCAACTATGAAAAAAGTAGACCTTAAATTAAGAAATTTTACATTGAAATTTCATATCTATCCTACCTAATAATAGACAAATATGCAAATTGACCATACCTCCTACACCCCCTCAAGCCACGCCCACAAGCCACACCCACCATCCAATCAGAGCGAGCATGCAAATTAACCCAAACCAAGATGGCTACAGCCACAGAGAGCAAGGTTTCCTAGGTAACAGAGGAAGCCAAGCTTTCCACCTGCCCTTGCCAGGCCTAAGCCTCCACTCAAGCTACAAAGTTTCAATTATAGAAGGTAAACAAATTCAAACAAATGGCAGCAGAATGGAGCTTGAGAGAGCAGGCCAGGTATGCCGCCGGCAACAGGGGAAGCAAAGCTCTCTGCACACCCTGGCCAGGCCCACCCGCTTAAGGCAACAAAGTTTCAATTATAACCCCAACACAAATGGCTGCCGGCCTCAGAGGGAGCCCTAGGCTTGGCTCCTCTCCAGGCTACAAAGTTTCAATTGTAGAAGGAAAATAAATTCCAGATACCAGGGCCTCCGCTTGGGTTGCCAGGGGGCGTGGCCAGCCTGCAAACCACCACAGGCCCCTCGCTCAGGCCGCCCCACGCCCCAAGGGAACCCCCACCTGATCTGGGACACCCTTCAGGGCAAACCAGCTGGCCCCCACCCCTGTACCAGGCCTCTATCCTATCTAATAAAAGAGTAATATGCAGATTGATCATCACTGCAACACACAATATAGCTGCCCCCATGTGGTCAAAGATCCTGCCCCCATGTGGACACAAGATGGCCACCACAAGATGGCCAGCAGGGGAGGGCAGTTGGGAGGCACCTGGCCTGCAAGGGAGGGCAGTTGTGAGGGACCAGGCCTGCAAGGGAGGGCAGTTGAGAGGGACCAGGTTTGCAAGGGAGGGTAGTTGGAGGTGATCAACCCTGCAGGAGAGGGCAGTTAGGGATGACCAGGCTGGCAGAGGAGGGAAGTTGGGGGCAAACAGGCTGGCAGCAGAGTGGTTAGGGGGTGATCAGGCTGGCAGGCAGAAGCAGTTAGGGGCAATCAGGAAGGCAGGCAGGCAAGCAGTTGGGAGCCAGCAGTCCTGGATTGTGAGAGGGATGTCCGACTGCCCGTTTAGGCCTGATCCCAAATGGGCAGTCGGACATCCCTTGAGGGGTCCCATATTGGAGAGGGTACAGGCTGGGCTGAGGAACAACCCCCCTCCATGCAGGAATTTCATGCACTGGGCCTCTAGTATATATATAAAAGCCTAAGCCATCATTCGACCTTTTGACCATTTGACAGGTAGCTATAATGCACATTGACCACCAGGGAGCAGATGCTCAATGCACAAGCATGAAAACATGGAACAGACTGATGAATGTCAGAGGGAAGGAGGGAGGGAGGAGGGAGGGAAGAGATTAAAGATTTTATATGCATACTAGAGGCTCATTGCATGGATTTGTGCACTGGTAGGGTCCCAAAATTGGCAGTCTGACATCCCCTGAGGGGTCCCAGATTGTGAGAAGGCACAGGCCAGGCCGAGGGACCCCACCAGTGCACAAATCCATGCACCGGGCCTCTAGTAAGTAAATAATATAATTTAATGTAAATATAATAAATATTCTAGTTAAAAAAAAAGGAAAATGGTTGTCATTATATGCACAAAATTGAAAAATTGATTCAAGGGATGGAACATGTCTTATAGAAAATCTAACAAAGGAAAAGAAAAGCATTATATCTATATATGGTAAGCATAGAGATTCCTGACCCACAAAGGAATGACTTGTTGTCCTAGTTGTTATGAGTGTTGTCATACTAAAGTATTTAATTCTCAGTAGCTTTAAGGTTTGCTTCAGCTGCAAATAGCCACTGATGCAAGATCATTGCTTCCTTGGCCAAACATATCAGATACCTGATTGAAGCAGAGATATTAAGTCCAGGATAGTTGAGCATGATTTGAGCTATTTTAGCTCCAGATATATCTATGGAGTTGCTTGAAGATAATAGGCTTATATCATTGCTCAACTTCTTCAGATCGGTTTGGTCCACACATTCTCTTCATAGGGAATTTCTTCTGGAAATTATAGACATGAAAAAACTATGTAAGGAGTAACATGCAAACCAGACCCCATGATGGTGAGCCAATACATAAAAGAAACCATGAAATTCCAAAAAGATTCAAAAGATTATTCAAAATGGAACATTTTAACCAATCACCAAGTTCATGTAATTATTCAAATATTTCATAAAATCTTTCAGGATAAAAAAGAAGGAACACTACTTAAATGATTTTCTAATATAAAAAACAGAATTACATGACAAATAAGTGAGAGAAAATCTGCAACTATAAGTAGGCAACAAAATAATTAACCTAAATGTAAAGGTAATTATTTACCTCAATAAGGTCAGGAGATTATGGATGTGATAGGGAAGATACATGCTTAAATCTTATAAATTGCTACCCAAACTGTTTCTTGAAAGAGCTGGGAGTTACATTAGTGTTCATTTCTCATGTATTTATCATATTTTACATTATTTCTATAATAGCATATGTGTTTTACATTTATTATATCTGAAAAAAGCTAAGATTGAAGGAATATGTAATTAAAACATCCAAAATATTAAATTGAATATAAAAATAATTATAAATATCTTGATGTAACTTGATAAATTAAATACTCTGAAATTGAGAAGGAAGTGGAAAGGTTAATGAATTGTACAATCTTCACCTGAGTATTTGGCATTCTATGGATATGAACACAGAAAGTTACCATCTTATGAACAGAAGTAATATTTGAGCTATTCTAAGAAAGATTGTGCCCAATCTAGTCTTGCTTCCTGGAATTTCAAAAAATCGCAGCTATCAGCAGTTGCTAGAGTACTGTCAGGGACACAAGTGCATTACATGCACTCCTGATGCAAAGCAACAAATCTGGGAAACCATATGCTACAAAACATCTATGTCATATAGGTCCAATCTACTGGCCATTGCCATTTTACTCTACCCATCATTAGGTTGAATTTATTAAGGCTTTTAACTTTTACTGGACATATTTTAAATACAACAATTTCAAAATGTAATTAAACAGTAAATTTTTAAAGAATTCAAGACAACCATGCCATCATTATTTTTATTTTTTAAAATCTTTATTGTTGAAAGTATTACAGATGTCCCCTTTTTGTCCCCATTGACCCCTTCTAGCCTGCACCCACCCTCCGCTCCAGACCTTCACCACATTATTGTCTGTGGACATGGGTTATGCATATATGCATACAAGTCTTTGGTTAATCTTTTTCCCGCCTGCCCACCCATCCCACCTTAACCTTCCCTCTGAAATTTGACAGTCTGTTCCAGGAAAAAAAACAAGAACTATATGATTTCAGTAATGTGGGATATATAATATAAAACAAGACAAACAAAGAAACAAAAACTCATAGACACAGACAATAGTATGATGGTTACTAGAGGGAAAGGGGTGGGAGGAAGCTAGAAAAGGTAAAGGAGTTTCAGATATAGGATGATGGAAGAAAACTTGAGCTTGGGTGGTGATCACACAGTATAATATATAGATGACATGTTATAAAATTGTACAATTGAAGCTTATATAATTTAAGCCTATATAATATCACCACAATAAATTTAATAAAAGAAAAAATAACAGTAAAACTAAAAAAAATCACTTTTAGCTCTATTTCTGTTTAAATATTTAGGTAGATTCTTCTGTTTACATGACTTTATTGTTATCACTGCTAACATAAACTTAATTGCTATCACTGGGCAATTATTAAACGACAAAATCAACTTCATCATAAAATTCCTATCAATGCCTTTAAAATCATAAATTTTTATACTTTCTCTTGTACTTTATGATGCTCTCATTTTGGGGAAACTTGTTTTTCTTATGTTGGAGATTGACAGATATATATATATATATATATATATATATATATATATATATATATATATATATATATCCCCATCTAATAAAAGAGTAATATGCAAATTGACCATCACTCCAACACACAAGATGGATGCCCCCATGTGGACACAAGATGGCCACCACAAAATGGCCATCAAGGGAGGGAAGTTGGGAGGGACCAGGCCTGCAAGGGAGGGTGGTTGGGGGCGATCAGGCCAGCAGGGAGGACAGTTGGGAGGGACCAGGCCTGCAAAGGAGGGCAGTTGGGGGCAATCAAGCCTGCATGGGAGGGGAGTTGGGGGGACCAGGCCTTCAGGGGAGGGCAATTGGGGGGAACCAGGCCTGCAGGGGAGGGCAGTTAGGGGTGACCAGGCCTGCAGGGGAGGGCAATTAGGGGCAATCAGGCTGGCAGGGGAGGGCAGTTAGGGGCAATCAGGCTGGCAGGGGAGTGGTTAGGGGGTGATCAGGCTGGCAGGCAGAAGCGGTTAGGGGCAATCAGGAAGACAGGCAGGTGAGCAGTGGGAGGCAGTAGTTCTGGATAGTGAGAGGGATGTCCGACTGCCCGTTTAGGCCCGATCCTACTGGGATCGGGCCTAAACGGGCAGTCGGACATCCCTTGAGGGGTCCCAGATTGGAGAGGGTACAGGCTGGGCTGAGGGACACCCCTCCACCCCCATGCACAATTTTCGTGCACCAGGCCTCTAGTATATATATATTTGTAAATTTGAATAAGATTGTCTGGATATATATATTCTTGAGACAGTTGCCTGTCTTCCACTGACAAAAAAAGTTTTTTTGGGGGAAACACACAGTAAGCAGTTCAAATTGAGAAAGTTAAGTGCTATTGTTTGCCCTGTTGGTGGATTTAGAGGTAAGTGAATCTTCAGACACCTCCACAAAAGAAATAATATATCTAGTCATTGGTTTGTCTGCAGTATTGTATAGACTATTGTGATTTCTTCACGTTAAAGGAATTATAAACAAAAGGCCTGGAGGAAGCCAATGTATTTGAGGGATTTTGACAGGCATCCCATAGAGGAGCACATGTACATTACTTTTGACCTGTCAGATGCCAGCCAGTTTGTTCCTTTCTCAGAAAAAAACACACATGCATGCTGATAAACTGAGAACAGTTTTCTGAAACATGATGATAGACATTGTTTCCTATGAATGCATTCTCAGCAGTGGACACAGTGCTGTGAATCCTTTACTGGCAAGATAGCAGATTAGAAGGAATGTTTTAATTAGAGGAAATTCCTATACATTTTCTGGACTAAACCGCATGATACAGAGAGGCTCTAGGACACATACAGTGATGAAACAGATATATTAGTAGCTAACTTAGACATAATTCTGAAAAAGAAGATTGGTAAGTGATATTATAGATTATTTCTAGGTAAAGTGTCCATGATACAGACCATTTATTGTATGCCTGTAAATAAATCTAATCATATAAAAAGTGTTCTTAGAAAGAAAAAAAAAAACACACATGCCATTATCTAGGATTCTCACATATCACAGCAAGCACTTACCTCATTCATTGTAAAATAAAAAAAAAGTTGCTAGAGGCAAAAAACAACTTATAATTTACAGTAATAAGGCATAAGAAAAACAAATGATTTATACTCAACTCCTCTCTGAGGCTAAAATGCTGATCATTGTAAATTCTATCTGTGGCTCCATAAAAGTGAAATAATTGAGCAAGAGGAAAAATTGGATGAATTTTTTTTAAGTAGCCAGGGAATGGTACCCTGAGTACACTATTGTCACAGAAGTCAGCTAGACACTGACAAATAAGATTTTGGGATTATACTTACCTTTGGTGGTTTTTTAGAGTCTAGTTTTAGCATTTTTGGGAAATGAGATTGAAACTCACTGGACTGCTTGCAATTTTCATCATCACAGGAGAGCTGTTTGATTTCAAATGTGCCATTGAAGAAAGATGTTGGACTTTTTAATAGATATCTTCATAGACTAAAATCTTGGAACTGAAGTTCCCAATTACAATGAATCTTAAGCTCTTCAGACAACTCCAAAAAATAATTAATACATCTAGTCATTGGTTTGTCTGCAGTATTGTATAGACTATTATGATTTCTTCATGTTAAAGGAATTATAAACAAAGCAAACCCATTTATATATTCTGTTCTAAGGGTATATTTTATACAGTAGAGTAGCAGCTATATAAATTATGAATATTTAATTAAGTATTTGTAGCCTATAATCAATCCATTTTGCAATCCACAGTATGATTGAAGATTACCTCTGAAAATTTTTGACTAAGAAATTTGTGCCATGAAGATTGGTATTTTTGACTATATAGTCTAGAAGTGCTTTGACTCATTCTCATGTTTTCAAACATGTTTAACTGGGACTTGTATTGTGATGCAGGAAAAAAAAAACCATAGCTGAAATAAAATTTACATATTCATCACTTATTCATCATTTAAAATATTTTTTTTAAGTCTGATATACTAGAAATGATGAGAGACACTCAGATGTTGATGTAACTATTGACACATCATGTTCTAATTTCCAACGTGAACTTAAGAACTTTTAGGTTAGAAGGTATTATTTATTTCCCAAGTAAGAACTCAATAGGATTATTTTATGTACAAATGGAGTAAACAAGTGTTATTTTTATGTTGTAACATTTAGATAATACTAGGTATATCATCTTGTCCCCAATATATCTGTTGGGAATGGCTGAGTGCTAAATGAAAAAGAAACTGTCATTTTTTAAAACTGATTTAAGAATTATTACTACAATTGCAATTGAGTGGAATAAAAAAATAACTTTCTAAATAAGTAATTAATGAAAGCGTTATCTAAAAACTGAATTAGTCTTTCTATTTATTTGTTTCTTTGTATTTGGCTGATTAAAAGATTCTGAGTAAGAGTAACCAGAAAAATCCTATATAATAAAAGGCTAATATGCAAATCAACCAAATGGCAGGATGACTGGTAGCTATGACATGCACTGACCACCAGGGGGAAGACGCTTAATGCAGAAGCTGCCCCCTGGTGGTCATTACGCTCCTACAGGGGGAGCGCTGCTCAGCCAGAAGCCGGGCTCACACCTGGTGAGCACAGTGGTGGTGGTGGGAGCCTCTCCCAACTCCACGGCAGTGCTAAGGAGGGCTCCCAGACTGCGAGAGGGCACAGGCCTGCCTGGCTGAGGGACCCCCCCGAGTGCACGAATTTCGTGCACAGGGCCTCTAGTGTGCATATATTTGTAGGAAAGGTGAAAAAGAAGTAAATTTTAAGAGAAGTTGATATTGAGCTCATTGAAAGCTGGAATTGGCCTGGGGCAGCCAGGTAATTGAGGGTAGGCAAAAAAAAAAAAAAAAAAAAAAGAAAAAAGAAAAGAAACTAAACTAAGTATTGTGAATTAAAGAAATCTTGGCTTATTTTACAATTTTGCATCACTATAAAAATTATAATTCAGTACCACAATGATAATGCAAAGATAAAGGTTTTATGAATGTATACAAACCTCCATTTTCAAAAGTAGTCAAAGAAATGCAAGTTAAGTCCACATTTTGGTATGATTTTTACCCTTGAAATTGGCAATTATGAGACAGTATAATTAATAACTGCCTCAAGGGACCATGGTCAAGAGGACTGATGATAGGAAATATGTAATTCAGTACAACATATGGAGTGTAACCTGGCAATACAATAATCAAGTGGTTAAAATCCCACCTTTTAGGGGTAGGTGGTTTTGATTCAAAGCAATTTCAACTCTGTCATGTGTTTGCCCCATGATATTGGGCAGAATATTGAACTTCTGTTTGCCTCAGTTTCCTTATCTAGGGAACGGAAATAGTATTAATACTACATACTTCATAGGGACCTTGTGAGATTAAAGATGTTAATTTCTGTAAAATCCTCAGATTAATACCTGCCTCATAATAAAGGCTCAATAAATGTGGTATAGTATTGATAATCTTTAAATGTTCATACCAGGCAACTACACTTCTTTGACTTGTTTTTTGTTTGTTTTTGTTTTTGTTCTTTTAAGAAAATTATCAGATACTTACAGAAGTATATGAAGAAAGTAATCTAAACTGAAATAGCAGAAACATCCAGCATTAGGCAATTGGCTAAGCATATGTGTCTACGGAGACATTAAAGTTTCTTTATAGGAGTTGTTTAAAAAAAAAAAATACCACAGCACTGCATATTTTAAAAGGACAAAAAGTATATGTTCAGAAAAAAACATATCTTGGGCTAATATAATAAATATATATCAGCACAACAAAAATGAAAAGACAGGCATACATATGTGAAGAGTAGTTATATTTGGATGGTAGATTAAGGGTAAATTTTCACTGTATGCTTGTGGATATTTTGTAGCACTCTTCTATATTTCTATATGTTCCCCAAAATTCATATTTTAAAATCTAACCCCACAGTACTTTAGAATGGGACCTTATTTTGAAAGAATCATTGCAGATCTAATTGATTAAGATGAAGTCCCACTGGAGTAGTTGGTCATCTAATCTGATATGAGCGATGTCCTTATAAAAAGGGTAAAGTGAGAGGCAGAGGGCAGCAAAATAAACTCCCCATCTCCAGCTAGATTCAGTGTGTCACCTTAATTCCCTATTAACATGTGTGTGGGAAAAGGGTATTGCAGCCTGGGCTGTACACACCCTGCACATTAGCAAGAAAATCCCATTTTCAGGACTAGCTTTGGCCAGCTCCTAGGAAGTATTTTCTGATCCCATGTATATTCAACCTGACATGTGTGTTCATATATGCCTGAGGCCTTGGGTTATATTGTATCAGTTTGATCAGATAGTTTATGTTAACAACTTTTTTTAGTCATTTTAAGTTTTCTTTGTTACGTCATTTTATGTGTTCAAAAATTAATGAATAACTTACATGTAATAATATTGCTCTTTGTCACTATTGTGTTGGCTATATACATTAACACCCAAAACATAAAATGTTTAAGTATAAATAAAAAAATATAAACATGATCTACATAAGATAAACCACAAAACTCTGATGAACAAGATCAAAGAAAAATGAAATAAATATTTTATGTTCTTGCATAGAAAAGTTGAAGATTGTCAAGATATCAGTTCTGTTCAACTTTATCTATAGATTTAATGCATGTCCAATAATAATCCTAAAAAGTTATTTGTGAATATCAACATACTGATTCTATAGCTTATTAATGTGTGTTATAGTGACCACCTGATTTTAGTCTTGAAGTCTAGAGTATGAGTTGATTGGGTCATGTAAGCTCTGCATACCTACATGAGTGACCCCCAAAGAAAACCCCCAGAAACCAAAATTTAGGTGTACTGCCCCTATTTGAAACATTTAAAATGTGTTGTCATATTTCATAACTGGGAGAATTAAGTGTGTCCTGTGGGGTGACAAATGAAACCTTGTACATTTTTTTCTTCTGGCCTTTGTTTTGCCCCATGTACCT
Source organism: Ia io (assembly GCA_025583905.1). Taxonomy (NCBI): domain Eukaryota; kingdom Metazoa; phylum Chordata; class Mammalia; order Chiroptera; family Vespertilionidae; genus Ia; species Ia io. The sequence continues at coordinate 37,236,711 of JAJQQW010000003.1, forward strand.
TTCCTTTTGCTGATTTAATCTGTATCCCTTCACTGTTATATACTGTGACCATGAGGATAATAGTGTCCGAATTCTACTGTCAAATCATGGATCCTGAGAATGGTCTATCAGTCTCCAAGTATAGCATTTAATCTTACATTGTCATAAGTTATGGGGATTAGGACACAGGCATGTTTAGAGTACCATTGCTCTCCTTATAACATAACTAGAGGCCTGGCGCACGAAATTCATGCACAGGTACAGTCCCCAGGCCTGGCCTGCGATCAGGGCCATCTTCTCCAGCTGCCTGTAGCCGACCCCACCCTCTGCCGCCACCCAGCCCCAGTTCCCCATTCACTATCAGGTGATCAGAGCCTGCTGGTCGGGGAAAGGGTCTGAGAGGTGGTCAGGGCGCCTCATAGTGACTGGTAGAACAGTCGTCTGGTTGTACCGCCATTAGGGTCAATTTGCATATTACCCTTTTATTATATAGGATCAAGTTGAATTATTTTTAGGTTACAAATAAAGTATCATTTTTTACATTAAAACAAAGGCATCCATCTGATTTAGAATCAATTGAAGATGAAAAAGCTATTAGGTGACCATTACAGTAAAAATGAAGGAGAGAAGAAGGGGAATGGGGGGAAGAGAAAGGTGAGAAGTAAGGAGAGAAGGGCTATGTAATTTTCTGCTACAGAGCATAATGCAGAACCTATATTTTTATATAAAAATGTTAAAAGTAATAAAGCAGACAATATGAAATGGCATTACTAACAAAGGCTCAGTGAATTTGATAAGGAGAATGAAAAAAGACAATGACTCACAGAGGCAAATAGTAGCTTTCATGACCCTTTAATATCTATTACAAATGGAATGTGAGACTAGAAATATTGATCATTTGGAATTTGTTCTAAGTGCTCTGACATCCACTTTGGGAAATAGGGAATTTAATATGAATGTCACGCTACAAGAATAGATGTTTTGTGTCTCCTTTTTAATATAACATTTTTTTTACCATCTCAGAAAGAAGTAGTTCTCTTGCTAGCTGTTAACTATTCCAGTGCAAATAACCACCTCCTCCTTCTTTGAGGGAATAAACATTGTTTAACCTTTTAAATTTCCTAATTTAAATGTTAGGAAAGCAATATGGAAAGAAGGGTATTTCCATCTTCTATAAACATCAGTTTGAGTTCATTCTCTTTTTAAAAATTTATTGTTGACACTACAACAGATGTCCCCCCATTTCCACTCCTTTACCAGCCTCTGTCTAGACCATGCCCCCCTCCCTCTGGTCATTGCCACACTGTTGTCCGTGTCCATGGATTATGCATATATGTTCTTTGGCTAATCTCTTCACCTTCTTTAAACCAGTTCCTTTCCCTTCTGACCTCCCTCAGTCTGTTCCCTATATCCATGCTTCTGGTTCTATTTTGTTTGTCAGTTTATTTTGTTCATTAGATTCCACATATAAATGAGAGCATATGGTATTTATCTTTCTCTGTCTGGCTTATTTTGCTTAACACAATAATCTCTAGGTTAATCCATGCTGTTGCAAAAGGTAAGAGTTCCTTCTTTTTTACCACTGCATAGTATTCCATTGTGTAAATGTACCATAGCTTTTTTAACTACTCATCTACTGATGGACATTTGGGCTTTTTCCAGATTTTGGCTTTTGTAAATAATGCTGCTATGAACATAGGAATACATATATACTTTCTGATTGGTGTTTCAGGATTCTTAGGATATATTCCCAGAAGTGGGATAACTGGGTCAAAAGGCAGTTCCATTTTTAAAAAATTCTTTCTTTTATTGATTTTAGAGAGAGAGATGGAGAGATAGACAGACAGACAGAGACACAGACAGAAAGAAGGAGACATGGATGTGAGAGAGAAACATTAAATGGTTGCCTTCTGTATGCTCCACAACCAGGATTGAACCTGCAACCTGAGTATGTGCCCTGACCAGGAATCAAACCTGCCACCTTTCAGGGTATGAGACAATATTCCAAGCAACTGAGCCACACCCTCTAGGGCAAGGCAATTTCATTTTTAATTTTTTGAGGAAACTCCATCCTCTTTTCCAAAGTGGCTGCACCACTCTGCATTCCCACCACTAGCTCCAGAGTTAGTTCCCTTTTCTCTATATCCTCTCCAGCAATTTGACTCTATTCTTGAAGAAAAAGTCATTATTTTCTATAAAGAAATCATATTTGGGTAGATAAATCATTTTCATCAATTAATAAGGATAACTGTTAATTTTTACCCAGCCAGGTCGAATTCTGAGCCTGAGATAGGATTACTAAGTAGCATCTTTGAGCACAAACCATGTTAATGTGTACAATCAAAATCCCGTGTACATCCGTTTTCCATTTCCTTGCCACTACCTTACTTTATTTTCTCCCTAATATTTTGTTTCCTGAATTCTTGTTTTGTTTTAGGTTGTTCATTCTCTATTCTATCTACTCAACCTTTGTTTTCCTTCAATCACGTGAATTTCCACACATGAGCTCATCTCACCTACCCAAATAGAGCCTGTTAATAACCTCCTTTAACTTTCTGAGGTGCAATCTCCATCTGGCACACAGGGATGCCATCTGGATGGCCAGTCACCACCCTCGTTCAGTGTCTTCACACATCTTAATTCCTCTTGGATGGTTCTTGTTCCTTCTCCTCTTCATCCAGCCACTCAGTTTGTCTGATTTTCAAAGTTCAAGTTAAATATGTGTTTTTTTTTTCTCCATAAAGTGTTTTTATGAATCACAGGACTCGTATTCTCTCAGTGCTTTACCATCTTCAAATAATCTTGTGGTTCGTTAATATGTTTAACATTCTCTCCCACTATGAAGTCAGTCCTTGAGGGCACGTGCTATGTATGTCTTATCAGAAATTTTGCTCCTAGACCCTGTAGTAGTGACTGCAAATATTAACTGTTTAAATGAGTTTAATAAATGTTTAGTGAGTGCTGATGAAGTGTTAAAATGCAAATGTTTGGGTTGAAATTGAGTGATTTGTTTCCCCTTGTATGGATCACAGGTGCTCTGTGCCTACCCAATGTCTCTGGGATTGTTTCTCAGTTGTATAGTTACCATGCTTTAATTTCAACAGATGAGAGTTTCAAATCAAGGGTAGAAGATAGGAAGGGCTATAGGTGGGGGCTGGGTCTCCGCAAGATCTGTGTTTTTATTTCGCATCGGAAATGAACTTAAAACAGACTGGGTTTTTCCCTTTATTTTGATGTCACAATATTTTTATCCATACCACTCCTCAATGAATATTTATCATATATTTATTAGCTTGTCTTAGTTACCTTATAAATACTCCAATTTTTAAAGGATATATTCAGAAAATGCAGCCCCACAGAGCACCTACTGTGGTTTCTAACAGGCCCTGTGGGGAAGATAGATGGTCCTCAGTACACATGGTACTAGTGATGGTAAAAATATTCAGGTTAGACCCACTTTGCAGCAATGTGAAGACAGGTTTGAGAAAAATGGCAAACTCTCAGACTAACAGAAATTACATTGTGGTTGAGGCAGAGTGTATAGAAATAAGGCTGGAGGGTAAACAGTGGAAAAAATAATAATGGACCATTTAAGTGTTGCAAAAAATTGAATAGCACCCACATGTCATTGGAAAGGAATTAATGTTTATGTATGTAAAGGTTTGATGCGATCATATTTTTAATTGTAAGAGGGACCAGATGCATGAAGATTTTAATTGTTAATAAAATTGACAAATTTTCATCAATCATCTGTTATGATTTTTGCACACATTATGCTAGGCGGAGTTACCAAGCAAGAAATTGTAAGATAATCTTAACAGTTGAAATGAAGATGGGGACAAAAAGGTAAATAAAAGAGAGAGTTTTAAACAGTTAACAAAATTGTTTGATCAACTGATAGAAAGTATAAAGAAGAGGAAGAAATTAAGGGCAAAACTCAGGTTTTCTCAGTGACAGATATGTGAGAGTCTTCAAAGTATAAAATTTAGAATTTTGCTCAAAGTCATAATAAAAAATTAATTCAGTTTTGTACATTTAATGTGCAATTATATTTACATAATCTGGAGGATATGTTAACATATAATTATATGTAATTTCCTGGTGCCTGGAACAAGAAGAAGCTAGGAAAAAAATGTGAAGTTGACAAATATTAAAAAAAAGAGGAAAAAAAAAAGACATATAAATAGATCTAGATCTTAGAAATCCAAGAGTTGTGTTAATAATACATGAGTTAATATGTCATATAAATACATTTCACATTAATATTTCAATAAAATTATTAGTAAGCCAAGGAATGGATATTAAAAATGAAATAAACATTTGCACACATGCAATTGGCCAAGATAAAAAACATTCTGGCGATTTTTAAAAATTATTTTCATGACACTTTGAGAACTCTGAATTGGTATAACTTCTTATAAAGTAATTTGTCAATCTTATGTTAAGGAATTAAAAATATTCATACTATTTCCTATTATTGATAGAAATCTTTTCTGTTAAAATAATTAGATACATAGCATCATATATAAATGTTTAATATTTTTATAATGTGGAAATGTCAAATCAACTTTATTTCTAAATCAGGAAATAAATATATTATGGTGGATATAACTGCTGGGATATTACTAGTATTTTGCAGTTTAAAGATTATCATTCTAAATAACTTTGGATGACTTGTAGGAAAAGGACAGATTGAAAGCATCTCATAAATATTTGATAAAATAATTAAGTAAATAAATGGTAATACAAAACTATATTACTCTAAATCAAAATATATCAAGTAAAAATTATTATGTATTTACATATGCATATACAACAAATAGATGTGTTATTGGTAGTAGTGAAGTTTTTGGGGTGCTACAAGGAAAATAATTTTCTGAGTCGCCCCACAGGAGAATGGGATTTCATGGAAAGTTTTATTGATGATTTAAAATTAAGGGTTATCCCTCCGAAGTCCCATCTCTGTCTCGCCATGGAAGAAGTCCAATCTTGTCTTCATCAGGCCAGAATGAATGCCACTTCCCATAGCTTCTGCTCCATGTTAAAGTACAGTGTAGTTAGCATTTGATCTGGCTAGCTCAGCTTGTTTCCCCAGCTGCAGCCCATTGTGTGTGTGGTTCATCCACCCACAGACCATGTGACTGTCTAAAGCCACATGGCCATGGAGAGAGAACAAGCTGGTGCTTGGCAAGTGTAGTCACGGAGCAACAGAGAACAAGAGCAGAAGAGCAATAACAAGAGAAGGGGGACTCTTTGTTTGGGGATCTTTAACCAGGAGCTTCTTCAAACTAACCAATTACCTGTCCACGATTTCACTCACTTCTGATGGGGTCCACCCCCTTGCCAACCCATTGTTCCCCAGGCTAGACTGACAGCGAGTACCTCCCAGTATCACCCTGCCTTCACTGCCGTGTGGTCCCTTCCCTCGGTGATCGGCAGGGAATGGACTGGTGGTTCCCTGGGGAGCATGAAACTGAAGTTTCCTGGTGAAGCTGCCCAGACACCATGCTTATAATGCCTGGCCTCCCCGTGCTCTCTTCCTATTATTAATATTGACTAGCTAGCTATGATGATAACAGATGGAATTTATCAGGTTTATATGGGTGATTTTAATATTCCCCATTACAGTGCTATGCTTTTGTAATTTTTCTATCCAAGATGTATATAAATTTATTAATTTAAAACATCCTAGTTCTCTGATATATCATCCATGTTCTCTGAGGGTAGAAACACCACACAGGTTAAGATCACAAAATAATGTAAATCAATTTATAGGGCTTTAGAAACTAGATTTTTCATAATGGATTTGCTGTTTCCATTTGACCTGCGTACTGAATCCGAGTGAGAACATCTTTCATCAGGTTTTCTCTTCTCCCTACATGAGGAGGCCTTGACCAAGGACTCAGGAGAGGAACTAGGCTGAAGGTATCAGGTAAAGAGACTTAGAACTAAAGACACCTGGGTGAAGAATGCACGTGCATAAGAGCGTGAATGGCTAGAAGGGCTGAGTGCTTTACTGTAACTCCCTTTAGGGACTAAAATGCCTGGGCTGTGCACCAAGGCTGGTGTGAAGAGGGCCGCTGTTCCCTGTGAAACGTGCCAAGTAATGCCTTTTCAAGTGCCTAAGGCCAGACCTGAAAAATGACACATAGATTGTTAATCAGGAGCCAATCTCCTCAAAATGAAATTTTGAAATATATTTTGCCATAAAAGTCCTCATAAACTATGCTACAGTATCCTCATCTATGGGGTGATAGGCACTGTCATCTTTACCCATCTGGAGTTCTTTCTTAAAAGGTTTAATCCCTGATGTAGTAAGCAAATATGACTGATTCCTCTGGTAGAGAAGTTGTTGTAGAGTTTTACTATTTTGGGTGTTAATAGACATTTTCTCCCTGAGAAAACAATGACTATCATAAATAATAGTGCTTTCTGAATAAGAAAAGAAAATCCAATTCTTTATAATTTGGCAATCATGCATATTAACTCTCAAGGCTAAAATCTATATAAAACCCTAATATGCAAATGGACCGAACAGCGGAACAACCGAACAACTGAACAACCAGTTGCTATGATGTGCGCTGACCACCAGTGGGCACATGTCAAACATGGCAGGCGTCAGCAGCAGGTGGCAGAGTGCAGAACATGGCAGGCATCGGCTCCAGAGGGATGGTGGAGCAGGTGTGTGGGGGTGCCAGACCAAGGCGGGTCACTGGTTGCTGTCATCAGGGCAAGCCTCTGGTGGTTACTGAAAATGCTTTGCTGCTGTGCGCCATGGTCCTGCCTGGCACTCGCACCCGCTGCTGGCCCCCAGCGCCAGTCCTAATCGCTCAGCACCATCAGTGGGTTTGAGTGGCAGCTTCAAGCCCCAATCGCCCCTGAGGGCTTCTCCACCTCCCCCTGCTTCTGAGGGGTGATCGGGGTAGCAGCCGCTGCTCGCACCCACTGAGAGTGTGGGCCCCACTCACATCTGCTGATGATGCCAGCCCCAATCATTCTGCACCATCAGTAGGTGCAAGCGAGATCGGCCCTGTCAACCCATGGGAGCAGTGGTGTCAGGAGTGGGGCTGCAGGCAGACAGGGGACTGGGGGCTGAGGTGGGAGGGGCCAGGAGGGTGCACAGAAGATGGGCTGAGACCCTCTCCTGTGCCCACTGCAGCCTAGCGGCCCACAGTTCCTTTCAAGGTACATGAATTCATGCACTGGGCCCTTAGTTATATTTCTAAGTAAGTTTGACTAAAGACCATGTACTAGCTTATTTCATGATGTCAGATGTAAGTCATCTTGTCCATTCCACATAAAGATGCACATCCTATTTTATGATCAGTCAGTGTGACATATTTAGGTTTATTACTGAAATGTGGCCTGTTTTATTTTCTTTCCGCTGATATTTCTAGAAATTACTATTCACATATTTCCTAAATGAAAGATTTAATTAGACAAATTCTCCCCAAGACGTAGGGACTCAATAGATATTTTGGAATAACTAAATGACACTTAGATGTTGAAGAAATCCATAATCCAGCAATTTTATTAGAAACATTAAAGGAATATATAAAAATTAAATTCTGCAATTATTATTTTATGGTCTAAGTTGTGATGTATTAGATGGTCTGTAGAAGGACTTAAAAGCTGACTATTCATCATGTGCTCTTCCTCACCAGTATTTTATTGCTTGACCTACTTTTTGTTTTCACTAAGGCAGAGCTTTTGTTAGCAGTGTTACTCACCATCCATTTTTTTAAAAATTAATTAGTATTATATAGATTATTCTTTTAAGATTAACAACTGGGCAATTTAGATATTGATAATCCATTCACTTTAAGATATTTATATATTATTGGTCTGTGTTCTGTGATGATTTGCAAAATTACACAAGATATTTCTTATTTCTTGGTGTTTATACTCTAACTAGGGGCCCGGTGCACGAAGATTCGTGCATGGGGGGGTGGGTCCCTCAGCCCAACCTGCACACTCTCCAATCTGGGAACCCTCAGGGGAGCCCTTTCCAATCTGGGAGTTTCTGTCTATCTTTGCAATCATATGAGCGAATTGTCTGAGACCCCAACCCAGTTTGGTTTGTTGCTCACAGAATAATAGATGGTTTTTTTTGCTTTGCTTCATTGGTGGAGATTTCCTGGAAGTTTACTGATATTTTCCCTTTAATTTTTCCTAGACACTCTGATTTTACTTATGTCTCTCACCTTTGCTTTCTCTCTATCCCCCACCACAACAGTAACTTGCTCCAGGCTCACTTTGCTCTAGTGTCTAGTAGATCCATCTGCCACCAGAACTATGATTCCCAGAATTCCTGGTGCTCCCCGCGCTCTTGGTTTTCCCTTCCTGCTCTCTCTCTGTCCCATGGTTTCCCACTCTGCCAAGTCCTCCAAGCTGCCAGCTCTCCCTCTCTGCTCTCCATCTGGCAGCTTGGGGAGGCAAGTTCCCCAAGCCGCTCCACTCTCTGCCGGCTCTCCTGCTCTGCTCTTCACCTGGCGCCTGTGTATGCAAATTAACCCACCAGCTATGTTGGGTTAATTTGCATACTCACTCCTGATTGGCTGGTGAGCATAGTGGAGGTACAGTCAATTTACATGTTTCTCTTTTATTATATAGGATCACTGGAAAGAAACATGGGAGAATGGGAGATGATGGTTCTTTCTTTATATACCTAGGTAGCAGGGCATAGTATTCTCAGATTTTAATATCTATATTTACTCATATTATCCTGAAAGTAGTCAATATATTTGTAGGGCAGTGAAAGATTACTAATTACTAACAGGAATAACTACATCCCTTTCCATTTGCCCCCAGGAGAGCTGATGAGAACCAGAAGTCTTTATAACCTATCTGTGTCAGTACTATAAATAAGGAACTTCAGATATATGAAATTATGAGTTTCTATAGAAGGAGGATAGTTTTTTTCTCACTCTTCCTGAGGGAGAAAAAGAAACTGTTGTTTTATAATATAAACCAGTTCTCCTCCCAAAGAAAGATCAAATAATTTGGGGTTCTTATTATTTGGAATATAAATAGTATATGCAGGGTGAAGATAAGACAGGGTTTTTCAAGTCTAAAATAAGAATTATTTTTAAAAATATGAACACATAGGAAAATAACTCTTAAAACCCTCAGTAAGATTCTTGGCTGTTCAGTTGCTTTTTGCATCCACCCAAAACCCTCCCCATGAACCTGTTTAAAGAAGGTGAGAGAAGGTTTATAGCTTTTGAATAGGAAGAAATAAATATCTACAAGTGTAGCACCCATGGCATGTGAAGAGCAAATGTTTCTGGGAGAAATAAAAGCAAACATTCTCCATCGCATAGCATATCCATTTCCATAGCTCTGGATGCCAGGACTTGAAAGAACATTGAGGAATTTAGAGAGAAGACTTGTGTTCCCAAAGTGATAGAACAGAATTCAATAGGAAGTATTTAGGCTGAAAAAATTAATGTCAGGCAATTTTAAGGTATGTATACTTAGGGAAAAGGGTGTTGTGTTGGCCATAAATTAGAATGTTTTTCAAGTTTTGAATGGTCCTTAAGTAAACCATGACTACAGGGAAGAAAGGGCATATTCTTTTATTTAGAAATGAATTTGAAAAAGGTAATTAAAAAATATTCTCCTATATTACCTTGGATTAATTACGAAGAATTAGAAATAAAAAAAAAACATTTTTATGCCTTTTATTGTAACAGCTAATGTACAGATATTTGTATTTTAAGAAGACTATAAAGTATCATCAAATGTGTAAGTGAAATGCAGGAACTACAAAAGTTTAAAAATCTTAAGTATGCTTCTCTAACCCACACACAGTTATGCTGCTTGACTCCACACAAATTGCCGTTGCCAGAAAATTTCAGTGAAAAGGCATTTTTAAAGATATAATACTGAGTCTTATGATCATAAAGGCATGTATTGTTTTTGTGAGCCTGTCAGATGATAAATGAGGATGTAGCTTTCAGAAATTAATTAGCTGAAAAGACTATCTACCCATTTTAGTAACTTTCCAGAGAGAGCATGCATTCAATTTTATGCCAAAAATTGTCTCTTTTTATAGCTATTAGTTAGCAATTTTTTAGAATCATAAATCTGATAATGAATGAGCTAAGTGTTAAGCCAGCTAAAAAACTTAATTGATATAGTTTGAGTAAAAACATATTTATGAGAACATAATTTAAAGTTTATAAAAATTGATTATTTTTGCCTTTCTGAGAATCTTTCGTTTGAATGTTAATATGTAATTAAAACACTATTTTATTACTTCTTTCTTCTTAAATGTCATTAATAGTCTACACTTAGTGTTTGTTAAAAAACATAAAATTTCTCGCCGAAACCGGTTTGGCTCAGTGGATAGAGCATCGGCCTGCGGACTCAAGGGTCCCAGGTTTGATTCCAGTAGGGGGCATGTACCTTGGTTGCAGGCACATCCCCAGTGCGGGGTGTGCAGGAGGCAGCTGATCGGTGTTTCTTTCTCATTGATGTTTCTAGCTCTCTATCCCTCTCCCTTCCTCTCTGTAAAAAATCAATAAAATATATATTTTTAAAAAAAAGAAAAACATAAAATTTCTCTAATTCCAAACTTATCATGGATCATAATCTATCACCTATGTACTATCTCCTAACCTATTCCTATATACTTTTTAATTCTTCTAAAGTTATCTGTATAGTAGAGGTCCAGTGCATGGATTCATGCACCGGTGGAGTCCCTCAGCCTGGCCTGCAGGATTGAGCTGAAATTGGCTCTCCGACATCCCCTGAGGGGTCCTGGATTGTGAGAGGGTTCGGGCCAGGCTGAGGGACCTCACAGGTGCATGAATCCATGCACTGAGTCTCTAGTATATAATAAATTATATATATGCTATTAAATAAAAGCATTCACTGAAAAAACTTGGGCCTACCAAAAATATTAATATAGCCAATAATATATAATATCAGATTTGATTGTTCTGGTGTTTGGTTGTCATATAAATTTCATCATTTTTATTCATTAATTATTACTTTATCAAAGATTTATTTAGGGCCTGCTATGTGTCAGGGAATAGGCAAGAGAGAGCTGTAAAATGTGACTGATGCCCAAAGTAACTATATAGCACCATAAATAGTTTCAGTGATTGTGAAAACAGGTGGACTTGTGCACTGGTTCAACTCTATTCTTTAGTGTTAGTGCAAGACACTATGGATGATAATTGAATTATTTTGGTAAGCTTAGTTTGTTTAACTGTAAAATAAAAACCAATAGTATTATTAATAAAACTAAAACTACTGCAAGTGGATATAGGCACAGACCTTACACCTTTCACACAAAAAATAATTAAAAATGTACCAGAAACTAAATGCAAAATACAAAACTAAAAAATCTCAGAAGATAACATATTTCTTTCCCTCTCTAAAAAGCCATCTCCTCCAAATTGTTGAGTTTTGTTTTGTCTTTCTCTTTTTAACTAAACTCTAGTAGGGTCTTAATAACAGTGATACATGACTCAAAGATCACAAGGTGATTGATGGCTGCCTATATGTCTGGTAATGACTCAGTCTGAAATGAAAATACAATTTATCTGGCGTGAAAAATACAGTTGTCCCTAAAGCCTTTAAAGCATCAATGTGGATGTTCATAGGAAGTAGTGCTAGTGATTATGGTTCCAGTTTACCACAGTTAAATTTAGTCTTTGAGGCATAATTTATTAACATACCAAGTATGTTTTTAATGGTGTCCATAAACAGAACTCATGATCATCCAAAAGAAACCAAACTTTTAAGTTGAACTATATCAACTTAGAAAAGTTAACGAGTAGCCTGGGGAGTTATGATTTATTGTCAGTCCACCAAGAAATGTCAGTGCCCTAGAATATGAGGAGGCAAGTGTCATCTAGCTGGATTTGTGAACTTTTCACTTTGCCATTCAGTAGACAGCAAACAGAAAATTAGTCTATAAATAATTGAACTTGCAATTTTTTGAAAATCTATCACAGCATGTTAAAAGCAATTTTGTTCTTGAATTAGCTCTCGACGAGTAGTAAATATGTCAAACAGTCTTTAAATAATGTAACATATAGAGCAACAGATAAGGTTTAATAAGAATAAGAGAAAAAGAGACGTTAGAAAACATATAGAATGTATGATTTTGTTTGTTGCATTTTCCATGTGAGAAAATTAGAATATAAATCTGATTTTTAAATGCCAATTAAAAATAGACAATTTGCATAATGATACTTTAATATTCTAGAAAATGATGTGAATTTGTAAATAAACATTTTTAATATGACTTTTTCTATTCTGTACACAGAAGAGCATATGTTTCAGCCTTTGTAAGAATGGAAATAGAATTACAAGTGAATCAGTGGCTCATTAAGATATAGGGAAAGATAAAGGGAAAATGTTTCAATAGAAGCTCTACTATGTTATTCTTTTAAAAGTGTTATGAACAGATATCTAAATAAAAAGGCACCAAGTATTTAGCGTTTTAGGGAAACAATCATAACACTAAAACCTTTTTTATTCTTTCTGTATCAAGATACCTATAATATAGAAATCTATACTAATAAAAGTCTAGGTGGCCCTCGCACCGTCGCACAACACCCTCACATCATCACAAGATGGCCACCCCATGTCGACATAAGATGGTCGCCCCCACCTTGTCACAAGATGGCCACCACAAGATGGCCACCCCCATGTAATCACAAGATGGCCTTCCTTATGTTGTCACAAGATGACCACCACATGATGGCCACCACAAGATGGCCAGCAGGGGAAGGCAGTTGGGTGTGACCAGGCCAGTAGGGGAGGGCAGTTAAGGTCAACCAGGCTGGCAGGCAGAAGCAGTTAGGTCAATCAGGCAGGCAGGCGATTGGTTAGGACCCAGCAGTCCCAGATTGGAGAGGGTGCGGGCTGGGCTGAGGGACACCTTCCCAGTGCATGAATTTTGTGCACCGGACTTCTAGTATATATATATAACAACAGTGATGCTAAAGAAATTACACTTGGCTTAAGTACTTCATAAAACAATAAAATTTTATGGGAATCAATAATTATGAATGTCCTATGAAACTAAAAATGATATGAAATAATGTTCTGTATGGCAATCAACATTTACTACAGAAAACATTAGTTTGTGTAATTAGATTTATTATTAATTTTTAAAATTTTGTATAATTTCAAACTTAGAAAATGTTTCTTATTTCTGAACCAGTGAGAATAAGTTACTCATATGATACCTCATTACCCAAGGACACTTGGTTGTATATTTGCTTACAAATAAGACATCCTCCTACATAACCATGAATAATCATCAGATCAGGAAATTCACATCAGGGGAGTGCTTTAAGACTCTGGAATACTCTTACCCTGGATCAGACTTTTAACCCTTTGCACTCGCTTGCTTTTTTCTCGATTCCTTTATTCTAATGCTAACCGTGTTGAATCACACTCAACATCTGAGTGCAAAAGGTTAATATATTTATTCATTTATGTCACTCTGTTGCCTATTTCACTAATCAGTCATAACCCCTTATTATCCTTACTAGAGACCCGGTGCAAGGATTCGTGCCGGGATTGGACCACTGTGGGAGTGCTGCTCATCCAGGTCAGCCGAGCAGCTGCGGACCTGCCCTCTGAGTGGCTGCTCCCACTGTGGGAGCACACTGACCACCAGGGGGCAACTCCTGCATTGAGCATCTGCCTCCTGGTGGTCAGTGCTCGTCATAGCTACTGGTCGACTAGTTATTCTGGTCGTTCCGCTGTTTGATCACTGGGATTCTATATATATAGAGAGAGAGATTCATTTTGATACTTGAGCTATCCCAGATTTGGAGAGTGAAAGCCCCTTCAAGGTAGTTTTTGTGTGACTTTGACATGCTTGCATCATTCTTTGAACAGATCCATAACTTTTGGCATGTGTGTGGACACACACACAGACATGCACACACAAAATGTTTCAGACCACTTTCTGATTTTTTGCCCCAGGCTCAGAAAGAGTAATTATTCCAGGGGAACTTGGTTCCTTTTAGAGGAAAATAAAATCATGACCTGGGCAAAAGTTGTGCTCTATGTTATCTGTTGGGCTGTCACTGCTCTTAGGCTTTGTCAGTGAACAGAGCCAAGAATTACGTGAATGTACACACACATACACACATACACATATATGTAAATGCATATATACCTATGTGGTGTATATAATTTATAAATATAAACATTTGCATATATACATGAATATATATAGGAAAACCCCTACAGATTGACACCAAATCTCTAAATCTTACCCAATACCACAAAGTTTATTTTAGTTTTCCTTCTTATCATATTTATCACTTTATTCTTTATCAGGGAGAGAACTAGCTATGATTATCTTACATCAATTTCGTTGTTTGAAAAATCTGATTTTATATCCTAATTCTCCTTGCCATTGCTGCCCATGCTCCTTGAACCTTTTTCATCCTATTCATGTTCTATCCACTTCCACTCTGCGTAATTCATATGTAGCTACATGATACCTAGTAAATGTGGCAATAATTGAGAAGATAAATTATGATGGATAATATGGCCTGGTGGTCACCATCCATTTTATTTTATTTTTTTAAGTTTATTGGTTGATAAATTATATAAGTTTCAAGTGTATAGTTCTATAACACACCATCTGTATATAGCATTGTGTGCCCAACACTCAAAGTCAAATCTTCTTCTGTCACCATATATCTGACCCCCTTTATCCTTTAATACCCCCAATGCCCCTTCCCTCTATTAACCACTATACTGTTGTCCATTTCTATGACTTTTTGTTCATTTGTTATTTTCAGTTTCATATTCCACATATGAGTGAAATCATATGGTTCTTAACTTTTTCTAACTTATTTAGCTTAGCATGAGATTCTCAAGATCCATGTAATCACAAATTCATTTTAATATTCTTTTAAAATGCATTTCTCGATGGCAAAGTTGAAAATCTATAAACTGCATTTCCAAGACATTTGCAATTGTTGTTCTTGGTGTGATTTAACAGCCACCAAATAGATGTTATTTATGCAATTTTGGAAAATGGAAGGGAAAATGATTTTGTATACACCTGATATTTTTGCAGACACATATCATGATAGAGATATTCAGTATTTCTTAAAATATATTTTTACTGATTTCATAGTTTCACCATGATGAGAAACTGCTCCTAGTTTCTCATCATGGTGCTTCCACTCATGGCTGACTTATATAGACTGTGCCCATTTACTAGTAGTCATAGCACTGTAGCCAGAGACTGTAATGGCAGCTTCTAAATTGAAGGACAGGCTATTTGCTGCCTTGGTTACCCGCTTCTTGATAAAAATCTCAAAATCATTTCTACATTTCAAACTAGATTTAGTTTCTTTAGAAATTATAATGATGTTATAATACATTTAGTGTTTGTATATGTATAATTTTTTATCTTTCTGCTGGGATCTAGAATAAGAATAGATATTTAACGTATTCTATAGACTGATATATTCAAACACCTAAAACAGTACTTGGTCCCAAGACTGTTTAAAATGATATTGTCAGACCTAAACATAATCACTTGATATACTTTTTTAAAGTCTCCAGTGCAAGCCCAGCTTTTGTGGCTCAGAGGTTGAACGTCAATCCATGAACCAGGAGGTCGATTCCTGGATTTCCCACAGTACTCAGAGAACAAGACTAAATATCTTCCAATGAACGTCAAAATAGAAGTAACCTAGCTAACCATTTTGCTCTTTCATTTTATGTTCTAGTAATTCCCATTGCTTTACACTCTGCTTAAGTCACACTGGTCTTCTTGATGTTTCTGGACTATAACAGAAATTACTCTCCCTCAGTCTTTGTAATCAATCTTACTTTATCTGGAATGATGGTCTTTGTTCAATTATATCACGCACCCTGTATAACATAATAACCACTTTTGCTAGCTCCTTAATAGTAAATATTAGGTAATATATTACATATTTTCATAGTAATGATATCCTGTACTTACCTTTCTTCACAACTATATGAAGGTTACATGAAGATAGGCATTTTTATCTTTTATTTTTTTAATCCTCACCTGAGGCTATTTTCCCATTGATTTTTAGAGAGAGTGGAAGGGAGGGGGAGAGACAGAGAGAATGAAACATTGATGTGAGAGAGACACATCAATTGGTTGCCTCCCGCATGCACCCTGACCAGGGCCAGGATAGAGCCTGGAACTGAGGTACATGCTTTTGACTTGAATTGAACCTGGGTCCCTTTAGTTCATGGGTTGATACTCTATCCACAGAGCAAAACCAGCTAGGGCAAAGGTAGGCATTTTTATATGTTTTCTGTAATGTTCATATTCCTGGATATAGAACAATGACTAGTCAATTACAATCCTACCTAATAATAGACAGATATGCAAATTGACCATACCTCTAACACACCCACAAGCCACACCCACAAGCCACGCCCACCATCCAATCAGAGAGAGCATGCAAATTAACCCAAACCAAGATGGCTACAACCACAGAGAGCAAGGTTTCCTAGGTAACAGAGGAAGCCAAGCTTTCCACCTGCCCTTGCCAAGCCTAAGCCTCCACTCAAGCTACAAAGTTTCAATTATAGAAGGTAAACAAATTCAAACAAATGGCGGCAGAATGGAGCTTGAGAGAGCAGGCCAGGGTTGACGCCGGCAACAGGGGAAGCAAAGCTTTCCGCACACCCTGGCTGGGCCCACCTGCTTAAGGCAACAAAGTTTCAATTATAACCCCAACACAAATGGCTGCCAGCCTCGGAGGGAGCCCCAGGCTTGGCTCCGCTCCAGGCTACAAAGTTTCAATTGTAGAAGGAAAATAAATTCCAGATACCAGGGCCTCCACTTGGGTTGTCAGGGGGCGTGGCTAGCCTGCAAACCACCACAGTCCCCTTGCTCAGGCCACCCCACTCCCCAAGGTAACCGCCACCTGATCCGGGACACCCTTCAGGGCAAACCAGCTGGCCCCCACCCCTGTACCAGGCCTCTATCCTATCTAATAAAAGAGTAATATTAGATTGATCATCACTGAAACACACAATATAGCTGCCCCCATATGGTCAAAGATCCTGCCCCCATGTGGACACAAGATGGCCACCACAAGATGGCCAGCAGGAGAGGGCAGTTGGGAGGCACCCATCCTGCAAGGGAGGGCAGTTGAGAAGGACCAGGCCTGCAAGGGAGGGCAGTTGGAGATGATCAACCCTGCAGGAGAGGGCAGTTAGGGGTAACTAGGCCAGCAGAGGAGGGAAGTTGGGGGCAAACAGGCTGGCAGCGGAGTGTTTAGGGGGTGATCAGGCTGGCAGGCAGAAGCGGTTAGGGGCAATCAGGAAGGCGGCCAGGCAAGCAGTTGGGAGCCAGCAGTCCTGGATTGTGAGAGGGATGTCCGACTGCCCATTTAGGTCCGATCCCATTGGGATCGGGCCTAAACGGGCAGTCGAACATCCCTTGAGGGGTCCCATATTGGAGAGGGTACAGGCTGGGCTGAGGGACAACCCCCCTCCATGCACAAATTTTGTGCACCGGACCTCTAGTCCTATATAATAAGGAGCTAATATGCTAATTAGACCAGAACAACCTTCCAGAATGACCAGTAGGCAGGAGGCGGGAGGCGGGGCCTCGATGGAGCAGGGGCTGTGAGGGCTGAGGCCTTTGGGGCTGCAAGGGCTGAGCCCCTTGCACAAATTTCGTGCATTGGGTCCCTAGTACTTAAGATAATTGAAAGTGTTCACAGAACTTGACATTCTTTATCCATTTCATTATAATAATTGATAAACATTTAGATTGGAATAAAACATATTCTATAACTAATTTAAGTGTTATACTGTCAGAACTCAAAACTCCTTGTAACCAATTATTCACTATTGATTATTGCAAATTCCAGATAAATTACAAAATAACTGTCCATGGATCTTTGTAGATTGATATTACTGGACAATTCTCTTTCCAAGGTGGTCAGCAAGAACATAAAGTTTGCAGTGTAGTCTCCTAAAAGAAATTCTATTTTTCCCATCTTTCAAGAACACCCTTACGTGAGGTCCCAATGCCCCAGTAGTCTAATCCCAGCTAGTATATACTGCAACAGAAGTAGGTGCTCTGGAAGCATACACCTCATACTCGTGTAAATTATTTCTACATTCAGAATTTGTTGAAACATGACCTTGCATAGACAACTTCAAGTAACAATGGAATCCTGCTACTATATCTACCTAGACTTATGGATTGATAGATAACATGGTATTAGAAGATTATGTATTGGTAGTCCATAATTCACCTCTGGTTTCTTAAAATAAGTGGCTCAAAACAGACAAGTAGCGGTTTTTGAGCAGAGAAGCTGTCTGATGTAATTTTTAACAGTATCACTCTGGCTACTACCTGGAGAGAATGGTAGAATGAGAAAGACAAATTGGCAATAATCCAGGAAAGAGATTTGAATCTTGGATCTTGGTATAAAGTATTTGGAAAGAAGTGCACAGTTTTAAGATATAATTTGAAGGTAGAACAAAGAGATCCTATTGAGAAATTTTTCACTCCTTTTTCTGTCCCCAGCACAGTGATTCCTCAATAGTATTACCAATATTGTTGCCATATGACTCATATAGTGGTTATCTATAGACTCAACAATATGGACTTCCTCTTAAAAACAGTAAGTTGTCACTTGGTGTCAACACTGCAACTTTAAGTGAAACAATGTATGACAAAACCAGTTTTACCATAGGCTAGTTGATATGAACAAGAGTTAAGTTCCGACAGCATCCCATTAAGGTTATAACAAAACGACATTGAATGAAACAATGCTATTCAAGGCCCTGCTGTAAGTTAAATTGGCCACATCTACTGTCAGATATACAACCTACTAACAGCTAGGCTAATGCTATGGTATAGAATTAACACAGATGCATCAGTCTATTATTTATATTTAATTTGTTTTCATTAAGAAGGATGTAATGTTATTTATCCATACTATATTAGATATTTAACCTGGTTATGTACTCAGCTTCCCTGCCCATTATACTTCACAACCTTTATCTGGAAACTTACTGAATTCCTCAATGGTGGTCACAATCTATCAAACAAAATTGCTTTTGTACATAAAAGATTATTGTATATCAAACTGTGAGAGAATGGCAGATGACCATGGGTCTCATCAGTCAAAAGCAGCTGCTCTTAAAATAATTTGTATTGGTTTATTGAAGACTTAGTTTTCATGTTTATATCTTTTAATGTTTGGTATGCTTCTTGAAGTCAATGTTATTTCTTCTTGAATATTATATCTCTGGTCCTTGTTTCTGGATTGACACATGATAAGTAAGTAGGTCTAGGAAATAGAAAAGATAATCAATCATGTTTAATAAATGGATGGCTTCAATGACTTACAGATCATACATGACCTAGTTTTTCATTTCAAGGTAATGCTTATTTACACATTCATGCCTTCTCCACATGTTTATTATTTTTAAAACTTATTTGTCCTATACTTGTACATGGTAATAGGTACTTTCTCAGAGATCTATGTGGAAAGAGTAACAAGGCTAACTTATCTTCCTCTCCATAGACAATGATTCTTGTCTACTTAATATCTGATATTTGTTAAGGAGATGATATTACTAAACAAAAATAATTTCTGGATATGAAATTATTCCAAGATAGTAATGTAGACAAATAACAAAAATAATAATAAGTGACTCAAAATTGGTAATACAAAAAGTAATCATAAAACATGATGAAAGTAAAATATCTTAGTTGTTTAAATATATGTTTATATTTGAAATATTTTGTTTTAGCCCACACTTTGGAAAAATAAAATACATAATCCTTGACATTAATGATCCCTTAATATAAGTCTTTTACTCAAAAATATCTTTAAAAAGTTATAAAATCAGTTTACTAGCACCTAGAAGAGAAGAGGTTACTCTGAAGGACAAGATTGGCAAGATTGCAACTGAGAGTGATTGCTCATTTGCTTAGTGACCTAGAGAATAACTGGCAATTTTTGCAATTTTCTTGTTTGGAGGGAGTAGGACTTGTCTGCTTTGGCCAGCACGTTTGCTTCCTGACCAGGCAACAGGGGAAATGTTCTGGCCTATTTTATGAAGGTAATTTACTCCTGGAATTAGTTAAAAACAGCATTGGCTTTTTAAAGTACAAGTTCTATCAAACTAATCTAAACCTGATCAATCAAGAGGAAGCAATAGATGCAATCTTTCTTGACATGAGCAATGATTCTGTAGCTACAGAATCAGTAAACAGAGAACACATGTTTTTGTTAGAGCCTGACTTTTATTTGCAAGCAAAACTCCTTGTTCAATTCTGTATTTAAAAAATATGTACTGCCTTTTTGGCAATAAATGAATAATAACAAGAACAATAAATAGGCATAAAAAAGTAAAGGAATATTCTTTATATATAAACTGAATCCAATTTCATATACTACAATAATATTATTATCAGTTATATTTTGAGCATTGTTAGTTACTTTACATGTATATTATACTGTATATTGGTATACATTCACCCAACCGTGTTAGTTATTACAAGGAAGATAAATTCATTCCGGGCCAGGAGCCAAAATTTGTATGGTGAGCCTTCTCTACTCATAAACTAATGCCAATTAATTATATTCTATCACTTTCCAATATATTATTTTTATTTGATTTCTTTTATTTCCTTCTGTTGAAACAAAATAATGTTACACTTTCCCAATTTTTTATTGGAAGGCATAGATAAGCCCCATTCCAGGCCACACTGTTTACTTGTTGGATATGTAAATTGGACACATAAATACAAATGGCTTTGATTGGCATAAAATAAATATATATTGCCTGCATACTTGTATGTATACTTCTTGGGCATTTTTCCTAGCACTTGGCTTGCTGTCCATTGCTATAGCAGAAATATATTCCTTCACTAAAATTAATACCAAATCCAACATTCTGGTAACAAATCATTTTTTTACTCCATTTCAGAGTAGAAAAGTATATTTAAAGTCATTAATTTGTTCATTTTTTGTTTTAAATTTAAATTCTTTCTTGTTTAAAGTATTACATAAGTCTCCTTTTTCTCTCATTGACCTCTCCCCGGCTGCTCCCACCCCCCAGCACATGCCCTCCGCCTCCCCCCGTCTGTGTCCAATGGTTATGCTCATATGCATGCATACAAGTCCTTTAATACAAGTCCTTTGGTTGATCTTTTACCCCCTCCCCCGCCCCACCCCCGCCTTCCCTCATAGGTTGGACAGTCTGTTCGATGCTTCTGTTCATCTTTTCTATGCTTCAGTTCCCTCTAAAACATTCACTTAACCTTTTTCAATTCAATTAAAATTGTATCTATTGAGCACTTCTTCTTTAGCTGGCACTGTGGTAGGTTCTAAATACATAAATATATAGTGTTATCCTTCAAGTGGCTCATAAATTAATGAAGAGATCAAAAGATATAAATATATATAAATGAACCCAATACAATTAACTTATTAGACATAAGGTTTTCACAAGATATAGTAAGAACATGGGGAACATCTCTGAGGAAATCAGGGAAGACTTTCAAGTTGACAGTTCATCTTGGGATTGGAAATAATGAAGAAGTAGGAGTCAGAGAAGAAAGAAGTGGGCTGAGAAATAGCTCATCTGACAGTATTTCAGATACATACAATGACATGTAGGACACTCAATATATCTGGGTCATAGCACTTGTTGAAAATAAAAAATATTTTTGCCCTGGTCTCTCCCTCAATGGTTAGGAAGGTTTGGTGAAAGAAAGTATTTCCATCCTTCTACTTTTCCCAGCAAAATGTCTGCCAGATTGAAATGTTTTAAAATACATTTTATATAACCAATGAAAATTGGGAGTAATAATAATTAAGGTTGGAGTTGGAGCCATAGGTTTAGATTACCTGCTGCTGATGTCTACGTAGAGAAAGAAGAAAAAAGTCTAAAGATCTAACTTGATGAATATTAACACTGAAAAATGAGTAGGAAAAGAAAAACACATGCAAGATCATAAAAAAGAGTAGTTAAATACATTAGAAGGTGGAGGAGATATTAATGCAAAGGCAACCAAGAATGACAAATCTTTCAAGATGTGTAGTAGCAAGATGTCAAGTAAAGTAAATATATCCATTAGATGTCACTGGTCAGAGATAACTAAAAATATTTGTGGAGATGTTCCATGAAGTAGTTGGGCTTAACTCATGTAATGAGCCACAGTGTCAATTGATGGTAAGTAATTACATCAAGTAGTAATCCTTACAGTGGTCCTATAAGGCAGGTTCTAGTAGAGCCACTTTTTAGAAATGAGAAGACCATGGTTAGGGAATTAACAAACCAGAAGTATTCCAGCTAATTATGTATATATAAATTCAAATGACTGACTTACAGTGATGTGTTGGACTTAGCCCAAGCTCTTCAGAGCCATTTATTAAATGTTCAAAAAATGTGTTAAATCATTGGTAGCTTTGAGATAGGTCATGGTGGGAAGATTTATACTAGAAAAATTGGCAGCAAACACTCTGTCAGTTGTTTTTCCTCCCAAAAGATACTAGAGGCTGTTTACTATGAAATCACTGCTCAAAGCATTCACTACGATGGTATTTAGGCCTAAGGATAGATTATTATTAAAGGAATTTATATATACTCTTAAGCTCAGGGTGATAGTCTACTCAAACATGTATTATTATTTAGTTTATATACAGGTGTGGCAAAAGTAGGTTTATAGTTGTGAGTATAACTATAACTCAGAGTTTATTCTTGTATTATTATTTAGATCTATAAACTTTTGAATTAGCACTTAACACATAATAATTTATATTACCAATAAATACTAAGATATGAGATTTTTCATATACATATATGAAAATATCCAAAGTTAAATGTTTTAATATTTATTTAGATTAACAAAATTTATATATATTTTCATAACTAGCTACCTACTATACTTGCACACTCCTACTTTCCACATGCCCCTAATGTAGTGTTGGAAACCCCTATAATCATTGATTTAGCAAGCTTTTGATCTTTATGCGTTTATATGTAGACTAGAGGCCCAGTGCATGAAAATTCATGCATTGGAGAGGGGTCTCTCAGCCTCGCCTGCCCCCTCTTACAGTCCGGGAGCCCTCAGGGGTGGGAGGCGACCCGATAATCAGGGGAAGGTGACGCCCCATCACACTTCTGCTACTGCCACTGCTGGCAGCACAAGCCTTAGACTTACCCTGGTTACCTGAGCCTTGGGCTGGCCCTGGGTGGCTGGAGGGCTCAGGAGACTGGGGAACTCTGGAAGCAGGTGCGCAGAGCGGCTGGGCCCATCTGGGGGCAGGCCCAGCCTTGCCGCATGCTTGCCACCCCAGCAGGGCTGAGGGTTACTGGGCACCGCCATTTTGTGGCTGTGGGTGCTGTCAAGTTTGAGGGTGGGGCAGTCAATTAGCATATTCCCTCCTTATTGACTGTGGGTGCTGCCATCTTTGAGGGTGGGGCAGTCAATTAGCATATCCCCTCCTAATTGGCTGTGGGTGCTGCCATCTTTGAGGTTGGGGCAGTCAATTAGCATATTCCCTCCTTATTGACTGTGGGCTCTGCTATCTTTGAGGGTGGGTAGTCAAGTAACATATTCCCTCCTTATTGGCTGTGAATGCTGCCATCTTTGTGATGGCGTGAGGGTCAATTAGCATATTCCCTCTTAATTAGATAGGATGAACCTAAGCACTTCTTTCCTTATCAGATAATCATGCTCACATTAGCCCATTTCATCTCTATGATAATACCAAAAATTTGCTACACATCAAATGTTGTTTATCCTTCTCACAGAGTTTCCATTGTTTTTTTGCTTTGTTTTTTTAATTCTCATTGCTGATATATTAGGGGATGCTTTTGCCTATAAGGATATAACTATTTCCTTTTTCCTTACCTAGCATCAATCCACTCTAAGCTATTTTTAAGCTGTGTTGCCAGTTTTATTTTCCTAAATAACTGACTTGTTCATGTTAATTAAAAGTGTTCAGTCCAGCCGAAACCGGTTTGTCTCAGTGGATAGAGCGTTGGTCTGCGAACTGAAAGGTCCCAGGTTCGATTCCAGTCAAGGGCATGTGCTTTGGTTGTGGGCACATCCCCGGTGGGGGGTGTGCAGGAGGCAGCTGGTCGATGTATCTCTCTCATCGATGTTTCTAGCTCTCTATCCCTCTCCCTTTCTCTCTGTGAAAAATCAATAAAATATATAAAAAAAAAAAAAAAGTGTTCAGTCCGTACCCTAGCCAGTTTAGCTCAGTGGATAGAGTGCTGGACTGTGGACTGAAGGGTCCTGGGTTTGATTCCAGTCAAGGGCATGTGCCTTGGTTTCAGGCTAGTTCCCCAGGGCCCAGAGCTTTAGTGGAAAGGCAACTAATGGATGTGTCTCTCTCACATTGATATTTCTCTCTTTCTCTGTCTCTCCTCCCTCCCACTCTCTCTAAAAATCAATGGACAAATGTCCTCGGGTGAGAATTAAAAAATGAAATATATAAAAAAAGTGTTCAGCCCTGGCTGGTGTGCTCAGTGGTTGGAGCATCAGCCTGCAGGGGGAGGGAGAGGGGTGCAGTTTGACTTTTCATCAAAGATATTTTGGTACCTTGGCTGTAGGCTTGCTCCCTGCCCCTGGTCAGAGAGAGTGTGGGAGGCAACTGGTCAATGTGTCTCTCTCACATGGATATTTCCCTCTCTCTCTCTCTCTCTTTCTCTCTCTCTCTCCCCCACTCCTTTTCTCCCTTCTACTTTCTCTGAAAAGCAATGGAAAACAATCCTCAGGTGAGAATTAAAAAAATAAATAAAAGAAAGTGTTCAATCTATGGCTTTCTACTCTAACAAAAAGAATTCATCAATCTCTAGGTTAAATCCCTTCACATTGTAGTTTCAGTCTGGCTTAGGAATTAATATCAACAGTTATTCAAAATAGAATCAGGGCTCATACAGAATATGAATTCACTTACTAAGAATCAATCTGAGGACATGGTAGCAGTAAACACGCAAGAGCAGACATTGTGATAAAAGGACAAAATATCATAAAATATAAACAGAGTAGAGCATATTGATCCTAGAAATTTGGCCAATGTCTTTTTTTTTTAAAAAAAAAAAAAGAAAGTAGCAACATAAAGAATCCATCAAATTGTTGATTAAGTGAATATTAATATACACTTACCAAATGGTATTTTAACAGTGGTCAGCAAACTCATTAGTCAACAGAGCCAAATATCAACAGTACAACGATTGAAATTTCTTTTGAGAGCCAAATTTTTTAAACTTAAACTTCTTCTAATGCCACTTCTTCAAAATAGACTCACCCAGACCGTGGTATTTTGTGGAAGAGCCACACTCAAGGGGCAAAGAGCCGCATGTGGCTCGCGAGCTGCAGTTTGCCGACCAAGGTACTAGGATGTTAAATGCAACTTTTATCAGATAATTATGGCCTATAAATTTGTATGCATAATGAAACATGCAGTAGTTTTGAATTAGCCTTGTGAGTTCTATGTGATACAAATAAACAGATCTACAAATGTATGATTTAAAATGTACATTATCCTGAATTCTAAATTTAGTGGCCTTTGATTCAATAATTCATGGCATTAGAAGCCAGGGACCTGGAAAATCAGGTTCCAAATGTCCTTATTCTTCTCTGTTTTTATCTCTTCACCTCATAATATCTGATACATCCAGCATTTTGACTTGGTCTACAGCACATACACTGCATGTTTATATATTTTACTAGTATGTATCCTAATGCAGTACATTGTAGTATATCTTAGTACCTCTGGAATTTATATTTGTGTATGCATATATGAATGTATATCTAATATTTTAAATTTTACTTGTCCAGGAAACTTTGTTAAATGTTTTTCCCTCCTCCATTACTTTAGCACTAATGCTGAACCATATATCTTTTAAAGGTTATGCATAAAGCCTGGCTGGTGTGGCTCAATGGTTGAGCATTGACCTATAAACCAGGAGCTCACATGCCCGGTTTGTAGGCTCGATCTACAGTGGGAGGTGTGCAGGAGGCAGTCAATTGATGATTCTCTCTCATCATTGATGTTTCTATTTCTCTCTGCCTCTCTGTCGCACTCTGAAATCAATAAAAATATATTTTAAAAATAATACGCCTAAAGAAAATAGCACAAGCCATAAATTCACTGCTAGGTAAATTTTCATTAATTGAACCTGCCTTTAAAAACAGGATATATCTCAAGAAATAAAGCATTTACCTCATGTTACAGGTCTTCCTTATTCATCTTTTTAGTCATTAACCACAAGAGCAACAGTACAGGCAATTTTACCACTTTCTTTGCCTTATGTAAGTGGAATCATATAGTACACACTTTTTATGTGTGTGTGCTTAGCTTCTTTTGATCAAGGGTTTGAGTAGTTCATGTACTGTTGAATATGCTGTTAAATTATTCATTCTAATTGCAACAGAGAATTGAATATGTTAATAGGTTACAATTTATTTATTCAACTTCTGGTGGACATTTGAGTACTTTTTTGCTTGTGGCTATTATAAGTAGTGTTAATATTAATATGTAGTATATATCTTCATATACATGCATATCTGATGTATGTATGCATAAGAATGGAATTACTGAATCATAAGAAATGCATGTGTTCAATTTTATTTTTTTTGATTCCTATTCATTCTTTTTTTAAATTTTATTTTATTGTTTAAAGTATTACAAATAGTAGTACATGTGTATCCTTTTTTTTTCGCAAATGTTCAATTTTAGATGCTCCCATTTTTTCCAAAATGGTTGGACTAATTTACACTCCCAACAGCAGTATATGAGAGTTCCCGTAGCTCTAAATTCTTGCCATGATTATTTAGAATTTTTTAAAATCATTTTACTGGGTCATAGTAGAAATTCTTATAAGACTATCTGAAACCATTATTTATAATATTCATGATAAGTTTTATTTCTTTGGTCTCATTTGTTCTGCTTTCCTCTTTCACTGTATCTTTCTGATTCCAACTGAAAAAAATTCTGTGCTTTCAAGTTTTACATTGGGCCCACCATAATAATCCAGATAATCTCCCTGTTTTAGGTCTGTAATTTATTTACATATGCAAAATGCCTTTACATCAGTACTTGAATTAGTGTTTGATTGAATAACTAAAGAATGACAATCTTTGGGGTGGGGGTGGTCTGACTACCATACAAACAAATGAGTTAGTCAGTAACACATTCCTGGATACTGGCACAAACTTGTAAGACAAATGCTTTTATGACTCATGACAAAGCAAACAGTATCTTTATCACAATATATGTGTAGATTTCCATTGTTCCCAGTCCCATAGGTATCACATAGAGAGCCAGATGATACAGAAACTGAATTCAAGTTTTTGCTTCCGGCCACAATGAAAACCAAACTCATGGGACAGGTGCATAGGAGAAAGAAAGCGGTTTATTCAAGTGTTGACAACTTGAGAAGATGGGTGACTCTTGTCCTCAAAATTACCTTAACAGCTCTGTCAAGCTAGCTACTTAAATAGGGCAAAAGGAAGGTGGGAAATGAGGAGAGTAGCAGGGGACTTTTCTGCAGACATGTAGTTTTACTCAGCTGGTCATTCTGTTCCTGATACTAATCTTGCTCTCCTGTGGCTGACCAGAGAGTCTGTACATTTGGTGGTGACTGGAAACAGGAATAGCAAGCTCTGCTAAGACACTTTAAAATATGTGCTTTTTAAGTACATAAATTTCAATTTTATTATTAGTTATCTCTCACCAGGATTTCAATGTTAGCTTGATAGTAGCAACTTCGTAGTGTCAATTTTCACTTCATATTTATGGAGTCTGACAGGTATTAACTTCTGATGGAAGAGATGTATCTGCTGTGAGGCAAATCTTTGAGAGTTAAAGGAACATAGTTGGTTAAGGATTAGTATTTGGGCATACATATGTTTTCCTGTAGATGTGATACAGGCTAATATTAGTTTATTTCTAAGTACAATAGGAGGATTATTAGAAGTGTAGTCAGCCTAAGTTTAGTTAATCCCCATAGGAAAGAATCAAAACCTTGCAGTGTTCAAAGGAAAAGAGAACTGAACTGATCTCTGGCCCCTTTGAATAAGGATGTATGGTGGTCAATTGTCTGCTGGAGCCAGGTTGCCTATTGTCTAATTTTTATAATGGTGGTTTCTACTTGGGCATGGTTTTTATATAAGTACTAGAGGCCTGGTGCATGAAATTCATACATGGGGGGAGAGTCCCTCAGCCCGGCCTGCACCCTTTCCAATCTGGGACCCCTTGCGGGATGTCTGACTGCCAGTTTAGGCCCGATCCCGCAGGGACAGTGGGACATCCCTCTCACAATCCAGGACTTCTGGCTCTTAACTGCTTGACTGCCTGCCTGTCTGATTGCCCCCTAACCACTCCCCTGCTGGCCTGATGGACGCCTAACTGCTCCCCTGCCAGCCCGATTGCCCCCAACTGCCCTCCCCTGCTGCAACCCGCCTCCTCCGCTGGGACCAGCCTCCTCCACTCGAGGTGGTGGAGACACCGGGACCAGCCTCCTCCATGCCACACAGAGCCGCAGGACCCCCAGGCCTCACCAAGCGGGGCGGCTGCCGGGCCCTGCCTCTGCTGTGCGTGCGGCCATCTGTGACGGCCATCTTGTGACAATGTGAGGGTGTGACGCCACCTAGGCTATTATTAGTATAGATAACAGGAAGAGTTAATAGCCATATATACCCCTTCCTGTTCAGTTAGAATATAACTGAGTAGGTATTGCCAAGCAAGACAATTTCAGAGAGTCAATCAAGTGTTTGGTGGGTAAGAAGAGAGGTGAGAGAGAGGATTATGAAGCAATGAGGGAAAGTAGATGTTATTGGGGCTGAAGGATTGACCTATTGGTGTTGTTTAAGGATTGTTGAAGCTAGGTATTTTAAGAATCAATTGGAAAGATATAACATGTTGGTCAGAGTTAGGAATGAATCCTATACACACTTCAATCCAGACATGTAAAATTAATGGGAGTTTAAAAATTGCTTACTTATATATCTGCTAGTCTCTTACTCTATATTCTATGTAATTTCCTTAACAGAAACAATTGATTTATTTAAAACTTTTATTCCTAGAACCCTCAAACAAAATAATGACTGAGGCATAATAAACACTTAATTTTTGGTATGTAAAATATACACATATATAAACATATATATATAATACATATAAATGTTGGATGTATATAAGTTTAGAAATTATTTAGTGCAAGTCAATTACATATGTATATTTATAAAAAAACGTATAAAATTCTCATGAAGTTAATAACATAAACTTTAAGTGTAGTGTGATAAATATTTATTTTTACTTAAAAAGCATGATACATAACCCTGGCCAGTGTTTCTCAGTGGGTGGTGGTGGCAAGTTTGATTCCCAAGTTTCAGATTTGATCCCTGGTCAGAGTACCTGTGGGAGGATATCGATTGATATTTCTTTCTCCCCCTTCCCCTCTCTCTTGCCCTTCCTTCTCTGAAATCAATGGGGGAAAAAGGCATGATACTTAGCTAATGGTTTTGGTAAATACTAAATTTTATCCTGTTAGAAATGACTTTTAAATCAATTTTATTTAAAAATGATTTGGGGTAGAACTTAATTTCATATATATTTTATAGTCTATAGTTAAAGCATCTCCAAATGAATATTCTTATAATCAGATAGAAATGAGAATGTAGAGAAGAGAAATGTGGACAAGAGAAAGAAGAGATTGGTGACAAATTATGGACATAGATCACATTGAGAAGCCTCTACAGGTAGAGAACAGAAAATCTTAATGTGTATAAAATAATTAAATCTGATAGTCTTTAAAATTCTGTTTAGTGTGTATGCATTTCTCTGATACTATTTTGTTCTTATAATATATGACTTCGTTATTATTTTTAAATAGTTTCTGCTTTCTGTTATAGCTTCCCTAATATATTTTGTAAACTTGTTATAGGTTAGAATTTTTCTTTCATTTTATATATTTTATAAGCTCTCTTAGATCATTATACTAATGAAACTGTCACTCAATAATGATGTGGAATAAAAATCATTCTAGGTTTTTTCTTATCTTACTTTTCTAATTTTTCTCTATTTTCCAAATTACATAATAAATACATAGTCTATATTTTGACCTAATTTTAAACAGGGCTATTTTGAGATATGAAGTTTTATACTTATAGATGACCTTTTCTAGCCTCAATAATATAGTAGCATTGATTCATCTAAATGAAACTTTTAATGTCACTGTACATTTCCTAATAAATGGAATGTGGAACATTTTGTATGTATTAATTCATTGACATGAACTTAATTTTTTATGCTATAAATGAATATGTATATGAATTTGTATATATGTTTGCATATATAATTTTTCTCTCTTGATTTTTCACATTTCTATGCAAATGAAAATATGTAAAAACATTTCATAACTGCTGAAGTAGAGGAAAACACGTGTCCCTCTACTTAGACAGCACTCTCAGTAATTATATTGTTCTATCACAACATCAATTTTCCTCAGTTTCCTCATTTAAAAAAATAGGTTTGTGCTGAATAATCTCTAAATTGGTATAACTTTTATAATTCAAAAATTTGGATTTTTAAAGCTATGTTGTTGAAAATAATCCTATCTAATAATAGACAAATATGCAAATTGACCATACCTCTGACACACCCACAAGCCACGCCCACAAGCCACGCCCACCATCCAGTCAGAGAGAGCATGCAAATTAACCCAAACCAAGATGGCTACAGCCACAGAGAGCAAGGTTTCCTAGGTAACAGAGGAAGCTAAGCTTTCCGCCTGCCCTGGCCAGGCCTAAGCCTCCACTCAAGCTACAAAGTTTCAATTATAGAAGGTAAACAAATTCAAACAAATGGCGGCAGAATGGAGCTTGAGAGAGCAGGCCAGGGTTGCCGCCAGCAACAGGGGAAGCAAAGCTTTCCACACACCCTGGCCTGGCCCACCCGCTTAAGGCAACAAAGTTTCAATTATAACCCCAACACAAATGGCTACCGGCCTCGGAGGGAGCCCCAGGCTTAGCTCCGCTCCAGGCTACAAAGTTTCAATTGTAGAAGGAAAATAAATTCCAGATACCAGGGCCTCTGCTTGGGTTGCCAGGGGGCGTGGCCTGCCTGCAAACCACCACAGGCACTTTGCTTAGGCCGCCCTACACCCCAAGGGAACCCCCACCTGATCTGGGACGCCCTTCAGGGCAAACCAGCTGGCCCCCACCCCTGTACCAGGCCTCTATCCTATCTAATAAAAGAGTAATATGCAGATTGATCATCACTGCAACACACAATATAGCTTCCCCCATGTGGTCAAAGATCCTGCCCCCATGTGGACACAAGATGGCCACCACAAGATGGCCAGCAGGGGAGGGCAGTTGGGAGGCACCCGGCCTGCAAGGGAGGGCAGTTGGAGGTGATCAACCCTGCAGGAGAGAGCAGTTAGGGGTGACCAGGCAAGCAGGGGAGGGAAGTTGGGGGCAAACAGGCTGGCAGCAGAGTGGTTAGGGGGTGATCAGGCTGGCAGGCAGAAGTGGTTAGGGGCAATCAGGAAGGCAGGCAGGCAAGCAGTTGGGAGCCAGCAGTCCTGGATTGTCAGAGGGATGTCCGACTGCCCATTTATGGGCAGTCGGACATCCCTTGAGGGGTCCCAGATTGGAGAGGGTACAGGCTGGGCTGAGGGACAACCCCCCTCCATGCACGAAATTTCATGCACCGGGCCTCTAGTGTTCAATAAAAAGAAAATGATGTCAAAAGAAGTTTCAAATAAATTGTCCCTATACCTAGTACTTTTATTTCAAAAACTAGAGTCCCGGTACATGAAATTCTTGCACAGGTAGGGTCCCTAGGCCTGGCTGGTGATCAGGCCCATCAGGGCCTTCTGGCTGCTAGCCAAAGCCTTCCTTTGTTCCATAC
Source organism: Ia io (assembly GCA_025583905.1). Classification (NCBI taxonomy): domain Eukaryota; kingdom Metazoa; phylum Chordata; class Mammalia; order Chiroptera; family Vespertilionidae; genus Ia; species Ia io. The sequence continues at coordinate 37,268,588 of JAJQQW010000003.1, forward strand.
TGGCCTCTGATAGTCAGCACACATCATAGTGAGCAGTCAAACTCCTGGCTAGTTGAACTCCCAGGTGAACAATTTGCATATTAGCCTTTTATTATATAAGATGAGTATTTGCCTATTGTGCTGATAATTTTATTTTTATAATTTATATCATTTTTCCAAAATAGCAGTTTTTCAGAAATACAATTTGAGTTCAAAGAGATATGACTAAAAAACTGAAGACAAAATATATGTGTGGACTATTGAGAGACTATTTTCCATGAATGTCTTATATTTTTGCACTTCTTGAGAGTGAGTCAACTCTGCCTGTTCTGAACTATCTATATGGTAAATGGTCTTGGAATATATATCTACATATTTCCTTGATGCAAAGGGCAGATTAACTATAGCACTGGGATATAGCATCTGAAGCAAATGACAGACATGGTTGCTGTCCAGTGTAATAAATGAAATGCTTCCATCCAAAACAAAGAGTAGGTATGCTAAATAACAGTTGCTCCTTCAGCTGAGAGTTCCTTTCCTTTAATGCAGCCCACCACATATCTACAGGGATTTATCTGGACCTATATTTTATGGCACCCATATGCAAGTCATATTTTGATTTTCATGCTGCTTACTGTGATGTGAGTGTCCTACATCTTTGACCCAGGAGTCTTAGATCTTTTAACATTTATGAAATTGTGGCATGCTAACTAACTTGTTAGATGGAAGCAGGGAAAAATCTCAGATCCTTGACATTTCTTGGCAGTTTAGATGTGGATACTCACAGATACATGGCTCTTTTGTAGATGAAGGATGAGAATCTGTTGGGTAATGTACAGGACTTAATGGAGTCCATGACTTTCATTGAGAGAAAATTGAGGCGATGACTACTGATTGAGTACTATGAAATGATGCAAAACTCACCTTGCTCAATGGTATCCTGGTTGCTGCGAACGCTCCTATTACTATAGGTGGGTCATTTCTTTGCCATCTGGCTTTAAGCTCAGGTCTATGCCATTGTAATAGTGAGGACTAAGATTCATCCTGAATGGACATAACTTTGTGGCCTACTCCCTTTTCCCCTCATCTGACAATAGTTACACAGATATGCTATCATTACAAAATAATGATAGAAAGAAATTCATGACCACTACGGGCTGAAACCACAGCACTTTAAAAACCTGGAGTCATTGGGGATGAAGAAGTGGGATGAATAATGCTTGTAAAAGAAGAAAAGCATTACCCCAGGCTGAAGAATAGCAATAACCCAATACTAATTGGACATTTCTATAATTTATCATGACAAGCTTATATTGCTTCACAAGAACAGCAACAAAGTGTCTTAGGGTAGTCATTGAGTATCTTCTACTACAGGGAAGATTTGGCACACCTGAGGAAATTTTTCTGAAACAGAAAAACTTCCATGTGCTACCTACAGGTAAGGCAATGAATAGTATTTTGTATTTTATTGCCTCTGATGGAGTTTAAAATACCAATGCATTGGATTCATCTATACTAATAAAAGGGTAGTATGCAAATTGGTCACGAGGCCCTCACAGTAACAACTGAGCAGCAGGCTGTGTGAGGAGACAAGGCCAGCAGGGGGTTAGCAATGGATGACCAAACAATTGAACAGCAGGCTGCATGAGGTGACCAGGCTGGCAGGGGGGACAGTGAGGGGTGACCAGGCTGGCAGAGGGGGGCAGTGAGGGGCAACCAGGGGGGGCAGTGAAGGGTGACCAGGCGAACAGAGGGGAGCAGTGAGGAGAGACAAGGCCAGCAGGGGGGCAATTGGGGGTGACCAGGCCAACAGGGGGGCAGTTAGGGGTGATCAGGCGGGCAGGCAGGTGAGCAGTTAGGAGCCAGTGGTCCTGGATTGTGAGTGGGATGTCCGACTTCCGGTTTCGGCCCTGGGATCCAGCCGAAACCAGCAGTCAGACATCCCCCAAGGGGTCCAGGATTGGAGAGGGTGCAGGCTTGGCTGAAGTCACCCCCTTCCCCATGCATGAATTTCATGCACCGGGCCTCTAGTTAAGGAATAAGAAACAGAACCAAATATATCTAGATAATTCTTGCAATCAATTTATCTGACATGAAAAACATTCCTAAAACTGGTGGTATATGCTTCCATTTGTTTGAATTAAAGTAGCTCTTATGTCGGAGGTACTATTATGACAATAAGAGAGAAAATGAGTTGGATAAAGATGAACTTAATTTTAATAAGGTACTATTGTCTTAGTCTAGCCAAAGCATGCAAAATGTGTATTTCCAACAAAAAAGTAAAGTGATAAAAGAGTCAGTGGATCCTTAAAGCTGAAATTGATGGTATCTCTATATATAAAAGCCCAATATGCAAAGCATCCCCTCAGGAGTTCGACTGACCAGGAGTTCAATCGCTCACTATGATGTGTACTGACCATCAGGGGTTGGTGGGGAACAAAGGAAGGCCCTGCTGGCAGCCATGGATGGGAGTCCCAAGCAAGCAACCGACAGCCAGGGAAGGAAGGCCCTGGCCAGCAGCTGCTAGGGACCCTACTGCGCATGAATATCATGAACTGGGCATCTAGTCAGTAATAATGACCATACAGCTAATATGGAATTTGGATAAGACAACAATTTTGAGAGTTTGGTTGAGCATCAAGCATCCATGATGCTTGAGACTAAAAATAAATATTCTTTGCTCATTGCCTTGGACATTTTTTCTCTCCATGCATGCTTAACCATCCCTCCCTTCTTATCCTGTCTTCTGCTGCATTAAAATGAAAGATGATTAGAAATGGGGCTGAAAATCAACTCCTTATCAGATGTATCATTAACAAATATATTCTCCCATTTAATGGTCTCCCTTTTAATTTTGTTGATGATTTCTCTTGCTGTGCAAAAGCTTTTTAGTTTGATGTAGTCCCGTTTGTTTATTTTTCCCTTTGTTTCAGTTGTCCAAGGAAATATTTTGGCAAAAATATTGCTGTGAGAGATTTTACCGCCTATGTTTTCTTCTAGGATTTGTAGGTTTCATGACATATTTCTAGCATTTTACCCATTTGGAGTTTATTATTGTGTATGGTGTGAGCTGGTGATCTAGTTTCATTCTTTTTGCATGTACCTGTCCAATTTTCCCAACACCATTTAGTGAAGAGGTTATCTTTACTCCCTCGTATGCTCTTGACTCCTTTGTCAAATATTAGTTGACCATAGAAATTTGAGTTGATTTCTGGGCTACCTGTTCTGTTCCATTGATCTATATGCCTATCCTTATGCCAGCACCAGGACGTTTTTGTTACAATGGCTTTATAATATAGTTGGATAGCCAGTATTGTTATACCTCCAACTTTGTACTTCTGTCTCTAGATTGCTGAGGTTATTTGGTGTCTTTGTGGATCTGTATAATTTTTTTGTAATATTTGTTATACTGTAGATCTTTGAAATATGACATTGGTATTCTAATCAGAGTTACACTGAATCTATTGATTGCTTTGGGTAGTATGGACTTTTAATGATGTTCATTCTTTGATCCATGAACACAGTATATGCTTCCACTCCATTCATTTGAATTTTCTTCAGCTTCTTTCTTCACTGTCCTATAATTTTCTGAGTACAGGTATTTTAATTCCTTGGTTAAATTTATTCCTATGTACCTTTTTGGTATTGTTCTTGCAATAGTAAGTGAGATTCTATACTTAATTTGTCTTTCTGATAGTTCGTTATTGGTGTGTAAAGCTGCCATCTATTCCTGAATATTAATTATGTTTCTTGCTACTTTGCTGAATGTACTTACTAGATTTGGTAGTTTTTTGGTGGAGTCTTTAAAATTTTCTATTTACAATATTGTGTCATCTGAGAATAACGACAGTTTTACTTACTCTTTTCCAATTTGGATACATTTTATGTTTTCTTCTTATCTGATTGTTGTGGATAGAACTTCCAGTCCTATGTTGAATAAGAGTAGTGAAAGTGCACATCTCTGTCTTGTTCCTGATCATAAGGAAACCACTTTTAGTTTTTGCCTATTGAGTATGACGTCGACCTTTGGTTTGTCATATATGGTCTTTATTATGTTGAGGTATGATCCCTATATTACCACTTTGCTGAGAGTTTTTGTCATAAGTTGGTACTGATTGTAACAAATGCTTCTTTGGCATTTATTGATATGATCATGTTATTATTATCCTTCATTTGTTTATGATATATATGTTTATTGATCTGCAATATTGTACTAATATTGAATAAATCCCACTTGACTATGTTGTATGCTTTTATTTTAATGTATTGCTGGGTTCAATTTGCTAATATTTTGTTCATGATTTTAGAATTTATGTTCATCAGGGATATTGGTCTATAATTTTAATTGTATTATCTTTATCTAGTTTTGGAAATATGGATAATGCAGGCCTCATAAAAAACACTGTGGTGAGTCTTCCCTCCCCTTGAATCTTTGGTAATAATTGAATATGATAGATTTTAGTTTTTCTTTAAATATTTGGTAAAATTTGCCAGTGACATTATCTGATTTGTGACTTTTGTCTGCTGAGAGCTTTTCTTAAATTATTATTACTGCATTAATTTCATTAGTTGTAATATGGCTATTCAGATTTTCTGATTCTTCCTGCTTCAGTTTTGGAAGTTATGCTTCTAAGAATTTATTCATTTTACCCAGCTTGTCCAATTTTTGGCATATGGTTGTAATTTATACAACTCAACACCAGAAAGAAAAAAAAATCCAATTAAAAAAATGGGCAAAAGACCTAATAGACATTTCTCCAAAGAGAACATACAGATGGCCAATAGACATTAAAAAATGCTCAATATCATTAATCATCAGAGATATACAAATTAAAACCACAATGAGATATTACCACACACCTGTCAGAAAGGCTTTCATCAATAAATCAACAAATAACAAGTACTAGCGAGGATGTAGAGAAAAGGGAACCCTTATGTACTGCTGGTGGGAGTGCAGACTGGTTCAGTCATTGTGAAAAACAGTATGGAACTTTTGCAGAAAATTGAAAATGAAACTTCTTGGAATATATACTAAGAAATCAGAACTACTAAATTGAAAGAATATATATATATATATATATATATATATATATATATATATATACACACCCATATGTTCATTGTAGCTTTATTTACAATAGCCAAAATCTGGAAATAGCCCAAGTGTCTATCAATAGATGAGTAGAAAAACAAAACAAAACTATGTTACATTTGCACAATGGAATACTACTTGGCTATAAAAAAGAAAGGACTCATACCTTTTGTGACAGCATGGATAGACCTGGAGATTGTAATGCTAAGTGAAATAAGCCAGTCAGAGAAAGACCAATACCATATAATCTCTTATATGTGGAATCTAATGAACAAAATATTCTGAAAAACTAAATAGAAACAAAGGCATGGATATGTGGAACATACTGACAATTGTCAGAGAGGAGGTTATTGGGGGGGGGGTGGGAAGCTGAAGGGATTAAACAAAAAACATATATAAGTAACACATAAATACAGACAACAGTATGGTGATAGCCAGAGGGCAGGGGGGTGGGGCCTAGGTGGATATGAGCAAAGGAGGGGGAAAATGGCGATGGAAACTTTGGGGCGATGGACATACTATGTTGTGTGCAGATGATGTTTTATCAAGCTATACACTTGAAACCTGTATGGTTTTGCAAACCAAAATCATCCCAATAAATTCCATTTAAAAATCTATAATAATAAAAGTGTACTATGCTAATTAGACTGGACATCCTTCCATCCTTCTGGATGAAGCTGGGGCCTCAAGGGAAGCATGGGTCCCAGGTGCTGGCAGCCTGGAGAAGGAAGACCTATTCTTGCACGAATTTCATGCATCGGGCCTCTAGTAAATAGATAATAGCACCAAACCCAAGGACTCATTTGGTTAGAGCATTGTCCTTACACCAGAGAGGTTCCAGGTTTGAATCCCAGTGTGGGCCATAACTAGGTTGCAGGTCCATCCCTGTCAGGGAAAATACTGGAGACAGCTAATCAAGGTCTCTCTCTCTCCCTCTCTCTCTCTCTCTCTCTCTCTCGCTCTCTCTCAAATCAGCAAACATATCCTGATTGAGGATTAAAAACAAAAAACAAAACCCAAAACAATATAAATAAATAAATAAATAAATAAATAAATAAATAAATAAATAAATAAATAGAAATGGAGCTAAATTCTCCTTACTCCTAAGAATAACTGATGGCTGTATACATCTAGGGAAATTTGAGGGCAGGAGTATAAATGTTATGTTTTTGCATATGTAAAAGAAAGAAAAGAAGTTGCACAAATTCAAAATGAAGTTTGAGCAAATTTTTCAGAATGGGAAAAAACACTAACATGAATGTTTGTTGGGGGGTGTGGATATGTGGTGTTTAGTGCAGCTTTAGGCCAATAAAATGTATGTTGTTGTTGCTTCTATCTCTGAATGTATAATAAACATGTATATGCTATATGGTTATGCTTGTGTTACATGTTTGTTCATCTCCATTCCATAAGTGCCAGAGGGAATTCTAATGAATGAGAAAGACTGCATGTACAGAAAAGCTTGTACATCTAGGCTCCACTAACTTACTGGTACTTTTGAGTTTTTGTTACTAATGGTTTGATGATTGGAAGCTCTGCAGACAGAGCCAACTTCTACCAAAAAGCACCCTTTGGGAGGGTTTTGGATGTGTGACCCACCTAACAGGTTTTATATGGACATCTACCAAGTATAACAGTTTTACAAAGCATCTCTTGGTTTGCTACTATTCTTGTTGAAATTAAATGCCATTTAGTTTCTGGTCTAAATTCCCATTTTGTGTTGCATCGTCTTTGACTCGATGATGAATATGGTGAATGGTATCCAACAAATCTCATTAGTGAAATGGGAAATGCTACATTCAAGAATGCAACCGATTGGCTCCAGTAGTAACTTGGTTACTCATGAAAAACTAACAATTACCTCTTTAGTGAAAATTTATCTCTCCACCATTTGAAGCAGAACTGCTAGCTCACTGGGACTCTCCATTTATATAGTTTCACCTAAAATTGCGGGCCAGTTTCACTTATGGTTTCAGTTTCCCAGAACATTTGCATTTCAATAATGGTGTACCTTTATCAAAACTGTCACTCAAAAATAGACTGGTAGTCAACGTATTGATGGACTGCCACAATCGCTACCATCTTTCATTCAGTCTCTGGTCTTTTTGAACATTGAGAATGACTTCTAAAATTCATATTCTAAAATATTTCTGATCCTGCCTTTCTTATTTCCTCTTGGTCCAAAACCTTATTAAACTACTTTGGTCCAAGTATGTAGTTGACCCAAAAAAGCAATCCTCTTCTCTTGGCCAGTGTATGGCAGTGGGCAGGAGGAAGAAGGAATATGGTTCGATAGAAACACTTTTTAATATTCAGAATTCCACCATTATGATTTCTAGACATGATGAAGTTCCCTCTCTCTAAAAAGCATGCCAAGACCATCCTGATTGTTGCCACTCTAAAATAAAAGCCTAATCAAAAGGGCCTAGAGGATTCAATCTTAATTTTGTTTTATTCAGGCATCTGGATTCTTTTGCTTCATTATGATAATCCCAAATATATAAATAATTGAGTAGTTAGTTGAGTACAGTGTTTACCGAGTCAACACTTCATATGCTAAAATAGACTAAGTTTAGAAAACTGTGCTTGTTCTTTTGCACCAAATCCTTCCATATGACATATCATGTGTGAATATGATCTGTGGTCACTGGGTAAATTAAGTTATAGTTACAGTAATAGAACAAACCGTTCTTGTTGCAAGCGAAGAAGAGCAATACCTTTGGCATCTGTTGAAAGAAGACCATAAAACTTAAGAGCTATGGGAGAAAGAGGAGCCCTTCTGATCTTTGTCTTTAAAATTGGTTCCTTAAGCTTTTCTCATGAAGAGAAGGCCCTGATGTGGCTCTCTAAAACTGTTACAAACAGCTTAATTTTATCCAAATTTTGGAACTGCCAGGTGGCTCTCATCATGATTTAATCACCATATTTCTCAATATTACCAAGGAGTCATTTGGATACACCAGGGAAGGCCATAGCTAGTTCCGCTTTGACACACAAAAAAATCTATCAGCAGCTGTTGACATATTTGGCACACCCATTTTCATAGCCACTTATCAATTAGTCCATACAGCAAATGAATGCCAGGTTGATGATCAAGTGAACCAACAGGACAGTCTTAGATGGCTGTCTTTAAGGAAATCTCTTAAACTATGATTAGACTCATTAGTCTAATGCAGGTGTCCTCAAACTATGGCCCGTGGGCCACATGCGGGTGTTTTCGCCATTTTGCTTTTTTACTTAAAAATAAGATATGTGCAGTGTGCATAGGAATTTGTTCATAGTTTTTTTTAAAAAAACTATAGTCCAGCCCTGCAATGGTCTAAGGGACAGTGAACTGACCCCTGTTTAAAAAGTTTAAGGACCCCTGGTGAACTAGGTATTGAAAGGCTTACTAGATGGCTGGTATGACACATGAGAATAACCGAGTGATGTAAGTCCTCCTTAAAGGGCCTAAATAGTTATAATCAGCAGTTGTTTTTTTGTTTTTTGTTTTTTGTTTTTTGTTTTGTTTTGTTTTGTTTTTCCTAGGATCACTATGTGTGACCTAGGACTGCATGTCTTATGTGGAAACAGAGGATGTCCTTGATTCTTTCCTGAAAACACAGTATCTTCAACAAAGTTGTTATAAAACCCATTCAACTGTTTAAGGAAGCACAAGCAATACATCATGTAGCCTTCAAATAACTGCAGATCCCTCTCCAAAATGGGGCTTGCATTGGTTATTTGTGTAAGCTTTCCAGTGCAATAACAGACTAATTATTTATATGTATCATTTGGGAAGTTGTCTCCATGATGGTAATCATCCAATTAAGAAAAATAAGGGAAAATTCATTCTTAATTTTAGTTGAAGTGATTAGTAACAGCACCTCTGCCACAAAAGTGATTCTGGTTATCTTCAACTCTTTAGCCAGTGTTGCTGAGATAGAATTTCCCTAGTCTTCCTTCTCAAAGGCTAAGGTGAATTATGTGCAACTGTTAGTTTATCCTACTATTTATGAATTAATGAATTTGGCCAATTGGAAATGCCAATAAAAATGTAAATGATAAAGCCACTGGGATTCTGGAATTTCTAAGGTAGATCCTGTTGTTGATGGGATTTTTATTTTTACTTTTTTTAAATGCTTGAGTTGGTCTGAAACTTGTGGATAGGGGTGGAGAGAATTGCTGAAATCGATACAGCAGGTTGGTGTCATTTTCCTTCATGGAATACTATTAAAAATGCCTTAATTGAATGCTAGATGAGACAAATTAAATGGATATAGTCTCAGTCTTCTTTAATCAAATTAATCAGAGTGGATGATGGAATAGCAAACTCAGAAAATTTTCATGAATCAATGTGGAAATTTTCAAATAGAATCAAAGTGGGAATCTCTTTGGATCTCTCATACTTTTGTATATCTGGCAGGCAAGTGACTGAGTGTCTTTAGTATGGGACAGTTTTTCATATTTATATGCATACAATTTTACAAGGTGAATAAGCATCAGTGTCAAGTCTAAGCATGCTGAATATCCAGTATTATAAAGATAGCTACAGTCCCGCCCGGGTGATGTCTGACTGATGGCTTAGGCCCAGGCGGAGCGGGCCTAAGTTGGCAGTAGGACATCCTTAGCGCTGCCATGGAAGCGGGAGAGGCTCCCACCACTGCCACTGCACTTGCAAGCCATCAATTCGGCTACTGGCTGAGCGGCACTCTTCCTGTGGGAGCGCACTGACCACGAGGGGGCAGCTCCTGTGTTAAGCGTCTGCCCCCTGGTGGTTAGTGTGCGTCATAGCGACTGGTTGTTCTGTCATTTGGTTGAGTTGCGTATTAGCCTTATTATTTGGATATTTTGTCCAGCAGGAAAGCAATCCTGAGAATAAAGAATGAAGACAAAGGTATCACACTCACTGACTTCAAATTCAACTACAAAGCTACAATAATCAAAACAGCATGGTAGAGGCAGAAAGACAGAACAATTGGATAGAATCGAGATCCCCCAAAAAAGAATCACATGCATATGGGCAAAATATTTTTGACAAAGGAGCCAACAACTTACAATGGAGGAAAGGAAACCTCTTTAATAAATAGTGCTGGGAAATTTAAAAAACACATGCAAAAAGAATAAAACTAGAAATCTGTCGTCACCTTGATCTTGGATTTCCCAGCCTATAGAACCATTAGAAATATTTTATGTTGTTTTGGGGTTGTTGTATTAAAGCAACCCAAATAAACTAAGACACCACTTCTTGCCATCTCCACTGCTAAAGCACAGTGCATGTTCCTTTCTTCTCTCTCTGAGGCTACAAATACCTTCTAACAATGATTTCTTCCACTCTCAGCACCTATAGTCTACTCTTCATATAACAGAAAAAGTGATCTTTTAAAGGCAAAAGTCAGATTCACAACTGGGAACATGGCGGCGGGAAGGGAGTGAGTGGACCGCGCGGCCCCGCACCTGCAGGAGGAAATAGAGGGAGCAGCTGAAACTAGAGGAATCCAGCCCAAATTGGCGAAGGAGAAGCGGCTGGAGAGACAGTTTGCAGCTGGGAAGGGCAGAGATCTCCTGGAAAAAGGTAAAACAAGGATCTGGGCAATAGAATCTGCTGGATCTCTAAACCCAGAAGGTCAGGGGAAAACTACACAGCGCCAAGCCACGTCCCTGAGGACAGGCAAAGTGTCTGACTGTGAGAAAAAGGGTCCACGGAACTGCGGGAGGTAGTAGATTTTAGACCTTGGAGTCTGATTTGGGATCTGAGCTCAAAGGCAGCCCTGAAGAGCTAACTGCCGGACCGCGCAGTGCCAGTAAGAGAGGAGATTGCAAAGATGCGGTCCCTCTTCACGCCGGGGCCTGCGTCTTTCTCCACTGAACCTAGTTCATAGGACCTTTCGGATACAGACACTTACCCGTGGCTGAGGTGCAGGAGAAGGGGAGGAGTGGTGGAACCTGGGGAGAGTGGGCAGAGGTGGAAGCGTGTCTGGGGCTGAGTCACATCAGATCCCCAGTCACCATTTTCTCCTAAGAGATAAACCCTCCCTCCAGTCTCCAGGCATCCAATATAGCCACACCCGGATACCACTCTGATTAACACTATAGGATTTGAATACTCCCTGAGGCCATAGGTACCGCCCAAAAGAAAAACCTTTAGCATCTATTACACAGTTATACTACCAGAGCTCTTCAGAGTGCTTCAGTGTGCCCTACTGGCAAACTTACCACGGGTGCTCCTGTGAGCCGCCACTGGGAGTAAGCGCCTATCCACCACAGGTACAGCATTAAAAGCTGAGTCTGCCCACCCCACAACTACCGAACTCTGGGCAACACAGTCACACCTTTCCAGAATGCAGGCCCCCCTAGCCACATCACCCTGACAGACGGTTCCTTGGAGCCACTGTGAGTCCCCACTGGGCAAGTGTAATTTCAATTTAAGGTGCAAGACAGAAAAATTGGGATACTACCCTCCACGACTGCTGACCTCTAGACACTGCAGTTGTGCCTCTCAAACTTGCAGGCCTACATCAAGAGAACCCAAATAGTTCAAGTAGGGAACTACACTAGATTACCAAGCCCAGGAAAACTGAGAGATTATACCAGTAGCACCATCACCAAAAGATCCTGGGTAGCAAAGCAATTGGAACTACAATTAAAACATTACAGGAAAACATGGGGAGACAGAAAGGAAATTCTCAAAGGAAGGAACAAGAAGAATCACCAGAAAGGGAGTTAAATGAACTTGAGGCTAGCAGCTTAACAGAGAAAGAATTCAGAGTATTCTTTATAAGGATGTTTAAACGGATGGATGACAAATACACACAACTCAATGGGAACTATAAGGAGCTGAATGAAAACGTCACCAACATGAAAAGAAACCAAGAGGAGATGAAGAACTACATAGCTGCAATAAAGAACACAATGGAAGGCTTAAAGAGTAGAGTAGAAGAGGCTGAGGACCGCATCAGCGAATTAGAAGACAAGGTAGGAAAAAACACACAAACACAGCAGCAACTGGAAAGAAGACTTAAAAAGCAAGAGGAGAGCCTAAGGGAACTTTGGGAAGACAAAAAACGAAACAATATTCGAATAATAGGGATAAAAGAAGGAGAGGAAGAGAAGCAAGGACTACAAAACCTATTGGAAGAAATAATGACAGAAAATTTTCCTGATATTGGCAAGAAAAAAACTATCCAAGTCCAAGAAACATACAGAGTCCCAAACAAGTTGAACCCCAAAAGACCGACATCAAGACACATCATAATTAAATTGACGAACACCAACGACAAAGCAAGAATCTTAAAGGCTGCAAGAGAGAGACAAAAAGTTACCTATAAGGGATCTCCTATCAGAATATCAACTGATTTCTCAACAGAAACACACCAGGCCAGAAAGGAATGGAATGAAATATTCAAAGTGATGCAAAACAAGGGACTGAATCCAAGAATACTATACCCAGCAAGGCTATCGTTCAAAATTGAAGGTGGAATCAGAAGCTTCACAGACAAAAAAGGGCTAAGAGAGTTCATCACTACCAAGCCAGCAATGAAAGAAATGCTAAAGGGGCTGCTGTAAAAAGAAGATAGAGAAAGGCAAGAAGAAACATAAACACTAAGGAAAAATATGTCAACAAACAGGTACTTATCAATAATAACATTAAACGTAAATGGATTAAATGCACCAATCAAAAGACAAAGGGTAGCTGAATGGATAAGAAAACATGACCCATATATTTGCTGTCTACAAGAGACCCACCTTAGAGCAAAAGATTCACACAGACTGAGAGTGAAGGGATGGAAAAACATTTTTCAGGCAAATGGAAATGAGAAAATCGCTGGGGTTGCGATACTTATATCAGATAAAATAGACCTCAAAGTAAAGGTCATAATAAGAGATAAGGAAGGCCACTACATAATACTAAAGGTAGCAATCCAGCAAGAAGATATAACTCTGGTAAACGTATATGCACCCAACACAGGAGCGCCCAAATACATAAAAAATCTGCTGGAAGATATCAAGGGAGAGATCGACATCAATACAATCATAGTAGGGGACTTTAATACACCACTGACATCAATGGATAAATCCTCTGGACAAAAAATCAGCAAAGAAACAGCAATTCTAAATGACACACTAGATCAGATGGACCTAATTGACATCTTCAGAGTATTTCACCCCAAAGCCATGGAATATACATTCTTCTCAAGTGCACATGGGACATTCTCAAAAATAGACCATATATTGGGTAACAAGCAAAGTCTCCCCAAATTCAAAAAGATTGAAATCATAACAAGCATTTTCTCAGACCACAATGGCATAATATTAGAAATAAACTACAATAAAAACATTCCAAAAAATTCAAACACTTGGAAACTGAATAGCATGCTACTAAACAATGATTGGGTTATCAATGAGATCAAAGAAGAAATTAAAAACATCCTGGAAATGAATGACAATGAAAACACAACATTGCAAATCCTATGGGACACAATGAAAGCAGTCCTGACAGGGAAGTGTATAGCTCTACAGGCCTATCTCAAAAAACAAGAAAAAATGGTAATAGATCATCTAACCCAACAACTCAAAGAATTAGAAAGGGAGCAACAAGAAAATCCCACAGTGAGCAGAAGAAAGGAAATAATAAAGATCAGAGCAGAAATGAATGACATAGAGACCAAAAAAACAATACACAAGATCAACAAAACCAAGAGCTGGTTCTTTGAAAGGATAAACAAGATTGATGAACCTCTAGCCAGGCTCACCAAGAAGCAAAGAGAGAGGACCCAAATAAACAAAATCAGAAATGAAAGAGGTGAAATAACAACAGACCCCACAGAAATACAAAGGATTGTCAAAAAATACTATGAACAACTCTATTCCAACAAACTAGACAACCTGGAGGAAATGGACACATTCCTAGAAAAACACAACCTTCCAAAACTTACTCAGGAAGAGACTAAAAATCTCAATAGGTTGATAACTATGGAAGAAATTGAAGCAGTCATCAAAAAACTTCCAGCAAACCAAAGTCCAGGGCCAGACAGGTTCACAGGGCAGTTTTACAAAACATTCAAGGAAGAGCTAAAACCTATCCTCCTCAGACTATTCCAGAAAATTCATGAAGAAGGAACACTCCCAAGCTCCTTCTATGAAGCCAGCATCACCCTAATACCAAAACCAGATAAAGATAACACAATAAAAGAGAATTACAGGCCAATATCCCTCATGAACATAGATGCCAAAATCCTCAACAAAATTCTAGCAAATCATATCCAGCAGTACATCAGAAACCTCATACACCATGACCAAGTAGGATTTATCCCTGGGATCCCTGGATGGTACAATATTCGCAAATCAATAAACGTCATACATCACATAAACAAACTGAGAGATAAAAACCATATAGTCATATCAATTGATGCAGAAAAAGCATTTGACAAAGTCCAATATCCTTTCTTGATAAAAAATCTCAGCAAGATGGGAAAAGAAGGATCATACCTCAACATAATAAAAGCCATATATGACAAACCCACAGCCAACATACTCAATGGGCAAAAACTAAAACCATTTCCCCTAAGAACAGGAACAAGACAGGGATGCCCACTCTCACCACTCCTGTTCAACATAGTGTTGGAAATACTAGCCATGGCAATCAGACAAGAAGAAGAAATAAAAGGCATCCAAATTGGAAAAGAAGAAGTAAAACTGTCCTTATTTGCAGATGACATGATACTGTACATAGAAAATCCTAAAGACTCCATCAAAAAATTATTAGACTTAATAAATGAATTCGGCAGAGTAGCAGGATACAAAATAAATGCTAAGAAATCTATGGCATTTCTATACACCAATAATGATATTATAGAAAGAGAGACTAAAAAAGCAATCCCATTTACCATCACACCAAAAAAATTAAGATACCTAGGAATAAACTTAACTAAGGAGGTAAAAGACCTATACGTGGAAAACTATACAACATTGAAAAAAGAGATAGAGGAAGACATAAACAGATGGAAGAACATACCATGTTCATGGATTGGTAGAATCAACATCATCAAAATGTCCATACTACCCAAAGCAATCTATAATTTCAATGCACTTCCCATTAAAATACCAACGGCATACTTCACAGACCTAGAACGAACTTTCCAAAAATTCATCTGGAATAAAAAAAGACCCCGAATAGCTACAGCAATCCTGAGAAAGAAGAATAAAGTAGGAGGGATCTCAATACCAGATTTCAAGCTATATTACAAAGCCACTGTTCTCAAACTGCCTGGTATTGGCACAAGAACAGACATATAGATCAATGGAATAGAATAGAGGACCCAGAAATCGATCCAAATCGCTATGCTCAATTAATATTTGACAAAGGAGGCATGAACATACAATGGAGTCAAGACAGTCTCTTCAATAAATGGTGTTGGGAAAATTGGACAGATACATGCAAAAAAATTAAACTAGACCACCAACTTACACCATACACAAAAATAAACTCAAAATGGATACAGGACTTAAACATAAGATGGGAAACCATAAAAATACTAGAGGAATCTACAGGCAGAAAAATCTCTGACATATGCCAAAAGAACTTCTTCACTGATACTGCTCCTAGGACAATGGAAGCTAAGGAGAAAATAAACAAATGGGATTACATCAAAATAAAAAGCTTTTGCACAGCAACGGAAACCATCAATAAAACAACAAGAAAGCCCACTGCATGGGAGAACATATTTGCCAATGATGTCAACGATAAGGGTTTAATCTCCAACATTTACAGGGAACTCATGCAGCTTAACAAAAAGAAGATAAACAACCCAATCAAAAAATGGGCAACTGATCTAAATAGACACTTTTCAAAAGAAGACAGAAGGAAGGCCAAGAGACATATGAAAACCTGCTCTAAATCACTAATCATCAGAGAGATGCAAATCAAAACAACAATGCGGTACCATCTCACACCTGTCAGAATGGCCATTATCAACAAGTCAACAAATGACAAGTGCTGGAGAGGATGTGGAGAAAAAGGAACCCTCGTGCACTGCTGGTGGGAATGCAGACTGGTGCAGCCACTGTGGAGAACAGTATGGAGTTTCCTTAAAAAACTAAAAATAGAACTCCCATTTGACCCAGTGATCCCACTTCTAGGAATATATCCTAAGAAACTGGAAACATCAATCAGAAAGGATATATGCACCCCTATGTTCATAGCAGCACAATTCACCATAGCTAAGATTTGGAAACAGCCTAAGTGCCCATCAGCAGATGAGTGGATTAAAAAACTGTGGTACATCTACACAATGGAATACTACGCTGCAGGAAAAAGAAGGAGCTCTTACCATTTGTAACAATATGGATGGAGATGGAGAACATTATGCTTAGTGAAATAAGCCAGTCAGAGAAAGATAAATAAATATCACATGATCTCACTCATTTGTGGAATATAATGAACAACATAAACTGATGGGGGGGGAGGGGGGAATAGATCCAGAAACAGAGAAACATCAATCAGACTGTCAAACCTCAGGGAAGAAATTGTGAGGTAACCAGAAACCCAAGAATGCACGAGAACGCCTTTCCAGCCACGCTAGCAATCATCAGATGTACGGTAATTTTACCTGGGACAAGAGGGTAAGTATTTTGGACTCATGCTCCTGACCCTTCATGGGTAAGACCACTCATGTGGGCTGATCCCCTGACTAATGTAGTTACCAATAATACCAAACACCTTGGTCATCCAGGAGGTCCATGGGTGGGGCAAGTAAGTATAAGTACACAGGGGTCTCCACCCAGCTTCCCTTTTGTATGACACAAAATCAAAACCATGCCACTTTGTGTGTAAAATTAAAGAGAGGTTTCTGGCTTGTGTGGACACCAAAGAAAGGGTGTCACTACTATCACTACTTGCCCGCGGTAGAAGTGCAGAAAATGTAACTAAGACCTTGTCTACACAAAAAGAAATAGACAGCCAGTTTGAAAGGGTATTGCCATGGACTAGAACAAAGAATATCCTTACATGATATTATTCTACACTGTCATTAAAATTTTCCCCAGATTTGGATCACCCCCATTACTTATAATAGTTCCTCATGCCCATGGGAGGAGGGGGCGATATCATCTGTTTGGTGCTTGGAGACAAACGTAACACATCTCTAGATATATTAGAATTACAACAGCATATTATACAATTACCCCAAACAAACTTACAAACTAATTCTTTGAATGTCTGGCAGCAATTTAAAAAGGACATGAAAGGGTTTAATCCCTTCCACTGTGTAGAGGCCCCCCTGGGAAGGCACCTGAGCATTCTAAATTGGCCCCTCTTGCCCTTTTGGCCAAGAGGGACCCGCTTCTCACAATCCAATTGTCCACAGCTGTTGCCTGAGCTTCTGTTCATGCCAAGGTTGAAACCTCGTGATGGCTGGTACCATGGATCTGTCTCTCGCCCAGTGGGGTGAGCTGGGCCTCCTTGGAGAAGAAACCTGGGTTCCCCAAAATATGTGATCAGTGCTGGGACCCTGCCAGCAGGCAAGGGAATCCCAAGGCAGGTGCTGGACGTGGAGGCCATGGGGGCATAGGCAACCAAGGAGACAGAACTAAACCTCACATCACCCTGCTTGGCCCTGAAGGGTGGCTGGTTAGCCAGAGATGGGTAAGATTCCTCAGCGAAGGAACAACCTAAGACAGGCACAGTCGCATAGGGACCATCAGCAGAGAACTTGGGGGTCAACAGAGGTGGGGCACAGACCTTCACCCCCCCAAGTTTGTAGGGGCCTGAACCCTCACCCCTGCTGAAGGAGATCTCCTGCCCCCATGGCTGCTCAGCTTCACATGCCCAGCTCACATCGGGACCCAGGTAACAGAGACTTGGCCAACAGCAGATGCCCTCTCACTGCAACAAGACTTGATGGAGATGTCTTGCACCCATGATCCGGGGAACTGGGGTCTATGATATCTAAATCCAGCCTAGCACCAAGAATGCTCAGGGCCTACTCAAGAAGGCAAATAATCCTCTCCACTAATAATTACAGGGTAAAACAAGATGGTTGTTAGAGTATTAAATTTGACAGTAAAATAGTAGTCAAGTTTTCAGACTAATTTAAATTGGTCAATCAAAATAAGCAAATACTCTAGAAAAATCAATTGTACTGGACAAAAAAGCTGTTACTAAGTGTTAACTATAATTTTTATTGGTAGTTCATCTCATGGTAAAAGTGCATAACATATAATGAACCTAAAGCAGTCACATTTTAGTGCAAAAATTTAAAAGCTATCAAGATTACAGCATAAAATTTCCAAAAGCCTCCCAATATTTAAACCAAAAAAGGGGGGATAGTAGAAGAATATCATGTAAGGAAAAATATCCTGCAAATAAATTACATCTAGAAAATTTTTACTTTAGAAAATTAACTTTCATTTTTAATGCTAACAGCAAGTCACCCAGGTAAAACATACATGGTGTCAAAACAAGCCAAAGGAAAATCGTTTGGGCGAAAAAATGAAAAAGGATCGCAAGTCAAATTTATAGAAAATATTCCTTTATTAACTTTTGGTCAAGAATATGTTTGTATATTTTCAGAAAACAACTCCGAGACATGTGGATTCCTGCAACAGAGAGGAATTGACAGGAGTGCTCCAGCCATGAAGTCAGAAGAGAAACAGTCCAGAGATGGAAGACGCTGACGATGCCTTGCCATACTAGCAGTCAGCAGATATGTGTCACTGCAGATTGCCCAGGACCAAACCAGAGAGGGTCAGACCTGCATTACCACCATTTGTCCACCATCCAGAACTGAAATATCATTGCTGTTATGAACACACAAACAACTGTTGGACATAGAAACCGGGACTCAAAAGAACTGTTGGCCCAGAAAGAAACTCACTATAGACTGATTCATTTGCCTCTCAGCATAACTATTATTGCTTGTCTCATTTTCGGTTCCTATAAGTGTATTCCTAGTATCACATGAGCTCACTCATCTAGGGGAAAAGATGAACATCATAGACTGAAGAACAAGAACAGCATTGATCAGACTGTCAGACTTCAGGGGGAAGGTAGGGGAGGGTGGGGACAAGGGAGATAGATCAACCAAAGGACTTGTGTGCTTGCATATGAGCCTAACCAGTGATCACGGACAACAGGGGGAGGGGGGTATGCATGTGGGGGGGTTTGGGAAGGGAACAGCAGGGGGGGTTGATGACAAATATATGATACCTTAATCAATAAAGTAATTAAAAAATAATAATAATAAAAAAAGAATAAAACTAGACTACAGTTTTTCCCAATATACATAAATTAACTAAAAAATTATTCAAAGACCTCAATATAAGACCTGAAACAATAAATTACATTAAAAAAAGCATAGGAACTAAATTCATAGACCTTGATCTTGGCGAAGATTTTATTAATTTAATCCCAAAGTCAAGAGAAATAAAGGTAAAAATAAATGAATGTGACTATATCAAACCAAAAAGCTTCTGCACAACAAAAGAAACCACCAACAAGAAAAAACCTCTACCAACTGAATGAAAGAAAACATATGTAAAAAACAGGTTCAAAAAATCCTCTCTAATAAAATGGTAATATTGAAATTAACCATCACTCTGCTACATAAGCCACGCCCACCAGCCAATCAGGGTAAGTATGCAAATTAATCCCAGCCAAGATGGCTACAGCCACAGAGAGCAAGGTTTCCCAGGTAACAGAGCAAGCCAAGCTTTCCATAGACGTTGCAGGCCTAAGCCTCCACTCAAGCTACAAAGTTTCAATTATAGAAGGTAAACAAATTCAAACAAATGGCAGGAGAATGGAGCTTGAGAGAGCAGGCCAGGGTTGCTGGTGGCAACAGGGGAAGCAAAGCTTTCCGCACACCCTGGCCGGGCCCACCCGCTTAAGGCTACAAAGTTTCAATTGTAGAAGGAAAATAAATTCCAGATACCAGGGCCTCCGCTTGGGTCGCCAGGGGGCGTGGCCGGCCTGCAAACCACCACAGGCCCCTCGCTCAGGCCGCCCCACACCCCAAGGGAACCCCCACCTGATCCGGGATGCCCTTCAGGGCAAACCAGCTGGCCCCCACCCCTGTACCAGGCCTCTATCCTATCTAATAAAAGAGTAATGTATAGATTGACCATCACTCCAACACACAATATAGCTGCCCCCATGTGGTCAAAGATCCTGCCCCCATGTGGACACAAGATGGCCACCACAAGATGGCCAGCAGGAGAGGGCAGTTGGGAGGCACCCGGCCTGCAAGGGAAGGCAGTTGAGAGGGACCAGGCCTGCAAGGGAGGGCAGTTGTGAGGGACCAGGCTTGCAAGGGAGGGTAGTTGGAGGTGATCAACCCTGCAGGAGAGGGCAGTTAGGGGTGACCAGGCCGGCAGAGGAGGGAAGTTGGGGGTAAACAGGCTGGCAGGGGAGCAGTTAAGTATCAACCAGGCTGGCAGCAGAGTGGTTAGGGGGTGATCAGGCTGGCAGGCAGAAGCGATTAGGGGCAATCAGGAAGGCAGGCAGGCAAGCAGTTGGGAGCCAGCAGTCCTGGATTGTTAGAGGGATGTCCGACTGCCCGTCTAGGCCCGATCCGGGGGATCGGGCCTAGACAGGCAGTCGGACATCCCTCCAGGAGTCCCAGATTGGAGAGGGTACAGGCTGGGCTGAGGGACAGCCCCCCTCCATGCACGAATTTCGTACACCGGGCTTCTAGTAGTTAATATATAAAATAGATAAAGAACTCATGCAATTCAACACCAAACCAAAAAAAAAAAAAATCCAATTAAAAAAATAGGCAGAGGACCTGAACAGACACTTCTCCTAAGAAAACACAAATACCAACAGATATATGAAAAGATGCTCAACCTAACTAGCTACTAAACAAAAGAAAATCAAAACTACAAGGAGATACCACCTCATACCTGTTATAATGGTTATTATTGACAAGACAAGTAATAAATAGCAAATATTGGAAAGGATGTGCAGAAAAAGGAACACTCATTCATTGATCTTGGGAATATAAACTGGCACAGCCTCTATGGAAAACAATATGGAGTTTCCTCAAAAAATTAACAATAGAGTTACTATATAACCCAGCAACACCTCTTCTGGGTATCTATAAAAAAAAAATCGAAAACATTTATTCACAAAGATATAAGAACCTCTATGCTCATTACATCATGATTTATGGTGGCCAATACACGAAAACAACCAGAGTTTCCTTTACTAGTTGACTAGATAAAGAAGATGTGGTACATGTATACAATGGGATGCTGCTCAACCATAACAAAATATGAAATACTGCCTTTTGCAAAAACATAGGTGAATCTTGGGAATATCATGCTAATCACAATATGTCAGAAAAAAATTTAAGAACCATATTATTTCACTAATATATGAAAACAACAAATGAACAATGAACAGCAAACAAATAAAAACTCATAGACTCGGACAAAACTTATAGTAGTTACCAGAGGAAAGAGGGGAGGGGATGGCAAAGGGTAAGGGGGCAGGTATATGGTGATGGAAGATTATTTGACTTTGGGTAGTGGGCACACAAATATACAGATCAAGTATATTAGAAGTATACACTTGAAACCGATAGAATCTTATTAACTAATCTCACCACAATAAATTTAATTAAAACATAAAAATATTTGAGAGGATTGATTTAAAAAAACACACAGGAAAAGGCAGTTAGGTTTATTGCCTAATATAGATGATTCAGAGTTCTTTTTTTATAAGCAAACCTACTATATGTGCAAGTTATCCAGGCCCATATTATGCTTCCCCCTGGAAATTTGGATCAAGTGGAACCAATATACAGGATGATGCTCATGAAACTCACTGGGCTGTGAGTAATAACATTTATTTGTCTCTTATCCATGAGTCTCATGTCTTATGCACAGCATCAAAGAGATTATAGTAGGCAAAACTTTTTAGAACGCAAATAGTATAAAATTTCAGATCTTAAAGATTTTTTGGCATGATTGTAAAATGTTCTAGCCAAGCCTTTCAAATTATACTAAGTCAAGAGTAGATGCAGACACAATTTACATCATTTCATTAAAAGGAAACATAATAATAAACATTTTTAATATAGTTTGGTTCACATTTTGTATTAAGTCAATTTTATTTATATTAAAACCAAAGGACAATGCATTTATGTAAAGACAGTTGAACTCCTTTGAATTATTCACAGAATATAAAAAGTTATTCATATTTTAAAATGATACCTATATAGGGCATCATAAATGCTCATAATAACAGGAAGTAAGAAATACAGACTTCAGAGCGATTTGAATGTCCCTTTTTGAATGCTTTAGTCAGAATGTATTTATGTAGTAATTTGAACTATTTCTGTATTTTAGGAAATATAATATTTCTAGTGTATGGTTTTTATAACATCATGCACATTATTTTATTTAATATTCTTTTACATAAATACAACTTTGACATCTGGACATAAAGTTAATAAAAGTCTAAGTTGCATATTTGGTGACATTCAATTCTTCTTTGTTTTATAATATAAACTAGGGGCCCAGTGCACGAATTCATGCACCTTGAAAGGAACTGTGGGCCGGCAGGCTGTGGTGGGCATAGGGGCAGGTCTTGGCCCATCCTCCACAGCCCACCCAGCCCCTCCCACTGTGGACCCCAGTCCCCTGTCTGCCTGCAGCCCCACTCCCACCACCATCACTCCCACATGCTGAAGGCACCGGCCCCACTTGCACCCACTGACAGCACAGAGCAATTGGAGCCAGTGCCAGCAGCGGGTGCAAGTGGGGCCAGCACCGTCAGTGGGTGCAAGCGATGGCTGCTGCCCCGACCACCCCTCAGGAGCAGGGAGAAGTGGAGAAGCCCTCAGGGGTGGTCGGGGCCAACAGCTGCCGCTCGCACCTGCTGATGGTGCCAAGCAATCAGGACGGGCACCAGTTGCTGGCAGCAGGTGCGAGCAGCGGCTCCAGTGCCCACAGCAGGTGTGAGCGGGGTCGTCACCAGTAGCAGGTGCGAGAGGCAGCTGCTGGTCCTGATCATCCCTCAGGATCAGGGGGAGGTGGAGAAGCCCTGAGGGGCGATTGGGACCGGCAGCCACTGCTCGTACTCACTGATGGTGCCAAGCAATCGGGGCCAGTGCCAGGCGCCCACAGCGGTTGTGAGTGGCAGCTCTGCTGCCGGCAGCAGGTGTGAGCATTGGGCAGGACCGTGGCACACGGGAGTCAAGAATTTTCAATAACCATCAGAGGCTCACCCCGATGACAATGACTGGCGCTCCACCTTGGTCTGGTGCCCCTGCTAACCTGCTCCACCATCCCACTGTAGCCAATGCCCGTCATGTTCCGTGTGCGCCCCCCGATGGTCAGTGCACATCATAGTGACCAGTTGTTCAGTTGTTTGGTTGTTCCACCGTTCGGTCTATTTGCATATTATTAGCCTTTATTATATAGGATGCTAAAATCTGATTTTTATTGTTGCAAGATAGGCTTTTTTTTTTCTGTTTTGTATTCTTAGAGTTCATTTCACTGAAGGCTACAAAAACAGTTGTCTCTTCAAGCATGAAAAGAGGTACCTGCAAATACTTAAACTTCTTTTGAATTCCCAAGGGCAATATTTTAATTAAGTGTCTATAATGTTATATTGTTATAAAGCTGGTAAAATCAAATTTTCAAATGAATCTGTTAAAATTCAAGAGCTAAGCAAACATATTTTTTCCTTTTTTCAAACATTTGAATGTTGGGGTAAAATAATCAATATACTCTCTGCAAAGTCTTTACTCTTTAGTCAAAATTCAATTTTTAAATTGAATTGGCAATGCTTCATTGAAGTTCACATCTAATTCCTGCTTAATAAAACATACTAAATCATACCACAATATCAGTTTGAGAATTTTATGAGAACTCAATAGACAGGTCAACTATGACTTAATAACATGTATGGACATGATAACCTTACTTGATTATGCACAGTGTTTTCACTATATAGACAAGTGGATCATACTGATATTGTAATATCTAAGTGAGTTCTGGAAAACATTTTTATTATATACTACTTAGACATTTTTGAAGGAAAATATAGCTTACTTTATAAATAATTAGTAGGAGTTTTCCATCATAATTTATTTACATTTTATAAGATTTTTTATTGATTTTTAGAAAGAGAGATGAAGGGAGAGGGAGAGAAAGTAAAACATCGATGAGAGAGAGTGAAACATTAATGTGTGAGCGTGGACCATCAATTAGCTACCTCCTGCATGCCCCCTGTGTGGGATCAAACCCACAGCCTGGGCATGTGCTTTGACTTGGAATGAAACCAGCAACCTTTGGGTGCATAGGAGGACGCCCAACCAACTGAGCTACACCAGCCAGGGCTTTCTGTAATAATATAAACATAGTGTTTGAGATAAATTCAATATTCCCATTCATTAGTTATCTATTCAAAATAAATATATTTTGTGAATATGAGAAAATTAATCAAAGGAAGATTAAATATGTTAACAAGTCTAAACACTAATAACTGATGAGGAGGAATCCTAGACTTTCAGACTAATTAGAAAAACTTAACATTTTCATCTCACTGTGTTGTATGCCCCTCATGGACTCAGATATAAAAGGAGAAGTCATTATACTAAACATGCATAAGCCAAATCATTATAATCCCCATAGGAAGCTCTGTTAAGTAGTGATATAATTTTTTCTTATGACATTGAAAAATAATCTTTCAAATTGCCTTTCAAATATTTATTCTCAAAGTTAAAGTAAACATTTATAGAGGCCAAAAAAGGAAGTTACATATTGGCAGTTGATATAATTTAGGGAACTCTTCATCAAATTGCTAATGAATTTTAAATTGCTTACTTACATAAGTTCATGGTCAACATCTCAAAATCTTTAGAGAGAAAACAATAAATTTAAATATAAGTAAACTATTCCTGGCCATGAACAGCCTACATGGAAAGACTGATATTGCACATATACTATCAAAAGAAGAAAAATCATTTTTACCATTGTGTGAATTAAAATTAACTTTTTCAAATACAATTGGCATTTTGCATATAGAGCAACTGCGTTCAAGAAAATAGTTTCCAAAGTTATTGTTTTAACTAAAACCCTAAGATATTGAAGTTGTTTTTAAGCAATTTTATCATTCCACTAAAAAAAATCATTACTAGATGTTCTGCATCATCATGGAAAATGTATTTGTTAATTAAACTGTAGTAATTTGGATATAAATTGTTATTGCTTCACTCTTTTGTGGAATTCAGTAAATTTCAAAAATAAAGATTTGTGTTCTTTTCAGGGAATAGACTCATTTTCTTGAAGAGTGTCAATAATACCCTACATTTATTCAGGACTAACACAACAAGTGTGTACATCTCTGTGTTTAAAGGAAGATACCCTTTTATATTCTAAACATTTAATTTCTCAAACAAAAATGCTACTTGCATTATTCTTTATACTAAGATAGCCTTCTAAAAATACGCTTGATGCCCATAAAAACTAGACACAATCTGCACATAAAATGTATAATATTTTTAGGCTTATTGTAATTTTTATTTCATATAATTTATTCATTTCATGTGTGCAACTCAATATTTACCATAAAAATATTATCCCAATAATCATGTCCATTAACTGTAATATATCTTTTCTTACCTCTCCCCTGCCCTTACCCCAGGAAATCACTATCTATACTTCTTTGCAATCCTTTTACTTTGAGAGAACTTTAGGCTTATAGAGAAGTCATCAAGTTAAGCAATTAATGATGATATAGCACGATTATCTGAACTATAGAATTTATTTTGATTTTACCACTTAAAGTCAGTATATGGTTCAGGATTCAATCTAGAATTGATGTATTTCTCATGTTTCTGTGACAGGCAAGTTAGTGCTTATTTCTATCCTCAGCCCCAATTTATACTCTGCCAAGAGTTTCATCTCCTCACTAGAGGCCAGATGCACGAAAATTCGTGCAAGAGTAGGCGTTCCTTCCCCTGGCTGCCCGCACTGGCTTACCCTGGCTTCGTCTGGAAGGACGTCTGGTCTAATTCCCATATTACCCTTTTATTATTATGGATACTTGCTACATGTGATTTGTTACTTTACTTGATTTTCGAGGTGAGCACATTCTTATCACATGAATCCCTTAAAAGCAGAGAGAATCACGGCTGTGGTCAGAGAAAGATGTGAAGATAGAAGGAAGGTCAGAGAGATGTGATGTCCCTGGTTTTGACCAGGGAGGAAACTGACCAAAACCCAGGGAGTTCAGGCAGCCTCCAGAAGCTAGAAAAGTCAAGGACCTCTAGAAAGGAACTCAGCCCTACCAAAGCCTCATTTTCGCTCAGTGAGAGCCATGTCAAACTTCCAATCTGCAAAACAGTAAGATAATACATTTGTGTTGTTTTAAGTACTGAATTTGTGGTAATTTGTTACAGCAGCAATAGAAATCTAATTACAGCTCCTCCAATCTGTAACAGGTCTTCAAGTGGTTTGTTATATTTCATGAACTTGACATTTTTTTTAAAAAGGGAAGTTCAATTATTTCCAGAATATGTCTCAATTGTGATTTGTCTGATTTTTTTTTGTTGTCATAAAACTGGGAAAGTACCACAAAAGTTGTATGTTCCTCTGTGAATAATCAGGAATTATATGGTTGCATTATGGATATGTGATGATAACCTTGCACACTTGGTTAAGGTTGTATCTGCTAGAATTCTCACTCTAAATTTACTCTTCTTTTTCCTTTATAATATAGTTTATAATTTTTTCTGTGAAAGTAGATGCATATAATATATTCCATTTTTAACTTAATCATTTTTCCATTAATTTTTGCTTTCATTGGTGAGTCTAGCCTGTGTCAATTACTTCTGTGATATTCTACTAGTGATTTTCTAGTCACCATTCTTCCTACATTTTTAATTGGAACTCTTCTTTAAGAAAGAGTTATCTTCCTCCCTCCCTTCCTCCCTTCCTTTCTTCCTTCCTTCCTTCTTTCCTTCCTTCCTTCCTTCCTTCCTTCCTTCCTTCCTTCCTCCCTCCCTCCCTCCCTCCCTCCCTCCCTCCCTCCCTCCCTCCCCTTGACTCCCTCCCTCCCTTTCTTTTTCCTTTATCTCTCTTTATTTCTTTAATAGTGTGAACTCATAGATGTTTGTTTTATCTTTTGGTTACTTACAGTCAAGTGCTATCATTATTTATTTTGTTACTCAGGGTATTTCTATTTAGGCCGTCGGAAATTCTTTCAAGTTAGTTCCTTACACCCTTTTGACATTCTTGTTTTTTTATCCTCCTTCTTTAGCCTTGGAATCATAGGATTCTATGAAGAATTATGACTTTTCCTGGTGAATAATAAAGATCTGGGCAGTAGGTTCACTTGTTGCTACTAGAGTGTAAAAGCTATATTTTGCACTATAAAAGATTTTTGCTGTCATTGATCCCAGAATGAATTTTGGGTTAAAGAAAAAAAATTATACTGTAGTTTACTAATAGAATCAAGTTAAATTTGTTCAGTCTGTAGTCATTTATTTTTATGTTTTCATCATTTGGAAATTGAAATCAGAAACCACAGTTTTCATTGTACTTATTATTATCATTGTTCACAATGACCACAGTGCCATAAAATGTGCATTCAAGAAAATAATCAGTATTGCAGATTATTGATAATTATGTTTTCAAATAATAATAAATTAAGCATAAAATATTTTAACATAAGAGAAGAGTAAAATAAAATTAAAATTAAATATGAAGTTTTCCCCAAACAACTGTTGTTCTTGAAGAATTTAAATCCTGGGCAGTTTACTTTCACCATAGGTCTAAAGGACAGCCATGAACAATCTTGCATGTGCCTGTACTGATCTGTACTAGGACCCTGGATAATTTTACTCATTGCATCAGAACTGTTCACGGTAATAGCTTAGAATTTGACATCCCAAAATATGTTTTGACATGGAAAAAAATATTTGACACCCAGGAATAAGTATTGCACATACAATACAAACTTGAAATGTATTACCTACTTAAAATTAACAAACTGTATTTAAAATTAAGAATACAAGGAATTATTTTGTAGGGTAGACTCCTGTAATATCTAACCTGAGGCATGGTTGGATTTTGGAATTCTAAAATTAAAGAAAAAATGTGTTTTTTCTTTTATAAGTTTCATGATATAGATGGCCTAATAATGCATTAAAAAGACTTGTGGAATTAAACTACTTATATTTTTAGCCTATACTACTTCTTAGAGCATTATTAATTTTAATTAATTTATATATGAATGCATTTTTCAAATAACTATGATTTCAATTATTATTCAAATATTATAACTTTAAAAAATTGCTGAGAATTAGATAAGTATGTTTTACCTCTATGTATTATTAACTATAGTGTAGTTAACTTGGTACTTTAATTGCTCAAATCTAGTGTGAAAATAGAATAAACAATATAAACAAATGTTTTTGCATTGTTTTTGTTGGAAAACCAGAAATATCTGAATGACAGCCAAAGGAGCTCTCCTTTGAATAAAGTTCATGGAGTTTGGTGCTTAATCCTTATAATAATATCTAATTTGGCAGCTCAGAGAAATTATTTGTTCCACGCTGCTTATCTGCCCCAAATTGAACTCTTTCATGCTTCAGTGAGTGCTTCTAATTCTAATGTACTTTTGGTTGGATGAATATGCCATGTTCATCCTATCCACAACTTCCATTAGTTTATTAGAGACTTGGCAGTCATAATTTCAAGAGGCTTATTTTTATTAAACACAAAAGTTCTAATGCTTTCAGCCTCTTAAACAATAGTTATAACATCTCTCTGCTACCCTATACCTAAGGTGACCAGACAACTTTCCACCCACACTATGACAATATTGAGAGTCAAAGGGGTACAGTTAGTAACGACCCCAGGACAAATGAGAATATGCATTGTCTGAGCATATCAAGTCAGATCGATACCTTGCATATACCCATTTTATAATTTTAAATAATACTCTTTCTTTTTTTGTGTGTACATTAATGTTCCAATAGATATGCAGTGGTTTGTACAAGGCATAAAATTATTTATATTTAACATCAGAATATTTTTTATAATATGGAAACTACTAGAGTCCACTTTCTATTATTAATATTATTGAATCCTCACCCAAGAATATTTTTTCCATTGATTTTTAGAGAGAGTGGAAGAGAGAGGGAAAGACAGAGAGAAATATCGATCTGAGAGAAACACATCAAATTGGTTGCCTCTTGCATGAGCCCCGATTAAGGAAGGCCCTTGACCAAAATGGAACTCGGGGCTCTTTAGTCTGCAGGCCGATGCTCTATCCACTGAGTAAAATAGGCCAGGGCCCCACTTTCTATTATAGTCTATTTCATTCAATCAATTACTAGTAACTATGATCTACAAAAGGCACAAACCTATGTTTTTCATTTTGTTATCAAGCACATGTATGATGTTCACATTACATTTTTTTTTTCTGACGAGGAATCTGAAGGACAGATAATTTTTAACCAGGTCCCATTTAATTCCACATCTTTATTCACAAGACCCATAGAAAAATTAGTACTATTAGATTTATATTTTAGACTTTAAAGATATGTTTGTTTCCCCCATTTGAAACTCATCTAACACTTTGTTAATAGCACGTACAACTTTAATAAATATTAATTTGTCCAAGAAAAAGAATATGATGGAAATGAGATTTTACCCTAAAGTCTGATTTCTGGAATAAAATCTTAGCTCTGCTACCTACAAGTTATGTGATGTTATGGAAGTCACCACTTTCCTGCCCTGAATTTTATGATTCTGTGACCATCAAATGGGAGTCATAGTTGTTTTGAAGAATAAATTAGTTAATGTAGATAAAGTGTTAGTATATACTATAATAAATTAAACATAGGTAAAGCTTAAATATTTACTATATTTGAATTATTTTATGTTTATAAGAAAGTATAGATATATCTACATATATTATTTGTTTATGAATATTGTATGTATCTTTATAAATAATATGTGCATGTATCTGTTTATGTATTTTTATAATTTTGTCTATAATTCGCTATGTTTATAAATAAATGTAAATACAAGGAATTATGTTTATATGTATGTTTTTATATTTATAATATTTATATTTTTCATAAGTATAAAGTAATTGAAGTATAATACTTCTAATAAATTGGGTAACATATGTAAAGTACTGATCACTATTGCATTTTAGTTATTTTTCTATTTCATTGCTAGGAAAAAATTGACCTGCAAACTTAGTAGTTTCACTGCAATATAATTTCTACAACACTACTGAGCAAGTGTTATTAATAGACCTATCAGAGATTGAGACACAGAGAAAAAAAAAATGTTGAAATAATGATTTAGGTGTAATGGTAATTTATAAGTGTCCTTTGGAACCATTCTCTTTCACTAGAATATAGCTACTTTAATCTTAGTGACTGTATTTGTTTTAAATGCACATGGTAGAATATTGCTTTTAGGAAAATTTGAATAAGTAAAAATATCCATCAGTTATACATTTTCTGCAAACTTTTTATCACCTCAAAACAAAAACTGATCATAAAATTGACATCATCAAAATTGCTTTTACTGAGTGTTTGCTATATTTACTTCCCAGGAAATCTTTCAATATTTGTATAAAGTACAGATTTAAAAAGCAAAAGGAGCCCTAACCGGTTTGGCTTAATGGATAGAGCGTTGGCCTGTGGACTGAAAGGTCCCAGGTTCGATTCCGGTCAAGGGCATGTACCTTGGTTGTGGGCACAGCCCCAGTAGGAGGTGTGCAGGAGGCAGCTGATCGATGTTTCTAACTTTCTATCCCTCTCTCTTCCTCTCTGTAAAAAATCAATAAAATATATTTTTTAAAAATAAAAATAAAATAAAATAAAAAGCAAAAAGAGACTAAACTAAATTGCAAGTGTCAGGGCATTTGCCAAGCTTGGAGAAATATTGATGATGGTATGGTTCTGAAATAAACTCAATCTGTTTGGTCCTCAGACTACTGTCTTTCCATGTGTTTATTTTCTTTACATAGAAAAATATTGCTTCAATACTTGAAGAATAGATTCTCATCTGAAGAAAATATAAATGGCAGAGAAGAGTCAAGTTGCAAAATACAACCTAATTTGACCAAAATGTTATAGATTGGGTTCTAAATTCTGTCATATTTTCACAAAAGAATGCAATTGAGTCAGATTTGTTACTAAAATCATGTAGCCATATAAAGTGTATGTGTGATTATTGAAAATATACTGACATTTTAAAATAATCATCTGTTTTGATGTTTGAAATGAATCTTAGCTATAATTTAGATAAATTTTTTTTCACAAAAAGCAAATGAAAACATAGTATTTACTAAATAAGTTGTCCAAGGTCACATAATAAAATTAGTCATACTCATTTCTGTTGAGTTTAAAAAGCAGTTCTTTTTACTTATTCCTAGCATCTTATATAATAAAAGCCTAATATTCTAAGTGTCTGGTCATCTGGTCATCTATTCAACCAATCAAAGCATAATATGCTAATGATATGCTAAGGCTGCTCAAAGGCTCACTATGACATGCGCTGACCACCCAGGGAAGACAATCGACTGGTAAACCAGTTGCTATAATGTGCACTGACCACCAGGGGGCAGACGCTCCAACTAGTAGGTTAGCTTGCTGCTGGGGTCTGGCAAATTGGGACTGAGCGAGATGGGCCAGACACACCCTGGAGCCCTCCAGCAGTCCCTTCCTGGCTAGCCAACCTCCCGCATCCCTCCTCAGCCCTGATCATCCACTGGTAGGGTCCCTCGGCCTGGCCTGTGCCCTCTCACAATCCAGGCTGAGGGACCGCCCCACTTTGGCCCCGAGTGCATGAATTTCATGCACCAGGCCTTAGTATCCCATATAAAGTCTTATTGTAAGTTAGAGATGTATATCACATAAATAATAGTGTATACAAAAATCCAAATATTATAGCATAGACATGACAATCATGTTATCAATTTAACCTATACAAATTAATTTGCAATTTCAGGTTAAGAAAGAATTAATTAATGCATAATAACTTTTCTCATATTCACAGGGCCAAGATATACTTTATTGATATGGAGATGGATTTTTTGTCACATGTGTATTGAATAACTGATAATTAATTAATATTCAGAAGTTCATGGAAGATTAAGACACCTTTTTCTTAGTTGCAAGGTGAAATTCCTGTAATAACTGCAACATTCAATAAATTCTACTAACTATAATTTAACTTAGTTCATGAGGATTCATTAAGTTTTATTAAAAAAAGAGAGACTGACTTAAGAGCTATGCACTATGATTTGCTAGTTGTCTGACCTTAGGAAATTCATTTAAACTCTGTGTCCAGTTGTTCATCTAAGGAATGCTAATAATAATAGAGAGGGATATTGGAAGGATTAAAAAGTTAATTCATGTAAAACACTCATAAAAATTCTGCCTATCTTTTTCATATTCTCTTTTAAGTTTAACATGACATATGCTTTTATAAGACTTTTTATACTATTTCAATAAATACTTTTTAATGAAAGGTATAAAAACTATTATCATTTTGAGTTTTTCTTTAATACTTCTGTTCTTGCTGAAAAGTTGCCATTTTCTAGAATCATGACTACCTTACGATGAGAAAAAAAAAATAGTGTGTTTTTCAGGGTATTATGACATTCATGCAATCAGTTGTTGGAGGAAGTGTTCTACATGTCATCATGGTGAGATGAATAGCTCAGCTCTGCCTCTAGCAATATCAACAATATTTCTGAAAGTGACGTAGGTTTCTGCAGTCAAAAGCAGTTTTGTAGATGTCAGATAGCAATGTTAACTCTTGATAATGTTAGTTCACCTATGTACCCTAGGAAGATGATGTGTTCTCATAAGCAATTAACACATTTCCCATAAATTTATATATGTTTTATCATTACTATTTATCTAACTTTTTTATCATTACTATTTATCTAACTTTTCTTCTTGTCAAATGTGGTTTTGTTTAGCAATCAACCTAGATTTTATGGGTCAATTATAATGCAATAAATAGCAGTATGTTTTGATAACACTTTAAAATATTTTCTGCTAAAGTTACTCCAAGCTACTCTTCAAATGACTTCGCCGAAGTAGTCACTTCTAGTTTGAAGGCCCTAACCAATACATAGGCTTGGTCTAAGATATAACATTTCTCTATAGGTAACTAAATCCAATTCGATTTTTACAAAGGCAATTCTTTGTTCTTATAAGTTCAAGACCTGGAAGAATTTATGCAAGATGTGGACAATGAAGAATTATATATGGCCTCTGTGAAGAAGTTTAAGATATAGAAAATATTGCAAATAAATATGAATCTCATTATTAAAAATAAAGGCCATATTCAAGAATATGTGCAAAAATAAAAATGAAGCACCTTACTAGAGAATAGTAAATAAGTTTTCTTAAAGAGATAGAATTTGAAGTAGTATAGACATAAGCATATTTCAAGATGCTTTCAAATCTACATCAGTTTAACTTTGACTTTAATATATTTCATGTGATAATTTTGATATATCCTATTCTATACCAACCTTCCAAAAAAATTGTTCCTACTGGACTCAGACCCTCTCCCTTGAAATGAAATAACAAATAAAAAAGAAACTCAGAGATGAACCGATATGAATATCTTTCAGGAGAATTATTGTCTAATTTTACTCAATAGGTATAAATACTACTCAGTTTAAAATTTTTATCTTTAAATATTTTACTGTTATATTGTTGTTTATACTTCAATATATCCTTGTTATATTATATTATTAAATAAAGATACCTTGAATGAGATTTATGTTACAGACATCATAATGGATTTTTTAAATATTTAAAATATCAAGATTAAGACATTCATTTATTCAATACCAATTAAAACCCAATATTAAATTAGTACTAAAATCTGTGTATTCCATAGGTCTTGTTTAATCAATTAATGATTTTATTATTGTTGGAAACAATATCACAATTGTTAAGATTATAACAATATTTAAGTCAGGTCATTTTTCCTAAATCTTCCAGGTTAAGAGCCCTATGAAATTAACAGACCTATTGTATTTACAAGCCATCTTTCCAAACATTCTTAGCAGTCTCTCTTTGCTATCATCCATGCCCCTGAGTGTGTTAATTCATCATTCTTTTTTCTGTCAGCTGTCTGCAGTGTTAGTTGAAGATTTTCAAAATGCCTGAAGGGTGCACTGTCAGCTGCAGATACCTGAGTCAACGTGGTAATATCAGTTGATTTCATTCTAGGCAATACACATACACACATATACTAGCACACAGTACACCTTGTAGAGGCACTTGACACATTTCAAAATATAACCTTTTGTGATTAAGTGCCTGAAGCAGTGCAGAAATTTCACAATAATATTTCTGCCCCTCGATTATTATTTCAAAGTTTTGAGAAGAGATATTCTTCAAGAGTTGCTTTGAAAAAACTTAATGCTCCTCATAATACTTAAATAGATTGGGAAATAATCTAGCCTCTGCATTGTTTTATTTTTTAATGAACTTCAGCAAATAAAGAAGCCAAATATACTTACTTGCAAACATAACCATTGGATCGGCAGGGACATAACATATACACACAGGCTATTAATTTAAAAAGCAAACTCCAATTCCTTTACAGTGTAAAAAGAAGGAAAGAAGATAGATGGATCCAGGCACATATATCGAACTAAAAAAATTCCAAGTCCAAATGCAAGTTAAATCCTGTTGATATCTCTGCCCTATCCCCCTCATTGTTTTATCTCTGGTTTTCTCATAGCTTTCATATTTCCTTTAGTAATATTATAATCCATTAAATGAGCACTCATGCTAAACATGCATAGTTATCATGAACTGATTCGCTTTCATCCTTGCTTTACAGTGTACTGTCCCTGACAATGGATCAAATTAGCATCTGAGAGTATTCATATCACTTTGTAAAAACAAACAAACAAACAAAATCTGAGAATTTGAGTTTCTGAGCATTTGTCATGAAGTGTGTAAAATTGCTTAAATATGTCATGATAAGTAAGGCTTCTTCTAGGACCCAGAAATCAAAGTTCCTGTTTGCCCTAATTGATGCCAACTTGCATGGCAAGAAATATTAGCAATTACATTAACATGTTTCCTTCATTCACTTATAGAAGTAAAATATTTTTGAAACTGTTATCTGGATAAATATTTGAGTAGTATTTGGGCAAATGTATGGATAATAAACCCCATAGCAGTATCCAATACTGAGTGAAATATTACTTCTTTTTATTGATTCACAACACATGGTTATGTTGTGTATGGTTATGTAGTTTTAACTATAAAATCAGACATAAATTTTCTTATCTCATTTAATTGAAAGCATAGTCGTTTCAGTCTCTCAGACAACAGATACAATGTGCCTCACTGGTAGGTCCATTGTCAGCAGAATTTACTGGACCAGAGTACACTAAAGGATCCAGAGCCCATCTGTAAAGTACCAGCAAAGGGAATAGTCAGAGGTGGGTTCAAGTTTCCAGATTACAGGTGGCAGGATGTGCCGTGGAACACAGAGGAAAGCAAACTGCAAATGTCCTGAATGTAGGAAACCTGATCCAAAAAGAAATTCCAAAGTAAGAACACAGAACAGTGGGTCCAGTGACTAGGCAGAAATCAGGGTCAGGGGAAATAACCTAATGGGACAGATTTCAGGCTCTCATTCCAGCACATGTGAGGCCAAAGATGAAACTCCCTAGATTGAAGACAAGAAAGCACTGATCTTAATTCATTTTTTCTTGTTCTGACTGGTTGGTGTTTCTTCCTTTATTAATTATTCTTACGTGTTTATTATTAGAATTTGAGTTTGTCATTCCCTTTGAAAAGTTCTGATCCATAATTTCATAGGATACTCTGTAATCCCAACCCAAAATCTTTTACTAGAGAAATCTAACTAGTTTAAAAACCATTGCCATAAACAATGTATTACTTTAGTAGCCTTTAGTTGTGACGTGCTTTTGTATGTGTATATATATATTTTATGTGAAGCTGTATTCATATAAATTCCCAGACATATAGCCGCACAGACATATTTTACAATTGTGGGGCATTAGATCTATTCAAGTGTGATTGTATTTTTCTTCTGTGGTAAAATTTTGTTTTATAAGCTTGGAAGTAACCATTAGTGCACAAACAACTAACATTTTAATTCTTATTATAAATAAATCATATCCAAGGTCATATCTAAGAATTTTTTTTATAAATGATTCTAATTTAAGAGAGGTTCATAATTCCCTCTTTTTTTAAAAAAAAAGTATATAGCTCATTTTCTTCTTCTTTGGAGAAACTTTTCCTTTTTATTTCCCCTCAAGGTCATATAACGCTGTATCAGATAGCAACAGAGCTTCAGCAATAACAGCAGATGCCAACTTAGATTAATGTAAGTGAATATTTTTCTTGCAATTTTTATAGTTTCTCTTCTTTGCACCCATTTTGACAGGGAACAATGTTGGGTTCAATGCCAGATGCCCTAGAGGTGCCCTAGAGTTATTTTAACGGATTCAATTTGCTTCGCTTTTCATGTAAGAATAGCTTTTCTTCTTAGATATTTTTGAGATATAGGAGAAACTACTTCTTACATAAAATATTTTTAAAAGTTTACTTTTTATATAAACTTTTATTATAGAATCATATAATTTTAGAACTAGAAACCATAGCGATCACTTATTCCAGTGTTTCTCAAGGTGCATAGGATAAAAAAATTCTATCATTCATTTCACGTTTTTCTTCATGAATATAGTGATTAATGCCTGTTTTTCACACTTTTCCTATTCCTTCATTAGGTCAACAGTGGAGAATTTAACAGGTTAACTTCTTTGCAGTACATTTTGAGTTACAAAACACTGGAGTGGTTCAACTTTTTACTTCCCATAAAGAAACAAAGGTACAGAACACTTGAGCTCATTGTGCAAGAGCACACAAATATCAAGTACCAGAGGCACACCTAGAAGTGCTAATGGCTCCCAAGTGTGGGCTGGTCCCCTCTTACAACTCTTATTCTATTTTTCCTACTCCACCCCCCTCCAACTTAATAATTTCACGATTGAAAAATCCTGGCTCTTCTTTGCCCATTTTTCTGCTTTGATTTTTATTTTATTTGCTTTCTTCTTAGTTTCAGTAACTTTTTTGCACTTAGGTACCCTGTGTCAGAGTCCATATAAAAGCTAAATCAGATTATCTATATACTAGATGCCCAGGGCACGAATTTGTGTACAGATGGGGCCTGGCCGGCCCATCCTGATTGGGGCCAATTAGGCCAGGCCGGCTGGGGGAAGGGGCTATGGGTGGTTGGCCAGCCGGCCCCACCCCCAATTGGGGTGGGAGGCTGATTGGGGGTGGGGCTGGCCAGAGGGAAGGGCCACGGGCCGTTGGCCAGCCAGCCCCTCCCCCTTGGTTGAACTCCTGGTCAAGTAGACAATTTGCATATTATCCTTTTATTATATAAGATATGAAAGCCTAAGCAACCATCTGACCTTAGGACCGTTCGACCGGTAGCTATGACACACAATGACCACCAGGGGGCAGACACTCAATGCACAGGCATGAAAACATGGAACAGACTGATGAATCTCAGAGGGAAGGGGAAGGGTGGGAAGAGATTAACCAAAGATCTAGAGGCCCAGTGCATGGATTCATGAACCAGTGGGGTCCCTCAGCCTGAGGGGATCAGGCCAAAACCAGCCCTCTGACATCCCCCGAGGGGCTTCAAGATTGTGAGAGGGAGCAGGCCAGGCCGTGGGACCCCACTGGTGCATGAATCCATGCACCAGGCCTCTAGTGTTATGAATAATATTATGATTCACATATCATTTAATGCCCCAATTTCAATTTTTCTCTCCAGTGTCCTAGGTGATTTGAACACTGTCTATCAAGCAGTTCTGTGCAGTGGGAAAGAGTCAAACTCAAGTTTCACATACTGACCTCCAGGGTTAAAAACCTTGGGTTTTTATTTACTGTACTAGAGGCCTGGTGCACAAAATCCATGTACTGGAGGGGTCCTCAGGGGGATGTCCCACTGACGGCTTAAGCCCCCACTCCGCGGGGAGCGGGTCTAAGTCAGCAGTTGGACTCTGGCCGCCAAAAGGCACCCAGGCTTCCCTCTGACCGCCAGCAGGCACCCAAGACCCAGGCTTCCCTTCAGCTGTTGGCAGGCACCCAGGACCTGGGCTGCCCTCCAGCCCCAGCTTCGTCCAGAAGGACGTCAGGAATGACGTCCAGTCTAATTAGCATATTATGCTTTTATTATTATAGATAATCTTGGGGGTGTTTTTACACTGCTCTGTTGTGCAGTTATCTGTAAAATGTGCATAATAATTGTACCTATCTCATAGTTCAGAGGATTAAGTGAATTACTGGTGAAAAATGCTTAGAACAGTGCCAGGTACATAGTAAATATTCTAATGGTAACTATTAAAATTTCCTCTTACCTATTACCACCCAGCCACACTGACTTTATTTCTGTTATTTGAACACTCTTTCCTAGTTTTTTAACTCTTAAGACTTCATTCTTCATGTAACTTTCTTACCCAGGTGTTTCCTATATTTGCCATCTTCTGGACTTATAATTTTCTGTGTATATTTGTTATACTAATAGAGATCTTACCTAACTTTCAAACATCACATACATTTTTTTCTGTCATATCAACCTATATTCACATCAAACTTTGGAACTAGTTTCTTGTTTGTTTGTTTGTTTATAAGCTCCTGCATGTTGTATACTCATGCAAATGATGAAGTTGTTTATATTAGTACTAGAGGCCCGGGGCACACAATTCATGCTCTTGGGGGGGGGTGGTGTCCCTCAGCCCAGCCTGCACCCTCTCCAATATGGAACCCTTCAGGGGATGTCCGACTGCCAAACCGGCAGTTGGACATCGCTCTC
The DNA here is from genome assembly GCA_025583905.1 of Ia io. Taxonomy (NCBI): domain Eukaryota; kingdom Metazoa; phylum Chordata; class Mammalia; order Chiroptera; family Vespertilionidae; genus Ia; species Ia io. The sequence goes on from JAJQQW010000003.1 coordinate 37,307,520, forward strand.
ACAATCCGGGACTGCTGGCTCCCAACTACTCACCTGCCTGCCAGCCTGATCACCCCCTAACCACTCCCCTGTTAGCCTGATCAACACCTAACTGCTCTCCTGTCGGCCCAATTGCCCCCAACTGCCCTTTCCTGCAGGCCTGGTTGGCCCCAACTGCCCTCCCCTGCAGGCCCAGTAAGGCCCAACTGCCCTCCCCTGCAGGCCTGGTCACCCTCAACTGCCCTCCCTTACCGTCCTGGCTGCTCCCAACTGCCCTCCCTGAAGGCCTGTTCGCCCTCAACTGCCCTCCCCTGCAGGCCCAGTCACCCCAAACTGCCCTCCCCTGCTGGCCTGGTTGCCCCTAACTGCCCTTCCATGTAGGCCTGGTCACCCCTAACTGCCCTCCCCTGCAGGCCTGGTCACCCCTAACTGCCCTCCCCTGCAGGCCTGGTCACCCCTAACTGCCCTCCCCTGCTGGCCTGATCACCCACAGCTACCCTTCCTTGCAGGCCATCTTGTGGTGGCCATTTTTGACCACATGAGGGCAGCCATCATGTGCAAGGATTGAGGGTCAATTTGCATATTACCTCTTAATTATATAGGATGAATTCCTACACTTCACAGTAGCTTAAGAGTAGTTATTTTCCATCAGAGTTTGAAAAAGCATAAAGTAATAGACCCTTCAGCTACTGTTAAATGAGTTTATTATTATTTTAGTCTTTATTTTTCCATTTTCCAGATATTTTGCCTTACAGTCCTGTTTATCAAATATGACTTTGTATATCTCTAAAAAATATAAGTAGAAAGATAAATAGTTTTGGACAATTTAGGAATGAAGGATACAGACTTCTTTCTCTAAGCATAATATCCTCTAGGTCACCCATGCTATCACAGATAATGTTTCATTCTTTTATATTGTCAAGTAATATTCCATTGTACATATGTACCACAGCTTTTAATCCACTCATCTGTTGATGGGCACTTATGTCACTTCTTATCTTAGCTATTGTAAGTAGTACTGCAATAAATACGGGGGGTACGTATATTTTTTGAATTAGTATTTTTGGTTTTTTAGGAAATATACACAGAAGTCGAATAAATCAGAGAAAAAAATATCATATGATTTCACTTATATATGGAATTTACTGAATAAAGTAAACAAAATTGAAACAAGCATATAGACACAGAGAGTATACTGATGGTTGCCAGATGGGAGGGGAGATGAGGTGAAAGAGGTGATGGGATTAACAAGTACAAATTGGTAGTTATGAAATAGTCATGGGGATTTAAAATATAGCATAGGGAATAAAGCCAATAATATTGCAATAACTGTGTATGGTGCCAGGTGGGTACTAGAAATCTTGGTACTGTGTAAAGTGTATGGTTGTCTAACCACTACGCTGTACACCTGAAACTAATGCAAAATAATATTGAAAGTTAACTGCAATTGAAATATAAAAATAAAAAGCACAAAAAGAATAATTAGACGAATAATATTCTATTTCAGAAGAATAATTTTTTTGCCCTTGTTATTTAGTCTAGCTTCATAATAATTCTTTCTTCATTTCAATGTCAAGTACCTAGTCTTATTTGGCTCCATTGAAGTAAAGAAGTAAAATCACACTCTCTTTGGACCGGGCATTGGAAGTGTCTTTACTGAGAATATTAGGATAATGTCCTTAACAAATATATGTATAGACAGGCAAATAATGATTAATATCATTACCTAGAAATATACCACAGTGAGTTGCACTTTATTTTTACTTATTTATTTAATTTATTTATAAAACTCTATTTTATTACTTCTATTACCTTTGTCTTTGAATTACAGTGAGGAGTAAACAATTCTGATGAATATGATAATGGTGATGAAGGAAATCCTGAAGAAATAATGGTAATTATAACTTGCTGATCATTTTTATGTTCATGTTTTTATTGTAACCTTGTATGTTTAGTAGCTTTGTAAGTGTCTGTGTTTAATGTTGCAAATACCTGTTCAGCTCTCTGGGGGGAGCAATTAGGTCCTTTTTATTTGTATCCTCCATAAAGCAAGTAAAAATAGGTTGTAGAAATAACTGAAAAATGTTATTTAAAGGGAAGAGAAAAGTACTCAAATTTATTTTCTTTATTCCTTGAGAAAAATGTCACTGAGTTATATTTCTGTGTTTTTTCCTACTTGAATCAAATACTTTAAAGCACACTAGATCTCTGCATGATTTTCTCAGTATATATAAAGATACATCATGCTTCTTTATATGGACATTGAGATTTGAAGTGTTAAAGCCACCCTTACCAAGAACTATGATGTATCTGAGAAATTTTAGTCTACTTGAAAACTAACAAGTTAGCCTGCTACAGTTACATGGATGCTGGCAGAAAACATAAAATTCCTGGGTCAGATACAAACTAACAATAACCAGGTTCCCAACATTAAGAGGGCCAGGTGACAACTGCACATGGAGAGGGATATGTTATAGGAGAGAAACCCTGAATTTAGGAAAACCAAATCTTTTAAAATAGGTAGTTTGCATGCCTACTATTTCTCAGGAGGGAAACACTAACTATATCTTCCAAGCCTGGAGAAGTCTGTTCTTAGCTCTAGAGGGAAACACTATTTTTGAATTCCAAGGTAGTTTGCTATATGAGCATTCTTGAAAGGATAGCTTGGCCCTGACCAGGTGCTCAGTGGTTAGAGCATGATCCCAAACACCACGGTTGCATGTTCAATCCCCAGTTAGGGCACATATAAGAATCAACCAATGAATGCAACCAATGAAAATAAATTGATGTTTCTCTCTCGCACATGCTCTCTCTCTTCCTCTCTCTCTAAAATCAATTTTTAAAACAGGCAATTAGTACCTGTGCTCTCAAGATTTAGATACACACAAAAGACCTATGGATAATTGTTTTCTAATAGTCTCTTTCTGCAATGGTAATATCTTGATTATAAGATTAAAAAGATAGCATGATATTTAGTCTAAATTAAAGCATCCCAACCCTGGCTGTGTAGCTCAGTTGGTTAGAGCATCTATGCAGTATACCAGGGTTGCAAATCCAATCCCCAATCAGGGAATATAAAGAATCAGCTAATTAATGCATAAGTAAGTGGAACAACAAGTTGATATTTCTCTCTTTCATCTCTCCCTTCCTCTCTCTCTGAAACTCAATAAATAAAACTTTTTAATAAAAATAAATTTTAAAATCCCATATCAAAATGTGTTTTTTTTCTTATTTGTCAACTGAGACTGTCTTCTTTTAATTTTTTCTATTTATTTATTTACTTGTTTGTTTGTTTTTTTGTTAATCCTCACCTGAGAAATTTTTCCATTGATTTTTAGAGAGAGAGGAAGAGAAGGAGAGAAGGGAAGAGAGAGAGAAATATCCATGTGAGAGAGGACAGTGATTGGTTGCATTTTGCATGCACCTCGACTGGGTTGGGGATCTAACCTGCAACCCAGGTACATGTCTCAAACCCAAGACACTTTGGTGCACAGGTCGGTGGTCTAACCACTGAGAAATACTGGCCATGGCTGTCTTCTATTCTTACTTCTGAAGAAATAATCTGTGTTTTTGTTGCTTCAAGAGATATAGATCCTTTAGCACTTTTTTTCTTCCATTTCAGACTTGTTTTGTTTTATTTTATTTTCAATTACCCTCAGTTCAGGTCATGAGGTAACAATGCTTCTATGGTTTATATATTTCCTTATAGAAGTAGGAAAATATTCTGGCCCACCCCTTAGATAATACACTAGGTAGGAAGTTTTGACAATAGCACGGGGAATTAGCACAAGAAAGAGACAAATAAAGCAAGAAGGAAACTTGTAACCAAACTAGATAAAAGAAAACAAAAACTGCTAAAAGTGAAATATTGGAAATTCTGCACTATCTATAATTACTTAATTCGCATGATTTAAAGAAAGGCCTAAGACATTACATTTTTATCTATATAGTTCTGTAAACTTATCTGTACTATAATATAAGATTTATACTAGCCTGGTACCGATTCTTCTTACCTTATATTACATATTATATTTTTGACTTTTGTATCCTCTTACTAGGTATATATTGTATGAGAGTAGAGAATGCATTTCTTTTCTACACTACTGTAATGCCTGCCCTGAAAATGTACCTGGAAGAATAAGCAATAATGGATATAAGTTTAATAAACAAATAAAGTGTCATTATCTGTAGTCTCTGTTTAAATAATGCAATTTATTTAATTTCTTGTTGCATAATAAATAAACATCCTATCTAATAATAGAGTAACATGTAAATTACCATCACTCCGCTACACCCACGATTGGGCGGCAGGAGGCTAGGGGGCGGGACTCGGGGTGGCCTATCCGGCCATTGAGAAGCACGGATCCGCTGCCGCTGAGGGGGGTTACCCTGCTGTTGAGAGGCGCAGGAGGTGGGACTCCCTCCCCCTATGCCCCTTAACGGCCAGATTTGCGGCCACTGAGGGGGTCTGCCGCGGACACCCAGCTGCGCCACTCAACGGCAGGGTAGCCAGGTGTCCACGTCAGCCCCCCTCAGCGGCCATTGGGAGGTGCAGGAGGCGGGAGTCCCGCCTCCTGTGCCTCTCAATGGCAAGGTAGCCCCCCTCAGCGGCCGCAGACCATCAAAAGTGGGGGAGCTGAGTGCCTGTCTGCTCCGGCACCAGGCCTTTCAGAAGCCTCCGCTGAGCCGGAGGCTTCTGAAAGGCCTGATGCACCAGTGGACAGGCACCCAGCTCCACCGCGAAAAGCGAAAGCGTGTAGGGGACCCTACATGTGCATGATTCAATCATGCACTGGGCCTCTAGTATACAATATGTGTTTAAGATTACCATAGTTTAAAGATATAAAAAGAATTCAAACTAAATGACCAAAAGACTTGTTGTTTCAGAGAAAAATCAAAAGTACTTGACTTAATTTTCTTTTAAGCCCATGTTTGTAAAATGTGTCAAGCTAGAAATATTATTCAGACAAAGCTTTAAAATACTTTGTAATCACCTCTTTTTAAAGTCATTTTGTATGCAAGGGAGTTGGTGCTCTTTGGTGCTACTTAACAGTATGAACTTTGAATCAATACAAACCTGGGTTCAAGTCTAAGTTCTGCCAATATTTATGTGACTTTGGCAAAATGTTAAACCTTCAGAAGTTTTGGTTCCTTTCTCTAAAAGATAAAGCTAATAACAATGTATAACTTTCTGAGTATTACATGAGACTATACATGGAAAAATTAGCAATTTGCCTATTTTATTATTATTATTATTATCAAACTTAATTTCTCAAAATGTTATTTCATGAGAAAAATCAAGAAACCCTTTTGTTATATTGTCTGCCATATTCTGAAAGTTATACCCCAAATTGGGGGCTTTGTCTGCATGAAAACTTGCCTTGTTAATCTTATTTCTAAGATTAGTTTATTTATTAATTGAACAAAAATATTATACACCAGCATATAAAAAATTTAGCATTTCAACAAAATACAATATATCAAAGACATAGTATATAGTAGGAGCCTTTAAAAGGGAAATTAGTGAATGACTGAGATGGCAACATTCAATTGCTGTCAGATATTGAACTTTTTTTTAATGTCATTAATGCAAACACATATATACTGATGAGAACACTGAGTGAATCCATATTAATTTAAAAAAAAAACATAGAAGAAGGAATATACAGGAAAACTTGTGGAGACTTGTAATATTAAAGCAGAGATATAATATTAAGAAAATAATCTCATCTACTTCTTATAAAATACCCAGTAGTATCCTATCTATATTTCAGAGGATAGAAAACATTTAAAGTTTTCATAAATTTGGATCCACTCATCAAGTCAATAACCAAAAAAACAAATTATTACTGTAAGTAAATATTCAGATATATGTGTACCTCAGGAAAACTTTTTCAGAGAAAGCTGATACACACACACATACACAAATACATGTGCCATTTTTTGAAATGATAAAAGGCAATTCCATTAGCTCTATATTTGAGTACTAGAGGCCTAGTGCACGGATTTGTGCACCAGTGGGGTCCCTCAGTGTAGCCTGTAGGGATCAGGTCGAAACCAGCAGTCCAAGGGATGGAGTAGTGCATGAAGCAGCAGGCGGCTGGGAAATGCCTGTGGGAGAGGCTTGTGCAGCCGCAGCTGCACTCGCCAGCTGTGAGTTTGGCATCTGGCACACGTAGGTCAGCTGAGAGACGCTCCAACTGTGGGAACATACTGACCACCAGGGGGCAGCTCCTGTGTTGAGCATCTGCCCCCTGGTGGTCAGTGCATGTCATAGTGACCAGTCGAATGGTCAAATGGTCAAATGGTCGCTTAGGCTTTTACATATATATAGATTCCTATGTTTCTTAACACTTGTTATGCATCATAGTTTCAAAGAGGAAAGAAATCAGTAATTTCTTCTTCAACATATTAAAAGTACTGTTGACTATTGACTCCCTGGAAAGATTAGCTGAATAACCTATTGATAAAAAAAAAAACTGTGTCAGTAAGTAGAACACCATATGGGCAATGCCTTAGTAGTGTTAGAGGGGAAGATCACCAGAAATATTTATAGAGAGTAGTATAAAGCATGTCAATTAAAACCAAAATTTGATTGTTATCAAGCAAAGTATATAACATCATATTTTAGGAATGGTGGATGCATGAGCAAGGAGTCATAATGTGAGTTGTTATAAGTAGAATGTAGTTTATTAAGTTTTTGTAAATAAAAAGTTTCAGCTGACTTAATATAGTTTGGAGGATCCCCCTCACACACACAAAATAGTAAAATTATTTTGCACACTATCTTTGGCAATAATTTCCTAGAACAACTCTATTCATATTGACTTAAATGGCCTTTTTCTTCACTCCTGTTAATTAAAATATGTGGGTACATGTAGTCTCAGTTCTCTGTGCTCATTCTTTTTAGGTTCCTAGATCTGTTCAGCATTATATAATTTTATGGCTCTAATAGAAAGGATAACTTTATTCAACTTAGAAGGGGAAGCCTATAGTTCATATTAATTAAGGAGACCATTAATCCATAATTAAAACTCAGATAAATTCAGCACTTTTAGGGAACTAAATAAAGAAAATCTCTTACACACACACACACACACACACACACACACACACACACACAGCAGTACCTCTTGTGAAAGATCCCTGTAACCACAACTTTTAAATATCTCTGTGACAAGAACTAGTAGGACTTTTGAATAAAATAATGAAATAATTGCATCCTTTAAAAAATTTATCTATATTGTTTAAAGTATTACAATGACTCTTTTCTCCCCATTGACCCCCTCCACCTCACTCCCACTTCCTCCCCAAGCCTTCTGTCCACAGGTTATGCATATTGTCTATCCACAGGTTATGCATATATGTCCCTTGGTTAATCTCTCCCCCACTTCCCTCTGAAATTGAGGCAACAGACTGACAAATTTCAGAGGGAAGTCATTATATCTTAATGAACAATGATTTAGTAATAATCCTAATATTTTAAAAACTGAACGGATAAAAAAAATCAGAAATTAGAAACCGTTGGGGAATATAGTATAAGGTTTGCTGCTGTTAGAATTTTTTAACTGCAAAGCAGGAAAGTCTAGATCAGTGATGGGCAACCTTTTGAGCTTGGTGTTTCAAACTTCGCCAAAAAACTGAGCATAACTCAGGTAGTGTGTCACTTTGAGGAAAAAACATTATTTCGCAAATGTTTCATCCTCAGGAGCAGCAAATGTTTCATCCTCAGGAGCAGCAAATGTTTCATCCTCGGCATGCGGCTGCCTCAGTGGCCGCGTGTCATCAGAAATGGCTATGCGTGTCAGTGCTGACACGCGTGTCATAGGTTCGCCATCACTGGTCTAGATTATATTATTTCACAGTTTGGTGGTACAAATAATTGGACTCAAAGCTAATGTTTTTCCCCTTATTTTCTCTTTGTCTTTTTGTTACTATTTTGCATAGTTGTATATGCAACCCATCCTATAACTCAAAAGAATTTCAAGGTGGCCCATTCACATATTTCAAGTTGTGGACAATTGAGTAATCACACAGCGCGAGTCATTGGCTATCATTGGCATACTTCATGGTCCCTAAGCTATTGTTGCATTTCCTACTTTCATAAGTGATCCAAATAGACCCTGTAATCTATTTGTAGAGAAATCACATAATGGAAGTACCAATATGCCAACACAATGCAAGGTTTATGATCTAAGTGTTCTAAATGTATTCTGTTTACCCACTTTTATTCAACAATAAGAATTGGCTATGCTCAGTAAAGCTCAATAAAGCTTTCCTAAAATCTAGTGATAAATGTTTGCTGCTTTTCTCCACATTTCAAATGCAATGCCTTGTGATAGTCCCACATTTGAAACCGTTTCCACATATAGAAATAGTCATTGTGTGCATCAGGCTCTGTATACTACCACTGAAGTCTGAGACCTAAAGTTTGTTTCTTTGGTCCCTCCCCTCCCCCTTTTGCTACCACAAGTGTAACATAGCCCACAGTATGCTTTGAGAGAAAGTTAAGTTATTCAAACCCAAAGGACTATATTTTAAATAATTTGGAAACTGTATTCTTATATACAGATGTGTACCATGGAAAAAAATGAAAATTGTGACTTTACACGTCAGGCTGGGCATAAGTAGTAGTCAGCATTAGGTGATTTAGACAGATAGTAGACTCTGGCCAGGGTTGCAAAACTGCTTCTACAGCCATGTGATGAGTTCTCTGGAGGGAGCAACATTCTTCTGAGCTTAACTGTATTTGTGATCTCTAGTATATAGTAACATCTTAATTATAATTATTATTATTATATAAAAGTAGGATTAAAAAAGAATTGTGTGTTTGCCTGAAGTGCAAATACAGGACTGGACTTGGATCAATTTTGGCTGATTGCACAAAGGTAATTTTTAGTTATTTTTGGTAGTTCTCTCTATTCCTAGTGGATATTTGTAAAAGTACGTGTATCTCTAAAAAGATGAATAATATACATTTGATTTTTCCAAATGGCTGAAACAAACTGGGGAAAGAAACACCTGCTGGGAAAATGGGAAAGCTAATTCAGTTCTTTCTGAACCTCTTGAACTTTGAGCAGAAAACTGGAGGACCGTGGTCAGCTTTTTCTCCATCTACCCAGAGTTAAAAGTGTGAGAACAAATTTGAATGACTCTTGTAATCAACTTATATGATTACTACCAATATGAGAGATAATCAATACTAGCCAAGATGAGATTGTAGGCAGTGAATGACTTCTAACCTCAACTATTTTTTAAGATTTTTGAGTAAAACATGGCTCTTGGGAGACTAAACTGAAAAAATAAGAGAGTGAAAGAGAAGACGAAGGTCACTGCCCTCAATTTATTTTATTAATTTTCTTGCCGTACAAAAAATAACTGGAAATGACTGACAAAGTTATCTATGAACTCTTTAGATTTTTTACTTGTTACGTTGTTTTGTTTTATAGTTTGACCCTTAATGTCATAAATTTATGTGAACACTTGTTGAATATCTGTATATTAAAAACCTGGGGTCATAGAATCTTAATTAAGGTGACCAGAATAATTGTTAAAATTTAAACTACAAATACATTTTTGCTTAGTAGAGAGATATAATTTTTTTCCTCTCTTATAAAGATCCAGATTGTGGAAACCATTCATTTGGGAGATGGATTGTAGAACTATATATATATATATATATATATATATATATATATATATATATATATATATATATATATATAGAGAGAGAGAGAGAGAGAGAGAGAGAGAGAGAGAGAGAGAGAGAGAGAGCACACGCCAGGGTAGTAACATCCATAACGACTGGAGGCTCAAACGAACACCAGGCTGCGTACGCAGCAGGTGAGTGGGCTGAACTGTTGACCTCTCAGAGAGAGAGCAAGAGAGGCAGGGCTGACCAGCAGCAGCAGCAGCTGCTGGAAAGACCCAGATAGAGAAGCAGGGTGATAAGACCCTGCTTCTCTCTCCCAGCCTCGCTAGCAGCCAAGCCTCTCTCTGTCTCCCAGAGGTCAGCAATTCAGCCCACTCACCAGCAGCCTGGAGCAGCTGCTGATCAGCCCTGTCTCTATGATCAGGCCCAGAGATAGGCCCAGAGATGCTAACTGGCATATAAACCAACCAATCAGAACCAAATCTGGGTGAACTGCGAGGAGCCAATGGCTGCCTAGCAGGCAGAGCTTTTGATGCTTATTGGCATAGAAACCGGCCAATCAGAACCAAATCTGAATGAACTGTGAAGGCCTAAGGTGGGGGCTGAGGAGGGGTTTTAAGGGCAACAGCTTTTTGGTGTAAGGTGTAAGAAAGTGATTCAATTTTTTAATAATTGGTTTGGCAGTATAGTGCATATGGCTAGCTATTAGACCAGATATAGGGATTATGTGCTTTTGTCTGCCAAGAGCATCTCCTCCTGCTGAAAAAGGCTTCCCTCTCCCCATTTAAGCAATCCTATCCTATATAATCTATCTCTCCTACTAAAAGGGTAATATGCTAATTAAACTGGGTCGACCATCCATCTTCCAGAAGTCCGACTTCCTTCCGGACAAAGCCACAGTGGTAGGGGCTGAGGCAGAGCCAGTTAGGGGTAATCAGGCAGGCAGGGGAGGGGAGGGAAGTTGGGGGCAAGATAAGACCAGCAGGGGAGGGCAGTTAGGGGCGATCAGGAAGGCAGAGGCAGTTAGGGACAATCAGGCTGGCAGGCAGAGAGGTTAGGGGCGATTGGGCAGGCAGGGGGGCAAGGTAGGGGAGATCAGGCCAGCAGGGGGGCAAGGTAGAGGCAATCAGGCTGGCAGGCAGAGGGGTTAGGGGCAATCAGGTAGGCAGGCAGGCGAATGGTTAGGAGCCAGTCATCCCGGATTATGAGAGGGATGTTTAACCCAACAAAAATATTAAACCTTGATAAAAACACTCAAAATAAGCGGAATGACCTGTTGAGTCATGTGAAAATACAAAATGATAATAAAGATAGACATGCCCAAACCAGGTTTCTCAGTGGTTAGAAGGGTCTCAGGTTCAATTTGGGGCACATGCCTTGGGTGCAGGCCTCTGTCTGGGTGTGTGTGAGAGGCAACCAGTCATTTCGTTCTCACATTGATGTTTCTTCCTCTCTCTCATTGATGTTTCTCTCCCTCCGTCTCTCCCCCTCCTTTCCACTCTCTCTAGAAATCAATGGAAAAAATATCCCCAGGTGAGAATTAACAAAACAAAACAAACAAACAACAACAACAACAAAAACACCACATAACAACAAAAACAAAAAAACAAAACCTGATATGGCTAAAAAAATAAAAAGATAAACACAGTTTAAAATGTCACTCATTTAAACATCTACTTTTCTCCCATGTTTTATCCCAGCCTCTCTAATTACTATCTGAGGAAAAAAATATTACTCTTCTGCCATGCTCATTTAGTGCCACCAGGCATGCATTTAAAATGGCTAGAAATCTCAGCATAATTAAAGGTGAATTATAACTTCTTTTTTCTCATGCTTCATGGAACCTGAAACTCTGTCCATTCATTGGTATTTATTTCCCAGGCCTCAGACCCTGTTTTTCAGAAGATGAATGAGGGGTCACTCTATAAAATTATATACTTCCCATCCCAAATGACCCTTATGGCATGTTAAAATGTTTGTCCGTTATTTGAAGAAGAACAACAATAAAGTAACAATATAACTTCCACTTTTAAGTAGCTATAAGGGGGAAGATTCTGTGCCAATATATATTTAATCTTCCTCCCAGATCCTTCTATCACAGATCCTTATATTCTTAAGTTTCCATCATATATTTTAAGAACTGTTTTGTTAAGTAGGAAGTTAGACATGAGCGGCTCAGGTGAGGCCTGCCTGGAGTCCTGAACAGCAGTGAGACCAACATTGCTTTCAGACCGCCTCTCTGTGGGCAGCCCAGCAGCTGGCTGACCACCAATGGGCAGGTTTGGAACCATCTGGAAACCTATCATTCCTTAGCGGTTTGAACCCATGACCTTTTTATCCCTAAAGATAACATCTAGGGCTCAGTTGTATTTCAACTATAGGCCCAGAAAAGCAGAAAACCAGACAAGTGACTCCTTGGCTGTATCAGGACCAGCTACATTGACTAATGACCCCCTGCCCTAAAACCAACCTGTCAGTGGAGACCACAACCCTGAAAGAGAATGCCTGGAAAGCTGATGAATATTATACTAAAATCCTCCCTTGAGACCTTCCCTAAGATTTTCATCTGCAAGAGAAAGATAAATATGCTCAGACAAAGGAACCAGGGCATACTCTTCCTCCAAGGTTCATGCTCCTGCCATTCCCCCACAGGCAAGTATCCCCCAAGCCTCTCTCTCTCTCTCTCTCTCTCTCTCTCTCTCTCTCTCTCTCTCTCTCTCTCTCTCTCCCCCCCCCTCCCCTGGCCTACTCCTTGTTTGCAGTATATCTTCAATACACCTCACTTTACTTTACTTTCATTTTTGTTGACCTTAAAATGTTTTTGCATCGACGAGAAGAACCGGTGTCCCAGCCGGTAACCCCAATTGGCAACAGTTTTATAAATATTGTGAATGAAGCTCTAAAAATCAAATAAATAACATGAATATATTCAAGTTAGAGACTCAGGGTTCATAATTCAAGCACAGATCCAATCATTAGGATTCTAAATATTATGCTCTTTCTGATGCTGGGACACTGAGATAACTTATTTTTGAAATTGAGATTGCTAATGACTAGAATGGAACACATATAAGACTTGTGTTATTGTTACCCAGTGAGAGAAGACTTCGGTTCTTATTTCCTGGAGGGGAAGATTTCAATCAAGAAACAAAGTGTAAAAAAGCAAGCAAGAATTTACTGACTTCAGCAAAAACATACTTAGGGCTGTGAAACAAGGAAGAGCATCAGAGAAGCAACAGAAGAGCCTAAGCTGGGCTGCATTGGCTCACTGGGAAGTCAGAGAAAAGGGGGAAAAGGGAGCCTTGGAGACAGGTCCAGGGGGTTAACCTGGGACGAGCTGCCACTGCGCTTTACTCCCCTGATTACAAGTCTCATGGGGTCCCTTAGAAGTTGGGGGGTATGTGCCTGTCACTACTTGAGCAAAGTAAGCAGAGATAGGGTTGAATCATATATGAACATTTATTCCAGTAATGCTGGCACTGCAGGAGAGCAGCAGGTCATCCACAAAAATCTGCTCTGCACCATCCCATAAGCCAGCTGCTTACATTGGGTAGGGCAAAGATTATGTGGGGAAGTAGGCAAAAGGAATAAGAGTGGTTATAATTATTACAGGCAATGCAGGCTGGAGCAGGGATCCACTGTTTGGGTAACAAGGTTGTTAACATTTCCATGATCATGAGAATGGACCGAATTCCAAGGTTGACTCTAAGGTCCCAGTTAGGAACAACATCCAACCAGGTTAGGAAGTGTTTTCATTTGGAAGACATATCTAAGTCTCCATCAACCTGGCTCACTCTGTTCACTTTATCCTGTTGATTCCCTGAGACCCTGCCCTACCAATTTGCAGCCCCACCCAAGCTATTTACAGCAACCTTTCTATATAAATGGCCTGTCCTGGCTCAGGTTTCAGACTTTCCTAAAATCTCTCCAACAAGCAGCAACTGGCATCAGCATACCTCATACCTATCTATAAGAGACCCAAGACCCAGCACTAGCAGTGGCCTTCCTTGCTTCACAGCTTGGCCTTGCCTGGGAACTTCCAAGCCCAACACAATTAGCAGTCATTTGCAGATCATTCTGTAGGTCCTGCTGGGTAGTCCCAGGCAGTGGCTGATTTTGCATCTCCCAGGAGGCCCCAGAGCTGGTGTTCCTGGTGGAGATGTCAGACCATACCAGATTACAACCCTATACATCCATGAGTGACACACGATTTCATGTGCTGGGTCACTAGTCTATATACATAAAAACCTAAGCAACCAAACAACCGAACGACTGGTCGACCAGTTGCTATGATATGCACTCACCACCAGGGGCAGATGCTCAATGCAGGAGCTGCCGCCTGGTGGTCAGTGCACTCCCACAGCCAACCTTCTGTAGCTGGCCAACCTCCTATGGCCCTTCCCCCAGCTGGCCTACCTCCTGTGGCCCCTCCCCCTTGCCAACCTCCCATGGCCCTGATTGGCCCCAGTCACCAGCCAGGCCGAGGGACCTCACCCATGCACAAATTCGTGCACCAAGCCTCTAGTATGAACCATAAAATGGCAACAAATACATATCTATCAACAATTATATTTAAAAATCAAAATAAATGAACAAGGAATCTAATGAACAGAATAAACTGATCAATGAAATAGAACCAGAGGCATGACAACATGGAACAGAGTGATGAATCTCAGAGGGAAGGGGGCAAGGGAGGTGGGAAGAGATTAACCAAAGAACTTATATGCATTACCTATGGCCACAGAAAATAGGATGGTGAAGACCTGGCTTGGGGCGGGAATCAGATGAAGGGGAGCAATGGGGGTTAATTAGGGTGGCATGTGTAATACTCTCAACAATAAAGATTTGAAAATTAAAGAATAAAAAGAAAGTGATTTTTTGTAAATCAGAGCAAAACAATCACAGTTAACAGAGCATGATTTATACTTCTTATAACTATAGCTAGTCCCAGTATTCTAGTTCTGCCCCTATCATCAGTAAGGAGTAGTAGTGGAGGAGATATAAAGAAAGAAAGAAGAAAGGAGAAGAGCAAGTCTAGACAAGGAAGCTGAGAGAGCAAAGCTGTATGGAGGAGCTATAGAAGGTGGAGGGATGGGGTGTAGGCATTTATTAGCTTCAGAAGAGTTCAGTATCGGACAAAGTTTGGCCCAGGATTATCATTAGGTCCTTACACATTTATTCATAGGCTAAAAATATATGTTGGATGGGGTCAATATAGGCATCAGAGTTATCAGAGTACCATATTTTTCAGTGTACAAGATGCTATTTTTTTCTAACATCATTAGACTGAAAATCAAGCGCCATCTTATACACGGTGGTCAGCTGAGGAGGGAGCCATGATTGTGCAGCTGCCCATACCTTGTCAAACAGGCTTCCTCCAATCACGAGCCTTATTGTTACTGACCTCAGCTGATGCTGTAATTGGAGGTGGTAGAGAGTGAGCAGATGCAACGGGGACTGGAGCATTCTGAGCCCATAAAGATCAAAAAATAAAAAGATAACATACTGGTAAGTGATTGTCTTACTCTGCAAAATTCAAACTGAATATAATCATCTATGCAAAAGAGCATGGAAATAGAGTTACAGAGAGGTGATTGGACCTCCTCCCACAGAGTATATGATCAGACAGTGGAGAAAACCAGAAGATCAACTCCTGAAGATGCCAAAAAAGAAGGCCTTAAGAGGAAAACCAGCAAAATGTTTAAAATATTGATTTCTTACTTTGGGGTTGGAAAAGTGGGAGGCATCTTATACATGGCAGTGTCTTATAAACCAAAAAATACTGTAATCCCCAAGATATGCCTTAATTTTTTTAATTAAATAAATTTATTTGTTAAAATAATTTAACTCCAAATACAACTATTGAATTTGCATTGAGTTATAACTACAATTCATGTTCTAATTGATGCCTTAATTTGTTTTAATTCTACAAGTGAGAAGGGTTTATGGACAAGCAATGGGCCTCTTTCTCCTGGTGCCTCCACCAGGGGATAGACCTTGACAGTTGTAGGTAGCAGTGGTCTTGACCTTTCCGTCTCCAATGATGGAGCATTTTTTTTCCAGAGTATAGAGGCAAGAGCTAGATAGAGAGAAGGTTTAGGTACTGGAATGGGGGTGTAGCAGGGGGAATCTGTGGCTCTTAGCACAGGGTTGTGAGATAGGGTCTTTGTTTAGCTGTAATACAGCCAGGGTAGTCAATTTATATTTCTAGAGGAGATCCTCCTAATTCCCATAATAGGAAAAAAGTCAACATAAAGGATTTTTGTCCCTTTGCTCTGTCGCTTGCAGAAGAGATCCAACTGAAGCATGATCTTGTGATTAATGCTGCCGTTTTGAGGCCATGACTCCCCATCAGGGAGCTTATATTGTGGTCAGACCCAATTATAACATATATATATATATATATATATATATATATATATATATATATATACATATATATATATATATATATATATATATATATATATATGTGTGTGTGTGTGTGTGTGTGTGTATATATGTGTGTGTGTGTGTGTGTGTATATATATATATATATCCTTCTTCATAATAAAAAGGTAATATGCAAATTGCATCACTCTGCTATGCCCACGATTGGGCCGGCTGGAGGAGCGGGGGGCGGGACTCAGGGTGGCCGATTGGCTGGCAGTAGGAGCGGGGGGCAGGGACTCGCTGCAGGAGGACCCATGGGGCCGGTGGCGGAATTGGTGTGGCTGATTGTGTGGTGGCACCAGTTTTCCGCCAGCACCAGTTTTCCTCTGGCCACCCCCCATCGGAGCGCCTCCCAAGTCCCGCCCCTCAGAGGAAAACTGGTGCTGGCGGGAGGTGCTCCGATCTCGGGTGGCCAGAAGAAAACTGGTGCTGGCGGAAAACTGGTGCTGGCAGCCAGGTGAAGGAAAGTCTATTGCACAAAACTTTGTGCAATGGGCTTCTAGTATATATATATATATATATATATATATATATATATATATGGTCTGGGGGTTAATTATGCCCAGTGAGCCAAAATACAGGCCAGGGAACTCCCATCCTGAATAGCAAGTCGATTCCCAATTTGAAGATTAGGAATTAAAGAGCCCAGTGTCCTAGGGTCCATTCTGGAGTCTTAGTGCTTGAGGGCTAGCATCTGACCTTTCAGCCATCTATTAGGATTGAGATTATCTTTAGGTTTTGGTTTCCCCAATATAGATTATTTGATATGCTGATTTTTATCATTACACAATGCACATTTAAGAGAAAGTCCTATTCTTTTAAGTATCCATCATTAGATAAATGTCAAAGTATATAAAAGATCCGTGTTAAACTGACCAAGTTTTTGTTAAATTTCACTAGTTCTTCACTTAGGCAAAGACCCCAATTTGAATTTTTTACTTTGGTAGGCATTTCCTTCTGACTAGCCTTTGTGTTTGTTCATTTGCCTTTCCAGGGAAATTAAATGTTACCATTTTTTTCAGGGGGAGAAAACATTTGCATCCTTTGTTTGCTATTGTCTTTAACAGATTCTTTCGTTTTCTCAACTTTATTCTTTTCACAAACATGAATGGAGGTAGTCGTGCAATACCTTTATTCCAAAAGAAATAAAGGGGCCAGGGATGCTTTAAAAGTATTGTTTTCCTCATAAAAGGTAACTTTTATTTTTGTTAATTATAGCTAGGAAAATGGGCTGTAACTTTTTCCTGCTGTGACGTGTCAACAGTTTATTGAAGTTTTCGTATTTCACACAAATGTGTTAAAACTGACAATTGCTAAGATAAAATAATATGTTATAAATTATTTCTATATGTTACACCCCAACACACACAGGTACTTATACTAGTAGACATGCACATACAGATGCACACACTTTCTCACAGGGAAACGTACTAACTGCCACTTGGATATGAATTTGTTCCAGGGGTAGCTCTTGAACCCAGAGATTTCTGGGCTTTGTCATAGCCCTTAAATAAGCTTGACTTCAATAACTAGTGCATCTTTTTTTAAGTATTTTGCATGTTTGAAAATTATTTTAAAATATTTAGAATTACACAACATAAAACATTCTATGTTTTCTTAAAAATGCTAAATTCATAATTGATATTTGAAATGGCAACACATACAAAACAATTGCTAGGGCATTAAATTTAATGCACAGTACCATGGATAGCATGCATTTGCAAACTACTTTCTGTTACTAACTTCCAAATACTTTAAGAGATTTTATCAAATGCAACAAGGTCTTTACATAACTATATCACTTCCCCTTCCCCATTCCCTCCCTTTACGTCTCCAAGGACACCAGTGAACTAGGTTAGTATATGGGCATTTCTCACTTTCTATATTCAGGTTCCCTTTCCAATGAATTCTTTCATGAACCAGACTACACAGTTCTTCCACACATTCTCACCATAATTCATTACACTCCTGTGATTTCTTTATAACATTTTTTTCTTCATTTGCAGGGAAACTCTTCAAAAGCAGGCCATCAATCACTGAACGTATGCATGAAGAAATGACCTTCGTGTCTCTTTCTTGTTCTAAATAATTTCTCTCTCCTTGTACAAATTCTTCAAGGTAGTATGAATTTTTCAGCTTGTTGTTCCAAGTTTTTTTCCTATAAAATTGAGATTGGTGAGAGCAGGACACACACACACACACACACACACACACACACACACACACACACACTTATATTTATGTTACATAGGAATAAATATTTATAAATGCTAGATCTATTAAATCATTTTTATCTTCTTGTTTTTTTCTTGATTATTTTAGATGAGCAGACAGAATGAAGAATACAGCATGTATTAATTTTTAAAAATTGTATGTGTATATTTATTTTCTGAATGTTTTAGTTGTTATAAATACCTAATTATCTGGTTAGTGACTTTAATTACTTTATTTTTAAAAAAATGTTCTTATTGATTTTAGAGAGAAAAGAAGATTACTGGTTAAATACAATAAAACTGTAGTCATCCTTTATTCTATGAATCTAACATGGTTTGGTAAATAATTATAGTCTACATGTTCACTTCCAGATGCTGCCTGAGGGAGACCTATTACCATGTAGCTGAATCAATGGGAAGACCTGGCCATTTCATTATCACAGATGCTGAGGAACCTGCTTGAAAGTCTTAACTATCAATTAACTGCTCAGTCCAGAAGTTCTTATAGCATCGCTGTACCATCACCATAACTCTGACAGTCTATTGGCCAGAGCTAGTCACATGGCCCCTCTATTTGCAAGAAAGTATAAAAGTGCAGATCTG
Organism: Ia io; assembly: GCA_025583905.1. Lineage (NCBI taxonomy): Eukaryota > Metazoa > Chordata > Mammalia > Chiroptera > Vespertilionidae > Ia > Ia io. The sequence continues at coordinate 37,326,399 of JAJQQW010000003.1, forward strand.
CTATGTATCTGGAAGGACAGGAGACCAAGTTCTGGGGAGCACCTGAGGAGACTTGACTGAAATGTAAACATCATCTGTCACATATATTCATGTATCATTTTTCCAGAAGTTTCAGTAAATTTCCAAGTGTTTGACACATTATTTTATCATACAATTTTAATTTAAATATTGATGATGTTCCCCAGAGTTTCTTAATATTCAAATTATTAAACACATTCTTATCATCTTTTATTGTTTGCCTATTTACATTACTATATTGATATTTGTAATTATATTTTAACTAGAGGCCCGGCGCACAAAATTCGTGTGCGGGTAAGCTCCATAGGCCTGGCCGGGGAGCAGGGTGATCTTCCCCAGCTGCCCGCAGCTGGCCCCACCCCGGTTACCCATTCGCCATTGGGCAATCAGAGCCTGAAGGTCCTTCCCGCCTACTTGCTGGCTCCGCCCCCACAGCATGTTGCCCTCTGTGTGTGGGGTGACCAGTGGGGTGGGAGCCTTGGTCTGGCACCACCTGCATTACCCGGAATCCATCCCCTGTTCTCCATTTGCCATGGGGCGATCAGAGCCTGCTGGCCAGGGAAAGGGACCAAGAGGTGGTCATTGTGCCTCATAGTGACTGATTGAGCAGTCATTCTAGTCATTCCTCCATTAGGGTCAATTTGCATATTACCCTTTTATTATATAGGACTAGAGGTCCGGTGCATGAAATTCATGCACTGGGGAGGGTGTCCCTCAGCCCAGCTTGCACCCTCTCTAATATGGGACCCCTCGGGGGATGTCCAACTGCAGGTTTAGGCCCGATCCCTGTGGAATCGGGCCTAAACCTGCAGTTGGACATCCCTCTCACAATCCGGGACCGCTGGCTCCTAACCGCTCACCTACCTGCCTGATTGCCCCCTAACTGCTCCCTTGCTGGCCTGATTGCCCCCTAACTGCTCCTCTGCAGGCCTGATTGCCCCCAAATACCCTCCCCTGCTGGCCTGATCACCCCCAAGGCTTTTATTAGTATAGATATGACCCTGCACAGAAAAATTTACTAACCCTGCTTTACAATAAGGGCTTGACGATTGAATCATTAGGACCAGACACCAAGATTTCCTTTCTTTGAATAGTGGAGGGAATAATTATCTTGTCTTTAAGTTGCCCCGGAATTAAAATGAGATAATGACTTAGAAAAGTATAAAAGCACCATATAAAGCCAACTCTTTAAAATGAAAAACACTATTTTTATTCTCCCCTTCCTTCCTTTACAGCTTTTATTTAAACTTTGAAATTTATAAAAATTTCACTCCAATTTTCATTTCTTTACATTCAACATTATTTTGTATTGGTTTCAGGTTTTATATTAGTTACAGAATAGTGGTTAGTCAATCATATACTTTACAAAGTGTTCCCCGATATTTCTAGTAGCCACCTGGCATCATACCATCATTACAACACTATTGACTATATTCCCTATTTAAGTGACAATGGGTTTACAGGTTCCTTTCAGTCTTTCTTTTGTGTTGCTTGTCCTTCCTTTTCTTTCTCACTTCTTCCCTCATTTTCTTTATATAGTATCTCAATTGGCCATCAAAGCTCAGTGAAGGCACTGGGACACGCTTCATCCATTTTACAGACCAGGAAACTGAGGCCAATTCCAGTTGGCTGTGGAACTTGACTCAGCATACAGGAAGCCCTCAGAGCCATGCTCTTTGCGCTTCCTAAGGGGCAGCCGCCCAGCAAACAGAACAAACCTTCCAGTCAGGCTTCTGAGCCTCTTTCTCAAGCACCTCTTCATTGCGGATGCTCCACATTCTTTCCTCTCCCTCCATTCTTTACTGTCCCCCCTTCTCCGAAGCAGGTGGAAGGCTTCCCACTTACTGCCTAGGCATGCTCTGCCATGGGGCAGGGTGTCGGGAGCTTGCTTTTGGGTCAAGGCAGGAGCAGGAGTCACTGCCTCTGAAGTGTGAAGGCCGCCTGAGTGAGGCCGGTTAGCACTGGGAGCTTCTCTGAATCACATCAGTAGGTCCAGTGCCCTGCAGTGCAGCACCCCTCCACTGAGGTGGCACCACCCCTAAACCCCCGCCTCAGGGGTGAGGGTCCTTGCCCCTCTGCCAGGAGTCCTTCCATGCCCCTTGATCCCTGGCTGGGCCCACCCACGTCTTGAGGGCACTGCAGAACCTCTGTCTCTCTGCAGATGAGGCAGATCCCTGCCCTAGGTCTCCACAAAGCTATGAATCTGTAGCCAGAGGCCTGGTCTGGGTCTCAGCAACCACATGCCTGCCATGTTCCCAGGGACCCTGGGAGCAGCTGGGCAAGTCCCGCCTCACCTCCCCGGGGTGCCGACCTCCCCAGGGACCCCTGGGAGAGGCTGGATGGGCCCGGCCACGCCCCTGCAGGTTGCCTATATCCCCAGGGACACCTGGGAGCAGCTGGATGGGCTGGCTAGGCCCCCCGGGTTGCCGATCTCCCGGCCACGCTCCCCTGGGTTGCTGATCTCCCCAGGGACCCACCCGGGAGCGGCTGCATGGGCCTGACCATGCCTCCCCTGGGGTGCCGATAGCCCCAGGGACCCCCGGGAGCGGCTGCATGGGCCCGGCCACGCCCCCCCCCCGGGGTGCCGATTGCCCCAGGGACCCCCGGGAGCGGCTGAATGGGCCTGGCCACAGCTCCCTGGGGTGCCAATCGCCCCAGGGTCCCCTGGAACTAAGACGACTGGGCACCGCCATCTTGATCTTCTCAACGGCCGGATAGGCCACCCGGAGTCCTGCCCCCCAGCCTCCCACTGGCCCAATCGTGGGCATAGTGGAGGTGCGGTTAATTTGCATGTTTCTCTATTATAAGGTAGGATAATTAATTGACTTTAAAAAAATGTATTTTATTGATTTCAGAGAGGAAGGGAGAGGGAGAGAGAGATAGAAACATCAGTGATGAGAGAGAATCATTGATTACTTGCCTCCTGGACACCACACAGTGGGGGAGGGGGGTGTCAAGCCCATAACTTGGGCATGTGCCCTTGACAGGAATCTAACCCAGGACCCTTTAATCCACAGGCCTTCGCTCTACTGAGCCAAACCAGCTAGGGAAATATTTAATTGACTTTAATCCTTGTTTATGACATGCATGACCTGCTAAATTATATTTTATATCTCAGAATTTTATAGTGCACTCTTTTTTAGAGATTTTAATATGAGAAATCAATAATTTTTAATGTCTTTTTTGTTGTTATTGAGAAAAATAATAGTATGTTGCCAAAAAACTTCAGAATCATTTATGTATTTTCTTACTTATAAAGTATATTCATAGACCTTATCTTTAAAACAACAATAACAAACTCATGTGCTGCTTCATCTCCTTGGCTTATTATAAAGGAATTTGTAAAGAATCCTTTGGCATGTAGATGTAATTATTATCTTTTGTATCAACACTTCTTCACAATACACCACAAACATCACATGTGTTTATTTATATAAATAATCAACAACTTTCTCAATTTTCTCAAATGCATTTCTGTGTGCTTAACTTAAATAATTAGGCCAAGACTGTTTGAGTTTCTATTATCCTCAAAGCAATATGATATCTGCTGCAAGTACTATGCCCAACTTGATGAATATAACATAGTTGAATAGATAAAGCATTGCAAATGCATTTATTGTGCTGTGTTATAGTTCAAGAGAGTTTATTTTCAGAATTGTATAATAAAAAGGAATTATGTTCATACATATGGGTAAATCTTATCTGTGCATGGATTTGAAGGTATGCATAATTCTAAAAACAAATTATTTAAAACCATTTACATTTCACTTTGGAATATTTAATACAATTTGAAGCAGTAGAATAAATAATCATCTGATATATGTTTTGCTTAAATTAAAGCTGGAATTTTTGGCCTTGTCTGGGAACATGTGTATTACAGACTAGAACAAGGGTATTCTTTGTGTACTGAAAGCTGGGGAAGTTAGCCTAGGATTAAAAATTCAACATATCTTCCAAATGAACAACTCCACATGAATAAGTAAAAATCTCTTTTCATTTATAGTTTCACTGAAGAAAATAAAAGTTCTTTGCTCATCAGCTTTGGATGAACTGATAATAACCAATGTTAGAAGTACACTGACTAAATGCCAATTCATAGATTATAAATCTCCTGATTTGCCATTTGCCATTATGTGTGAGCTATTTATCAAAAGTCTTATTTTCAGTCACAAAGCTCTTATATATAAGAAAGCTATAGCTTTCCCATTTCTGAATCTAATCCTACAAAGTAATATACTTTCCCAAGACTTAACTGTTTTACATATTTATGAATTTCTCCACAGTCCCCCTAAGGGATTCATTTCTCAATAGTGTCATAAGACACCAAAGTATAATGCTTGGCTTATTTTCCCATCAGGTATTGTTCTACAGCTGCGTGGTATTTTCTATTTGTCGTTGTCTAGAGCAAACTGAGGATGCAGCATTGACTGAATCTGCTCAATGTGCAAGGCGCATGCCTGCAAGCACTGGGACTCTGTAAGACTTATCGCTGTGAGTTTCTGTGTTATATCAGCAAGCTCATCTGTAGAAATACATTCTGACTGAGTAACCCTGGGGTAGATAATGCGTAATTCTCCATTGCAAAATCTTCCAGGAATGGAAAAATGATTCAGCTAGAAGGCATTCGCCCTGTCAGCACCTTATTATCAGAACGCAGTGTTTACTCTGTTACTGGTTTCAGTTATCCTTACACAGTTTGATAATCATTTTTTAAGCTGGCCTGGTGTATAACTTAACATTGATTCACAGTTTGCTTATGATTGGTTTTAACCTGATACCCATGGATTTCCATCTCCCTGACTAGTTCCTCCAGTCTCTACTTTTAAGAAACATATCTAGAAAACTTGTAATTGGAGGATAAATTATTAAACATTGAAAAACAATTTGCTAACAATGGTCTAAAGCTATTTTAGTAGTTATCAATTGCCAATGTCTTGAAATCCATTGAGAAAAAGAAACATTTAGATGGACATTACACACATGCATATATATCACAAACACATACGTATATATTCATACATACATATGCATGCACAGATACATAGAGAGATGCTATTTATAGTGTGTGTTTGAGTATTGACATACAAATAGCTATAAGATATGATGGAATTAAATTAAGATATTAAGAAATTTGATCTTGCTTGCAAATTAAATAATCCAATTTATTAGTTATTTAGCATTCTATAGTACATACCTATTTATAAAATATTCCCTGAAAGCTAAAAGTCATTAATTTTCAATACAATGGAAAATACTTATTGCAAGTATATTTTAGCCATATTATTTTGAAATGACAGGCCATTTTTCAAAAAAATCATAAAAATGATTGAGGGTGCATAAAAACAGAAAAGAAATCTGGATTTCAGTAGTTTCAAAATTAGGTTGGCTGTAAAATATGTTTTTTCCATATAACTAAGGAATATGGTTTATATTAAACTAGTGGCCTGGTGCACAAATCTGTGCACATTGAAAGGAAATTAATTAGAAGAAATATTTTAATATCGCTATTCACCCTTTCTCTATAATAGACGTGTCAACCAAATTCACAATCGACAATTACAGATCGAAACACACGTGTGCTATTGGCGCCAGTGAGAGCTTTATATGTATCACACATGCATGAGTCAATTTAGTCTTTTATAGATATAGAACAAATTTGCTTAAGTAGACCTGCTTTCTGATGTAGCTAAACAATGAAGTACCCCAACTTCTCTTTCAGGTAATTGTCAGCAACACAGCAGTAAATATCAACAGATTATTATTGTAGATCACTCAGGGAGAACAAAGGGTAAAATATTTAACTGCAGCAGTGTTTGATTATATTCTGCACAGTGAGAAAACCTGAAGTCATTTTTAAGGTCCACCATTTCTTACTTCTTTTCAGTCAGGTCAAGTTTCTAAACTTCCTAAATCTCCATTTTCCAGCTAATTGAAAGAAAATAGGATTCCACCTAGTCTCCTATCTACCTACTCCAGGATTTCTGTGAGGATCAAGTAAGATGAGACATGGGAAAACGCTCCACAGACATTTGGTTAAAGTGTAAAGTGTTTTCATCTGGCTATAAAGCAAGTCGTGTTCCTGGGCTGAAGAAACTGTAAGGAGGCTAGTTGTCACTAGGGAGAGGAAGATGGGCATTGCTATGTATCGTCATTACCTGGACGGAGGGAAGGACACTTAGCATATTAGCCTTTTATCTAGAGAGATAATATTAACAAAACCATGAGCATTAAGATAACATTTTCTTTTTCATGGCCATAATAAAGATTAAACTTTTTAATAAAATCAAAATATACAAATATATATGAGTTGAATCATTTGCTTATTTCTTTAATCAAACATTGAACAGATTTTTCTTTAGTTTTTATACCACATACTTCAACATTGTATTTTGAAAATTTAGATAGATAATATCAAAATTGTGAAGATATTGGGGTTAGTTTGCTCTTTTGTTTCTTTTCTGGTTGCATGTTTCCTAAGCCAGCAGTCAGACATCCCTCTCGCAGTCCAGGGTTCTCGAGTCCAAGACCCCTTGCTCCTTACCGCTCGCCTGCAGCGGAGGCAGGAGAGGCTCCCACCACCACTGCGGTGCTCACCAGCCATGAGCCCAGTTTCTGGCTGAGCAGCACTCCCCCTGTGAGAGTGCACTGACCACCAGGGGGCAGCTCCTGAGTTGAGCGTCTGCTCTCTGGTGGTCAGTGCATGTCATAGTGACTGGTTGTTCTGCCATTTGGTCAATTTGCATATTAGGGTTTTATTGTATAGGATGTTTGTATGTATATATGCACATATCATTATATATGTGTAATCACATATGTTATTCTAATATTATATATAACCATATACATGTATATTTATATATGCATGTGTGTATTAATTTGTTTCTTAGGGATATTGTAACAAATTAACACAAACTAGGTGGCTTAAAACAACATGTCTAAGTGCTAGAATTCTGAAGTCAAGATGCTGCCAGGGTTAATTCCCCTGGGTTCTGAGGGGTATCTGTTCAAAGCCTCTCTCCTAGTTTCTGATGGTTGCTGGCAATATTTGGTATTCTCAGGCTTGTAGACACATCACTACAATTTCTACCTCAGTCTTTACATGGTATTAGCTCCTATTTGTCTCTGTGTTTCTCCTCTACTTATAAGAACACCAGTCATATATGATCTAGGTTCAACACTAATCTGGTACAACCTCATCTTACTTTAATTGATTGCATATTGCATTTGCAATGGCCCTGCTTCTAAATAAGGTCACATTCACAGGTGTCAGGATCAGGACTTCCATGTACCTTTTTGGGAGACACAATTCAACATATTGCTCATATTTCACAATTCTCTTCATTAATAAAGTGTGTCATAGAACCATATAGTTTTATTTGTCCATTTCAACTGAAATATATATCTTGTAACCAGTTATTATTTCGTACTGTTGTATTTACACTACTTTAACTAATAAATAAATGCCAATTCAATACAAATTTGAATACATAAGTGTTTTAAAGCATTATATCAATTAAATTTGAATTTATTCAAAGACCAAACAATACAAAATTTTAATTCATACTGGATGCAATAGACAATAGATTGTGTCTTCCACATTTGAAATTATAAAGACTGCCAATTAATTGTAAACATTAATTTTAAAAATAGGTGGATTCCTTTTTAATAAAATTTTTAATGTTGACATTATTGCAGGTGTCCCTCTTTTTCCTCTTCTTGGTCCACCTTCACCCATCCCCGGCTCCCCCTCCCTTGGCCTTTACCATACTATTGTCTGAGTCCATGGGTATGTATATATGTTCTTTAGAAAAATAAACAAACAAACAAATAAAATTATTCAGATATGAAAAAAAAAAGAATGGGTGGATTCTTAGCATCCATGTAATTCTAACCTTTTTCTTTATAAGATGTTAAATTAAATGCTTAAATTAAAATAAAAGATAGCATTATTATTAATATGCTGGACCTATAGGGAAAAAAATGGAACCAAATGAAAAGTATGATCAACTCAAAAATAAAATAATTTACCTAAGTTTATAAAACAAGTTTAAAAAATAGCTACACAGATTCAATCTCTCAAAATATCCCCAAATAATATTTTGTTTGTCGATATTATTAAAAAGCGAACAGAACCAGTGTGAAAACCCTATCTTAAATGTTTGTTAATATCTTTATAAAAATTGTTTTCATTATAATAATTTTTAAAATATAATACAGTTGAAATAATTTTATAGTGGATATTAATATATCTACTATCTAGATTCTACAATAACATCTATAACAATAAAAATGTAATATGCTAATTAGACTGGACAGCTAAATGACCTTCCGGAAGACCTTCTGGACGAAGCCGGGACTGTGAGGGCCGAGGCAAGCTACTGAGGTGGCGAGGGTTGAGCTCCTTGTACAAATTTCATGCATCGGGCCTCTAGTTTTATTATACTTGTTCAATCACATTTATATCAGTCTATCTATCCTTCTACATATCCATCAATAGATGTGTACTTCTCTCTAATCAATTCTTTATGATACCAGGAGTCTTCCTTATGATAATCAGGGACCAATATTTATTACAACTTAATTGTTCTTGCCAAAGTTAGAGAAGATATCCTGGATATTCTTTGTTTAAATATCATTTGGCTCTTTTTAAAAGGTTTTTCCCCCCATTTCCATTCAATTATAGTTCACATCTTATAAAATTGACCCATTTACAATGTTTACTTCAATGATTTTAGTATCATTTAGAGTTGTGAAGCCATCACTACAGTTAAAGTTTAGAACATTTTGATCACCTCAAGAAAAAAGCCCATTCCCTTAACAGTCTTTACCTTTCCCCTGTCTCCCAATGCCAGTCCTGGATCACAGCTCATCTTCTTCCTGCATGTATATATTGCTTGTTCTTGACATTTCACATGAATAGATTTACATAACACGGAGTCTTCTGTGACTGGTCCATATTACTTACCATATTCTTTAGGTTTATATCAGTATGTTATTCTTTTTTATTGCCAAGTGATATGCCATTGTCTTTACCCATCAACTAATGGACATTCGGATTGTTTCCAGTTCATGGCTAGTTTTAATAATATATCTATGGGCATACAAGTAAAAGTGCTTTGTGGATATATATTTTCATATTCCATGTGTATATAAATAGTACTGGAATTAATGGGTCATACGATAACTTTAATTTTAACATGTATGAACTGTCAAGACATTTACATAGTGCTGTACCATTTTACAGTCAAATTAGCAATGTATGAGTGTTCTAATTTTTGCACACCTTGCCAATACCTATTTTCTTTATTAAAAATTATATCTATTTTTGTGGGTGTGAAGTGGTATCTCATGTGGTTTGGTTTGAAATTTCTTAAGAACCAATGACATTGGCCACCTTCTCAGATGCTAATTGGTCATTAAATATCTTTGGAGAGATAACTATTAAAATGCTTAAAATTTTCTGAAATTAGATAGTGGTGATGATTGAACCACTGTGAATATACTAAAATGAACTGAATTGTACACTTTAAAATAGTACATTTTAGAATATGTGAGATACTTAACTAAAACTGTTATTAAAAATAAATTATTTAATAAAGTAGTTATTTTTAAAATAATTTTAACCCAAATATTAAATTTCATTTTATATCATTATGTAATTAAGTTGTAAGAGTTCTTTATATATTATGGATAAAACTACTTCACTGTATATGGGATTTGCAAATATTTTCTCCCACTGTGTAGATTTTTTTTTCACATTTTGGTAGTATTTTCATAAGACAAACATTCTCAGTTTGGATATATTCCAATCCATCTCTCTTCTTTCTGTGTTACTACTTTAATCATGTAGTTGTTTTCACATTTTAGTTCTGGTTTCCAGGTAGAATTTCCACAAAAAACAACAACACAGTAATTTCACATAAACTTTTATTTTTCTGTATAAGTATGTCCCAAATATTGCAAAGGTACACTTCTGGTAAGTAAATGTTTATTTTTTATTTGAAATTTTAATTTACCTGGTGTCCTTTATTTGCACAATACAGCAACCTGCTAGCAGGATACATGAATGAAGTAACTAATTCTTTGAAAGTAGAAAATAATGAGAATCAGAAGATCCAGATTCTGACTTAAGTTCTGCAAATGACCCTATAAGTCGTTTAGCTTCACTTTGCTGCCTTTACATGTACAGCAAATGAAGAAGATAATGCCTGATCTCACTTTCTACAGGAACGTTGCTGAAATGAATGAGGCAATGAACACATAAACACAGGGCATATTGGAAGACAAATACCCTATAAAATGGTAGTATCATTATTATTATTACTGTTATAGAGAGAATTTTTGAAAAGTCAGCTGGTTGAATGTATTATAGTAATCTTCTACAAAAGAGAAAATAAAAACATCATTACAATACAGATTTAATGGCTTTATCTTCTATTTTATTCAGCACAGCATGAGAACATAGGTGAATCAACTTTGGATTATTACAAAAGGGCATTGTTTTCTGTATTGTGTTACCTTTATGCCTTCTCAATTATAACCTAACAATATGTATATGGTTGCATTTACTAATTTCTTTCTTTACATTTCTAAAAATCCCTTAAGCATAGTCAGATGTGCCAGGTATTTTAGATTATATCTTGACTCTTGTTTGTGGCTGTGTGTATATATATGCACATATACAGTAAAAATATAATTCTTTGTGCATGAATAATTCAAAATACCATATACCTAATGCTATGAAATCTATGTGATCACACACATATTTAAAAAAACAACAACAACAGTGTGTTAGTTTATATAACTTAGATCCTGATTGCTTCTTCTTACAATGAAAATACCTTCTATTTTTTTAAACAATAAATGTTGGAATCAGCATATTTAGGTATCTATATAAGAATGGACAAGTCACCTTCCTAGAGATTCTTTATGTGAAATATTTTATGATTGTGCAAGTTAATTAATTTTAAAACTTACATCCTAATATATTTGGAGTGTGTAGAGTGTTTAAGCTAGAGAGAGGGATGAAGAGAAAGAGGCAAGATTCTAAGATACAATTTAGAATAATGAGGAAATGTATCCACAAATGCATATATATGCACACATATATATTTTAAAATAAAATCTCATAATTAGAGAATTTTTTCAGATTGTGTATTTTGAGCATTCTTATGTCTGCTTTCTTATATATAGAGATAATCAAAGGTACATAAAAAGCTATTATTTTTAAAACCATCATGTTATTTTCCTGTGTATCCCCAAAGGTTAATATATGAGTTTCCATGTTGGAGGACTAAGCTTGAGTAAAAATCTTTTGATTTTATTGGATATGAGTCATGGGAATGTCTGTCTAGAGTAGGTTCTTAATTTTCATTCTCTATAACTTGAAAAGAAAAAATAAGTACTTGCTCAATTTGGGGATATTTTGAGTATAGCCCTAGCCAGCAGACATGGGCATCTGGACCAAATGGTTTCTCAAGGGCCCTTTTTGTTTTCTTGTCTTCTTCTCCTTCTTCCTCTTCTTCTTCTTCTTCTTCTTCTTCTTCTTCTTCTTCTTCTTCTTCTTCTTCTTCTTCTTCTTCTTCTTCTTTAATATTGATTTATTAAATTGATTGCAGTGACATTGGTTAACATGAACATACAGGTCTCAGTTGTGGGTTTCTATGTTACAAGATATATATATTGCACTGTGTGCCTATTAACCAAAGTCAAATCTTCTCCTGTCACTTTATATTAGAAACCCCTCCCCCCACCTCTGGCAATCACGACACTGATATTTGTATTCATGAGTTTCAGTTTTATATCCCACATATGAGTGAAATCATATAGTTCTTAGCTTTTTCTGACTGACTTATTTCACTTAGCATAATGTATTCAAGGTCCACTTCAGTTTTGCAAAGTAACTGTTCTCAAAACAGCCTGGTACTGGCAGAAGAACAGACATAGAGACCAATGAAATAGAACAGCGAACCCAGAAATTGACCCAAGCCATTATTCTCAATTAGTATTTGACAAAGGAGTCAAGAGCATACGATGGAGTCAAGACAGTCTCTTCAATAAATGTTGTTTGCAAAATTGGACAGATTCATGCAAAAAAATGAAACTAGACCACCAACTTACACCATACACAAAAATAAACTCAAAATGGATAGAGGACTTTAACATAAGACAGGAAACCATAAAAACCTTAGAAGAATCCATTGGCAGCAAAATATCAGAAGTATATTGTAGCAATATCTTCACCGATACACCTCCTAGGACAATGGAAACTAAGGAGAAAATAAACAAATGGGACTACATCAAAATAAAAAAGCTTCTGCACAGCAGAAGAAACCATCAACAAAACAACAAGAAAGCCCACTGCATGGAAGAATATATTTGCCAATGTTATATTCAACAAGTGTCTAATCTCCAAAATTATAGGACTTTCATACAACTTAACAAAAGGAAGATAAACAATCCAATCAAAAAATGGGCAAAGGACCTAAATAGACCCCTTTCAAAAGAGGACATACAAAAGGCCCAGAGACATATGAAAATATGCTCAAAGTCACTAATCATCTGAGAGATACAAATCAAATGACAATGAGGTACCATCTCACACCTGTCTGAATGTCTATCATCAACAAATCAACAAATGACAAGTGCTGGCAAGGATGTGGAGAAAAAGGAAATCCTCTTGTACTGCTAGTGGGAATGCAGACTGGTGCAGCCACTGTGGAGAACAGTATGAACTTTCCTCAAAAAATTAAAAATGAAACTCCCATTTGACCCAGTAATCCCACTTCTAGGAATATATCCCAAGAAATCAGAAACACCAACCAGAAAGGACATATGCACCCCTATGTTCATAGCAGCACAATTTATAATAGCTAAGATTTGGAAACAGCCTGAGTGCCCATCAGCAGATGAGTGGATTAGAAAACCGTGGTACAGCTACGCTGCTTATAAAAAAGAAGGAACTCTTACCGTTTGCAACAGCGTGGATGGAACTGGAGAACATTATGCTAAGGGAAATAAGCCAGTCGGGGAAAGATAAATATTACATGATCTCACTCACTTGTTGTGAATATATTAGTTTAAAAATCTATTATTGCCCTGGCAGGTTTTGCTCAGTGTTTAGAGCATTGACACATGGACTGAAGGGTTACAGGTTCTATTCCTGGTCAGGGGCATGTTCCTCCACTGTGGTTCTATCCCCAGCCCCAGTCAGAGTACATGAGGGAGGCAACCAGTAGATGTGTCTTTATCACATCCATGTTGCTCTCTCTCTCTCCCCCCACCTCCCTGCCTTTCACTCTCCTAAAAATCAATGGAAGAAATATCCTCCAGTGAGGATTAAAACAAAAGAAAAGAAAAAATGGAAAATGTAGTATTATTTGTCCCTCAAATGTTTTTATAATTTCTACAAATATTAATCTTAGCATGCAATTCATAAAGTAAAGCACATATCAAAATAGGTGATATTCCGATAACCAAGTCAATATGAGGATTTTACTCAGCATATATTTAATTAAAAATACTCTTTCTAATTGGTAATTTGTTTTGTAGTTAAAATCATATTCTTTCAATTTATTTTCCAATATTTTCCTTAAAAATGGAACTTAGATTAAATTCATTTTAATGGGAATCACTTGTCGTTTTTTACATTTGCTATATATTTTAGAAAATGTGCAATTTATTTGCTAATGAGTGTGGTAATTAATAAAGTCTAATGGCATCTTTGCTTTTATTGTGAAGTCTAAATGTATTTTCTCTAAGCCCTTAAAAAAACATTATTTTATTTTTGTTTTTATCCACAGAAGCATTTCATATTTTGAAACTGATGTGTCATATTTGGCTGCCCTTGTCATATTACATCAATCATATTCCTTTCAGTGAGACATAATCTGATTTTAGTTGATGAACATAACTTGATTTGAGACACTAAAGTCCCATCTTATATAAAAGGTCAAAGAAAATAAAAGTAAAGGTAAAAATGTTAACATTAAAAACAAACAAAAATCTTTTGTCATACAGAATTAGAATATACAATAAATATATTTTATTTTTTTAGTCTTCACAGTTTTATTGGTATGTGAATGTAGAAGTTGAAGAGGTAAATCCTATATAATAAAAGGCTAATATGCAAATTGCCCCCATGGGCAGGAGTTAGACGTGCGCTGACCACCAAGGGGCTGCGCGGAACACGGCAGGTGTCAGCGATGCAGCGTTGGCAGTGGGTGGCAGTGGGGGCGCTGCAGGCGTTGACAGGCCCCAGAGAGCGCCTCCCCCTGATGGCAGGATGGTGGAGCAGGTGAGCGGGCGGCACCAGGCCAAGGCGGGTGCAAAGGGAGGCGGCAGGCAGCAGGGAAAGGGAGGCCCTGGCTCGCAGCCGGCAGCCACTAGGGACCCTGCCCATGCATGTGTTTTGTGCACCTGGCCTCTAGTTTACAATAAAACCGTTGTATAGTAAATGCAATTATGGCAGTAATTATATGCATAAATGCTTTGAAAAATACAAAAACTATTTTTTCAGTAAAGGCATTTTGTTTAATTGCTGGTGACGGAGACATTCAAACAATGTCTCTGCCAATACTTGCCTTAATAGGTTGTACTTCATTTTGCATCTCTTTAATTTTTCTGCAGACTCAATTCTCTTCAGCCATATGATCTCAGATAAATTATTCTAGAATCTTTGCTTCTTACCAACAAACGCTACCTTTTTTGCCACTGCAACTACCTCTTCTTCTGCCCCTCCCTTTTGACACCTAAATTTTATTGTAACTAAATAAAATATTCCTGTAACAGACACAAAGAAGTTTTTTAGTACTCTTCTATTATTTATTAGGGCAATATATGCTATTACTGAATTAGAATTTTTAAAAAAAGCAAAAATAAAAACTAATTAAATATTGTTGGCTTGAAATATTCTATAACTATTTCACCTTTCTCTTCAATTAGCCTGCATGAAAGATAAAATAGCATTGCTTTTATGGACTATCCTGCTCATAAATTCTGAATATTTTTATTTTTTTAAGTTTCAGTTTTGGACTAAAGTTAAAGATAACTGTATCTTAATCTCTTCCTCACTTTGGTCAATAAAAGTAACTTAGTAAAATGGTAGGATATTTGAGAAATGAATAAAAATAATAGTAAGTAGTTCATTTTCTTAAGATGATGATAATTCATAGTAGTTCTCTAGTTTTCAATTACAAAATGTTATAACAATTTAGTGTTTAATGAATGGCAGTGATGACAAACAAGATGGTCAGGAGTATACACTTTAATTATCATTTCTGTTTTTATATTGCAATTATAGATATCAGCATATTGAAGCAATTTTTAAATTAGTAGACTTTACTTCTTAGAAGAGTTGCAGGTTTGCCAAAATATTGAAGAGAGGAAAGAGTTCTCATATATTCCCTCTTCTCCATCCAGAATTTTCTCTATTGCTTTGATGTGTTACATTTGCTACAATTGATGAATAAATATTGATACATTGTTATTACTACGTCTATAGGTTACATTATGGTTCATATTTCATGCTGCGTAATTATTTCTTTTAGCCAAATTCATAATGCCAAATACCCATCATTAGAGTGCCATGCACCATGACAACATCATATAGAATAGTTTCCCTGTCCTAAAACTCCTGTGTTTCACTATTTATCTTTTCCTTTTGCCACCCAGCCCATGACAACCACTGATATTTTACTTTCTCAATAGTTTTACCTTTGTTAGAACTCCATGTAGTTAGGATTATGTGATATACAGGATTTTTAGACTGGCTTCTTGCACTTAGCAATACATATTTAAGTAGTCCTATGTACTTTGTAACTTGATATCTTTTTTAAGTAAGTGAATAATGTTCCATTGTAAAGACCTACTACATTTTGTTAGCGAACTTCTTATTTTTGGTTTTTGGTCATTATAAATAATATATTTTGTCTTTTTTTTTCTGAATGTTTTCAACTTACCTGAGTAAATGTGCAGGAGACTGGTTTCTTGGTTGTGTGGTAAAATTATGTCTAGCTCTATAAGAAATTGTTGAACTGTCTTCCAAGTTAGTTGTACCTTTTACATTCCCAGCAACAATACATGTGAGTTCTTATTGCTCCAAATCCTTGTCATCATTAGGTTCTATCTGTGTTTTGGATTTTAGCCATTTTAATAGTTTCCTAGTGATATATCACTATAGTTTTATTTTCTATTTCTCTATTGACATACAATGGTTAGCATCTTTTTCCATGCTTATTTTACATCTGCACATTTTCTTTGGTGAGGTGTCTGTTCAGATAATCCCCACTTTTTAATTGGGTTATTTACTTTTTTTTTTTTCTTTTTTTTTGTTTGTTTGTTGATCCCCACCTGAGGATATTTTTTCCATTCATTTTTAGAGAAAATGGAAGAGAGGAAGGAAAGAGGAGAGAGAGAGAGAAAAGGGGGAGATAGGGAGAGAGAGAGAGAGGGAGAGAGAAAGAGAGAGAGAGAGAGAGAAAGAGAGGTGAGAGAGACACATGGATTGGATGCCTCCCGTGCACCACCTGATAGGGGCAGGGGATCAAACCTGCAGCCCAGGTATGTGCCCTTGACCGGGAATCGAACCTGCAACCCTTCAGGGTATGGCTGAGTTCTAAAAACTGAGAGATGTCAGCTAGGGCTATTTTCTTTTTTTAATTTTCACCCAAGAATACGTTTTATTGATTTTTAGAGAGAAAAAGAGAGAGAGAGATAGGTCAGTGTAAGAGAGAACCATCTTTTGGTTGCCTCCTATATGTGCCCAACTGGCTAGCAAACCCACAACACAAGTTTGTGCCTTGACTGGAACCAAACCCTCATCCTTTGGGAGCGCAGGATGAGGACACTCAAGCACCTGAGCCACCCGCCAGGGCTGGGTTCTTTATTTTTTTTTATTTTTGAGTTTTAACAATTCTTAGTTTATTTTGGATACAAGTACTTCGTTAAATATGTGATTTGCAAATATTTTCTGCCAGTTTGGGCTTATATTTTAATTCTGTTAACAGTGTCTTTCACAGAACAGAAGTTTTACATTTTAATGAACTCCAATTTAGCAAATTTTCCTTCCATGGATTGTGCTTTTGTGTTGTATCTGAAAGTTTATTGGCAAAATAAGGTCACATAGCTTTTATCCATCATGTTCTCCATATGTTATCTTTTAGAAGTTTTATGGTTATTCACTTACATTTCAATTCTATGATCACTTTTGAGTTCATTGTCATGAAAGGTGTATGGTTTGTGTCTACATTCATGTTTTTACATGTGGTTATTCAGTTGTTTCACCACTATTTTTGGAGAAGACAATCACTTTTCTATTGGATTTCCTTTGTTCTTGTCATAGATCAGGCAAATATATTTGTGCAAGTCTGGTTCTAGGCTCATTATTTCATTGCATTGATTTTGTAATCTATTATTTCACTAATATTATACTGTCTACATGACTGAAGCTATGCAGTTTGTCTGGATATTGAGTGCATATTGACTTCGTTCTTCTTCAGGATTGTCCTGGCTATTCTATGCCTTCTGTTTGTCTACATAAACTTTAAAATGAGTTTGTCAATATCCACAAAATAACTTGCTGATAATTTTATTAGGATTGCATTAAATCTATAAATGAATTGGAGTTTAACTGACTTTTTAAACAATATTGAGTCTTCAAATCCAAGAACAAGGAATAACTCTCCATTTATTTAGATTCTTTCATCAAAGTTTGCAGTTTCTTTCATATTCATTTTGTACATATTTTGTTGGATTTTTACCCAGGCATTTCTTTTTGGGGCAGAGTCATATACATGGTGCTGTGTTTTTTATTTAAAATACCATTGCTCATTGCTAGAACATAAGACAGTGATTGAATTATGCTAACCTTGTACCTGAAACCTTTCTATGAACACCTATTATAATGTTCCACAAGTATTGTATCAATTCTTTTGGATAGTCTACATTGGTAATCATGTTATCAGCAAACAAATATAGCTTTATTTCCTTCTCTATATTTTCTTTTCTTTCTCGTATCATTGCATTAGGTAGGATTTTCAGTACATTCTTGAAAAAGTGTGGTGAGAGGGGACTTCCTTTCTTTCTTCTGATCTTAGTGGGTAAACTTCTAGCTTTTTTTGCCATTAAGTATGATGTTAGTTGTAGGATTTTTGAGATGTCCAAGTTTATGAAGTTAATCTCTATTCCTAGTTTTCTGATATTTTTAATAATAAATGGATGTTATATTTTGTCAAATGCTTTTTTTACATCTATATGATTATGTAATAGTTTCTTCTTTAGCCAAATGATGTGATAGATTATGTTAATCGATTTTTTGAATATGAACCTGCCTTGCATAACCAGAATAAATGCCACTTGATGAGAGTATACAGTGTGTTCCAAAAAATGTATACACAATTAACAGCTAATAGCTCAATTTTGAAAATGAAAGTATTTTAATAAACACTGCCTTTATAATTATTCAAAGTGTGTGTATACATTTTGGGGACACCTTATATACTTTAAAAATAAATCGTTAAATTTGATTTCCTAATATTTTGTTGAGGATATTTGCAACTATGTCCATGAGAGATATTGTAGGTGTTTTTTTCCTTTGTCTAGCTATGGTATTAGGTCACTGCTAGCCTCATAGAATGAATTAGGAAATGTTCCCTCTGCTTCTATTTCTCAAATCAGATTGTAAAAAATTAATATTATTTGTCCCTTGACTTTATGATAAAATTCACCAGTAAATATATCTAGGCCCCTTATTTCATTTTGGAAGGTTATTAATTGATTCCATTTATTTAGTAGACAATGACCTATTCATATTATTCATCTTTTCTGATTTTTGGTCGATTGTTTCTTTTAAAGTATTATTACATTTTATCAGTTATTAAATTTGAGGGTTAGTTGTTTGTGTTATTTTTGCTATCCTTTACTATCCAACGTATCAGTAGCAATGGTCTCTCCTTTATATCAGTAACTTGTACCTTATCTCCTTTTTTTTTTATTTAGGCTTGCTAGGTGGTTATTAATTTTATTGTTTTTATCAAAGAACCAGTTTTTTGTCTGTTTTCTCTACTGTGTACCTGTTTTCAATTTTATTGACTTCTTCTCTGGGTTCTTTATTTTCTTATGCTTACTTTGGATTTAATTCTTCTGCTTCTTTTCTGGTTCCCGAAGTAGAAAGTTTGCTTATTAACATTAGATCGTTCTTATTTTCTAATATATTCATTTCATGCTGTAAATTCATTGCCAGTATTATTTTCACTGCATCCCACAAATTTTCATTGGTTGTATTTCCTTTCCATTTCATCCAAAATATTTTTAAAGATTAGACATCTTCTTGACCCTTGTGTAATTTAGAAGTTATAGTTTTGTAGCCAAATGTTTGGGGATTTTCTAGCTATATTTCTGTTATTTTCTAGTTTCTGAGCACATTCATTGTATGGTGTCTATTTTTTAAAATTTGATTAGATGTGCTTTTATTAGTAGGAATGTGGTCTATACTGGTGAATGTTTCATGTCAACTTGGGGAAAATCTATATTCTGGCATCGTTGGGTAAATGCCATTATAAATGTCAATTATATCCAATTGATTGATGGTGATGCTCAGTTAAACTGTATCTTTGCAGATTTTCGGCCTGCTGAATCTGTCAATTACTAATCAAGGGGTGCTGAAGTCTCCAACTGTAATAGCAGATTTGTCTATTTCTCCATCTAGTCCTACCAGTTCTTGGCTCATGTATTTTGCCATACTATCATTAGGACATACATATTTAGGATTGCTATGTATTTTTGGATAATTGACTGCTTTATCATTATGCAATGTCCTTCTTTAAACCAATAATTTTCCTTTTCTTGAAGTCATTTATTTTTTCTGAAATTAACATAGACATACCAGCTCTCTTTTAATTAGTGATAGCATTTTCCACTTCTTTGCTTTAAATCTATATCTGTATTTGTATTAAATGTGGGTTTCTGGTTGATAGCATATAGTTTGGCTTGGTTTTCTTTTGGTGTGTGTGTATGTGTGTTTACGCATTTTCAAAGTTGCTATGTTTCATTTAGTGTATTTAGATCATTCACATTTACAGTGATTATTAAGTATTTGAATTAATATCTATATATATAATTGTTTTGTATTCATTGTTATTTATTTACCAGAGGCCCGGTGCACGAAATTCGTGCACGGAGGCGGGTTGTCCCTCAGCCCAGCCTGTACCCTCTCCAATCTGGGATCCCTTTCACAATCCAGGACTGCTGGCTCCCAACTGCTTGCCTGCCTGCCTTCCTGATTGCCCCTAACCCCTCTGCCTGCCAGCCTGATCACCCCCCAACCACTCCGCTGCCAGCCTGTTTGCCCCCAACTTCCCTCCTCTGCCGGCCTGGTCACCCCTAACTGCCCTCTCCTGCAGGGTTGATCACCTCCAACTGCCCTCCCTTGCAGGCTTGGTCCCTCTCAACTGCCCTCCCTTGCAGGCCGGGTGCCTCCCAACTGCCCTCCCCTGCTGGCCATCTTGTGTCCACATGGGGTCAGGATCTTTGATCACATAGGGGCAGCTATATTGTGTGTTGCAGTGATGATCAATCTGCATATTACTCTTTTATTAGATAGGATAGAGGCCTGGTACAGGGGTGGGGGCCAGCTGGTTTGCCCTGAAGGGTGTCCCGGATAGGGTGGGGGTTCCCTTGGGGTGTGGGGCGGCCTGAGCGAGGGGCGTGTGGTGGTTTGCAGGCGGGCCACACCCCCTGGCAACCCAAGTAGAGGCCCTGGTATCTGGAATTTATTTTCCTTCTACAATTGAAACTTTGTAGCCTGGAGCGGAGCCAAACCTGGGGCTCCCTCCGCAGGCAGCCATTTGTGTTGGGGTTATAATTGAAACTTTGTTGCCTTAAGCGGGTGGGCCCGGCCAGGGTGTGCAGAAAGCTTTGCTTCCCCTGTTGCCGGGACAACCCTGGCCTGCTCTCTCAAGCTCCATTCTGCCGCCATTTGTTTGAATTTGTTTACCTTCTATAATTGAAACTTTGTAGCTTGAGTGGAGGCTTAGGCCTGGCCAGGGCAGGCGGAAAGCTTGGCTTCCTCTGTTACCTAGGAAACCTTGCTCTCTGTGGCTGTAGCCATCTTGGTTTGGGTTAATTTGCATACTCGCTCTGATTGGATGGTGGGCATGGCTTGTGGGCGTGACTTGTGGGTGTGTCGGAGGTATGGTCAATTTGCATATTTGTCTATTATTAGATAGGATGTCTTCTTTTTTTTCTTGCCTTATTTCGTTTAAATTGAGCATTTTATACTGTATTTTCTCTTTTATGTTAGAATAGCAGTTATACTTTTTTTAAAAAATTTAAAATCTTCAGTTGTTGTCCTAGAAATTATGTTTAAAATTAATTCAAATCCTCTTTCAAATAACACCATACTAATTTGAAGGTAGTGCCAGTAACTTAGAGTATATCTTATTCCTCCCACCAATCCCTTCTAACATTGTTGCCCTTCATTTCACTTATACATAAGCTACATTTACTAAACGCATTGCTGCTATTATTATTTTGAAGAAACTCGTGTTATGTGAATTAAGAAAAACAAAATACATTATTTTATTTTCATTTATTACTCCTCTAACACCCTCTTCCTCACTTTATATGCTTCCAGGTTTTTGACCTGTATCATTTTTCTTTTCACCAAAGAACTTATCTAAATTTCTTGCAAGTAAATCTACTGGTAACAAATAACCTTAATTTTTGGTTGTCAGAGATAGTCTTTAATTCTCCTTAACTAATTCCTCTGAATCCAGAATTCTAAGTTAAATTCTTTCTTTCTTTTTTTTTTTTTTTTTTTCACTTTATTTCATATCACTCTTGTTTGCATGGTTTCAGAAGAGAAATCTCATGTAACTTTTGTTTTTTTTCTGTAGGTAGATTTCTGGCCCCCTCTGGCTACTTTTATGGTTTTCCCTTTATATCTTACTAGTGGCCCAGTGCATGAAATTCGTGCACGAGTGGGGGGTGTCCCTCAGCCCGGCCTGCACACTCTCCAATCTGGGACCTCTCAAGGGATGTCTGACTGCCCTCTCACAATCCAGGACTGCTGGCTCCCAACTGCTCGCCTGACTGCCTGCCTGATTGCCCCTAACCGCTTCTGTCTGCCAGCCTGATCACCCCCTAACCACTCCCCTGCCAGCCTGATTGACACCCAACTGCTCCCCTGCCAGCCCGATTGCCCCTAAATGCCCTCCCCTGGCATCCTGGTCACCCCTAACTGTTCTCCCCTGCAGGCCTGGTCCCCCCCCAATTTCCCTCCTCTGCAGGCCTGGGTCCCCCACAACTGCCCTCCTCTGCCAGCCCAGTCACCCCTAACTGCCCTCCCTTGCAGGCCTGGTCCTTCCCAACTGCCCTCCCCTGCTGGCCATCTTGTGGCAGCCATCTTGTGTCCACATGGGGGCATCCATCTTTGACCACACAGGGGCAGCCATCTTGTGTGTTGGAGTTATGGTCAATTTGCATATTACTCTTTTATTAGATAGGATTTTGTGCATTTGGAATATGATATGCCTGCTCCTGGAGGGAAAACACACAAAACCATGGTGGCCCCTTTAAGGATGAATCTCAGTAGATGTGTTAATTTTCAAACTACACTGAGCCTCCCATTATTTGCCACTTACAGGTTTAAAAGTTCCTGGTATTGGCTGCAGCTGCTGACTTCTGCTCCCACGCTGCCTCTAATCCTGAGCTGCTTCTACCCAAGGTAAGCTGTGATTTTCTGTATCTTTATTACCCCTTTTCATGACAAAAGTTTGCCCTGTAACCTCAATTCCATGATTCGTCAAGTAAGAATTGAATTTTCATTTGTTTTGGTTTTTACTTGTGTCTTGATTTCTTATAAGGAAGAGAGTGATGGTTTTCAAGTTCTATACAAGTTGGACTGGAGGAAATTAATTATATTATGATTGTCAACTACTATGAACACCAGTAAATATATTTTCAAAACTAATATTTTTAATAATTTGGGCTTATAGATCCACAAGACTTCTATTTTAAAGCAGTTAATTAAAATGAAATTGTTTTATCAACAATTCTACTTTTCCATAGTAGAAAAGACATCCGTTTCTTCCAAAACTCTACCATAGAATTTAAAAGGTTGCCCAATAGTCTGTGGAATTTGATCTGCCTAATGAGGGCTGTGAAGCCTGAGTCCAGGAATGAAAAAGGAAGATGGAAAAGGTCTGAGGGAAGGAGAATGAAGATGCCTGTTTTCTTGAGGGAGCAGGAAGGACAGCTGTGTGCACTTCACCTTGTTTTGGAAAAGATTGTAAAGCCATATAGGCCTGAGCTCTTTATTCCAGAAGTAGTTAGTTATATTGGAGTAGATGGATCCCAGTGCTTGACGAAAGCTGACCTCCAGCGGTGGTGATTCAGTTGTTTCAGAGAAACCAGTATTCGCATATGATATACAAAAATATCATGTGAGGCTTGGGGGAGAGGGGTAAAAATATAAAGTAAATAATATATTCATACATACACACACGTACATGTATGTGTATACACACATATATACAAATATACACATATGTTTGTATATTTTTAAAGAATTTTGTATTTTAACTAATGTATACTCCTTTGGCTCCTTTATAAATTGATGAAGAGCCAAGAGAAGATTCACAGGGCTTCTACACAATCTGGGTGCTATGTGCCTTAAATTGCCTTTATTTTTTTGCCCCATCTCTTTTTGAGTAGCTCCCAATTCAATTTTAATTTCAGATGCTCCTTGTATAGTCTTCTACGTCTATCAGGCTAGTGTGTCCATTATCCCAGTTTCCACGTCCAGTTTGTTTATCCTGTTGTTCCACAAGCAGGGTCACCTAAGACCATCGAAAAACACAGATATTTACATTATGATTCATAACAGTAGCAAAATTGCAGTTATGAAGTAGCAACGAAAATAATTTTATGGTTGGGGGTCACCACAACATGAGGAACTGTATTAATGGGCGCAGCATTAGAAAGGTTGAGAACCACTGCCTTATAGCCTGCTTCTTCCCCCTGCCTCAGGCCTCTACCATCCTATTGTCTGTGTCCATGGGTTATGCATATATGGATACAAGTTCTTTGGTTGATCTCTTCCCACCCACCCACCTCCGCCTTCCCATACAGATTCCACAATCTATTTTTTAACCCTCACAAAAAGAACATTGCCCATTACACAATAGATAGTCACAAAAATTGTATAAATTATTTAGTGGATATATGGAATTTAATTCATGTGAGGAATGTTGCAATATTTCTGTAAGCCACAGATACTTGCATTTCTAGTTTTAAAGCAATTTTAATTATTACACTTAAGGCAAATCTTCCATCAGGCTATTTACAGTATTACAGATGGAATTTACACAAATCCAGGTAAGGTCACTTCTGTAATACAGTGGCAATGATTTTACCAATAGTGTCTGAAACAAATTGAGGTCAGTGTACATTTTCTCGTAGCCTTGCTCTTCACTTTCTTCCATAAACTGCAGAAGGTTTCAATTTACTGAAGCACCAGGGTAGGTAAGATCCAATCAAAGTAAAAGCAAAATCAATAAATGCTAACCTGGAAAGGCTAAGTAGCAGTGACATCAGTCACAGAGAAAAGTTGTTTGCAGGCTTGAAACACTACTGTTCTGTAACGGTGAGAGAATAAAACTGCAACTATGGACACTTGTAAGTGTTATTTACCCAAATATATTCACCATGCAGATAAAGAGATAACAAGGTGAATTGCATTATGTTGATTGATAGACTAGTGCTTACGGACAAACAAACAAAAAGTGATCTTCTCACCTAATAATATAAAAATACTAGAGGCCCGGTGCACGAAATTCGTGCACGGGGGGGGGGGGGGGTGTCCCTCAGCCCAGCCTGCACCCTCTCCAACCTGGGACCCCTCGAGGGATGTCCAGTTGCCCACTGGGATCGGGCCTAAACGGGCAGCCGGACATCCCTCTCACAATCCAGACTGCTGGCTCCTAACTGCTCACCTGACTGCCTTCCTGATTGCCCCTGACCACTTCTGCCTGCCAGCCCAGTCAGCCCCTAACCACTCCCCTGCCAGCCTGATTGATGCCTAACTGCTCCCCTGCCAGCCTGATTGCCCCCAACTGCCCTCCCCTGCAGGCCCGGTTACCCCCAGCTTCCCTCTCCTGCAGGCCTGGTCACCCCTAACTGCCCTCTCCTGCAGGCCTGGTCCCCCCTCAACTGCTCTCCCCTGCAGGCCTGGGTCCCCCCCAACTGCCCTTCCCTGCAGGCCTGGTCGCCCCCAACTTTCCTCCTCCGCTGGCCTGTTCACCCCTAACTGCCCTGCCCTGCAGGCTTGATTGCCCCCAACTGCCCTCCCTTGCAGGCTTGGTCCCTCCCAACTGCCCTCCCCTGCTGGCCATCTTGTGGTGGCCATCTTGTGTCCACATGGGGGCAGCCATCTTGTGTGTTGGAGTGACAGTCAATTTGCATATCACTCTTTTATTAGATAAGATTTTGTCATTTAAACACAATTTTTTTATAATATATTCTCAAAAAATAAGTTAGATAATGTTTAAAGTTTGTGGTAATGTTTATACATACATACATATATATATATATATATATATATATATATATATATATATATATATATATATATATATAGTTATTTCTTTTAAAATTTATGCTTTTAAGCCCTAGCTAGTTTGGCTCAGTGGATAGAGCCTCAATCTTTGGACTCAAGGGTCCCAGGGTCAATTCTGGTCAAGGGCATATGCCCCAGTTGTGGGCTTGATCCCCAGTGGGGAGCGTGCAGGAGACAATCAATCAATGATTCTCTCTCAACATTGATGCTTCTATCTCTCTCTCCCTCTTCATTACTCTCTGAAATCAATAAAAATATATTTTAAAATTTATGCTTTTAAGACATATGTGCGAAGCTATACATCAATTTTATATCTAGAGAAAAATGTATTAAATGTAAAAGAAGACTAGAGCTAAGGCTCAAAAATACATCAAAAGTGGTTAAAAGCATATGTGTTTGAGTCATCATTTTGTCACTGCTGCATGAACTTGAACAAGTCAGTTATCTTCATTAATCCTATTTTTATATTTGTAACACAATATCACTTACCTAATATGATATTTTAAGTATACTGTAGTATAAGACACATTAAGTGATCATTAAATAATTATTGAATAATTTAATAAATGACAGCATGTCATAGTAAACAATGAACACATTGAAACTGTCTACACTAATAAAAGAATAAGATGCAAATAGACCGTACCTTCATGACACCCACAGCCAATCAGGAGTGAGTATGCAAATTAACTCAAGAAATATGGAAGATTAATTTGCATATGCAGGTGCCAAGCGGCTGGGGGCGGGGTGGTTATGCAGGTATTCTGCACCGCCCCAGCCACTCTGGGCCTCTGGGCAGCATGGGAAGGCAGAAAGGCGGCTACGGGCCTGAGTGAAAAGGTGGCTCCGGCTGCAACAAAGGCGGTGCCAGCAGCCAGGTGAAGAAAGGCCCATTCTTGCATGAATCTTCACGCATCGGGCCTCTAGTAAAGTTATAATGACACTAGAGTTCTGATGCACAAAATTCGTGCAAGAGTAGGCCTTCCTTCCCTCTGGCACCCGGATTTGGGCTTCCCTCACAGCCCCAGCTTTGTCTGGAAAGACTTCCAGTCTAATTAGCATATTATGCTTTTATTATTATAGATACTTGGGAAGGACTCTGATTTTTTATCAATAATTTTGTGACAATTAAATTAGTTAAATTATTTGAGTGCCAGCTATAACTTGTGACATAGTTTTTTTTCAGTTTATTTTTTATAATTTTAATATTGTCATACATTTTCTCTTGATTGGTTCATGAATCAACCATACAGTTAAAATTCCTAGGGAGATTATCATCTTGTATCAATTTTTTAAACCTATGGAAATAAAATTGAGATAAAAATTACATACGTTTTGTATGATCATATAGAAAGCTATAATTCTGAACTCTTGACAATATTTTAAAAATGATTTTTGCACTACTCTATCACACAGTTTGTTGTTCCACATCCAGTACAAGGAAAATTATACTTTCAGATAATTGTTTCAGTCCTTGTTATTTAAATATACAATCTTTATATTAACCCTCTAGTTTAGCAAAGGTATTTCTCTAGCTAGATGAATGTTGAGTTTATCATTTCACATTCAGCATACTCATTTTGAGCAGTGTCTGCTTTTCCCAGAGATGTTATAATTCATCCAGGAAAAAGATGGGTTTTAGAACAGAGTACTGGAACTAGGATGAGGCTTATATATATTTGCTTAGGGGCAGACAAGTTTAAGGACATCACATTCATCTACTACACGAATGAGTTTGGGGCCCATATGGATATCATCCTCTTTCATTTTTACCCTTTTGTTATCACCTAATGCCTAATAAAATTTTGATTTAATGCCTAGTCTGATCTCATTTCTTCCAGGTGGAATGGCTGATAGGGTCAAGCAGATAAGTGCATTAAGGAGAAAGACGAGCTCCTTGAGAACCACATATTACCATGCTAACTGAGGGGAGATCCCAAGGTTAAGATAAACAGTCGGGAAACAAGAATGTGGCCTAATGAAGTCTAGCTGCATTTTTCATCCAAATATCCTTTCTTTGACAACTTGGATGATATGCAGTATTCAGCTTTAAAAAAAAAGAAAATATTTCCGTTAATGACAACATGGATAAACCTGGAGGACATCATTATGCTAAGTGAAATTGTTGCCAGTGGAAATAAGATTCTTTTGTGGAATCATGGGAAATGCACTTTGGGGACCCAGGCATAGGATACTTGAGGCATAGCCTCAGGACTTAGAGGAATGAAAACAAAGGACTGCCCCTACGTGCCAGATGTCTCATCCGCCACCAGATGGCTCAGCTGCTTCTGGCTGTGGAAAAAGTCCAGCCTCTGGTGCTGCAGGACCTCAGTTGTCCTCACCAATCTCAGCAGAAGGTCCAGGGCCTGGAGATGCGGTGCCATCACCCCAGCATCAGCTTTCAAAGCATCAGGATTTGAAGCTACTATAGCCTAGTTTAGTTCTTGAAGACTCTAATCTAGCCCAGTCTCTGCTCCCATCCGGCAGGAAGTGGGCGCGGAGCTGCCACATGCAGGCCTGTGCCACTGATATGGAGAGAGAGGGAACGTGCACAAACGCACAGAGGAACCCTGGGTCTGTGGTAAGCATAGATTATGTCTCCTTGGGTTTTGGAAGCGGGTAGCTTTCTTTCACATAAACCAATCTCTTCCCTGGCTCTCCTCCCCCTGCTGCTGGCTTCTACTGCACTGTGTCTCAGCAGAGGAATTTCCCCTTTTACTGGTTCTCCCGCCCCCTGGGTAGCCTATGGGAAGGGACTGGTTGTCCCCAGGGGAAATTGGAAAGCCACTCCTTCCTCCCTACTGGGGAAGAGGCGGGTGATAATCCCTTTGCCTGGGCAATGTGGCTATCCCCTGAAGAGCTTGTGAAGCTGCCCCTTCCTCGTTTATCAGACTTAATGTCTGATTCCATTCCCTCCCTTCCTTTCTTAACTAAAGAACTATGCCAACAAAATAGGCCTGACATGGAAAGACAAATAGTACAGGATCTCACTTCTATGGTGAATCTAAAATAGTCAGACAGAGAGTAGAATTGTGTTTGCTGGGGACTGGCAGTGGGGAAAATGGGAGATGTGGGTCAAAGGGTACAAATTTTCAATCATAACTTTGGAAGACCTAATGGGTATCATCGTGATTATAATTAATGGTATGCCACTGTATATTTGAAATTTGCTAAGAGGGTTGATCCCAAGTGTTCTCACCACACACATGTAACTATGTGAAGTGATGGATATGTTAACTAGCTTGATTAATCAATACATATTATTTAACAATATGTACATACATGAAAACATCACATTGTACACATTTAATATCCAAAACTTTTTATTTGTCAGTTGTTCCTAAATAAAGTTGGGAAAAATGAACTTCTTTTTATTCAAATGCTGAAGAAATAATTTGAGAAAAACATTGATTTTTTTTCTCTCTACAATTTAAAAAGCAAAATAGTCCTGGCCAGTTCGGCTCAGTTGGTTAGAGCATCATCCTGTGCACCAAAGGGTGATGCCCATCAAGGCACATACCCAACTTGCAGGTGTGATCCCCAGGGCAGGGCTCATATAGGAGGCAATTGATCAATGTTTCCATTGCAGATTGATGTTTCTCTCTCTCTCCCTCTCTTCTTCCCTCTCAAAAATCAATGGAAAACATATCCTCAGATGAGGATTTAAAAAATAAAGATGAAATTGTTTTTTTTTATTACATTGACTATGATATTGTATTAATCCAGCCAGATTTTCAATCTATAAAATATTTTAATGGTATGATCAATAAATTGTGGTTTCTAAAACTGAGTTATAGGTAGAATGAAGACAAACTCTATTGCTTGATACACATAGTCATTACTCAATATTTGATGCCAGAAAGCCCTCCATCCCTGGTTTATGGAGGGCAACACATAGCAGTCAGATATCTGTGGCTGTAGTTAGCACTACAAAGGCAAACTGAGCTAGAAACAAAGGAGTTAATCAAAATGCAATTTATCAACTTGGAAGTCTAGATATTATGGAAATGGCAGGATAGCAGCAAATATCAAAGCAAAAATATGCAGCTGCAATCCAAGAAAAAGGTCAGAGCATGAAAAAGCTCCAAGAGGTCAGGCGCCTGGTCTGCCTTAAATCAGCTCTATCCCCCTGTTTTAAATGACGGAACATGTGAGTGAAAAAAAGTCAGTGACTGACTGAAGGAAAAATAAAGAAAGTGCAAGAGGGATTCTGTAGCTCATCTTAGGCTACAGATCATGAAGCAGTATTTGGTTCTTGCTTTTCAGTTGCCTAATTAGACTTGAAGTATTTTTTGGTAGGTTCAGTTTTCCTCTTGAAAAACTGGTGCCCAGCATATCAATCTCAGTTTCCTTTACTGCATATCACACATCCATTAACCTATCCCATGACTCAGGTGGTGCTGTTGTTCTGGAAATTTCTGCTTACAAGGGAAGTTAGGTTTTACGAAAGCCTTTAAAGGAATGTTAAATTGCCATAAAGTTGATTGCTTTACTTTTATATAATTTTAAACTTACTACTAAATGCAGTCTTTAAGGGTCTTCTGTGGTACTGATCTCTGTGAAAATAACGCCTCATTGTGCAAATCCACAAGGTCATAGGGGAATATAATTCTCAAACTCTTTCAAATGCAATTAACTTCTTTTCTGGTTCAAACTCTGTGAGTTAAAGCAATAATTCTACCCATGAAAGCCAGAACTTTATCCCCATCTGTTTGAGTGGCCCAGGCACATTACAGTTACATAGATCACTGGTTATTATGGTGTATGTGTCATGTAAAAGAGACCTTCAGCTTCACCGTAATAAGTCAAGGTTCACTTGGTTTTCAAGTGTCCTGTCAATTTTGGGGAAATATTGATAACTTTGCAGAGCAGAATGCAGGAGGTTTATTTTGTGGATAAATAACAGGCAACTGATGGAATGTGCTTTTTATATTCCGTGTAAGTGCAGATGTTAGATACTGTGTTGACATAAAACCCCATGTAATAGAAACTTTACAAAGAGTACAAATAATATCCTACATGTAAAGTCATAGGGTTAAATCAGACATTCTACTCCCTAATAAATACATAAATAAAGTTCACAAGATGCCTCAGACCTGAAATACATTCATTATCACTTAAGAAAATGTCATTATTTTTCTCAGAGAAATTTTGGAAAATCAAGAAAGACTACATACATGGTGGGGCAAAAGTAGTTTTATAGTTGTGAGTATGCAAACCACAGAGTTTATTCTTATTTTATTATTTATTAATTATCGTATTATTTTCCACATGAAAAATTGTAAACCTGCTTTTACCCCACCCTGCATATTATTAATATTTTAAACCTCTCAGAACCCACAGAGGTAATATTAGGTTTTTCAAAATAATTCAGAGCTATAAATGCACATTTATAAGGTATTTATGTTTCTTCAAACTTAAAGTACTTTACATTTAGTTAAAATATTTTGCATCTTTACCCTATAAAATTACATACCATTTTATTTTGAATGTAACATTTTAAATTTGTCAGCAATAGTTGATTAGCATTATTAGAAGTAAAACTGTAATTTTTTGAAGTAAAATTACATTTTATATAATAGTACAGAAAGTAATTTTGAAATAATCATAGTAGAAAATTTAGAATAAGAGTAATTTTGTTGTCCTATTTCATTTTTCTTTTCAAAAATATTATGCAAAAATATTTTTATAATATTGCTGTACAGTGGTAGTGAATAGAACTGACCTATGCATTATAGAAATATGTCAATTTGGAGAACAAAACATAGAACACCTAATTATTTAATCGAGATTATAATAAATAGTACATAGATTCTCTTTTGTATATAACATCATATCCTATAGTCCTTATTTTATTGCAGCCACTGCTGCAGTGTCTAGTCCTACACTGGCTTAAAACAGTAGCTTTGTGTCTGTGTCACCTGATTGTTTTGCAGCCACAACTTGCTTGTCTTCCTGTCTTCTAAGGTATACAAACACACACGCCATTCACATATGCAGAACTCAAAAGGGAAGGGAACATAAGGCACAGTGAACAACATCAGGGGTACTCTTGGCTAATAGGAGATGTAAGCTGATAAAATAAATATATATTTTTTCTCCATCTCCCACCCTGCTCTCTCTCAGATAACACTTGCTAATAGACTGCTTACACACAAATCTTTATTCGTGTCCTAAAGATGAAGATAATAAGCACCATAAATACTTTTAATTAGCAGAATATAAGGATAGGATTGTGGAGCTAAATTACTCAACAAACAGTAATAATAATTCTTGACAGAAGTGATGATTCCTGGCATGCATTAATATGGCATAATTAGCCATTTTTTTCACTTGTGGTTCATTGGGGTGGGTACAGGTAACATGTGAAGAGTTGCCTTTAGTAATGGCTGTGCTACTTCATCAATGTGGATGAGAGACTGAGTATAAATATTGAGAGATTGACTTTTGCTAATTGAATTGAAAGCCATTTAAAAAGAAAATAACTACTTGATGCCCTAATATTACTAAATGCATCATTATTCTGAAATGGCCAGATAAAATACTGTACTGATATAATAGCACAGTAAACCTGCCTTGTGAAAAACATTTAAAGAAAAAGGTATTTTAGAGAAAATGAAAATAATATAGGTTAGCAGCTTGGAAACATAAGGAAAAGAAGAACAAAAAAGCAGGATTAAGTGAAGGTAAAATAAAAATTTTATTTTTATTATTAGTGCACTTAACAGGTAACAATTTGTTCATGATAATAATGCGTTTGATTACATATACTTATATATGATTATGCATGCTTATAAATAAACGAAATGAATGACAGCAATGACACAAGCAACAGGTAGGAGGAATTAGGATTATTTGGTAATTACAAGGTACTCACACCACCCTGGAAGTGCTATGATGTTATTTGAAAGTGGATGTGAATTAGTTGTAAACATATATTGTAAACTCTAGAGCAATCACTAAAAAATATTAAAAAGTATAACTGATATGCTAATATAAGAGAAAATAAGATTATACAAAATGTTCAATTAGTACCACAAAAGAAAGGAAGCAAATAGAAAACAGCAACAAATATAGTAGATAGTAATCCAACTATATCAATAACTGCTTTGAATATCAATGACATAAAAGTACTAACCAAAAGACAGAGATTGCCATAGTGGATCCAAAATATAAGATCTAATAATATATTTCATTATATATTGTCTATGAGAAACCCACTTAAAATATAGACCTATCTAGATTAAATATAAAGGGATGCATAAAATATATCATACACTAATCTAAAGAAATCAGTAAAAGCTGTATTCAAACAAAGCCAACTTCAAAGCCATGAAAGTTTTCAGCGGAAACAAGGGCATTATATCATAACTAAAGGCCTGATGCACGAAATTCGTGCACGGGGGTGGGGAGAATTTGTCCCTCAGCCCAGCCTGCACCCTCTTCAATCCAGGACTGCTGGCTCCTGACTGCTGTCTCCCAACTGCTCTCCTGCCTGCCTGCCTGATTGCCCCTAACTGCTTCTGCCTGCCAGCCTGATTGACGCCTAACTGCTCCCCTGCCGGCCCAATAGCCCCTAACTGCCCTCCCCTGATGGCCTCATCACCCCTAACTACCCTCCCCTGCCAGCCTGGTCACCCTGTCCTCCCCTGTAGGCTTGGTCGCCCCCAACTGCCCTCCCCTGCTGACCCAGTCACCCTTAACTGCCCTCCCATGCTGTCCTGGTCGCCCCTAACTTCCCTCCCTTGCCAGCCTGGTTGCCCCCAACTGCCCTCCCTTGCCAGGTGGTCACCCCTAACTTCCCTCCCCTGCCGGCCTGGTTGCCCCCAACTGCCCTCCCCTGCAGGCCTGGTTCCCCCCAACTGCCCTGCCTTTCAGGCCTGGTTCCCTCCCCCTAACTGTCCTCCCCTATAGGCCTGGGTCCCCTCCAACTGCCCTCCCATGCAGGCCATCTTGTGGCAGCCATTTTGTGTCCACATGGGGGTGGCCATCTTTGACCACATGGGGGCAGCCATCTTGTGTGTTGGAGTGATGGTCAATTTGCATATTACCCTTTTATTAGATTGGATAAAGTGCTCAGTTCTCCAACATGGCCTAGCAATTCTTAACACACATGAGTCTGACAGCATAGCATTCAACTATGAGGCAAAATCTGATAGCCCTGTAGGAGGAATAGATGAATCCAGTGTCATAGATGGAAACTTCAACATTCCTTTCTCAGGAATGGGCAAATTCAGCAGACAGAAAATATGAAAGTACATGGTTGAACTTACCAACATCATCAGTTAACTGGATGTAATTGATATCTATTGACTAATTCATCCAACAACAGGAGAATACACATTTTTCTCAAGCTTACATGCTATTTTGACCAATATAGATCACATACATTAACAAGTTTTAAAGACTAGAAATCTTAAAATGTTGGCTCCCAGACCTCAATGGAATTGAACTAGAATTCAATACAGAAAGACAACTGGAAAATTCCAAAATATGTGGAGATTAAACAATGCACTTCTAAATAGCACATGGTCAAAGAAGAAATCTCCTTAATTAAAAAAATATATTTCAAACAAATTGAAAATAAAAACACAAATTACCAAAATGTGTTGAATTCAGTAAACCAATGGTTAGAGGGAAGTTTATAGCATTAAATACATCTATATATATAAAAGGCTAATATGCTAAGTGTCTGACCATCTTACTGGTCACTATGACACTCTCTGACCACCAGGGGGCAGACGCTCAACACAGGAGCTGCCTCAATGCTCACTGGCCATTTACAGAGAAACAGCACCACAGACCTGGTGCCCACAAAGCAACACTCAGCTTCTCCCAAGTGGGACACAGGCCCCACCACCACCCCAGAGCAATAGCCCACCAAATCACAGCTGATGCTGCCGAGACCCCATGGTGCAAAATGTGGCCCATAGCCCTGCCCAGAAATGATGGCTGTGGGCACCGAGTAATGACATCACATAGCAACACCAGGCTTCCTCTCCTTAGCAACAACTAGCCTCCTTACAGTTTATTCAGCCCAGGAACAAGACTTGCTTTATAGCCAAGTGCAAATATTTCACACTTTAACCAAATGTCCGTGAAGCATTTTCCCATGCGTCATCTCATTTGATCCTCACAGAATTCCTGTAGTAGATATAGGAGACTAGGTGGAATCCTATTTTCTTTTCATTAGCCTGAAAATGGAGATTTAGAAAGCTTAGAAACTTGACCCCACTGAAAAGAAGTAAGAAATGGTGGACCTTGACAATGACTTCATGTTTTGTCACTACACCGAATATAGTCAAACACTGCTGCAGTTAAATTGTTTATCCTT
Source organism: Ia io (assembly GCA_025583905.1). NCBI lineage: Eukaryota > Metazoa > Chordata > Mammalia > Chiroptera > Vespertilionidae > Ia > Ia io. The sequence continues at coordinate 37,361,366 of JAJQQW010000003.1, forward strand.
TGTTCTCCCTACATGATATACAATAATAATCTGTTTCATGTTGATATTTACTGCTGTGTTGCTGAGAATTACCTGAAAGAGAAGTTAGAGTGCTTCACTGGGCTGGAAAAAGTTTAGCTACATCAGCAAGCAGGTCTAATTAAGCAAGTTTATTCTACATATATATAAGGCTAAGTTGACTCGCACATGTGTGGTACATATAAAGCTCTCGCTGGTGCCAATTGCACGTGTGTGTTTCGATCTGTCATTGTCAATCGTGAATTTTTCTGACACTTCTATTATAGAGAAAGGGTGAATAGGAATATTAAATATTTCTTCTAATTTATTTTATTTCAATGTGCATGAATCCATGCACAGGGCCACTAGTATATAATCCTATCTAATAAAAGAGTAATATGCAAATTAACTGTCACTCCATGACAAAAATGGTTGTGCCCATAGCCACAAGATGGCGGTGCCCAGTCCTATCAGGCCTACTGGAGTCCCCAAGTCTGGCTGCCGCTGAGAGCCAGCAGTGTAAGCGGCCTGGCGGAATGCTGCCCAGAGGCCCTCCCGACACTTTATAAAAAACAAAAACAAATTCACTCCCCATGGAGTGATCCCCCCTACACACACCTGCAGCCTGGGGTCTCAGCCTGGGTGGCTGCACCCACTCCCATGGAGCAATCCCCTCCCAGCGGCAGCCTGGGCTGTCAGGGGATGGCAGTTGGGGACAATCAGGCTGGCAGGGGAGCAGTTAGGCATAGATCAGGCTGGAAGGGGAGTGGTTAGGGGGTGATCAGGCTGGCAGGCAGAAGCAGTTAGGGACAATCAGGCAGGCAGGCAAGCAGTTGGGAGCCAGCAGTCCTGGATTGTGAAAGGGATGTCCGACTGCCCTTTTAGGCCCAATCCCACAGGCATCGGGCAGTTGAACATCTCCTGAGGGGTCCCAGATTGGAGAGGGTGCAGGTTGAGCTGAGGGACACCCCCCTGCAGTGCATAAATTTTGTGCACCGGGCCTCTAGTAAATAAATAAAGATCTAAAATCAATATGTGTGTTTCCTATTTAGGAAACTAAAATTTAAATCAAAGAGAAAATAAATACCAAAGTAAGCAAAACAAAAAGAAGAAAGTAAATAATGAGAATTATAGTGAAAATTAATGAAATTGAAAACAGAAAATTAATGGAAAATACCAATGAAGCCAAAAGCTGGTTCTCTGAAAATGTCAATAAAATTGGCAAGTCTCTAGCCAGGCTAAATAGGGGGGGGGGGGGGGAGAGGGGACAAAAATTATTAATGTCAGAAATGAAGGAGGGCCATCACTATAGATATAATGTATATTAAAAATAATAAAAAGTAAATACTATGAATAACTTGACTACCCAAATTTTAATAACCTAGAAAATAGGCCAGTTTCTTGAAAGACACATTTTGTTAAAACTCTCAAACACAAAAAATATATACTTTTTTATAGGCCTATATCTATTAAATAAAGCAAATTATTAATTAATGTTCCAAAATAAAAACACCATGCCCAGATGGGTTCACTGGTAAATTATAAAAAAAACATTAAAGCAAGAAACTGTACCCATTCTCTACAATTTTTTTCAGAGTATAAAAGCAGAGGAAATAGATTCTAACTCATTCCATGAGACCAGCATTACACTAATACCAACACCAGACAAATACATTAGAAGAGAGGACAACTTCAGACCAATATATCTCTTGAAAAAAGATGTAAAAATCCATAAAAAATACTAGAAAGTCAAATCCAAATAGTATAAGCAAAATTGTATACCACCAACACGTATAATTTATCTTAAATATACAAGAATGGTTCAATACACAAAAAGTAATTAATGTAATCTATTATTTCAACAGGATAAAAAATCATATGATCATATGAATAGATGCAGAAAAAGCATGACAAAATGCAAAACTTACTTATGATTTTTTAAAAATCTCAGCAAAATGTGAATGGAGGTATATAATATCTCAATTTGATTTAAAATATCTACAAAAAACCTACAACTCACAACACACTTATGGTGAAAAGCTAGACGTTTTCCCACTAATATCAGGCATAAGGCAAAGATTGCATTTCTCATCACTCCTTTTCAAGATTGTATTAGAAGTCCTTGCAACTAAAAGAAATAAAAAGTGTGCAGATTGGGATGGAAGAAATGAAACTGTTTCTTCACAGATGACATAATTGTCTACGTAGAAAAGTAAAAACTTTTGTAACTAATAAGTGATTATTTCAAGTTTACATGAGGCAAGGTTAATATAAAAAAAAGTTAATCACTTTTCTATATTCCAGCAATAAACAATGGAATTTGAAATTAAAAACACAATAATGATTAGCAACCCAAAATGTGAAACACTTAGGTATAAATCTAACAAAATCTGTACAAGATCTATAAGTAAAATTACAAAATTCTGATGAATAAAATCAAAGCACTAAAAAAATGGAGAGATAATACATGTTCATGGATGGGAAGACTCACTATTGGTAAGTTGTCAGTTATTTACAACTTGCTCTAAGACTCAATGAAATAACAAAATACAAGCAAGTTATTTTGTGAATATTCATTAATTGATTCTAAATTTTACCTGCAGAGGCAAAAGACCCTGAGTAGCCAACACATTGTTGAAAAAGAGGAACAAAGTTGGGGGAATTCCAGGTCATTGGAAACACTATGTATGACATTATAATTATGGATGCATGTCATTAGACATTTGTCCAAACTCATAGTATTGTATTTTTAATTTTGCCAATAAAAATGTTTCCTCTCCTGCTATACTTGTATAAGTATTTACATGCTGTCTCTGTGTTGGCCTCTTTTCCTTCAAAGTCTAAAATATTTATAAAATATATTTTAGTGTATACAAAATATATTTAGCATAGTAAATTTGCTAGTGAATATCCTAGTAAATCAGTAAATATAATAGGAAAATATTTTCAAACTATTTAAAATATCTGCCTAACAGCATGGATGAAACTGGAGAGCATTATGCTAAGTGAAATAAGCCAGTCAAAGAAAGACAAATACCACATGATCTCACTCATTTGTGGAATATAATGAACAACATAAACTGATGAACAAGGACAGATCCAGAGGCAGAGAAGCATCGATCAGACTGCCAGACATCAGAGGGAAGCTAGGGAAAGGTGGGCGAAAAGAGGAGAGATCAACCAAAGGACATGTATGCATGAATATAAGCCTAACCAATGGACATTGAACACCAGGGGGCTGAGGGCATGAGTGGGAGGGATGGGTTGGGGGGTCAATGGAGGGATGAGGACACATATGTAATACCTTAATCAATAAAGAAATTTTTAAAAAATTTGCATTTGCATAACAGGAAAAAAAAAAAAAAATAAAAATATATGCCTATTCAGAAAAAATATTTATTGTTCACTTAGTTAGAATACTATTGAATAAATCCAGCTAAGACAAAGTTGTTTCACACGTGAGTGTTTACAGTGGAATTGAGAAGAAATGACAAAATTTTAAATGTACTTTTATAGTAAAGAAACTAGAATTTGCTGATGGATTGGACATGGAGTTAAGACAGATAGGGGACAAGAATTGTATAAAGATTTGGCTTGAGCCAATGGAGAAAGGAGTTTCCATCTCCAAATGTGGAAAGCTGTCGTGGAGCAAGTTTGAAAACTAAAATCACTAAATCATGTTTTCAATGTTAGAGTTAAGTGATCTGTTAAATATGCAAAAGAAAATTATGAGTAGACAGTTTGACACATACATAAAGGTCTGGTGTTGAAAGTGATACTTGAAAGGTGAGGAAATAAAAGCACTGAATATAAATGCCTCTTTGAAGAAACACAGCCTTGAAAATAAAAAGGGAAGTGAGGGATTAAATTAATAGGAACAAATTTTATTTTTATAATACTTTATTTTAAACAGATTTTTCTCAGATTTAGGAAGGGTCAAATTAGAGAAAAGACTAAGATAAATATCAAAGTTATAATAATATGCTTAATAAGAATGACTCAAGGGCAGTGATATAAACACAACTTAAGTGTAACCTCCCACTGCCTCCTTGAAATGTTCAGTGAGGTAATTTCTTTCTGCCCTTCAATAAAAGTTAGACAAGTTTTATTGCTTCCAATCATTCTTAAGACATGAGATGTTTTTACATTTCAAGCACAGTTGAAACTTAATATCTAAAATTCCAATCACAGGAAGTTGTGAAGTTAATTTAATACTAAGTATTTCCCCTTCCTCACCTGGTGTCCTTTAAAGTTTAGTCCAGGAAGGAAGGTCAATAAGGGCTAGAAGTTCTTGTGTGAAGTTTATACAATAGCACCTCTCTCTCTGGGCAAGGTTCTACTTATAGATAAGGGTTTCTCTTGGGTAATTGTCACTCAAGATGCTGGTGGTGCCTCTCTTTAAAAGACAACTTGCCATTCACCCCCTGGCTTTCTGTCTCCAGATATTTCATATTTACAGTTCTACTGCTTTTTCCATGTAGTCTTTTTGTGCTAGGCGTAAATTGCCCTCAGATAGGAATATTTACGATGCGTTCAAAAGTTGATTTATTAAAAAAACATGACTGAAAAATTTCAAGGGAAGTACTATTATGCCCCAGACGTAGTGGAGACATTCCTTTGCTATGTTACCCAAATATTTATTCTGCCTATGTTACTCCTGTCCTTGAGACTTCCTTGGGTGGATCAAATCTCAGTCCTTTGAATCAAATCTAGTCGTTTGGGTCTGCTAAGTTCTAACAGCCATATTTCAAACTATCTGCTTCTTCTCATTAAAGTTTTTTGGTTTTTTATTTATTTTTTTCTGTTTCCCTTGGTAGAATAGCATTGATAAATCTCTTCAAAGTTCTCCTCTGGAAGCTCCTTTCCCCCCCCATACTTCTTGATTTGGGAAAAGGGTTCAATACTTGGTTCTACAGATTTCTACCTTCAGGTCAGTTAGCTACATCAAAATGTCATATCTATTAAATTCAGATCATTCAAATTAAACCTTCCCATTTAACATTCTGCTACATGTAAATTTACTGAGAAGATAGATAAGACTGGAAGTGTAATGAAAAATAATCCAGTACAAATTGATATGGCAGTCAGCCAGATGGTTTCAATCAGAAATAATTCAGAATATCTCCAAAGCACGACCTGAGTTTTGTTGCAAATATGTTCTCAGTGAAATTTATAAAACCTATTCTCAATTCCATATTTTAGGGAATATTCCATTTCACATCACATAATTTATTGGATATGAATTTATTATTTGCAATTCAGTTAGATGACTTCGGTTTGCAAATCACAATGAGTAACCCCAGGACACAGTAGATCTTTTATTAACCAGACATAGGTCAGGACTCCATTTTTTTTTTTTTTAACCTGGGTCCCCTGTGCTTTATTTTATTTTAACTTAAACAATAAATGAAACTGTTCAGGAAAACATTTTATGATTTTTTTTTTGAATGTGAGAAAATAAGTTGGCTAAAACAGGAATATATCAGATTTTTATAAAGCTACCAGTCTGTTAGCTAAAACACTTTGAAATAATATAAAATAAGTTTCATTTCATATTTGAATAGTTTATATTAAAAATGGATTAAATTTACATAGCACATAAAATTGTTGGGGTATGTTGAAGAGGAATTGTATCAAATGCTACAAGAATAAAAGAAAAAAAATATGTACAAACACTGATTTTTGTTAAGATTGTAGTTTTTGTGTCTGGCAGATTAAAGCTTTCCCAAAAGAGAAGCTGCCTGAGTACAATCTTGAAGTCAGATGGAAAAGTAGTTGTATGATGCAAAGCATGAACAATAAATTGTTGCACATGAAAAAGGTGGTCATGTGGCAGGATAATAAGAAGCTAGAAAATTCCTGGGCAAGTGGGATAGGGAAACTGAGACAAGAAAGTTAAACCAGGCCAAACAATTTGGACATCATACAGCCAGCTTGTGAATCACAAGAATTTATCTTCCCTAAACAAGGACACTTGAGAGCAAATGGTTTAAACCTCTTTCTTCCAACCAGAGAATGCATAGCTTAAATCACTCTGGCCTGGGAAAATAGAGAACAAAGACCCAATTAATGTCACTTGTGCCAGCTGAACCCAAAGACAGATGACATTTGAGAATAAATAACAAAAAACCTCCATTTAAGCCAGACAGACCTAAGATAATTGTAAAACAGACCAAAGAATAATCCAAAACTCATCTACACTCATTTTGATCCATCAGCATATTAAAAATGCAACTGGAAAGCTGATAAATATATTCTACTGAAAACCTCCCCTAAGATTCTTGCCTTCAGGGGAAAAAAAAAGGATAAAAAGCCCTCAGGACAAATACTCAACTGGCTCACTCTAGAGCATGTTCATGCCCCTTCCCAGGCATGAATTTTTTATTTCTTCTTAAACTGTAAGGTTCCCCAGGAGACTTGCAACCAGGGGAGCAGTGGGCAGCTGGACCTGGGCTTACCCTTGATCCAAGGCCCCCTTTTTCTCTGACTTCTCAGAGAACCTGAGCAGCCCCATCTTGGCTCACTTCTGATCACTGTGACCTTCCCTTCCCAGTGAGCTAACAGCAGTCCAGCCTTGGTTCACTCCTTTCCTAGAACATTTCTAGAGAGCCAAAGCAGAGCACCGATTAGGCTCTCCCCTGTTATTTCTTCTCCGGAATCCTCCCTTTGCTCCACTGTCCCCAGTTTTAAAAATATACTCTCAAACCACCTGGATTCATGTTGTGAAATCTTTCCTACAGGAAGTCAAGGACCTATACACTATAGGCCAGCCTGAGGCAGACTTGCTCTGGGCCAGTCCCTGTCCAGTAACAGTAAGAAATGAAGTTGAAACAGTAATTAGGTACTGGATAATGAAGGATCTTACATGACATCCTAAGGAGCCTTTTATAGTAAAGGCAATAGGGGATGATTAAACAATTTTCATCAGGGTAAAAACTCACGTTGGTGATATATATATATATATATCTAAAGGATTTATGGTGAATAAAGAGGCAGAAATAAGAATCCAACTAGGGAGAGAATAAAGAAGAGATACTAATAAATGCGAATTGGCTGAAACTGGAAAATAAAAAGATATAAAATTTAAGAAAGAGACCACAATTAAGAATAAGATTCAAAATTTTACAACACTTGTATATTTTGGTACCAACCAAAAGTGAAAAGAGAAAAATAGCCGTTTGAGAAAGGATGGGAAGGCAATAATAATTTTGAAGAAATAACTCAGTTTTGTAATATTTATTTTGAGACATCCACTGGATATTCAGTACAAGATATAAGGTAGAGATGTGTATGTCAAAGTTTGAAGATCAGGTGGAGAGCTTTGGGCAAGATAAAGGGATTTGGTATTCATCAAGATAGGTATGTGTTGAAATTTTGAGAAAGATATTACCCATATATAACCCGATTTGTATTGTTGTTTCCTATAGAAGTCATTTATTTTTGCAATCCATAGAAGATGAAAGAAATACTTATTTGGTTTTTATCTGTAAACTTTATTGGGTTTTTCTTTCAAATTTGTATAATTTATTGTTTTTTTTCTTTATTATATCTGTATGAGCAATACATATTTCCTGAATTAAGCCAAGCAGCCTTCTAAATATATATTCTGGTTTCAATTATAAATAATTTACTAGTATTATCTTCATTTGAATATTTGGATCCTTTTCATTTCCATCTCTCTGTAGTATAGATATACCTTAGAGGAATCATGATTTCAGTTCAAGACCACTGAAATAAAGTGAATATTGTGAGAAAGCAAGTCACATGAATGTTGGCGTTTCCCAGTACATATAAGAGTTATGTTTATATCAGACAGTAGTCTAATAAGTGAGCAATAACATTATGTCAAAATACCTGTTAATGCCATAATTTCAAAAATATTTTGTTGCTAAAAAATGATAAAATCTGAGCCTTCAGTGAGTGTTAATTTTTTTTGCTGTTTGGGCGTATTGCCTCAGTGATGATGGCTGCTGATGGATCAGGGTGATGGTTGCTGAAGATTGGAGTGACTGGAAATTTCTTAAAATAAGACAACAAAAAAGTTTTTTGCATCGATTGACTCTGATTCTTCCATTCACGAATTAGTTCTCCGTACTATGCAATACTGTTTGATGGCATTTTACCCATAGTGGAGTTTCAAAACTGGATTCAATCCTGTCAAAACCAAGTACTGCTTTATCAGCTAAGTTTGTGTAATATTCTAAATCCTTCTGGGTAATTTCAACAACCTTCACAGCATCTTTACCAGAATTAGATTCCATTTTAAGAAATCACTTTCTTTGCTCATTTGTGAGAAGCAAATTCTCATTTATTAAAGTTTATCATGAAATTGCAGCAATGTAGCAATATCTTCAGGCTCTATATATAATTTTAGTTCTCTTGCTATTTTCACCACAACTTCAGTTACTTCATTCACTGGAGTCTTGAATCCTTCAAAGTCATCCATGACTGTTGGAATCAACTTCTTCCACACTCCTGTTAATGTTGATGTTTTGACCTTTTCCCATGAATTATGAATGTTCTTAATGGCATCTAATGGTGAATCCTTTCCAGAAGGGTTTCAGTTTACTTTGCCAAGATGCATCATAGAAATCACTATCTTTGTATCTTAGGAATCATTATCTCTGGAAGCTATATATTCTTATAAAATATATTGCTTAAATAATGAGACTTGAAATTTAAAATTACTCTTTAATCTCTGGGCTGAAGAATGGATATTGTTAGCAGGCATGAAAACAACATTGATTTTTTTGTACATCTCTATGCTAGACCTCTTGGGTGACAAGGTGCATTGTCAATAAGCAATATTTTGAAAGAAATATATTTTTTTTTTCTAAACAGTAAGTCTCAACAGTGGGATTAAAAAATTTATGTTGTAAACATTATGTGCTGTCATCCAGACTTTGTTGCTTCATTTATAAATAGGCAGAGTCAATTTTACATACAGCTCTATGGATTTTTGGAAGGGTTAAATGAGCATTGACTTCAACTTAAAGTCACCAGCTGCATTAGACCCTAACAAGAGAGTCAGCCTACCCTTTGAAGCACTGAAGCCAGGCATTGACTTCTCTATAGCTATGAAAGTCCTAGATGGCATTTTATTTCAACATAAGATTGTCTTAACTATATTGAAAATATGCTGCATAGTGTAGCCTCCTTTTTAATTATCTTAGCCCAGTCCTCTATACAACTTGCTGTAGCTTCTACATCAGCACTTGCTGTTTCACTTTGTACTTTTAGGTTATAGAGACAGCTTCTTTCTTTTTCTTTTTTTCTTCTTTATTGATTAAGGTATTACATATGTGTCCTTAGCCCCACATTGCCTCCCACACCCCACTCATGCCCTCATCCCCCTGGTGTCTATGTCCATTGGTTATGCTTAAATGCACGCATACAAGTCCTTTGGTTGATCTTTTCCCCTTCCCCCCATCCTCCCCTGCCTTCCCTCTGAGGTTTGAGGGTCTGATCGATGCTTCTGTATCTATGAATCTGTTTTTGTTCATCAGTTTATGTTGTTCATTATATTCCACAAATGAGTGAGATCATGTGTTATTTATGTTTCTCCAACCGACTTATTCAGCTTAGCATCATGCTCTCCAGGTCCATATGCTGTTGCAAATGGTAGGAGTTCCTTCCTTTTTATAGCAGCATAGTATTCCATTGTGTAGATGTACCACAGTTTTCTAATCCGCTCATCTGCTGATGGGCATTTAAGCTGTTTCCAAATCTTAGTTATTGTAAATTGTGCTGTTATGAACATAGGGGTGCATATATCCTTTGTGATTGATGTTTCTAGTTTCCTGGGATATATTCCTAGAAGTGGGATCACTGGGTCAAATGGGAGTCCCATTTTTAGTTTTTTGCGGAAACTCCATACAGTTTTCCACAGTGGCTGCACCAGTCTGCATCCCCACCAGCAGTGCACAAGGGTTCCTTTTTCTCTGCATCCTCGCCAGCACTTGTCATTTGTTGATTTGTTGATGATAGCCATTTTGACAGGTGTGAGATGGTACCTCATTATCATTTTGATTTCCATCTCTCAGATGATTAGTGACTTTGAGCATGTTTTCATATGTCTCTTGGCCTTCTATATGTCCTCTTTCGAAAAGTATCTATTTAGTTCCATTGCCCAATTTTTGATTGGGTTGTTTATCTTCCTTTTGTTAAGTTGTATGAGTTCCCTGTAAAGGTTGGAGATTAAACCCTTATCAGAGATAACATTGGCAAATATGTTCTCCCACGCAGTGGGCTTTCTTGTTGTTTTGTTGATGGTTTCTTTTGCTGTGCAGAAGCTTTTTATTTTGATGTAGTCCCATTTATTTATTTTCTCTTTAGTTTACATTGTCCTAGGAGCTGTATCAATGAAGATAGTGCTTCGGCATATGTCAGATATTTTGCTGTCTGTGGATTCCTCTAAGATTTTTATAGTCTCCCATCTTACATTTAAGTCCTTTATCCATTTTGAGTTTATTTTTGTGTATGTTGTAAGTTGGTGGTCTAGTTTTTTTTTTTTTGCATGTATCTTTCTTTAAACCTCATGAACCAACCTCTGCTAGCTTCAAAGTTTTCTTCTGAAGCTTCCTCACCTTTCAGCTTTCATATTGAAGAGAGTTACAGCCTTGCTCTGGGTTAGGCTTTGACTTAAGGAATTGTTGTGGCTGGTTGGATCGGTAAGAGCAGTAAAGCTTCTCCATTTCAGCAGCATATCTATTTCACTTTCTTATTATTCATATATTTCCTGGAGCATCACATTTAATTTCCCCCAAGAACTTTTCCTTTGAATTTACAAATTTGGCTGGTAGCTATCTGGTGCAAGAGGCCTAGTATTTTCCCTGTCTCAGTTTCTGACATGCCTTCCTCAATAAACTTCAATCATTTTTAGCTTTTGGTTTATTGTGAAAGATTTGTGATTCTTTTTGTTACTTGAACACTTAGAGGCCATTATGCAGTTATGATTTGGCCTAAATTGTGTCTTAGGGAATAGGGAGGCTTGATGATAGAGATAGAGATGTGGGAATGGCCAGTTGATAGAGTAGTCTGAACACAAACAATGTTTATCGATTAAGTTTGCTATCTTGTGTGGGATTGGTTTGTGGCTAGCTACTTGCATGCAAGAGATTTCCTGGGGAGTATACTTAGGAAATACTCTAAGGAAGTGAGAGAAATGGGACAGGACAGAGAGGAAAGTTGAATAGGGATCCAGCTACAACAGAATCTTCAGCCCATTTTGTAGGGTTATCAAGATCTAGAACGACCCTTCAGAGTGATCCTGAATGGGGGCAAAGGACTAAATCCTTGAACAATCATATAAAACTAGAAGTCCAGCGCACAAAATTGTGTGGCCCCGCCCACGCACATGCGCCTCACAGAGCTCACCTCCACGCTTGTCTCACCATGCCCCACCCACCTGCCTGCCTAGCTTGCAGCCCCGCCCACCTGCATGCACCTCACCACACCCGCTGCCCTGCCCGCCCGCCAGCTGCCAGCCTTGCTGTGATCGGATCCTGTGGACTTCAGGGAAGAGACTGAGAGGTGCTCCATGCACTTCATGGTGACCGGTTGTTTGCTCATTACAGCATTCCAATAACTGGCTTTTTATAATAAAGATGGTCTTTAAATGCAGGATGCTTCTGACAAGGGGTATCACTTTGGGTGAAACAACATTCATCACCCAAGGGCAATTTCAAGGAAGGAACTCAACTTTAAGCCTTCAGCAGCCATAACTTCTTACAACTAAGAGAATATGTGTCTTTGTCATGAAGTGGATTCTGGACCAAACCATAGTATTTACCACAAAGGGAAAGTTAATTAATAAGCACTATGTCTTAGTTGATAATCTGTCTCTGGGATCTATTCAATCAATATTGAAGAAGATAGCTTATTGTGCTATTAAGAGCATAGGATCCAGAGGAACAAAATAATCATTTGCCCTTGGGCAAGCAACTTAATTTCTTCAAAAATTTTCTCTATAAAACAATGGCAATTAGACTACAATTGTCACTCAGTGTCTGCCGGTGGATTTGTTCCAGAAGCAAACTATCCCCCACTCCCAGGAATGCCAAAATACATGGATGCTCAAGTCCTTATTGATGAAGGAAAAAAGAAAGAAGAGAAGAAGGAAGGGAAAAATGGAGGGTGAGGATATTAGGGGATTAAACTATAGAGGAGAAATGGTTGTCTGTTTTCTAAATATTAAGTCACAGTTTTTTTTCTAATCTATTATTATTTGAACATTCTAATATTTATCTCTGAAGAAGTTAAGAATGTCTATCTTATACTAGAGGCCTGGTGCACAAAATTCGTGCATGAGGGGCGGCTGTGTGTGTCCCTCAGCCCAGCCTGCATCCTCTCCAATCTGGGACCCCTCGAGGGATGTCTGACTGCCAGTTTAGGCCTGATCCTACCGACATCTCTCTCACAATCCAGGACTGCTGGCTCCCAACTGCTTGCCTGCCTGCCTTCCTGATTGTCCCTAACTGCTTCTGCCTGACAGCCTGATCACCTCCTAACCACTCCGCTGCCAGCCTGATTGATGCGTAACTGCTCCCCTGCTGGCCTGATTGTCCCTAACTGCCTTTCCCTGCAGACCTGGTCACCCCTAACTGCCCTCCCCGGCAGGCTTGGGTCCCCCACAAATGCCCTTCCCTGCAGGCCCAGTCACCCCCAACTTCCCTCCTCTGCTGACCTGGTCACCCCTAACTTCCCTCCCCTACAGGCTTGATTGCCCCAACTGCCTGGTCCTTCTCAACTGCCCTCCCCTGCTGGCCATCTTGTGGAAGCCATCTTGTGTCCATATAGGGTCAGGATCTTTGACCACATAGGGGAAGCCATCTTGTGTGTTGAGTGATGGTCAATTTGCATATTACTCTTTTATTAGATAAGATAGAGGCCTGGTGCATGAGTGGGGGCCAGCTGGTTTGGCTTGAAGGGTGCCCCGGATCAGGGTGGGGGTTCCCTTGGGGTGTGGGGCGACCTGGGCGAGGGGCCTGTGGTGGTTTGCAGGCTGGCCACGCCCCCTAGCAACCCAAGCAGAGGCCCTGTTATCTCGGATTTATTTATATTCTATAATTGGAACTTTGTAGCCTTGAGCAGAGGCCAGGGCAGGCCAGGGCGGGCCAGGGCGGTCAGAAAGCTTGGCTTCCTCCATTGCCAGGGAAACCCAAGCCTCCTGCTTGCTCTGTGGCTGCAGCCATCTTGGTTGGGTTAATTTGTATACTCGCTCCTCATTGGCTGGTGGGCATGGCTTGTGGGCATAGCGGAAGTACGGACAATTTGCATGTTACTCTTTTATTAGTGTAGATAACACCTGAAATATTTTCTCTACTAAATTTTAATTTTCTCATTCAATGTTCTTTAGTTTGTGAAAGACAGGCGAAGAAGGGAATGAGGGAAAGGGAGAGAAAGGTCAGTTTCTCTATTTTTATCACTGATTGCCTACTATCAAGCAGTATTGATATAGACACAGAATGACCAAGCAATTTCTGCAATCGTTGGTGAATAGCAGTAGGTCTTCAGGTCCTGCAGTGAAGAACTCTATTACTGCCATCTTCTTCAGATGAGTGTCCTATTTGGCAATGTTCTGCATGACTGCTACTGAGCTTCCATCTGTCATAGCTCAATGCAACATCTAGGACAGGCACTTCAAAAGAGCAATTGCTCCACTGCCTAGTGGGCTTAAAAATAAAGGAAAAGGAGTTAACATTGTGGGTGTTTACATTAAATAAAAACAGAGGCTCATTTACTGTGTATGACCTATGAGCCAAGTACTCTACTATGCTTTCCTTTTAATTAATGCAACATTCCTATAATATAGCCATTAATTGGTTGAGGAAACCAAGCTTGTAAATTAATGAATCTTAACAGAATTCAAATCCAAATGTATTGTATATAAAAACTTCACTATTTGTCTTGGCCATAATTATTCAGATACTCAGGATTTAATGTAATTTTTAAGATATATAAGAAAACACTTCATTTAAAAATATTGATTCCTGAGGGAAAAAAAGGGGACAAATGTAATACTTTAAACAATAAAGAGCCCTAGCTAGTTTGGCTCAGTGGATAGAGCGTCAGTCTGTAGACTAAAGTGTCCTGAGTTCGATTCCAGCCAAGGACACATGCCCGGGTTGTGGGCTTGATCCCCAGTAGGGGGCATACAGAAGGCAGCTGATCAAGGAGGCAGCCAATCAATGATTCTCTCTCATCATTGATGTTTCTATCTCTCTCTCCCTCTCCCTGCCTCTCTGAAATCGATATATATATATATATATATATATGTATATATATATATATTTTTAAACAATAAAGATAAATTTTAAAAATAAAATAATTCATTCTAAAAAAATATATCTATTCCACCTTCTATGTGTCTACTTTGAAACCACGTCTTGAGAATATGTTAGCTCCTGAACCCGTTTTAGACTGTTTTACTCAGTTCTTAAATGATCTGATCTCATTTTTAAAAAATTAGATTGCCTCTATCTGTTTTTCCCCGCTTTCATTTTTTATTGTAATTCTTATCTCATTCAAGAAAGAACATAAAATTACTTCACACATCTTGAAAGCTTTGGGGATAGAACTCTGTTTTATCCTTCTAACTTTTCTCTCTTCATTATAAATCAGCATCCTATTCCTGTACCCATCACATGGACATATACTTGAATTATTAGCAATGACCACATGTCTTTCTCCTTCATGTTGTATGTACTTCATGGAGTGCTGGTTTTCTCTCATTTTATTCTTCCTCTCCTTTCCCCCCCAAAATGTATTTTTTCTATCTACCTGATGGTTTATTACTTATCATTCAGGAACCATGAATAATATTTTGTCAGATTATCCTCTTTTAATGCTGACAACAATATTGTTTTGTATTTCTTTTTTTTTTTTTTTGCTGTGTCTTTTATTATCTCAAATATATCCTTACAAAGGATGTTTGTTTCATGTTTCTCTTTCATTAGACTGATATCCTTGAGAGCAAGTACCATGTGTCATAATTATTGTTGCTATCCTGTAGCCTCACTCTACACAGATTACACAAATGTTCCTCAGTTATAATAATATAAACAAAGGGAATAATTCATTGCCAATATTTTAAACACTACTTTAAAAATCTGTGTACTATGCTTACTCATAAATTAGGAAACAAGTCTTACTAACAAGTTTTATATTTCTGTTTAAAGCAATAACATTTTTGGAGAAAAAAAAACAAAAAGTGAGATTTTGTATTGAAAATTTGTAATGTCTCATGTGGGTTTTTTTGGAAATATGTAACTGCTTTTCTAAAAATTATGAACTGATATTTAGCATAACGTTATGAACTCTTTAATGAATACCTACAATTTTCAAAACACTTTTCAAAACTTCAACGACATTAAACAGAAAACCTGACTTTATGATCTTTTCTACAAATTTGTTGTTTTTCCTGTCATTGTACTTGCTTCCTGAAATCCCAAAGTGACTGTCTCATTATTGTTACATACATTATTTCATCAGTGAAGTGCTTGCAAATGAAATGCAGAACTGATAAATGACACAATGTGCAGGATTTGTTGAACATAAATAGTAAAACATAAAACTTGTGAAAATGATTTTGTAGGGAAAATTGAGTCCATATTCCACTTTACCCAAAGCTTTATTTAGCAACACTTCCTTTTATTACCATGCAATTCACCAAGCATGAGTAATTTCCACATCAATTCTTTTATCCAGTGGCAACATAAACACTCACACTTTCTGAAATAAAGGGCTTGGAGTGTTATAGTTGCTCTGTTTAAGCAGCGATCTTTAAGGTTGTGTCAGCACTTCCATTACATACCCAGTTTCTTGAAGTTTATAACTTGCAGTAAAAACTAACCCTTGGGTTGAATCTTTACTTACAGAGGTATTTTTCAGAGCAACTTATGGAGATATAGCTGCAAGACACCCCATTTCCGTTAATAGAAGCCAGGTCATGAATCCCTTCTTGGCACATTGAACAGATTTATCCTGTAACTCCCCTACTGGGATAAAATTATTTTTTATCAAAGTGGGAAAAATATTTTGGTTTGATTTCAGTAAAGTGATAAAGTGCAATACCTAGCCCATGCAGGTATGAATTTTCAATAGCTTTTCTATACTTACGGCATAATGCCCACTCCTCCAAAGTGACCTTGGTAAAGTATAAGCTAATTAGTTCTATTCAGGTATAATTTAAAATAAGCTCATATTTTCTTTCTCTCAAATATATTTAATTGTTTCTTTCTTGAGCATGTCACTTAAAGCTAGAAAAAGAAAAGTTTAAATGTTTCACAAAATAAAGTGAAATTAGTAATGAATTATGAGTACATCACAATTTTACCTACAATATTCACATGAATTCAATTTGTTATTGGCAGGTAATTATCTTTAATAAATAAGTATAATAGATAGTATAAAATCCTGATATTTTAGGAAAACTTTGGAAGATATATAGCAAAGCAAACTACTAAAAAATTTAGACATTTTTGTTATAATTTATATAAGCAAAATTTACCAAGTTAAAATTTCTAAAATAGAATTGAGTTTTCTTATATTTTTAACACACTTGGGTGTCTTTATTCAGTTCATAAACCTCGCAAATTCAATGAGATTCAAATTGCACATGTTCAAAAAAATAAAAGGGAGGTGTTAAAATAAATTAAATCAATGATCCTTGAGTTAAAGATAGGCTATAGGAATAAATTGTAATGGACCAAATCTCCATCAATTGTAACATCTACCATAAACATCCATAAAACATAGTACCACTGTCAAATAATTCATAATAAAATAATAACACAGTAAATAAAAAGCAGAATATGAATGAAATTGAAGCATATGTTCAAATATGTTTGACAAAAATACATAAATATGTTTATTTCCAATATTTCGTATTCAATTAATCTACCTAAAGAAATTAAATGGTCTCTATCTAGTTGTATTTTTAGTTGTCTCTATCAAAAGTCTATCATATGACCCTTTTATAATTTAAGCATTACAAATGCAAGGTATATTTGGGAGTTTTGCTTTGGAGTCTGTTACCATTTTGTTACAGTGTACAAACACATACATGTATTTTAGTTGTGTGTGTTGTCAACATTCACTAATACCAATATATAACTCTGAAGAAAGCTGTAATACCAAATCTATGTTTCCTTTTTAAAAAGCTGTAATACCAAATCATGTTGACTTTAAAAGTATTAAAGTGATTTAAGCATAACCAAATTTATTAACCCACCACTTGATATCACCATCTCTGCCCCCACATCTTTGTCTCTATTGTATACTCTCGATCTTTGTATCATTGGAAGAATTCTCAATCTTCCTCTTCCTGCTTGCTCTGTTCTTTTCTTTTCACACTTGATCACTTAAAGGAACCCTATAAGTAATCTGTCTTTCTTAACCTAGTTGGGAATCAACTTAGAATAAGAAAGAGTAAAATAAATGAAGATGTTCATTATTTAATAAGTATTAGAAAATGACAAATTAATAGGCAAGTGAATTAAAAATATTGAAACTCAGATTTAGACAGAAAATAAATTTACACTGGTAGTTCTGAAAACCTTCAGCCTTAAGTACATGGCACGGCCAAATGCAATCAAGGTCATGTGATATTTTTAGGATTGTCAGCTCCCAAGAAAAAAGGGAGAGGAAAAGTAAAGGGTATAGCAAACATTTCCTTTTCACCTGAATGCCCCATATTGGGTCAGAATATGTGAGCAAGCAGCCAGTGACCAGGAGGAGTATTATACCACTACTGCTCACTCTTCATTGAAGAAAACATCCTGTATAATAAAGAGGTAATATGCAAATTAACCTTCACGCCCTCACAAGATGGCTGCCTACGACCAGGTCAGCAGGGGGGTTAGTGAGGGATGACCAAACGACTGAATAGCAGGCTGTGTGGGGTGACCAAGCTGATAGGGGAGTTAGTGAGGGACTACCAAATGACTGAACAGCAGGCTGTGTGGGTTGACCAGGCCGGCGGGGTTGGGCTGTGAGGGGTGACCAGGCCAGCAGGGGAGCAAGCTGGGGGTGACCAGTGCAGCAGGGGGGGCAATTATGGGTGACCAGGCCAGCAGAGGGGGGCAGTTGGAGGCCACCAGGCTGGCAGGATGGGCAGTGAGGGGCAACTAGGTTGGTGGGAGGGGCAGTTGGGGGTGACCAGTGTGGCAGGGGGGTGCAGTTGGGGGAAACTAGGCCAGCAGGGGGGGAAGTTGGGGGCAACCAGGCTGGCAGGGGAGTTAGTGAGGGTTGACCAAAGGACTGAATAGCAGGCTGCATGGGGCAACCAGGCCATCAGGGGTGGGGGTTGGGAGGGGTGACCAGGCCAGCTGGGGGGGCAGTTGGGGGCAATCAGGTCGGCATGCAGAGGCACTGAGGGGTGATCAGGCTGGCAGGGGGGGCAGTTGGGGACAACCAGGCCAGCAGAGTGGGGCAGTTAGGGGCGACCAGGCTGGCAGGCAGGTGTGCAATTAGGAGCCAGTGGTCCAGGATTGTGAGAGGGATGTCCAACTGCCAGTTTAGGCCCGATCTCCGAGATCGGGCCTAAACTGGCAGTCAGATATCCCCCGAGGGGTCCTGGATTGGAGATGGTGCAGGCTGGGCTGAGGGGACCCCCCCCCCCATGTATGAATTTCATGCACTGAGCCTCTAGTTAGAATATAACAAAAGAAACTGCTAATATCCATTGCCTATGAATAAAATTCCTCCAAAGCTTCAACTGTCTGGTTTCTTTTTCCCGTAATCACAATGACCTGAAAGAAAACACAAAACTTTTCATTCGTGTCTCTACTTGTTCTGTCTATAAAATGAAACAGCTGCACATAACACTGTCTGACAATCCTAGATAATTCACT
Source organism: Ia io (assembly GCA_025583905.1). Classification (NCBI taxonomy): domain Eukaryota; kingdom Metazoa; phylum Chordata; class Mammalia; order Chiroptera; family Vespertilionidae; genus Ia; species Ia io. The sequence continues at coordinate 37,380,217 of JAJQQW010000003.1, forward strand.
GCTTCCTAGTCAATTCACTCTCCCACTTTCCAAGGTAATAGTTTCTCCTTTCTCCCAAACTTCAGCTCACCTCCCACTCTAAGATGATTAACTCAAATTTCTCACCCAGAACATATACATCATTAGAAGCAAATATCTCTCTACCACTACATCCCAAAGAATTCTGTCTTGCCAGTTGCAATGATGTGTTCATTATCTTCATTTTATTTAACTTCTTGCAAGCATTTGAGTGGTTTATTACCTCTGTCTCCTTTAAATACATTCTTCATGTCACTTCAGGTAGACTACTTACTCTTGTTTTCCTCCACCTCACCGGTTTCTCCCTCTCAAGTTTTATCACTGGCTTTCCTTCCCTTGTTTACTTACAAATGTTCTCATATTAAACACTGATCTTAAACTCCTTGTCAGTGTTCTCTAACATTTTAGGTAATCTTATCCCCTCTCCAATTTTTAAATATCTCTGATTTACTGAAATATCACACTTTAATTGTTTAACTCCTTCTCCCAAAGTGCCAGAATATTATTTGCAAATGTCTATTTGATATCTATTTGGCTTGATGTCTAAATGGCACATCAAATGTAATATGTAATAAGACCAAATTATTCATTCCTCAATTCAACCAAACACCATTTTTTAATTTAAATTTTCATTGCTAACATTATTACAGATGTTCCCCATTTCCCCGCCCCTTTGCCTATCACCACCCAGCCCCCACCTCCCCCTCCCATGACCTTCACCACAATATTGTCTGTGTCCATCAGCTATGCATATATGATCTTTAGCTAATCCCATCACCTTCTTTATCCAGTCCTTCCCACCCTCCTCCTGTCTGACATTTGTCAGTCTGTTCCATGTATCCATGCTTCTGGTTCTATTTTTTCCATCAGTTTATTTTGTTCATTGGATCTCACTTATTAGTGAGATCATATGGTATTTATCTTTCTCTGACTGCCTTATATTGCTTGGCATAATACTCTATAGATCTATCTATGCTGTTGGAAAGGGTAAGAGTTCTTTATTTTTTTATAGCCACATAGTATTCCATTGTTTAAATATCCCACAACTTTTTTATCCACTCATCTGCTGACGGGCATCTGGGCTGTTCCCAGATCTTGGCTATTGTAAATAATGAGGCTATGAACATAAGGGTTTATCTGTTCTTTCTGATTGGTGTTTTGGGATTCTTAGGACATATTCCCAGAAGTGGGACCACTGGGTCAGAAGGCAATTCCATTTTTAATTTTTTGAGGAGACTCTAGTTTTCCAAAGTGGCTGCACTGGTCTGCGTTCCAGCCAGCAGTGCACTAGGGTTCCCTTGGCTTCACATTCTCACCAGTAATTGTTGTTTGTTGATTTATTGATAGCAGCCATTTTGACAGGTGTGAGGTGACACCTTATTTTGGTTTTAATTTACATCTATCTGATGATTAGTGACCTTGAGCATTATGTCTATTGGCCACCTGTATATGCTCTTTGAAAAAGTGTCTATTTAGGTCCTTTGCCCACTTACCCCAGGCTTCCTCATTATGATGAAGGTAACAGCATTCCCTTAGGAGTTAGCTTGTGTTCCCCTCATTTCTTATTCCTCACATCCAAACCATTAGCAAATTTTACTGGATCTATCCTTTACATGTCTTACAGAATCAGAGCAGTTCTCACAGCACAACTTTTGCTTATAACCCTGCAGTGACTTTCATCAAAGACATGGGATTAGTTTTCTATTGCTATATAACAAATTAATATATATTTAGCACTTTACCACCACATTGATTCACAGTTTTTGTGACTCAGGAGTCGAGTCAATTTAGCAGCATTCTCCACTGAATATCTATTTCATAAGCTGCATCAAGGGATCGACAAGAATAGTGTTCTCCTTTAAGGCTAAAGGTACGTTTTGGAACTCATGGGACTATTAGTAAATTCATTTTCTCCTAGCTGTAGAACTCATAGTGTCTTGTTTCTTTAATCCCAGCAGGGAAGGGTTCTTTGCTTCAAGTTTCCTTCCTAGACCATAGTTTAAAAGGCGTGGCTGATAAAGTGAAGTCTACCAAAGATAATCTTTCTTTTGATGAATTTTAAGACAACTGATAAGGAGCCTTAATTATACCTGCAAAAAATTCCTTCACTTTTTCCATATAACGTAACATAATTATGAGGATGTGATTCATTGTATTGAGAGATCCTGCCCACACATAAGAGGAGGGATTATATAGGATACACACACCAACAAATGGAAATCTTGGAGGCCATCATAAAAATCTGTCTATCATAGCTGTAAATCCTAATATGGCCCTCAAATGAACTCTTGATACTCACTTCTTATCACTATTTCCTCACCACATTTTAATTATTATTTCTATCCCTCTAACAGGTAAAATTCAATTTGGCTTTAGTACATCTGGAATTTATTTTCTATCTAAATCATTCTTCCCAGCCCTGGCTGGTTTGGCTAAGTGGTCAGAGCACTCGCCTTCAGAATGAAGGGTCATGGGTCTGATGCCCGGTTAAGGGCACATGCCTCAGTTGCAGGTTCCATCCCTGGCCCTAGTCACAGAGCATGTGCAGGACACAACCAGGTCATGTGTCTCTCTCATAGTGATCTCTCTCTCTCTCTCTTTCTCTCTTCCTCTGTCATTCCCCTCTCCTCCCTCCTTTTCACTCTTTCTCTAAGGATCAATGAAAAAAATATCCTTGGATGAGAATTTTAAAAATATTCTTACCATAGCATTAATATTTTTAATTTTTCTTCTACCATTGTTTTTTTCGTATATCAAAGTTCAAGGAGGTCATTAATGACTACCTAATTTAAAAACCTGTCCATTCCTTTATCATTTTATATGTATCATTTCCTGAAATTATATGATATTATATTTTGCTATATTATATAATATTAGATCACATTGCGTTATGTTATTCATTAACTAACATATTGTCTGTCTTTTGCTCAGCAATTCAATCCCATTACCAAAAGGCCCTTTTCTATATTGTTGGTTACTATAGGTATATCCTTAAAGCATAGTCAGTATTGATACAGATATGCTAAACAAAGAAAGGAAGGAAGGGAAGAAGAACAAAAAGGAAGAATTATTTTTAAAGGAATATTTAATCCTATAATTCCATCCTTTTGATGGTGATAAATTTTTTACAGGATGCATTACAATAACTCTTGAAGTAATAAAGAATACATGCCTTGTTCTTGTCTAATTCCAAAGGTTTCTCTTACAATTCTGTGACCCATACTTTGAACTGAAGCAATATGGAATCTCTTGTATACAAATCACATGCTTTGTTGCAAAATATAACTCTTCCTTTGCTAATTCATTTACACTATCTATCTCAAATGTACTAATAATTTAATGCTACAAGAGGTTTCTTTTCTACTTGGGGCTGAGGCAGGAGTTCCTCTTATTTACTTTCTAATAAATTCAACAAAGTTTGGTAATTAAAACTATTATTTACAAATTGAATATATCTCTGCTCTTCTAAAATCAGAAATTTGAGTATTATTCATTGATCTTTTCATCAGTTAACTTTTATAATTTTAAGTCAAATATAATTTATATAAGCAAAATTTACCTTTTTTAGAGCACGGTGCTTTAAGTTTTAATAAACATATATAGTCATGTGATTACCTCCAAAATTAATATAAATAGTTTAATTGCATCAGAAATTCCCCATGTCCTTTTGTTGTCAATTTCTCTCCCAAATCTAGTTGCTGAAAACAATTGATCTGTTTTCTGTTTCTCTAGTTAAACCTTCCAAGAATACCCTATCCAAAACTACGTAGCCTTTTAGTCTGATTTCTTTCATTTATCATAACATATTTGTAATTTATCTTCATTGTGGCAACTGTTAGTAGTTTTTTACTTTTTTATTTCTGAGTCACATAGCATTGTATGGATTTAACATAGTATGTGCATTCTTTCCTTTGTTAAGAGATTTCTTCAGTTTTTAGAAAGTAAAAATACAGTCTCTATGAGCATTTATTTATAGTTTTTTGTATAAATATATATTTTTCATTTCACTTGGACAAATACTTGGGTATTGGTTTTCTGGCTTATATGGTAAGTGTGTGTTTAGCTTCATTATATTGACAAACTTTTTTCCAAATTGGCTATCTTATTTTGTGTTACCACTAGCACTGTATGAGATTTCCTGTTGTATTATCTCCTTGTCAGCATTTGGTATTGTCAGAATTTTTAGCCGTTCTATCTCTGTAGCAGTACAGCATTGCAATTCTAATTTGCATTTTCCCAAAAAGTAGTAATTATTTTATCTACATATGTACTCTCCATATATATTTAGTTAGATAATAAATATTTTGCTCTTTTATTAAAATCACTGTTTATTTTATTAAGAAGTTTTGAGAATACTTTATATTTTCTTAAAACAAGCCCTTTATCAAATGCAATTTGCAAATATTTTCTCTCAGTCCTTGGGTTACAGCTTAATCCTCTTAACATAACTTTTAAAAGAGCACAAAATGTTAATTTTGATAAAGACCAATATAGAAAAAAAATAGTGTTTTGATTATAATATATAAGAAATATTTTTACAGTCCAGGGCTGTAAAAATTTTATGATACTTTTTTTTTTCTAAATGTTTTGTAGTTTTAGTTTTGGCCCTTGGGTTTCTCATTCAATTCAAGTTAATTGCCATATGCTATGTGAAGTATTAATCAAAGTTAATTTTTTCATATGCAAAAATCAGTAATAACTGCAACATCAGTCAAAAAGGCTCTCTGTTCTGTGTTCTCCATTGAATGACCTTTTTATTTCAGTATTACTTGACCATATTGAAAGGGGCTACTTTCAGACTTCCTATTTCTGTTCCATTTATCTATCCTTTATTTAAAAATACACAGATGAATAAAATAGATCCAGATACATAGAAGCATGGAACAGATGGTCAATTCTCAGAGGGAAGGTAGGGGAGGGTGAGTGGGTGGGAAGAGACCAACCAAAGAACTTGTATGTCTATATGCATAGCCCATGGACACAGAGAATAGGATGGTGAAGGCCTCGGGTCAGGGCAGGCTATAAGGGGTCAATGGGGGCAAGGGAATATCATTAATACTTCCAACAATAAATATTAAAAAATAAATAAACAAAAAATAAATTAAAAATCTTGTTTGGAGAAATATTATATTTATCCTGGAAATCATGAAGTTTGAGTTTTCAAAACTTGTTCTTAGTCTTTTTGACTATCCTCATTCTGCTTCCTTCTCATATGAATTTTAGGATCAGCTTATCAATTTATGAAAAAATGACACTGGGAACATTTTTTTCTTTTTCTTTTTCTTTTTAGATTTCACCCATTCTTTATTTTTAATATATATTTTTTTATTTTTCTTTATTGATTAAGGTATTGCATATGTATCCCTATCCCCCCATTACCCACCCCCCCACTCATGCCCTCACAACCTTGGTGCCTGTGTCCATTGGTTAGGCTTATATGCATGCATACAACTCCTTTGGTTGATCTCTTCCCCTTACCCCCATCCTCCCTTACCTTCCCTCTGGGATTTTGATTATAAGTGTTTTGAAACTATAAATCAGTTTGTAGAGAATTGACATGTTAACAATATGAAATATTCCAATTCATGAATATATGATATCTCCTTATTTATTTAGGTCGTCTGTGATTTTTCTAATCAGTATTTTAGATTTCAGAATGTTGTCTATCTTTTATGTCTTATACATAAATGTGTTATGTTTTTGGTGCTATCATTAATCTAATTAGATAAGGAGGCCATTAAATTGAAGTGGCTTTAATGCCTTAGTAGCCTCCATCAGCAAGCCAAAACTTAAGCCTGAAATGACTCCCAGTTAAGAAATTGAAATGTAAGGATAACCAATCACCAACAGCCATCTAGGCTTTCCCAATAAGACAACTGCTTAAGCTATAGCCAATGAAATATTTTTCTTGTTTTGCGTCTGCCTCTTCAATGTAAAAGTCTTAAACCTAGCTTTTGTTGATGGAGCTCTCTTAACAATATTCAGTTTGACTTTGCCAGATTCCAAATGAGTTTTGCTCAAATAAACTCTTAAAATTTGTACTATGCCTGTTTATGTTTTAACACTATTATAAAATGAAGTATTTGAAAATTCTATTTTCAAAATTTTATTGCTATTATAAATCATTGTGATTGTTTTTTTATACACTGGCATTATATCTTACAACTTTACTAAACTCATCTCTTAGTGCTATAAGCTTTTTGTATAATCTTTGTGTATTTATATGCAGAGATTCAAGAAAGCTGAGAAAATAGGCAATTTCATTTCTATCATTCTTATTTTTTGCCTTTTGTTTTTTATTTTTTGCCTTTTTGACCTAGCTATTATCTTCATAGGATATAAAATGTGAGTGATGAGAGTAAACATTGTTGCCTTGTTCCTGATTGTAGAGGAATGCATTTACTCTTTCACCATTAAGTATAATGGCACAATGAGGATGTGTAATTCTATTGATAGTTTTTATCATAAAAGATAACTTTTAATTATTTTTCTCTATATAATATAGTTTTCCTCCTTTATTCTATAGATATTTATTTTCTAACATTTAATCAAATTTCCATTCCAATATTAATCCACTGAGATATTATTTATAATTTTTTAATATTAAAAGTAAATATCCATATATTAGCTTGTCTAGGTTTTTTATTTTTAGATTTGTTTTCATTAATTTATTCCTTTTTCAATTCATATAGTTTACTACTTGCTAGTTTTGTGTTCTTAAACTTTCTCTTCTTGGTTCTGGCATCATTGTAATTTGCGCCTCATAAAATGGTTTGGTAAGGGTTTCCTCCTCTTCCATATCCTCAAAGACATTCTGTTGAACTAACGTTATATCTTCCTTAAATGATAGAAATAATTCAACTGTTAAGCCATCTGATTCTGAAGTTTTTTGTTTTGTGTGTGTGTGTGTGTGTGGAAAAGTCATTAGTTGCAAATTCAATATCTTAAAATATATAAGATGTTCAGGTTATTTAATTCTTTAGAAGTAAGCTTTAATTTGTGACTTTAAAGGAATTTGTTCATTTTATGCAAGCTGTTGCATTTATTAACATAGAGTTGTTTTAAGTTTTCCACTAATATTCTTTTAATACCTGTAGATTCTATTTAAGTAGCACCATTTTTATTTTGTTGTGAGTAAGGCAGGGAGGGAGCAAAACAAGGACCCTCAGGTACCTTTGAGGAGCATGGGTGGGGATGGCTTGTGGAATGTGGGATACATTCTAATTAGGTAATGTTAATATAACTCAGTCCAAATGAAGAGAAGGGAAGTGGTAAATGGGGCAAGTTGTAATGAGACTTCAAGCTTAAAAACATTTATTGAGGACAGATACTTTAAACTAGGCCAATTACTAGGTCAAAGTTCAAAACAAACAGAGCAGGGTGCAGATACAAAGGGAGCCATTGAGGCAACAAATAACTTTATATTACAACAGAACAGAAGGTCATGGCCATAGTCACAGCTGTACAGAATAAAAAGACATCATTTCTAAGTTATTGATCTATGAGGAGCAGCAAACTCTGAGAAGTAATTCAACTTCTCAAAATTGAACAAATATATATTTTACTGAAAATATTTATTGCATAAGACAGTATACTAGAAGATTATTGAAAACAAACAAACAAAAAACACACAAATATAAACTGGGGTTCAAATTCCATAAAATTGCATTTTATTAATGAATATAGAAATTACCGTGGTTTACCACTCTAAAACTTGTACTTCATACAATGTATTTCATACTATCATTATCATCCCTGATGAACATGGTAAATTTAAAAAAAATAAACTATAGACAAGGGTAAAATTAGGAAAAAAAAAGTAAGGGAAATATAAATGGACCATCAAACCCAACATACTGGTTTTAATGTCTCTTTTTATATTTAAAGGCACAGCTATCTACTAATTTACTCTCAATCCTGATTCTTGCTAATTACTGATGCCTTAACATAATATGATTGACCAGGCAACATAAGATTTTCTTTTTTTTAAAAAATTTCCTCTAAGCTTTATTTTGGTAAAAATACCTTATTTTATTTTCACTGGGATTTTTCTACCTCAAAAGAGCTAAAATCAGATGGCTGATCATTTGATCACTCTTCTCCACAGATGTATTCTCTTATGAAACTTGGTATTTCCTCTTTAATTTTTACTTATTTTTCCAGCTTTTTGGCTTCAATTTAAGCACCCTTCATTTCCTCAGCTTTCTGGTCTTTCTACTGTACATGCCTTGTTAACAACCTTTCACATAGTATATCTCACCATCTGTGTTCGCTGCTCTTTCCGCGAGCTCTTGGGACATGTTGGAGAAAATTACATAGCTCATCTGATTAGTGCCAAAGCACATTCATTTATTCACATTCAAAACTTGTGGGAACTTTAGCACTACTCACCAATTATATCACTTATCCCAACCCTATCTTCTTTAAGTGTGCTGCTTGCTGTGAAATGCTTTATCCTCATTCTGTCTAACCTAACTGCCCACATTTCAATAGTGTGCTTCATAATGAACATAGAAATGTAAGCACTCAAAAGTAAGTTTTCTTAACACCCCCATGATGTCTTGAGTCACCTTCCTGAATGTTTAATTCCGAATTATCCCCCAATTCCTATCTTTCATATGGATTTTCAATTTATTTGATTCATCCCTAAATCCTTTCTTTCCCTCGTATGTTTACTTTATAGTTTTTTCCCCCCTTCATCATCTAACATCTTAAAAGGATAATCTGTGCTCACTGCAAATATTTTCTTTCTTCAGTCAATGAAAAAAGGATTAAATTCTTTTGAAAGTGTTCTCAGGTCATTAACAACCTACTCTATTCACTATTAATGTAATAGTCTTGAATCAGAGGTATATATAATTGTAATACTTTGTTATTCTTATAATTAAAATCAAACATTTTATATCCCACTCTACTTTTTGTCCCACATTAATTATAATATTATATCCACAAAACCAGCTCAAATTTGGTGTCTTTCATTCTCTTTATCTTACAAAGGAGAAAATGAGAATCAAATCCTGTGCAGCTGTCCCTACTGAGTTTCTTACTCTGCCCTGCCTCCACTGTCTCCATCTTCTGGTCATTTATGTTTGAGGGATGAAACAAAAAAGCAGAGCATTGACTTTTTAGACCTCAGCTAGGAATGTGCCCATTGGGTGACTCAAAATTTTTGCTCCTCTGCACATGTCTATCATTGACCATGAAAACACAAGTATTAATTTGGGGTAACAAATTTCAGCCACTAGACAAATACAAAAGTAAATAATAGGATCAACTGTATGTTTTATCAGATATATATATACTAGAGGCCCAGTGCACGAAATTTAGGCCATGGATCAGCCCTAACCTGGCAGTCAGACATCCTGCTCACAATCTGGGATGTTGCATGCACCAGTGACCATACTTTTCATACAGGTGAAAGGCATCTTGCTATTGTATGGGCAGCTACATTTTTTTGCCCTGATTATAAAAAGTAGTACATGACATGATCCTTCTGAGGCAGTAGTACCATTTCCCCCATCTTATGGGTGGAAAAACAGAAGCAGAGAGAAGTTAAGTAATTGGTTTTGTCACAGTTATAAGTGTCAGAATCAGGCTGACGACAAAATGTGCAAGCCAGAGTCCATGCATGTCACTGCTGCATCATCCTGTTTTTTCAGTGTTAGAGTAGCCTTGCCAGGTTTTAATTTTTAAATCTAAGAGACTGTTCCCAATATATAGGGTAGGGTCCCTAGGCCTGGCCGGCTATCAGAGCCTTCTGTGGGGCAACCGGCAGGTGGGGCTACCAGGGGCCCCCACTGGCACCTGCCTTGGCTGGTGGCCTGGCGCCGCCTATTGACTGGTCTGCCCCTCAATCATCGCCGCCGCCGGTCACCTTCCTCTCAGGGAGCAGATACTCAACGCAGGTGGTCAGTGCGCATTATAGCGACCGGTTGTTCTGCCAGTCATTTTGCTGTTCAGTCGATTTGGGTATTAGGATTTTATTATATGGGATATATATGTATACCTGCTCTTATATGTATACATTTGTTTAAACTTCCTCATTTGGGTAGATGTAGAAATATATGCATTTGGAAAACATATTCCAAATCAAGACTTACCAGCACAGTCGTTTTTTTCTCCAGTGCTTTCTCTAATTACCTTCTCCTTATGAATACCTTTTTCTTCCAATTCTTTATTTCTTGCTTCTAATCACACAGAGTTGCCACTTACCAGTGGCTAGGTAACCAAATATAGAAAGAGAGGTTTAAAAATAATCAGGGTTGGGCAGACTTTAGAGAGACTAGGAGCCAATCACCCTCTTTTATTCTATGGCAGACTCTGCAAAACTTTAAGCTTGTTGCTGGTCTAATGCAGGGGTGTTATTCTTACACTAGTGGCCCAGTGCACGGATTCATGCACATTGAAAGGAAATTAATTAGAAGGTGGCCAGTGGGGCAGGACTGGGCGGGAAGGACCGGACACGCCCTGGAGTCAACCTCCCACTGTCCCTCCCTGGCCAGCGCACTAGGGGAGGTGCCATGCTCAAAGGGCATCTGTAGTCACTGCTGCTCAGCAGTAAACCAGATTCAGGGCCCATAGTGCTCCAGCAACAACATAACCCACGGCCAAAGGTGGAATTGTGCAACCCAGAGAGGAATCGGGTTCACTCCTCTCTGGTTCTGGGGAGCATCACCCGAGTACCACCACTGCCAAGTCACGGCTACTCAGCAGCTCTTGCGTTGAGCATCTGCCCCCTGGTGGTCAGTGTGCATCATACCTACCGGATGGTCAGATGGTCACTTAGCCTTTTATATATATAGATGGCTATAAATCAACACATGCCTTTGGAGTCACTAGACTTGCTTCTCCAGTGAGCTCTGTGTGCTCCACTTTGTCCTTCTTTTATATGTGCTCATGAAGGAAAACAGCTTTTTTCTACCTCTTCCAGAATCAGATTCACTCCATTAAGATGTTCTTTTTATTTTTTTAAATCTTCACCATGGATATCGATAATATGTCTTTTATTGATTTTAAGAGAGAGAGAGAGAGAAAGAGAAAGAGAGAGAGAGAGAGAGAAGGTTGCCTCTCATATGCACTCACTGGGGATCAAAAAAAAAACCCAAGTATGTGCCATGACCAGGAATCAAACCTGGAATCTTTTGGTGTACTGGACGATGCTCCAACCAACTGAGCTGCCTGGCCAGGGCTTCATTAAGGTCTTCTGCTGAGAGGTTAGAAGGATGATCCATTTACTTTAAGGAGAGGGATTTTGTAAGGGCTGGCAAACTAACCATGGATAATTCTACCATTTATAATTTCTTCAGAGGCCCAGAAAACATGTATTTTTGCTGTACCAAGCTTGTCTGTACATAAAACTCAGTGCAGTATTTTACCTCTCTAATTCACTTGTCTTTTCACTCTATCATCCTTTCACAAAACAGAAAAAAAAGGGGGGGGATTATCTCTGTGGTCTGTGCCTTTCATCAAATTCCTCACAGAGTATAGGCACCATATGTATGTTTCAAATCTCCCCATACACTAGCACCCATATAATTTATTTCATATTTTCTACTTATTTTTGGCCACTGTCCTAATTCAGACCCTCACCTTTTCATGTTATCTATTGAAATGATTTTCTAACTGGCAGCTCTGTCTCTGGTTTCTTTATTTCAAATAGCTCTGAGTTGTGTTTTAAAATAAACATTTAAAGTTATAATGTAGTAATGTGATGCTTTAAAAGTTTTATTATTATAATGTCAATAAATCTCACACATTTGAGTACTTACAAAATGACAGCTATGTTTTAAGTGTCACTGATGAATTGTCTATGAATCTAAATTTTATATGATGTGATGTAAAATTTCTAGAATAGCAATAAACACACTTCAAGATGTTCCCCCATCTAAATAATCTACGTTATAATTTTTGAATCTCCTTCAAAATTACACTTTAGCTACCTATGCTATTCCAAGAGCAGTATCATGTGGGGTTTTTTTTGTATCACTCATTTTTCTGTCTATAATATTCTTTCTCACTCATGCTTGGAAAACTGATTGTTCTTCCCCCCAAGTATATTTGCAGTGCATCCTTCTCTGTGAAACTTTTCCCAATGCACTAGGCACCTTTAGTTGCTCTGTTCTCTTTAGTTGCTCTGTTCTCTTTAGTTGCTCTGTTTTCGCAATGCACTAGGCACCTTTTCCCAATGCACTAGGCACCTTTAGTTGTTCTGTTCTCTTCTGATACAAACAGGACTTTGTACATAAAGAAGACATGTATTCTTGACTTACTGGTTAATGGAATAGACTCACTTTTATCCTTATGGATCTACCTGACTCACTTTCAATTTTGGGAACAACACAATAGCTGAAATGTGAGTGTGACAGAGCAGTTTAAGAATTGACTAGAGCATATCCTAGAACCAATCAAGGACTTCTGAGAGATATGCTTAAGAGAGAGGCTTTATAGAGATTTTGTGTGTGTGTGTGTGTGTGTGTGTGTGTGTGTGTGTGTGTGTGAATAAATACATGCCAGGAGTCTGAACTCTTGCCTCCAAAGTGGTTCAGGGATGAGCTGTACTAGTAGATATTAACTCCTTCACAACAAGTTTAGGAATTGTCAACATCAACCTTGGAGGCTTGATATATCTCCATTTTAGGAGTACCATGGCCTGGTGCCTGACACATGCAAAATAAATCTAAAATAATTGTGACAGGGAAAAGGTTATAAGATAGAATAGAGAGCTGTGCTTGGAAATAGCTGCACAAGCAATGATATTGAGTTTATGAATTGGTGAATGAGTTCTGTCTAGTGGAAGGGAACTGCACAGCAGAAAGCTGCCAATGGGGGTTCATTTTGGATCAGATCAAAGGGTGCCTTGGGGGGAGATGAAACCTTGTGGAAGAAACAGAAGCGGGAATTGAGTTATCATATTCACCTGGAACAAAGAGGAATCATTTTTAAAAATTATTATTAGAATTAGGATGTGTTCAGAACCCAGTATCTCTGAATGCTTTTTCAGCTTTTTACACCTGCTGTGTTTTCATGAAAAAAGATATGCAGGAGAGATGTCTAATAGACTTTTTAAATTAACATATACAGTTCTCAGGATTATCCACTCAGCTTTTTAGCAGATTTAGTGGGCTTTACTAATAATAATTATATCAAAATTTAAATGATGGATAGTTTTTATGAACAATTAATTTGTGTTTAATTCTGAATACTGACAAGTACATAAACCCATGTAACAATTTTCACAATCAAGATAGAAACTATTTATATCACCCAAGAAAGATCTTTGTGTCCCATACCAGTCAATCTAAACAAATGCTAATAAAAATTTCTGTCATGATAGATTAGATTTGTCTGTTCCTGGGTTCTCATATTTTTCTCATTCCATTTCCCTCCAATCTATTTATATTTACACTTACTTTTCCATTTTCTTTGTGATTGCATTTTTTTAACCTGTACTCAGGTTAAGAATTATTGAAATTTGCTCCTTCTTTTCAAACAGTAAAAAAATATAATATCATTTAACTCAGCACACTATACTTTCAATGTAAGTTACATTAGGTCAAGTATTTTTTTCTTAATCATTTCTTGTTGAACCCCAAAGTTATATATAAAAATAATAATTATTATAGCATGTTTATAAAATTATACATTTTATCTTTATATTATAATTATTTTATACTTAAACTAGAGGCCCAGTGCACGAAATTCGTGCACGGAGGGGGGGAGGTGTCCCTCAGCCCAGCCTGTACGCTCTCAAATCTGGAATCCCTCTCACAATCCAGGACTGCTGGCTCCCAACCGCTCGCCTGCCTGCCTGCCTGCCTGATTGCCCCTAACCGCTTCTGTCTGCCAACCTGATCACCCCCTAACCACTCCCCTGCCAGCCTGATTGATGACTAACTGCCCTCCCCTGCTGGCCTGATCACACCTAACTATCCTCCCCTGCAGGCCTGGTCACCCCAACTGCCCTCCCCTGCTGGCCTGGTCACCTCTATCTTCCCTCCCTTACCAGCCTGGTCACCCCTAACTGCCCTCCCCTGGCAGCCCGATTGCCCCTAACTGCCCTCCCCTGGAGGCCTGGTCTCCCCCAATTGCCTTCCCCTGCAGGCCTGGGTTCCCCCAAACTATCCTCCCCTGCAGGCCTGGTCACCCCTAACTGCCCTCCCCTGCTGGCCCGGTCACTCCTAACTGCCCTCCCCTGCTGGCCCGGTCACCCCTAACTGTCCTCCCCTGCAGGCCTGGTCGCCCATAACTGCTCTCCCCTGCAGGCCTGGTCCCCCCTAACTTCCCTCCCTTGCAGACCTGGGTCCCCCCAAACTGTCCTCCCCTGCAGGCCCAATCACCCCAAACTGCCCTCCCCTGCTGGCCCAGTCACCCCTAACTGTCCTCTCTTGCAGGCCTGGTCCCCCTCAACTGCCCTCCCCTGCTGGCCTGGGTCCCCACCAACTATCCTCCCCTGCAGGCCTGGTTGCCCCCAACTGCCTTCCCCTGCAGGCCTGGTCACCACAACTGCCCTCCCCTGCAGGCCTGAATCTCCCAACTGCCCTCCCCTGCAGGCCTGGTCCCCCCCAACTTCCCTCCCCTGCAGGCCCAGTCACCCCTAACTGCCCTCCCCTGCTGGCCCAATCACCCCTAACTGTCCTCCCCTGCAGGCCTGGTTGCCCCCAACTGCCCTCCCTTGCAGGCCTGGTCCATCCCAACTGCCCTCCCCTGCCAGCCATCTTTTGGTGGCCATCTTGTATCCACAAGGGGGTGGCCATCTTTGACCACATGGGGGCGGCCATCTTGTGTGTTGGAGTGATGGTCAATTTGCATATTACCTCTTTATTATATAGGATTGTATTTCATTAGTGACAGATTTCTTATTTTTATTTTCTATCCATTCTTAATTGCATTGTAAACCTTAATTTTAAGATTAGTTTCCTCCTGCTTAAATCACATCCTTTAGAATTTCTTATAGAGATAGTCTTTTGATAAAAACACTATTTTCTGAAAATGTTTTCATTTTATCATTATTTTAAAAAATAGTTTAGCCTGACATATGATTCTTGATTGATATTTATTTTATTTGTAATTTTAGACACTATTCTACTGTCTTATAACTTTCATTGTTTGTGTTAGTCCACCTCAATACAGTTGTTCCTTTTTAAGGCATCTGTACTTTGCTCTCTGGGTGGTTTTATAATCTTTGGCTTGCGATTTCATTTGAAGTGCAAATGTCTTCCAATATATCTGCCTCAGGATCATTGTCCTCATGAATATGAAGATTAACCTCTTTTATAAATGTGAAGGAATTCTTAGTGATTCCTAGAAATCCAATGCAAAATATTTCAGATCTCCTTACCTGCTCTCTGTAGCTCTTACAAAAGCCTCCCCATTATTGGTCTCTGTTGCATTTTTAGTAAATTTGTGAGATGTAACTAATAGTTCATTATTTCTTAATTCCTCTGTATCTAAAATAATGTTTTGCCCATCATTTGAGTTGTTAATTTCAATATTATAATTCTGGAAGACTAATTATTTTTTGAGATCTGCTTGCTAAATTTTATAGTGTTTCTCATTTATTTTCCACCCCCTTTTATTTCTTTAAAATATTTAAAACTTTTAAAAATATTTTTATTGATTT
The DNA here is from genome assembly GCA_025583905.1 of Ia io. Taxonomy (NCBI): domain Eukaryota; kingdom Metazoa; phylum Chordata; class Mammalia; order Chiroptera; family Vespertilionidae; genus Ia; species Ia io. The sequence goes on from JAJQQW010000003.1 coordinate 37,395,854, forward strand.
TAAAGAGGAAGGAAGACAGAGAGATAGCAACATCAATGATTAGAAAGAATCATTGATTGGCTGCCTCCTGAACCCCTCCTACTGGAGATCAAGTTTGCACATGCTAGGGTAATCCAGGCATGTGCCCTGACCTAAATAGAACCAGGACTTCCTGGTTAATTGGTTGATGCTCAACCACTGAGCCATGTTGGCTGAGCTCTTTAAACTATTTAAACATGTTAAGCATATTTATCTTGTATTATTTTTATTCATTCTAACATTAAAAATACATGGAATCTGATTGTACTCTCTCTTGTCTTCCTTCCCTGTAAATTCTTTTTTTTCTCTTTCTTGTAAATTCTTATTCTAATTTTTATCATTGGATCTTTGGATGTATTTTTCTTGAAACCTTATCTGTATTTAAGGTGCATACCACTGGAGAAGATTCTCATTTGTTGCAACAATGTAACTAAAATAAAATTATTTTATTTTTACTGAAAATAAAAATTCATTTTGTGGTTATGTAGACCACATTGGTAGTGTGAATTTAGGCTTCAAAATAGTTTGTGGCAGTGATTTTCATAATTTTTTTTTTCCCAATGACTGAGCAACAAGATTGAAATTTGTAAGTATTTTAATATCAAGATCATTCTCATATGATGGTCCAATTAGTCTCAGCTTTATATTGGAGATTGTTTTAGATTACCCAACTTGGGTGAACACTAGGTTTTATTTTTTTCCTTTGAAGTTTGTTCATAGATAAAGAATCTCAATATCACCTGGACTGGTGTATGCCCTCAGGGACAACACTGGTTTAAATCTTTGTTTGCCTCTAGATTAACTCTTGAGAGGTGACGCTTTTGAAACACTTTCATATTACTTTTGGCCTGGTTTCTGATCTCAGTGTTTCCCTAAGAATGGTTTTGTAATACATTTTACCACCACTTTTAGTTATTGATGAAGGGCATACTCAGGGTGGGTGCAGCAGCGATGCCTTGCATGCACAGCAGTAACCTGTAAAGAAAATATGTGTTTTTAAACACTCCAACTCTCCAGTTTTCATAAAAACTCGGGAAAGTACAAATTTTCTTGGACTAGATCCTATGGTGCCTCATTGAAATTAGAAAAAAATCAAACTCTGATCTTAAAAACTAATTCACAGGTTATCTTATAGTTACTTGTATTCATATATAGAAATACTTGAAAACTAATTTAAGATTAAGATACTATGTGGATATGTCAAATTTCTTTTATTCCCATTAGGGAGATATAGGATAATTACATATTATTTTATCATATGTATAATTATACTATATTTCACTTGTTATATCTTGGCATCATATTATACCTATTATCATATTACAGTTATCTATAATAATAAAAGTGTAATATGCAAATCGACTGAACGGTCGAACAGCAGAATGACCGTCCAGACGACCACGCTATGACACCCACTGCCGCCAGGCCAGCCAAGGCGTGTGCAATGTGATTGAACTAGAGCCCTGCCATCGCCCGATGATTGCCCCGTAGAGGGAGGCCCAGGCTGCCGGCCAGCGGGGCGGTCAATAGGGGGGCTCCACGATCGCTCCAAAAAGGAGGCCCAGGCCACCAACCAGTGGGCTGAGGCAGGTGGGCGGGGCCTCTGTCTGTGAGGACGATCCTTCCCGGAGCTCCAGCCAGGTGGGCAGGGCCTACCTCTTTGGGGTGATCAATCATGGAGCCCCGCTATCAATTGCCCTACAGAGGGAGGCCCAGGCTACCTGCTGGCAGCACTGTGGCAGGGGGGTGGGACCTCTCTCTGCAGGGCGATCTATCACAGGGCCCCCGGACTATGAGAGGGCACAGGCTGGGCTGAGGGAACACACCCCCTGAGTGCACAAATTTCATACATTGGGTCTCTAGTTTACTATAATTACTACAGTGTGAGTTGTGTCACCTTAGGCAGATTTCATGAATTCTGTGGGCCTTATATTTTCAATCCATTAAGTATAGTCTCATATTGTTATTTTTGAGAATTAAGTATTAAATATTAAATTTCAATAATCTATGATAGTGTGATACATAAAAAAAGTCAAAATTCTATTTTTCTTTTTTTTTTTAATTTATGCTGTCACCTTTCATTCGAGTAAAGAGGAAAACATAATTCTCTTTATGTACACTGATTTTAATACATTTCTTTTAATGTGGACTACATTTTTTAAAGCAGTACAGAAAGCATTTCACATTTAAAACTAGGCCTAAGAGTATGTTAACTTTCTCTAAGAGCCAGGCCATTTAACATACAGAAAGAAAGAATGCAATTAAACAAACTTCTTGGCACATAGCCTCTTGGATATGGCTAGTGCTGAACAAAGCAGAAATGACAGTTGTGTGTTTTTTTTTTGTGAATGAGACAGTAGAACAGAGTACGTCTTCTAAGCCTGCAGAAAAAAATGAAGTTAATGCCAAGGTAAGATTAAAGTTCCTTGTTAGGAGTAGAATAGTAATGGATAGTAATGGATAGTAAATTAATTGGTAATTCTGGAAATAAGAACCAATTAAGTTAGTTCTTATTTATCTTTCTGTCTTAAACATCACTGGAGACTAAAGCCTTTCATTTTTGTATTTGACTTTGGTTAAAGATAGTTATGGAAATCCTGTAGTCTTTTTTAAAAAAAGTATAAGTACCTATAAACTTAACTTGATTTTAGAAAATTACTGAAATAGTTCACTAATATTAGTATAATTTGCCATTCTTTGCTGTTTAGTGTGTGCCAAGCAAAACAGATTGCCTACCTGAAATTGTCCTAAAATAATCTGCAATATCCTTAAATCTTTTGATTGAAAATTGACAATAAAAAAAATAGTTGTAGCTGGTTTGGCTCAGTGGATAGAGCATTGGCCTGAGGACTGAAGGATCCTGGGTTCGATTCCAGTCAAGGGCACATGCCTGGGTTGTGGGCTCGACCCCCACAACATCATTGATGTCTCTGTCTCTCTCTTCTCTCTCCCTTCCTCTCTGAAATCAATAAAAAAACATTTTTAAAAATAATAATAATAAAAGGAAAAAATCATCCTCAATGGAGTCCACTGTAAGAGATATGTTTCTATATTTCTTTTACCTTTTGCACAGCTATAATGTTAGTCTGTGTTCAGTTTAATATCCTGATTTGTTTATTCATCATTTATTTTATTGATTACTTGAGAAATAGTGACAGAAATTGTGTGCAGGATGATTAGTGGGAAACACTTGGGGGGAATGTGAAAGTCCAGCCGGATATAGAAGTAAAACTTCAAAGCAATTGTCCCAGAGGCATCAGACAGTTTCTTAGCCCAGAAGTTGGGATTGTACTTTAGTGAAATAATGAATTGAGGTGAGGGTGTAGGACTGTATGCCCACATCTACTAATCATTGGATTCAATCTGATACCATTGGGTGTAACCATGAGTTCAGCAGTTCCTCTGGCAAGGGAAATTTCTGGCTAACTGCCCTCCCCTGCTGGCCTGATCACACCTAACTATCCTCCCCTGCAGGCCTGGTCACCCCAACTGCCCTCCCCTGCTGGCCTGGTCACCTCTATCTTCCCTCCCTTACCAGCCTGGTCACCCCTAACTGCCCTCCCCTGGCAGCCCGATTGCCCCTAACTGCCCTCCCCTGGAGGCCTGGTCTCCCCCCAATTGCCTTCCCCTGCAGGCCTGGGTTCCCCCAAACTATCCTCCCCTGCAGGCCTGGTCACCCCTAACTGCCCTCCCCTGCTGGCCCGGTCACTCCTAACTGCCTCCCCTGCTGGCCCGGTCACCCCTAACTGTCCTCCCCTGCAGGCCTGGTCGCCCATAACTGCTCTCCCCTGCAGGCCTGGTCCCCCCTAACTTCCCTCCCTTGCAGACCTGGGTCCCCCCAAACTGTCCTCCCCTGCAGGCCCAATCACCCCAAACTGCCCTCCCCTGCTGGCCCAGTCACCCCTAACTGTCCTCTCTTGCAGGCCTGGTCCCCCTCAACTGCCCTCCCCTGCTGGCCTGGGTCCCCACCAACTATCCTCCCCCTGCAGGCCTGGTTGCCCCCAACTGCCTTCCCCTGCAGGCCTGGTCACCACAACTGCCCTCCCCTGCAGGCCTGAATCTCCCAACTGCCCTCCCCTGCAGGCCTGGTCCCCCCCAAACTTCCCTCCCCTGCAGGCCCAGTCACCCCTAACTGCCCTCCCCTGCTGGCCCAATCACCCCTAACTGTCCTCCCCTGCAGGCCTGGTTGCCCCCAACTGCCCTCCCTTGCAGGCCTGGTCCATCCCAACTGCCCTCCCCTGCCAGCCATCTTTTGGTGGCCATCTTGTATCCACAAGGGGGTGGCCATCTTTGACCACATGGGGGCGGCCATCTTGTGTGTTGGAGTGATGGTCAATTTGCATATTACCTCTTTATTATATAGGATTGTATTTCATTAGTGACAGATTTCTTATTTTTATTTTCTATCCATTCTTAATTGCATTGTAAACCTTAATTTTAAGATTAGTTTCCTCCTGCTTAAATCACATCCTTTAGAATTTCTTATAGAGATAGTCTTTTGATAAAAACACTATTTTCTGAAAATGTTTTCATTTTATCATTATTTTAAAAAATAGTTTAGCCTGACATATGATTCTTGATTGATATTTATTTTATTTGTAATTTTAGACACTATTCTACTGTCTTATAACTTTCATTGTTTGTGTTAGTCCACCTCAATACAGTTGTTCCTTTTTAAGGCATCTGTACTTTGCTCTCTGGGTGGTTTTATAATCTTTGGCTTGCGATTTCATTTGAAGTGCAAATGTCTTCCAATATATCTGCCTCAGGATCATTGTCCTCATGAATATGAAGATTAACCTCTTTTATAAATGTGAAGGAATTCTTAGTGATTCCTAGAAATCCAATGCAAAATATTTCAGATCTCCTTACCTGCTCTCTGTAGCTCTTACAAAAGCCTCCCCATTATTGGTCTCTGTTGCATTTTTAGTAAATTTGTGAGATGTAACTAATAGTTCATTATTTCTTAATTCCTCTGTATCTAAAATAATGTTTTGCCCATCATTTGAGTTGTTAATTTCAATATTATAATTCTGGAAGACTAATTATTTTTTGAGATCTGCTTGCTAAATTTTATAGTGTTTCTCATTTATTTTCCACCCCCTTTTATTTCTTTAAAATATTTAAAACTTTTAAAAATATTTTTATTGATTTTAAAGAGGAAGGAAGACAGAGAGATAGCAACATCAATGATTAGAAAGAATCATTGATTGGCTGCCTCCTGAACCCCTCCTACTGGAGATCAAGTTTGCACATGCTAGGGTAATCCAGGCATGTGCCCTGACCTAAATAGAACCAGGACTTCCTGGTTAATTGGTTGATGCTCAACCACTGAGCCATGTTGGCTGAGCTCTTTAAACTATTTAAACATGTTAAGCATATTTATCTTGTATTATTTTTATTCATTCTAACATTAAAAATACATGGAATCTGATTGTACTCTCTCTTGTCTTCCTTCCCTGTAAATTCTTTTTTTTCTCTTTCTTGTAAATTCTTATTCTAATTTTTATCATTGGATCTTTGGATGTATTTTTCTTGAAACCTTATCTGTATTTAAGGTGCATACCACTGGAGAAGATTCTCATTTGTTGCAACAATGTAACTAAAATAAAATTATTTTATTTTTACTGAAAATAAAAATTCATTTTGTGGTTATGTAGACCACATTGGTAGTGTGAATTTAGGCTTCAAAATAGTTTGTGGCAGTGATTTTCATAATTTTTTTTTTCCCAATGACTGAGCAACAAGATTGAAATTTGTAAGTATTTTAATATCAAGATCATTATCATATGATGGTCCAATTAGTCTCAGCTTTATATTGGAGATTGTTTTAGATTACCCAACTTGGGTGAACACTAGGTTTTATTTTTTTCCTTTGAAGTTTGTTCATAGATAAAGAATCTCAATATCACCTGGACTGGTGTATGCCCTCAGGGACAACACTGGTTTAAATCTTTGTTTGCCTCTAGATTAACTCTTGAGAGGTGACGCTTTTGAAACACTTTCATATTACTTTTGGCCTGGTTTCTGATCTCAGTGTTTCCCTAAGAATGGTTTTGTAATACATTTTACCACCACTTTTAGTTATTGATGAAGGGCATACTCAGGGTGGGTGCAGCAGCGATGCCTTGCATGCACAGCAGTAACCTGTAAAGAAAATATGTGTTTTTAAACACTCCAACTCTCCAGTTTTCATAAAAACTCGGGAAAGTACAAATTTTCTTGGACTAGATCCTATGGTGCCTCATTGAAATTAGAAAAAAATCAAAACTCTGATCTTAAAAACTAATTCACAGGTTATCTTATAGTTACTTGTATTCATATATAGAAATACTTGAAAACTAATTTAAGATTAAGATACTATGTGGATATGTCAAATTTCTTTTATTCCCATTAGGGAGATATAGGATAATTACATATTATTTTATCATATGTATAATTATACTATATTTCACTTGTTATATCTTGGCATCATATTATACCTATTATCATATTACAGTTATCTATAATAATAAAAGTGTAATATGCAAATCGACTGAACGGTCGAACAGCAGAATGACCGTCCAGACGACCACGCTATGACACCCACTGCCGCCAGGCCAGCCAAGGCGTGTGCAATGTGATTGAACTAGAGCCCTGCCATCGCCCGATGATTGCCCCGTAGAGGGAGGCCCAGGCTGCCGGCCAGCGGGGCGGTCAATAGGGGGGCTCCACGATCGCTCCAAAAAGGAGGCCCAGGCCACCAACCAGTGGGCTGAGGCAGGTGGGCGGGGCCTCTGTCTGTGAGGACGATCCTTCCCGGAGCTCCAGCCAGGTGGGCAGGGCCTACCTCTTTGGGGTGATCAATCATGGAGCCCCGCTATCAATTGCCCTACAGAGGGAGGCCCAGGCTACCTGCTGGCAGCACTGTGGCAGGGGGGTGGGACCTCTCTCTGCAGGGCGATCTATCACAGGGCCCCCGGACTATGAGAGGGCACAGGCTGGGCTGAGGGAACACGCCCCCTGAGTGCACAAATTTCATACATTGGGTCTCTAGTTTACTATAATTACTACAGTGTGAGTTGTGTCACCTTAGGCAGATTTCATGAATTCTGTGGGCCTTATATTTTCAATCCATTAAGTATAGTCTCATATTGTTATTTTTGAGAATTAAGTATTAAATATTAAATTTCAATAATCTATGATAGTGTGATACATAAAAAAAGTCAAAATTCTATTTTTCTTTTTTTTTTTAATTTATGCTGTCACCTTTCATTCGAGTAAAGAGGAAAACATAATTCTCTTTATGTACACTGATTTTAATACATTTCTTTTAATGTGGACCACATTTTTTAAAGCAGTACAGAAAGCATTTCACATTTAAAACTAGGCCTAAGAGTATGTTAACTTTCTCTAAGAGCCAGGCCATTTAACATACAGAAAGAAAGAATGCAATTAAACAAACTTCTTGGCACATAGCCTCTTGGATATGGCTAGTGCTGAACAAAGCAGAAATGACAGTTGTGTGTTTTTTTGGAATGAGACAGTAGAACAGAGTACGTCTTCTAAGCCTGCAGAAAAAAATGAAGTTAATGCCAAGGTAAGATTAAAGTTCCTTGTTAGGAGTAGAATAGTAATGGATAGTAATGGATAGTAAATTAATTGGTAATTCTGGAAATAAGAACCAATTAAGTTAGTTCTTATTTATCTTTCTGTCTTAAACATCACTGGAGACTAAAGCCTTTCATTTTTGTATTTGACTTTGGTTCAAGATAGTTATGGAAATCCTGTAGTCTTTTTTAAAAAAAGTATAAGTACCTATAAACTTAACTTGATTTTAGAAAATTACTGAAATAGTTCACTAATATTAGTATAATTTGCCATTCTTTGCTGTTTAGTGTGTGCCAAGCAAAACAGATTGCCTACCTGAAATTGTCCTAAAATAATCTGCAATATCCTTAAATCTTTTGATTGAAAATTGACAATAAAAAAAATAGTTGTAGCTGGTTTGGCTCAGTGGATAGAGCATTGGCCTGAGGACTGAAGGATCCTGGGTTCGATTCCAGTCAAGGGCACATGCCTGGGTTGTGGGCTCGACCCCCACAACATCATTGATGTCTCTGTCTCTCTCTTCTCTCTCCCTTCCTCTCTGAAATCAATAAAAAAACATTTTTTAAAAATAATAATAATAAAAGGAAAAAATCACCCTCAATGGAGTCCACTGTAAGAGATATGTTTCTATATTTCTTTTACCTTTTGCACAGCTATAATGTTAGTCTGTGTTCAGTTTAATATCCTGATTTGTTTATTCATCATTTATTTTATTGATTACTTGAGAAATAGTGACAGAAATTGTGTGCAGGATGATTAGTGGGAAACACTTGGGGGGAATGTGAAAGTCCAGCCGGATATAGAAGTAAAACTTCAAAGCAATTGTCCCAGAGGCATCAGACAGTTTCTTAGCCCAGAAGTTGGGATTGTACTTTAGTGAAATAATGAATTGAGGTGAGGGTGTAGGACTGTATGCCCACATCTACTAATCATTGGATTCAATCTGATACCATTGGGTGTAACCATGAGTTCAGCAGTTCCTCTGGCAAGGGAAATTTCTGAGAAGAGAATCTCCTGTGACCTGTACAGTCAACAATGCCAGCAATTGGGGAAAGGAGTACCAGGGTCTTATATTGGGACTCTATTATGAGAAAAATTGCATCAACACTTCTATAGGAGTGATATTTGTCATATACCAGTAGTTGAATAATATTCAATAATGGTTGCTGTTAAAAGCTACCTCATATTTCATTGTAAAGAAATTACAAAATTACTTTTCCATTCTGCTCTTGTTCCTGGTTTGGATTTTTTCCAGTGTCCACAAGGGAAATATTGTTGGAATTATTATTTTATTTTCTCTTCTTTTTCTTATTTTTTTAAATTTTATTTTTCAACAATTTACATCTAATTAAATTCAAAGACATATTATCCAAGTGTGGAAAATACTAACAATAGTTATTATCTTCCTTATATAATCATTATATTGTTTAAAATGAGACTCTTTAAAAGAGTTTAAGACCTTATATGACAACAGATTTTGCAGGACAATGGAGTCATGCCCTGCAATACCATCAAACATCTTGACATTATCTACATGTATTGCACACTAGGCATGTGCTTATTCTGTCATTGTAGGCTTCTGTAATAACTAGAGGCCCAGTGCACGAAATTCGTGCACTGAAGGAGTGGGGGAGGGGCAGGTGTCCCTCAGCCTGGCCTGCACCCTCTTGCAGTCTGGGAGCCCTCGGGGGATGCCCTCGTGGGGAGCGGACCTAAGCAGGCAGTCAGACATCCTTAGCACTGCCGCGGAGGCAGGAGAGGCCCCTGCCACTGCCTCTATGTTCTCCAGCTGTGAACCTGGCTAAGGGCTCTTGGCTGAGTGGCACTCACCCTGTGGGAGTGCACTGACCACCAGGTGGCAGCTCCTGCGTTGAGCATTTGCCCCGATGGTTAGTGTATGTCATAGCGACCAGTCGTTCCACTGTTCAGTCGATTTGCATATTAGCCTTTTATTACATAGGATCCCCAATACTACCAACCTAATCATAATCCCAATTAAACATACCTCTTTATGTAACATCTTTTTGGTATACAATTCAAGCTATAATAAAATATTTCTGAGAAAGACATTAGATATTACCTAGAATTCAAGGGAGTGGAGAATTACATATTAAGTCTATTGTTAGTCATTATACATTGTTTGGTACTATGTACTTCATGAGTATTTAATTTTTTTATTAGTAAATTTCTTTTGTATACTTATTGGTTTCTCCCACAGAGTTTTAGCTTTTCAAGGATGGTTTTAGATTTGGAATACATATCTTTGTTTCCTTCATTACTAGTACAACTCATCCTCATTAGTCTGACTGTGTTGAGATATTAAAAGAAATAAATTATTTTTCAAATTTGCTCCACTCTTTTATATACCACAGCTAATCATCATATTTCATCATTACTCATGGTCTCAGATTTTTGGCAAATTTTATTTGGGATTTAATTTGCATGTCTTTTTAAATAATGAATATCATAGGTTACAGTTCATCTTTATAATCTTTGCTTTTATTTTTAAGTTTTTAACTTCCCAATTTTTTAATTTTTCTTTTTACAATTAACTTATTTTCCAATTGCAGTTAATATGCAATATTATATTAATTTCAGATGTACAACATAGTGATTTAACATTTATATACCTTACAAAATGATCATCCCAATAAGCCTAGTATCAATCTGAAATCATACATAAGTATTACAAAAATATTGACTATATTTCCTATGTTATACTTTACGTCCCAGTGACTATTTTTTAAATGCAATTTGTAGTTCTTAATCCCTTTCACCCTTTTCACTCATCCCCAGCGCTCTACATCTGGAGATACTCTTTGATTTTTAAATTATAGAGAGTTAATTTTACATTACAGAAGGTAATAGTGAAGGAATGATATAAAATAGAGAGTGCTCTAGGCTCTGGTTGATAAAACTTAAATTCTATCTTTCCTATCTTGCCCCATTCACTTCCAGCCCTCATCCAACTGATTATATTACCTAATGTATAGTTTCTTCTTATTAAAATAAAGGGATTTTAATGATCCCAGATTTTTTTCTGCTTAATAAAGAGCAAATTCCAACATTAAAAGTATACTATTTATTTTCAAAATGACTTTAAAAGGTGATAATATTATATCATTTTTGCAGTTAGATATTTTTAGGCCAAAGTTCACGGTAGCATCTATGTCTGCTGACTGAAATTTAGCACTCTTGATTAGATTGAATTACTCCCAGCATACTGAACTCTGCAAATGAAGATGCAGTTTTCAGAACAGAATGCATTCAAGTAGCATTTTCTGTCTCAGCAGCATTTTGCCTTTACAAGCACTTTTCCTTTGATTTCTTTTCTTTTGCTTTTATTTTCTTTTAAGAAATAATTTGAAATGTTGATGACTTATGTCAGTCACATATTTTTGACTGATTTGTGCTCACAACACAGCACTGCTGGATCATTGTCTAATAATTTATTGAATTCCAGCTGTAATCAGGATGCTTAAATAGTATAGCACAAGGATTTATCTCTCATGGAAACAGTTTTCTAAATGAGAGTTAGAACACCTTAATATAGTTACTGTATTTAAAAATTTTTAATAATCATTAATATTTTTAATTCATTATCTACCTGTGCCCTTTACCATGTTCTTTCAATGAGGTAAATTAGATTTAGAATGGTCCTTTCTAATAACAATATATTTAATATATAATGTACATTTAATATAATAACTTTTTTTTGTTGTTGTTAATCCTCACCCGAGGATACTTCTCTATTGATTTTTGGCGAGAGTGGGAGAGGGAGAGACAGAGAGAGAGAAACATCAATGTAAGAGAGACACATCGATTAGTTGTCTCCTGCACACTCCCTGACCAGGACCAGGGATCAAGCTTGCAACTAAGGTACGTGCCCTCGACCAGAATCAAACCCGGGACCATTCAGTCCTCGGGCCAATGTTCCATCCACTGAGCCAAACTGGCTAGGGCTAATATAATATTTTTCTAAGTATTATGTTATCCTTAAGAACACTTTTTATTTTTTATAAATATTTTTGTTTATCTCGTAAGTTTTCTTTACTTGTACTGCATGTGATCACTACACAATGTAATTTTCAAAAACAAAGCTTTGAATCAGTATATGAATTAACAAATATTTGAGAACTGCTTTATTAAGATGAATATCTATGAAAATTCTCATAAGAATAGGCTCTGTTTGCAGCAGTAAAAATGAATATATAAAGAAATGACAAGACAGACAGCCCGTCACAGCAGCAGCTGCTCCGATCTGTACAAGAGACGTGGGAAAGAATGAATAGCCTGTCTGTTTTCTTGCTGCTCTGCGTGGAATGAGCTGCTAAGGGGATCATGGCCTTAGGCTTGTCTGTACGCATGCCACTTAATTGGAAAGTGAAATATGTGAATTTTCCTAAGTTAAAGAATTCCACATGATAGTCTTATTATTGAACATGTACATTTGCTCTATAATATATCTTTAAAGATTATATGGTTTAATTGACTTTATCAAAATCTCTCATTGATATAATTTGATTATTAATTGAATAACAATGTTAACTGTGTCAGTTCATAACAAAATCCTGAATGTTCACTCTTTACATAGCATTTTATTTTCCTTACAACTTTTTAAAAGTATTAAATATAAAATTGTGTTTCTAAAACACAACAAAATTGTGTTGAAATAATTTGATTGTATATATTCATTGAATTGAGATATGTAAACTTGAAGCCAGGGTGTCCAAGAATTATGTGAGGGAGTAAATAACAATTATGTATAGAATTTAGGCTGGTTAAAGAGATAGATATGATGGAAAAGATAGACCCAAAGATCACAGATCCTGGTGGAGGCTAAGGAATATTGAAAGTATTTCTAGAGTGAAGGAGCTTGAGAGATAATAAGCAATGGCTTTAGAGTGAGACACTTTAACTCAGTATTGCATAGGAATTTAAATTACTTGTAATGACAATGCCTGGCATATGGCCATGGGGAAGATGAGTGACCACAGTGGACAGAGAATAAGCCTATTAACCAGGAAACTTATTGACAGCATGTATAAAATCACCAAAAATTAGGGCAGGAGTGGTGTTTTGAGAAAGTGAAAGTGAGCTAAAATCTTCCAAAAATAGGCAGGAGTGAGATCTATAGATTATTGAAAAGAGGGGAGGGCAGTAATGGGTCAAGTCTAATTATATGCTAGGTCAGTAGGGAAGAAAACAAGAGAAAGGTCTAAGGTAAACTACCCTACTTACAGTTCTATTGGTACAAAGGGTTATGGAAACAAAAGCCACCACTTAGAGGGATTAATGGAAAGCAGTGTCTACTTAAAAGATCCAATTTTCAGGACAAGATGGTAAAAGGGATGTTAAGAGAAGAATTTGAGAAAGGAGAGCATTTTTCAGTAACTGAATATGAATTCCAGTGTGCAGTTTCAGTAGTTAAGTGGTAGTTAAGTAGTTAAGGAAAGAAAGAGGTGGGATTAGATATGAGATTGCATAGACTATTATAGGAATTAGAATCTAGAGGATTAGAAAGGAGCCCTGAAATAGTTTTAAACATGGATTATGACCAAAAGCAATTGCTACTAATATACACAAGACAGATAGTGCTGAGGAATCTGTTGGTTCGAGAGAGAAGTGGTGGTCATTCGAGGTGGGGACATTATGGGGTTTACAAAACACCCTACTGGATATGTGGAGTCTAGTTAACTAGTAGTTAACTCTTAGCATCTTCCCCATTAGAAGCAACTAGGACCTTTTTTAATTCAGTCAAAGAAAGTATGGAAGCCAAGAAAGAATCTGTCTTAGTTCAAACATGTGGGATTCCCACTTGACCCAAGTCATAAGTGCTGGCTAAATAATTCCCAGGGCCCAGTGCAAAATAAAGACGCTGTACCCCTTGATCAAAAATAGGAAAAAGAAATACTGTTAAAAGGACTATAATTCAAAGTGTTTTTCTTTCATATCTCTCAAATGAACATAGTTTTATTTGTTGTCAAATATTCTAATTAAAGAATCATTGAAATTTTAAATAATTTAGAATTAATTTTACCAATCATTTTTATGATGTGCAATATCAGCTTAAATTCCAAATATAAGAGCAACTAATTTATAGATGAAATCACCAAAATTATACAATTTCTTTTTCCTCTTTATTTTATTATTCTTTTTCATCATAATTTATCCTTCATATACCATCTTCTACCTCCAACTACCTCCTCCCCTCTGCAGTCGCCACACTATTGTCCATGTCCATGAGTTCTTTCTCTTTTTTTGCTCAATTCCTTTACCCTCTCTAAAATTCCACTCCCAGAGCTGTCTTCCTGCTCTGTATCTATGAGTCTGTCCCTATTTTGCTTGTTAGTTCAGTTTGTTCGTAGATTCCACATATGAGTGAAATCATATGGTACTTACCTTTCTCTGACTGGCTTATTTCACTTAGCATAATGTTCTCTGGATCCATCCATGCTGTTGCAAAGGATAAAATTTTCTTATTTTTTATATTCCATTGTGTAAATGTAGCATAACTGCTTTATCCACTTATCTACTGATGTCCACTTGGACTGTTTGCAAATCTTGGCTATTGTAAATAATGCTGCAATGAACATATAGGTGCATATATTCTTTTGAGTTAGTGTTTCAGGTTTCATCAGATGAATTCCCAGAAGTTGAATTGCTGGATTCAACTTCTGGGCAGTTCCATTGTTAATGTTTTGAGGTAACTCCATACTGCTTTCCACAATGGCTACACCAATCTGTATTCCCACCAACAGTGCACGAGGGTTCCTTTTTATCTACATCCTCACCAACACTTGTTGTTTGTTGACTTATTAATGATATCCATTCAGACAGGTATCCACTTTCATTACTCTTATTCAACATAGTACTAGACGTCTTAGCCACAGCAGTCAGACAAGAAGAAGAAAGCATGCAAATTGGAAAAGAAGAAATAAAACATTATTTGTGGATGACATGATATTGTATATGGAGAATCATAAAGATCCCGTAAAAACACTACTAGAACTGGTAAATGAATTCAGTAAAGTAGTAGGATTCAAAATAAATATTCAGAAATCAGTTACATTTTTATATATCAATAATGAAATATCAGAAAGGGAAACTAAAAAGACAATCCCATTCTCAATTACTTCAAAAAGAGTAAAATGCTTAGGAATAAATTTAACCAGGGATGTAAAAGACATGTACTTAGAAAAGTATAAGACAGTGAAGGAAGAAATCAAAGAAGATACAAATAAGTGGAAGCATATACTGTGTTCATGGATAGGAAGAATTAAAATGTCCATACTACCCAAAGCAACCTAGAGATTCAAAACAATTCCTATCATGATACTAATGGCATATTTTATGGAGCTAGAATATATATTCCAAAAATTTATATGGAACCAGAAAAGATCCCAAATAGCAGCAGTGTTCTCTTTTTTAATTTAAATTTTTTTTTAATTTAATATATTTTATTGATTTTTCACAGAGAGGAAGAGAGAGGGACAGAGAGCTAGAAACATCGATGAGAGAGAAACATCGATCAGCTGCCTCTTGCACACCCCCTACTGGGGATGTGCCCGCAACCAAGGTACATGCCCCCGACCGGAATCGAACCTGGGACCCTTGAGTCCGCAGGCCGACGCTCCATCCACTGAGCCAAACAGGTTTCGGCTTAAATTCTTTATTGTTTAAAATATTACATAAGTCACATTTTCCCCCCATTGACCTCTCCCCCACCCCCACCCCCAGCACATGCCCTCCCTGACCCTACCACCCCCCCGCCATTGGTTATGCTCATATGCATGCATATAAGTCCTTTGGTTGGTCTCCTACCCCCTCATCCCCCAACTTCCCTCATAGGTTGGATAGTCTGTTTGATGCTTCTACCAGTATCATTCTGGTTCTTTTTTGTTCATCAGTTTATGTTGTTCATTATATTCCACAAATGAGTAAGATCATGTGATATTTATCTTTCTCTGACAGGCTAATTTCACTTAAGCAGCAGTTTTCTTGAGAAAGAAGAACAAAGTTGGAAGAATCGTGCTGCCTGATATCAAACTATACTACAAGGCCATAGTAATCAAAACAGCATGGCACTGGCATAAAAACAGAATTATAGATCAATGGAACAGAATAGAGAGCCCAGAAATAAACCCATGTCTTTATGGTTAATTAGTATTTGACAAAGGAGGCAAAAATGTACAATGGGCTAAAGAGAGTCTATTCAATAAATGTTTGATGGGAAAATTAGACAGATATTTGCAAAAATAGACCATCTTGTTACGCTGCACACAAGAAGAAACTCAAAATGGATTAAAGACTTAACTGTTAGATTTGAAACTATAAAGATCCTAGAAGAAAGCATAGACAGTGAAATCTCGGACATTTCTCATAGCAATACTTTTTCTGACATATCTCCTCTGGCCA
This sequence comes from Ia io, assembly GCA_025583905.1. Lineage (NCBI taxonomy): Eukaryota > Metazoa > Chordata > Mammalia > Chiroptera > Vespertilionidae > Ia > Ia io. The sequence goes on from JAJQQW010000003.1 coordinate 37,411,880, forward strand.
GGGAAACAAAAGTAAAAATAAACAAATGGGACTCCATCAAACTAAAATGTTTTTGCACAGCAAAGGAAACCATCAACAAAATTAAAATACAGCCCACTGAATGGGAGAACATATTCCCTGATACATCTGATAAGGAGGTAATATCCAAACTATATAAAGAACTTGTAAAACTCAACAGCAATAAAACAAGCAATCTAATTTTAAAAATAGGCAAAGAACCTCAATAGACACGTCTCCAAAGAGGACATACAGATGGCCAATAGACATGAAAAGATGCTCAACATCACTAATCATCAGAGAAATGCAAATTAAAACCACAGTGAAATATCACCTCATAATTTGTTCTTTTATGCTGTATGCATGCATATGAATTTTGTTCTTACCAGAATGAAGAAACAATTAAAAACTAACTCATGATTTTTGACATGTGTACATTCTATCGTAACTTTTTATATCTGTGTAGCTTATGGATAAGGAAGGATTGATTGAAAGGAAAAGAAAACATGTGTTTCCTTTTATTTCTTTTTACTTCAGTGTAACTTGTTGGCTAATATAGGAAGTAATATAATTATAAATGATATGACAAGGTTTCTTGAGTGTTCATGTTTTTTAAAACTTCAATGGTTTTTTATTTCTATTTTTGTATTTGAAGCATGTTCTTGTTCCATTTGAAAGGGCAGCCTTTCAAGACTGTCAGTGCCCCCACTTAATCAGTAGTTAATTGTAACAAGCTTCTTTTACATTTACTTTGAGTCTCATCAAAATCCACATGCACCGTGAGTCTACTGTAATTTGGTGTTCTTGGGACGTTGGGTATGCTGTATGTGAATGGGACAGCAGGGAACAGCTATAGACACACAATGCCTCTATCTCCTTTGCTCTCACATGTGCTCTGTTGTCCCATTGGACTTACAGCACAAAGTTCAAAGACAAATCTATTAAGAATTTCAAAAATGTGACAGCAGAGCATTAAACCAAGAGCAGGACTCTTCAGAGCATGGAGCCTTGTACAACTGCACAGGTCTCATGCAAAAGGTTTAATCAAAATTAACATATAGTAGAATCTATATTCTTCAAACTTTCCATGATTCCAAATTGCCTAGACAAATGTTTATACTAGTAAGATTTTATTTTTGTATTACATTTTTTATTATGCAGACATACATAGGTTCAAATAAAATATTTCTAAGAAAATGATTTTGGAGGAGTGCTGTTTACTATGCAAATTAATTTGATATGTTTTTTAAGAAAGTTATTTCTGTCTCAGCTGTTGTCGGAAAAATAAATGTTAGTGAAATATTCTCTTGGTTATTTACACTCAATTATATTTATGGAAAACGTATATATGTTCTTCATTCCATAACTAATTAAATGCTCTATGACTTGATGGACCCTTTTGGGCTTTCTATTACTGCTTTTATCTTTCAATCTCTCTTGCTCTCTGCCCCCATTACATGATTTTGAAAAGGACAAAACTCATAAGTCTATGCAAAATATTTCCAATCATTTTATACTCATGAAGCAGGTTTGAATTGTAGAAGTTCGTTGGGTTAAAAATGTTAAATTTTTCATGTTAATCCTCTAAAGCTATTTACTTGAAAAATTTTCTTTTTCAATTTGTGCAATCATCTCTGGATTTGGAAGACATTTTCAAAAAAGTATATATCTAATTAGTAACTATAGATGAAAATCTTCTCAGATACCTATGTGAAATGTAAATTTATGAGATAAAAATTTGCAATGAATATGTAATAAGCTCCAGTTGTTTTTGTTGCTCTTGTTTTAATCATCCAAAATCTATTTGCTTACTTCATTTATATTACCTTTATCTAATTATAAAGAATATTTCTTCTTCTTGTGCCTTGACCTATGTTTTTGAAGAAAAATTCTATTATTAGATTCACTTTGGAAGAGGAAGAAGAATGAAGAACATTTTTTCTTAGGGTAGGTACACATTCATCAATTTAGATAGGAATTCCATTGGAAATCAATAAACAGAGAACACAAAAAATGTCAAAGCTTGTCAGCTAAATGACTTTTGGAGCTAGGGAGCTTAGAAAAATCACCCAATTTATGAGCACTGGATTAAGTGAATGAAGTGTAGCATGATCAATTCCAAATACATCTTACATGTGATTGTCTAACCATTTGTTCTCCCTTTCTATTTCATTCTCCCCTTCACATGATCTTTTTATTTTCCATCAAATAATAGATTATAGTATAAGAGGCTTTAAAACAAATTATATATCAGTGTCTTTGGTAGAATAACACACTATACATTTAAAAAATATATGACATTAATGTCATCATCAATCACCAATGTTTAGATAAGTATTGGTTCAAGAATTTTACTAGCGAATCAAAGGAACTAGTATTATAACTACATCAGGAATATTTGCCTTTTGTGTTAAAAAATAATAAACCAATTATCTTTATATCTAGATTATAAATAATTTATGTATTTTAGGATTTTACTTGTCCATAGTAAATATTCAATTCATTAATTTTTATTTTTTTAAAAGTATATCAAATAGGTCAGTAGAATGTTTTATTTGAGGAACAAAGAAATATGCATCACTCTGATGACATGTAAATGTGCATGTGCAAGTATCAACCAAAGGTAAATTAGACTGGTTCTTTCAAAAATATAGATTTGTTTAAATTAAACATTTTTGGAAAATATTTTGTTCATAAATTATAAATTTAAATTGGATTTTACTCTTAATTTTTTTAATACAAGGAAGGCACTGAAGTAATAAGTAGTGATTAATTTATTTATCTATGTCACTTATCTATCAATATATCTATATTCCATTATAGTGAATATGATATCACATATCAATTTTATTATAAGGAAAAATAAAATAGTGAAATCAGTTATATGTAGCTATTTCACCAATAGACTTATTGGTAATATAAGTATATATTAATTTAAAGATTTCTTAATGATCTTAATTAGCAAATTGAATGTGTTGTCTGTCTTCTATACTTTTCATCATTTGCCATATTTTTCTGTGTATAAGAAGCTATTTTTTTCTAAAATGGTTAGACTGAAAATCGAGGGGCGTCTTATACAGGGAAGTCAGCTGAGGAGGGAGCCCTGCAGGTGCTTAGCTGCCCACACCTTGTCAAACAGGCTTCCTCCAATCAGGAGCCTTATTGTTACTGACCTCAGCTGATGCTGTAATTGGAGGTGGAGGTGGAGAGTGAGCAGATGCAACAGGGACCAGTGTGTTCTGAGCCATATAAAGATAAAAAAATAAAAAGATAAATACCAGTAAGCAATTGTCTTACTCGGCAAAATTCAAACTGAATGTAATCAGCTATGCAAAAGAGCATGGATATAGAGCTGCAGAGAGACAATTTGGACCTCCTTCCACTGAGTGTATGATCAGACAGTGGAGAAAACAGGAAGAACAACTCCTTAAGATGCCAAAAAAGAAGAAAACCTTAAGAGGAAAACCTTGAATTATGGAGCAGTTCTAGAGTAGTTTATGTGTGTCAGCAAAGCTTATTCAATATCAGGTAAGAATGTTTCCAAGCAAAATGAACATTGTTGATTTTACAGGAAAGGCAAAATGGTGCCTCAATTTCATGAGGAGAGAAGGGTTGGCCACGAGAACACGAATAAAGTTAGCCACCAGTTTATGAGGTTGATTTCACATAGATAGGCAGTGACTCAGAAGACAGCAATGATACAATAGAAGTTGAGGAAATTGATATTCTGGAACTAATAGTGATGAAGAAGAGAGCAGTGAGGCAACAGAGGCTGAATAAAGTGATATGTTGCATAATATCATAGTACTGGTATGTAAACATTACCTGTGGTAATTACTAAATAAAAATGTGTTCTGTTTTGTTTAAAATATTGATTTCTTAATTTTGGGTTGGAAAAGTGGGGAGCGTCTTATACATGGAAAAATATGGTATTCTCTGAACATATACCTTATGGCCACACATTTACACTTAATTTTTATTATTTCTCCAATCATCATAGGTTTTAATTTACTCTTGCTGGAATAAAACAAATTACTAAAAAATCATGACAATTAAATAAAAGTATTTTCTCTTAAAGATATTTTGTTAAATTACATTTAGCCAGTGTTTAATGCACTAAGGGTACACTTATTAAATAATCACACCATTAAGCATATGGTGAACTTTTAGGGAGTGTCAGAATAGTAGAGAAAAGAAAATCATTCCTATTTTGTCATCCACTATTCCCCAAAAAGGGAAGAGAAAATATGAAAACATATACACAGACTCACACACTTATGCATATTTATCTGCATAGTATTGCTTCATTAATTATGGTTAGTAGCAATTATTTTTTTAACTTTGCTTTTTGGTGTCACGGTCACTGTAATTTACTCCTACTATAAATAGGCTTAAAATTGAAAAAAATATATTGCTGCATAATTTAAGGATCCTCAAGCCATTTAGTTTATTTGTATATAGCCTTATTTGTATATAGTCTGAAGTGAGGTTAACCATCAATCAATACCTTTTAATACAATGGTCTAAAATTTGAGATACCAATGACACATTTAGCATTTTGAACATATTTTTAAATCTTGGTTTAGGCTGTGATCTGTGGTGTTATAAATTGATAACGTAAGTTGCTCACTATATAATATTTTAGTGCTTACAGTTATTACATTTTAAAATTTAATTTCTCTTTATATTCAAAAAATATTTTTTCTTAGTCTTTGACCAGTTAGCTTTATGTCACACTTAGCCCAACTCAATATCCCTATGAAGGAATCATGGGAAAGGATGAAGAGGAGTCATATAAAATTAAAGATCTATAGAAGTATAAAACTGTTAGAATAATGATTTAAAAATTAAACTAATTAGGACAGAAAAATCATAAATGTCAGTAGGATCTGATAACTCTGTGCTAAATGGAAAGAGAGACACTATTTCTTTCAGGCAAGAGTTGCAAAAAAAAAATGGCAGAGGAACAATGTTAATTTGATAGAAAAAATGAGGGGATAAAGGCAGCTCACTTTTTAGTTGTGCCCTGTGGGTCTGTCAAGTTCACTGAGCTCTTTTTATATTTTCTGTCTCATTATCTAATAACTTGAAGCTCAAAAGTGACAAAGTTAAGGAGTTTAAATTTAGGAAGAAAGATAGCAGAGCATTTAGGTTTTATTTTAGCTTTTTCAGCTCCAATTTGCAATTCTCCAGTTGTTAGAGAGGGGAAGAATTGTGTATTTCACTGGGTCATTGGAAGCCTAATCTTTTTTTTTTTAATATATATATTTTTTACTTTAGAGAGAGGGAGGGACAGGGAGAGTTAGAAATATTGATGAGAGAGAAGCATCAATCGGCTGCCTCCTGCATGCCCCCCTCTGGGGATGGAGCCCACAACCCAGGCATGTGCCCTGACTGGGAATTGAACCATGACCTCCTGGTTCATGGTCCCATTCTCAATCCCTGAGCCACACCAGCTAGCTGGGAGCCTATTCATAACAATAGTATGGGCAGGTTAAAATATTTTAAAATTATCAAAACTGTTTATTAAAATACTTTTATATTATGTTTATATATATATTTATGTATGTATTGTAATCACTCAATTTTATTGAATGTCTGTGGACAGTAGACCAATATGCTACTGCATACTTCCTATTGTGAATTGAAGTGGAAAAACCATTCTGGGAGTCACAAGACTTGACCAAATTTGGTGGATGTCACATTCAATATTTGTTTATTAAAGTAGGCATTTCAAGTTTTTAGCATAAATTGTTATAGTCTGTAAACTTTCACATGGAGTAGGTGATCTTTCTTAATGCTTAGGATGCATATAAATTTATTTTTAAAAGGACAATTAATGGTTATATCTATATTAAAATGCATTATTATTTAAATCATTCATTTTTAGTGAATATGCAAGATATTATTGAAGACACAGCACATTTTATATAAAGAAAATCAAAACTCCAGCAAAATCTGAAATTGAAGGTTTTACAGCCTCATTATGAGCAGACGTTACTTGATTAAAGGAGAAAAGATGTACGGTGACCTAGCAGCAACACCAGATATGATTTTATAGTAAAAATCATAGCTAAATAATGCCATGTCAACAACTATGCAAATAAATACTTGATCTTCTTATTCCAATTCATTACAAATGTTATATAAGGAGCTAAGCTTCCTCCTGAGAGGAAATCAAAATTCTGAAAAATAATTTGACATGGACTGTAGAATCTCAGATGGGAGGTGGGAATAGGTGGGAGGGTGGGGAGAGATTACCAAAGACTTTATATGCATATATGCACAAACCATGGACACAGACAATAGTGTGGTAAAGGCCTGGGGTTGGGGGCATGTGAGGGCTAGAAGGGGTCAATGGGGAAAAAAGGGACATCAGTAACACTTTCAATAATAAAGATAAATTTAAAAAAAAGAATTTGGCTCAGAGCAGGAGTTTCTTCTGCTCTGATAGCTGGTCAAGCATGTACCCTAATTTTTTTAAAAAATATGTTTTTATTGATTTCAGAGATAGGCGACAGGGGGGAGAGAGAGAGAGAGAGAGCAATATCAGTGATGGGAGAGAATCGATTAGCTGCCTCTTGCATGCTCCCTACTGGGGATGGAGCCTACAACCTGGGCATATGCCTTGACCAGGAATGGAACCATGACCTCCTGGTTCACGGGTTGACGCTCACCCATTGAGCCACACCAGCTGGTCTATACCCTAATTTTGATATTACCTGATGCACAGAATAGTGTGTCCTAAACTTTTTCAGATTAAATTGTCTGTATCAGTTCAGAAATGCATTACCTTTTTTTTTTTCTCGGAAGGAACTACGTACATAATAAACAATGGGCCTGCTTTGATTTGTTTTCAGACAAGCATTAATCCCAATCACTTCTGCCAAACTCTATTTGTTGATTCTCTATGTTGCTTTACATATAAAATGTTAAACATTTATATAATGGAAGTAATTGGGGTGGTGTTTAAATAATTATGCCAAGTTTAAAAAAAAACAAAAAATGGTAAGTAATTCATCCAGTAAAGTCTAGTGCATTTGGAAACTAGAGCAGGTATATTATGGCCAACTTGAAGTCCAGGAATAAAGGAAAAGAGTGTTCTTTTATGGAAAAAAGCATGAAGTTTGGATAAATTATTTTGAACAAAAGTTCATGGGAGGAATATGAGAGTTGGAATTGGTAGGTAGCAGTTTCTCATTGGTTGCAGGCAAGGACTGCTTATTGCCAGTAGAGAGGAAATATTTCTTCTTCTTGCTGCACTATGTTGCTGTGATAACTGATATGTGGGAACCCTCCCTTCATGGATTTCTGACTCCAATGTTGAGTTAGGATTTCTTAACACATTTTCCACACCATATTCTCAGGAAGTGTTGTTAAGGAAAAGTTGGTCCATGTTCAAATACTGGCACAGGCTAATGGTGGTTGAAAGTTCTGGGCCCTGTAGAAAGGAGAGAAATTTAAGGCTTGGTCAAGTCAAATTAACAGGTGTTTTGCCCATATTGTTCAGTGAGTACAAATAGTTAATCATTAATGAATCACTGAATGGGAATTTGGAAAGTCTGTATGTGAATTTTTAATAGGTAAGAAAGAGAGGCATCTGTGAGTCTTATATGTCATATGGAAGTAGGTGGTTGTTTTCAGTAAGGCATTTCTGAAAACATATTTGACATATTGATTCTGCAACAGATTGAATTGGATCTAAAGGCTATTCAGGCCTTGGTCCTGGCACCTACTAGAGAATTGGCACAGCAGATACAGAAAGTAGTCACGGCTTTAGGAGATTACATGGGTGCTTCCTGCCATGCCTGCATTGGGGGTACTAACGTGTGTGCAGAGGTGCAGAAGCTGCAGATGGAAGCTCCCCATATCATCGTGGGCACCCCAGGACGTGTGTTTGACATGCTTAATTGCAGATACCTGTCTCCCAAATACATCAAGATGTTTGTACTGGATGAAGCTGATGAAATGTTAAGCTGTGGGTTCAAGGACCAGATCTATGACATATTCCAAAAGCTCAACAGCAACACCCAGACAGTATTGCTGTCAGCTACAATGTCTTATGATGTGCTTGAGGTGACCAAGAAGTTCATGATGGACCCCATTCAGATTCTAGTCAAGAAGGAAAAGTTGACTCTGGAGGGTATCCGCCAATTCTACATCAATGTGGAAAGAGAAGAGTGGAAGCTGGACATATTGTGTGACTTATATGAAACCCTCACCATCACCCAAGCAGTCACCTTCATCAATGAAGAAAGGTTGATTGGCTCACTGAGAAGATGCACGCCCAAGACTTCACTGTCTCTGCATGGAGATATGGACCAAAAGAAAGGAGATGTAATCATGTAATGTTCTTTAACATTTCTGCTTTCCCCGAGCACAGTGCTCATGAAGTTTAAAATTGCCAATAGGAATAATTGACTGAATTATTCATTTTTTATAATTTATAGTGTGATATGTATGACTATATATACATCTACATATCTACCTCCATCTTTATGTGTTAATATTTATATTTACATGTCTGTTTATATGTATCTTTCTGCAAAAGTATGAGCTGTTCAATTTTTTAACATGTCTAATTGTATAAGAATAACCTATGATTGTAGTATATTCATCATCCATGCCTTGTGACCACAATATGCCAGTGTCACCCTTAATGTATTATGACAATAAAAAAATGCACCCATCTCATACTCCAAATGCTTCTTAGCAGAGCAGTTCTTTTTACTGAGAGTTATTAGAATGCAGATATCATGATTGTATTATAGATCCCCAATACTAAAGCTACATCCTATATAATAAAGAGGTAATATGCAAATTAACCATAACTCCAACAAACAAGATGGCTTCCCCATGTGGTCAAAGATGGCTGCCCCCATGTGGACACAAGATGGCCGCCACAAGATGGCCAGCAGAAGAGGGCAGTTGGGAGAGACCAGGACTGTAAGGGAGGGCAGTTGTGGATGCTCAGGCCAGCAGGACAGTTGGGAGGGACTAGGCCTGCAAGGGAGGGCAGTTGGGGGTGATCAGGCCTGCAGGGGAGGGAAGTTAGGGGTGACCAGGCCAGCAGAGGAGGGCAGTTTGGGGAAACCAGGCCTACAGGGGAGGGCAGTTGTGGGTGACTAGGCCTGCAGGGGAGAGAAGTTAGGGACGACCAGGCTGACAAGGGAGGCAAGTTAGGGGTGACCGGCCCAGCAAGGCAGGACAGATGGCGGCGACCAGGCTGGCAGGGAAAGGCAGTTAGGGGGAATCGGGCCAGCAGGGGAGTAGTTAGGCATTGATCAGGCTGGCAGGGAAGTGGTTAGGGGATGATCAGGCTGGCAGGCAGAAGCGGTTAGGGGCTATCTGGCAAGCAAACAGGTGAATGGTTGGGAGTCAGCAGTCCTGGATTGTGAAAGGGATGTCCCAGAATGGAGAGGGTGCAGGCTGGGCTGAGGGACATACCACCCCCCTTTCCGTGCATGAATTTCATGCACTGGTCCTCTAGGTTTTTTTTTTGTTTTGTTTTTTGTTATTAATATATTTTATTGATTTTTTACAGAAAGGAAGGGAGAGAGATAGAGAGTTAGAAACATCAATGAGAGAGAAATATTGATCAGCTGCCTCCTGCACACCCCCTACTGGGGATGTGCCCGCAACCAAGGTACATGCCCTTGACCAGAATCGAACTTGGGACCTTTCAATCCGCAGGCTGACACTCTATCCACTGAGTCAAACCGGTTTCGGCTGGTCCTCTAGTTTTAATATAATATTCTGTATTTGTTCTCACATGCCATATGTATTTTTAAACTGCTTTATTGCATACATACATACCAGAAAATACTTGTTTTATTTCATATCTCTTTGACTATAAGTGATTCACCTAATCCACCCATAGGACAGAAATTCTATTTATCTTATCAGCTATTGGAATCCTCCTGGCCAATATGACCTCAGGGGAGTCTTATGAGAATTTTTAATAAATTAATTTCATGGTCATAAATAAAAAGAAAGCAAATGGGAAGTGATAATACTGCTTTGTTTGGACATTTTTTAAAGTCTATATAATATGAGATCAAAGTAGCTGATGGGAGAAGTCATACTCTAAGGAATTGAAGGGAAGAGTGTGAGAACTCTAATATATCAGTAGTGGAGTTAGTTTTCTTCTGAAACTGTGTTCATGCAACTTAACAACTTGCTTTTATTGTATAAGCAGTTAATTAAATATTTTTGGTAGCCAGGTTAGTGATTCAACACTGGGTGTACATTTAATGAATGCAGAGAAATTACTATGGAAAATGTTAAATATAAACATTAGTCTGTTCTTTGTACTATATCTAAGTATGTTTTTATATTTCACATATGTGAGGAAAATTAATAATATTGACTTTTTATTAAATAGTCTTTCAAATAAACTTGTGCAGTCACAAGTCCTAAGAGAATGAAATCAAAAACAGACTTCATTCCATGAGGAGGGAGGTAAATTAGGGGATATCAGGATCTAAAGTCACTGCTGGCTCACATTAACTGCCCCTTGTTGAAATTTCATATTAAACATGAAACCTGAATACTGAAGAGCTGGTAAGTATTAGGGAGTTATTTACATGGAATAGGAGATACTGAAAGGAATAGATACATCAAGTTGTTCAATCAAGATTATGTCTTGAAAACCTAACACGTTCCACGAACTGTTATGAACCTGGGGCCACAATCATAAGGATTAGATATTACTTATTCTCTCATAGAATTTACATTCTGTGGGAGGGAAAAATCAGTAACTAGGACATGTTTCACTTAGCAATTTTTTCTATATGCACATAAAGGAGTAATGGTGGGATAGGAACTATGTGAATGTGAATAGAAAGGTTAGGCAGAAAATAATATCTGAGCGATAACAGTAGTGTTGGATTCTGAAAAACAAGCATAGTCTCACCATGGAAAGACATTTCTTGGAGAAGCATGATGCAGCAGAAATATTCACAATTATAAAGGCATGAGAGTAGACTAGGTTTGCCTTGGCAGCCAAAACAAAGATGGCCAGCAAGCCTAGGATATATTGAGCAAGTGAGATTGTGATTCTAGATGCCATTTAAAGTAAATTTGGGATGTGACAGAAAATTTTCATAATAAGGAGTTTGGGTAATATTCAAATTGTAAAAATAAAAAGCTATTGGATAGTTATTAGAAGTAGAGTGGCATAATTTTTTTAAATATCAACCTTGGTGCTTAACTGGGAATCGTTATCTACACTAATAAAAGAGAATATGCAAATTGACTGTACCTCTATGACACCCATCAGCCAGTAAGGAGTGAGTATGCAAATTAATCCAACAAAGATGGAAGGTTAATTTGCATATACACGTGCAGTGCGGCCAGGCGGGGCGGTACGCCTGCTATGAGGGGGAGGGCGGGGGGCGGAGGAAGCTACAGGAGCGGTGTTCCAGCCTGGAGCAAAGACTTGCAGGCTCCCGGGCGGTGGGAGGGAAGCCAGGGGAAGGAAGACCTATTCTTGCACAAATCTTCATGCAGTGGGCCTCTAGTAAAGAGATAATAGCTACACTAGTGCTAAAATCATTTGGACTATAATATAGGAAGTGAACAAATTCAGGATGTCTTTGGGAAATGTCTATCAAAGGATTTTTCAAGGATTTGATTTAGAGGAAGTGGAAAGGGAAGATCTTTTAGATCTTTTGTGTGTGTGTGTATGCGCATCTGGAAGTATGCAATTCCCATTTACAAAAATGGATAAAATAACAACAAAAACAACAACAACAAAAGAAAACATGGGGCATTAGGAGAATCTCAACTTATCTTTATTTTAAGTGTATCCATTTCTACATATAATATAATAATTATTCTCTTTCCAGAAAAGTCTATGAAGAGGATTGCTGATATAAAAAACCTTTCCCCACATGACAATTATAATCAGTCAATGATTCCTAACATGGGTCCAAGGATTTCAATTATTCCTAGCATCCATCCATTAGTCTTAGGAACAGATTTCCCCAGTTTACCTGGGCACATGGTTGCCCACCTAAAGAAGAGGTTATCATCCTCCTCTACAGCAACATGTGAAACTTCTAGGTTATCTCATTAAGGATACCCATGAATGCAACCACTCCCACCCTTCTTGCTGGTTATGAGATAACAAGACTGCTCTCTGGTACTCAGAGGGGGAAGCAAAATGTTGAAATCAGAGCCAACCTGCCAGCTCACTAACCTTGGCTCATCTGATAACCTTTTGGAATTTAAATTCCTTGAAGGTCCAGGACCCCTTTCTTTTATATTATTATCGGGTGGTGGGGGGTAAACTTTCTGTTATTCAAACAATAATGTTTTTGAGAATGTGTTATTTTAACTTGCAGTTTTACTAATAAATACATATTTACTAGAAAATCATGCCTACAAATAACATTTGTGAAAGTTTTAATAAGCATATAAGATGGACATTTGAATTGTGTGTGTGTTGGGGCGGGGGACAGTGCCAGAATGATATTGGCTACCAACTGAAAAATGGTGTAGAAAAATAATTTTATCCATCCCCCCCGCAATGGGTTAAATTGATACTGTGTGTGTATGTTGTTGAATGGGAAGGAATGTGAAATAATGTCCATATGCCATAAGAATCATTGCTATAATAAACGTTGCTTACAATAGAACTGGGATAGGGAAGTAGTACTATGTATGCAACATGTTTTCAAAGCTTAATCTAAATTCAGAAATAAATGTCATAGTAAATCAATCAGGAGGTTAATGAGAACCAAAAAAAAGAATCTGAATTAAGTGTTGGTATTTCCCTCAAACCAAAAACTTCAAACACTTTTGTCAGGATTACGTTGCAAAATGCTTAAGATGCATTTTAGTGGCATTAGTGAAGATATAAAAGTCTAGGATAACTTCATGTTGCAAGTTGGATACCCTGCAAGTTTTTGAATCCTATATATAATTCTTAAAAAGGGCATTTTACTTGCTTTTGCACAGCAGCCAAATAGGAAGCATGTTTGAATAAGCAAATTAAAAAATGTATTCATTATATATCCTCTGAAAGAAAATGAAGCAGATGCAATATGCCCTCCTTATTTCACAAAAATAAATAGCAATCAATAAAACTGCCATCTCATATTTTAAAAGTTTAATCAAAGTCACCAATTTCAACTTTATATCCAAGCCAAATTATTAAGTTAGTAAGGGACCAATGGCCTATAAAAACCCTCACAAAAATACATTTAATGCAAATAAGTTTAATTTAGTTGAAGAATAATGAGAAATGTAGCTAAAACGTTTTATTTGCATTATACCTCAGCTAAATATTAATATATTAGTGCGCTGGTATTTCCTGATGTGGAAATAAAAGTAGACAACCATAGATTTGGGTCTTCCTTCCTTAGTGTAAATTGTTTCCAGAAAGTGGCTGTTCAGTCAGTGTCTACATTTTCCAAATCATGTCAGAAATATAATAATTAATGACACAGTTAAGTTTGTCAAGAGGAAGATAAAAGTGAAGTAAAAAAAATTAAATACTACAAATTGAAATTTTTGAAATAATAATCTTTGAATTTATAGTTATAAATAATTAATAAATGTTTTGCCCAGCAGATTTTCTGATTCATTGTATACTCTTTATAAAGAAAGAAGGCTAAAAGGAGAGAGGAAAGGGGAAAGGGGAAAAGTTAGTGGAAAAGAAAGCAAAAAAAACACACCATCCTTTGGAAAAAGAAAAGTTGGAATATCACCTATAATTTATTCCATTCTCTTGTTACTAAAAATTGGAATGATCAGTCTATAGTGTTCAGGTGTTCATGTGAGAAATTTTGCTAGTTTGAGCCACTACTTCTGCCTTGGATGTTCCAGTTATAGCTTTGAAGCAGCAAGGCTTGTAGAAGCAAAAGACTGGAATTGACGTCATAATACTTCAACGTTTTCTTCCTACTCCACCCCCCAAACAACAACAAAACCTCCGTTTTTATTTTTCTCTCAATTTTCAAGTATACTTTTAGTCAGCTGGGTCAAGTGAAGTCTAGTACTTTGTTCATGCCGTAACAGAGAAAAGCAGCAAAAGATTTTCTCCTCTGTGGGATGGGCCAGGACCTGGAGAACCAGTTTGGAGCACTCCAGTGAGGACAACAATGTACTGATTATAGATAAGCTATGGGGTTAGAGATTTGTGGACTCTATGTATAGAATGATGCCTTTAATTTATCACTCAAACTATAATACTTTGGAGGTAAATTAATAATTAAATTAATAGAAGACAATTTCCCTGAGCTGGAGTCCTTAGTTGGCAGACTAGGAATCCATAGAATTCCAGGCCAGAATAAGAAGTCATGCTTAAGTATCCCCATGACATCAAGAGAAAAGTCTTTCATCTTTTATGTAGAAAACACCTAATATCTACAAAGAAAAATGAATATATTTTTTAAAAGGAAAGAAAAAAGACTACCTAACATTATATTTTTCTTTTAGGGCACTAAAAGAACAAAAGGCTGTATGTATATGAGATTGCCAAGAAGTAAGCTCTGAAATAATCTTCTTTTTGAGAACTAATTTGAAAAAATGAGAAATGTAGTATGGATCTCTAAAATTATAGGAACAATGACTTATCATCATCTCAACTGATAGCTTGACTTATGTTATAGTAAATTCTCACTTTGGTTTTGATTCTGGCTAACATTTCAGCCCCCTGACCCCACCCTTAGTTTGTAATCAGTATACAGATAGCAAACCCAATCTATTTTCTGCATAAATATAAAAAATAATATGAATAGCCCTGTATATAAACTTATTATTATCTTAATTTCTCAAGCAATTTAATTCTGTATCAGGAGATGTTAATTATAGATCTTACTATTAACACCAGAGGTTTTTCATATTTTTTTCTCACTTTGCAATCAATAAATACAATTAAAAGCCTGAATTTTCTAGTATCTTATATTCCATGCTCTTAAATACAGGTAACTTCACATGCATGATTTTTCTTTTTAGCATATTTACTCAATTTTATTTGGAAGCCATGGTTAAAATATAAAATAAGCTTTTCAAGGTTTATGTAATTCATTTCTAATTGTAACCTTAAACTATTTAGTTAATCACGTAATTCAGTAAAAAGCCAAGGACTAACAGCTTTTAAACAAAAGCTATTCTAAAATATTTTATTTCATCTATGAACATGTTTCTCACCACTTATCCCACAATCTGCTGAATGCTATTTTTCTTACTTTCATATTTTGACAGTTTTTTTATATACCTTATGAAACTAAACAAGGTTGAGATTGAAAAAATCTATTATTATATTAGCTAACAATTTTTCCAAGCAGAATTGTGTATAAATGTCAACTGGTAATAAAATATGCTTGTTATGCATATGTGAGACTCAAGAAATAAAGAAAACACTACTAATAATTAAAAAATAAAATTATTGATAAAAATGAATTAATTAGACATAAAATAACATGTAAATACTACAAAGTCAACTATGCTTTGTATGATTTTGTAATATCTAAATATACCATTAATTTTATATAACTTAACATAGCACTTTTGATGGCTTCCATATATCTAAATAACTCTAATTTCAAGTAGAAGAGAGGCAATAGAACTATTAGGGAAAAGAAAACAATTTTTGAAATAGCAATTTATTTTCTAAATGAAAAATATAAACTGCAACCTTACATTTGACATGAGTATATATCAAAATCTTCCCTCAAATGTGGACTGAAGCCTGAATTGTTACTTGCAGGCCTGATTATAGTGCAAGGAAAAAACAATAAAAATTGTAACACTATACTTGTTATAGGCCCGTTTCTCTAACTAGTATTGATTTTGAAATATTGGTAAAGATGACAGCTTGTAGGTATGAAACTATTGCCCCAAATATAGTACAAGTATTTTTCTCTAAGTGAACTGGTTAGCTATAATTTCCTGAAGTGATTTAATTTGACTAATGAAACTAGAGGTAGTACTGATTCCTGTTCATTGTTATACTTGACATATTAAAGATAGTTGTAAATGTGGTGGAAAATATTTTTATATGTGCTCAAGGAGAATGAACTCTGGCATATAAAGTTTATTAAAATAAAGGTAATTGATATGACAGAGCACTGTACATGCCTAGGTTGGTTCACAAACACCATATATTACTGTAGTTCATAAGGACAATTTTTATAACTTTAAATGCTTTAGGCACAATATACTCAATAGGTTAAAAAGTTTGTTAAACCCAAAAGAACATTCATTGACAATAATATAATGAATGACATGATTTCAATACCATATATTTTTTAAAGAAAAATATTTTATTAAGGAATGCAGCTATTATTTTAATAATCTCAACTTGCCTCTGTTGAATTACTATATTACATGTAGTTGACAAATTTATAAAAACTAGAGGCCCAGTGCACGAATTCATGCACCAGTGGGGCCCCTCAGCCTAGCCTGTAGGATCGGGCCAAAACCAGCTCTCCAATATCCCCCAAGGGGTCCTGGATTGTGAGAGGGTGCAGGCCAGACTGAGGGACCCCACAGGTGCATGATCAGGGCCGGGGAGGGACACAGGAAGTTGACCAGCTGTGGAGGGACCACAGGAGGGCTCCAGGGCATGTCTGGCCCATCTGCTCAGTCCCGATTGGCCGGACCCCAGCAGCAAATTAACCTACTGGTTGGAGTGTCTGCCCCCTGGTGGTCAGTGCACGTCATAGTGACTGGTCTACCCATCAACTGTCTGCCCCCTGGTGGTCAGTGCACATCATAGTGAGCTGTTGAGCAGCCTTAGCATATCATTAGCATATTATATTTTGATTGGTTGAACGGCCGACCAGACGACTGGACACTTAGTATATTAGGCTTTTATTATGTAGGATATTTTTATGTTGCTAATATTTTGTCTAAGAAAAAAAGTAAAAAGTGACATATTTGATTGAATGTAAATAAGTAAAAAGGCATTAATTATTGTGCATATATGTAACCAAAACAGCAAATAAAATTAATGACATATTAATTTAGAATTAATTTTTAAATTAAAACGTTTTCTATAGTTTAAGAATTAGAGACATCATGGTTAGACAGTGTAGATATGGACATCTTGTTACATTTCAGCCTCCTCTTTTTTTTTTTTCCTGTTTTATTCATGACAAGGTTGACTGGATACTAAATCAACATATCAAAGCCTGTGTTTTCCAGCATTGTTGGTTCAGGGGCACAAATACAAACACAACATGGAATAGGTTAGCCCAACAAGGAGAATAGACTAACATTTATATAACAATTCTAAAACATTCTGTTTAATGTTATCATACTAATTTTGGGGAAACAACAGTTCGAATGAGAAATTGTCCTGGAAATCAAGAACATATTTGATTATGAAGAGAACTATATTTGTTCTAAATATAAGATATGCTATGTAGTAATAATGAAAGTATTTTTCCATATTTATGGCTATTAGCTTAGAAAAGATTTAATGGTGAAGAGATTCATTAAGTTTGAAGGAAACCTATTCACCCATTTATTTATTAATTCTATTAGTATTTACTAAGGATCCGGAACTTAAGGCAAATAAAAGAAGACTATCACCTGACATTTGTTCTTAACAAGAACACTACATCTTTCATGTATCAAATATTTACTTAATACTGACTAATTGCATTCTCCTCTTAATTCAAGTCTTAACTCAGTTTCAGGGTCATATCCTTTGGGAACTTCTCAGACTTCACTGGGATGGGTTTGTGGCCTTCCAGAGTGATCAAAGAGTGGTATTCTCTGAAATTCCTTATAATAATAATCACTCTGTTGTCTAATTTTACTTAACTCTGCTATTGAATTGTCTAAACATTTAAGAGATACCATTAGTTTCCATATTAGTATTCTACCATTTTAGTCCACTCTCAGTGCCTCTCAAATATAATGGGCATATAAATCATGCTGGGAGCACATGAACAGGCAGATTCTGATCCAGTATTTCTGGAATATAGACTGCAATTCTGATTTCTATTTTGATATTTATGCTGCTGATCTGTGGACCACAATTTTAGTACCAAGGCAATAGATGTTATTAAATTATAAACCATTTAATGATTTATGAAGAAGAGAGATAAAAATATTAATATTTAGTGGATAAATAGAAAAAGAAGTGATTTTAAAAAGGTACAAGAGCTTGATAAAGCAAAAGATGAATAGAAAATGGAGGATGTAAAGATGAAAAAGATCTGAATGAGGTTCAATAGAAATCTAGCTTATTCTATGTCTTATAGTTTGTGTAAATATCCTAAGAATGAAATGGGTAGAATGCCACAATAGTAGAGTAAGTGTACTCTTTCAATATCCATTCATGGAGCAAATATTTATTGAGCATCTACTAAGTGTCAAGGTGTTTTCGAGACATATTTTGAACTATGAAATCTCTGTTCTCATGGGGAAACAGTGGATAAAAACAAGTAAATAAGCAAATATGTAATGTAATATTAGGTAGTAACAAACGCTACTAAAAATTTCACCATAAAAACAAGAGAAAGAAATGGAATAGCCATTTTATTTTTAATAGCTTTATTGAAATAAAATTCATAAACCATTGAGTACACCAATTAAACTATTTAATTCAATGACTCTTAGTATATTCAGAGAGATATATATCTATCATATTACCATAATCAATTTTAGAGCATCTTTATTACTCCAAAAAGAAATCTTATACCCCTAATTGTTATGTTACCTAATGGGGCCAGGCTCAAAGCAGGTCAGTCTCAGGCTGTTCTGTGTGGGTTCTTGGCTTCATGCAGAAAATATTTTACAACACGGATCCAGGTGATTTGCTAGTACAATTATTAAAATTGGAGACGACGGAACAAAGCAAGGACTTAGGGTAGAAGAAGCACCAGGAGAGGGAAATGGGGGTGCTCTGCTTTGGCTCCCTAGAAACGTTATAGGAAAGAAGCGAGCCAAGGCTGGGCTGCTTTCAGCTCACTGGACAGTCACAGAAAAGGGGACCTTAGCGGCAGGTCCAGGAAGTAAGATCAAGAAAAGCTACTGCGACCCCCTTGCTCCCCTGGTTGTGAGGCTCACGGGAACCCCTAGAGTTTAGGAGAAAGGAAGGAAAAAGTTCATGCCCGAGAACAGGCATGGGCATGCTCCCAAGAGATCCCACACTGCTATCCTTTGTCTTGTGTATTTTTATTTCGCTTCTGTGGGCAAGATTCTTAGGAGAGAGTTTCAGTGGAATATTCATCAGTTTTCCAGGTGTGTCCTTCAATATGCTAATACATCAAAATGAGTGTACAGGGGAATTTTGGAATAATCTTTGGTTGGCTTTACCGTTTTACTTTTATCTTCCGTCTGGCTCTAATTGGGTTTTTGTTATTTGTTCCCTGGACTTCATTCTTCCTTGGGGTTGGCTGGCACAAATGACATGAATTGGGTCTCTGTCCTTTATCTCCTTGACCAGGGTGATTTAAGCTATTTATTATCTGGTCAGAGAGGAAAGGTATAGACCATTTGTTCTCAAGTGTCCTTGGTTAGGGAAGATAAGGTCTTGCAATTCACTAGCTGCCTACAAATTGGTCAAATTGCTTAGCCTTACTTAATTAGCTTGTCTCAGTTTCCCCATTCCACTTGTCCAGGAATTTTCCTAGCTTATCACTTACTATCCTGCCTCAGTTATCCTTATCTGCCTTCTCCCTGGACAATGACTAAACTACTTTTTGTGAGGACAGACTTTTCTGTATAGGAAACAGTGAGGAGACACCTGCATGAGATTAATTTGCTTTTCAAAGATCTAAATAACAGGTATTCCCTGCTTGAGAAAGCACATGCAGAAAGACCTTGAGCTAGATGCTAGTCTGATACCTTCTGATAACATCTAGGAACTCAGGGACTGGAATAGCCTGAGCAAATGGAGCGTCCATGTCTACAGATTTGCAGGAAATCTGTGGGACACAGTGGGGAGTTTGTCATTGTAATAGAAATAATGAGAATCCTTTGAATAAATTTGAACAAAGGGGCATGAGTTGTTTGTTATTAGTTCACCTGACTTCATCAGTCTTTGGATTTAGCTGGCACTAATGGCATTAATTGGGTCTCTGTCCTCTACCTCCCTGCCCAGGGTAATTTAAGCTATTTATTATCTGGTCATTATTACTTTACAAATATATTTGCCAACTCTGTCCTGTGATATACTGTCATGGTAAAAAATGATGTTGCCTTAAACTAGCAGGGCAGTTGTGGAGATCTTCATACATGTATTTATAATACATATATATGATAAATTTAAAGGTACAGAGTATAAAATTTTGAAGAATATATATATTAAAAAATAGTTTTGTATTGGAGAAAGCTGTCTACTTATCTGAGTACAGATTCTGGGAAGAACAGAGTGAATAAATGAAGATCCTAAGAGCAATCTAATTTAGGTACCAGCAAACCAGAGCCAGCCCACCAACCAAATCAAGCCTACAACCAGTTTTAAAAAAGCCCATGAACTACGAAGTATTGTTATATTTTTGAATAGTTGTTATATAAGAACAGTTGATCCTCATTACTCATGGATTCTGTCTTTATAAATTTGTCTACATACTAAAATATATCTGTAACACCACAATTGATACTGAAGGCACTTTAACAATCCTTCACAGACCTGCACGTGTACAGAGCTGCCAAAGGTGCCAGTCCCCCATGCGCATGTTCCCAGCTAAGGCTGAACAAGGTTACATTCTGACTTCCTGTTTCAACTATTGTTTCATTCCAGGTCTATTTATTGTGCATTTTGGGGGTGATTTCACCATTTAAAACGGCCCGTGGAGTAGTACTAATGTGCTGTTCAGTGTTTCAAAATGCAAGAAGACTGTGATGTATTTTATGGAGAAAACACATATTTTAGATAAGATCTGTTCAGGCATGAATTATAGGGCTGTTGGCTGTGAGTTCAATGTTAATGAATCAACAATATACATTAAATAAGGTATCTTTAGACAGAAACACACATAAAACAAGTTCACATGTTGCATGACTGGTAAAACTGTTGTGATCAGAGGCTCACAGATGCCTAAACTTGTATTTCCTCTCGGAGCAGCGATTCAGTCATTGCTAAATCAGTGTCTGTGGAGACTATAGAATAAAACAACTGCAGATCATGAGAACTGCCCATAACTATACAGTACTCTCAGTTTGCCTCCTGACCAGCAAAGCCTAAAATAATTACCACTTGTTACTTTATGAATATATTTCTCAACCCTGTCCCAGGATATAGTTCATCAATAAAAAAAGATGCTGCCTTAAACTAGAGTGGTAGATTTGAAGATCTTGAGAAGTTTATACACTATATATATATATATATATATAATAATAAAAGCATAATATTTTATTAGACTGGACCTTCCGGACAACCTTCCAGATGTCCTTCCAGATGACCTTCCAGACGAAGCTGGGCTGCAAGGGAAGCCTGGGTCCCGGGTGCCTGAAGGTGTCCAGAGGGAAGCCTGGGTCTTGGGTGCCAGAGGGAAGCTGGTGCCAGCAGCCGGGGGAAGGCAGGCTTACTCTTGCATGAATTTTGTGTATTAGGCCTCTAGTATACATACAAGTATATGATAAATTAAAAGGTAGAGACTATAAAATGTTAAAGAACATGCATATTATATACAGTATACATAAATTCAAACATTCAAAGATACATAGATATTGGTATTGACAACTATCTTTTATGCACATTGTTTAATTCATTAGATATTGCTATGATAATGTGTCATAATATTGTACTTCAGTCTAATTCTAACTATATTATTTATTTTATGGCTTACTATTGGTTCTGATGCAAGATTACTAGCCATATGCATATTCCTAATTTTTTATTGAAGAAAACCATGTTTTGCTGACTGCATTATAGTTTACAACAGTCATTTTGTAATTTGGACATGGTTTAAAAATTTCACACAGTTACTCTGATTACTCTTCTTTAATTTATCTTAACTTGTTGACTGATACACACACTATCCTTGGCAGAAAAAGAAAAAGTTGCCTTAGAAGATTAGTCAGGAGGTTGTAGGATGATTCCAGTCACCAAAAGGTCCCAATCATTAGAACATTTCACTCATTCATTTAGTGATAGAGTTGTCATTGTGTACTCACTTTGCAGTGGACTAACTGTCCAGAAATGAATTAACATGTTAGTAGTAGTAATGATGGGCTGATAGAATAACATTTGTCATGAAGTTTTGATAGGTCTTTATGATTGCCCTTGAGATGTATGTAAGAATAAGAAATCAAGATGACTCTTCTTTTTCTGAAAAGAAAAGTTAAAAAATGAAAATTATTTTATCCAAATATATAGTCTTAGAGGAAGTAACTAATGTAAAGTTTTATACATGTTTCTATCTGGTGTAATGTGGATATATTTGTCCAAAATTAAGAGACAGTTTTAGAAAGGAGGTAAATATTTGGAGTATATCATAAATATAAATGAGGAACATATGTTGAGAGTCCATAAAAGAAATATGCAAAAGAATATATTTCCCACAAAAGGAATAAGAACTAAATGATTTGGATGGAGGTAATACTTGATAAATCACTAAATAATTTACTTGAATTATCGACACATATTTATTGCTGACTTTTAAGAATTTTTGAGAAGTTTATTAATAAAATAAAGATCAATATTTTAAAAAAATTAATTTTGAGAAAATAAAATACATATTTGCCAGGGGAGGGGAAATGATTATGGGTGTACAATAACATGGTAAAAAAAAAAAAAAAAAAGGCTTTAATATTTTATGAAGAAAGTAAATAATCCTGTAGTTGACTATGGTTATACTACTAAATCATCTTACTTCGATGCCTCATTTCTTCTCATAGTGTCCCAATCCAGTGCATTAGAAAATTAATTTGTTCATTTATTGATAGAATTGTCATTGTGCTCTCACTTTGTAGTGGACTAAATGACCAGAGCTAAAGAAGCACAGTTGAAGAGAAATTTTGTGATCTTTACCTTTTGAGTCATCTGAATCCCTGAAAATATTTGCTGCATCATTAAATATTTAATTTAAAAAATATTTAATTTAAAAAATCCTGGACATATCTGTGTATTTCTAATTCATTGCTTCTAAAAGTAATCCTATCTAATAAAGAGTAATATGCAAATTAACCATCACTAAGCTACACCCACAAGCCATGCCCACCAGCCAGTCAGGAGTGAGTATGCAAATTAACCCAACCAAGATGGCTGTGGCCACGGAGCGAGAAGAAGGCTTGGGTTTCCCTGGTAATGGAGGAAACCAAGCCCCCGCACACCCAGGCCAGCCTAGGCCTCCATTCAAGGCTACAAAGTTTCAATTATAGAAGATAAATAAATCCCAACAAAAATGGCGGCAGTCATGGAGCTGGAGAGAGCAGGAGGCTTGGGTTTCCCTGGCGATGGAGGAAGCCTAGCTTTCCACCCGCCCTGGCCTGCCCTGGCCTCCACTCAAGGCTACAAAGTTTCAATGATAGAAGATAAATAAATCTCAGATCCCAGGGCCTCTGCTTGGGTTGTTGGGGGGGCGTGGCCAGCCTGCTAACCATCACAGGGCCCTCGCCCAGGCTGTCCCATGCCCCAAGGGAACCCCCACCCTGATCCAGTACACCCTTCAGGGAAAACCTGCTGGCCCCACCCATGCAGCAGGCCTCTATCCTATCTAATCCTATCTAATAAAAGAGTAATATACAAATTGAACATCACTCCAACACACAAGATGGATGCCCCCATATGATCAAATATGGCCACCACAAGATGGCCAGCAGGGAGGGCAGTTGGGAGGGACCAGGCCTGCAAGAGAGGGAAGTTGGGGGTGATCAAGCCTGCAGGGGAGGGCAGTTATGGATGACCAGGCCCGAAGGGGAAGGCAGTTAGAGGTGACCAGGCCTGCAGGGGAGGGCAGTTAGGTATGACCAGGCCTGCAGGGGAGGGCAGTTAAGGGCAAACAGTCTGGCAGGGGAGAAGTTAGGCATCAATCAGGCTGGCAGGGGAGTGGTGAGGGGATGATCAGGCTGGCAGGGAGAAGCAGTTAGGGGCAATCAGGAAGGCAGGCAGGAAAGCAGTTGGGAGCCAGCAGTCCTGGATTGTGAGAGGGATGTCCGAATGCCCGTTTAGGCCCAATCCTACCGGGATCGGGCCTAAACGGCAGTCAGACATCTCTCGAGGGGTTCCAGATTGGAGAGGGTGCAGGCTGGGCTGAGGGACACAACCCCCCCATGCATGAATTTCATGCACCAGGCCTCTAGTATCAGGAATAATATATGATGTTAAACAGTTGTGTGTGTTTTTTTCAGAATATATAGCTACTAATTTTAGAATGCTGTTTTTTGGGTTAATTCATAATATCAACACCATATAGTAAGAAGTACATATTAGCTAAACTAATCTCTCTTTCCTCAATTCAGTTCTAAACATTATTTTGGCAATATTTTTAAAATTCTCAAAAGCACCCAGTTTTTATTTTTCTTCAGTGCTCACACCCATCTTTATTTATAGCATATTTTGTTATCCTAGTAAAGAGGATAATCACAATTCTTTGAACTGTTTGATCAAAGATGCAGCACATATTAATGCCAAAAGTGAAACAGGATGAACAGGAAAAATACCTCCATCTGTGTTTTATTGTTGTTGATATTGTGTTCATTCATTTTTTATTGTGTGAGGTAATCTGAAACCCATCCAGTCTTTTAAATCCTGACACCCACACCTAGCAGAAGTATTTGATGAGGCTGGATGTATGGATATGAGGGAAAGAGATTGAGATAAGAGATCAGATTGGGGAAGAAAAAAAAAACACACACAGTGTGGAAGCAACAACTTTCTATTGAGACTGAATGACACATTTTGCATGTTATTCTTGATTAATGAGAAAACTTTCAGAAACTGCTTTTGTTCCTTGTAACATCTCTAGTTTTGTACTGAAATTTAGATCTATTATCCAGTAATTTCAATAATTACTTTCTAAGCATTTAGCAATTCATCACAATGTTCTACGTGTTCCCTCCTAAATTCACTCATTATGAGTCTGATTTTGCTTAATTTATTCTCTAACATTTCATTAAAATAAATTAAATTATATGTTCTCATTAAAATAAAATGAGAATCATTATCATGAGATTTATAAAAGAACATTTTCTAATTTCTTCAGTAGTTTTATTTATTAATATTTTCATACCATTTTTCTTAATGCTATTATTTTTACTAAAATTATGTATCTTTTTATTACTTTATAATATCCTATCATAAATAGTTACCAAAACACCAGTACATTAAAAGTTCCACTTTCTTTTTATATTTTTTATCATAGATACTTACTCTAAAATTTTAAATAGGGTCTTCACTCACCATAATACAATAATGCAATCTATTTTTGTGTATTTTAAAATCTTTCAATTATCAACATGCACATCCAAGAAACTCTTCTGTTTTAATTTGATCATGTTCTCAGTACCAGATTTACATCCTAATTTATTCAGTACACATAGTCTGAAAACTAGAACTAAGGACAAATGTATCTCCTATTAGAATTTTAAAGAGTTGTAATCACTTCCAAAGTTAAAATAAAAAAAGTATTGGTGTGTGTGTGTGTGTATGTGTGTGTGTGTGTGTGAATGTGGAGAACTTCAGCCAGTGCTATATTTATAAGCATTTAATGATTTAAGAAGAGATTGAAAGTAGTTTTACTGCTAAATTGAAACTGATATTTATATTAGAAATTTCAGTCATTAACAAAACATGTTTTATATTCTCAAACTATCATTACCATGTTTAAACTTTCCATAAAAAAATGATAAAGAAGAGGAGATGCATTTGGGGAACAGTAAGAAGAGATATACCAATCAAAATCAAAGCAGAAATAAATGTAAACTTTTTTAGATAAAAAAACGTAGTAATAGATATTAGACTTTTATTTTACTTAGTTTATGAGGAAATTTTATTCAAGAGAATATTAGAGACAGTACATTTGACTAATTTTAATGTCTACTGTATTAAAATAATCTAAGCAATATTTTTATGGAAGATATTAAAATAATTGTGTAACCTGGCTCCTTAATTTTTTTAATTTTAAAGGATAACTTACATTGTGATAGTTAGCTGAATCAATATTACAGCCCCCCTCACTTGCTGTTCATCTCTTGATAATTTTTATTTTTTGCCTGATGTTCAATACGTTATAAACCAGCAGCTTTTTTTCTAATTTTTTAGTTGTATGGGTGAGAAAGTAAACTCAGCCCCTGTGATTTTATCTTAACAACAAGAAGTCCTAAATACTTTTTAAAAATATTAGATGTTAAGTTTAAATGTTTAGGATATTGAGGTATTTTTCCAATTCAGAATTAAGAAATGTTGTGGCTATGTTCAGGGAAGAGTTTCTGGGTGTGCTGTTATTGGCTTTAGTAGATAGAAGGTAGAATAAAAGATGATGTGAAATAATCATACATAATTGAGAAGGAAGTTAAGAAATCGATGAATTTATTTACTCTATCTAAACTTCTTAGTACTTGATAGAAGCCAGGTCTTGCACTAAGTTCTAGCGGAACTTTATCCAAATAATGTTTTACAATTATCAACATGAACATCCAAAAAAAATCAATTTTGCAAGTTTGGTAGAGATATTAGGTTGCCAACCAAATAGACATTCTATTTGTATTCTTAATAAGATAATTCAGGACTTGCTCATGTTTGGTGCTTCAAGAGAATATAAGTCTCTGTGATCCCTAGTACAAAGTCTTCTTTTTGATGGAAATGTATAATGGTATGCATGTGAAGCAAACCTGAAAAATGGTAGAGGAAAATGATGCTGATGTGGGACCTTCAGGAAA
Organism: Ia io; assembly: GCA_025583905.1. Classification (NCBI taxonomy): domain Eukaryota; kingdom Metazoa; phylum Chordata; class Mammalia; order Chiroptera; family Vespertilionidae; genus Ia; species Ia io. Next base: position 37,438,667 of record JAJQQW010000003.1, read on the forward strand.
AAAAAGAGGTTTTATTGTACTACAAATAGGGCAACTTACAAAAAAAAATATTCCCCTTCTCTTGCCTTTCTTGGGGGACATAGAACTTAAAGCTGTGGCACCTATCTTAAATTCAGAACAGAGAAATCTGAGAATAGAAGAATGGACAGCTGAAAAGTTGCCTCATTTCCAAAATTCTTATTAAATAAATATACTATGTACTCATTATCAAAGCCACATTTATTTAAGAGTTTGGTTATTTACAGACAAATGATCCTGACTGAAGTAAGTATATCATGAAAATGTACTTTTGCAGCCCAAATGTTAATACCATTAGGCATTGCTTCCAATTCTACAAGTTTTATTCATAACTAAGGGATTTAAAGCCATTTACTCCTTTTTCAGGGATATTTTTAATGCTTAGTTCAAGCACCAACTGACCAACATAATGGGTAAATTATACTTCATGGAACTCTTGATTCAAAATAATTATGGTTTTCTAGGTCAAATGAGAGGTAATAGGTGATAATTACCTCTCATTTTCCCAAATCTAATTGGAAATGTGAATACTTAATGCTGCTAATTATAATGACTGGGTTAAACATTTTTGTCTTAACAACTTTTAGCCTAAAATTTGATCTTTTTTTGTTAATTTCTGCTCTCTTTCTTATGGGCAAAGTACATGGAATTCACACAATTTTCAAAAATGTGTGAAATTTTGTTTAAAGTCATGTTTACTTTAAATATTAATGTATATGTGTATTTTTTACATTATAAATGCAAAGTGATAATATGAAACTCCTCATAAATCAACCTATTAATAAAGAAGGCTTATGTGTGATCAAGAGTAATTTTCACCGTGGTGTCACAAACGTGCTTTCATTTAAAATAATCTGTTTCCAACATCCTATTCCTTTTTTTGTTCTGTGACCTTGTGAATAACAACACTATTTGAATATGATTTTTTTTCTCTCAGTCACAAATCGCGTAAATAGTCATGTTCAATAGGTTTTGCTGCTTTAATATCGCTCATATCCTTCCTCCCATTCTCTTCCCAATGGATAGCAAATACTTCCTGGGTGTATTATTTTTCACATATATTATTGTAATAATTTTCTAAATTATCTCCTAACTTCGAGTTTATGCTTCTCAAGTTGATCTCCCTAAATAATGCCATTTGATTCTCTAAAATGTTAATCTGACCATTGGATTATCTGGCTGAATATATGCTAATAACTTTTAGAATAGTTTTGGGATACCTGAGATTAGCAATTAAAGTTCTTCACAGTCTGGTCCTTAGTTACATTCTGCCTTGTCCCTCCACAATGAACTCCAATGATAGCAACTTCTGAATCCCCAGCCTGCGTCTGGATGTTTTATATTACCAAGAGTTTGCACATTCTGTCTTCTCTGTTTTGACTGATTTCCTATACTCTCTATATAGCTGTCTCCTTCTGATAATTCATAACTGAGCTCCAAAAAAACTGTTTCTGTGAACTTTTCTCTGACATCCCAATAGGGTAGCTTATTTATTTAATGTTACCATAACAACTTGTGTACATAATTCCTTACATTAGTCAACTTTTATGCCTGCTGCGCCAGCATGCTACTTAGAATATAGAAGGCACACAATAAATGCACGCTGAATACATAACTATAAGGATGAACACTTTACTACCTTGATTTATTCTTATCTTTTGTGTGTGTCATAGATGCTGCTGTTTTAAAAAGCAATTTACAACTGCTTTTATACAACTGTCGTTCAAAATTGTTCATATGGGAAAATACTTGCCAACCAGTGTTGAAGGTAAATACAAAATAAAACAAATGACACTGCAAGTATAAAACAAAACAAAACACCACACGTTCTGTAATTTTGACTTCTTTCAGACACATTGCAGAGCTTTCTTTTCTATTATAAAATTTATATTTTTCTACAATGTCAAAATATTTCTTGTTCTAAAAACACACTACATCTTCCTAAACAACGTATTCTTTATCATGCACATATTTAAATCAATTTTAAACGTGTAAAGAAAATCATTATGCTATAACACTAGTTTTAGGAATATATTCACATTTCATTTTTAGTATTATGAAACCTAGAGGCCCATAAGGAGATTCAAAAGCTTATCATATGAATTATAACCATGTATCTCTAGTCTCAATATAAGACAAAGGAGGTAAAAAGTATTCCTTTGTTCTATCAATTATTATTTCTGATCTGAAGATATGTTAGGAATACAAAATGTGTTTTGATGGCTTTAATTTTTCCTCTAAGTATTAACATAAAAACTTACTTATTACATAAAGTTAATGCCACATTACTTTAAAATTATGATAGAGAAAGCATAACCAAAGTTTCTGAGACTAGTACACATGATATTTTTATCAGTTTCATTTGTCACATTCTAAATGTTAATATGAATCACACAAAATAGTGTTACATCAAAGAAATTTATATAGGGTGTCCCCCAAAAATGTATACACACATGTGGAATAATTATAAAGTCAGTGTTTATTATAATACATTTCATTTTAAAAATTGAGTTATCAGCTACTAAAGTGTGTATATATTTTTTGAATACCCTGTATATAAAATTTTTATTAATAATCAGGATCTATAATGTTCATTGTATTTCTTAATAAGAATATTTCCTCACATTTGTATATGTTTTGCAATTAAAGTTTATTAGAGTCTGCATCACATAATAAAATTTCATTTTAATAAAATAAATTCCATGGCCCTAGTTGGTTTGGGTCAGTGGATAGAGCGTCAACCTGCAGACTGAAGGGTCCTGTGTTCGATTCTGGTCAAGGGCACATACCCGGGTTGTGGGCTCGATCCCCAGTAGGGGGCATGCAGGAGGCAGCTGATCAATGATTCTTTCTCATCATTGATTTTTCTATCTCTCTCTTCCTCTCTGAAATCAATAAAAATATTAATAAATAAATAAATAAATTCCATGAACAAAAGTACTTACGTCAGTATGCAATTTCAACATGACAAGTGAAAATTGATAGAATTCGGGAGCAAAATATAATTTATACACGACATGAAAAATAGGTTAAAATAGAAGAGCAATTTACTTGAAACACAGGTAAAGAAAAAAATTATGGAAATTTATCATATTATAGTCATGAAAAAAAGTGACCTTTGATACATTTTAAAGATTTGACACTAAACTATCTGAATCATTCTTTATTAGTCAAAGTCATACATGTGCTACATCTAGTTTTTAATAACATCCTTTATAAATTCACTTAAACATATTGTACACAAAAAGTTTAATGTAGTAGTCAATAGAATTGTGAGGGATGAAAAATGAGAGTTAGCATAGAGTAAAAACAATAAAGATAAGATTAAATCATTGTGTGTGTTTTGTTTATTTGTTTGTTTCTGTAAAAATCAGCAATCTCTAACCACTCTCCATTTTCATGTAAGTAAACAATAAGGAAGTAAGAAGGAAATAATTTGGTTAGACATTTTTGCAGAGTGTTTGTTATTTTGCTTTTTGCATTATAAAAATGTTATATTTGGTGAAACTTTGAATGTCTGTTTCTGGTAATCTTAGGGGGGAAAAACATTTTTTTCTGGATGACGTTTATTTTTGCCTGTTGTAAAAGAGAGGCTTCTTTATTTAATTCATTTAAAGCAAACAAACAAACAAACAAAAAAACACACAATAACTAAACATTAACTGATTTTCAGTTATGTATTAGCAATTCTCTAAGGCTTTAGAAATAAATAAAAATACATGGCTTCTGACACTAAGGTGCTTTCAATTTGTTGAGATATTACAATACAGGATGGTAATTGGCTTAATGATAGTGTATCTTGAAGTGCTATTTGAAAACAGAAGACACCTCTAAATGTCATTATACTCTCCAGGAATAAAACAAAACAAACTTGCAAGTAAGATGAATTGAAACCAACTTTAAAAGAAGCACAGGGATTTCCCATGAGAGAGAAAATCATTGCAGGGCAAAGGCCTGCTACATGCAAAAGTAACAGGAGGGTTTGTCAGGTTAAAAGATTGTATTATAATGGCACCCAGAATGCAAATGGAAGGTAGAGGAGGCTAGGAAACTTGAGTTCAGCCCCATCTGGAATAGGTAATTATTCAATTCAAAAGAGTTTGGAGTTTATCCAGTTGTTAGGTTGTTTTAGAACATAAAATTACATGGGAGCTTTTTGTATTTCAGAAACATAACTCTGACCTTAGGACACATGGTTTGAAAAGGATAGAGGGTCAGGGAGAATAATAAAAAAGCCATAGCAGAAGACTAGTGAGGGGATCGATGGCCACATCTAAGACACACAGGTATGAGTCAAAGAAGAGGAGGGCACTAGGGAAAGTTAAGAAGTAGGTTATTCCTATTTTACTAGTACTCTTAAAAATTACATGCTAGATTATCTATACATAAAAGCCTAAGTGACCGTATGACCAGTTGACCCAACAACCAGTCAACCAGTTGCTATGATGCACACTGACCACCAGGGGGTTAGATACTCAATGCAGGAGCTGTCCCCTGGTGGTCAGTGTGCTCCCACAGCCAATCTCCCCTGGCTGGCCAACCTCCCCCAGACCAGCCAACCCCAATCAGCCCTGAATGGCCCTGATCACCAGCCAGGCTGAGGGACCCCACCTGTGCATGAACTCGTGCACTGGGCCTCTAGTATACTATAAAAGAAAGCAACTATGATTGGAAAGCATTGAAGACCAGGGGATGATAATGCTAAACTTTATGTGAACCTTGAACTCCTAGAATATAGTAACTGTTAAGAGATTCCTCCACCATTCTGGAAAAAGGCTTACTACAAAATGAATCAATTTTATGTGGTTTAGATCAGATGAATAAATGTCTATCCCCAGCCCTGTCCCTGTTTTTGCCTCATACATTACTCTTTGTCCTCAGTGACCCATCAGGAAAAGCATGCCCACTATTATGACCCACCAAACTTTAGCTGTTTTCGGAAATGTGACTCATTATCAGTTCAAACAAGCCATAGATGTTAAACAACCCCTTCCTTACTGGCCCCTCCCTAGAAAAGGCAGACACAAAGAGAGACTGCTCGTGATCAATTGTCTGATCCTGGTTCTTTCTGGCCTTGTTTACTGCTCCCTGTTATAGGCAGTTAGACAGACATGAGCAGAATAAGGACAATGGGCCAGGTATAAAATCTCACCAAAAAGCCCTGGGTGCTTAAACAAGGGGCAAAACTGGGAAAACAAGAACCTCACCCCCTATTCTCTCCTAGCATATCACTAATCATGTGGTTTGGACCCCTGGTCTTTCATATCACTGGTCATCACTTTTTCTCCCTAAAGATAACATCTAGGCCTCCGTCACATTTCAGTTCCAGTCCCAGAAAAGCATCAAAACCAGACAAGTGATACCATAGCTGCCTCAAGTTGAGATGCATTGACTAATGACCCTGGTGTTGACCAATCAGTGGAGACCAGGACCCTGAAAGAGCAGACCTTATTGAGGCATTTCTATCTATAAATTAACTACATATAAGCTATTATCCATTAGAAATGTTTTTGTTAACAATTTTGGAAAGCTGATGGATATTCTATTGAGACCCTCCTCTGAGACCTCCCCTAAGATTTCCACCTGCAAGAGAGAGATAAATACTCTCGGGATGAAGGATCAAGTGTGTGCTTTCCCCCAGGGGAGTATATACACACCATTCCCTTCCCCCTTCTTCCCTTTAAGGGATCCCATGAGACTTGCAACCAGGCGAGCAATGGGCAGTGGCAGCTCATCCCAAACTAACCCCCTGAATCTGTCTCCAAGGCACCCTTTTCTCTGACTTCTCAGTGATCCAAGGCAGCCCAACCTATGCTTTCTTGTTACTTTTTCTATGTACCTGCCTTGTTTCACTGTCTTAAGTATCATTTTGCTAAGGCTAATAAATTCTTACTTACTTTTCTAACTGTCTCTTGAATGAAGTCTTTCCTTTAACAAGACATGAACCAAGGTCTTGTCTTCTCACTGGTAACACCCCACATTAAAAGGAAGAAGAAGAAGAAGAAGAAGAAGAAGAAGAAGAAGAAGAAGAAGAAGAAGAAGAAGAAGAAAGAAAACAGAAGAAGAAGGAGGAGGAGGTAGAGGAGGAGAAGAGAAGGAGAAGGAGAAGGAGAAGGAGAAGGAGAAGGAGAAGGAGAAGGAGAAGGAGAAGGAGAAGGAGAAGGAGAAGGAGAAGGAGAAGGAGAAGGAAGAAGGAGAAGGAGAAGGAAGGAAGGAAAAAACGTTTTTTGCCTAACCTTCAAGAAATTGACTATAAATCTCATGGTTAGAGGGTTTTCCCTGTTGCCATAGCCTTTTTATTCACCTTTTAGCAATAATCTTTCAATTAAAGTCTTCCCTACCTGGGTATGGATTTTTTGTTTTATTTGACGTGGAAGAACAGGATGCTTATTGAGGCATTTCTATCTATACATTAACTACATATATACTATTATCCATTAGAAATGATTTTGTTAACAATTTACGTTAACACTATGGAAAGAGGCAAAGGAAAGAAAAATTGGTCTATATAAATATGTTTGTAATTAATTGCTATATTTAGTGCAATCTAAGATATGGATGCTCATTTTAAATGCCACATAAGCATATGGAGGAAAATAATCTAAGTAGGTTATTTCTTGGACATTCCAGTCATTCCTTATTAGTTCCCTGATTCAGATTAAGATTCAAGCAGTGAGAACTGATTCAACAGGGTGATAACTCTCAACTCTTCCCCAGGGCAAAATCCATTTAACCTGGCCTGACTATACCTGACCAGGAGTGAATTCTCACTGAGGTGCAAATTCATTTCTATCTAATAAAGTGGCTACCAGCAAACCTCTGGGGAAGCAGCGACTGATTCAGTTGAAGTATTTGAATTCAGTTTTTTAAGACAATTTAAAAATTTTCAGAAACGAAGCAACATTGCTGGGATAACCTTCAGGTTACATTGCCTACGGAAAATATATGCTATTATTACTTGACTTAGGTGAAGGTCTGGCTATACAATATGGAGGTACTTGGAGATTGTAGTCTCTCAGACTCATGCTCCTCAGTTACAATTAAATTCCTAAAAAATACATATATCTTAGGTGAAGCACCTTCACTGCTCCATTACGGAGTTTGCCCTTTAAATTGTTGCCTTCCTAGGGATTGCTTTCACAGGAAGTGATTGCAAAGGAATATTTTATTATCGAGCAGTATATGTATTTTGACACTTGAAATAGTTTTCACTGGCTTCTAAGGGGCCTAGTGCCATAAAATCTGTCTTGTTTGGAGTGATAAGCTTCTGTGAACTCTATGTCATTGTTTGCTATACTATTTTATTGCACATAATTGTCAACATATATGAAAAAGTAGCTTTGGAAGTACTAAGGCCCATCATCTTTCATTGTGCACTACAAGAATGTGGCAGCTGTAATATAGTTGTGGGGGCAGGTCACTAGTAGCCTTTAAAATGGATTCATAAAATGGCTAATTATATCAAAATTAGTTAATATCATAGAATTCAAAACAGTATTTTTTAAACAGCCCTGATACCTGGAAATTAAGTGATGAAAACTGTTTAAATGACACATTCCCAATGACTGTGTGTTGTAAAATATTTCCCAAGATTAAGTAAAATTTATTTTTCTACTAAAATATATTCCAAATTTTCACCTGAACTCATGCCAATAGAATAATTTTGAATTCAGCATCTAATAGACAATTAGCTTAGACAATTATCTAAAAGTTGGAATGTAGTTATTATTCCTTTTTAATGAAAGCAATAAGAAAGAGTTGCTAACACTTAGCCATGCAGTTGATTTCTTTTAATAATTGTACCAGAACTCATCAGCAACATGATATAATTGGTGACATAATGATAATTTATCCTATTAAAGTTATGTGTATCAGTAATTGTATTACACAGCTGTGTGAGAAATAATTTCAGCAGAGAATAAGCTCCAGTTTATGTGGAAAATAAAACAGCTAAAAGCTGGATCTGCTGCAGGTGCATATTAAAAAGATAAAATTTTTTAAAAAAATAGCAGAAAAAATAGAAACCAAGGACTAAATCCAGCAAGAGCCTAACAAGATTTTCTGGTTTAAAAGTTTGCAGATGTTGACCCCAGCCAGGCAGCTCAGTTGTTTAGAACAATGTCCTGATAAGACAAGTTCTGGTGGACAACGTTCTATCCCGTCAGGGCATACACAAGAAGCAACCAATGAATGGACAAATAAGTGAAACAACAAATTGATATTTCTCTCTCTCTTAAAAAGAATTTCAGATGTTCATTTTTTATCCTTAGGACAAAGGATAAAAAAGGTATATTTAACCACTATGATGTATATTTGATAAAATAACATTAATAATAACTATAATAACAAAATATTAACAAAGGTATGGGATGTAATGGGCAGTCTTCTAAGAAATAATTTATTTCTCAATGAACCATGAGAAGTAATATAATATGAATATTTTCTTCATTTTTCAGATAAGGAAACCAAGGCTTAACTAGGTTAGACAAATTTTCCAAGGTAATAAATTAAGTATGGGAACCAACTTTGAGAAGAGTTATTATAACCACTAATCTGAACTCCTAACAATTACACTGTTGTTGTTTTTTTTGCCAGAGTACAAAAATCCAATACCCAGGATTCTCTACTGTCACCTCTCCACTTCCATAGATATCTCTTTTGTTCATGAAAACATGATGGAACTTGAAAGCAGCCCAGGTGTCCTTCACTACATAAATGTATAAATAATCTGTGGTATATCTAACAATGCACTATGATTAGCACTAAAAAGAAATGAGCTATCAAGTCATGAAAAACATAGAGGAAGCTTAAATGCTCCATACTAAATGAAATAAGGAAATCGGAAAAGGATAATATTGTACTATTTCAACTATATTACCCTTTGGGAAAGAAAAAATGCTATCCTATATAATAAAGAGCTAATATGCTAATTAGACCGAACAGCCAAACAACCATCCGGATGACCTTCCAGATGAAGCCAGGGCTGCGAGAGCCGGCCAGGGCAGCCGGGGCTGCGAAGGCTGAGCCCCTTGCATGCATTTCGTGCATCAGGCCTCTAGTAGAGACAATAAAAAAATCAGTGGTGGCCAAGGGTGAGGGTTTGGGATAGGGATGAGTAAGCAAAGAGAAGAAGATTTTTTAGGGTAGTAAATACATATTGTGTGATACTATTATCATGAATACATACCATTATACACCAATCAAAACTTATAGATGTATAACCCAAAGAATGAACTCTAATGTAACCTATAGACTTTAGGTAATTATAATGCACCAATGTAAGTTCATCTAGTATAACAAATGTAACAAATGTGGACAATGGGGAGTTGGTGCATATGTCTGGGCAGAGGGTATATGGGAAAGCTCTGTGTCTTCCTCTCAATTTTGCCAAGAACCTAAAACTGCAAAAAAAAGTCCTTTACTTATAAAAATACCAGTTTGCTGTAGAACAGTATGCTGTGCCTCACTGGCAGCATCCTCCTATATATGTTTACTGTTTCTGTATTGCATCATTTTTTCTTGTACTTGATTTGATCTCAGATTGCTTTGTTCACCATGGCTCCTAGGCATACACAATTCACCACTAATGTGGCCAATAAGAAGCCACATTCAGTAACTGACTTAGAAACAAAATTAGAAGTGATTAAGTACTACAAAGGTAGAAAATCAGGAATGCTTATTGTTTGCCTGTCAGGCATGTCTAATTCCACCATAGCTATAATCTTGAAGAGCAAAAACAAAGTAACAAAATCTGTAAAAGGATCTGCTTCATTGAAGGCATTGAGACTAAAAAATTTAAGAAGAGACTATATCAGACATGAAGAAAGTTCTAATGGATTGAAGGCCAGATATAGAACTGCATTTCTCTTAGCACCATTACAACCACAGCTAAGCAAAAACTTTGTTAGTGATATTAAAAGAAAAAGTTGGACACAGTTAAAATGCTGAATACAATGCTAGCTCTGAGTGGGTTAAACAATTCAAGAATATTTGACTTATGATATAATATGAAAGTAAATGGTGAGTCTGTTAGGGCTGATGTGCGGTAGCTGAAGAATTTTTGGAAACTCTAGATAAGCTGATTGTGAAGAAAAATTACTTGTTAGAGAAAATATTCAATATGGATAAAACCCCCTATTCTGGAAACATATGACAGAAAAGACTTTAGTTCATAAGGAGGCTAAGTCAATATCACATTTCATGTCTTTTAAGATGAGATAATAGTCTTGCCTAGGAGCAATGTTGCAGATTAAAAACTGAAATTCTTTGTGATCTGCACAGTGAGGATGCCAGGGCCTTCAAGCCTATCAATAATCACATACTGCCAGGGTACTATATGATCAATAAGACAATAAGTAGTCATGAATGACCCAGCTCCTCTTCTAAGATGCCTCTTGAATGGCTATGCCAGCAGAATGGAAAAGTTCTATTTAGAGAATAATATACCTTTCAAGATTTTGATTACTGTTGATAATGTTCTCAGATACTCTCCTTTAAATTATGATCTTCATCTCTATATCAAAGTGATCTTTCTCACTACAAACACCACCTCTTTGACCCAACGAATGGATGAAGAATTTGGAGCAGCTTTTAAAGGCCTACCACTTGAGGGTTACCTTTACTCAGGCTATTGAGATAACTCAGAAAGACACTGAGAAGACACTGATATAGTTCTAGAAGGATTACAATATCTCTGACTGCATCAAGAACTTTTGTTAGTTTTGGGGTGATGTCAAGAGTATATGAATGGCATCTAGAAGAAGACACTCAAGAGATCCATCTGTGACTTCAAAAGATTCGCCAAGGATGATGAGGTTGCAAAAATCAACAAGGCTATAGCTGAGATAGCAAAACATTGAAAACCTCCAGATGTGGTTCCTGAAGAACTGATTAAATATGAGTTTTTAAAACTGGAACAGGAACACATAACTGAAGAAAAGTCAAGAGAAACAAAAACTGCAAGACAATAATAAAGACAATGCCCTAAGAAAATCCACAGTAAATGGTTTGAAAGAAGCTTTTGTAGACCTCAACAAGCTCCTTAAAAAGTTTTAAAACATGGACCCCCAACACTAAAAGATTTTTATTAATAAAGAAAAATGTTTAAGGTGCATTATCTGCTTAAAAGAAAACCTATGTTGAAAAAAAGGCAAACCATTATGTACATATTTCTAAAGAATGACACCTGCTCAAGAAGAGTCTCAGACAGGTTCTTTTAGGAGGTATTCCAGAAGAAGGCAGTGCCATCATAGGAGATGACAGTGTGTTATTGTTCCTGACAACCTTACAATGGGACAAAATACAGAGATGGGAAGACGGTGATATTGATGATCTTGACTCTGTGTAGGCCTAAGCTAGTGTGTGTGTGTGTGTGTGTGTGTGTGTGTGTGTGTGTGTGTGTCTTAGTTTTTAACAAAAACATTTATAAAGTAAAAAGAGAAAAGTTTAAAGAATAAGGTTATAAAGAAAAAAAATAATTTTGAGGTAAATGTGGTACCCAAATCCTCCCACAACTACATCAAAATTTTGACTAATCTACATAGCATCTATCATTCAAACCCACCTAAAATCTAGCTGAACATATATCCTACAACTAAAGTTATAAAGAAGAAGCCATTCAAGACTGGTAGGAGAGGTGGAGATGCCAAAAGGGTTGGTCCCACACCCACATGTGATGAGTAAAAATCCAGGGGAATAGCATGGTAATATAAGTCTCCCCTGATATGTGAGAGGTTCATGCCAGGCTCCCCAGCCAGTAAAAGACGTCTGCATAACTTCTGGTTATAAAAACTAGTGGGTTTTGTGGCTAAGTAAGACGAAGTGCTACTGGATTTCTGGGTGTTTCTTTTAAAAGGCCCATGCCTGGGCTTATGCAGACTCACTCATTCTGAGTTCCAGAGAAGGGGCAAAAACTACAACAGAAAGTAACTAAACTGTCTGGCATCATGGTGATAGATGGGAAACTTTCTCCCAGACAGAAGTGCTAGAAGAGGCCATTGTTCATTTTCTAAAACCTTCCCCCATGGAGCTGGCAGGTAGGTATCATATCTGAGTCTCCATCAACCTGGCTAATACTGTTTGCTCAACCTGGTGATTCCCTGAGATCCCACACTACCCAACTTGTGGTCTCACCAGAGCTGTTTCCACTGGCTTTTCCATAAAAATGACCAGTTTTGGCTCATTCTGCAAAATTTCCTAAAATATCTCAATCAAGCAGCATCTGTCCTCAGTGTGTCCCATACCTCTTGCTACGTGGGCCCAGGTCCAGCACCAGTGGCAACAAATCTTGGTTCTCAGTTTGCCTTAACCTGGCCACCTCCAAGCTCAGCACAAGTAGCAGCCAGCTGCAGATCACTTTGTATTTCATGCTGGGTGGCCTCAGGCAGGGCACAGGTAGCAACTAACTGTGTGCTGCATCTCTTTAGAGGGCACAGAACCAGTGCACCCAGTGGACAGCTTCAGACCATGTAGAAGCAATACCCAGTCACCTCTACAAGAGACACACTCAAGGGACAGACTCAGTAGGCACCAGAGTCCCAATGAAATAAGTCCTGCTCTATGGCCCATGCACAGCTGAAACTCCACAGTGGTCACAGCCAGTCGTTTCAGCCATTAGGCCTGAGGGTAAATTGTGCCCATTGAGGTGACAGCAGCAATCAAGGCACAACTATAACAGGAGGGTGTGCACAGCCCACAAGGAATGGGGGGCAACCCACAGAGTGCCAGCTTGAGTAACAGGGGAGGCTCTGCCACTGGACTAAACAGCACATCTACTACATTAGGCAATTCTACCAAGCCCAGGAAACATAGCAGCTTTATCTAATACATAGAAACAAACAGAGGCAATCAAAATGAGGAGACAAAAAAATGTCCCAAATTAAAGAACAGAACAAAATTCCAGAAAAGGTACTAAAAAAAATAAAGACAAGCAAATTACCAGATGTAGAATTCAAAATACTGATTACAAGGATGCTCAATGAACTTAGGTGAAGAGCAGATAAAATTTTGAGAACCTCAAAAAGGACATACAAAAAATTAAATGAAGATAGGAAACAAAAAAGAGCCAGTCAAAAATAAAGAATAAAATTCACAACAATAAAAACATTTAAAAAATTAAAAAATACATTAACTGAAATTCAGACAACATTACAGGGAATCAATATGCAGTACATAAAGTACATGATCAAATAAGCAATTTAAATGATAATAAAGCAAAAAACAAACAAACAAAAAATAAAAACAACAACACACAATCAGAATGGCAAAAAAAAGAAAGAATCCAAAAAAATTTGGATAGTATAAGGACCTCTGTGACAACTTCAGGTGTACCAACATTTTCATTATGGGAATGCCCAAAGGAGAGGAAAGAGAGCAAGGAATTAAAAATCTTAATGATAGAAAACTTCCTTACAAGTCCAGAAAATGCAGAGTCCAAAGCAAGATGAACTCAAAGAAGCCCACACCAAGATACATCATATTTAAAATGCCAAAGTTTAAAGACAAAGAGAGAAGCTTTATAGCTGCAAGAGAAAAGAGGTTAGTTACTTACAAGGGAGCTCCCATAAAACCATCAGCTGATTTTCAACAGGAAACTTTGTCAGTAAGAAGAGATTGTTAAGAAATATTCAAAGTTATGAAAAGTGAGAACCTACAACCAAGATTGCTCTACCCAGCAAAGCTATGACTAGTATTTAGAATAAAATAAAAACAAAACAAAATAAAAAACTAATAAAGAGCTTCCTGAACAAGGAAAAGGTAAAGGAGTTCAGTACCACAAAATCAGTATTATAAGAAATGTTAAAGGGTTCTCTTTAAGAGGAAGAAGAAAAGAAAAAGTCCAAATATCTATAAATATAAAAGCCAAGCAACCAGAATGACCGGAATGACTGGTTGCTATGACATGAAATGAATCTGACCAACCAGCCTGATGGGGGCAGGGCCGGCCAGCCAACCTCCTGCAGCCCCTCCCCCTGGCCAGCCCAGCCCCTTATCAGCCCCTCCAACCTAATCGGGGCAGGCTGGCCAGACCCCACCAGTGCAGGAATTCGTGCACTAGGCCTCTAATATGAATAATAAAATGTCAATAAATATGTATCTATCAATAATTAATTTAAATGCAAATGGATTAAATGTTTTAATCAAAAGACATATGGAGGCTGAATTTAAAATAAAGCAAGACCCTTACATATGCTGTCTACAAAGACTCACTTCAGATATGGAAGCAACCTAAGTGTCCATCAGTAGATGAATGGATAAAGAAGAAGTGGCCCATATATACAATGGACTATGAATCAGCCATAAATAAAAGAATAAATCTTGCTATCTGCAACACGGATGGACCTAGAGGGAATTGTTCTTATTGATATAAATCAAACTGATGAAAACAGATTCCGTATGATTTCACTTATATGTGGAATCTAAAAAGTAAAATATACAAGCAAACAGAACAGAATGAACTCATAAACAGAGAGAACATTTTGATGATTACCATATGGGAATAGGGTTGGGGGATTGGATGAAAAAAGTGAAGGGATAAAAAATACAAATTGGCAGTTACCACACAAAGTGAAATTCACCTCAGCAGGGTTTGATGCTGCTGAGATTTCCCTTTGGATATGCTACTTGTGAAGCTTATTGGATCCTGCTCTGATGTCTGAAGCTGGCCACTAGGTATATCGGTTCCTGGCCTCTTGGGAGAGACTCTATGTGCAGACATTGACTCTGGTGCAGACATTGCCTGTAACTGGCCCTCGGCAATGTGTTCGGAGCTGTAATTTAAAAAAATGCACTGTTTGTGGTTGTCTCTGCTGGGCATGGGTGCATATGCGAAGGACCAAGCTGAGTACCAAGACCTGCTTTTACCAGTATTGGGTGTGTGGGGTGGTCAGAAAAAGTCTCAAGGCACCCCAAGATCCACATCCATCTGCCTCCTCCTCCCAGCTGCTGGTAGGCTCAGTCACTGTAAGAGCTTGTAGCTGTAATCCTCAGCAGGTGTAAGCACCACAAGGTGGAGTGAGATGAAGTCCAGAGGGTGGAGCTATTGCTTTCCTCAGGCTGATTTTTCAGAGGGGAGTGCTTTACCCAAAAAGATTGGATGTGGAACCTATATAATATTATTGAAACCTATATAATATTGTTAAGCAATGTCACCCCAATAAATGTAATAAAATTTTTGAAAAGAAAATAAATATACTAGTAATCATATATCATTGCAATATTTACAAGAGGGATAAAGTATAGCTTTTAAAATTTCCATCAACTGAGGAATCTTCAGGCTATAGAATAATAAAAATCACAGGATCTAGAATAATATGCAATGGTTTTTAAACATGAAGTAAATTTTTGCAATCTAATAAAAAAATAATGTGCATGATGTATTTTAAGTGAAAAGATAATGTTTGACATTCAGCTTAGTGTTGTCCAATGCACTGTATCCTGTTTATGTTTCAAAAGCTTTGCCAAATGTCTGAAGAGGCATACTAAATTATCAATGGTGTTTATTTCTGGGCCCTGGAATGGAGAGAAAAATGCTTTTACATTATGCACTTCAGTAATTTTAATTTTTTTACAAGAATACATTATTTTAGAATTAAAAGCTATGCATATTTTTCTGTATCTTGCATTGATGGTATTTCTTAAAATTATAGCAACTACCATTTTGCTTATTTTTTAACCCCTTAAGTATTCATTTAATATGTAAAAATTAATATTATTATTTTATTGCCATACCACTTAAACCATTATGTAGAGATAGTATATAACATTTATTTATACTTCATTTATTTTATGTAAATTTCATAATTATTTATATATCTAAAAATATAACTAGAATGCCAAACCTAATCATCTCACA
Source organism: Ia io (assembly GCA_025583905.1). Taxonomy (NCBI): domain Eukaryota; kingdom Metazoa; phylum Chordata; class Mammalia; order Chiroptera; family Vespertilionidae; genus Ia; species Ia io. The sequence continues at coordinate 37,454,538 of JAJQQW010000003.1, forward strand.
GTAGATAAATTGTCTTGTAGTGTAGAAGACTTTAAACATTCTATAATAAAAAATTTTTCTGACACCCTTTCTTGATAAAAACTCTCAGCAAAGTGGGAATAGAAGGATCATACCTCAACTTAATAAAAGCCTTATATGACAAACGTACAGCCAACATCATACTCAACAGGCAAAAACTAAACTCATTTACCCTAGAATAGCAACAAGACAGAGATGCTCACTTTCACCACTCCTATTCAATATAGTACTGAAAGTGCTAGCCATAGCAATCAGACAAGAAGAAGAAATAAAAGGCATCCAAATTGGAAAAGCAGAAGTAAAACTGTCCTTATTCACAGATTACATGATACAATACATAGAAAACCACAAAGACTCCATCAAAAAATTACTAGAAGTAATAAATGAATTCAGCAATGTAGCAGGATACAAAATTAACACCCAGAAATCTATGGCCTTTTTATACACCAATAATGAACTCACAGAAAGACAAGCAAAAAAAAAATAATAATCCCATTTACCATTGCACCAAAAAAATTAAGATACCTAGGAATAAACTTAACTAGGGAGGTAAAAGACCTGTACTTGGAAAACTATAGGACATTGAAAAAAGAGAGAGGAAGACATAAACAAATGGAAGAACATACCATGTTCATGGATTGGTAGAATCAACATAATTAAAATGTCCATACTACCAAAAGCAATCTACAGATTCAATGCAATCTCCATTAAAATAGCAATGGCATATTTTAAAGATCTGGAAAAAACTCTCCAAAAATTCATCTGGAATTAAAAAGACCCTGAATAGCCACAGTAATCCTGAGAAAGAAGAACAAAGTTGGAGGGATCACAATACCAAATATCAAGCTATATTACCAAGCCACTGTTTACAAAACTGCCTGGTACTGGCATAAGAACAGAAATATAGACCAATGGAACAGAACAGAACAGAGAACCCAGAAACTGACTCAAGTTATTATGCTCAATTAATATTTGACAAAGGAGGCAAGAGCATACAATAGAGTCAAGACAGTCTCTTCAATAAACTGTGCTGGGAAATTTGGTCAGATACATGCAAAAAAAATGAAACTAGATCACCAACTTACACCATACACAAAAACAAACTCAAAATGACTAAAGGACTTAAATGAAATACAGGAAACCATAAAAATCCTACAAGACTCCATAGGCAGCAAAATAGCATCCATATATCATAGCAATATCTTTACAGACACAGCTCCTGGGGCAATGGAGACTAAGGAGAAAATGAACAAATGGGACTACATCAAAATAAAAAGCTTCTGCACAGCTAAAGAAACCATCAACAAAACAACAAGAAAGCACACTGCATGGGAGAACATATTTGCCAATAATATTTCAGATAAGGCTTTAATCTCCAAAATTTACAGAGAACTCATACAACTTAACAAAAGGAAGATAAACAATCCAATAAAAAAATGGGCAAAGGATCTAAATAGACACTTTTCGAAAGAGGACATACAGAAGGCCCAGCAACATATGAAAATATGCTCAAAGTCACTAATCAACTAAGAGATGCAAATCAAAACAACAATGAGATATCATCTCACACCTGTCAGAGTGGCTATCATCAACAAATCAGCAAATGGCAAGGGCTGGCAAGGATGTGGAGAAAAAGGAACCCTCCTGCACTGCTAGTGGGAATGCAGACTGGTACAACCACTGTGAAAACTGTATGGAGTTTCCTCAAAAATTAAGAAATGGAACTCCTATTTGACCCAGTAATCTCACTTCTAGGACTATATCCCAAGAAACCAGAAACACCAATCAGAAAGGATATATGCATCCTATGTTCATAGCAGCACAATTTACTACAATAGCTAAGATTTGGAAACAGCCTAAGTGCCCATCAGCAGATGAGTGTATTAGAAAACTGTGGTACATCTACACAATGGAATACTATGCTGCTATAAAAAAGAAGGAGCTTTTACCATTTGCAACAGCATGGATAGACCTGGACAGCATTATGCTAAGCAAAATAAGACAGTTGGAGAAAGATAAATATCACATGATCTCACTTATATGTGGGATATAATGATCAACATAATTTGATGAACAAGAATAGATCCAGAGACAAATGGCGGGGGCGGGGGCAGTTAGACAGCAACCAAAGGACTTGTATGCATGCATATTAGCATAACTAATGAACACAGACACTGGGGTGGTTGGGGCTTGCCTGAGGTGGGAATAGCGGGGTTAGGGGAGTCAATTGGGGAAAAAGAAGACATGTGTAAAACTTTAGACCAGTGGTTTTCAACCTTTCTAATGCTGCGACCTTTTAATACAGTTCCTCATGTTGTGGTGACCCCCAACCATAAAATTATTTTCATTGATACTTCATAACTGTAATTTTGCTACTGTTAATGAATCATAATGTAAATATCTGTGTTTTCTGATGGTCTTAGGCTTTACAGCAGCAGTTCCCAACCTGTGGGTCGTGACCCACAGGTTGGGAACTGCTAGCAAGGTCGCCTAAAGAATGTGATAAAGAACATTAACATGTAAATTGTAAACAAAAAGCACAAAATTGTTACATGGATTATTGATGGGAAAATAAAACTAAAAAACGTTATAATGTTATGGACCAGAGAGACAATTAGTCATGGAAATGTGATAAAGGTGAGAGGCATAGCATCATTTTATAAAAACAAAAGTTTATAGAATACTAGAGGCCCGGTGCACGAAATTCGTGCACGGAGGAGGGTTGTCCCTCAGCCCAGACTGTACCCTCTCCAATCTGGGACCCCTCGAGGGATGTCCGACTGCCTTAACTGCCCTCTCCTGCAGGGTTGATCACCTCCAACTGCCCTCCTTTGCAGGCCTGGTCCCTCTAAACTGCCCTCCCTTGGAGGCCTGGTCCTTCTCAAGTGCCCTCCCACCGGGATCGGGCCTAAACGGGCAGTCGGACATCCCTCTCAGAATCAGGACTGCTGGCTCCCAACTGCTTGCCTGCCTGCCTTCCTGATTGCCCCTAACCACTTCTGCCTGCCAGCCTGATCACCCCCTAACCACTCCGCTGCCAGCCTGTTTGCCCCCAACTTCCCTCATCTGCAGGCTTTGGTCACCCCTAACTGCCCTCTCCTGCAGGGTTGACCACCTCCAACTGCCCTCCCTTGCAAGCCTGGTCCCTCTCAACTGCCCTCCCTTGGAGGCCTGGTCCTTCTCAACTGCCCTCCCTTGCAGGCCAGGTGCCTCCCAATTGCTCTCTCCTGCTGGCCATCTTGTGGTGGCCATCTTGTGTCCACATGGGGGCAGACATATTTTGTGTTGCAGTGATGATCAATCTGCATATTACTCTTTTATTAGATAGGATAGAGGCCTGGTACAGGGGTGGGGGCCAGCTAGTTTTCCCTGAAGGGTGTCCCTGATCAGGGTGGGGTTCCCTTGGGGCATGAGGCGGCCTGGGTGAGGGGCCTGTGGTGGTTTGCAGGCCGGCCATGGCCCCTGGCAACCCAAGCGGAGGCCCTGGTATCTGGAATTTATTTTTCTTCTACAATTGAAACTTTGTAGCCTGGAGCTAAGCCAAGCCTGGGGATCCCTCTGCGGCCTGGGCCCAGACAGGGTGTGGAGAAAGCTTTGCTTCCCCTGTTGCTGCCGGCAACCCTGGCCTGCTCTCTCAAGCTATATTCTGCCGCCATTTCTGTTTGAATTTGTTTACCTTCTATAATTGAAACTTTGTAGCTTGAGTGGAGGCTTAGGCCTGGCAAAGGCAGGCAGAAAGCTTGGCTTCCTCTGTTACCTAGGAAACCTTGCTCTCTGTGGCTGTAGCCATCTTGGTTGGGTTAATTTGCATGCTCACTCTGATTGGATGGTGGGCGTGGCTTGTGGGCATGGCTTGTGGGTGTGTCAGAGGTATGGTCAATATGCATATTTGTCTATTATTAGGTAGGATAGTTACCATTTCCATTGCTCTTTTAGGGCCTTTTTTCTGTGCTTCTACCTGAGCTCTCTTCCATTCTGACTGAAAAATTCTTGGTTAATATTTCTATGTAGATGATTTTTTTTATTTCAAATATTTTAATTTAAGCTTCTTTTTAAAACTATTTTCACTAGGTAGCAAATTCTATTTCACAACATTTTTTATTTCACATCTTTAAGTCGTTCTTTAAGAAGTTCATTCTATCAACTTCTTGCTTTCTCAGCCTCTGTTGAAATGTCTATTATAAGCCTTATTATATTTCTTTGAAGGTAACACATGCCTTTTTCCTGATTGCTTTTGATATTTCTGCTTTCTTTGTTCTCAGTACTTTTACTGTAGTGTGTGTAGGCATACAATATAAGTCTTTAAAAATAAATAAAAAAGAGAAGTGTAAATAGGAAAGATTGAAGGGAGGAAGGAATGGAGGGAGGAAGGAAGAGAGAGAAGAAGGGAAAGTGTTGCTCAAAATGTACAAACTTCCAGTAGGCATTTAGCTGCCATAAAAGTCTGGGATGCATGTAACTTGAATCCTCTCCTGAAAGAAGAAGCAAGGAATGGGGCCAGATTTTTTGAGGTGAGCACAGTAGGAACTCATATAACACCCCAGTAATTATTACTAAAATAGCCCTTATCAGGTTCTAGTACTATACAAATGTTTGTTGTAATACAGGGTAGGGCTAAAGTAGGTTTGCAGTTGTGAGTAAGTGAAACACAGAATTTATTCTTGCATTATTATTTATTACTTACTGTACTATTTTCCATGCAAACAATTGTAAACCTACTTTTGCCCTACTCTGTACACTTAATGCTCATAATAAATCATGAGTGTTTTTTCCCATTTTATGGTTGAAACTATGATCGAAACTTTCCAACTATTAAGGTGTAGAATGTGGATCTCAATCTAGGCATGATATCTGTAGAATTTGAATGGTACAATTGAGGAAAACCATCTTGTGAATAATTCAGTAATATATATTAAGCCCTTTGGCCCAGCAATTTCATGGATGAAGATTTATCATCTGAATAAACTTGTAAAAAGTATATGTATAATATGCAATAGTACAATTTTGTTTATAATAGCAATACCCAAGACATGACCTAAATTGGTGTCAGTGGGGAATTGGACAATAATTAGTACTCAATAGAGGACACCAAAAGGCTTATGTGGCCGTTTCAATATACATATGGATATTTTATACTTCCCAGATAGTATAAGTAGTAAGATTCCATTTTTTAAAAGATTCAGTGTGTTACCAAATGCATGAATTTTTTGGAAGTTTTCACATATATTCTTAAAATGTAATGACTTCAGAAATGTGACAGGGGATGTATAGAAACATAAAAAATTCAAATAATATATTACTACTAGAGGCCTGATGCATGAAATTCATACAAGAGTAAGCCTTCCTTCCCCTGCCTGCCAGCACTGGCTTCCCTCTGGCACCCAGGACCTGGGCTTCCCTCGAAGCCCCGGCTTTCTCTAGAAGGACGTCTGGAAGGACATCTGGTCTAATTAGCATATTACGCTTTTAATATTATAGATTAGGATGTGTATAATTATAGGAAGTTTAGAGTCATAGTTTGTCAAAGATACCTTTATATCACAGTAATCCCCTAAATTATTCATTTTTACATGTTTATTCCAGATGAATAGCTATTTGTTTATGAACCACTTCTCTTTAAATTACTATTATAATTGATATGAAGTGTATGTGATAGTCAATATACTGTGATATTTATTCATAACTTAGAGATTCCCCAGATTTTTAACTTTATAAAATGCATAGAATTACCATAGGTTGGGAATATTTTAGATATATCTTATTTGAATTATCATCCATAAAAATGAATAATTTTTAAACATGTAAGGATAGTACAGACAGTTTAGGAAGTCGCAAAGTTGATAATGGAAGTGAACAAAACCTCACAATTTACTTTTTGCTCAAAATGTCACTACAGGTTCAAGGATAAGTGTGTTTCACTGAATTAATAGAATAAGGTATGATGACTTCATTAAATGTTGCCACCAGTTGTGGCATGAAAATTTTGTTGTAACTGTTCAATTTCAAATATTTTTATACTGTTAAGTTTAGGAATTGAGTAATTCAATTTTGATGGAATGCTGCAACTGTTTATGAAGTTATAATCTTATTTAAAACAGAGTTCATAGAAGATGTCTGTTGCATTCATTTGATAGACTTCAAACAGGACTTAATTATCATAGTAAGTTCACTGGCATCCTAGAGTCAGCTTGCTCTGGCTCTCCAGGATTATTTATGCTCCTTTTCCCAATATCATATTTACTGATGACTCTTTAGTAGCTTAATTCCACCATGGTGAAGACATTTACAAAATGATTTGGAAATTCTAGAAATCATAGCTCTCACCTTTGTTTTCTGAAAAGAAATTTGTTAAACATTTACCTGCTCATGAATGATTAAAACCTTTAAGGATTCAGTACGTTAATATATGAATACTAGAAGCCCGGTGCATGAAATTCGTGCATAGAAGGGGGTTGTCCTTCAACCCAGCCTGTACCCTCTCCAATCTGGGACTCCTGGAGGGATGTCCGACTGCCCGATTGGGCCTAAACGGGCAGTCGGACATCCCTCTCACAATCCAGGACTGCTGGCTCCCAACTGCTTGCCTGCCTGCCTTCCTTATTGCCCCTAACCGCTTCTGCCTGCCAGCCTGATCACCCCCTAACCACTCCACTGCCAGCCTGTTTGCCCCCAACTTCCCTCCTCTGCCGGCCTGGTCACCCCTAACTGCCCTCTCCTGCAGGGTTGATCACCTCCAACTGCCCTCCCTTGCAAGCCTGGTTCCTCTCAAATGCCCTCCCTTGCAGGCCTGGTCCCTCTCAACTGCCCTCCCTTGCAGGCCAGGTGCCTCCCAAATGTCCTCTCCTGCTGGCCATCTTGTGGTGGCCATCTTGTGTCCACATGGGGCAGGATCTTTGACCACATGGGGGCAGACATATTTTGTGTTGGAGTTATGGTCAATCTGCATATTATTCTTTTTATTAGATAGGATAGAGTCCTGGTGCATGGGTGGGGGCCAGCTGGTTTGCCCTGAAGGGTGTCCCAGATCAGGGTGGGGTTCCCTTGGGGCATGGGGCAGCCTGAGCAAGGGGCCTGTGGTGGTTTACAGGCCGGCCACACCCCCTGGTGACCCAAGCAGAGGCCCTGGTATCTGGAATTTATTTTCCTTCCACAATTGAAACTTTGTAGCCTGGAGCGGAGCCAAGCCTGCTGCTCCCTCCGGGGCGGCAGCCATTTCTGTGGCAGTTAATTCACCTTCTACAATTGAAACTTTGTAGCCTTAAGCGGGTGAGCCCGGCCAGGGTGTGCGGAAAGCTTTGCTTCCCCTGTTGCCGCCGGCAACCCTGGCTTGTTCTCTCAAGCTCCATTCTGCCGCCATTTGTTTGAATTTGTTTACCTTCTATAATTGAAACTTGGTAGCTTGAGTGGAGGCTTAGGCCTGCAACAGCTATGGAAAGCTTGGCTTCCTCTGTTACCTGGGAAACCTTGCTCTCTGTGGCTGTAGCCATCTTGGCTGGGGTTAATTTGCATACTCGCCCTGATTGGCTGGTGGGCGTGGCTTGGCTGGTGGGCGTGGCTCATGTAGCGGAGTGATGGTTAATTCGCATATTGCCATTTTATTAGAGAGGATGCTTAGGTCCGTGTCTGCCACATTGTAAGTGCAGAATAAAACAGAATGAGTTGGCTCCTACATCTCCTCTTCTCGTGTTTAGTCTGGCTGCCTTCTTTTGTTCTTCTATTATAGGTAATGTGTAGAAACAACATAGACAATAATTTGAAGAAGTGGAGGAAATAGAATATCATCTCACAGTTAATCCTCACACCTATTGCCTGTTGAAAATAGTATGTTATGTATAAACCACAACAGTTTGCTTCTTTGCAGATGGTCATTGATAACAGAGGGAAGGGTATGTCAGTTATTTTTGGTTCCTGTCAACAATTGCGCCTCCTTTATATCCCTGTTGCTATAAATTTCAGTAACTAAAAATGACTGTTCTTACGTAATTTTTACGATAAGTAAGGATTATTAATGGAGATGTGTTTATTCACTGTTTATTTACTGGTGTCTAGCCAAGGAGAGGGCTGGCAGGATGACTCTGGCAACGAGTAAGGAACATTGAATCCAAGAAATGTGGCATTACAAGAAATAGTGGGATTTGAAAAATAATTGAACACCAAGTAAGACATCATTATTAGTCAAGAATATATATTATATGTATGCTACCTACATTGCTATACTAAGTTATTTTGTGATATAAATATACCCATTTATACTTGGAGATATACCCATTTTTACAAAAAATGCTTTTTTTTTTTCTCGATGTTTGTAAGTGTGATGGTCTTTTTTTTCCCCTTTCCCTTTTTTGGTTTTGGAAAGCTGTTTGCAATTAAAATAATATTTGACTATATTTTAATGATGTCAGAAATATATATCTTTTAACTAATTTTTATATGTTCTATCTAAAAATCTGAATTTTGCCTTCAATAAAGAAGTATTTAATTTATGCATAATATAAATTATGAAATACCTCTGTACCTCATTATTTAACAAGACAGAGAGTAAAATTATTAAACTCTGCAGTGTTTTTAAAAAAGCATTAACATTACTCCTCCTTTTCCCATACACTCCTCTCCTGTATGTCCCACTACAGAGCCAGCTGCTGAGCGGCACAAAGGAGGTGTTTAACAGATAAAGAATAGAGATGCCAAGGTCTGGAATACATATTTTAGCACTGATATCTGTGTTTGCAAAGCTCTTGGCTGCTTTCTTTCTTTGATGCTTGGATGGGGCTGCTCTGTCTATTGCCTTCCCTGCTAAATGTGCTCATATCTGTGTATCAGGCTCTGATGACCTGCTGAAGCAATCAGCCACTGATAAACTGCCTGAAAAGTTCTGATCCTGGAAACTTTCATCTTTGTTTCCGTGACTGGCCCATGTCCACAGGAATTGGTCCCCATTTAATAAAAAGCACCCTAAGTAAAAATCATTCACAGTTTCTGTGTAGAAGTAAATAAAGAATGTAAAGGTTCTTCACTAAGATAATTTCAAGTCAATTTTGTGTTTTTAATTTTTTATTATGATTATTTTATTTCTTTAAGCAAAATATTCTGACAAACACATACAATCACTTTCAAAACCCAAGTTCCACTCTCACAGTGATTGTGTGTATGCCTGTCTCTTGAGGGAATTTTACCTCTATAAACCATGTGGCAAAGGGACAAGACAGACCAGGAGGCACAGGTCACATGGAGACAGACAGCCAAACAGTCAGACATAAAGACAGGGCCACAACAACTCCAGAGGCTGGCAGGTTCTGGGCTTCTAAAGTAGATTTGTTTGTTTGTTTGTTGTTTGTTTATTTGTTTGTTTAACTAGACACACCACAGCAACTTGTGTGGTGGGTGTGCAGCCAAAGGTCATGTCTCTCCTATCACATGACCTAACACAGAGCTGGAGTACTTCAGTGAGCAGTTGCTAATAGACCCTAAAAACCAGTTTTTAAAGCGACCACAGAGGGGTCCAAAATTCACCTTTTTTCACCCAGCCCCCAACCCTGCTCCCTTCGAATAGCTGTCAGTTTGTTTTCTTGATTTAAAAATAAATGGTTAAAAACCAATTTTTTTCAGTAGAGCAGTCACCATTTATCCATGTTTCCGCTTTCCCAGCTTTCAGGGTTTTTGTTTTGTTTTGTTTTGTTTTTTAATAAATCTTTACTGTTGAAAGTATTACATATGTCCCTTTTCCCTCCAATTTCCTTCTCCTCCCCTCTCCCACCCCCAAGCCTTCACCACCCACTGTCTGTGTTCTTGGGTTATGCATATATGCATATGAATTCATTGGTTGATTTCGTCTCTCCCTCCACCCTCCCCTCTCTCCAGCCTTCCCGCTGAGGTTTGACATTCTGTTCCATGTTTCTATGTCTCTGGTCAACAGAGGTCTGAAACTATTAAATGAAAAATTCCAGAAGTAAATGATTCACATATTTTAAGCTGCATGCTGTTATGGAGTAATGTGGTGAAATCTTACACTGTCCTCCCTGTCCCACCTGGGACATGAATCATCCCTTTTCCCAGCCTATCCACTCTCTAACTCTACCCACCTGTTGGTCACTTAGTAGTAGTCTCAGTTATTAGATCAACTGTCAAGTGTTTGCACTCAAGTAACCCTTATTTTACTGAGTAATGTTCCGCTAAGCATAAGAGTAGCGATGGTGGCAATTCGTACATGCCAAAGAGAAACGGTAAAGAGCTTCCTTTAAGTGGAAAGCTGACTACAGTAAGATACATTGAGAGAGAGGGATACCACTTTTGCATAATTTTTATTATAGTGTATTGTTATACTTATTCTATTCTATTATTAGTTATTGTAGTTAATCTCTTCCTGTGCCTCTTTGATGAATTAAACTTTATCATAGGCGTATACAGAAAAAGCATAATATATGTAGGACTGGTAACATCCTGGTTTCACACATCCACTGAGGATCTTGGAAGTATCTTTTGCAGATAAAAGGGAGATGCTATACTAGAAAATTCATTATTTTGTAATTTCCTAATTAGGTCATCAAATCTAGGCCACTATATTCTGAATCCAAATCATTATCATTACAATAAAAAGGTAGTTTAAATGCATTTATAAAAATAAATACAGACTTTTATTTCATATTTTGACTTGAAGGTGCTCAATTTAGTGAATAGTTTAATAAAAACAAATTAATAAGCATTTCTTAAAATTTGGATCCTTTTAAAATTACATGCTATGTGAAAAATATTTTCCACAAGGTCTCAACACTGACCAAGGTGATAAATTGAGTGTCAATATTACTAGTCACAGCTCGGGAGAAATAATTTACTCCTAACTATTTAACTGCTACCTGGTTTTTGTATTCAAAATAAGCAAAATTCACAGTATGTTTCCGTTCAGGTTCATATTTTTTTTCCCATTATGCATTTTAAAAATTAGTTTCTAGTTTTTACATTAGAATAGTAAACTAAGTTTTAGTGATTTTATTTAGCTTTTGGAATAATGACCATAAAAGAAAAACAAACGCAATACAAATTATAAAAGAAAGAACACACACACACACACACACACACACACACACACACACACACACAGGAGCTTGTCTGGAGCAAATCCCCGTAAAGCTGCCACTCAGATGGTGTTTCTGTTATACTCCCAAGTGTAACAGGCTTGGAAAATAATTTTATATATTTTGAATATTGATATTAAAGCCATATTGATATGGGTCTTCTGAACACATATCCCTAGCATAACTGCATTTTAAGCACATGCAAAGTTATTTGTTATTTTTCAAATCTAGAGAAAAATGCTGTTATTAAGGTGAACTTTGTGCACCTTACTAAAGTCCCCAAACACTAATTATGCTTTAGCTTTAGTGCTACTCATATGGTTTTTTTGTGTGGTTAGGTTGTTTGAAAATATTGTCTTCCAACGTGTGGAGGAATCATTTGGATGACATTATAAGCTCCTGATGCCAAGCTGGGCAATTTTCTTCCAAAGTCGGCATCTGGTTCTTTGGCAAATCCATTGGTGGTTTTTCTGCACCTCTTGGTCTGTTATACGTCTGGCTGCTTTTAAGGACCTTTTTCTAGTTTACTAAAGTGAAGGACTCTATATAAATCACTTAAACAGTGTATGTTGTTGATTTAAGTGTTAGCTCCATACATGAGATAAGCATAACAGTCAAGTATGTATGCTGATATACTCCCAGGAACATCTGTTTCTGCAAATGCCTGGGACTGCCTAAATGTTTGAGATGAATAAGCATATTATGTTTTCAATAGAAAAAAATATTTAAAAGTCATTGATATTTGAAAATGTATTCTTCACACATTTAGAAGTTAATTAATTGAAAAGCACTAAACAGAAGAGTGTTTTTTTAGAATCTGCTAAAGCTATCTATGAAGTGATAGAAAAAAAATGTCCTGTGATCTGAGTTAATATTAACACTTTAGCATATTTCTGTATTTCCTAAAAATACCACTTGTGAATAATGATTCTTTAGAATGCAGAATTCATAATCAACAGAGCAGCTATAAGGCAGGATTATTTTCTCTCTGGGTAATTATGAGTAATATAATTCACTAATTTCTGACATAATGATAAATAAGAGGGAGTACAAAAACAAAGGTTAATTTATTAGTATGTTTCCCGTTTGTTTTTTTCTGATCATTAACACTTGCCAAGTAAAAATGAAGTAAACTACTCAGTTTTTCTTATAACTCATCTAACCTGTGTTTGTTCAGTGTTTTACATTCATCAGAAACTATTTTAAATCCTGTGGATATAAACTAAAATACATGATGACCCCAAATTAAAGGAGCTTGTACTTTTATGATGCTAATATAGAACTTGGGGAAAGAAGGAACTGTAGAGAGAATCGCTGGGAAGAGAAGTTAACACATAGCATAGTAAGCAAAAATCTATGGTTTGATTGTTACAGTATTACAGATGATCAGCTCATTCTTCCTTGATAAATCAGGAAAGTTTTAGTAAGGAAGTGCTAATTGATCTGTGTCTGAATAATGATTAAGAGGTTTAAAAACAGTTTTAACTGAATATTTCACAAAGATGGAAAGCAAGTTGTAAAGGGAATGAGTTGTGAAAGTTTATGGTTTTCTTAGAGAAGATCAGATTCTGTTGGCCAATCAGTTCTTAAACTGTGTGGCAAAATAAAGACTTGTAAAGGCATTTTAGTGTTTCTACTTGAATTGTTATGCATGTGAAATCACCAAGGGACTATGCCTGGGCTGGGCTGCTGGAGGATGCGGGATCTGTGGAGACAAACCAAGTAGTCAAAGTCCCTCCAGCTAAAGCCAACCCAAACTAGTCAATAGTCAGCCTCACTAAAGCTATCAATCAGCCAAGTTGAAAATAAAAGCAAAAATCAACCCCAGGGAATTCTGTCAAAATTGCTTGTAAGCTAAATAAGTGTTTTGTATTGATGGATTATTGTTTGCCTCATGTAGCATGATTATCCTATCTAATAAAAGGGTAATATGCAAATTAACCATCACTCCGCAACAAAGATGGCCACGCCCATAGCCACAAATATGGTGGCACACATAGCCACAAAGATGGCAGCGTAGGCCAGAGCCATGGAGCCGGCAGAGCGGGCAGGAGGCTTGACTTCCTTCGTCGCCAGGCAACGAAGGAAGCCAAGCCTCCTGCACACCCAGGCGGCTGCTGAGGGAGACATGTAGGGAGTGCAGTAGGGACACATGCGGGGAGTAAGCAAGGTTCCCTGTCTTGGGATTCCAAATCTGTCATTGGTTCCTTTCACCACTGATTCCCCTCCTCACAGGTATCCTTCACACAAAAGCCATTCTGTGCAAATATGTCATGTTCTAATGGGTGAATCCTAAACTGAATGAGTGTCACATCTGGGCAACCTAACTCCCGTTGGAGAAAGGACCTTAGAAGAGAGATTTAGGAATCATGAAGCCATCATGACCCGCTCAGTCTCCGGAACTGCTGTGAAACACAGGCAGTCTGAGACCCTCCCAAACACCACCTGAGCTAAACCTGAGAACCAAGATATTTTCAAGGCCCAAAGTTGACGGGGGTAAGGGAGCAGGGGAGCAAAGCAAGCAGAACAGCCAACTCAACCAAAGACGCAGGATCCTAAGATAACACAGAAAAATGTCCTGGCCACCGATGCTCTCCTGCCCACACCCAGCTGGGGGGAGGGGTGTGTATGTGCAGAATTTAAGGCCACCAGCAGGAGGGAAAGTCGAAGCATGCCTAAGGATTTTATGTACATGTCCCACAGTGGAGAAGCAGAGTCAGAATCAAGAAGCAAAGTCTTATCTCAGTGCTGGGGTATTTAAAAGTATCTAAAAATAGCAGTTCCCAATGGAGTCCACTGCCATGAGTCCACTGCCATGTTTGCCATGGATGGGAGGCACGCAGAGGACTTTCAGGGCAGCCCTATAACCTCAGGGGTGACAGAGCTCTTGAGAGGGAGAGACTGAAGGACTTACAGTGTTCAAAGAGCTAGCCCTGCAAACCTTGGCCTATCCGGAAGATCGGTGCTGCTAGAAGTTGCTGGCCCCTCCTTCTCCAGCAAGGAGAGGAAAGTGGATACTGTGGCTCCAGTGGTCCAAATCCTGTCATTGTCTCCAACACCTAGCCTTTGTGCCTTCTAGGACAGCCTCAGTACCAGTGCAGAGGAGGCTTTAGAGAGGGTAGTGGTGAGGAGAATGCTTCTGACTCTAGATACCAGTGAAACCGCCATCAAGAGCCTTTCTAGGGCTGGCAGGAAAATGCAGCAATGAAGGAAAAATAATGTCTCAAAACAAAAAGGTTGTTGTTTTGTTTTTGTTTTTGTTTTTTCTCACCAGCAAAATGTGAATATTACCTAAACCACAAACTTTATGAAAATTAATTGAAATAAAATTCCAGAAATTGAACAACAGTCAGGCTGAAGTGGATAAGTTGGTTGAGCATGAACGTGATCCTATGCACCAAAAGGTTGCAGGTTCAATTCCAGGTCAGGGAACATACCTGGCACATACCTGGGTTTCAAGTTGGATCCCTGGTCAGGGCTCCTAAGGAAGGCAATTGAAGGGATGTTTCTTACATTGATGTTTCTCTCTCTCTATCCCTCTCCATTCCACTCTCTCTAAAAATCAATGGAAAATGAATTAATGCCATATCTACAAATGTGGATAATCTAAAAAGAAAAAAAAAAAAAAGAAGTGAGGGGACCCTAACCAGTTTGGCTCAGTGGATAGAGCATTGGTCTGTGGACTGAAGGGTCCCAGGTTTGAGTCTGGTCAAGGGCATGTACCTTGGTTGCGGGCACATCCCCAGTTGGGGGTGTGCAGGAGGCAGCTGATTGATGTTTCACTCTCATCGAAGTTTCTAACTCTCTATTCCTCTTCCTTTCCTCTCTGTGAAAAATATCAATAAGATATATTTAGAAAAAGAAAAAAAATAAAACAGGGTAAAAGAGGTTGAATGTACTGTATAATTTAAAGCGTATAAAATAATATAACTTTTTAGGGGCATATATGTTATCTATACTAATAAAAGTGTAATATTCTAATTAGACCAGATATCTTTCGGACATCCATCCGGATGTCCTTCTGGACAAAGCCACGGTGGTGGGGGCCGAGGCAGAGGCCATTAGGAGCAATCAGGCTGGCAGGTGAGGGCACTTAGGGGCAACCAGGTCAGCAGGGGAGCAGTTAGGTGTGATCAGGATAGCAGGGGAGTGGTTAGGGGTGATCAGGCTGGCAGGCAGGCAAGTGGTTGGGAGCCAACAGTCCCGGATTGTGAGAGGGATGTCCAACTGCCAGTGTAGGCCCATGGGATCAGGCCTAAACCGGCAGTCAGACATCCCCTGAGGGGTCCCAGATTGGATAGGGTTCAGGTTGGGATGAGGGACACCCCCCTCCCCTGTGCATGAATTTTGTGCACTGGGCCTCTAGTGATAGATATCATTATCAGAGATGGGATGCTATAGAAGCAAAATATAAAATAAAGTAGATTTGTGTACCTGGCTGGGTGGCTTAGCTGGTTGCAGTGTCCTCCTTTTGACAAAAGGTTGATGAAATGATTTTTAAAAAAATGGCCTGTATCTGAGTTAATACTAATATTTTAGCATATTTCTGTATTTTCCAAAAATACAGAAGGTTGTGGGTCAGATACCCTGTTGGGTCACATACAGGAAGCAACTGATCAATGTTTCTCAATCATTGTTTCTCTCCCTCCAATCCTCTCTCTCTCTGAAATCAATAAATATATCATTAGGCAAGGATAATATGTATATATATTATAGCATAACGAATGGACACAGACACTAGTAGGGTGAGGACAGGTGCTGTGGGTGGGGGTGGCCGGGGAGAGGTCAATGGAGAAGAAAGGAGACATATGTAATACTATATGAAATACTTTAAACAATAAAGAATATATATATTTAAATTCTTTATATAAAGAATATATATATTTAAATTCTTTATATAAAGAATATATATATTTAAATTCTTTATATAAAGAATATATATATTTAAATTCTTTATTGTTTAAAGTATTTCATATAGTATTACATATGTTTCCTTTCTCCCCCATTGATCTCTCCCCAGCCATCCCCACCCACAGCACCTGTCCTCACCCCACTAGTGTCTGTGTTCATTTGTTATGCTTATATGCATGCATACAGTCCTTTGGTTGATCTCTTACCCCCCCTTCCCCTACATTCATTCTGATGTCTGATGTCTGATGGTCTGTTCGATGCTTCTCTGTCTCTGGTTTTATTTTTGTCCACCAGTTTATGTTGTTCATTATATTCCACAAATGAGTGAAATCATGTAATATTAATCTTTCTTAACTGGCTTATTTCGCTTACCACAATGTTCTCCAGGTTTATCCCATGCTGCTGTGAATGGTAAGAGTTCTATTGTTTTTACAGCAGCGTAGTAGACCATTGTGTAGCAGTACCACAATTTTTTAATCCACTCATCTGCTGATGGACACTTAGGCTGTTTCCAAATCTTAGCTATTGTAAACTGTGCCGCTATTAACATAGGGGTGCATATGTCCTTTCTGATTAGTGTTTCTGATTTCTTGGGATATATACCTAATAAGACCTGTACTCAGAAAACTACAGGACATTGAAAAAAGAGATAGAGGAAGACATAAACAAATGGAAGAATATACCGTGTTCATGGACTGGTAGAATCAACATCATTAAAATGTCCATACTATCCAAAGCAATATATAGAATGAATGCAATCTCCATTAAAATACCAATGGCATACTTCGCAGAACTAGAAAAAACTCTCCAAAAAATTATCTGTAATAAAAAAAGACCCCGAATAGCTGCAGCACTCCTGAGAAAGAACAAAGTTGGAGGGATCACAATACCAGATATCAAGCTATACTACAAAGTAACTGTTCTCAAAACAGCCCGGTACTGGAACAAAAACAGACATATAGACCAATAGAATGGAACAGAACCCAGAAATTGGCCGAAGCAATTATGCTCAATTAATATTTGACATAGGAGGCAAGAGCATACAATGGAGTCAAGACAGTCTCTTCAATAAATGGTGTTGGGAAAATTGGACAGATACATGCAAAAAAAAATGAAACTAGATCACCATTCACAAAAATAAACTCAAAATTTATAAAAGATTAAAAAGTAAGATGGGGAACCATAAAAATCTTAGAAGAAGTGTCCATAGGCAGCAAAATATCAGACATTTGTCTTAGAAATATCTTTACAGATACAGCTCCTAGGGCAATGGAAACTACGGAGAAAATAAACAAATGGACTACATAAAAATAAAAAGCTTCTGCACAGCAAAAGAAACCATCAACAAAACAACAAGAAAGCGCACTGATGGGAGATCATATTTGCCAATGTTATGTCCAATAAGAGCCTAATCTCCAAAATTTATAGAGAATTCAGACATCTTATCGAAAGGAAGATAAATAATCTAATCAAACAATGGGCAAAGGACTTAAATAGACACTTTTCAAAAATGGATATACAGAAGGCCAAGAGACATATGAAAACATGCTCAAAGTCACTAATCATCTGAGAGATGCAAATCAAAATGACAATGAGGTACCATCTCACACCTGTCAAAATGTCTATCATCAACAAATCAACAAACGACAAGTGCTGGCGAGGATGTGGAGAAAAAGGAACCCTTGTGCACTGCTGGTGGGAATGCAGACTGGTGCAGCCACTTTGGAAAACTGTATCAAGTTTCCTCAAAAAATTAAAAATGGAACTCCTATTTGACCCAGTAATCCCACTTCAAAGAAAAAAAAAAAAAATATATATATATATATATATATATATATATATATATATATATATATATATATTAAAGTGCATTTGTGGAGTGAAGTAGGAAAGGAAAGCAGATGTAAAGAAAATTATTTTACAAAGATGAAAAATATTTAAAAAATATATTATAGCCCGATTAGTGTGTCTCAGTGGTTGAGCATTGACCGACCTATGAATCAGGAGGTCATGCTTTGATTCCTGTCAGTGCACATGCCTGGGTTGATCCCCAGTAGAGGGTATGCAGGAGGCAGCCAATGAATGATTCTCTTTCATCATTGATGTTTCCTCTCTCTCTACCTTACCTTCCTCTCTGAAATCAATAAAAATACATAAAAAAAGAGGTGCTCTCTCTCTGAGAGCATGCCCATGCCTTTTTTTAAAGTATTATAAATTCTTGGAAAAAGAGCAACAAGACTGGTATTTAATGACAGGAAAGTAGCAAACCATGTTATTCATTGACAACATTTTTGGTAAAATTTATAAAATGACATGAGCCAAAGTATTTCCCAAAAGAATATACCTCCTTCATGCAAATCTGTTTCCTGGGGACACTGACCAATGGCATTGGTTACATCTATACTCATAATCTACACCATATGATATTACTAGATATTATGAAGTACTAGAAGTAATGTAAATGTGGTTATTTATTTTCAGTAAATGATTATGTATATTATTATTAAGAAAAATAAATTCCCAAATGTTTAAGTTGTAATATTCTATTTGACAAAGAAAGATAAAAGCAGAGAAGTGGTTTGCTTGGCAAGTGCTGACATGAACTGATTCTGTCATTTCCAGACCCTGCAGGTACTCATGCTATCTCTTGCTGTCATGGAAATTCTCATGGATACTTTAGAGATATAGGCTATTCACATTCCAATTTTTTCTGTGGTTCCTGTTATATGATTTAAGATAGAAATTAAAGTCCAAAAAATGTGCAGTTAAACTCTTCTGGTGTATTCTCTCCAGTCCCCACCTAAAATAATTACACTGCTTTGCATCCATTGGTGCAATCATTGTCTTATTTTATTTTTAAAATTTTATTAAATTTATTGGGGTGACATTGGGTAATAAAATAGTATAGGTTTCAGTTGTAGAAATCTATAATACATCATCTGTATATTGCATTGTTTGTTCACCAACCAAAGTCAAGTCTCTGTCCATCCACATTTATTCCACTTTAACCCTCTCTATCTGCCTCCATCCCCTTTCTCTCTGGCAATCACCTACTGTTGTCTGTGATTATGAGAGTTGGGTTTTATTGTGTGGCTTGTTGTTTTTTTGTGTGTGTGTGTGTGTGTTACTTAATCCCTTCACCTTTTTCACCCAGCCCCCAAAACTCCTCCCCTCTGACAGACATCAATCTGTACTCTGTATCTATGAGTCTATTTCTATTTTGTTTGTTTATTAGATTCTACATAAAACTGACATATAAGGTATTCAACTTTCTCTGGTTGGCTTATTTCACTTAGATAATACTCTCTAGGTCCATCAATGTTGTTACAAAGGGTAAGATTTCCTTCTTTATTACAGCCGATTAATATTCCATTATATGAATGTACCATAACATTCCATTTTTTGATGCATTTTGAAAGATTGGCTGAACTGGATACCTCACAAAAGCATTGTGAAAAACTGATAAAATTTATTTATTTGCTTTGATGAATATCAACATATTGTTTCATTTTATGGTATCACATACTAAGTTTAAGGAATTGAATAGGTACCACCATACATAAGAATCAATTAAAAATGTATAAAAGACATAAATGTAAGATGAAAAACGATAAAAAATTTAGAAAACAACATAGGCAGTAAAATATCAGATATCTCATGTAATATAATTTTAGCCAATACATCTCCTAGGGCAAGAGAAACAAAGGAAACAAATAAACCAATGTGACTACATCTAACTAAAAAGCTCTGGACAGCAAAAGAAACCTTCCTCAAAATGCAAAGGGAACCCACTGCATGGAAGAAAATATTCACCAATGATGCATCTGATAAGGAATTAATTTTAAAAATATCTAAAGAACTCATACAACTTAACAAGAGGAAGACAAAAAATCTAATTGAAAAAGGGCAAAAGACCTGAATAGACACTTCTCCAAAGAGGACATACATACAGATGGCCAAAAGACATACAAAATAAGGTCATTACTAGTCATCAGAGAGATGTAAATTAAATCTACAAAGAGGCATAACTTCGTACCTTTCAGAATGGATACTATCAATAAATCAACAATAAGTGCTAGTGAAGATGTGGGGGAAATAGCACCCTAGTATACTTCTGATAGGAATGCAGATTGGTGCAGCCAATGTGGAAAGTATGGAGTTTCCTCAAAAAATAAAAATGGAACTGCTGTTTGACACAGTGATCCCACTATTGGGAATATATCCTAAGAATCCCAAAACACCAATCAAAGAGAATATTTAATTACCATGTTTATAGCAGTGCTATTTACAATAGCCCAAGTAGATGAATGGATAAAGAAGCTGTAGTATATTTACACCATGGAATAGTATACAGCAGTAATAAAAGGATGATCTGATATCCTTTGTGACAGCATGGAGACTTGGAGAATATCATGCTAATCAAAATAAGCCAGTCAGAGAAAGACAGGTATCGCATGACCTCATGTGGAATCTAATGGAAAAAATAAACTAAGACACAAAATAGGTTCAGAGACATGGAAGCATGGAACAGATTGACAGAACTGAGAGGGAAGTGAGGGGGAAGGGGGCAGTAAGAGATCAACCAAAGAACTTTTATGAATATATTCATAACCCATGTACACAGATAATAGTGTGGTAAAGGCCTGGGTTGGGTTGGGAGCCCAGTTGAGGGGAAAGAGGGGGAAAAATGGGAGACATCTATAATACTCTCAACTATAAAAAAACAAAAAAAACACCTCACTGAGCTGTATGAACATGTATACATGCCATGACAATTTTTCTGTATGTATATTATACTTCAATAAAATTTCTGAGGAAAAAAACAGGCTCTAAATTTTTTTAAAAAAATTAGTTTGAATTGTAGCTCTTCTCTTTAAGATTGTGGAATCAGAGTGTATTGAAGGGATTCAGAACAGGTCTCCCCAAGATGTACTATTGGCATGTAGATTATTTTGAACTGAAAACAATTGAGATCTTGTGATTTCAAAAGAAACTTTTACCTCTTCTTTAAAGAATTTATATTAAGGGTTGCCCATAATAAGAGTTATTACCAAAAATAACATTTTTATGACCTCTCTATTGAAGGAAACTAATTACTCAATAGTTGTATTGTCCCAAGTAGACCCCAAGAAAGGATCTGGGGTGTTTAGCTAAGGTGTCCCTTGAGATAAACTTTAACCGTGCAGGTGTTGGGACATTCAAGTAGTTGCTAGCGAAGAGGCTACTCTACGCAAGCAGGACCAAGGGCAGGCCTAGGATCGAAAAGATCAGAAGCTTTAATTTCAATTTTAAGCGTACGCAAAATAATTCAACTAACTGCCGGAGGAATTACACCACATGAAACATATGCAGTTGCAAATCACACAGCACTTTATTACTCACAAAAGTTCCTGATGCTGTGGGTACAGGCTTGATGGGATCCCAGTGGTGCTGTCCTCTGGGGTCCAGCAGCTGGGCTGGTTCAGTCTGGCTTGCAGGGGCCCGGTGTTCCTCATCTGAGCACTCGGTTGCATCTCCATCAGGAGGTACTAGCTGTTCTTCTGTCGCCTGTCAGGGAGCGAGGCGTGGAGCGGTGTCACTTGCCGAACTGACAAAAGGACGTGCCTTTGTGGCTGTCTCAACAGGTGAGCACTGTTGGCTGGCCAGGACCCATTTTTAAAGCCTGTTTCATACCCACAGCAGTTCAGGTGGCTATCAATGAATTACATCAATGCACATATGTTAATCTTAAACAGAGCGAGGGGATACATGTGGTTATCTAGGGAGAGTACATAACTCACACAAATGGTTATCTTAGCAAGTCACTCTGAGTCAGTTGCTGAGTTCAAATTCTTATCTATGGGGTTCACACGCTTCAAGGCAGTGGGGAATGTGTCCTTAATATCACACTTTAAGTTTCAAGAAAGTTAACTCAAACCTTTTAAAACCTTTTAAACATTTTTAGACATTTTTAAACATTTCTATATATTACTATAACATTTACTTATCATTCTTTCCTATTAAGTCTGTGTTAGTTTCTCTATAGTTAGAAAAGCTTCAAAATCTAGGTGTAACATCAAAATAAAAAGCTTTTGTACAGCAACAAAAACCATCAATAAAACAACAAGAAAGCCCACTGCATGGGAGAACATATTTGCCAATGATGTCAACGGTAAGGGTTTAATCTCCAACATTTACAGGGAACTCATGCAGCTTAATAAAAAGAAGATAAACAACCCAATCAAAAAATGGGCAACTGATCTAAATAAACACTTTTTGAAAGAAGACAGAAGGAAGGCCAAGAGATGAAAACCTGCTCTAAATCACTAATCATCAGAGAGATGCAAATCAAAACAACAATGCGGTACCATCTCACACCTGTCAGAATGGCCATTATCAACAAGTCAACAAATGACGAGTGCTGGAGAGGATGTGGAGAAAAAGGAACCCTCGTGCACTGCTGGTGGGAATGCAGACTCGTGCAGCCACTGTGGAGAACAGTATGGAGTTTCCTTAAAAAACTAAAAATAGAACTCCCATTTGACCCAGTGATCCCACTTCTAGGAATATATCCCAAGAAACTGGAAACATCAATCAGAAAGGATATATGCACCCCTATGTTCATAGGAGCACAATTCACTATAGCTAAGATTTGGAAACAGCCTAAGTGCCCATCAGCAGATGAGTAGATTAAAAAACGGTGGTACATCTACACAATGGAATACTATGCTGCGGTAAAAAAGAAGGAGCTCTTACCATTTTCAACAATATGGATGGAGATGGAGAACATTATGCTTAGTGAAATAAGCCAGTCAGAGAAAGATAAATATCACATGATCTCACTCATTTGTGAAATATAATAAACAACATAAACTGAGGGGGGAAAAATAGATCCAGAAACAGAGAAACATCAATCAGAACGTCAAACCTCAGGGAAGAAATTGTGAGGTAACCAGAAACCCAAGAATGCCTGAGAACACCTTTCTAGCCATGCTAGCAATCATCAGGTGTACGGTAATTTTACCTGGGACAAGAGGAAAACAACTCTGAGACCATGTGGATTCCAGCAACAGAGAGGAATCGACAGGTCTACTCCAGCCATGAAGACAGAAGAGAAGCAGTCCAGAGATGGAAGACGCTGACGTCACCTTGCCATACTAGCAGTTAGCAGCTGTGCGTCACTGCAGGTTGCCCAGGATCAAACCAGAGAGAGTCGGATCTGCATTACCACCATTTGTTCACCATCCAGAACTGAAATGTCAATGCTGACATGTACACATAAGGAACTGTTGGACATTGAAATCGGGTCTCAAAAGAACTGTTGGCCCAGAAAGAAACTCACTACAGACTGATTCATTTGCCTGTCAGCATAACCATTATTGCTTGTCTCGTTTTCGGTTCTTATAAGTGTATTTCTAATAGCACATGATCTCACTCATCTAGGGGAAATAATGAACAACATAGACTGATGAACAAGAACAGACCCAGAAACAAGGAGGCATGGATCAGACTGTCGGGCCTCAGAGGGAGGGTAGGGGAGGGTGGGGGTAAAGGGGAGAGATGAACCAAAGGACTTGTGTGCATGCGTATGAGCCTAACCAGTGGTTAAGGACAACAGGGGGGTGGGGGCATATGTGGGGAGGGGTGTGGGATGGGAATGGGGAAATGAGGACAAATATGTAATACCTTAATCAATAAAGAAATTTAAAAAAAAATCTAGGTGTAAAACTATGGATGTGGTTAAAAAAATAAATTAACCCTAGACCATTAATCATTTTTCATATTACTTGAAATAATATAATATGTTTTACATATTAGATCAATGTATAAAGACTTATAAAAATAGTTATGAGTATCAATTCATTTGGATTTATAAATTTAGGGGAAAGATGCTTTATTGAAAGAAGAACCTAGTATTTTTATCTAATCGCATTACAGTATTTGGTATTTGATAGAGGGAAAAATAAGATTCAATATGACAGAGAAAGGATAGGTTAAATATCAATTTAGAAAACAAAAATCTTGATATATTAATATATGCTTTCAATTAACCTTTGATATATAGGATATTTAAATATTGACTAACGTATAGCATCTTTTAATTCTTTTTGTGCATAGCAGCTTTAAAGATTAAGATGATTTATTATTTTATTTCAGGAAATCATTGGCAGGAATTATAAGATTTTTAAAATGCATTTAGTTTTGCTTGACATAATAACATGTGCATTAATTTACTCTCTACACCATTTAAAAAAATATTCTTCAAGATTAAAAATGGTGGGTGAGTAAGTGGATGCTGCACAGATATGCTCCGAGGACCAAACTGGAAAATACAACTAAAATACAGAAAAACATCCTGAATAATGAATAGAAGTTTTCCTGATACCCAAGAACTGAAAGTGGAGACTGCATAGAGACTGGTAGGAGGGACGGAGATGAGAAAGGCTGGCAGGACACTGACTGACAGCATCTGAAAGGGTGCCACTGAGAACTCTGGGGTCTAACCACCAAGCTGGGCCCCCCAGCAGAGAGCACCAGAACTGAGAAGGATACCCACATAACATCTGACTGTGAAAAGCAGCAGAGTTGCTGTTGGCCAGGGAGAGAAGGCTGGAAATTCAGACACCCTTTTAAAGGGCCAATGCACAAAATTTCCTGTCAAGCCACCCACCTTGTGCTCCTGCAGAAGGAGGGCAGAGTGGACTGGAGTTGAGTGAGCAGAATCCAGGATTGGGGGCTCTGGGCTTAGAACTCAGAAGGCGGACACCCTGGTTTCCTGTGCTGAGTCATTCTCTCATACTGTGGAGGTCATCTTCCTCACACAGGCATTAGCAATACAGGCCGCTTTGCCCGAGGGGAAGACAGTTGATCCACCCTATTGGAAAACACCCTGACCCACAGTACAGAGTTCCTCAGGCCCATTAAGAAGCTAAGAATAACAATTAGGCTCCAGGCAAAAGCAATAGCCCCAACCTATTGAAAAGAACTCTTGCCACAGTTGTGGATGATTGCATGAGGGCAATTCAGACAAAATCTCACAGGAGGTCTCTGGAGGCTTTGAATCTTGGTCTGATCTAACTAGTAAGAAACAGCTTTTGACACACTATCCTGCACTAGAGATTGAAAGGCATAGCAGAGCACCTAACACATAGTGACAAACTCAAACAGGCAGCCAAAATGAGGAGGCAAAGAAACAACCCTCAAATGCAAGAACAAGAGAATTCTCCAGAAGAAGAGATAAATGAACCAGAGATAAAACATTTGTCTGTTACAGAGTTCAGAATGATGATGATGGTAAAGATGCTCAACAGCATGAGAAAAGATGCAGTAACTATGAAAACAGAAATAAAGAATGACATAGCACAAATAAAGAACACATTGAAAGGAATATACAGTAGATTAGGGGAAGCTGAGGATCTAATTAGTGAATTGGAAGACAGAGTTGAAATACTCAATCAGGGAACCAAAAAAAAGAAGAAAAAAAAACAATTTAAAAAAAACAGGACAGCTTAAAGGAACTGTGGGACAACCTGAAAAGTAACAATATATGAATAGCAGCTATTCCAGAAGAGGCAGAAAGGGAGAAAGGGATGAGGAATGTGTTTGAAGAAATAATGGCAGAAAATTTCCCTAACCTGGTAAAGGAAAAAGTTACACAAGTTCAGGAGGCACAAAGAACCCCAAGCAAGAAGATTCCAAACAAGGAAACAGTAACTCTAAAGGACACACTGGATCAGATGGATTTAATTGACATTTATAGAACATTTCCCCAAAGCAGCAAAATATACATTCTTCTCAAGTGCACATGGATCATTCACAAAGACTTGTTTTTAAGACACAAAACAAGTCTCTACAAGTTCAAGAAGATTGAAATCATATCAAGCATCTTCTCAGATCACAGTGGAATGAAATTAATAATGAACTACAATAAAAACACCCAGAAACATTCAAACACATAGAGGCTAAATAGCATGATATTAAACAATGAATGTGTTACCAATGAGATCAAGAAAGAAATAAAAAACTTCCTGGAAACAAATGAAAATGAACACACAACAACCCCAAATCTCTGGGACACAGCAAAAGCAATCCAGAGAGAAAAGTTCATAGCACTACAGGCATACCTCAAAAAACAATAAAAATCAACAATAAACTATTTAACCCTACAACTTAAAGAGTTAGAAAGTGAACAACAAGAAAAGCCCAGAGTAAGCAGGAGGAAGGAAATAATTAAGATTAGAGAAGAAATAAATGAAATAGAGACTAAAAAACAACACAAAAAGTCAATGAAACCAAGAGCTGGTTCTTTGAAAGGATAAACAAAAGTGATGAACTGTTAGCCAGACTCACCAAGAAACAAAGAGAGAGGACCCAAATAAATGAAATCAAAAATGAAAGTGAAGAAGTAACAATTGACACCACAGAAATACAAAGGATTATAAGAAAATATTATGAACAACTACTATATGTCATCAACCTGGACAATGTGGATGAAATGGACAATTTTCTAGAAAAATACAATCTCCCAAAACTGAATCAGGAAGAATTACAAAACCTGAATAGGTCAATAACAACTGAGGAAACTGAAGCATTAATCAAGAAACCCCCAGCAAACAAAAGCCCAGACCTGGATGGCTTCACAAGGGAGTTTTACCGAACATTCAAAGAAGAACTAAAACCTATACTCCTCAAAACATTTCAAAAATCCAAGAGGAAGGAACACTTCCAAGCTCTTTTAATTAGGCCAGCATTATCCTAATTCCAAAACAAGATAAAGACACTATAAAGAAAGAGAATTACAGGCCAATATCCCTGATGAACATAGATGCTAAAATCCTCAACAAAATATTAGCAAATCGCATCCAGCAATATATTAAAAAGATCATAAACCTTGACCAAGTGGGATTTATTCCAGGGATGTAAGGCTGGTACAATATTCACAAATCAATAAATGTGATAAGTAACATAAACAAACTGAAAGAAAAGAAAATCGCATGATCATATTGATAGATGCAGAAAAAGCACTGGACAAAATCCAACACCCATTTTTGATAAAAACTCACAGCAAAGTGGGAATAGAGGGAGCATATCTCAGCATGATAAAGGCCATATATGACAAACCTACAGTGAACATCATACTCAATGGGCACAAGCTAAAACCATTTCCCCTAAGAACAGGAACAAGACAGGGATATCCCCTTTCACCACTCTTATTCAAATACAGTACTGCACGTCCTAGCCACGGTGATCAGAGAAGAAGAAGAAATAAAAGGCATTAAAATCAGAAAGGAGGTAAAACTTTCATTATTCGCAGATGACATGGTATTATACATAGAAAATTCAAAAGACTCCACACAAAAAACTTTTAGATTTAATACATGAATTTAGGCAATGTAGCAGGATACAAAATCAACACCCAAATTTGATGGCTTTGTTTATACACCAATAATGAATACTCAGAAAGAGAAACTAAAAAAGCAATATATTTTACCATTGCAACAAAAAAAATAAATAAATAAAATACTTAGGAATAAATGTAACCAAGGAGGCAAAAGATCTGTTTTTGGAAAACTACAAGACGTTGAAAAAAGAAATAGAAGAAGATATAAACTAGTGGAAGAATATACTGTGCTTATGGATTGGTAGAATTAACATCATTAAAATGTCCATACTACCCAAGGCAATCTAATATTAAATGCAATCCCTATTAACATGCCAATGGAATATTTCACAGTTCTAGAACAAGTACTCTAAAAATTTATATGGAACCAAAAAAGACCCCAATAGCTGCAGTAATCTTGAGAAAGAAGAACAAAGGAATCACAATACCAGATTTCAAGTTATATTACAAAGCCACCATAATCAAAACAGCCTGATACTGGCACAAGAACAGGCATGTAGACCAAGGGAACAGAACAGAGACCCCAGAAATTGACCCAAACCATTTTGCTCAATTAATATTTGACAAAGGAGGCAAGAACATGCATTGGAGTCAAGACAGTCACTTCAATAAATGATGTTGGAAAAATTGGACAGATACATGCAAAAAAATAAAACTAAACCACCAACTTACATCATACACAAGAATAAACTCAAAATGTATAAAAGACTTAAATATAAGCCAGGAAACCATAAACATCCTAGAAGAAACCATAGGCTGCAAAATCTTAGACATCTCTCATAGCATTATGTTTATGGATATATCGCCCAGGGCAAAGAAAACTAAAGAGAAAATAAACAAATGGGACTATATCAAAATAAAATGATTCTTCACAGCAAAAGAAACCATCAACAAAAGGAACTGGGAGCCCACTGTATGGGAAAACATATTTGGGAATGATACATTTGATAAAGGGTTAATATCCAAAATATATAAGGAACTCATACAACTTAACAGAAGAAAGATAAACAATCCAATTAAAAAATGGGCAAAGGACCTAAATAGACATACAGATGGCCAAGAGACATATAAAAAATTGCTCAGTCACTGATCATCAAAGAAATGCAAATTAAAATGACACTGAGGTATCACCTCACACCTGTCAGAATGACTACCATCAACAAATCAACAAATGATAATTGCTGGCAGTGGTGTGGAGAAAAGGAAACCCTAGTATGCTGCTGGTGGGAATGCAGAATGGTGCAACCATTAGAGAAAACAGTATGGAGTTTCCTCAAAAAATTAAATATGGAACTGCCATTTGACCCTGTGATTCCACTTCTAAGAATATATCCTAAGAAACCCCAAGCACCAATCAGAAAGAATGTATGCACCCATATATTCATAGCAGCTCAATTTACAATAGCTGAAATCTGGGAACAGCCCAAGTGACCATCAGAAGATAAGTGGATAAAAAAGCTGTGGTACATTTATACCATGGAATACTATGCAACAGTAAAAAATAAGGATTCTTACCCTTTGAGACATCATGGAAGGACCTAAAGAGTATCATGCTAAGTAAAATAAGTCAATCAGAGAAAGACAAGTATATGATCTCACTAATATGTGGAATCTAAGTAACAAAATAAACTGATGAACAGTGTTGATCCAGAGACTCAAAGCATGGAACATAGTATGGAATCTCAGAGGTAAGACAGGGGAGGGTGGGTAAGTGGGAGGTAATCAACCAAGGACCTTATATGCATACTAGAGGCCTGGTGCACAAAATTCATGCACGGGTAGGGTCCCTAGGCCTGGCCAGCAATCAGGGCCGATTTGTGGGGCAACCAGTAGGGCAATCGGGGACCCCTGCTGGCACCCACCTTGTCTGGCCTGGGGCCTGCAGGCTGGAGGCAGCTCCTGCTTTAAGCATCTGCCCCCTGGTGGTCAGTGTGCATCCTAGCAACCAGTCGTTCCACTGGTCGTTCCGCAGTTCGGTTCATTTGCATATGAGTAAGGTGACCAGACGTCCCTCTTTTGGTGGGACAGTCCCGATTTTTAACAATTTGTCCCACGTCCTGCAGCGGTTTAAAAAAGTCCCGATTTTTGGAAAGAATGCATGACAAGCTAGGGAACGGCGGGAGAACAGGAAGGGAATATATGGTTTTCGGCGGCCATGTGGCTATTTAGCCAGGATATGAGTTTTATATTATTTTTGTTAATTTTATAATGTTAAACTTTAATAATAACAAATAATTGTTGAGAACTGATTATCGAGAACTGCTTATCAAAGTTCTCATTGTTGATCAGTTGTTAGAATTTGACCACCATTGTTTGGACTTAATGAACAATGGCATTTTTTGGGATTGGCAACGACGAAAACATTTTGTAACTGTCTCTCAGACTATACACATTGTACTGCGTGCTAGTAAGCTAGTTAAACAACTGATGTCATAACAAATCAGCTATTCAGATAATTTAGGTAAGTAATTTATTTATTTATTTCATAAATACATAAATTTTCTTGAATTTAGCAGATAGTACTCATATTATTTATATTTTATAGTGGCGGCAAAAAGCCTAGCACCAGCCTTGAAAGTGACACTTAGGACTTACATTACGGCAAATTCATGACCTTTTAAACAACGACAGCAACCTACTAAAAAAAATTCACTCAAATGAGAAATATGCCAAAGAATAAAATAATACTATACATATTTTTTTATTTATTATATTTGTAAATTGTACTTATGTTGAAATTTTAAAAAATATATTACAATACTATTTTTGCGTTCTATGAAAATTTTTGTTGCTCCATATAGACCAAATTTTTAATCAAGAACCGCCCCCGCCCCCCACCCCCCATCAGTGGTGTCCCGCTTTACCAATGTTAAAATCTGGTCACCTTACATATGAGGCTTTTATCATATAGGGTACGCATGGCCTATGGACACAGAAAATAGAGCAGTGAGGTCCTAGGGCGGCAGGCAGGCGCGGGCTGGAGAGGGTCAATGGGGAAAAACGGAGACATATGTAATACTTGGATTCAACAATAAATAATTATTTTAAAAAACTTAAAAAGAAAACAAACAAAAACAACAACAACAAAGAGGCAAAGTAATTTTTCCAAGTCAAATGGCAATTAAGTAGCATAGCCAGGATTCAAACTGTTTGTCTAACTATTGAGTGCCATTACATTAGTTTTAATGTCAAATAATTTATTCTATATAAATGATATATTGTACTTTATTTGGTTAAGTATTTACTCCCTGGAGTGAAGAGCAGAATAGAATAAAAGTTCTCTCGGTTATTAGAAAAATATATTCTTCAGTTGAACAAAACATTTCCACTGAGTTATATGAAAACTCAAATATAGAATATCTGAGACATTAAACTCAAGATTGGTATAGTTTTGCAGTGTCTTTTAGTAGCATATGCATTAAAAGTCATTATATTATTAAATCATATTATTCAATATGAAATATCTTTAAGTATACATTTTGGAAAAACACTAATGGTTGCTAGAATGTCCACGCTAACATTATTTAACACAGAGAAAAAATTGAAAACCTGAAATATTCTAAGATTTTTGATGGAAATGTACAACTAATAAAACTTTAGTGGTACTCAAACATAAAATGATCTAATTATTTTCTGTTTTCCTACTATATATTTGATCATGCTAAATATTGTTTATAAATAAAAATAGCAAACATTAAGACCCTTGCTAATCATTTTAAAAATGCACACTCATTTAATCCTTTCAATAACCAATAAGGTAAGTATCAATATTAAATTTTGATTTTTCAGGTGAGAAAACTGAGACAAAGAAATGTTACATAGCTTGCATAAAATCACATAGCTAAAAATGATCAGCACAGAAAAAACAAAAACAAAAGAAAAACAACCTAACTCAAGTCTCTGCTCTTGATACTTACACTGTTACTTTCTGATATATTACAGATAACCATACAATTCTAGGCTTAGAATAATTTGATTTGGAAAATACTTCCAAATTCAAAATTCTTTTATATTCAGTGAAAATCTTTGGTCATGAAAGATTTACTCCACTTTTGAAAAATACACACATGCACACACATCAATGCATAAAAATTTTAATTTAAAAAAATATTCAGCCCTGTACTCTTGAATTCGTGCTTTTTTTTACTTATTTATTTTTTATTGTATGTCTCCTAATTGTTCTGAAAAGAATAACGATTCAATTCTGATTTATTTACTAATTTGGAAAATATAGATGGATTGTCTAAAAATCTATTTAAAAAGTCAAATAGATTCTTGATGTGTATTTGTAAATGATTATACACTTTGAAATGAATAAATGATAGATAACAAAGTGCCTTTAAAAGCAACCCTCAAAATACATGTAACAGGATTGTGAAATAGTAAAATTGAGCAGGGAGTAATGTTATGCAATCTCATCTCCAAGAAAAAAATTAAAGAAAAATTGAAATTGAATTAAAAATATATAGTGATTTATTAAGAACCCTATTTCTTTTTTTTAAATATATATTTTTTATTGATTTCTGAGAGGAAGGGAGATTTCAGAGAGAGATAGAAACATCAATGATGAGAGAGAATCACTGATGGGCTGCATCTTGGACGACCCCTAATGGGGATCGAGCCTGCAACCTGGGCATGTGCCCTTGACTGGAATTGAACCCAGGACCGTTCAGTCCACAGGCCTATGCTCTATCCACTGAGCCAAACCAGCTAGAATGAGAACCCTATTTCTACAGATGAAATTTTAAAAATATATATTTATTGTTGAGAGTATTACAGATATCCTTCTTTTTTTCCTCCCATTGCCACCCTCCAACTGGTTCCTGCCCCACCCCAGGTTTTCACCACCCTATTGTCTGTGTCCATAGGTAATGCATATATGCATATAAGATCTTTGGTTAATCTCTTCCCACTCCCACCCCCTTTTCCTCTTTCCATTTTCATGCCTCTGATTCTATTTTATTCACCAGTTTATTCTGTTCATTAGATTTCTTATTAATTTATTTTTATTTTTAGGTTCAATTGTTGATAGATATGTATTTATTGTCTTTTTATTGTTTATATTTTTTATCTTTTTCTTTTTCTTCTTCCTCCTCTTCTAAAAGACTACCCTTCAATACTTCATGTAGTACTGGTTTTCTGGTGATGAACTCCTTTAGCTTTTTCTTGTCTGTGAAGCTCCTTATCTGACCTTCAATTCTAAATGATAGCTTTGCTGGGTAGAGTAATCTTGGTCGTGGGTCCTTGCTATTCATCAATTTGAATACTCCTTGCCACTCCCGTCTTGCCTGCATAGTTTCTGTTGAGAAATCAGCTGACAGTTCAAAGGGTGCTCCCTTGTAAGAAAATAACTGCTTTCTTTTGCTGCTTTTAAGATTATCTCTTTGTCTTTAGCCATTGGCATTTCAATTATGATGTATTTTGGTGGAGTCCTCTTTGGGTTCTGTTGGTTTGGGATTTTCTGTTGCTTCTTGGACTTGTAAGTCTATTTCTTTCACCAGATAGGGAAAGTTATCTGTCATTATTTCCTCAAATAGGTTTTCAAAACCTTATTCTCTCTCTCCTTCCTGCACCCCATATTGCAAATGTTGGTAAAATTGAAGTTGTCCCAGAGGCTCCTTACACTATCTTCATATTTTGGATTCTTTTTTCTCTTTGCTCTTCTGATTGGTTGTTTTATGCTTCCCCATTTTTCAAATTACTGATTTGTGTAGGAAGCGGTTATAGGGTTAAGCCTCGGACTGAACTGTGGCAGGATCACAAACAAGTTCATTGGGAGGGCAGACCCCTCCCAGCATAATTAAGCCTGATCCTGTAACTGATCCCTAGATCTTTCCTGGGTAGCTAGTGGGCTGTGGGAGGGGCAGCAAGTGCTGCCAAAACAAGTGAAACTTACAAGAACATTGTTAATTGCCTTGTTTGTCCCTGATTATAAATAAAGCCTCAGCTTTGCAGTCTGGATCTGTTCTGTGGCCTCAGCCAGGCACAGAAAGATCCACCCAGCCCCAGATTTCAAATCTGTCTCTGTCTTCTCTCTTTATTTCTAATATTTCTCAATCCCTGGCCGCCTCCACTTAGAACCGGTTTGCTCATCTCTCTTTTTGCGCGGGACATAGAAAAGGGAGATCCCCGCCATGTTTGGCCCCCGCCGCTTCAGGCCCCCGCAAATTTGATTCTCACAGTTCTGTACTCTACTGTTGAATCCATGTATATTCTTTTTTTAATCTTTATTGTTCAGATTATTACAGATGTTCCTCTTGCCTCCCCCCCCACCGCTAGCTCCCCTCCACCTGGTTCCCACCCACTCTAGGTCTTCCCCCCACCTACTGACCTCATCCATAGTTGTAAGCTCTTTGTCCAATCTCTTCCTGCACACCCCAAAACACCATCCCCCCGAGAATTGTCAGTCTGCTCCCTTTCCATGCCCCTGATTCTATTACATTCACCAGTCTGTTCTGTTCATCAGGTTTTTCATTCATTTGATTTTTAGGTTCACTTGTTGATAGATATATATTTGTTGTCACTTTGCTGTTCATAATTTTTATCTTTACCTTTTTCTTCTTCTTCCTCTTAGAGAATACCCTTCAACATTTCATATAATACTGGTTTTGAGGTGATGAACTCCTTAGCTTTTTCTTCTCTGAAGGTCTTTATCTGACCTTCAATTCTAAATGATAGCTTTGCTGGGTAGAGGAATCTTTGTTGTAGGTTCTTGCTATTCATCACTTTGTATATTTCTTGCCACTCCCTTCTGGCCTCCATAGTTTCTGTTGAGAAGTCAGCTGACAGTCATATGGGTACTCCCTTGTAGGTAACTAACTTTTTGTCTTGCTGCTTTTAAGATTCTCTCTTTGTCTTTTGCCCTTGGCATTTTAATTATGATGTGTCTTGGTGTGGTCCTCTTTGGATTCCTCTTGTTTGGGGTTCTCTGCACTTCCTGGACTTGTAAGTCTATTTCTTTCACCAGGTAGGGGAAGTTTTCTGTCATTATTTCTTCAAATAGGTTTTCAGTATCTTGCTCTCTCTCTTTTTCTGGCACCCCCATAATTCGGATGTTGGTACGCTTGAAGTTGTCCCAGAGGCTCCTTACACGATCTTCATATTTTTGGATTCTTTTTTCTTTTTGTTTTTCCAGTTGGGTGTTTTTTGCTTCTTTGTATTTCAGATCTTTGACTTGATTCTTGGTATTCTCTAGTCTGCTGTTGGATCTCTGTATAATATTCTTTATTTCAGTCAGTGTATGCTTAATTTCTGATTGGTCCTTTTTCATATCCTTGAGGGTCTCATTAAATTTCTTCAAGGTTTCTAGAAGATTCTTGAGTAACCTTATAACCGTGGTTTTGAACTCTATATCCAGTATTTTGCTTTCATCCATTTCTTTCATTTGTGACTTGTTTCTTTGTCTCCACATTTTGA
This sequence comes from Ia io, assembly GCA_025583905.1. NCBI lineage: Eukaryota > Metazoa > Chordata > Mammalia > Chiroptera > Vespertilionidae > Ia > Ia io. The sequence continues at coordinate 37,489,332 of JAJQQW010000003.1, forward strand.
CTGCTCCCCTGTGTTTGTTTCTAAGTAATGTGTAGCTGCTAAGTCTCCTTGAGTTGATAGAGTGGCCTTGTGTGGTAGGTGTCCTATAGGGCCCAGTGGTTCAGCCTCCCAAGTCACCTGAGGTGGACGCTCTTGGTGCACCCCTTTGTGGGCTGTTTGCACAGTCTTGTTGTAGTTAAGCCTTGATTGCTATTGGTATCACTGGGAGGAATTGACCTCCAGGCCAATAGGCTGTGATGACCAGCTGTGTCTACACTGGAAGATCTTTTGCACAGGAGACACCCTTATGGGGCAAGACTTGCTTCAGTGGGGCTTTGGTGCTTGCTGACTCTGCCCCTTGAGTGTGTCCCTTATGGATATGAAGAGTTGTAATCCAGTATGGTCTCACTCTAACCACTGGGTACACTGGCTCTTGGATCTCCAAGGAGGTGCAAGGTCAGCCACTGTCTGGGGTGGCCCAGCAGGAGCTACAGAGAAATCTGCATATCCTCCTCCTTGTATGGTGTTTGGAAGTGCCCAGATGAGGCCCAGGCTGCTGCTGCCAGGCCTTGGGCCTTCTTTTGGGAGCTCAGGGGCTCTCTGACCCAGCTGCAGTTTGACAGGTTTTAAGCAGAAAAAATACAGGTCATTCATATGCAAAAACCATGCGCACAGCTTGGGTGGGGTTGTAAATTGGGTGGGGTGGGGTCTCTGGGAATCACCAGGGTGGAGCAAACAGCAATGGCTGCCAGTCAGCCCTGCAGCAGAGAGGTCCACAGATCTCTGCGAGCACCTCTGAGAGAAAGCGTTCCTGTCCTGATGCCAGACAGTCCAGTTTCTCCTCGTATGTGTCTAGGTCCCCCCGAGTCTCGCCCAGACCTGGAGTTCAGAGCAAGTGGAGCTTGTATCTCCCTCCTGATTAAAAGAGCAGCACATCCATGTGCCAGCACCTTTTACTCCTCTGCACCTCTTACCAGTCTGAATGCGCTTTCTTCACCTCTCTAGTTGTGGAAATTCCACTCAGCCAGCTTTCCCGCAGTTCTGGGTGGTATTTGTTCTGCCTTTTAGTTGTAATTTTGATGTGGTTCTGAGAGGCAGCCAGTATAAGTGTTTACCTATGCTGCCATCTTGGTTCTCTCCCTGTATATTATTCTTTACTAGAGGCCCAGTGCATGAAATTCCTGCACAGCGGGGGGGGGGCCCTCAGCCCAGATTGCACCCTCTCCAATCTGGGACCCCTCAAGGGATGTCTGACTTCCCATTTAAGCCCAATCCCAGGCAATTGGACATCCCTCTCACAATCCAGGACTGCTGGGTCCCAAATGCTCGCCTGCCTGCCTTCCTGATTGTCCCTAACCACGTCTGCCTGCCAGCCTGATCACCCCCTAACCACTCCCCTACCAGCCTGATTGATGCCTAACTGCTACCCTGCCAGCCTGTTTGCCCCTAACTGCCCTCCCCTGCAGACCTGGTCTCCCCCAACTGCTCTCCCCTGCAGGCCTGGGTCCTGCCCAACTGCCCTTCCCTGCAGGCCCGGTCACCCCCAACTTCCCTCCTCTGATGGCCTGGTCACCCCTAACTGTCCTCTCCTGCTGGCCTGATCACCTACAACTGCCCTCCCCTGCTGGCCATCTTGTGGTGACCATCTTGTGTCCACATGGGGGCAGGATCTTTGACCACATGGGGCAGCCATTTGTGTGTTGGAGTGATGGTCAATTTGCATATTACTCTTTTATTAGATAGGATTTCAGTCAGTGTATGCTTAATTTCTGACTCGTCCTTTTTCATTTTTTTGGCATTCTCACTGACATCCTTGAAAGTTTCACTAAGTTCCTTGGAGGTCTTAAGAAGATTCTTGAGTAACCTTATAACTGTGGTTTTGAACTCTAGTAGTTTGCTTTTTTCTATTTCTTCCATTTGTGACATGTTTCTTTGTCTCCCCATTTTGACTGCTTCCCTGAGTTTGTTTCTATGTATTGGGTAGAGCGGCTACACCTCCTTGAGTTGGTAGAGTGCCCTTGTATAGTAGGTATCCCATAGGGCCTAGTGGCTTAGCCTCCCCAGTCACCTGAGGTGGGAACCCCTTGGTGGGCTGTGTGCACTGTCCTGTTGTAGTTGAGACTTGATTGCTGTTGGTGTCACTTGGGGGGAATTGACCTCCAGGCCAATTGGCTGTGGGGACCAGCTTTAACTACAGTGGGAGAGCTGCTGTGCAGGAGACACCCCTATGAAGCAGGACTTGCTTCAGTGGGGCTTTGGCGTTCACTGAGTCTGCCCCTTTAGAGTGTTGCTTCTGGATATGTAGAGTTGTAATCTGGATGGTCTGACACTGACCACTGGTACACTGGCTCCTGGATCTCCAGGGAGATGCAAAGTTAGCCACTGCCTGGGGCCACCCAGCAGGAGCTACAGAGAGACCTGCATATTCCTCTTCTTTGTATTGGGTTTGGAAGTGCCCAGGTGAGGCCCAGCTATGAAGCAAGGCAGGCTGGTGATAGTGCCAGGTCTTGGGGTTTTTATTGATAGGTTTGGGGCTCTCTGACTCAGCTGAAGCTTATTAGAGATTTTGCCAAAGTCTGAAGACTGCTCAAGAACAGGCCATTTATATGCAAAAGCCACTGTACATAGGTTTGGTAAGGCTTCCAATTGGATAGGACGGGGTCTCAGGGAATCACCAGGGTAGAGCAAATAGAAATGGCTGCCAGTCAGCCCTGAGATCTGGGAGGTCCCAGCATAGGAACAATGACACCTGCGAGCACTTCTGTTTGGGAGAAAGTGCCCCCCCAGTTTCTGCCCTGATGCCAGACAATCAGTTCCTCCTCATATGTGTCTGTGTTCCCCAGAGCCTCATCCTGGCGTTGGAGTTCAGAAGAAGCAGGGTCCTGTAAGCTCAATTCATGTGCTGGCCCTTTAAGAGGACCAGCTAGGTCTCCAGCAGCTCCCCTGTCACTGAGCCCCAATCCCCACTGGTTTTTACAGCCCATAGTTATAAGGACTTCTTTTCCAAGTTCTGGAAGGTTGAGATGGGCATCTTGTATGTGGCTGGGATCCCTTGCTCTTTACAGGCAGCTGCTGCAAAGATGATCTCCCTCCCAATTGAAAAGGTAGCACATGTGGATGCAGGGCCAGCCTGGTACAAGCCTCTGCCCCTCCTACCAGTCTCCATGTGCTTTCTTTACTTCTCTAGTTGTAGGACTTCCATTCAATTCAGGCAGTTCTGGAGGATAGTTGTTCTGTATTTTAGTTGTACTTTTGATGTGGTTGTGGAGGCAGTGTACCTACTCTCTACATATGAAATTTTATAAACCATATTTTCTTAATGTAAATTATACTTGTATTTTTCTGTTCTTAAAACAAGTTAAAAACAAACACATAAACAAATGAGAAATCCCTCTAATCCCTCCATCCTAACCTGTCCAACATTCTTAACTATTGAAGGGAAATTTAAACTACAACATAAATAATTTTTTTAAAGTAGAAATACCAAACAATCCTACTTTCTGCTTTATATTAAGTAGCCTGGATAGACATATTTCATAAAAATTTTTGTTGTTGCTTTATCTGATAGCAGATAATGGGAAGTTAGAGAAATATTCTACTAATGCATATAATAGCTCATATATGAACAAGCTTGTGATTGATTATAGTATGTAAATGTGCTCATTTGACATGTCAAAGGTAATATTTTTTTCTAAATGTACATGACCTCATTAATTTGAGAATTTTTCAATCTCCATGACACATTTTAAAAAATTATTTTTTAAATCTGTCCATAGTATGGAAGTCATTTTTTCCTGATTCTGTCATTTCCAGAGTGTGCAGATTTAAATATTTTTAATAGTATTATAATAATGTGTCTCAGAGACTGCAAAAGAAATTAACTTTGACAACTGGTAATAGGCAGAATCATCACCCTCATTGCAAACAAGCATCTGGCTTATTCATTTTCAAGTTCCTTTAGCAGATACAAGATTCCTTAGATTTTTTAAAATAATCTTGCCTTTTAGTAGATTACATTTTTCCAAGTATTGATTCCAATATGAGAGAAAAATAGTAACATAATGGCTATTTTTTACACCTTCAGTTTCTAAACCTAAATATAAAAACATGATTTCTTTACTTTCTATAATTATGATACAGCATTACTACTAAACTATGAAGTAAGCCATTTTTAAATTACTAGTATTAATTCAGAAATATAAAATTCTTTTCAAAAATTTCACATTCTAGAAGTACAAATAAATATATGTAATAAATATATTGGTATTTATTTATTTATCTCAATTAAAGTGATAAACAAAGAAAGTTCACAGAGGTAACATTGCTAAATTAAATGTGTTCAGATTACATTGTTTTATGTCAATAGCTAAGTAACAATCAGTAAAGTCAAACTCTTATAAACAACAACTACAACAAAAAAGATGACAGATCTTTTTTTGTCATGTTAATTCTTTACAATATTAACTCAAGAAGACTCCCCTGACAACTCTCAGTTATTTGTCTCTGTGTGTGTACATGTGCATACTTATAATGCCTATAAGGATACTTTATTTATTTAAATTATTTGTTTAGTTACCACCTACACCCATCTCCACATCTCACACATACACATGCACACTGTCCATGAAACTATGCTGAGCAATCAAGTGATTCTTGTTCAAATTTGCATATCAAACACTAAGCTCAATGAATGGCATTTCAAAAATGTTTGGTGTACTGTTATTTTAAAGAAAAACTTAGCTCAAAAAAATAGTAGCTTTAAATATGTAAAAAATGTAAAACCTTTGTAATCAATTCATAAATCTTACAAAGAATTAATGGTGATCAGTGCTGGATTAATGGATATAATGCTGCTTATGTCTTTGTAAGTGTCACTCTTCAATAGAGACCCCAGCTTGCATAAAAGGGATATGCTACTAGTTAGTTTGGATAATCTGACCATCTGGTCTCTGTCAGGTGGAATAAATGGAGAATACAAAAAAAACCTCTGAATAAATGGAGAATACAATTATTTCCAAACATGTCAGGTAAAAGCAAATGGTGTGCTTCATGGTCAAATGTGCAACAGAAATTACAGTCCTTGATATGCTACCCTTTCCTAAGGCAGATTTATTAAGTTTATAATGTTTGGATGAAAGATGTATTGGATATTTAATGTGTATATTTTATCTATTATAGATATGGCATCTAAATAAACAAAGCACTTAATGGCAGTGAAGAGGAGGTAGTTGATGACAGAATATTGAAATGATCAGAATAAACATCACTTTAGTAGAAATAGTAAATCTGAAGAAAAGCAAAGATCATGTGCTCAATCCCTATCTTTAAAATTACAATCTATATGAGTTTAACAATTTCTTTTAATATCTATGAGAGTAAAACAAAATTTGATTCATATATATGTTGGTGGTTTGGGGGTAAAGATAAAGTAGTTTATGTTTATAGGTGCTGAATAATTATAATTAGAATGAAAACAAGTAGCGTTAACCAGAGAAATGATACAATCCTGGTTTACCTAATCTGCAGATGCCAATAGTACGGTATTAGCAACCATTTCTTAGAGATCTTAGCTACCAAATACCCTCACAGTTCAAATCACAAGGTTTCTTAGAAAACCATAAATACCCATAATGTCCATGAACAGAAACTCACTGGCACACTGTAAATATTTTTGTTTTCTTGTATAATCCTTGTGTTGCCTCTTGCTTCTGTTAGATGATAGTCAAACCCCAAGTGATAAATTTCATTCATATCCAAGTATATCTCAGGACTCCTTAGCTACCTTGAATATACCTGTTTTAGTTGTTTCTGGAGGGTTTACAGATGTCTGCCCTCATGAGTTTCTTCATAAAAGTCACAAAAACAGACAGTTTTAGTGTACCCTTCATTCACACCAATCCCATAGGATATTTTCCCTCCGCCTTGCTGTTGAATCTCTTGTTTGTGGCAATAAATCTCTTGGGTTTCATATGCTAAATCTGGTACGGAAGATGTCCTTACTGATTTTTACACATCTAGCATTTATTGCCCCATTGGTGGCTACAAAGATAGTAAGGTGGGTTGGATAATCTGACCATCTGGTCTCTGTCAGGTGGAATAAGACAGTAAACAAATTCTCTGCAATGGATCGATCAACTCTGTATGTAGTTCTATATTATTTGTCACTTTTATCTTGAGAACTCCTATAACTGAGTTATCCATTGCCAGGAAACCAGGTCATAAAACAATAGTTTAGTTGGACTATTAACCATTGTCACTTCAGAGGTTGAGAATTTATTCATATAAATTTTAGAGATATTATTTTAACAATTGCTATAATATTCCATTTGTCTTATGATATTTATTTTTGTTGATTTTGTATTTGTCTTTCCATATATGTGTATGTGGGGGAGGAAAACCTTTCTATGTTATTCTGAAGAAAAATTAATGAGAATTTCTAATGCCACGTTACTATGGCTAATTTATAAATTAAACTTTATCAAAACTATGTATCTATAAGAAAAAAACATAGTATTTATCGTGTTCGGTGCTATCTGCATACACTTGGGTCTTGAATGTATCCTATATGGATGGGTGGGGGGTTTCTCTATACTGTTTAGCTTAAGTATCTTTTTAGCATACCATCATTTCTCAAATAAAGCCTGAAACTCACTTTGCTAGTTTTGTAATTGTTCTTCTTTAAATCATTCTTGAATTATTTTTCTGTACTAAAATCTATGTAATTGCTACATCTATACTCCTGTAAGTCAACCTTAGTGTGTCCTTTTCATATTCATTATGTCTACCAAGCAATCAAACTATTTAATTTGTTTCCTAAATATAACCAGTGTTTTACTTTTTTCTTGCATGGGCCTCTGTTATAGCCCACCGATTACTCTCTCAGTTAACTTTGATCCTTCTATAAACCATGCTACCCAGTGAAGCAAAAAGAATTGTTAAACAGCAAAACTAATTACATGATTTCCTTACTTGAATCCCTACATTGTATTATCGTTCATTTTTGCGTAAAAGACAATATGCTATACTTTGCATGGTCTATGATCTCCTACATAATGTGAATACTCTTCATTTTCTTACCTCAGTGTACACATGTGTGTCTTCTCAGCCTGTGCTTCATACAATGACTTTCCATCCCAGTTTCCCTTTGCCTCTCAATTTTCATATGCTTAGAAGGACCTCATCCTTCCCATTTTTCTCTATATTTCTTCTTCTCTATTTATGTTCCCAGATCAATGCTATTTTTTAAAATTTTTTAAGCCTTAGAATTAGGTGGGACTTTCCTCAATGCACTCACATGTCTTAGTTTCAACTTATTTCATTATCTAATACATCTGAGCTACACCGGACTCCTTCTGTAAGTACAAAGTTTGTGTATATCTACAATTGTTCTATAATAGCTGTTTAATAAATATTTTAATAAGGAATTTAATAAATTAATGCTTAATTTCTTTCAAATATTAAAATCTGATGCATACATTACTTAATTTTTAAACAGTAACTTGGGAATATGTGTGTGTGTTTTTTTTTAATTATGTAGCACACATTTATGGGAAAATACAAGCCCACAAACAAACATAATAATGATGGAAGCAGCTAGTGATACAGCAATCATGAAGTATGTGCTACTTGTCATAGAAACTGTCTAAAATTTACATTATAGCTTTATGTAAAATTGTAGTTAAAGAGTGGTAAGTTTAAATTACATTGATTAATGACTTTATACTGGTCAGAATTTACATTCAGAATTCTCTATAAAATATTGAATAAATTGGAATACATAAATGAGTAAATGACTTCTAAAAATTACCCTGTGCCATTATTTTGTACATTATTTTCCAAAATAGATGAAATTGCAAAGTAGCACCCTCCAACCCCCCAACACACACACACACACACACACACACACACACCATGAGGCAAGGATTCTCTAGTTAAATTATTTCACTGCATAAATCACCTGATTTAGCTCCCAGAGATAATTGTCCTGAGGTTTCTTTTACTTATGGCTTATGTGTTTTTAAAATTTTTGCTTGCTGTAGAGAATTGGAAAGAGTCCTAATTACGCAAGAGTTATAGCTCATATAAGAAATACATACTGTTTTAAAGAGGAACATGGGATTTATGAATTTGCCACAAAAGAAATTCTGTCTGAAAGATTTAATGGGACTGGGATTTGAACAAAATATATTTGTTCTGTTTTTTGTTTTTCTGATACCATGTTGTCAACACCAATTTAATTATTAAGTGCCATGGAATCTAAGCATAAAAATTTTCTTCACACCTTGTTTTTTTTTTTTTTAATTTAAATTCTTTATTGTTTAAAGTATTACATAAGTCTCCTTTTTCCCCCATTGACCTCTCCCTGGCCGACCCCAACCCCTAGCACATGCCCTCATCCCCACCCCTGTCTCTGTACATTGGTTATGCTCATATGTATGCATACAAGTCCTTTGGTTGATATCTTACCCCCTCACCCTCCAACTTCCCTCATAGGTTGGACAGTCTGTTCCATGCTTCTATGTCTCTGGTTCTATTTTTGTTCATCACTTTACTAGTATGTTTTCATTATATTCCACAAATGAGTGAGATCATGTGATATTTATCTTTCTCTGACTGGCTTATTTCGCTTAGCATAATGCTCTCCAGTTCCATCCATGCTGTTGCAAATGGTAAGTATTCCTTCTTTTTTATAGCAGCATAGAATTCCATTGTGTAGATGTACCACAGTTTTCTAATCCACTCATCTGCTGATGGGCACTTAGGCTGTTTCCAAATCTTAGCTATTGTAAATTGTGCTGCTATGAACATAGGGGTGCATATATCCTTTCTGATTGGTGTTTCTGTTTTTTGGGGGGATATATTCCTAGAAGTGGGATTACTGGGTTAAATGGAAGTTCCATTTTTAATTTTTTGACGAAATTCCATACTGTTTTCCACAGTGGCTTCACCAGTCTGCATTCCCACCAGCAGTGCAAGAGGGTTCCTTTTCCTCCACATCCTCACTAGCACTTGTTGATTTGTTGATGATAGCCATTCTGACAGGTGTGAAATGGTACCTCATTGTTGTTTTGATTTGCATCTCTCAGATGATTAGTGACTTTGAGCATGTTTTCATATGTCTCATGGCCTTCTGCACGTCTGCTTTCAAAAAGTGTTTATTTAGGTCCTTTGCCCATTTTTTGATTGGATTGTTTATCTTCCTTTTGTTAAGTTGTATGAGTTCCCTGTAAATGTTGGAGATTAGGCCCTTATTGGATATAAAATTGGCAAATAAGGTCTCCCATGCAGTGGGCTTTCTTGTTGTTTTGTTGATGGTTTCTTTAGCTGTGCAGAAGCTTTTTATTTTGATGTAGTCCCATTTGTTTATTTCTCCTTTAGTTTCCATTGCCTTAGGAGCTGTATTGGTAAAGATATTGCAATGACAAATGTCTGCTATTTTGCTGCCCATGGCTTCTTCTAGGATTTTTATGGTTTCCCGTCTTACGTTTAAGTCCTTTATCCATTTTGAGTTTATTTTTGTGTATGGTGTAAGTTTGTTTTCTAGTTTCATTTTTTTGCATGTATCTGTCCAATTTTCCCAACACTATTTATTGAAGAGACTGTCTTGACTCCATTGTATGCTCTTGCCTCCTCTGTCAAATATTAACTGAGCATAATGGCTTGGGTCAATCTCTGGGTTCTCTGTTCTGTTCCATTGGTCTATATGTCTGTTCTTATGCCAGTACCAGGAAGTTTTGAGAACAGTGGCTTTGTAGTATAGCTTGATATCTGGTATTGTGATCCCTCCAACTTTGTTCTTCTTTCTCAAGATTGCAGCAGCTATTTGGGGTCTTTTTTTTATTATTATTATTCCAGATAAATTTTGAGGGAGTTTGTTCTAAGTCTGTGAAATATGCCGTTGGTATTTTAATGGGGGTTGCATTGAATCTATAGATCACTTTGGGTAGTATGGACATTTTAATGATTTTGATTCTACCAACCCATGAACACAGTATGTTATTCCATTTGTTTATGTCTTCCTCTATCTCTTTTTTCAGTGTCCTGTTATTTTCTTAGTACAGGTACTTTACCTCCTAGGTTAAATTTATTCCTAGGTATCTTATTTTTTGTTGTTGCAATGGTAAATGGGATTGTTTTTTTTGTTTGTTTGTTTGTTTTTTAGTTTCTCCCCCATGTGAATCCATTTGATGTGCAGTCCAAGTAAAAAGATGAGAAGCTTTGGGCATTTTGATGCCTATCTATCCCTGTCAATTTTTAATACTTAGAGAAAGTATACAATTTTAATTCGGTTTGTCTCATTTAGAAAATTTATTTTCTGTTTTTTCTTTTCTATTTGGATTGCACATGCATATTTAACCATAGTTTTACATAGAATGCTAAGAGAACTCAAATTTTTTTTTTTACTCTTGACACTATTATAGATGTCCCCCATTCCCTTCTCCTTTTGCCCACCACCACACAGCCCCTGACTGCCTCCCCTACCCTTCACTACACTGTTGTCTATGTCCCTGAGCTATGCATATATGTTCTTTGGCTAATATCACAGAAGGACTTGAAATTTGGACTTTCCATTAATATTCATACCATAGCAGAAACAAACCTAAATTAATGCAGTACAATTTGATTAGAGTTTAAAGGCCTAATGACAATAACTCAATGAGAAATAAACTTAAAAAATAGTAGATATAATTTCACATGGCCTTATGCACCCTGAAGGAGGAAATGCCTCATTAGGAAGGGTGAATGCTATATCCAGATAATCTCCTATCTGAAACTTATGCAACTTATGCAACTGGTACGGTCATGAAATTGTCAGTCCCCTTTCTTGCAGCCATGGTGCTGCAATCTCCTTTATTCCATAACTACATCTTTTAATATTCATAAAAACAATCACAGAATTAAAGTGTGTGCCCTTTCTAGTTTCTGGGAGGCTTCTTTCTCTAAACTAGTCAGTTCTTTCAAGATTTCATTAATCTTTTCCACATTCAGCATCTCTGGAATTGGAATGCCTCTTGGAATGAATGTGATAGGGAAGCGTTTTCATAAAGATGTGCAGCGTTTTCCGAGGTGTAGACATGCATCTCCTGGAACAGTGGTTCTCAAGCTTTCTAATGCCGCGACCCTTTAATACAGTTCCTCATGTTGTGGTGACCCCCAACCATAACATTATTTCAGTTCCTACTTCATAACTGTAATTTTGCTACTGTTAATGAATCATAATGTAAATATCTGTGTTTTCCGATGGTTTTAGGCTCGACAGCAACAGTTCTCAACCTGTGGGACGCAACCCACAGGTTGAGAACCACTAGCAGGGTCGCCTAAGACCATCGGAAAACACAGATATTTACATTACGATTCATTAGTATCGGGCCTAAAAGGGCAGTCTAGTAACATATTATCTGCAAGAAAAAAGATAGGGTTATCTATCCCTAATAGGATCGGGCCTAAATGGGCAGTCAGACATCTATCTCACAATCCAGGACTGCTGGCTCCCAACTGCTTGCCTGCCTGCCTTCCTGATTGCCCCTAACCACTTCTGTCTGCCAGCCTGATAACCCCCTAACCACTCCCCTAACAGCCTGATTGATGCCTAACTGCTCCCCTGCCAGCCTGATTGCCCCTAACTGCCCTCCCCTGCAACCCTGGTCACCCCTAACTGCCCTCCCTTGCAGGCCTGGGTCCACCCCAACTGCCCTTCCCTACAGGTCTGGTCACCCCAAACTTCCCTCTTCTGCCAACCTGGTCACCCCTAAATGCCCTCCCCTGCAAGCTTGATTGTCCCAACTGCCTTCCCTTGCAGGCCTGGTCCCTCCCAACTGCCCTCCCCTGCTGGCCTGATTGCCCCCAACTGCCCTCCCTTGCAGGCCTGGTCTCTCCCAACTGTCCTCCCCTTGTGTCCACATGGGGGCATTCATCTTTACCACATAGGGGCAGCCATCTTTTGTGTTGGAGTGATGGTCAATTTGCATATTACTCTTTTATTAGATAGGATAGCGGCCTGGTGCATGGGTGGGGACTGGCTGGTTTGCCCTGAAGGATGTCCTGGATTAGGTTGGGGGTTCCCTTGGGGTGTGGGGTGGCATGGGTAAGAGTCCTGTGGTGGTTTGCAGGCCAGCCACACCCCCCAGCAACCCAAGCAGAGGCCCTGGTACCTAGGATTTATTTATATTCTATAATTGAAACTTAAGCCTTGAGCGGAGGCCAGGGCAGGCCAGGGCATGCGGGAAGCTTGGCTTCCTCCATTGCTAGGGACAACCCAAGCCTCCTACTCTCTCCATCTCTGTGGCTGCCGCCATTTTTGTTGGGATTTATTTATCTTCTATAATTGAGACTTTGTAACCTTGAGCGAAGGCCAGGGCTGGCCAGGGCCAGCATGAAGCTTGGCTTCCTCCATCGCTAGGGGCAACCCAAGCCTCCTGCTTGTTCCAGCTCAATGGCGGCCACCATAGTTGTTTGGTTAATTTGCATACTTGCTCCTGATTGGCTGGTGGGCATGGCTGGTGGGTGTAGTGGATGTACGGTCAATTTGCATGTTTCTCTTTTATTAGATAGGATAGTGATTGAATTACAAAAATTAAAATGAGCAAAATAAGTTGATTTATCTATTCTGTTAAAGGCAGAATGATATAATACTATAGAATGTTATATATCTCAAAATAACAATGAAAATAATACAATACCAATTAAAATCCTTACTATATTGTTTCAGGCCAATTCTAACAGTTTTAAAATATCAAATAAGAATTCTTTAATTTTTTTAACCAAGAATAATAGAGTGGGGATCGCAACTTCAAAATTTTAAAGCACATTCTAAAGCCACAGGAAAAAGAGCTCACTTAATGTTGTAGAAAAAGTGAATTGATTAAATTAAATAGAGTTTTCAGAAACAAATTTGGAGTAAGAAACTTATGGAGAAAGTATTCACTTTAATAGGTGTTTACTGAAAATGTAGATCACCAGAGAAATGTGGCTGCTTCTTTATTTTAGAACAAAAGCAAAGGTGAACTACAGTGGATTAAATTCTCAAATATGAAGACCAAAGATACATATGTATCAAAATAATATATTTTAGAATAATTATTAAAATATATATTCCAGTACTTAAATTTAAAAAGAAATTTTTGATATATTTATTGAAATTAAAGAAAATAAGGATTTCTACTAAAATAGGGAGAGGATAGAATTAATACAGTGGGGTTTTTTTTAAATCAATACTTAAATCTTCTATGGGAAAGAAAAGAATCTGCAAGAGAGACAGAGAAAGAGAGAGAAAGAGAAATAAATTTGTTTTTCCACTTATTTATGTATTCATTTGTTACTTCTTGTATGTCCCCTGACCACAGATTGAACCTGCAACCTTGACATATTGAGATTACACTCTAACCAACTGAGCTACCTGACAGGGCATCTCTTACTGGAATATATATTTAAAGCACCTAATTGGTAATTTCAATTGTCCACAGAAAGAGTCTACACCACAGAAACAGACAAAAGCTACAAATTGATATTATTAATTGTATCTTTACTAGAGGCCCAGTGCACAAAATTCGTGCATGGAGGGGGGTTGTCCCTCAGCCCAGCCTGTACCCTCTCCAATATGGGACCCCTCGAGGGATGTCCGACTGCCCATAAACGGGCAGTCGGACATCCCTCTCACAAGCCAGGACTGCTGGCTCCCAACTGCTTGCCTGCCTGCCTTCCTGATTGCCCTTAACCGCTTCTGCCTGCCAGCCTGATCACCCCCTAACCACTACACTGCCAGCCTGTTTGCCCCCAACTTCCCTCCTCTGCCAGTCTGGTCACCCCTAACTGCCCTCTCCTGCAGGGTTGATCACCTCCAACTGCCCTCCCTTGCAAGCCTGGTCCCTCTCAACTGCCCTCCCTCGGAGGCCTGGTCCTTCTCAACTGCCCTCCCTTGCAGGCCAGGTGCCTCCCAATTGCTCTCTCCTGCTGGCCATCTTGTGGTGGCCATCTTGTGTCCTCATGGGGGCAGGATCTTTGACCACATGGGGGCAGACATATTGTGTGCTGCAGTGATGATCAATCTGCATATTACTCTTTTATTAGATAGGATAGAGGCCTGGTACAGGAGTGGGGGCCAGCTGGTTTGCCCTGAAGGGTGTCCCTGATCAGGGTGGGGTTCCCTTGGGGCATGGGGTGGCCTGAGCGAGGAGCCTGTGGTGGTTTGCAGGCTGGCCACACCCCCTGGCAACCCAAGCAGAGGCCCTGGTATCTGGAATTTATTTTCCTTCTACAATTGAAACTTTGTAGCCTGGAGCGGAGCCAAGCCTGGGGCTCCCTCTGGGGCAGCAGCCATTTCTGTGGCAGTTAATTCACCTTCTATAATTGAAACTTTGTAGCCTTAAGTGGAGGCCTGGGCCTGGACAGGGTGTGCGGAAAGCTTTGCTTCCCCTGTTGCCACCGGCAACCCTGGCCTGCTCTCTCAAGCTCCATTCTGCTGCCATTTCTGTTTGAATTTGTTTACCTTCTATAATTGAAACTTTATAACTTGAGTGGAGGCTTAGGCCTGGCAAAGGCAGGAGGAAAGCTTGGCTTCCTCTGTTACCTAGGAAACCTTGCTCTCTGTGGCTGTAACCATCTTGGTTGGGTTAATTTGCATACTCACTCTGATTGGATGTTGGGCATGGCTTGTGGATGTGTCGGAGGTATGGTCAATTTGCATATTTTTCTATTATTAGGTAGAATGTCTTGCCTACACTTAAGGAATTAATGGTAAATATTAATAGACAAATTTAACCAAACATGTCATATTTATATCTATTTCAATGTGAATAACACCCAAAAAACGTGAAACCATTGAAAAAAATATGCATCTTTATGGTTTCATTTTTATCTTACTCTTTAATGTTAGATATCAATTAGCATTTATGTTGGAACTATATTCATTCATAAATTGCAACTATAATTTGGCTAAAGATATAAGCATTTAGATAAAATTAGTCAGCCCTCTCCCTTGCATTCTCTCTCTCTAAAATCAAAAATTTAAGAAAATTAAAAAATAATAATCGTTTTCTATGAGAGACAAATAACAAAATGTAATTAGACTAGGAGACCTTCCGGATACCTTCCCGATGTCCTTGCAGTCAAAGCTGGGAGCTTGGCCGTCTTGTAAACTGCTCCCAAATGGCCCTTAGCCCTTCATCCAGGCTGATCATGCCCCCCAGCAGGGACCCTCACCCTGATGGGGGCATAGCCAGCCTGAAAACGGCCATCAGCCCCTCACCCAAGCTGGCTGCATCACCCAGCGGGGACCACCACCCCAATGGGGGCGTGGCTGGTCTGAAAACTACCCCAGGCCTCTCACCCAGGCTGGCCCCATCCCCCAAGGCGACCCCCACCCTGATCCAGGACCCCCTTCAGAGCAGACCAGCCAGCCCCCACCCACCTGTGCACCAGGCCTCTATCTATACTAATAAAAGGGTAATATGCTAATTAGACCAGGAGACCTTCCGGGTGTCTTTCCAGACAACGCCATGGTGGTAGGGCTGAGGCAGAGGCAGTTAGGGTCAATCAGGCCAGGAGGGGAGGGCAGTTGGGGGTGAACAGGCTAGCAGGGGGGAGGGGGCATTTGGGGGCAAGCAGGCTGGTAAGGGGGGGAAGTTGGGGGCAAGAAGTCCAGTGGGGGGGGGAGGTTGGGGGTGAGCAGGCCAGCAGGCAGAGTGTTTCGGAGAGATCAAGCAGGCAGGCAGGCGAGTGGTTAGGAGCCAGCAGTCCCGAATTACAAGAGGGATGTCCGACTGCCAGTTTAGGCCCAATCCAGGCCTAAACCGGCAGTCGGACATCCCCAGAGGGATACCAGATTGGAGAGGGTGCAGGCTGGGCTGAGGGACCCCCCGCCATGCATGAATTTCATGCACCAGGCCACTAGTTGTTTATAACAGAAAACATATAATAAATATATACATCTCAATTTTTTAAAGAACCAGTTTTAAATTTTTTCCCAGCATGCCATTGATTCTCAATCATTCAAAAAGGTTTTATTATAATTACACAAATAAAAGAAAGAAAGGTCTGATGTGAAGAAATCTCCTTCTTGGTACAGGCTCGGTTTACTTAGTATCCTAGGTGTACCAGTTATTAATGCTGATATTTTTCAATAGATGGAGTTGTTATATTGGACATCAGCGAGCTGAACGAGGACATCTTAGTAAGCCAAATTAGGAGTCTTTATTACACTGGCAGTCTCATAGGCGTTGCCTCTCAAAGTCTGAGCCAAGCAATATGAGGAAGCTCTCCCTTTATACCCTCCTGGTTTCCTTGTCTCCCAAATATGGGGCCCCCGGACCCTTTGCAGGCCCTACAAAGAGTCCCATATACTGGGAGATATTTTGCAGAAAGCTTGTAACCTTGAGCACAGCACAATTCAGTAACCTTCAGCATAACACAATTCAGATAACTAAAAGACACCTGGCATGGGAGTAACCAGGGATGGACCAGACCCTTATGTCAGCAGACCGGCTTGCAAGGCCAGATAATTGAGCTTATTTTCCCTATTATTCGAGCAGGTGTGTTTACAGAAGCCAAGAATAGCAGCGAAACTCATAGAACAAAGGACGATCTATGTTTAGTGGAAAATTTCAAACAGCAGTTTTTACAATATAGTGGTTATGGGAACAAGATGGAGTGCCAATGCTTCAGAGTTACACATATGTTGATATATATGAAATTTGATATGTATGCTATTTTGTTGTATTGACAGCAACCTTCAAAACTTCATATGTAAAATTTGCTGAAGGTGTTAAAATCATAGATATTTTTCCGCTTAAAAATGTTGAATTTTGTGCCAAAAAAAAAAAAGAGCATATGCAGGAAGTATTAATTCATTACTTTATTTTGAAGAAAAGTGCTGCTGAATATTTTGGGAAGCTTATGGTGAACATGCTCCATCTCAAGATACTTGTGAACGCTGGTTTAAATGCTTTAAAAGTGATAATTTTGATGTGGAAGACAAAGACATCCAGGTCAACCGAAAAAGTTTGAAGACCAACAATTACAAGAATTATCAGATGAAGATGCATATCAAACTCAAAAACAACTTGCAGAAAGATTAAACGTTGCTCAGCAAACACTTTCTGATTGTTTACAAGCAATGGGAAATATTTTAAAGGAAGGAAACTGGGTGCCACATCAACTGAATGAAAGACCAATGGAAAACCAAAAAGTCATCAGTAAAATGTTGCTTCAATGGAACTAAAGAAAGTCTTTTTTGCATCGAATTGTGACTGGTGATGAAAAGTGGATTTATTTTGAGAATCCCAAATGCACAAAATCATGGGTTGATCCAAGTCAACCATCAACATGGACTGCAAGACCAAATCGCTTCGGAAAGCAGACAATGCTCTGTGTTTGGTGGGATCAGGAAGGTGTGGTGTATTATGAGCTTCTAAAACCAGGTGAAACCGTTAATACTGATCGCTACCGACAACAAATAATCAATTTGAACTACGCTTTGATCGTGAAATGACCATAATGTGCCAGAAGACAGGGGAAAGTAATTTTGTTTCATTATAACACACAATCACTTCAAAACCAGTTAAAGACACATTAAAAGAGTTAAAGATATTGCCTGGGAAGTATTAACCCACTCACTGTATTCACCAGACCTTGCTCCTTGGGATTACCACTTGTTCTGATGGATGGCACACACACTTTCTGAGCAGCACTTCAAAGTATATGAAGAAGTGGAAAATTGGGTCTCTGAATGGTTTGCCTCAAAACAAGGAAAGTTCTATTGAGACGGTATCCACACATTACCTGAAAGATGGGGAAATGTGTAGCTAGCGATGGACATTACTTTGAATAAAGCACTTTAGCTGTTTCTCTTGAAATTATCATGTTTTCTTTGATTACAAAATCCGCCATTAGTATATGTGTTCATGTGTACACATGTGTTTTAGCTTCTCATTATTTTTCATGAGTACATTCCTAGTATATCATCATCTTTGACATTCAAATAAATAGTATTCATTAATTCTGATTTGTCAAAAAAACATAATTATCCAGTGCAAGAAAGCACATCTGCCAAACTGTATATTCTAGACATTTCAGTTGACCTTCTCAGATACTTAGTGATGCCCCTTTAGAATGTAAAAGCATACACAGGCTGTCCCTGGAGCTTCCTTTGTCCAAAATGCATTAAGGTGACTCCTAGTGGAATGTTTTTTTTTCAATGTTTGTGTAAAAGTAGAACATTAAAAGAAAAGTAATTTTAGTGGCTGCTGTTGAAAAGCATTGGTGAAGAGCTTTCCTAAGAATTAATTAACTAGATATGTACCATATTTTCCGGCGTATAAGATGACTGGGCGTATAGAAGATTTTCCTGGGTTAAAAAGTCATCTTATATGCCAGAAAATACGGTATTTTAAATATAGTATCATTTTTTTTTTTTTAGCCCTGGCTGGTTTGGCTGCCTGCGGACTGAAGGGTCCCGGGTTTGATTCCGGCCAAGGGCACATTCCTGGGTTGCAGGCCCAATCCCCAGTAGGGGGCGTGCAGGAGGCAGCCGATCAGTGATTCTCTCTCATCATTGGTGTTTCTATCTCCCTCTCCCTTCCTCTCTGAAATCAATAAAGAAATATATTTAAATATGGTATCATTTTTAATAAAGTTACTTCAACTCTAACCTATTAGGAAAATACAGGGAACATATATATAAAACCATATCTAAGAATAATCTAACTCTAATGTCACTTTTATAACTATTCGTTTATGGTTGGTGTGGGTAAGTATGGCATATATTTTCCTCACATTTGACAGTCTTACTTTGAGTAGATTTTAAAATCATAAATAAACCATCCCTTTTGAACTGAGTGTAAAATGGGAGTTACATATATTTATAGGGTATGCTTTCACTGCTCTGTGTTTCATATGTCTTTATTTGAAATTGTAATCATCCTTTAGTAGACTCGTTCTGTCAAAACCATATCATGGTGTATTTTGATTGCTCAAACCTAAAAATATTCAGTCAAGGACTACAATTTTAAAAATCTTTGCAAATAAATTGCAAGTTATACGTGTGTATACTATAATATTATGGCTTCAGTAAAATAGGTGAGCAAAATTACTTTAGATCTAATTTTGTTTTATTCTCTCTGCTAAAATTTCAGATGTTTTAAATATTACCTTTCAGATCAACTATATGTTAACAATATGATAATTGAAAACATTCCATTGCTAGTCAGCACCATATGTGTTTTATTTTAATTACCTGCTATCATTTTATTGAATCCCTTCACAATAGACTCCCTTACTTTTTAGTTTCTTATGGCTAAACCCAGGTGGTAATGCTGCTTAGCAATTTTCTCTCTGAATCTTTAGGGTAGTCTGAAGTATAGTCATCAAATCCTGTACTCATAGAGCCTTTTTCTCTTCCTTATATTTTATGTATGGATAAAATTGTGACCCTAAAAAATTAATCATATCATCTTAGTTTCAAAATTTCTCTCATCCATTTTTTTTCTTTCTCATTCTTCAGTCCAGTGTTTGTGTGGCATGGGGGCGGGGAGGGGGGCGGGCGGGAAGCACTCTTTTTCTAATTGATCCTGTCCACTCCTGGACTCCAAATTGAAAGCACATACGTGTCACTGGCGTGGGAAGAAATCTCATAGGAAAGGGATTTTCAGGAGTCCTTGGTGAGAAAATGCCTCAGAGAAGGGCGGAGGTGTCTCTTCCTGGCAGAAGAGCAAAGTGGCATTTGGAAGAGAGGAGAAACAGATGGAGACTGGGAAAGGGACATGATAACATCTCCTTTTCAACAGATAAGCACTGGTTGAACATGAAAACTACAGTTAATAATAAATATGTTTGGTAAACTTCCAAGTGATGGTTCATGGTAAGTATGGATTAAGCACTTGATTTCAGAAGTGTAAAATATATAGACCCCCAACTGAAGTTTTCTTTGTTCATGAAGTTAGCCAGAAATAAGGGTATGCTTTTAGTGTCTAATAGGAAAGATCATTTACAGCTCATCTCAAAAAAGAAAAACAATAAACACTTCAAACATGGGGAATTTTGTGTAAAAAGAGAGGTATATAGTCTAAATTTATAACAGAATATGTTGAGATATGTTATTTCATTTTAAACTCCTTACTATAATTTTGTGACAAGAGTGATTCTGTAACATATAAAACACACAAGGAGAAGGAAGTGAGATTTACTTTACCAGGTTGTCATTTTGAGCAGCCAAAGCTGATACAACTTTATGTTGTGTTTATGCTTCAATGTATTATCCATCAACTTTACATTATATATTTCTCCAGGAAGAGATAGGAGTATTCAATGTTCTTATCTTATTCTTTATTTTTTTCCTCCACCTGTGTCAATATTTTAGAGTAAATAGCATTTTAAAATGTATGCAACTGAATACATTTCAATAATTATTTCTCACCACTATTGGCAGTTCTAGCAACATTTAACATTATCTGCTAACTAGTGGCCCAGTACACAAATTCATGCACATTGAATTTAATTAGAAGAAATATTTTAATATTGCTATTTGTCCTTTATAATAGAAGTGTCAACCAAATTCACGATTGGCAATGACAGATCGAAACACACATGCAATTGGCGCCAGCGAGAGCTTTATATGTATCACGCATGTGCGAGTCAACTTAGACTTTTATATATGTAGAATAAACTTGCTTAATTAGACCTGCTTTGTGATGTAGCTAAACTTTTTCCAGTCCAGTGAAGCACCCCAACTTCTCTTTCAGGTAATTGTCAGCAACACATCAGTAAATACCAACATGAAGCAGATTATTATTGTAGATCATGCAGGGAGAACAAAGGGTAAAATATTTCACTACAGCAGTTTTTGACTATGTTCCGTGCAATGAGAAAACCTGAAGTCATTTTCAGGTCCACCATTACTTACTTCTGTTCAGTTGGATCAAGTTTCTAAGCTTTCTAAATCTCTGTTTTCTGGCTAATGAAAAGAAAATAGGATTCCACTGAATC
The DNA here is from genome assembly GCA_025583905.1 of Ia io. Classification (NCBI taxonomy): domain Eukaryota; kingdom Metazoa; phylum Chordata; class Mammalia; order Chiroptera; family Vespertilionidae; genus Ia; species Ia io. Next base: position 37,510,287 of record JAJQQW010000003.1, read on the forward strand.
CCCTATCTGCCTACTCCAGGACTTCTGTGAGGATCAAATGAGATGAGTCACGTGAAAATGCTTCACAGACATTTGGTTAAAGTGTGAAATTTTTGCACCTGGCTATAAGGCAGATTGTGTTCCTGGGCTGAAGAAACTGCAAGAAGGCTAGTTGTCGCTAGGGAAAGGAAGCTGGGTGTTGCTATGTGACATCATTACCCAGTGCCAACAGGGATTGTTTCCTGGGTGGACCTGGCTGTGGGCCGCATTTTGCACCATGGCAGCGTCATCTGTGATTTGGTGGGCTGCTGCTGCGGAGTGGTGGCAGTGCCTGTGTCCCACTTAGGGGGAACCGAGTGTTGCTTTGTGGGAGCCAGGTCCATGGTGCCATTTCTCTGTAAATGGCCAGTGCATGTCACGGCAGCTCCTGTGTTGAGCATCTGCCCCCGGTGGTCAGTTCGCATCATAGCAACTGGTCAGACAGACAGAGGGACACTTAGCATATTAGCCTTTTATATACATAGATTATATGAAAGAAAAATATTAGTGTCCCTCCCTTTTAACCCACATGGCTTTCCCCAGTCCCACATCCTCAAACTTGTCTCTATAGATTTAATCTACATTTTTCACTTTAATCTTATTTTTCTTTTCTTTTTTTTTTTACTTCTCAATTATAGTTATCATACAATATTATACTAGTCTCAGGTGATTAGAAATTTATAAAACTTACAAAGTTATAAATCTAGCACCTGACCCCATACATTGTTATTATAATATTATTGACTACATTCCGTATGCTATACTTCATATTCCCATGACTGTTTTTATAATTGGCAGTTTGTACTTCTTAATCTCTTCACCTTTTCCACCCAGTCCCCCAACGTTTCTTCACTGGCAACCATCTCTGTATCTATGAGTTTGTTTCTGGGTTTTGTTGTTGTTTATTTTGTTTCTTAGATACCACATATAATTAAAACTATATTATATTTGTCTTTGTGTGTTAAACTTATTTCACTTAATTTGCACTGCAGTCTTATTCAAGAATTTATTTATACTATCTACTAGAACCCCGGTGCACGAAATTCGTGCACGAAGGGGTGTTGTCCCTCAGCCCAGCCACTCTCCAATCTGGGACTCCTGGAGGGATGTCCGAATGCCCGTTTAGGCCCATCCCAGTAGGATCAGGCCTAAACGGGCATTCGGACATCCCTCTCACAATCCAGGACTGCTGGCTCCTAACTGCTTGCCTGCCTGCCTTCCTGATTGCCCCTAACCACTTCTGCCTGCCAGCTTAATCACCCCCTAACCACTCCGCTGCAAGCCTAGTTGATTCTTAACTGCTCCCCTGCCAGCCTGTTTGCCCCCAACTTCCCTCCTCTGCCGGCCTGGTCACCCCTAACTGCCCTCTCCTGCAGGGTTGATCACCTCCAACTGCCCTCCCTTGCAGGCCTGGTCCCTCACAACTGCCCTCTCCTGCTGGCCATCTTGTGGTGGCCATCTTGTGTCCTCATGGGGGCAGGATCTTTGACCACATGGGGGCAGACATATTGTGTGTTGGAGTGATGGTCAATCTGCATATTACTCTTTTATTGGATAGGATAGAGGCCTGTTGCAGGAGTGGGGGCCAGCTGGTTTGCCCTGAAGGGTGTCCCGGATCAGGTGGGGGTTCCCTTGGGGTGTGGGGCGGCCTGGGTGAGGGGCCTGTGGTGGTTTGCAGGCCGGCCACGCCCCCTGGCAACCCAAGCAGAGGCCCTGGTATCTGGAATTTATTTTCCTTCTACAATTGAAACATTGTAGCCTGGAGCAGAGCCAAGCCTGCTGCTCCCTCCGGGGCGGCAGCCATTTCTGTGGCAGTTAATTCACCTTCTACAATTGAAACTTTGTAGCCTTAAGCGGGTGAGCCAGCCAGGGCGTGCGGAAAGCTTTGCTTCCCCTGTTGCCGCCGGCAACCCTGGCTTGCTCTCTCAAGCTCCATTCTGCCGCCATTTGTTTGAATTTGTTTACCTTCTATAATTGAAACTTTGTAGCTTGAGTGGAGGCTTAGGCCTGCAACGGCTATGGAAAGCTTGGCTTCCTCTGTTACCTGGGAAACTTTTCTCTCTATGGCTGTAGCCATCTTGGCTGGGGTTAATTTGCATACTCACCCTGATTGGCTGGTGGGCGTGGCTTATGTAGCAGAGTGATGGTTAATTTGCATATTACCATTTTATTAGAGGATTGGTGGATCCTACATGTTGAAATATAAAGAGAAGTCTTTAGATTGTGTTGATTATGTAATATTTGTCAAACAGTGTGAATATATGTTTCCTGTACTATTTATGATACTAAAGTCAGTGTCAAAATCTAAAGGACTTTGTTCTATTCTCTATTAATAATAAAATTCATACAATTTTTAATCGATTATATACTTATCACATAGATTATAAAACAATTTATACTTTTTCTGGGTGCATTGTCTTTCTTTTCTGTCTAATAATAATTCGCCTACATAATCGCATCCTCTCAAGGTCTTGTTTGTTTTTTCACTTGACTTATCCCAGAGTTTTTCTCAAAAGTGAATGCTTGCTTGCTAACTCTATTACATAATTTATAACACTTCCGTTTCAAGTTCACTCATATTGTCTTTTCAATTCCCACTCTTTCTTGATATTTTCCAACTTTTTTTTTCTAAAGTACATACTCAAATTATCTCAGAAAAAAATGGATTTAACATTTTCTAGTTCATTCATACTTGAAAGTGGCCTTAGTTTATTCATGTAATTTGTCAGAATAACAATGTTTAAGCTCAAATAATTTTCTCTAAATACTATAAAGATTTTTTAATTGTCTCCTCTAGCATGGAGGAATTCTCATCTGTAGGCTGACACTGAAGAGATTCCACTTACGGATTCTCTTTGGTGTTTGTTTATTTGTTTGTTTGTTTGTTTTCCCCAAGTGGTAGTTCATATGAGGTGTCTAGGGTGGTATCTACCTTCACCCTGATCAGCATAGTATATATTTTTTAATTCTAAAACCTTATATCTTCTTCAGCTTTATTTTCTCCATGTTAATTTCCTTCCTAGCAATACCATCATTCATTTTTGTTTTTAAGTTCTTTATTTCAGGATCTGTATTTGAATATTTCCCGCACTCCAGTTTTTCTGTGTTGTGTTTTCTTCCAAATATTTGTTAATTTGCTTTATCTTCTGATAAATAAATTTAGGTTTACATTCTAGCCCTTCCATAGAATTCATCATTGTAAAAATCTTAATTTTTATTTCTAATAAATATTTCTCCTCCACTTTCCTCTTCTTCATTCCCCTCTCCTCCACCCCTTCCTTATTCTTTCCTGTTTGTTTCTATGGATTACTTCCAAAATTCATCTGCATAAGATGACTTATTTTTCTTTTTCTTCTACCTATATTCTAATGTTTTTTTTTAATCTTGATTTTTATATTTTATACTTTCAGTTTTTCTCATACAGCTGATGATAGTTGATGTTTAAATTTAATATATTTTGGGGGTTGATGTTATTGCCTTATTTTGCTCCTTTGGGAAGATTGCTTTACACTTTCATTTTAAAAATAATCTTTTATATCTCACAACAAATGCCATCCTTTCCATTTCTTATAAGTTATCTACTTTAATATAAGATTCACCAGCACCTCAATTTAAAAAATAGGGCTCAAAAGCCTTCTCTCACTGTTCCTTTAATTATTAGCTATTTGGAAAAATCCAGAAGATTTTAATTCTTCACTTTGTAGGTTATTATTAAGTATGTATCTTGCTTCTTTATTTTGAATATATTTCAATGGCCACCTTTAAGCTCCATGAAACAGGCCCAAGATATAGGTGATCATATGAATTTTTATGAAAATTTTACCCAGTGAACTGAGATAAAATTTATCATCACTGAGGCATAGCAGATGATATTAAAGATAGGATATTGAAGTAGATAGGTGGCAGAGTAGCATTTCTATAAACTGTCTATAAAAGTAATGTAGTATGAAAATTTACCAAAAAAGAACTTTTCTGTTATTACCATAATCTGTGTTATTATGTACATGCTTTCTATACAAATCACTTCATAGATTATTTTCTTATATAGAATTTCCTTAAATATCATGAGAAATACAATTTTATAGGAAATTAAAAACTTAAAATATTATAAAATAAAAACTCATTAAAGATACCATATTACCCCTAAAATTATGATATATTAGTATTTTTTTCAGTATTGTACAGAAATAATGTCATTGCAAATAAACAGATGGTAAAGAAAAAATGTAGAGAAAAAAATGTGCTGTGATTGTTACTGAATTGGTGAAGCAGAAAAGTATGTTTTATAATATACATTTTAGTGCATGATTACCAAGAAAGCAGAATAATTATTTGAATTGCAATTCATTTTTTTTCTATTAAATATTTTTACAAAGGAGTCTACCCAAATAGTCTTTTGTGAGCTATTTTGTCATTAAAGTACTAAAATTAATAATATATAAAGATAAGATATTATAATTTTAAATATAAATAATAATTTAAAGCAAGTTTTGTTTTCTTAAAATTGATTCCAATGAAATTTTACCATAAATATAAAAATCATTGTTTTTTAGATATGCTAACTTATATACTCCTTATCTATTGTTGGAAAAATACCTATGACATAATATAATAGTATATATATATATATATATATATATATATATATATTTAATTTAATATAATACATATGATAATACATGATATCTACACTAATAAAAGCCTAGGTAGCCCTCACACATGACATCATCACAAGATGGCTGGGTGCACAGTGGAGGTGGGGCCCAGTGGCCACTCGGTGTGGTGATGCCTGGGGGTCCCGCGGCTCCACACAGTGCTGAGGAGGCTGGTTCTGGCATCTCTGCCACCTCGTGTGGAGGAGGCGGGTCCCAGCAGAGGAGGCAGGTGGTGGCAGGGGAGGGCAATTGTGGGCAATCGGCTGGCAGGCAAGTGAGTGGTTAGGAGCCAGTGGTCCCGGATTGTGAAAGGGATGTCCAACTGCCAGTTTAGGCCCAAACCTGCAGGGATTGGGCCTAAACCACAGTCAGATATCCCCTGAGGGGTCCCAGATTGGAGAGGGTGCAGGCCAGGCTGAGAGACACTCCCCCCCATGCATGAATTTCATGCACCAGTATCTAGTATATTATAATATTATGCTTAGAAAACATCTTAAAGGTCTTGTATATCAAACTTCCTCCTAATGATAAATAACACCTAGAACATCTGAAATATTTTCCTGATGAATATAACAGTTCTGTTTTTCAGTTTTTTCTTATGCCTTTAAAATTTGATTGTACAAAATAGTTTTATTTCAAATATGTCATCCATTTACTACCCTGGCTGGGTAGCTCAGTTGGTTAGAGTGTCACTCTCATATGCCAAGGTTGCAGGTTTGATCCCTGGTCAGGGCACATATAGGAATCAATCGATGAATGCGTCGATGGATGGAACAACAAACTGATGTCAGAGCTCTCTCTCTCTCTCTCTCTCTCTCTCTCTCTCTCTCTCTCTCTCTCTCTGTCAACTCAATTTATATTAAAAAAAAAAGAATATAATTATTAATATTTGTCCCTTAGCGCTTGGAACCATATCTGCTACTCGGTACAATTATTATGCATGGATGAAGACACACAAATATTAGGAGGCATAAAATATGAGTTAAACTGATTAGGGTATCTATAACTGTTATTGTGTTCTTGCTATTTTGTCATTAATAATTTATTGATAGAAACCAGTAGATTATGTCCTATAATTAAGATAGCAGATATAATTTACTATGGTTGATTTGCAAGTATGAGAGACCATGTTTTGTATTTGGCAATATATCATTGATAGTAACTTGCAGGTATCATGGATGATCAGTCCATTATTTAGGAAATATTTATTAAGCACTCATTATATGCCCTGCACCTTATATATTGCATTCTGAAAATGAGATGTGAATTAGTAATTTTTCTTAACCATATTGAGGGTGTATAAGAAAACTGCAAAAACTATCTGGGCTTATTTATGAGTCATTGGAGAACAAAAAGTTTGAAGTAGATTCTCTTAAATAACATTCAATAAAAAAATGCTAACATTCAAATAACATTGTAAAATGTGACGTTGGAAGATTCATTTGCATTCATGACACTGCGTAAAATACTACGAATAACTCACCACATTCAGGTCCTGATTTTCATTTTTATATGGCTTTTGATTACTAAAAATTATTCACGTATTTTTAGCCCCATTTGGAAACCCTAAACATTTTGACATTTAAACTTGGGGAAAATATTATTTGAAAAGTAATTTTATTACAATAACATTTTGCAACTCTATTTACAGATAAAGTACAAAGCATCCTTGAAAATATATTTTGTATTGATATTTCAGTGATAAAGTTTCACATATCATCATGATTCATTGTATCATTTTGGCAAGCATTATTGTTAGAAACATCCTTAAAATATTATAATATATTTTTCTTGTTCTTTAATAGATAATCCTGTATAATAAAAGGCTAATATGCAAATCGACCTAATGGCAAAACGATCAGTCGCTATGACACTCATTGACCACCAGGGGTCAGACACTCAAGGCAGGAGCTGGCCCTGGTGTTCAGTGTGCTCCCACAGGGGGAGTGCCGCTCAGCCAGAAGCCCTGAGCCGGAGTCACAGCTGGTGAGCACAGCTGCAGTGGTAGGAGCCTCTCCTACCTCCTCGGCAGTGCTAAGGATGTCTAACTGACTGCTTAGGCCCACTCCCCACGTCAGTCAGACATCCCCCGAGGGCTCCCAGACTGTGATAGGGCACAGGCCGGGCTGAGAGACCCCCCTGCCCCCAAGTGTATGAATTTCATGCACTGGGCCTCTAGTACTTTAATAAGTTCCCAGGGGTTAAGTCAACACATTTTTAGGTAGCTGTGTCAGGAGATTTAATAAAATATATGTAAAATTATGTTTTCAATGTATTGGAAAATTCATGAAGTGCTTTATGTTGAAATAAGGTGGGTTTTTATTTGTTTGTTTATAGCATTCTTTTTAAACTAGGGCTTTTGAGCATGTGTGTGTGTGTGTGTGTGTGTGTGTGTGTGTGTGTGTGTGTTTTCTTACCAAAGGTAAAAGGAATTTACCATACATATGTTTGTATATATATATCTTCCTTTAATTTCAGCCTAGCTGTTGGTTTGAGAAAGGACTAGAATAGAGACAAGTGAGGAATCAGATATTCTAATTAGGGAAATAAAACAGAAATCTAGTCAAGAAAAGATGAAGGCTTGCATTAGGATGGAAGCCATTAATTTTCAGATAAGTGGAAAAATTTGAATTCTACTTTTCAGGTAAAATCAATAGGCTTTTAGGATTTTGAAGTTAGTGTCTCATTTTAATTGGTACTAAACATTGAATTGCATTTCATAAGTGTGTGTGTGTGTGTGTGTGTGTGTGTGTGTGTGTGAATTTAAATCTGAACTCAAATACTTGAATGGAGAGAAAGAAAATAGAGTTTTCAAAACAATAAATTAAATTAAATTAAAAAAAGAAAATAGTTTTCAAAATTGAGATGATATAGCAAGCAGGAAAAAAAATAATACCTTTAGTAGAGAAATTAAAAAGGAGGTCTCTAGGCCTAAATTACAAAGATTCTGATATCTAGAACTGTGGGGAGGAAGAGACAGAAGTAAAAAATAAGTCAAATGACATGAGAGAGAAGAAAAAAAAAAGGAGAGTGTTGCCCTGGTCAGTTTTGCTCAATGGTCAGCCTGTGGACTGAACGGAGGGTTGGGGATTTGATTCCCTGTCAGGGGCATGTACCTCAGTTGCAGGTTTGATCCCTGGCACCAGGTCCAGACGCAGGCAGGAGGCATCCAGTTGATGTGTCTCTCTCACATTGATGTTTCTCCCTCTCTTTCTCTTTTTCTCTTCCCCCTGCCCTTCTCTTCTACTCTCTGCCTAAAGATCAATGGAAAAAAATATCCTTAGGTGAGGATTCAAAAAACCAAAACAGAGCAGTAGAGTTTGGTATTAAAGGATCAAGGAAAGAGAGTTAGTTAGAATAATAGAAATGCGTCCATGAATTTATTATAAGAAGGATAGTGATGGCTTAGGAAAGTGCAATATCAGTGGCAATTTAGAAAAATAATTAAATTCATTATGTGGTGAGGTCTGAGATAAAGGAGAAGTGATATGTGTTGACATGTCTTTCAAGTGAGAGGGGAAAGGGTTTTGTGATTCCTGAAACTGAGAAGATACCCAAGGAGTAACATCACTGAATAGGGGAGAGAATGTGAAATAGTGTACCACAGAAGTGAAGCAAGGACCTTGAAGCTGGATGGAACGAGTGGTGTGATTTCATCAGTGGTTAAGAGAAGAATGGATCCCAATCTGATGAAGTTTTTTTGTATAAGTGTGAACAGAAAGATATAAAATTTGGAAAAAATGTAAGAATTGTTTTTTAATGGATATAAAGTTGTAAGATGAAAAAGTTCTGCAGATCTGTTTATCAACAATATGAATATACTTAACACTATTGAGCTGCACAGTAAAAAATGGTTAAGATAGTAAACTTTTTTTTTTTGTTTTCACCATGATAAAACAAAGAAAAGAGTATATTCAAAATGAGACCAAGTGGTACATACCTTAGAATATCCACGAAGAGTGTTACAGACCTTATCAGAACACTGTCAAGTAAACAAAATCCTTCAGTAGACAGATACTTTTAAATAAAATGGTAAGTCTTTTTAAAAAGTATACTTTTGCCCTGGTCGGGTGGCTCAGTTGATTGGAGCATCGCCCATACACCAAAAGAAGGTTGTGCCTGTGGGGGCAACTGATTGATATTTCTCTCTGTTCCTCTCCCTTCTCTTTCTCTAAACTAAGTAAAGGTAAGGATTTAAAAAAAGAAAGAAGAAGAATTTCATTTTCAAAATGGCAGACACAGTGTGGAGAGTAATTCCCTCAGGCTTTGATAAAAAAATAAATAAAATGCTGGCAAGGAAAGCCATGGCTTCCAGTAGTATGTCCTCAAGGCGTCTGGGCATATGGTGGTCAAATTAGCCTACTGTTCCCTTCAGGGCAACTAAACTGTCAACAGGCTTCTTCCTGATTTTAGGCCTCTGTCTCCCTTTTCTTATAGTATTTACTTCAAAACACTTGTAATTTTTTTCTCTGCCTCTTGAGGTATAAACCTCTTTCAAAGCGCCTTGCCAATTTGGTAACCCAGAAGTGACCTTCTCAAGCACCTGGCAGCCATCTCTTTGAAATAAAATCATCAGTGAAGGTGGTGCCACTCTCGCCCTGTTTCTGTGGGAAGGTCGGAGCCTACCATCGAGAGTCTTGCACCAAGCTGTAAAACTACCTCCTGTCGTAAAGACATGAGAAACTTTAATTTTGTGTGGACAATGCCAGTTAGCAGCAGAGATGGCCTATGATCCCACACCTCAGGTTTTAAAAACACTCCAGGCTTTTGTTTCAGTAGATATGAATTCTGAGTGATATGGCCTTGCTTTACTATTGTGATAGCCTTGAATAAACCCTTCCTTTTATGTTTAATTTTGCCTGATGCAATTTTTGCTTTGACTATGTCCAAGTAAATTACAGTGTTAGTAGCATTCATTACAGGGTATAAACTTTGCATCATTTAGCAAATATCCATATATAATAAGCATTTAGAAAACACTTGTTGAACTGAATTTTATTTAAAAGCTCTGTCATTTGAATTTTCTTGGGCCTGTAGGTACAAGTCTTGGGTCACATGAATGGAGATTTATGAAATAATAATGCATGCTTAATGTTAACTATAATTGCACAAATAATTTTATAATTTTTTCACTCAACTTATTTTTATTTAGTGGTTAGATCCAATAGTAGATTAGGATTAAATCTATTTTAAGTATGCCCACAAAAAAAACTGCTCTGTAAAATAACAAATTTTCCCTATATTTTTTGTTTTATAGTTTTTAGAAAGATTGTTTAAATATGAAAATAGTGCTTATTTACAAATGATAATAATTGGAAATATTAATTTTTAATTCTATCCAATATGCAATTAAAACTTCAAGGCTAATGTACCAATTTTCCTCACTTTTAATAAGCCAAAATTGGTACATTTGCCTTGGATTTAGCTTATCTATCACCAGGATAATAAAACTCTGATTCAATTCATGTAATTTTGACGTGATAAATGTCACTACCATCCATTTAATACCTTAAATTTGAAATGTGCCTTATGTCATATTCAAATTTCCTTAAAATATTCAAGTATTTTTTATGCTATCTGCCAAATATATTTTAAGGGTAATCCCCCTTGGATGGACAATGAGATTAGCCAGATAATTTAAACAGTGAAGGAGGCAGCTCAGCACAATCTTACAAAATTACCCACATAGACTAGTCAAATTGAGCACTAATTGCCAGGTGCTATACAACAAGAAAGAAAGAAATAAAAACAGTGAAATAAAAAAATGCCTATTAATCTGTGCAGTGAATTAAAAAGGAGGGTCCCTAGGGCTGACTTCTCCCTAATACATAAGAACTTATAGTCACAATCTTCTGGAGACAGGTGAATGGAGGCAGAAATGAGACTATTGACCCTTCTTCAAACATAACGAGTTTCTGAGCACTTGCTAAGGCTTTTGTTCAGGAAATATGAAGAAAATTCAGGACATCATTTAAACATAAAAGATACATGTCAACTACATTCATTATGCTATATCCTCAGATATCTTACAATGCAGAAGCATATTTCTTTTTTTTTTTTATTGATTAAGGTATTACATGTGTCCATATCTCCCCATTTCCCCCCCACCCCACTCCCATACATGCCTTTACCCCCCAGTGTCTTGCATCCATTGGTTATGCTTATATGCATGTATACAAGTCCTTCGGTTGATCTCTTACCTCCCTCTCCCCTCCCCAGCTTTCCCGCTGCAGTTTGACAGTCTGTTCGATGCTTCTCTGCCTCTGTATCTATTTTTGTTCATCAGTTTATAATGTTCTTTATTATCCATAAATGAGTGAGATCATGTGGTATTTCTCTTTCACTGACTGGCTTATTTCACTTAGCATAATGCTCTCCAGTTCCGTCCATGCTGCTGCAAATGGTAAGAATTCCTTCTTTTTTAAAACAGCATAGTATTCCATTGTGTAGATGTACCATAGTTTTCTAATCCACTCATCTGACGATGGGCATTTAGGCTGTTTCCAAATTTTAGCTATTGTAAATTGTACTGCTATGACCATAGGGGTGCATATATCCTTTGTGATTGGTGTTTCTAGTTTCTTGGGATATATTCCTAGAAGTGGAATCACTGGGTCAAATTTCTTATTGCCCTATTCCTTACCTCCTGAGTCACTCCTTCCACCCCCACCACCCAAACCTACTCAAAGAAGTCATGAAAACCACTACTGGCAAATACTAGTACACATCATCTGGCTCTTGCCTTGCTCCAAAACCTCCTTCATGTTGTTCTTTCACTCATTGTGTGCTTCAGTCACTCTAGTCTGTCACTTCCTAGATATAACTAAAATTTCACCACCAGAAAGTTAATTATTCTTTTACCTTTTGATGAAAAACCTTTGTCTTTTATTCTATACTTATCTGATACCTTCTGTTTTAAAATAACCTTAGAAAGTCATTCCTTGACACCCACCAGTAGAGTACATTAACGCCTTGTGTTCTATCAGTAGACTCTCATGATTTATAATTCTTGTAAACATTTATAATTTTTCATTATTTTAATGAATAAAAATAAGTTTTATATATATATACATATATATATACATATATATATACATATATATATATATACATATATATATATATATCTTCTAAACTATAAGCACCATGTCTGTTTTGTTTATTCCTGTATATATAATACATTTAGAGGTGGAGCCTTTAGGAGGTAATCTATATATATAAAAGGCTAATATGCAAACTATCCCTTCAGAAGTTCGACCAGGAAACCCGGAGTTTGATCGCTCACTATGACGTGGGCTGACCACCAGGGGTTGGCGCAGAACAAAGGAAGGCCCCAGCCGGCAGGTGGCAGCCAGGGAAAGAAGGCCCCAGCTGGCCAGCAGCCGAGGAAGGAAGGTCCCGGGCAGCAGCCAGAAGGCCCCGATCGGCCCTGATTGCCGGCCAGGCCTAGGAACCCTACCTGTGCATGAATTTTGTGAACCGAGCCTCTAGTTAGGTCTTAAGTGTGGAACCATAATACAGTTGTCCCTTAACAACACGAGTTTGGACTGCTTGGTTCCACTTAGTCATGGATTTTTTTTTTTTTTCAATGAATAATGTCCAGATAGTATGTGTATATTTTGCATCCAAGGATTCAGCTGACTGCAGATCATAGATACAGAGAACAGACTGACAGCTGTCAGAGGGGAGAGGGGCTTGGGGGCTGGGTAAATAAGGTGCAGGGATTAAATAAAGAAAAAAGAACTCAGAAACACAGACAACATTACGGTGATTACTAGGGGGAAAGGGAGGTCGTGGGAGGTAGAAGAGGGTATAGGCAGGATAAATGGTGATGAAAGGAGACTTGATATGGGGTGGTGAGCACACAATACAATTTACATATGATATATTATAGAATTATACACCTGAAACCTGTATAATTTTATTAACCAATGTCACCCCAATAAATTCAATTAGAAAAAACAAACAAACAAACAAAAAACCTTATCTTTTTGCATCTTAAAACAGCAGTTTCCCAACTTCACATTCCCATCTGGGGATTGAAAATACTGTTTTCAATCCTTGGTTGGTTGACTCCATGAATTTAAAGGCCCACTGTACTTACATTTTTGGGGAATAAAAAATTATACATGGATTTTTAACTGTACAGAGGGATTGGTGCCCCTAATCTCTATCCACCATGTGAGGATCCAAGTTGCTGGAAATCTGCAACCGGAAGAGAGTTTTCACCAGAACTGAGCACACTGGCACCTGAATCACAGACTACAGCCTTGAGAACTGTGACGTATTTACTTCTGTAGTTTATACAGCACCCAGTCTATGGTAATATGGCAACCCAAACTAAGACAATACTCATGTACCTGTTATGTACTCACATTAAACACTGTTTATATTTTTATTTTTATATTGGATCTACATTTCTGATCCTTCTAACACTTCACCTTACCTGGATCCTAATACCAATACAGAGTCTCCCGTATTCAGTGAAATCAATGAGTATTATTATAATTATAAATGTCCATAGAAGTGCAATACATACATTTAAACTGAGGAACATGACATGAATCTTCAAACCCAGTGTAGTGAATCACATAGACAAGCTATCAAATGCTTACAGTGTAAATGCAATAGTGTGAATGTGAATTAAATATCATATAAACAACTAACTCATCAGGGCAGGTATACAGAGAGGTCAAGAAGCTTTAAGCAGAATAACAATTTGGGATGAAAGTTTTAAAAAAACATTTTACTTTCTGATACAGATGCTTATAAAATAGTAAAACATATAACTTGTCTAAACTTCTGATCCCACAATTTCCTTATCAAGATGTGAAGTATAATATTTCCTTATAACCTTCTCCTTTTCATTGCTCACTGAGCAACTATTTACTGAAGCCACATTCTAGGCCCCAGAGAACCAAAGAGACATATAGAGCAAGAGTGAAATTGCCATTATGAAATTGGCATGCTAGGTATGGAAAGATAAAATCACTGTTATTGGGGATTTTTATTTCATAGTCCTGATTTTATTTCATTTATCCAGTATTTAATTTTATAATTCTTATATATTACACAACTTGGAATTATCTCTTACTTTTCACATGTATCTCCTCCATGAAACTCCAATCAAAATATGACATATATTTTATTTTTCCTAAGTCTGAGCAGGGACAGAGATTAGAAGCAGAAAAAAGTATGCTGTTTGGGTCCATGGAAAAATCATTTCAGAACCACAAAGATATTGTCTACATAACTGGCTTTGATCATGTAAATGATGATAATTCCACTGTCTTTACACCTCAGCGACTTGGTATATTTGTTCATACTAATGACAATTTTATACTCTAAAGCTCTGGAAGACAGGAATCGTATCTCTAATGTGTTCCAGCCTGTGCATTGTACAGATGGGTATTTCCTTGTCAACTGAGAGAGAAATATGAGAGTTGTCATTTTGGAAACTTTATAAATGGAAAAGGGTTGTTTTCTACTCTGTAATAACTCAGGAACAACTGGTAAAATGTTCTTTAAGTGTAACAAAGAAATCAACCTGCAGGCTATGTCTAAGCATAAAAATTCCATCCTAAATTATATCTATGAAAAGGTGTGATTGATAGAAAACAGTAATGAGAGATGTCTCACAAACCTCACTTACATTTCCTATCACATGTTAAGGTCACATTTCTGAGTAATATGATAGAGTTTGCAACATAATATTATTGACATTGATTTATTAATATTGATTTCTAAGCTGTACAACATAGTCAAAGCTGTTTTCTTTTACTTTCTTTCCTAAGCAGATCAAAGTAAAAATGTTGAATTATGGATTGTGACTTGTCTTGATTTTTTATAAAATATCAACAGAATGACTTTTCAATGTCATATTTCACCAACAGTAATTAATTGCTTTAAAGTGTGCATTCCAATAAAACTTACTCAGTCATTTTACATTTAAGCATGAATATATTTAGAAGAAATAAAGATTGACATTGAAAATTGTATGATTAAAATTACAAAAAAATAATTTTACTTGTTATTTTTAACACTGGCAATGTAGATGTAGCATAATTATACATATAATTTTACATCATAATGGTATCTCTAATTTTGGTGGGGTTTTTTGTTTGTTTTTTAAAGGATTTTTATGGTTAAAAATAGATTTTTAATACTTTCTATCTACCTGTTGTTTTCTAACAATTCAAGAGAAAATAACATGACTGGTTCTTTGTCTTCAAAGTCTTGCCAAGGATTACTACACCTATTATTAATCCTATATAATGAAAGTCTAATATGATGTCTGGTCATCCCTTCAATCAATTAAAGCATAATATGCTAATGATATGCTAAGACCTCTCAACTGCACTCTATGACGTGCACTGACAACCAGGGGGCAGATGCTCCAACCAGTAGGTTAGCTTGCTGCTGGGGCCTGGCTGATCAGGACTGAATGAGACGAGCCGGACATGCCTGGAGCCCTCCCGTGGTCCCTCCCCGGCTGGTCAAACTCCCGCATCCCTCCAGCCCCGATCATGCACCAGTGGGGTCCCATGGCCTGGCCTGTGGGATGGGGCCAAAACGGCTCTCCGATATCTCCCAAGGGGTCCAAGATTGTGAGAGGGCAGTTCCCGAGTGACACACCCAGAATCGGGCTCCCTCCTCTTTGGTTCCAGATGTGTGACCCGAGAACCGCAGCTGCCAAGTCACCACAGCTCACAGCTTCTGCGCTGAGCATCTGCACCTTGGTGGTCAGTGTGTGTCATAGATACTGGCTGGTCAACCAGTCGGCTGGTTGGCCACTCGCTTAGGCTTTTATATATACACTAGAGGCCCAGTGCACAAATTTGTGCATGGGTGGGGTCTGGCTGGCCCACCCTGATAGTGGCCAATCGGGCTGGGCTGGTGGGGGGGAGGGGCCATGGTCAGTTGGCCAGCCGGCCCCACCCCCTGGTCAAACTCCTGGTCGAGGGGACAATTTGCATACTAGGGTTTTAATATATAGGATATATATTGTATATAATAACACCTTAATATGCAAATTGACCGAACGACAGAACAACTGGCGGAATGACCGGCGGAACAACTGGTCACTATGATGCACACTGACCACCAGAGGGAAGATGCTTAATGCAGGATCTGTCCCCTGGTGGTCAGTGCACTACCACAGGGGGAGTACCGCTCAACCAGAAGCCGGGCTCATGGCTGGCTAGTGCAGCAGCAGCAGTGGGAGCCTCTCCCACCTCCGCCGCAGCCAGGTGGTAAGGAGTGAGGGGCCCCATACTGCGAGAGGGATGTCTGACTGCTGGCTTAGGCCCAATCCCCAGGGGATCTCCCAAGGGGTCCTGGATTGTGAGAGGGCACAGCCCAGGCTCAGGGGACCTTCCTCTAGTGCACGAATTTCATGCACCAGGCCTCTAGTATCCTACCTAATAATAGACAAATATGCAAATTGACCGCACCTTTGCTATGCCCAAGCCATGCCCACCAGCCAAGCCACGCCCACCAACCAATCAGGACGAGTATTCAAATTACCCCAACCAAGATAGCGGTTAATTTGCATATCAAGACAGCGTAGAAAGAAGCCAAGAGCTGTAGAAGGGAGCAAAGCTGCAGAGAAGCAAGCTGTAGAAGGGAGGAATGGAGGCAAGCTGGGGGAGAAGGAAGGAGAGCAGGCGGGCTGGCGGAGAAGGGAGAAAAGCAGGCGGGCTGGCGGAGAAGGGAGAAAAGCAGGTGGGCTGGTGGAGAAGGCAGGGTGGGGGAGAAGGGAGGAGCACAGGCGGGGTGGGGTAGAGTGCAGCAGGAAACCCTATTGCAGGATTCTTCCTGCAACGGGAACACTAGTTATGTATAAGATTACACACTCTTAAAGTTACTGTTAACAAAAACAACTGTTTTAATTTTTCAGAATCTCTTATTAACATAGTACATATAATTAAGGAAAATTATAAAATATTACATTGCACTAATAATTTAATAACTAAGATTATACTTTCATAGGAATTAGAATTATTCTAAATGTAAGCATGTTGCTACTAGTTTCCATTTTCCCCTGTACTTAATTTGGAAACTTCTCTCCCTATAATAACTGACAATTTGTTGAACAATCTATTCCTTCATCCATGTTTTCATTCATTTTCTTCATTGCTATTTCCTGTATTGGTTTGCTGTATGCCGGTTGCCTAGTGCCTTATTCTACCCAATCTGCCTTTACAGTTTGGACTTAAGGCTTTATCAATCTCTAATTTCTTCTCCTTAATTTAAAAACATATTCTGTTTAATGTCAAGTTTTGTTAAGGACTTATATATAATTGGTGAAAAATCACTAAATTCATTCCCCATTTACACATATTAATGCAGGTCAGTGCTACAGTCTACTAGATTGCAAACTACTTAAGAGGAATAACAATATATTTGGTTTATGTTGCTAGTGCTTAGTGTAGTGAATCCTTCATGGGCTTATATCTCTAAATATGTAATGTTATTAACCCTTTGCACTCGCTTGCTTTTTTCTCGATTCCTGCTACCGATGCCAACCTTGTCGAGTCACACTCGATATCCGAGTGCAACAGGTTAAAATAATATTTAATATCATTATAAATATTTTATCTAAATTTTGAAAGGTTTTCTCTGTGGCCAAAATCTTCATTCTCTGTTAAACAACAATAAGAATGTCAGCCTACACAGATTTGTTCTGTAAAGTTCAGATTTTTCTTCTTTCCATGTTTACCTCTGCATCAACCAATATATGTAGTTTTCATACCATTGGTATTTTCATCAGCAAATATGAATATGGATTGATCTCTTTAAATAAGCATAATTAATATGTCACTACATAAATGAAATTAGTTATGTATTTAGTTTTATATAAAGGTGATTTCAAGGAGTTCACATAAACGTGTCTGCAAACAAGGCAAGATGTCTGCTGTAAATATTCCTTGCAATAAATTCCTCCTCTAGATTATGTGCAATAATTTAAAAGTATCTGGTGTTATGCAGTTGACTGATTGACTCTTTGAAAATCTATCACCAAGAAATTAATTGGATGCTGCACAGTTACTCATAGTTGTTCTACTTATGTCATTAAGTCAACCAAAATTACTGGACCACAAAATGAACATTCTAGTTATTTGGACAGAGTCATCTGAATGGAAATGATTATGCATTGATCAAGTCAGGTTCTCTGGGGTTTGGTTGTTATGAGAACTCAAAGGCTTGAACTCATCACAGTTTTTGTTGATTCGTTAATTGTATCTGTATAGTTTCTAATACAGAATTCACTGATTGAAAATCCCTTTAAGATGCAATATTTGTCCTTTTTTTCTGTTTCATTAGACTTTACCATGAAAACTTGAATATTTTACATAGTACTGTTGAAATTTTCAGGCTTAAGAGCCTGCAGAAATGATAATATATTTTGTTTTTACCCAACTGAAAACAGTTTGATTTAAACATGACCATTTTCAGTGTGAATCACCATTTTAAAAGTCTTCATTGCCAAACATTTCAATGAATAACAAAATACATTGAATGTGTGTGCTTTCATTTGCAATGTCTCTTTCCTTCAGCTGCTTTATTTGTTCTAAATTAATTATACTCTATTTCATTCAAGAAAGGATTTGAGAAAAAATATTAAAATACAATATGTATATTGTGAAAAAGTCCTATGAAGAGAAATATTGCCAAGACAAGTTAAAATATACAGTTATATATGGAATGTGATTTTCTGTGGTTGAGTTGCACTTTATACCTTGAGGATTCTAGGTTCTAAAGAAAAGAAGTAAACTCAGTTAGTACAAGATTCAAATTACAAATAAAAATATGCAGCTGTTAAATGGAAGCAATTCTTTGTTTGATTTTATTTTGTACTAGGGGCCCGGTGCACGAAATTCATGCACTGGGGGTCACGGGTCCCTCAGCCCAACCTGCCCCCTCTCACATACTGGGAGCCCTCAGGGTTGTCCTACTGATGGCTTAGGCCCGCGCCCCACAGGGAGCGTACCTAAGCCGCAGTCTGGCCTCCCTTTGTGGGAGGCAACCGGGCTGGTCAGGGGAAGGCACCAGCCCCATCACCCCACTGCTGCAGCCACTGTCAATCACCGCAGCCACCAAGGTGTTTTCATCAACATGGACTCTAGTCCCTTCACCAAGAAAAAATGATAACTTTCTTTAGGCGTTTTCAAGATGTGTCTTTCATAGGATAAGGATTTCTGTATTTATTTTTTATCCTCACCTGAGGGTATGTCTCCATTGACTTTTAGAGAATGTGGAAGAGAAAGGGAAAGACAGAGAGAAATACTTTGATTGGTTTCCTCCTGCATGAGCCCTGATCTGGGCCTTGGCCAGGGAGGAGCCTGAAACCTAGATACATGCCTTTGATCAGAATCAAACCCAGACCCTGCTGTCTGCAGGCTGAGGCATTATCCACTGAGTCATACCGGCTAGGGCAGGATATGACATTTCTTAGCCTTCCAGCAGCGGACCTTCATTTTTTTCCCCAGAAGTGTGGTGGAAAAACCCTAGATCACCTTTTTGGATTCTTATTACCCAAGTTACTAAGAATATTACCAGTGGCATACAGGAAGCTTAGCCAATGTGCAGTCAGAAAAGGTGTTTCCTCTATAGTTCACACCAATGGAGGGCTGGGCTCTGCCCAGGCCTAAAGCCTCTGGCCGAAGCTTTAGGCCTGAGAAGCCCCCTCCAGCTCCCTCTGATCACCGGATCAGCCCCTGCCCAGGCCTGCCCAGACCAAAAGCCTCTTGGGCAGGAGCAGACCCCCAGCTCCCTACAATCAATCGCAGGGGGTCCGCTCCTGCCCAGGCTGAAAGCAGACCCCCAGCTCCCTGCCCAGGTGATCAGTCACAGGGGGTCCACTGGTGTACCAGGCCAAAGCAACCCCCAGCTCCCAGGGATCGATTACAGGGGGTCCGTTCGTGCACCAGGCCAAAAGCCTCTGGCGGACACCCAGCTCCCCGCTTTCTATGGCAGGAGGTCCGCTCACCATGCCCACCATCCAATCAGAGCGAGGAGCTGGGTGTCTGCCACGCCCACCATCCATTGAAAGCGGGAAGCTGGGTGTCCGGCTCCAGCTCCAGGCCAAAAGCCACCAGCGGACACCCAGCTCCTTGCAATCTGTCACAAGGGGGTCAGCTCAGGGAGCCTATGTATGCAAACTAACTGCCATCTTGGTGGGGTTTATTTGCATACTCGCTCTGATTGGATGGTGGGCGTGGCTTGGTTGGTGGGCGTGGCTGGTGGACGTGGCTTGGGCATAGCAAAGGTGTGGTCAATTTGCATATTACTGTTTTATTAGGTGGGATTGTTTCCAATATTCAGATATAAAGACAATAATCTGAAAATTTACAAAACACATATCCCTAATAAAGTGTGGTATCAACCAGCTGTATACAAATTTATAGTTATAATATAGTCACAGGGATGTAAAGTACAGCATAGAGAATATAGTCAACAATATTGCGATAACTACGTATAGTGCCAGATAGGTATTGAAAATATCAGGGATGGGGGGAACACTTTGTAAAATACACAATTGTCTAACTGATATGTGATTTTTTGACTGGAACACATGGTGTTCCCCGGATTCTTGGTCCGTTGGAGTTGAAGAATGAATCCACAGACTGAAGATGGTATAGCAAAGGTGGAGATTTGTTGAAGAACAAGTACAGACTCCCACATGGGTAGGGGGAAAGAGTCCCACTGACTTCCTGTTTCCATGGTTTATAAAGGCTGCAAGTCCCTGTGTCCTGATATCCCTTCTGATTGGTCAATATTCCCTTTTGAATTGGTTACTATAGTAACTCCCAAGGCCCTCCTCCCTCATTGTACTCCTATTACTTCTGAGCTTTCTTCCTCCTTCTTTATTTTGTTAACTAGAGGTGCGGTGCACGAAATTCCTGCACAGGGCGGGGTGTCCCTCAGCCCAGCCTGCACCCTCTCTAATCTGGGACCCCTCGAGGGATGTCTGACATCCCCCTCACAATCCAGGACTGCTGGCTCCCAACTGCTCCCCTGCCTGCCTTCCTGATTGCCCCTAACCGCTTCTGCCTGCCAGCCTGATCACCCCCTAACCACTCCCCTGTCAGCCTGATTGATGCCTAACTGCTCCCCTGCCAGCCTGATTGCCCCTAACTGCCCTCCCCTGCAGGCCTGGTCCCCCCCAACTGCTCTCTCCTGCAGGCCTGGGTCCCCCCCAACTGCCCTTTCCTGCAGGCCCGGGTGCCCCCAACTTCCCTCCTCTGCCGGCCTGGTCACCCCTAACTGCCCTCCCCTGCAGGCTTGATCGCCCCCAACTTCCCTCCCTTGCTGGCCTGGTCCCTCGCAACTGCCCTCCCCTGCTGGCCATCTTGTGGTGGCCATCTTGTGTCCACATGGGGGCAGCCATCTTTGACCACATGGGGGCAGCCATCTTGTGTGTTGGAGTGATGGTCAATTTGCATATTACTCTTTTATTAGATAGGATAGAGGCCTGGTGCACAGGTGGGGGCCAGCTGGTTTGTCCTGAAGGGTGTCCCAGATCAGGGTGGGGGTTCCCTTGGAGAGTGGGGTACCCTGGGGAAGGGTCCTGTGGTGGTTTGCAGGCCGGCCATGCCCCCTGGCGACCCAAGCAGAGGCCCTGGTATCTGGGATTTATTTATCTTCTATAATTGAAACTTTGTAGCCTTGAGCAGAGGCCAGGGCCTGCCAGGATGGGAGGGAAGCTTGGCTTCCTCCCTTGCCAGGGAAACCCAAGCTTCCTGTTTGCTCCAGCTCTGTGGCCGGCTGCCATCTTGGTTGGGTTAATTTGCATACTCACTCCTGATTGGCTGGTGGGCATGGCTTGGTGTAGCAGAGTGATGGTTAATTTGCATGTTACTCTTTTATTAGTGTAGATATAGACCTTTTGACTACTCCCAGTTCCCTTGTCTTATGTAAATGTAACTGCTGCCACTCCCTTGTGTTATGGAAATGTACCTTCTCCCAGTCTGTAGCCCTGTGTTTTTTCCACGAACCCCCAATTCTAAAAATTCCTTAAACTTGCCTATATTCCTTTAAAATTCCTATTTCATAACCACTATGCTGTATACCTGAAACCAATACAGAGTAATATTGAAAATAAACAGATACTGGGGCCATGGGAGCTTGCCTGAGGTGGGAATGGCCGGGAGAGGGGTGGTCAATTGAAAAAAAAAGGAGACATGTGTAAAACTTTAGACAATAAAAAAAAAAGGAAATAAACTGTACTTTAAAAATAATTAAACTCAATGTAGTAAAATTGTCTGTTTTTTGGTCATTTTTTAAATAGTCAGAGCATGTTAATGTTCCTGACTTAGTTAATGTTCCAAAAAGTTATTAAATATATAAATAAATTCACAACTTTCATATGAAAATCCAACCACAAAATTTAAAGATCAATTTAGTAACAGTTCTACAAAAGGTTATGGCAGTGGAGTATAGATGTACATTAAGATGTACCTATAAAATATGAAATATCTAACCAATTTTACTATAATATTTATAGCAGAGTGGGAAAAGAAGAGAGCATCTGAGTATATATGGGAGATGGCAAATTCAAGTTATTTTCTCTTGGGAAACCTCAGCTTGGGATATTCACTTCTCATTTTAAAAATAAGACATTTCAGGAAAAGCCAAATTATAACAAAATTGTTAGACAGTGATAATATATATGGCTACATAAGGGAAATAAATAATTGTAAAAAATATTGAAATTCTAAAAGTATTTTCTTGATGTACTAAAAATCCCTGCAAAGATCATGTCTCTTACAGTGAAAGAGTTTATTGTTATAGGAAGAGGAAAGTTTGAAAATTTGGTTATAAAAATTTGATGCAATATGTTTTTGAAATTTGTGAAGTAATTAGCATTAGCTGGAACTAACCATGGAAAGCTTTTTCAGTGAACTGAACATGTTCATATATACTGCCTGAGCAAAGACAACACACTGACAGAAGTGAATCAAATATTTTATGTGTACTTTTGGACAATTTACACTGAGACACTTTGGACTTTGTTATTGCTTTCTCTTTCTTTGCCTTTCTCAGGTGCCAATATCTATAGTTCAGTAGAACATCAGGTCATATTTTAATTTCAGAACTCATGTTGATTTCTGTTTGGGGCAAAGTTCCACTATTTCAAAGAAGCTTTATAAACCAGACAATAATACTACTCATCTGGGTTTTCATCAATCAATGGTTAAGGTATAAATACCCATGTTTAATTATAATTTTTATGTAAAGTCATATGTATATATTGTATATGAATTTTCAATTGTTCTAGCACACTGTTGAAAAGACAATCCTTTTGAAACAGGAATTTTAGGGGAACATAGGCAGGTTTAGGGAATTTTTAGAATTGGGGTCCATGGGGGAAAAAAACAACATAGGGCTACAGATGGGGAGAAGGTACATTTTCATAACACAAGGAAGCCAGGTGCAATTACATTTTCATAAGACAAGGGAACCAGAAGTAGCCAAAGAGGTCTATATCTACAAAATGAAGGAGGAAGGAAGCCCAGAAGGAATGGAAGGACTATGAGGGAGGAGGGCCTCAGGAATCACTATAAGTAACTAATTCAAAAGGGAATAGTGACCAATCAGAGGGGATATCAAGGCACCAGGATCTGCAGCCTTTATAAGCCATAGGGAAAAGGAACTCTGTGGGACCCTTTCCCCCTGCCCACGTGGGAGTCTGTACTTGTTCTTCAATAAATCTCCACCTTTGCTATACTACCCTCTGTCCGTGGATTCATTCTTCAACTCCGATGGACAAAGAATCCGGGTATCACTTTCTTCACTTCACTGTCTATATTCCTTTGTCAAAGATTAGTTAGCTTCACTTTTGTAGGTCTATTTCTGGACTCCCTTTTCTGTCCCATTGTTCTATCAAAGTCTCTACTTGAGAATTTGTTTGTTGATATTTACAAATAACTTGCTGGGAATATGATAGCACTGATTCTATAAATCATGTTGGTAAGCCCTGACATTTTAATATCAAAGTTTTCTATCTCTGGACATGGAATATCTTTTTATTTATTTATGTCTCCTTTGATTTCTTTCATCAGAGTGTTATAGTTTTCCGCACATAGTTTTTGTACGTATTTTATTAAATTTAAATCTAACTATAATTTTTCTAGGAATTTGTAGCCTATTGTTCCTAGGCTACAGGCCTGTACAGCATGCTATTGTACAGAACAGTGGAGACTAAATCAAACACAAGAAAAATGATGCAATCAAGAGATATGATAAACACGAGATATATGAAGTTGCTGCCTTTATAACAGGGTATCCTATTTTACAGCAAATTTATATTTTTACAAGTAAAAGCAGTATGCTTTAAAAAAAAAAAACAATAAAAAGTTTAGTATAGTAAGTATATAAACCAGTAACATAATTATTTATTACATCATCAAGTATTATGGGCTGTACATAATTGTATGCACTATACTTTTAAAAAAATATTTTCATTGATTTCAGAGAGGAAGGAAGAGGGAGAGATAGAAACATCAATGATGAGAGAGAATCATCGATTGGCTGCCTCCCACACGCCCCCCCACTGAGGACCAAGCCCACAACCCAGGAATGTGCCCCTGACCTGAACCGAATTCGGGACTCCCCAGTCTGCAGGCCGATGCTCTATCCACTGAGCCAAACCAGCTAGGGCTGCACTCTACTTTTATCCTACTGATAGAGCAGTAGGTTTGTATATACCAGCATTACCGCAAATGTGAGTAATTCAGTGCACTAGACACTACAATAGCTATGCTGTCACTAGGCAATAGGAAATTTTCAGTTCACTATAATTTTATGGGACTACACCATCATATATGCATCCTTTTGTTGACTAAAATGTTATGCAACATGTTACTGTGCTCTTTGTATGAATGGCTGAAATTTTGTTTGGTATTTTTTGCTCCTTTATTGTCTTTGAACTTTGTAGAGATGCCATTTTAAATAAAATCCATCTGATTCTTACCGTTTTTTAGCTGTAAAGCATTGTTATACAGGAACCTGCTTGGTGTGGTGGTAAAATGTTCTAAAATTACAATGGTTATGTCCCAATTTTTTAGTGAGACTGCCTCTGAGCTGTGACCTTCAGAGGTGCTTCTCAGCTCTTACCTACCTTAGAGCAGACACAAATATTAGAGGTATTACAATTGGTTATGTTCCTTCCCCAATATCAGTAAGTTTTTGGAAAATTACAAGCTCCCTAGGCTACAGTAAGATGGTTTCTTTTGAGAGTAGTCCTCAATTAAGAGAGCATATTTCAAGGTGAATACTTTTCCCCTCCCCTTACTGAAGTACAGAGGGATTTGTTTCTGACCTTCACCCTGAGCCTTTGGTGGGACTTCTGGGGTAAAATCCATGGGAGTGTGGGGAACATGCCTAATATTGGTTTTCCATTGTTTTTATTACTCAGCTAGCTCACACTGAACTCCTACAATTTTCAATGATAGCTTGTGTTCCTCCTAGGACTGAATCCAGCAGGTGACCTGCCCCTGAGCTTCTGTCCCAGACAAAGGCAACTCCTAAATAATGCAACTGTTTAAACACTTATATCTTTTTTGATTATCTATTGTTTGCTTTTTCTCCAAATTTTCTCTTTCAATAGCATTAGAAAACTGTTTTATTAACTGTAATTGTGTATTGTATTTATATAATCAAAAGAATTTCCTTGTAATTATTCTTCTTTATTAAAAACTTAACTAGCACCCTAACCGGTTTGGCTCAGTGGATAGAGCATAGGCCTGCGGACTGGAAGTTCCCAGGTTCGATTCCGGTCAAGGGCATGTACCTTGGTTGCCAGCACATCCCCAGTAGGGGGTGTGCAAGAGGCAGCTGATCAATGTCTCTCTCTCATTGATGTTTCTAACTCTCTTTTTCTCTCCCTTTCTCTCTGTAAAAAATCAAAAAAGTATATTAAAAAAAAAACTTAACTAGCTCTTTGGGCCTATTTTACTCTTTAAGATAAACTTTGGAACCTGTCAAATTCCACTTAAAAATTCTGTTTGAATGTTAACTGAAATTGTATTAATTATAGATGAAGTTATATTAAAATATATTGACTATCTATTTAGTAATACTATATATATGAATATGTGTGTGACTAGTCTTTAATAATATATTACATGCACTTTGAATTAAGTTGCCTTCTTTTTTTTAACTGTATTATTTGAGGCATTTTCAATTTTTTTGTGTTGTTGTTATTTTGAGTGAAACCTTTTTTATTACATTTAATAGCTTATTGCTGGTGAACAAAAAAAAATGCATTGATTTTTATTTGTTGACATTGTTTCTGGCTCCTTGTGTAATAACTCTCATATTATAGCTCATCACTTTCCAGTTGAATGCCTTGAATCCTCTGGTGAGCAAATCCAAACTTTTGCAAATAATGAAATGCTCCTGCTCACCCTCACACAAGTATGTCTATGGAATCTGTACATTCACCCACAGAGGAAGCAGGAACTACATTTTAGTAACTATGTTTTGTCAGAGGAAACTGCCTTGTTCTTTGATACACCATCATTTGAAGTACTGGACCAAAGTAGTAGGCACAATGGACCATCTCCTTAAATTATGGTTGTTTAATCCATTCTGCCCCATCATGTCTAACATCATATTTTAAATTCTTTCTATTATCTATGTGTAACAAAAGACCATGGCCCTGCTCAAATAACCTTTCCATTAGGCCTATTCTAAATAATCTGCTCCATGATCGTCAAATGTACCTACCTCCTTGCTTTACTATTAGAACGTATACTAACCTCCCCATTCTGATGAAATATGGCTAATCCCTGACAAAATCTCACATTTTCCCTGACTTATTCTCCAACTCTTAATAAATTAGTTTTATCAAAGACATCTGACTTACATATTCCCTAATCTAAATGTTTTCTTTATTAGTTTCCCTTATCTACATTTCACTGCACTTTGTCCAGTTGGCAGTTAACAGTAATAACTGTGATTGAGTATCTGTTAGAGCACTCTTTCCTAAGAGAGACCAAGATGGCAAGGATCACACCTCTTTATTCATCACTTTATCCATACAACCAGCATATGGAAAATATGTTTTTATTTATCTTCTCTTATCTTACTTTATAATTTACTTCACATTTGTAACTAACATTAAACTTACACTTGCCATGGACATAGTTTTCATAGATTATATTAGGAAGCATTATAATTTTGAATATCTCACATTGGTTTGTCATATTGTTTTTAATGTGTATTCTAAATATTAGTCCTTTTATGCATAGACTCCTTGAAATTGCTTTTTAGAAGTAACCATTACTCTGACATTTGATAGACAAATGTCTCCTTCCTATATAGGTTTTCTACTTATATTACTTAGTGCATGATGATACAGAATAGTGCTATATTTTTATATTCTAAATAAATATTACAAAACTGCTTAGTCTCTATATTCTGAAGTAATAGTCCCAAATTAAAATATATCTTAATTTCTAAAATTCTGTATAAGGTTTTGTACTCAAAAATGGCTTAAACACATTTTAAATGTGAAAAAAATAACTTATAACTTATAATCATGAAAAATACGAAGTAGTATAAAGTAATAAAGGTAGAGGAAAGTTGTAGAAACATAATACAAGTTTGAAAATGATCAGGGCATTTAGAAACAAAATAACCTAAAAGCAGCCAGCCATAATTTCCAATTTAGATGTTCAGAAGAGGTATGATCAATCTAGCTATTCTGATTAATAAACAACTTGCTATAATTCTTTTGTAGTGAGATGCTAAAGGACTGCCCTTATAGTTTTCTTTTTTTTTTTTTTTGTTCAAAAGTTTATGTCCTGAAGCAAATTATTGTTTAAGTAACCACCTCTTAATATACCAACTTCTATCACTTTTGTTTCTCACCTGGATACTTGACATAACCTCCTAACACGATTCTATGTTTCCCATTTTACCTCCAGAGTCAATACTCTAATCTCAAAGTGATCCTCTAAAAAAAAAAAAATCAAATGATCTTGTTCCCTGCTCAAAACTTGCCAGTGGCTATGCACACCACTTAAAATAATATCTCAAGTGCTTATAATTGTTTGCAGGTCTTTGTATGCTGAATAGTTTTTTAGTTTCATTTTCTATCACCCTACCATTTGCTCTTCCTGTAAGTCATATTTTTTAAAAAGCAACTACCCCATCCTTTGAATCATTAATGCAATTTAGTTTTTCTTAAAAACACTCATCATTGCCTGCCATTACATTAAGTACTTTTTTCATTAAAAGTTTCACAAGGACTTGACTCAATCTGCACAATCAATACTCTATCCACAGTTTTTGAATTGACACCTACAATATAAAGATGCCAGTAATTAGGGCCTTCCCTGTGTGGCTCAGTAGTTGAGCATTGACCCATGCACGTTACTGTTTCTTTTTTTTTTTTTAAATATATTTTATTGATTTTTTTACAGAGAGGAAGAGAGAGGGATAGAGAGTTAGAAACATCGATGAGAGAGAAACATCAATCAGCTGCCTCCTGCACACCCCCCACTGGGGATGTGCCCGCAATCAAGGTACATGCCCCCGACCGGAATCGAACCTGGGACCCTTGAGTCCGCAGGCCTATGCTCTATCCACTGAGCCAAACCGGTTTTGGCAAGAGGTTACTGTTTCAATCCCTGGTGAGGGCACATGCCTGGGTTGCGGGCTCAATCCCCAGCAGGGGATGTGCAGGAGGCAGCCAATCAATGTTGATGTTTCTCTCATCAGTGTCTCTATCTTTGTCCCCCTCTCCTTTCCTCTCTCTCTAAAATCAATAAAAAAAATTTTTTTTTTGTTTTATTTTTTTTTTATTTTTATTTATTTTTTATTTATTTTTATTTTTTTTTAAATTTCTTTATTGATTGAGGTATCACATATTTGTCCTCATCCCCCCATTCCCATCCCTCACCCCTCCCCACACATGCTCCCACCCCCCTGTTGTCCTTAACCGCTGGTTAGGCTCATATGCTTGCACACAAGTCCTTTGGTTGATCTCTCCCCTTTGCCCCCACCCTTCCCTACCCTCCCCCTGAGGCCCAACAGTCTGATCCATGCCTCCTTGTTTCTGGGTCTGTTCTTG
Organism: Ia io; assembly: GCA_025583905.1. Lineage (NCBI taxonomy): Eukaryota > Metazoa > Chordata > Mammalia > Chiroptera > Vespertilionidae > Ia > Ia io. Next base: position 37,539,045 of record JAJQQW010000003.1, read on the forward strand.
TTCATCAGTCTATGTTGTTCATTATTTCCCCTAGATGAGTGAGATCATGTGCTATTAGAAATACACTTATACGAACCGAAAATGAGACAAGCAATAATGGTTATGGTGACAGGCAAATGAATCAGTGTGTAGTGAGTTTCTTTCTGGGTCAACAGTTCTTTTGAGACCCAATTTCAATGTCCAACAGTTCCTTATGTGTACATGTCAGCACTGACATTACAGTTCTGGATGGTGGACAAATGGTGGTAATGCAGGTCCAACTCTGTCTGGTTTGGTCCTGGGCAACCTGCAGTGATGCACAGCTGTTAACTGCTAGTATGGGAAGGCCACATCAACGTCTTCCGTCTCTGGACTGCTTCTCTTCTGTCTTCATGGCTGGAGTAGTCCTGTTGATTCCTCTCTGTTGCTGGAATCCACATGGTCTCGGAGTTGTTTTCTGAAAATATACAAACATATTCTTGACCAAAAGTTAATAAAGGAATATTTTCTATAAATTTGACTGGGGATCCTTTTTCATTTTTTGCCCAAATGATTTTCCTCTGTTTTTAAAAAGATGCCAGTAATTACAGATTGAATAAAATGAGTGAGTGGATAAACTGTCATAGCATATGTCTATAGGAAAACATAATATAGACTGAACATATAAGATTCTTTTTAAAATATATTTTTATCGATTTCAGAGAGGAAGGGAGAGGGAGAGAGAGATAGAAACATCAATGATGAGAGAGAATCACTGGCTGGCTACCTCCTGCACAATCTCTACTGGGGATTGAGCTTGCAACCTGACATATGCCCCGACCTAGAATCAAACCAGTGACCTCTTGGTTCCTGGGTTGATGGTCAACACTGAGCCACATCCAGCTGGGCCATATTAGATTCTTAAATTTTAGCTTGATAAATCTAATAAATGTGGAAAATATTAAAGAGTGAGATTTTAATGTGGAAGCAAAAGTGGAAAAATAAATTAAGAATGATTCAGGAATAGGTGGAAAAAATTAGAATGGGAGAAAGCAGTATATAAAAGTAGCCTTATTATAATGCATAATAATTTAAAGACACAAGGAGATAATATAGGAACTTCAGAGAAAAAATGCTGAGGCTTTTGTTATTGTCACATTTTTGTTTTTATATTTTAACCAAGGCTATTTTAAATGGACCTTACAGAATTAATTATAATAATATCCATTGACTCTTAAATTTCATATATATCTATTAACACCATAAAGATTAATATGTAATCCTAGTTGTTGGATACTCTTGTAAAACTGCAGAAGTAAAATAGCAAACATTTTACAGTTGTAGCTTATAAAAATGCAAAATTATATGTGAAGAAATCATGAGGAATTATCTAAAATTACCAAGAAAATATAAAGAACTTTGTACTTAGTAAATTAAGCTTGGCAGTGCCCATTTTCAGATTATTTCCTTTACTTAATGACTCATTTATTTAGGTAGCCAAGCTAAATAAATACTTTGTGCAAAGGATTCTGATTAAAATCCTTAAATCATTTCTGCTCCAACACACTTGAAAACTAGTTTTGCAATTTAGTGTCTGTCTTGGTTATGTTCCCAGCAGGTTATTAACAATTAATTAGCAATACTTCTCAAATGCTATCTGTGTTAGTCTACTAATTGCAGGGCAGGAAAATGGAATTTCCCTTTGTAAACAAATTGCAATCATGATCATTTGTTTTAGATAAGGCAATACAAATTTTCCTTATATTTTTGTTGTTGTTACTTAGATTTACAGCCAGAAGGCATAAATTGTATTTATGAGTATTGGATGAAGCTGTTTATAACTTATATGCCAGATATTATAATCATATAATTTAGACAACACTACCTCACTTTTACTCCTGCTTGCATCTTTTTCTTTAGAAGGAGTGTGTGTGTGTGTGTGTGTGTGTGTGTGTGTGTGTGTTTTAAACAAATGAATCAAGAGAATCTTAGCAGAACTTGTTTAGATTAGCAATTATAACTTGAGAAATAGCATACTTTTCATATTTTCTATCAAATGTCTTAATGATATTTTTAAAAATCAATTTTCTCATGTTTTAAAGATTCTAAGTTAAAATTATAGTTAATAATTATATATATATTTAATATTTATAGTCTTCATTACTTTCTTTGGTACTTGCTGTGTTTGACTCATTTTATTTCTAGCTATAACCATGTCTTACTATGCTTTTTCATACAGCTTATATTCATAGAATGCTTCAACTGGCATTAATCTTTAGTATTTTCTAGTCCAGCCATCTAATTTTATAGCTGAGTTAGCTTAGGATCAGAAGAAGATAATTTGAGTTTGGAAAGGTCACTATAGCAGATACAATAGATAGACTCATTCACATATTTCCCAATCTCTTTCTGTGTGCCTTCCTGGAGTGCAGAGGCTGCAAAACTAAAAACGAATCTCTTTCACTTAAGAAATGTATATGCTCAGATTCATCTAGGTGAGACTTAACATTTGGAGCTGAGCAAGTACAGGAGGAGGTTGTGCACAAACTACTTGTTGTTGTTGTTTTTTAATCTTTAGTTTTGAAAGTATTACATATATTCCCCTTTTACCCCCATTGACTTCTTCTAGCCAGCCGTCCACCCCCAGCCCGCCACCACAAACCTTCATCACCCTATTGTCTGTGTCCATGCATATATGCAAACAAGTTCTTTGGTTGATCTTTTCCCACCCACCCACACTTCCCCACCTTCCCTCTGTGATTCCACAGTCTGTTTTCATAGTTTAGCTTGTGGCAAGTACTATGTCATTTGGAGCCAAAATCTTAGTGGTGGCTAATTGGTCCCTACATTGTTGTAGTGGGTATTTTATTCTGGAGTGAGATAAGAAAGAAGAGGAAGATTCCTTTATGGATCAACTCTTTAGTATTGGTCAGAGTTATTTCTGGACCTCTCTGCCTGCACATACATCTGCTTATGAACTAACTTCAATAAATTTGCAAGTGGAAAAAATGTCCTGTATTAAATTTTGTCCTGCTTAAACTAGATAGAATGGTTTCTGTTATCTGAAACTGAATTTGACTAATATAGTAATGAGGAGAGTAAAATGAATAGTTACTGACAAAATAACAGGTTTGGAATAGAACCAAGAACTCCTAACTTGCCCAGCCAGCATGGTTCAGTGGTTAAGCATTGACCTATGAACCAGGAAGCCACTGTTGGATTCCTGGTCAGGGCACCTGGCTGGGTTATGGGCTCGATCCCCAGTAGAGGGCATGCAGGATGCAGCAGATCAATGATTCTCTCTCATCACTGATGTTTCATCCATGGATTGGAAATGCATAGGAAAATAAAAAGAGAGCACTTATACACCTGAACAGAAGTAATTTGTCTATGTGTATTCATGTAGGAAAAACTAAGTGCTCTGCATTTCTGTCTGATGAATGGACAAGATAGGCAGAAGGAGTCACTGTGTTGTATTGAGATATCATCTAAAGTTACAATTAACAGAATGAATGCCATAAATCATATATATTTAGGGCCAGATTCAATTTAAAACTTCGCATTATAGCTATTCTTTTGCATACATCTTTAACTCAATGAAGGGGGAATTATAATTATATTTATTCATAAAATTATTTGAAAATTAAATGATACAGGCTTCAGATGCTCTAAGATTTAAGACAACACATAGAACACATTAAATAAGTACAAATTACTATAGATTTTAATGAGTCCCCTCAAATGCATCTTAAGACATGTTTATATATAATTAGCTAAAGATGAAAGTCTTATTTTGACTAGATTTCATCTTTACTTTTATGAGATTATTGAAAAACTTGGAGCTATTTTTTTCTTTTTATAACAATAGATGGTATGATCTGTTTTATGGTTTAATATGAGTAATGTAAAGTAGATTTTTGAATATTCATTTAAAATATTATTTAACAAATAAGCAATAAGTGGGTGTTTTGTATATTATGAAGAAACACTTTTTTCTAATATCAAATTTAAGAATCAATGAAATAGTATTCGATATCAGCATCATATAGATTGCTATATATAAATATGGACATAGCTATTATATAAATACTAGAGGCCCAGTGCATGAATTCATGCATCAGTGGAGTCCCTCGGCTTGGCCAGTGATCAGGGCCAATCAGGACCAACCAGGGCATCTTGCCCAGTCCCTGATCGGAGCCAATTGGGGCTGGCCAGCCAGGGGGAGGGACCACAGGAGGTTGGCCGGCAGCAGGAGGTTGGCTGTGGGAGCACACTGATCACCAGGGGGCAGCTCCTGTGTTGAGCATCTGCCAGCTGGTGGTCAGTGCAGGTCATAGTGACTGGTCAACCAGTCGTAATAGTCACTTAGGCTTTTATATATATAAATGCACACACACATACACACACACACACACACAGATGTAAGTTTTACATGTTCACCTTTATTAATTAAAAACATGATATATAACAAAACTAAAATAAAAATATATTAAAGTATAGTTTTATCTTGTGAATTATACTATAAAATGAGGTAAATTATTAGTTTCAACTGAAATTAAATATTTTTATGAAATTACAGAAAGGTCATCAAAAGTTACCCTGATTAGCAAAGAATAGTGTTTAATTCAGTTAGAGGTTATTTTATTGAATAAAATATTAAACATTTTTCAGCATTGATCTAACTTCAGTAAACATTTTCACTCAAATATCATGTCTTATACATGAAAATCTTCAATTTAATATAGATTCAACTCTATGTAAAGTTATAGATCATTATGTGTTAAATACTATGCAAATTCAAGCTATACCTATACCCCATTTTAAATGCCCATTTTGCCCATTTTTAATTTTAGCATCAACATATAAGTTTAAATATTTATAAAAACAGTATAAAAACTTATTAAAAACATTTTTATTAAATGTTTTTTATTAAATCCATATGATCTACCATCAGTTTATTCTAAATTATGGCACATTAAAGCCATAGCATCAATAGCCTTTAAACATAATCTTTAAGGATAATTTCCAGCCCTGCTGGCCTGGCTCAGGGGTTGCGCAACAACCTGTGAACCAGGAGGTCACAGTTTGATTCCTAGTCAAGGCACATGCCCAGGTTCTGCGTTTGATCCCCTATGTGGGGCATTCAGGAGGCAGCAGATTAACCTTTTGCATTCGAATGTCGAGTGTGACTCGACACGGTTAGCATCGGTAGCAGGAATCAAGAAAAAGCAAGCAAGTGCAAAGGGTTAATGATTCTCTCTCATTGTTGATGTTTCTATCTCTCTCTTCCTCTCCCTTCCTCTCTGAAATCAATCTATCCTAATATATATAAAAACCCGGGGTCTGTAACGACTGACCGAAGGCTTGACTGATCACCAGAAGTCAGTCCTGTAGTCAGTGCTAGGTTGTCATGGAGACCCAGAACTGATTGCTGCCGGTGTGGGTGTGGTGACCCAGCACTGACTGCTGAGGGGGCTGTGGATCAGGCCCGGAGAAAGGTCCGAAGAGAGAGGCAGGGTCTGATCCACAGCTTCCATGGCAGCTGTTAATCAGCCGTTGCCTCTCTCCTTTTCTCTGAGCTTTGCCAGCAGCTGCACCTCTGTTCTCTCCGGGCTTGTGTGGGGGCTGCTGATCAGCCCTGCCTCTCTGATCAGGCCCGGAGATAGGCCCAGAGATGCTGACTGGCATAGAAACCGACCAGTCAGAACCAAATCTCAGTGAACTGTGATGAGCCAATGGCTGCCTATGAGGCAGAGCTTTTGACATTGACTGGCTTAGAAACTGAGCAATCAGAACCAAATTGGCTGGCAGTGGAGGGCAGTTGGAGGCAACCAGGCCAGCAGGGGAGGGCAGTTGAGGGCAAGATCAGGCCGGCAGGGGAGGGCAGTAAGGAGAGATCAGGCAGGCAGGCAAAGGCAGTTAGGGGTGATCAGGCAGGCAGGCAGAGGGGTTGGGGCAATCAGGCAGGCAGGCAGAATCAGTTAGGGGTGATCAGGTAGGCAGGCAAGTGAGCAGTTAGAAGATAGCAGTCCCAGATTGTGAGAGGGATGTCCGAATGGAGAGGGTGCAGGCTGGGCTGAGAGACCACCCCTCCGTGCACAAATTTCATGTACCGGGCCACTAGTGTGTGTGTGTGTGTGTATATATATACATATATATATATATATACCTCCTATCTAATAAAGAGGTAATATGCAAATTGACCATCACTCCAACACACAAGATGGCCACCCCCTTGTGGACATAAAATGGCCACCACAAGATGGCCAGCAGGGGAGGGCAGTTGGGGGCAACCAGGTCTACAGGGAAAGACAATTGGGGGAGACCCAGGCCTGCAGGGAGGGCAGTTGGAGGGAACCAGCCCTGCAGGGGAGAGCAGTTGGGGGGAACCAGGCCTGCAGGGGGGGCAGTTGGAGGGGACCAGGCCTGCAGGGGAGGGCAGTTAGGGGCAACCAGGTCGGCAGGGGAGGGCAGTTAGGGGTGACCAGGCCAGCAGGGGAGGGCAATTAGGGGCAATCAGGCCAGCAGAGGAGCAGTTAGGTATTGATCAGGCTGGCAGGGGAGTGGTGAGGGGGTGATCAGGCTGGTAGGCAGAAGTAGTTAGGGTTATTCAGGCAGGCAGGCAGGCAGGCAGGCGAGCAGTTGGGAGCCAGCAGTCCTGGATTGTGAGAGGGATGTCCCAGATTGGAGAGGGTGCAGGCTGGGCTAAGGAACACACACACACACACACCCCCATGCACGAATTTCATGCACTGGGCCTCTAGTCCTATGTAATAAAAGAGTAATATGTAAGTTAACCACCACTCCACGACAAAATGGCAGCACCCATAGCCACAAGATGGTGACACCCAGTCCTCTCAGTCCCACCGTAATCCCCCAGTCTCAGGTAGGGCTACTTCTGAGAGCCAGCAGAATAAACAGCCTGGCAGAATGCTTCCCAGAGGCCCTCCTGACCCTTTATAAAAAACAACAAATTTACTCCCCACGGCGCGATCCCCTCCCACCGGCGGCAGCCTGGGGTCTCAGCCTGGGAGGGGCGTGCACCTCCACGGCGCAATCCCCCTCCCAGCGGCAGCCTGGGCTGGGGTCTCAGCCTGGGAGGGGCGCTCACCCCTACAACGCTATCCCTTCCCAACGGTGGAAGCCTGGGATCTCAATCACTGAGTCACACCAGCCAGGCAGATATGGAGGAATCTTAAATGTTTCTTTTTTATTTAAATATATTTTATTGATTTTTTACAGAGAGGAAGGGAAAGGGATAGAGAGCTAGAAACATGTATGAGAGAGAAACATCGATCAAATGCCTCCTGCACACTCCCAACTGGGTATGTGCCCCTGACCAAGGTACATGCCCTTGACCGGAATTAAACCTGGGACCCTTGAGTCTGCAGGCTGATGCTCCATCAACTGAGCCAAACCAGTTAGGGCTGTTCAATATGTTAAAGAAAAAACCCTATCTAATAAAGAGGGAATATGCAGAGGAGGGCATTTGGGGGTGACCGGGTTGTCAGGGGAGGGCAATTGGGGATGATTGGGCTGGCAGGGGAGCAGTTAGGCATTGATCAGGCTGGCAGGGGAATGGTTAGGTGCAATCAGGCAGGCAGGTGAGCAGTTGGGAGCCAGCAGTCCTGGATTGTGAAAGGGATGTCTGACTGCCTGTTTAGGCCCAACCGGGCCTAAACAGGCAGTCGGACATCCCCCAAGGGGTCCCAGATTGGAGAGGGTGCAGGTTGGGCTGAGGGACAACCCCCCCCCCCCCCAGTGCACGAATTTCGTGCACCGGTCCTCTAGTATATATATGAAAGCCTAAGCAACCAAATGACCAAATGACCGAATGATCGGCCGAGCGGTCGCTATGATGTGCACTGACCGCCACGGGACAGATGTTCAATGAAGGAGCTGCTCCCTGGTGGTCAGTATGCTCCCATAGTGGGACCGCCACTCAGTTGATGGATGGGTGCCAGATGCAGGGCTCATGGCTGGCTAACACAGCCCGGAGACCATAGTGGAGCTCACAGAGTCTACCGAGTAGCAGCAGCGGCAGTCACAGGGGGCCGGGATGAACAGGAGTGGTAGGCAGGAGCAGCAGGTGGCATTGGAGTGCCAGTTTTGGCCCAATCCCTGCAGGCTACGCTGAGGAACCCCACCGGTGTACAAATCTGCACCAGTCCTCTAGTAATAATATATTTAAAAAAAGAGAATACTTTCCAAATTAGCATTGCTTCAATAATTATGTTATAAAATTTGTTTTACTGGACAATTTCAAGCCACTCATAAAAATGAAATATATGGAAAATTTATTCTTCACAAATAAACATTGTTTTGGGTTGTTTTTGCTTGTTTATTTGTTTTTAATAAAATGATTTACTACAGGACTTTGCCTGGTAAGATAAAAACAGAGTAATATTACAATTTAAATAGAAAACTAAGAACTCAATCAACTCTGATGATATTAAAGAGAATTTCTGCCCTAGCTGGTTTGGTTCACCAGATAGAGTGTTGGCCTGTGGACTGAAGGGTCCCCGAGTTTGATTCCAGTCATGGGCTCGATCCCTAGTAGGGGACATGCAGGAGGCAGCCGATCAATGATCCTCTCCCATCATTGATGTTTCTATCTCTCTCTCCCTCTCCCTTCCTCTCTGAAATCAATAAAACACATTAAAAAAAAAAGAATTCCTGTATACATTCTCTGTGAATATATATATTTGTGAAATGCATGCTGTAAATTTTCTACCATAGAAAATTTAAATTTTTAAATTATAGCACACTAAAATCATATCACCAGTAGCTTTTACAAAATCACATATAATAAAGGACATTAAATTTTTAATTTAATAAGTACCTTGAAATGTTTAGATTTTAATTTATGTTTGCCTTAGGTAGTTAAGAGACTAAATTATTCTATCATTATATATATATATTATTGATATATTATTATTTATATTTTATATTATATTATATTTATTATATTTTCCAGTAAGTGTTAAGCCAAAACAAAAACAAAAAATGTGAGTGTCACAATGAATTTCAGTAAGTACTATTTCATTCTTTTACAACTTTTTAATTATCTTGCCAATAATATAAAATAGGTGTTATTGGATGCTTATTATTTTCCTACTTTTATTTCAATTAAATATATGTATTGTCAGAATATATACAAATGCATGACTAAATTACATGCTGTCTATGAAAACAACTTTTAAATATATAGGGGCAAAGAGTTTAAATGTAAAAAGGATGAAAAGAGATATACCAGTCAAATACTAATCAAAAGCACTCTTGGGAGACCATGTTGGCAATAAATTATATTTTAGGCAAAAAGACATTTTTAGAGTTGAAGAAACATATTTAATAAGAAAAAGGTGTTAACTTATCAAATGCTATCAAAAGAGCATGCCAATGCTAAATGTGGATGCATTTAAAACAGATTCAAAATGCATGAAGAAAAGCTAATATAAATTCAAAGAAAATTGATAAAGCTACAATTATGATTGGAGATTTCAATATTCCTTTATTAGTATCTAGAACATGTAGACAGAAAATCAGTAGGTATATGAAAGACTTGAACAACACTCTAAAGCAACTAAATTCAATTTTTGAAACATCCCCAAAAAGCAAAATCCATATTCTTTTCTAGTGCACATAGAACATTTGTCATGCTAGATTATATTCTGGAAAAAGTCTAAATTAGTTTAAGGGAATTAAAGTAACAAAGTATTGTTTGTTACCAAATATGAATTTAAATGAGAAATCAGTAACTGAAAGATGTTTGAAAATACCCAAATATTTAGAAACAAATAATTCCTGGGTCCATAGCTAAATCAAAAAGGATATTTTTTTAAAAAATCGAACTAAATTAAGTAAGCATACAACATGTCAAGGTGTACGGTCATAGCGTTAATGTTTACATTAGAAATGGAGCAAAGTTCAAATCAACAATTAGGGAAATTAAAAAGAAAGGCAAAAGTAGGGGGAGTATTGTATTTTACTTTTATAGTAAATGCTTATTGACAATTCTATTTATATTAAGGAGTAAAATAATTAAAATAAATTGAGATGAACAGATACACAGATGCCATAGGAAATTGAAAGGGATATATCTTGTGATTGAAAACAAAATATTTCAGTTCTACAGAACTACTGGATCTCAGATGTTTTTCTAATAGATTCTAGGCAGCATGTCAATACAGTAAGGCAAAATATGAACGCTGCATGAATTAACTAATTTGAAATCAGTATAAACTCGATATTCACAATACCAAGTGATTGTATTTATAATAACAGAAATATTTACCTCTGAGTTCTCAGCCCATTAATGACAGATAGGTAATTAACTGATTTCTGGGTTTTCCTCTGATCATGTCAGTAAGTTCTCAGCCACTTTTTTGTTTTTTCATTTTATGCTTTTTTATGTCACCTCATTCTAAGGGCCTGCTCCTCCCCTTATTCTAAATCCTAGTTGCAAACAGTTGGTGTTGATGTAATGACTGCTCAGTATGAGCCTGGAGGGAGCAGTTGGCTTCTCTGTCTCATCTGCTTCATGGGATGGGCAACCCCAGGAGGGACTCCCTGCTCTGAGGATCAGTGATGGAATTCAAGCGCAGCTGCCTGGAACTTAGGAGTCCTCATAAATCACCCTGTCCTCCTCTGTCACTCCCTTTCTAGGCTCCATCAGGGCACCGTTATTTTGTCTGTTTTAGACTTCACTTTATAAAAACAAGGAAGGTCAATGAGAAGGCAGTGGAAGCATCATTATAATTGCCACAAATAAAATCATTATTTTACAGATTAGAAAAATGAGTAAAAAAAGATGTAATGACTTAATTAATGAAGACAATGTTTGCAACGTGGTTCCCCCCAATCAACCCAAAGTATATAAGACACTAAAATTTTTAACCATCACCTAAAGTCATAATTATATTTTAATATATTTTCTTAAAATTAAACAAAAAAGTTTTCTTAAATTTCAACTTTTGGACCTTTATTTTGAACCTTTCTTTATTATATTAAATAATTTATAGATATTTTAATGCATTATATTAAAATTAAAATGCTAAGATATATAAGTAAAATGCCCCACTTGTGTATGTTTAGATGAACCTCAACTAATAAGTAGTACTTGGTATGTTTTTGAAGTATTCTTGATTTTTTCTGATAAGCCTTCGAAAACACCAGATTGGGCTCTCAGCTAGTATTTGTATATCTCTCAATACCCTATGTGACACTTAGCAGTCTTCTCAGTATCACTCCGGAATCAGACGAAACCCAGGGGTGACCTCTAGTTTTCTATAATATGTATCATGTCTGTTGCTCTTTCTATGGCTGATGGCACTGATTAAAATGGCAAGCATAAAATACTTGAAAGACAGGAAAACAGACAAAATAAACATTTGCATATTGGGAACATGATGAAAGACCTTTCTTTTCAAGTATGTCCAAACATAAAGTATATTTTCTTGGGTAACTTTTCTTTTCGAAAGAGACTTATATTTTATGTGTAAATCAGAGGAAAAGAGAATGCCAAAAATTGCCTTCTATTATTGCTAGAAGCATCATTTAGAATCAATGTGTTAGAAACTAAAAATGAGATAACAATGATACAGAACAGCCACATAGTAACACATCAAATAATAACTTGAAATATCCAACACAATAATACAGAGTAATTGAATCTGAGAACAGTTTGTAAGATAAAACAACAACAACAACAAAAAACAAAAAACAAAATCAGGAATGAAATGCCCAAACCTCAAAAAAAAAAAAAAAGACATTTTGCCTTGACCTATTATCAAATATGAAGTCCTTTTATGTTGTATTTTATGACAGGTGGAAAGCCAAAATTACAAATTAAAATTATAGCATAGCATGCTCAGATAAAATATTTCAAAGCAAAGACACTAAAAGTTCACATCATATGAACATTGCTGAAAGGATAGATTAAATTTGCTCTATCTGATAAAGCATAGGTTATTGTGCTTACTATACTTATTTAAAATAAATAGGCCAGACTGTTGTGGCCACAGTGGAAAACAGTATGGATTTTCCTCAAAAAAATAAAAAATAAAAATGGAACTTCTTTTTGACTCAGTGATCCCAATTTTGGGAATATATTCTAAGAATCCTGAAACACCAATTCAAAAGGACATATGCACCCCTATATTCATAGAAGCCTTATTTACAGTAGCCAAAATTTGGAAACAGCCAAGTGCCCATCAATATATGAGTGGATGAAAAAGATGTGATACATTTACACCATGGAATACTACACAGCCATAAAAAGAAGGAACTTACCTTTTGTGACAGCATGGATAGTTGTGGAGATTATTATGCTCGGTGAAATAAGCCAGTCAGAGAAAGACAAATACCATATGATCTCACTTATGTGGAATCTAATGAACAAAATAAACTGATGAACAAAATAGAAACAGAGGCATGGATACATGGAACAGACTGACAGCTGTCAGAGGGGACAGAGGAAGGGGTGTGAGGGACTGGATGAAAGAAAGTGAAGGGATTAGCCAAATAACATATATGCATAACCAGACAACAATGTGGAGTTGGCCAGAGGGAAGGCAGGGGGGTGAGGGCTAGGTGGAGGTAGGCAAAGGCGGAAGGGGTGGAGACATCGGTAAAAAAATTAAAGTAAAAAAAAAAAATAGTCGTATTGGCCCGTGTTGCTCAGTGGTTGAACGTTGATCCATGAACCAGGAGGTTGAGTTCGATTCCCAATCAGGGTACATGCCCAGATTGTGGGATCCATCCCCAGTAGGGGGTATACAGGAGGCAGCCAATCATGGTTCTCTCTCATCATTGGTATTCTCTTTCTCCCTCTTCCTTCCTCTCTCTGAAATTAATAAGTATATTAAAAATAAAAATATAATAAATAGATCATAAATTTATATTCGTTCTTATAATGTTTTGGTAAATTGTGATCAGTTCTTCTAAAATTTGATTTGTCTAGAGTTTATTTCTTCTTAATTTTGAATACACAAAGTGCATATGGCTTCACTAAACATTACTTTTTTCCATTGTATTTTATACTTTAAGATTGCTTTTTGCTATAATGCATTCTCTAGTTATTCTTTCGAAGAGACTATATAGCTGATCAAATTTCTGAGTTCTTTATGTCTGAAGATGTCCAAATTTAACTCTATAGAATTTATCTTTTTTCATTTTCTTTTCTGAAATAATCAGTGCTAAGAACATCTGATTTCAATCAGAATCTGCATTCTTTGTGGGGAAATTAATAGTTTTTAACTATCTTTCAGATCTGCTCTTTAAAAAAAATATTGAAGTATGTGTATTTATATGTAGGCTTTAAAAATATATATCCTGCTTGGTATTATTAATATTTTACTCAGAAGAATGCTTTTTAAATTTTTGTTATTGGAAATATTGGACTTTTTTTTTTTTAATTTTGCTTCTCTTCTTTTTACTCTATTAGATTTTTATGCTTTACTAGAGGTCCTGTGCATAAGTTTCGTGCACTGAGGGGGGAGTTCCCTCAGCCTGGCCTGCACCCTCTCACAGTATGGGAGCCCTCGGGGGATGTCTGACAAGGAGAGGTTCTAAACTGTCAGTAGGACATCCTTAGTGCTGCCGAGGAGGCGGGAGAGGCTCCCGCCACCACCACTGCGCTCAGCAGCTGTGGAGCTCAGCTTCTGGCAGAGCAGCACCCCCACCCCCCCATGGGAGCACACTGACCACCAGGGGGCAGCTCCTGTGTTGAGCATCTGCCCCCTAGTGGTCAGTGCACATCATAGTGACCAGTTGGTCCACCGTTCGGTCAATTTGCATATTAGCCTTTTATTATATAGGACTATTATTTTTTTTCTACTGTGTCTTAGATGGCTTTTGAAACTTTTGACCTATTCTCAATGTCTCTTAACTTCCTTTCAGGCTGCATTCTAAAAAAATTCTTGTTCAATTTTTATTAATTAATTCACTATTCATTTTTTTCATGTTACTATTCATTGTGAATATGATTGATAAAAATAATTGCATTTTTAATCAATGTGTTTTGATTATATAACCATCAATATGTTTTTCAATGTGTTTCCTTTATCTAACCATCCTGTGTTCATGTTTCCCTTTCTAGTTAGTAATGACAGCTATACAATGTATATTCATGCCTAATTCTCAAACACTCAGTATCCACTTGGAGAGAGACCCTAGGGTAGCTATTGCTTATCTGAGGAAGACAAGACTTTCAAGACCTACTGCTTCCATGGCAGTGCTCAAAATGATTTTTCCTGTTTTTGTTGATATCCTTCCTCAGATTTACATATTTTGCCCACTGCTAGTCCAGAGTATTAATCTTTAATTGGCTAAATCTCTGCATTTGTGTCTGCCTTATCAGATTTATAGAAAATACTTGGACTCCCTGAAACTGTAAGAGTTGCCTGTGTTCTGTTTTAGACCTAAGTACTTTTTTATAATTTTAATAAGAGTTTACACATTTTTAAAATAAATTTGATGTGGGAACAGAAAGAATGTAAGGATACATTTAACCTATCTATGCACTTGAATATGAGCATTTTGTTAAAATTCTTTTGGTAATAAAGTCCATCCTATTTTTTTCTAGTGCTATGAACTTTTTACATCAAATTATATCTTGTATTAGACATAATTATGAAAGATATTGTCCAATATTCGTAGGGTGTTTTATTTTATTTTTTTAATATGTTGTTATTGATTTTAGAGAGAGAGAGAGGAAGGAAAAAGAATAGAGATAGAAGCATCAATAAGAGAGAAACATTGATTGGATGCCTCCTGTATACCCCCTACTGAGGATAGAGCTAGCAACCTGGAGAATGTGCCCTGACTGAAAATCTACCCTGTGACCTCTTGGTTCATGGGTTGATGCTCAACCACTGAGCCTCACCGGCCGGGCTGTGGGGTGCTTTAAATCTAGGTATTTTAGTTTTCTCTCCCATTTAGCTGAAAAAACATGCTCAGAAAATGAATCAAAAACATTATGTATCAGGATGTAATTTTTGGCTGTAGTAAGACCAACTAAAGGGAAAAATAAATAAATTGTAGAAAATGTCAATATCAATTTTACTAAATGAATAGTGAATCTAAAAATATCATTTAAAAATTATTAGCATAAAATGCAGCTTTTTATTCTTCCAAAAGCTTGTTTAAATAAAGTATCAAAAAACTGCAGAATGGAATCATGTTGCCTATGAAACTGAAGTCTGACAAAGACTGCAATCTCAGGCTGTAATGAAATATAGGATGACTAAAAAAACATTTCTTTTGCATGAGACATTGGTTTAAAATAGGACCATTTTGAAAATATGTATAATTCATTTTAAAATAAGCACTTGTGCTAAACTGACCATTTTTAATTTATAAAATTTACCTTCAATTGCCCAATATTAACATTTGCAAATGGTTAATACTCAATAACAAATTAAATATATTTATTTCTAAACTCAAAAATGCTATGCTTAATTTTGCATTACTTTGATATGTGTTCTTATGAAGGCTTAAAGACTGATTATGGGATATTTATGTCAACTTTCCTAAGTGATCTTAATATTCTATGCATTTTATTAAACTAATTAGACATTAATTAGTCTGTCAAAGAAGGACTTAAGAAAGAACTTTAGGCTGTGTAGAAGACAGAGTTATCCAAACTGGAATTCTCCTTTTGACACATATGCCAGGAATGGTAGAATATATATCTAAACTACAGGACTAGTATATAAATATACACTTGCATTTAAAGAAATGAATATACTGCTGGAAAAAATGGAATAAAAAATAGATATTTGAAGATTAGCTTTATTATTGGATTACTTTTTAAAGTTATACAGCAAAATTTTGTAACATTTGGAAATGAAAGTAAAATATATTAAGACTAAAATAACTCATGAGGCAGAATTAATACTTCTGCGATTATCTCCCAATATCATTTCTACTAATTATTTTCATACTTAAGCTTTTACTTATAATGAATATATGTCCTACTTATGTTCACTAATTAAGTTTGCTATAATATAATCCTGTAAATTATTACACATATCCTATATAATAAAAGGCTAATATGCAAATTGTCCCCTCAAACGGGAGTTAGACCAGGAGTTTGACCAGGGGGCGGGGCCGGCTTGCCAACCACCCACTGATCAGCCAGGATCGGGAAGGGATGGTGGGAACCCACCCATGCACAAATTCATGCGCCAGGTCTCTAGTGTAAATATACATATAATCCTAGGTTGTTAAACCCAACAGAAAATAATTTTAATAAAAATACTGAATTATAATGCAACTATGGCAAGGGGACATTTAGATCGTAAATGCTCATAGTTTGAGGACCACTCAAGAGTTTTGATCTGGGCAAAGCGCTTCTTTGGCTGATCTAAATAGCTACCTCAAACACCTGGGGGCATTAGCTCCTGCCCCAGTAAAGACTGCTCTCTTATGGGCAGTGGGAAGCCTGGCAGTGCCCCTTGGCATGAGGTTGTGTGCCCAGCAATATCAGCTCCACCCTCCCCTACAATGTGCTTTAAAAAGCAGGGATTTTGTGCCTTTCATCTCCTAAATTTGGACTTTGTGCCTTTCATCTCCCCTTGCCTGGAACAATAGTTTAGTTCATCTATCGTGGCTTTTGGAGTATTTTTATTGGCTTATTAAGAAGTATTATTTAGTTTGCTATTGGCTTATTAAATTGTTATAATTCCTACAGTAAGCCTGTATTAAATAAAATACTAGTAAAATGAAATAAAAACTGAATTATATGAATATAACATGGTATGCTTAATCATTTTTTGAAAAATACCTAAATAGATATTTGGCTCAGGCGGTTGGAGTGTCGTCCCATACACCAAAAGGCTGCAGATTCAATTCCCAGTTAGAGCACATACCTAGGTTGCAGGTTCAATCTCTGGTAATGGTGCATACAGAAGGCAACAGATTGATGTTTCCCTCTCACATCAATGCTTCTCTATCTCTCTCTCAAAATCAATTGTAAATAGCTAATTAGCTGATAGACAATTTATTTCTCTTCCAGCAAAATTGTTTAAAGTTATAAGTTTACTTCTAAGTATATTTTAACTGTAATTTATCTATCACACACTTTAATGAGTGGCTAATGACCTTGAATTTGTGCTGAGCTATTTATTGCTTTGTAGAGCAGGGAGAATTGAAACCTAGAAGTCTCTGAACTCTTTACCTTGTGGGTATTACAACTCCTATGTCTTTCCTGTGAAGCAGCAGCAGCAAACTCTGTCAAATTAATTAAGGCTTCTAGTTATTGCTTTCCACATGACTTCTGGAATTCAGTGTTATACAAGCATGATCTTATTTTAGTGGTTATTTTCTGATTAGTAGAACCCATTCTTATTGTTTTTCTCCTTCGTCTATGCTACTTGTATTTCTTCTTTGTCCATCAAAGGAGTTTTGTTTTAGAAATTAGTATTTCCATATCATGCAAAAAGTGAGAAATGTTGTCATATCATTTTTATGATCTCCTCCTGCTCAGATGCTATATTTGTCAAACAGTTTAGTCCAGCCACTTAAATCTAATGTGACCACTTTTGGTTTTCTTTAAGTCACAGTCTACTAATATAAAAATCAGAAAAACATATGTATTTAATTTTATATTTTCCAGATTCAGGGTCACATTTTTCCTGCATCACCATGACTCATAATTTACAGTTGCACTGACCATTGTTATTGTTGTGTTGTATAGATCTGGATTACCATCTTCTATGATAAAGTGTTGGATGTCATTCAGGTAGAGAAGTAAGCTACTAGCAGATGACCTTGATCCTGTGCATTTGATAGGAGAGATTTAGTGCGGTTCACCTTGTGTTCCAAGAACCTTCAGCTTGGTCGTAGGCACTTTTTTCCTATAGCATGACCTCTCTAGGTTTCCATGAAAGCTCCCATTTGTTCAGCAAATTCTTCTAAATGTGTCCAACTTGACTCTGTCTCCACAGCAGCTAATAAGTGCTGAAATTTCAACTCAGATCTTTCAACCTTTCCACCATTACTTTTCCCTAGAATTCTCTGTGTCCAAATCATGAGCCAGTGAAGGATGAAGAGAGTTTTATTCATATTTGGGGCTTGTCCCCTATGGTTTCTCCTTTCCTTCAGCATTTCCTTCATTTTCAAGGATCCAGCATTTCCTTCATTTTCAAGCTATTGTGCAGTCCCAAACCCTGACCTATGATATTACTACCCAGGAAGACTACTAACTTCTGCTTAGCAAACTGTTCTGTGTTAAGCAGACTAGTAAGTGTCCTTATGGAAAAGCCAGTTAAACTTCAGTATCACTTTGTGGGTTCCCCTTTTCTCTAGGGTCATTTATTCTGCAGTTGCATTTGGATTTGCACACTCTAGAGTGTCTTTAAAAAGTTAATTGTCATTGGCAAGGAAATTTTTTCTGGTGAAAGCTACTCAGCAATACTTAGATACAGGAAGGCTGCACTAGTTGTATGTATTTTTAATTGTACATATATTCCCTTTGATTACCAGAAAATTTCTAACCCACTATGTCTAACAAAAATATTTAGGAGTATTCTTCCTCAATCCTTACAAACGATGCTAAAGTGTTTCTTAAATTTGTATAGGTATATATAAAACAAAAAGTGGCATTTGTATCTCAATTTTATTATTATTTTTGGCTACTAATCTATTTGAATAATATCCTTTTTACATGTTTGCTATACATTTTGATTTGTTCTTCTATGATTCTTTTCTTATTCATATCTATTTTCTATTTTCTAAGGAATTGCTTGTCTTTTCCTTTTTAACTGTGAGAGCTTTTTGGTAGTACAAAACTATTATTTTTACTATCAGAATTTGTTGCTTAATTTCCTTGCCCCTGTTCCCTACTTTCTGAGTAGTGCTACCTCCTAACATATTTTCTTCTATACCTTCTTATTGTCTAAATGTCTGATGGATAAAATGCCCACATTGGGGAAAAAACCTGTGTAGCAGACTGATAGCCTGTTTTTTTATATTTGTCTCTACCACTTCACGGTGATGATCTTAAACTCACAATGTCTTTTTGCCCACATAAGTAAAATTATACTTTGTCATAAGTTGTCATACTATTCAGTGTACATATGTATATACTAGTAGGACATTCAGGGGGATTCCTAACTCAATACATGTTAACTATGATGATCAGTATTTTAGTACATGCTGGTGCATCTCTATGAATAGCTCTTATACCTATCACCAACAAACTATTATTTTTCAATTCTTAGCATGTTCTGTTCCAGAAGCCTTTTGAAATCCCTGGTATGATTTATTGAAGTATAAAGAATAATAAATAAAGTTACAATAAGGTGAGACATTTATATATGTGTTTGTACTTTTTCCTTTTGCATTTGTTTCTCGAAATAACTTCCAGAGTCAGAAATCCCACTAGGAGAAAGAATGAGGGGCAAGAGAGGATCCAGGATTTCTGTGTTCTTGTTGGTACCACAATCATATACTGAGTCGGCCAGATTATTATGACCACCTGACGTTTGCAGGCCAATTAGCTATAATTTTGCACTGAAGTTGCTAGAGGGCCAGACCATTATAAATAGGGAAGCAGGTTGTTTACCATGACAGTAGAAGTGATTTTTTTCTGAAGATATGGGTAAACAATGAGATTTAACAGCCTTTGAACGTGGGATGATTGTTGGCGCTCGGAGCCATGGAGTGAGTATCAGCAAAACAGCTGAATTCGTTAAATGTTCAAGAGAAGCTGTTGTTAAAGTGTTTAAAGACTGGACTGTCAGCCGAAAATCTGGGTCTGAACATGCAAATTGTGGCCGTCAGTGACTAGTCAATGTTAGGGCAGAACAGAGAGTGGCAAGACTGGTACAAGACAGCAGAAGGGCAACAGTGCATCAAATTACTGCAGATCTTAATCAGGGATCCTCTCAAATGATCTCTGAATGCACTGTTCTCCCACACAATCACCAGATTTCAATCCAATTGAGCATTTGTGGGATGAAGTTAAAAGAGCCATCAGGCAGTTGGTTCCACAACAATCAAATCTCACAGAACTAACTGGACAGTGCTGTTCACCAGGCATGGTGTCAGATTCCTCACATCACCTTTCAACGTCTCGTGGAGTCAATGCCAAGAAGAATTACCACAGCACTGAAGGCAAAAGGTGGCCCAACGAAGTACTGATGGGGTGCTCATAATAATCTAGCCATTTTCTTACTTCAACTTCTTTTCCTTTAATTATTACTTTCTGTTTGTATTTACCTTCTTCCAATTTTGAAGTTCTATTCACTATTTTTTTACTTTAAAATTTTAATCTAGTTTACATGTATACTTAAAATAGCAAAATCTAAGTTATTTAACACTTTTAAGAGCTAGGAGACTTTAACTTCTTGTAAACACTCCTTCTCTAATTAGATACAATTTCTCTTTAGTTTTTAGTACTATTACATTCCCAAAATATCAACTTAGATTCCATTTCAACATTTTCTCTCACTACTGTCTTCTGTCTTCCATTGTTGATGGTGAATGTCAATTGTCACTCTAATCTTTGTGTTTATTATGGTCTTTTCTTTCTGATTGATGTTCTTCGATAAATTGTTAGTTCACATTCCTTAGAACATTTTTTTTCTGAGGAAATTAATTGGGTCCTGGGTTAAAGGTGTATAACAACATAGAGAAACACCATTTGTTTTTGCAGGGCAACTGACAGTTCAGAAACACTGGCCGTAATTCAGGGGATAAATTCAGTGGAGATGATGCTGCTTTATCAAGAGTAAAGGTAGAAATTACGTATTTTCGAATTCTCTCTTTAAGAGTGGTCTCTCTCAAGTTTACATACTTTAGACATGGCCAAGGGTTATGCAGGGTCTTCTGCCTAATTCTTGACAAACCTGGTTTTCTCCTTTGTTCTTTTTCTCTCTCTCTACTCCTTATGGGTTAAAGCGGAAGCTCTGGAATACAATATATTAGCATGTTTCCTTACTAGCATCTAGGGGAAATGGTAGCATCTAGATTTACGTATGTTTCTGGATTTTGGCTTCATTATAAGTCTTGGACTCCAACAATTTTTTATTTCTAAACAGTTTTGTATTCTGTATTTATTTACATTTGTATTATACATATATAGTTTTCATTTAATTCATAAGTTTTAGAGTCTTAGAGCATGAGAGATTTTCAAGGTATTTAGATTTAGATGCCATATTACTCTAATATCCTATCACTTTTGACTCTCTTGTCTATAATTACTGTGTTGTGTCTATAATTACTGTGTTCCACTTTATTTCAAGGGGCATATATTTGTTTATGAGTTTACCTATAAAACTAATTATAATTTCTTTTAAAATAAGCAGCATTGTTTACTCATATTTTATTCTCACAGTTAGAAAGGAGACTTACATAGCATAATTTCTTTAGTAAATCAATATATAAAATTTGGTTTTCAGGGATAATGATTCACTAAGATATATCTATGTTCACCTTTATAACAAATAATATATTTTATAATTCATATTTTTCCTTTGCAGGTATTGGTTTCTTAGTATATATTTGTTATATTGAATCATGACAAAAAATGAGAAAAACAAATACCTCTCTTGTAAGGAATTATGCCAATTTTGCTAATGCAATCTACAGTTTTACTTTATACATATAATAAATATTAAAAATGTTAATATATATAAATGCTAATTACATTAGACCACATATGAGTAAATCTGAAATAAAATTCACTAATGAAGTTGGACCACAAGATTTTATAAGAATAGACCTGGAAAAAAATGTATTAGCCAAAAGTAAGAATTTGAGTTATTATATAAATGTAACTTTAAGTTAATGTTTATTTTTCAACTTGACTTCTGTAGTACACAGGGAATAAAAGCTCCCCAAAACCACTGACTATCTGAGATATTTAGTTTAAATAGAAATGACATCAACCCACCTGAAGAAATAGGCATAAAACTTTCTGTCTCAAACATCTTTCCATCCTCCAAATTGAGATTGTATGTGTGCATCCTTATGTTGCACAGTTATCATTATCTTTAGCAACAGCAAAAGGGGAGGGGGGTTTTAACAGAAAGGTTTCTCTTTTGTTTTTCATATCAAAGACTAAGTGATCATAAGATAAGATGGAACTCACAGTACACATCATGCATTCCTGAAAACCCTGGGATTGAGTATAGTCTAAGAATGTGCTACTTGCATTAGGATAATGGCTACTATTTCCACCACTGCCAAAAGCCATTTCTCTTCTATTCTGTGAATCTGGAGGAAGCTCTGAGGATTCACTTGAGAGCCAAACTTTAATTGAAGTTAGCCTTGATCAAAATCAAACTCTGAGGGTGAAATGTGGGATAACGTAAACTAAACATTTGATTGATTTCTTTGTGAGAGAGTGAAAAACATATTTTGAAAGCAATCTAAGCTACCACATTCAGAGATAAACCAACTATGGTCAGACTTTAGCAAATGTTATTTTTAGAATACAAACTAAAACTTGATTTCATAAAATAGTCCTTTAACGTATATGCACCCAATATAGGAACACCTAAGTATATTAAAAAACAAATAAACAAGAACACTTTTGGTGGACTTTAAGGAAGAGATCAGCAGCAACACAGTTATAGTAGTGGACTTTAACACCCCACTATCATCACTGGATAGATCTTCCAGACAAAAAATCAAGAAAGGAAACAGTGACCTTAAATGACACACTGGATCGGAGAGATTTAACTGATATTTACAGAACATTTCATTCCAAAGCAGCAGAATATACATTCTTCTGATGTGCACATGGAACATTCCCAAAGATAGACCACATGTTAGGACACAATGTAAATCTTAACAATTTCAAGAAGATTAAAGTCATACCAAGCATCTTTTCAGATCACAATGGCATGAAACTGAAACTGGAAATCAACTAAAATAAAATGTAAAAAAATTATAAACACTCAAACACATGGAGGGTAAATAACATGTTAATAAAAAATGACTGGGTTATCAAGGAGATCAAGGAAGAAATATAAAATTACCTGGAAATAAATGAGCACACAACAACCCAAAATCTATGGGACACAACAAAAGTAGTCCTGAGAGGGAAGTTCATAGCATTACAAGCTTACTTCAAGAAGTAAGAAAAATCTCAAATAGTGATCTAGCTCTACACCTAAAAGAACCAGAAAAAGGACAACAAGAAAAGCCCAGAGTATGCAGAAGGAAGAAAATAATAAAATCAGAGAAGAAACAAATGATAGACAGTCTAAAAGAAAAAAAATACAAATGATCAATGAAACTGAGAGTTGGTTATTTGAAAAGATAAACAAAATTGATGCATCTTTAGCCTAACTCACAAGAAACTAAGAGAGAGGACTCAAATAAATAAAATCAGAAAGGAAAGAGGCAAACAGAAATATACAGGATTGTAAGAACAACTATATGATAACAAATCAAACAACCTATGCAAAAGAAAAAATTCCTAGAAGCATACAATCTTCTAAACTGAATCAGGAAGAATCATAAAACCAGAATAGACTGAAAACAACTAATGAAATTGAAGTAGTAATCAAAGCATTCCCAGCAAACAAAAGTCCTGGGAAGGATGGCTTCACAGGCAAATTTTACCAAACATTCAAAGAAGGACTAACACCTATTCTCCCTCCCCAAGATATTCCAAGAAGTTCCAGAGGAGGGAAGCCATCAGAGCTCTTTCTATGAGGCCAGCATCATCCTCATTCCAAAACCAGATAAAGACACTACAAAGAAAAAGAACTACAGGCCAATATCCCTGGTGAACATAGATGTTAAAATCCTCAACAAAATGTAACCAAACTATTCAGTGATACATTAAGATCATACACCAGACCTTAGCTATTTTAAATTGTGCTGCTATGAACATAGTGGTGCATATATTCTTTCTGGGATAAAGGAAGGTTAAGGTATTAACTAAAGAACATATAGGTATACCCATAGACATAGACAACAGTGTGCTGAGTGAGGGACAAGGGCGGGAGCTGGGTGGAGTTGGGCAAAGGGCAGGAAACGGTGGATATCTGCAAAAGTGTAAATGATAAAAAATGTAAATATAAATAAAATAGTCCTTTACTTATATTAATCAATATTAAAAACTGCAAACATTTAAAATTTAGAATTAAGTTATAAATTTATTAGAAACCCAGTCATTTTTAGTCATTCCTCTTAGACCTATAACATAACTTATATAATGTTCTTATTATACTGAATTATCTATAATCTTAGGTCATGACACATTAGAAACACCAACTGAAAGGAGTATAATAGTCACTGGCACAAGAAATAATAGTTAAAATCAGAACAATAAACAGATAAGAATATTATAAAACACAATAACTGTATTCAAACATCACAAATTACATTGTGTTTTATATTATCTCTTTAACAAAGAGAAAATATTGCTTTTTTTTTTTTTATGTAATACATATAAATAAAATAACACAAGGAGGAATCAAGATGGTGGAATAGGTAAAGGAAATACTCACTTCATTCCACAACCAGATCAAAATTACAACTAAAATATGGAACAACCATTGAACCGCATCCAGCACAGCCAATGGTGAACCTGAGGAGAGGCGGTGAAGGATTAAAGAAAACAGATAAGAGAATATTGTTGGGGCCAGGTGAATCACTGTGCCTGGATGAGGATACAGTGACACAGCCTGTAAGCCGAATCTTTATTTTATACTCAGATCGCACAAAACAAAACAAGGGAGTGGTCAAGATGTTTACAGTGTTCTTGCGAGTTTCAAATATGCTTCTTTCCTGTTGTTGCAATTCTCTGAACTCTATCAAGCTTTTTTTTTTGGCAGCACTTGCTGCACCTCCCACAGCCCACATCCCTCAACTACCTTGGACTACAAGGTCGGACTATAAGGTCAAGCTTACATTCAACCATAGCCTTTGGCTATAATTGTGCTGGGAGGGCTCTGACTTCTAAGATGGGACTTGTATGTGGCTTTTCCACAAGAGGACCATGCCCTCTTGTCAGTCCCAGGCTTGATCCTGTCCAAAGGCTATATATAGCTGCTCTCCACAAACCATCATTCAGAAATGCTTGAAATCTGGCTAAATGGAAGCCCTACAAATAGAGAATTAAAGAAGAAACCACAATGAGACTGGTAGGAGGCATGGAGGTGTGGACAGGCTGGTCCTACACCCACATGTGGTATGTTTTTAATCAGGAGGGATATCCTGGCTGAGGAGACCTCCCGTGATGAGCAAGAGATCCCAGACCCACACCAGAACTGTCAGCCCGGGGTTCCAGTGTCGGAAAGAGAAGTCCTCATAACTTAAGGCTCTAAAAACCAGTGGGGATTGTGGCAGAGTGACACAGAGATAGCCAGAGACTCAGGCAGTTCTTCTTAAAGGGCCAGCTTCACTCACTCAGAGCTCTAGCACTGAGGAGGATCTAGGGAAATCGGAAGAGGAACCAAATTGTCTGGCATCAGGGCAAGAATTGTGGGTCAATGTTCTCTCAGACAAAAGTGCTGGCAGAGGTTATTGTTCCTCTGCTGAGACCTCCTCCACCGCAGAGCTGACTGGCAGGTGCCATATCTGATTCTCCATCAACCTGGACCATACTGTTTTCCCTGCCCTGGTGGATCCCTGAAACTCCACACCACCCATTTTGCAGCCCCATCCAAGCTGTTAATAGTTGCTTTTTATATGAATGGCCTATTGCTTCTAACTTTCTTAAATTCTCTCAAACAAGTAGCAGCTGGACTCAGTGCATCCCATACCTCATGATAAATGTCCCCAGGCCCATTACTAGCAGCAGCTTGCCAAGGTTCACAGCTTGGCCTCTCCTGGGCACCTATAAGCCCAACACAAGTAGCAGCCATCTGCAGATTGCTCTGTAGCTCATGCCAGGTGACCCCAGGCAGGGCATAGGGAGTGCTAACTTTGCAACTCCCAAGATGGCTCCAGAACAAGTATAGCTAGTGGCCAGCTTTAGACCATGCCAGACTACAACTTGACCACATCTATCAGTCACACAATCAATGGCAGACTCCCAAGCCCTACTGAAGCAAGTCCTGATCCATAGGGGTGTCACTTGCATAGCAGCTCTTTTGCTGTAGTTGCAGCTGGTCCTCACTGAAAATTGGCATGGGGTCAATTCCTCCCAGTAACACCCATAGCAATCAAGGCTCAACTACAACAGGACAGTGCATGCAGCCCACACAGGAGCATACCTAGTGTGCCCAGTTCACATGACTGGGGAGGCTGAGTCACTGTGTCCTATAGGACACCTACTAGACAAGGCTTCTTTACCAATTCTAGGAGTCATAGCAGCTCTACCTAATACATAGAAACAAACACAAGGAAGCAGCCAAAATGTGGAGATACAGAAACATGTCACAAATGAAAGAACAGAAGAAATCTCCAGAAAAAGAACCAAATGAAATGGAAGCAAGAAAACAGTGGTTAAGGATGTTCAAGGAACTTAGTGATAATGTCAAGACACTTAGTGAGAATTTCAAGGAACTTAGTGAGAATATCTAAGAAATGAAAAAGGACCATTCAGAAATGAAGGATACACTAAATGAAATGAAGAATAATTTATAGGTAATCAACAGTATAGGATGCCAAGAATCAAATTAGTCATGTGGAATATAAAGAAGCAGAAAACACCCAATCAAAATAGAAAAAAGATAAAAATAATCCCAAAATATGAAAATATTATAAGGAGCCTCTGGGACAACTTCAAGCATACCAACATTTGCATCATGGGGGTGCCAGAAGAAGAAGAGAAGGAGCAAGAAATTGAAAACCTATTTGAAGAAATAATGACAGAAAAATCCCCCTACCTGCTGAAAGAAATAGCCTTACAAGTCCAGGAAGCATAGAAAATCCCAAACAAAATGAAGCCAAAGAGACCCACACCAAGACACATTATAATTAAAATGCCAAAGGTTAAAGACAAAGACTGAATCTTAAAAGCAGCAAGAGAAAAGCAGTTAGTTATCTACCCATACAACTGCCAGCTGATTTCTCAACAGAAAATTTGCATGCCAGATGGGAGTGGCAAGAAATATTCAAAGTGATGAAAAGTAGGGACCCACATCCAAGATTACTCTACCCAGCAAAGCTATCATTCAGAACCTAAGTATAGATAAAGAGTTTCCCAGACAAAAAAGAGCTAAAGAAGTTCATCACCACCAAACCAGTATTACATGAAATGTTGAAACATATTCTTGAAGAAGAAGAAGAAGAAGAAGAAGAAGAAGAAGAAGAAGAAGAAGAAGAAGAAGAAGAAGAAGAAAAAGAAGAAGAAAATATGAACAATAATATAGCAATAAATAGATATCTATAAATAATTTGATCTAAAAATAAAAATAAATGAACAGGAATCTAATGAACAAATAAACTTATCAATAAAATAGAACGAGAGATATGGAATAGACTAATGTATCTCAGAGGGAAGGGGGGGTGAGAAAAGATTAACCAAAGAATTGATATGCATTACCCAGGAGCACAGACAATAGGGTGCTGAAGGCCTGTGTGGGGAGTTGGGCAGGGGTAGAGGAGGGCAATTGGGAGAAAAAATGGGAGCCATTTGTAATATTCTCAATGGTAAAGATTAAAAAGAAAAAAAAATATATATAAAGAAAATATTTACAGCCTGGCCAGCATGATTCAGTGGTTGAGCATCGACCTATGAACCAGGAGGTGACGGTTCAATTCCTGGTCAGGGTACATATCTTGGTTGTGGGTGATCCCCAGTATGGGGCATGCAGCAAGCAGCCAATCAATGATTCTCATCATTGATGGTTCTATCGCCTCTCCCTCTGCCTTCCTCACTAAAATCAATAAAAATATATTAAAAATAATAAAATATAAACATATGTATGTGCTTGTTATATAGCATATATACATTAGCATATATGCATTGTTATTTTTAAAAAGAAATAATTTTAAAACAGATATTTTAGGCTATAATTATATGCCAATGTTAAAGTGTTTTAAAATTTCTTCTGAACTGACATTATGAAATAAGATATTTGTTTAGAAAACCTACTTTTCCTTTACTCATTCTACTACCACAGTTACCACTTTTGACACCAGACAAGTGAGAGTTTTTCCCACACCATCCAATTCTCTGACACCAGCTGTGTAGACAGATAAATAAATGATAGATAGATAGATAGATAACATAATTTCCATTATCTCAAAATAGATCCTATCTAATAAAAGAGTAATATGCAAATTAGTCATTACTCCATTACACCTACAAACCACTCCCACCAGCCAATCAGGAGTGAGTATGCAAAGTAACCCAACAAAGATGGCTGTGGTCACGGAGTGAGCAAGAGGCTTGGGTTTCTCTGGCAATGGAGGAATCCAAGCTTTCCGCACACCCTGGCCTGCTTGGCCTCTGCTCAAGGCTACAAAGTTTCAATTATACAAGATAAATAAATCCCAACAAAAATGGCTGTTGCCACAGAGCAAGCAGGAGGCTTGGCTCCGCTCAAGGCTACAAAGTTTCAATTATAGAAGATAAATAAATCCCAGATACCAGGGCCTTCGCTTGGGTTGCTGGGGGGCATGGCAGGCCGGCAAACCACCACAGGTACCACGACCAGGCCGCCCCATGCCCCAAGGGCACCCCCACCCTGATCCGGGACTCTCTTCAGGGCAAACCAGCTGGCCCCCACCCATGCACCAGGTCTCTATCCTATCTAATAAAAGATAATATGCAAATTGACCATCACTCCGACACACAAGATGGCTGCCCCCATGTGGTCAAAGATGGCTGCCCCATGTGGACACAAGATGGACACTCCAAGATGGCAAGCAGGGGAGGGCATTAGGGAGGGACCAGGCCTGAAAGGGAGGGCAGTTGGCGGCGATCAAGCCTGCAGGGGAGGGCAGTTAGGGGTGATCAGGCTGGCAGATGAGGGAAGTTGGGGATGACCAAGCCTGCAGGGAAGGGCAGTTGTGGGGGGACCCAGGCCTGCAGGGGAGGGCAGTTAGGGGTGACCAGGCCTGCAGGGGAGGGCAGTTAGGGGCAATCATGCTGGCAGGGGAGCAGTTAGGCATCAATCAGGCTGGCAGGGGAGTGGTTAGGGGGTGATCAGGCTGGCAGGCAGAAGCAGTTAGGGGCAATCAGGAAGGCAGGCAGGTGAGCAGTTGGGAGCCAGCAGTCCTGGATTGTGAGAGGGATGTCCGACTACCTGTTTAGGGCAAATCCTACTAGGATCGGGCCTATACAGGCAGTCGGACATCCCTCGAGGGGTCCCAGATTGGAAAGGGTGCAAGCTGGGATGAGGGACACACACCCCCATGCACGAATTTCATGCACCGGCCCTCTAGTATCTATATAATAGAGGAATATGCAAATTAGCCAGGACACCATAATGTGATGACCAAACAGCAGGGACCTGAGGCTGCATAGTGCCTGGTTGAGGCAAAGGACCTCAGGCCCCCCACACCACGGGGCTTGACATGGAACCTCAGGCTGCGCCCCCCACCCCGCAAGGCTTGACAGGGGACCTTAGGCCGCGCTCCCTGCCCCAGCGCCAGACCATGGGACCTCAGGCCACACCCCTCACCCGCAGGGCTTGACGGGGACCTCAGGCCCTGCCCCTCACCCTGATGACAGGCTAGGTGACCTCAGGCAATGTCCCAGGGATCTCAGGCTGTGCCCCCCTGCCCCAGTGCTGGGCCAGGGCACCTCAGGCCATGCCCCCTGCCCAGCGGGGCTTGACAGGGGACCTGAGGCTGTACTGCCCACCCGGCAGGGTTTGACAGGGGACCTGAGACTATGCCCCCCACCCAGCACCGGGCTGCAAAACCTGAGACTGAACCCCTGCCCGGTGCCAGGCTGGGGGACCTAAGGCTGTTTCCCCCTGCCTGGAGGGGCTTGACAATAGTGGGGCTAGCTAGGTCTGGGTCTCACCCAAAGGGGGTGGGGTCGGCCAGGTCTGGGTCTCCTGTGTTTTCAAAGCGCGTGCAGGTGGTGGGCAGGGACTTAACTCTAGGTCCCACGGTGTGCCCCAGCCTCTGACAGGAGGAAGGTTTTCATATACATTTTACTAATTTTCTTTGAGCTCTGACACTTCTATTATAGAGAAAGGGCAATTAGCAATATTAAAATATTTCCTCTAATTAATTACTTTTTAATGTGCACGAATTTTGTGCACCGGGTCACTAGTGATTATAAAAAACTAAAAATGGGGTAATCATA
Organism: Ia io; assembly: GCA_025583905.1. Classification (NCBI taxonomy): domain Eukaryota; kingdom Metazoa; phylum Chordata; class Mammalia; order Chiroptera; family Vespertilionidae; genus Ia; species Ia io. The sequence goes on from JAJQQW010000003.1 coordinate 37,569,178, forward strand.
CAAGTACAAATATAACAATTATACTAGTATAAAATATTTCGTATTTGTTTTTCTTAACTACCTCAGGTAATTTGTTGTGGTATTCTTTAGATTTGTATGCATGTCCAATATTTAAGTTTAAACTAACTTTTGAAGCCAATGCTTACATTTATTGAGAAGAGGATGTTTTTAGTTTCTCTTTTGTAAATGTTACTAAACATTGTATAATCTTTTGAGAAGCATATGGACAATTTTTCACTATTGTACTGTTTATATTCATGTTGTTAACAAGAGGACATAATATTTATATATTTTTTAAAATATTACCAAACTGGAAGTAAAATAGTTTAAATAAAATAGCTGAAATAAATTTATGATATCTGAACATCATTATGTGACAGAAATAATGGCTTTGGCTAAGTTGATTTTGCAATAACCATCATTTCTTAACAAAATAGCATGGATGCAAGTATGTATTGCTATGAAATGTTCAATAATTTTATCTCCATAGTAAAAGTAATTTACTTAAAACTATGTTTTAATATATTTTTATTGATTTCAGAGAGTAAAGGAGAGAGAGCTAGAAGCATCAATGATGAGAGAGAATCATTGATCAGCTGTCTCTTGCACACCCCCCACTGGGGATCCAGCCAGCAACCTGGGCATATGCTCTGACCTTATCCAGAATCAAACTGTGACCTCCCGGTTCATAGGTTGTTGCTCAACCACTGAGTCTCGCTGCACCAGCTGGAGAAATTTTTTAAAGTTTATCTAATATCTTTGCCCTTTAGAGGGTTCTAACAAAGCAAACCTTTCCATTAAATAATGCCAATACTAGATTACATCATCTGAATTTTGCTTGGGTTAGATGTAGTCATTTAATACAGTTTTCAACTCACATTTTGGTTCCTGAGCCAAATCTCTTAAAGAAAAACAAATTTTTTCTCTCAACTGTTGAAGCTATACATATATTATTTGTGTGTATATATATATATATATATATATATATATATATATATATATATATATATACACATATATATGTGTGTGTATATATATATATATATATATATATATATATATATATATATATATATATATCAAACATGTGATTTATGTAACCTTATTGTTTGTTAAAAAAAGACACTGCTGTCACCCAATAAATTTCAAGGGATTTAGGAATAAAGTAACACATTGACAGCAAGTCCTTTCAGTATAATTGGGGCCTTAGAGGCCCACAGAAGGATCATTTCCTTTTCTATGAAACACATAACTCTGACACACTATTTACAATTAAATAAATTCCATATATTTTGACATTTTACAGCCCTGGAAAGTTACATATAATGATCATCAAAGTGAGAAGATGAAAAGAATTTTTAGGCTTTTAAAGATGTAACTAATTTCTTTCTAGAAGACAAACCAATTCAAAAAGTGATGGTTTTATTGTCCTATAGGACATTAGCCAGATTGTATCTAATTTAGCAGTTTTACTTCAGGCTTTCATCTTTGACAATCTCTTTTGAACAGCATTATCATCCTGCCAGTCCCTTCACTGAGTTAAACAGAACTTGTGTATCTGCTATTATGTATCTGAATAAGAATTATGTATTTAACACATGCAAAATTTTGATTTGACACAATAAAACAGAAGATCATTTGATTCTTCCCTGGAACATAGAAAAGCACAAACTTGAATCATTGGTGTGGCTTAGGCTAATTTTCCAAATATTGTTAATAAAATTCATGTAGGGATCTTCACAGAGCCAAGAATTCTCTCTTTCAGGCCTACATATTCAGCATCTCCAAGGAGGAGGCCTGTTATTGTGTTTTGTTTTATGTTGTTTTGTTTTTTAATACTCACCAGAGGATATTTTTTCATTGCTTTTTAGAGAGAGTGGACTGGAGGGAGCGGGAGGGGGAGAGGGAGAGAGAAACATCAAAGTGAGAGAGACACATCCACTGGTTGCCTCCCACACTTGCCCTAACCAAGGGAGGGCAGTGAACCTGCAACCCAGGTAAGTTGTACCCTTGATCAGGAATCAAAACTGGGACTCTTTAGTGCATAGGCTGGCCAGGGCCTGTTGTTCTGTATTTTTAAAGAGAGTCCCAAGTGAATTTATTATCAACTATCTGTTGGAACTACAGATCCAGGACACTGATTGCAAAACTGTTTGTAATTTACAATTACTCTAGGTTGTCAGAACTTTAGGAGCCTTTTCATTTTCTCTCTCACTTGTTTTACTTGGAAGGATAATCCTTTATGCCATAATGAAAACAGATAATTTTGCTAAAATATAAGCATTAAAGCTGTTTGTTGATAACAATGACTTCAGATAAAAGTAACTCAAGTATTTGTAATCTCAAAGGTTTAGCACATGTGACAAAATAATTTTTATATGTTTTATGTATTCTATTTATTGAAAAAAATCATTAATTGCTGTAACAAAAGGCTTAAGCTATAACTGACTACCTCCAATTGTATGTTACTTAAACTATCTCACTTTATCTATAATGCACTATGCTTCTAGATTGAGATTCTCATCACAAATAAATAAAAAGTCTCAAAAACCTTATGTTGTGTTTTCTGTACATTCACTAACTTGTATTACAGACTTGTAAGTCAATGGTATTGGCTCTATTTACAAAGGAGAGAACTGTAACTCAGAGGGATCAAATAGCTTGCTTAGTTCACATTGCTAATAAATAATGAAGCAGGGAATTTTAGCCTTGATCTGTCTCCTGAGCTCATGCTTTTACATACTTACTATTCAACTATCTCAAAGTAATTCTTTATTAAAATCATAAAGATGGGATTTCATGGCCGCAAAATTCAATCAAACATCTGGGTCTTATATGATGACAGATAGATGATATTCTAGCTATACATCATAGAGAAAACATGACATTTCAATAAAACCCTTTCTATTTTGGAACAACTCCCAACCCACACCACATTAGCCAACATTTAGAGATATCTTTTCTTTATTGAGTGGAAATGTATAATAAATTAGATAACTTTCCAAGAATGTGGTCTGCCAATATTTCAACCTTATCCTCTCCTCAAAACTCTGCCAAATCTATTAAAATTCTTCTTCATATAGGATTTTAAGACTGAACTTTCTTCAAGCTCTCTTTTGAATATATTACATTAATCTAATATATCTATTGTAGTGTTGAAGTTTTAAAAAAATTCTTTATTTCACATTATCTCATAAAATGTTTCCTTCAGTTTTTATCCCCACAACTTCTTTCATTATTTCATTGTCCTTACTAGATTTTCTCTACATTCACTTGTAGTTCCATCTGAAAGTTTCCTGACTTTGCATTTATTCTCTTATAACAATAATTAGGATATTAAGACAACCCTAGTCCTTGTTTTAATCCCCAGTAGGTATTTCCAATTTTTTTGCCCTGTCTTATACTAACAAACATTCTTTACAGGTTCTCAGAAAATTTGCAGTATCTAAGCCAAAATGTATTGAAATTACTGGCTTAACTGTTGTGAATTTTATAACTTAAATTCCTAAGTTCTTAAATAATTGTATTTTCATTGACTTTACATATTTTTCCATCACTGATTTATTAGCAATTTCAGGTGAAAGAAGACATGCAAAATTACTTACTCTTAAAGACATTTTTTTTTCCTGAGCTCATGCTATTTGTCTCAACAGTGAATTGCTAAATCTTATATTAAAATTTGTACCATGAGTTAATATAATCTATATATATAAAAGCCCAGCGACTGAACAGCGGAATGACCAGAATGACTAGTAACCCAGTCACTATGACACACACTGACCATGAGGGGGCAGATGCTCAATGCAGGAACTGCCCCCTGGTGATCAGTGCACTCCCACAGTGGGAGTGCTGCTTGGCTGACAGGCATGAGCAGCTGCTCCCACAGCGGGAGCAGCCACTAGCAGGCCCAGGATGAGGCCAAGTCTCTGCACCTATCAAATACCTGAGACAATCCAGACTCTGACCTGACCCCACCAGCTGATGCAGGCTCTCTAAGGTGTGTTTTAGAAAGAGCATGGGGAGCTGGCATAGGCAGATGGCAAGAGGAGACATGACTATGGACCCCCTGGGGAGTCTGCCCTGATGGCTGAGGATCCTGGAGTATGGCTGCCCTGAACATCCCGATGATGTCACCAACCTGACATCACACATCAAGGATATTTACTGAGTGGCTTTGGGGTGCAAAACTCTCTGCCAGGTTCCTCCAGAACACAGAACACGCCTTTACCCAAGACATGACCCCAAAATATCAGCTCAGACTAATTTCCTCATTCAGCAGCCATTCAGAGGGTGGGTCCACAGCCGCTCGGCTGACCAGGATGAATGGCACTCCCATAGCGGGCTGAACTCTGCAGGCCACGCTCCCACCAGTTCACAAATCCGTGCACTAGGGCCTCTAGTAATGGAATAAATCACACACCACAATGCTTCATATTAATTAAAAAATTATTTGTTGTTGATTATTATGAAGTGGATAACAAAAATGACAAGAGACCACAGAATTCTGTATAAGATATGGTAAAGAGCACTTGTAGGGCATTTGAGCAATATTATAGATGAGAAAAAGCCTGGTATGTTAAGAAATTGATTACTTCTGGTTTAATTCAGTCACCTCTAAATTAATGTAGTCTTTCAGACTTATTTATTTATTTATTTTTTTTATTTCAGCCATACTCTTTCAATGTGGCATTTAGGTTAAGAAGAAACTAAGCTTTTTTTGTGCTGGATGCCCAGTCTCCTTGGCATGTATTGGTTCTCATACACTTCTACTGTTGGAGTTTATATTTTAAGTTGTTTAGATGTCAGACTATTTCCAGCATTTCCTTCTTTTTTTTATTGCATCTATTGGATGACATTGCTTAATAAAATTACATAGGTCTGGAATGTACAATTCTATAATATGTTCTCTGCATGTTGCATTGTGTGTCCACTACCCCAAGTCAAGTCTCCTTTTGTTATTTTTTTTAAAATATACTTTTATTGATTTCCAAGTGGAAGGGAAAGGGAGACAGAGATAGAAACAATAAGAGAGAATCATTGATCAGCTGCTTCCTGCACAGCCCCTACAGGGGATCAAGCCAGCAACTGTGCATGTTCCCTGATTGGGATTCGAACCTTGAGCTCCTGGTTCATAGGTAGGTGCTCAACCACTGAGCCACACCAACTAGGCAAGTTAAGTCTCCTTCTACCATCATATTTTTAACTAGGTGATGCACAATGACTGCTCAGAGTGAATTTTCTTTTAAAATTTAATGTCTCTACTGCCCACATTTCACTAAGAACAGAGTTGTTTAGCTCATGATACTCTTCCAATTACAAAATCTAAGAGATTCTCTAGTTTTTATCTTGCTGAACAATAACTTAAATAAAATGAGCATGTATAGTATGAACTTCAATTATATTAATTTCTTTTATAAAGTATTTCTAAAGTTCATTACCTAATATGGTAATTAAATTAATTTAATCCTCTACATTCTATAAATAATGTTTTTCCCCAAAATTCTTTTGGAAAGCATAGTCCCATTACTGTAAAAGTAAAAATATTTCCATTCTAAACACAATTGTTAAGAAAATCAGCTTTTAATATATTTTTAATTTTAAGAATATAATGTAGATTTACATTATAAAGATAAACACTTTAAAAAGAAAATATGATGTTTAATTTTAAATTAAAATGGCCCAACCTCTTTTCCATGTTAAACAATTGACCCTTGGAATGCCCTAAAGATATTGACTTCTTCAGTTTGCAAGTTAGTTGTGAAGATATGTGAAATGTAGTTTATGTCAACATGACTGGATCACAGGGTGCCCAGATAGTTGTTTAAATGTTATTCTGGGTGTATCTGCGAGGGTGTGTCTGTATGAGATTAACATTTGAATCCTTAGACTGAGGAAAGCCCTCCAAAATAAGAGTGGGCCTCATCCAATCAATTGAAGGCCTGAATATAATCAAAGACTTATTAAGAAAGAACTTTCTCTCTCTGCCTGACTGTCTTTGAGCTGAGACATTATTCATCTCCTGTCTTTGAACTTGGATTCAGACTGAAACTATCAGTTCTCTTTGGTCTCCAGCTTGCCAAGTACAGATATTGAAACCTCCCAGCTTCCACAATCACATATATATGAATTGCTTCAGTTTCTCTGGAAAACACTAATATAAGATGTATGCTCTATTTTTTATACTTTTAATATTGGATTCACAATTGAAAAGAAATATCATATTGGTAATTTTCTCCTCTATGGTGCAGTTTGCCATGAACTCAGTAATACTTACAATTGAATATACTTTTCTAGTAACTATTATTCAAGGAGTATAGTATCAAATGGGCACATAATGCAACAAAGATGGATGCAAATTTAAAAGGTTAAAAAAAAGTCAGTGTTCAGTGTTAGAAAAACCTTTGAGGTAAATTTGAGGAATTGAATATGCCCAGAACAAAGGTTGCTACTCAGCCTCAAAGTCAACCCTTAAAATAAATTTAACATTGTATATGTTTATTTATAAAGATTGATGTAATATTCTGTATGCAAGTATCATTGATTATAAACTCATATCATTTCAATTGAACATTTTAAAAATAATTTTGGCAACAACACAACTTAATAATTTATATATTTTATTTAATATTTTTTTCATGATGAATGAAATCTATTTGAATATAATAACCACACTTTCTCACAAAATGACCAGAGTAGCCCCCCCCCCGCCGCTATCTGTGGTTTCATTTTTCATAGGTTCAGTTAACTGTGCTCAATAAGGGTCCAACAATATTCATTTTCTCTCCATTTGTGTGAATGTAATGTAGAAGTAAAATAAAAATTTCCAAAAATATAAAAGTTATGTTTTAAATTGTGTATTGTTCTCAGTAGCATGATGAAATGTCATGCTGGTCTACTCTGTCCCACTTTGTTCAGGCCCTGGATGTGAATCATACCTTGTCCACCATTTCCACACTGTAATTTCCACCTACCTATTAGTCACTCAGTAGTGGTATAAGTTATCAGATTGACTGTCATGGTATCACAGTGTTTGTGTTCAAGTCACCCTTATTTCACTTATTAATGGCCCCAAAGTACAAGAGTAGTTTAAACTTTATCATAGGTATGTAAGTATAGGGAAAACAGTATATATAGAGTTCAGCAATGCTCATGGTTTTAGGTGTCCACTGGGGGGGGGTCTTGATACTTATTCACCACCAATAAGGGGGGGGTATACTTTATTTCCTTTAACTTGAACTAGAGAGGTACAGAATATTCACTAGCTATTTTAGATGAAGACTAAAGATGCCATTTATTCTGTACATTGTTCTTCCTCTATTTTCTTTTTAAGTTGGTTATGTAATAAATTATCATATAGGTGTTGTCATAATATCAATGGACATTATATATGCACTAGAGGCCTGGTGCATGAAATTTGTGCACGGAGGAAGGGTGTCCCTCAGCCCAGCCTGCACCCTCTCCAATCTGGGACCCTCGAGGGATGCCTGACTGCCCATTTAGGTCCGATCCCGGTAGGATCGGGCCTAAACGGGCAGTCAGACAACCCTCTCACAATCCAGGATTGCTGGCTCCCAACTGCTCGCCTGCCTGCCTTTCTGATTGCCTCTAACCGCTTCTGTCTGCCAGCCTGATCACCCCCTAACCACTCTGCAGCCAGCCAGATTGATGCTTAACTGCTCCCCTGCCAGCCTGTTTGCCCCCAACTTCCCTCCTCTGCCGGCCTGGTCACCGCTAACTGCCCTCTCCTGCAGGGTTGATTGCTTCCAACTGCCCTCCCTTGCAGGCCTGGTCCCTCTAAACTGCCTTCCCTTGCAGGCCTGGTGCCTCCCAACTTCCCTCCCCTGCTGGTCATCTTGTGGTGGCCATCTTGTGTCCACATGGGGACAGGATCTTTGACCACATGGGGGCAGACATATTGTGTGTTGGAGTGATGGTCAATCTGCATATTACTCTTTTATTAGATTGGATAGAGGCCTGGTGCATGGGTGGGGGCCAGCTGGTTTGCCCTGAAGGGTGTCCCGGATCAGGGTGGGGGTTCCCTTGGGGCGTGGGGTGGCCTGGGCGAGGGGCCTGTGGTGGTTTGCAGGCCGGCCACACCCCCTGGTGACCCAAGCGGAGGCCCAAGTATCTGGAATTTATTTACCTTCTACAATTGAAACTTTGTAGCCTGGAGTGGAGCCAAGCCTTCTGCTCGCTCCGTGGCATGGTGGCAGTCATTTCTGTTGGGATTAATTCACTTTCTATAATTGAAACTTTGTAGCCTGGAGTGGAGGCCTAGGCTGGCAAGGGCCGGCAGAAAGCTTGGCTTCCTCCATTGCCTGGGAAACCCAAGCCTCCTTCCTGCTCTCTGTGGTTGTAGCCATCTTGGTTGGGTTTATTTGCATACTCTCTCTGATTGGCTGGTGGGTGTGGCTGGTGGGCATGGCTTGTGGGTGTAGCGAAGGTATGGTCAATTTGCATTTTACTCTTTTATTAGGTAGGATATAGTCAATAGATAAGAATTAACACTGACAGAAACTTTCAGGAATATATAATTTATATTTGCATTTCCTTCAAAATATGCAAATCTGGTATAAATTGACACTCTTAAACCCAATATTGGAAAATTAATGCAATTAAGTAAGTCTTGATAGTTAACTAAGGAGAAAAATTGACTATTTAATAGTGCTTCTAAAATTTAAATTTTTGTTGTTGTTAATCCTCACCCAAGGATATTCTCCCATTGATTTTTAGAGAAAGTGGAAGGGAGGGGGAAAGAAAGAGAGAAAGAAACATCAATGTGAGAGAGACCCATCGATCTTGGGGATCAAGCCTGCAACTCAGGCATGTGCCCTTGACCATAATCAAGCCCAGGACACTTACGTCCTTGGGCCGACACTCTATCCCTTGAGCCAAACAGGCTAGGGCTAAAAGTTAAGCATTTTGATTCAAGACACAAAGTTGCAGTTATGACACTATCAGTACACATATACTCATTTATTTGTTTCTTAAACTAAAATGTGAAAAAAGTATTATAATTTCTTTTTTAAATATAAATTTTCCATTATAAGAAAATCATAATGTGTAGTTTTATTTTTAAATCTTCACCATAATATGTGCCATTTGCATATGATTTTTCAAATATGTTTAATGGTGAGATCCATAATTAACTTCATTCAGAATATGGCAGTTACATTATTTTCCAATTGTTAGAATTCAGAAGAATATGAACAAAAAATGATTAAATATATATCCAATTCTCAATTATTCTCACTAAGGGAGAGGAAAATATGTATGTAGAAGAAAATCCTAACTCATTTTTACTTTTGGATTATAATTTATCATATTTACACTTTTCTGTAGATCCTCACACTTCATATCATTCCATGGCAAAGTCCTGTTCCTCTAAGCTTTAATGTAAGAGATTCAAAAGACCAGACCAGAATCTTTTGAAATATCAGGGGTGCAAAAAATAATTCAGAAAATTACATTTTACAAACTGTAAATTGGGATTATATCAATAAAAACATATCTAATTTATGAGGCTTAGTATTTCTTAACTTAGTATGTAAGAAAGTACTTCTTAATATTTTTGTTTACATTCATTAATTTATCACTAAATGCCTATATCATATACTAGATGCCTATATCATCCCAGGCAACTTACTATGTACTGGGAACACAGCATTGAAGTAAACATAATTCCTGTTCTCATAAACATACACTCTAATAGTGAGGATCAAACAATAAACAAAAAGTAGGTGCATATCAGTAGAGATGATGGCGAAGAAGAAACATTAAGAGTGATGAGTATGGCCAAAACCGGTTTGGCTCAGTGGATAGAGCGTCCGTCTGCGGACTGAAAGGTCCCAGGTTCGATTCCGGTCAAGGGCATGTACCTTGGTTGTGGGCACATCCCCAGTAGGGGGTGTGCAGGAGGCGGCTGATCGATGATTCTCTCTCATCGATGTTTCTAGCTCTCTATCCCTCTCCCTTCCTCTCTGTGAAAAATCAATAAAATATATTTTAAAAAAAAAAGAGTGATGAGTGTGCTATTATAGATAGGGTTATTGTGAAAAATCTGTATTTTATAAATCATTTAAACAAAGAATTGAATGAAATGGACAGTGATCCAAAGAAATGGATGGAGAAAGAATATTGAATATAGAGGGAGACACAAGTGCAGAGACCTTGTGCTTGCCATGTTTGGGTCCACATGATATCTGAAGATGAGTGAGGAAAGCAGATTATGGAGGGCAATGTGGACTTTGAGTTTTATTGGAGAATTTTCCATAGAAGTGATGCGGGCATCCCTTAGCTTAGCCAAGTTGACACAGAATATAACCATCACTGACTTCATACTGCATTCCCAATTCTTGTTTTTATTTTGTTTTGTTTTGCTTAGCCAAATCATTATGTATATTTTCTTTTATATTTTTTTTCTAAGATTTTAAAAGGAACATATTCTGATTTTACTTCTGACGGTTCCTTTTTTAAAAAATTTATTTAACCTCTTTTTGTCTTAACTTTCTTTACTTATTTTATTTCAGAATCTCAGTGAAAGCACTGAGATTCCTAGGGTCTTTGTTTCTGCACATAACCTGAGAAATGCAGGAAACAACATATAATTGCCACTAGTCTATGTCATTTGGTACAGGCTTACCCTGAGACAAGAAAGCAACTGGGCTCCACTGGTCACATAACAAATTCTTTGTTGTCTGTGCAGATAAGTCTGGTTCTGCCTGATAGAAGGACATGGGCACCAGAGGCCTCGGCACTTGTTACAGCTGCCTCAATGGTTGCATATTTATAAGATGTTTTGTACCAGGGCTTGGGTTTCTCTGACAATAAATTTTGTTAGAATAGTATGCAAATTATATTTTAAATTTCTGGGCATAAAATATCTAGCAACCCAAACTAGATGTTTTTTGTGCGTTTGTGTGTGTGTGTGTGTGTGTGTGTGTGTGTGTTTGTGTGTACATGTTGAGTAAGGGAGTTTAAATGAACATTGTTCTTATTTTGTACTTATCTTAACAGAAAATCTCTAAACTTTGCCTACAATGTGATTGTTTGACTACTTTCATGGCCTTTGTTTTGAAACAATAAACCAATATAGAGATGCATGGCTAATCTGGCCCCTGCCCCAACCTGCACCCTATTGGAAGATGCTTCAAAATAGATAGGGCTGGAGCATACACAGACATATTACTCACACTCTGAGAAAGAGACTGCAATTAAAAATGTTTTCATGAAGCAATGAATTCAAGTTTTTGCTATTTTGATGAATCCTCTCAGGTGCCAATAATATATTTTCTTGTTCTTCCTGACACCTTGAATTTGAGCACTGGCTATAGCTTGCAATTGTTAACTTTTGAATTTTATCAAGGCATGGGATCATCTGATACTCAGCAATCATGGGTTGTTGTCTCTAGACCAAGCATGTCAAACTTGTGGCCCATGGGTTGCATAAGTCATTTACTTGGCCAGTGTTAGCCTTTGAGTTTGACATGGTTGCTCTAGACTGAAAGACTAACAAAATATATATATTTTTTACCTATGCTAGATAAGAGTTTCCTGAAATCCGTAAGAAGTAGCTACATCCCTCTGCGTGCCTAATAAATTCCTTAAATTTAAATCTCTAGCAACATGTAATCTAAGCTTCCACTAATACATACACAAATACCAAAGATCCATTAAGAAAGTATCAGGACTGTGGCACATTTATTTCAATGGAAGAGTCCATGAGCTTCAATTAATTGTTATCATGTTTATTTGCAAGCTCAGTTTTCTGGGTTTTTTAAATTTTCAAGGAGAAGCAGGGAACTTGGATTTCTACAAATTTTTAATATTAGTAGTTGATTCATTTAAAATGGAACTAGGTTCTTTGCCAAATTAAACATATCTGTGGGCCAAATATAATTGATGGACTACTAAATTAAAATTTCAGAACCATCAGAAAATCCATTTAACTTTAATGAATAAACCAATGGACAAATTAATGAATGAGTTTCTCAACCAATTTGGCATGAAGAATAAGGATGACAAAGAGATATGATTCTGTAGTCAAAAGCCTGGTTGGATAAACAAAATGCCTGGGGTTGCCTGAAGGGTAGCATAATATGTCACCCCAAAATATAACTGTTGAAGCTCATGACATGCCACCCCCAAATATCCCACTTTGTTATATAGCATATTTTGAGCTTTTCAAACAAGCACTTGAAAAACAGCAAATTTACAGAGAAGCTTTCTCTGAATGAACTTTCCTTATCTGCCTAAAGATAGATTTTCAAAACAAAAAATAAAGCAACAAAAACACCTCACTTATTATAAATCTCCTCCCTGGAAGTTTCATCAACCAGGGAAGACTGACTCTTATTTCAGGCGTGGAGAACAGAAGTGATACCACATCCAGACAAAGTTTGTCACAAACTATCACACCTTCCACCTAAAATCTAAGGGCCCATCTATCTTTCTAAACATAATGTATTTTTCTCTAAAAGGATTACATACTCACTCCCCTTTCCTGAAGAAGGTGGTATTTAAGTCTGAATTCTAAGTTACCTTGAGAAGTTCCTTATTTTCCCCTATCTCTCCTATATACATGAGGTACTAGTATACTTAGAAAACACACACACACACACACACACACACACACACACACACACACACACTTACTTGTTTGTTTTCTCTTACTAATGTGTACTTGATTACAGGGATCTTGCTTAATGAATCAGAAGGTAGAGAAAACATAGTTTTTCCTCCATTAATACTAATCATTAGATATATGACTTAGGACAAATTACATATAATTTCTCCAGCTTGGATTTCCTCATCTGTAAAGTGAGAAAAAGATTATACCTCATAAAGTTATTTAAAAAATTAAGAAATGGCATCTGTGTAAAATAAATATTTAAAAAATTAAGAAATGGCATCTGTGTAAAATAAATAGTCCTGCTCTAGACAAATAAGTGTTCATTAAATTTTAATTATAGATTATAAAAAAAAAAATTCTGAAAGATGCAAATTACTAATTTTGGAAATTGAATGATAAAAAGTTAAAGAGGACTCTAAAATGACATTTAGTTTTTAATTGCACCTAAACATTCTGCAACTGTTTAGCTCAAATTTCATACAAATATTTATTATTAACATGGCTTACTTTTATAAGAGGCTAGAAATAGAAGCTAATCTTCAAGATAGCTTGATATTTTTATTGCCTAACAAACATTTCTCCTGTTGTCACAGTTCACTTGTTAAAAGAACTGTGTAATTTACATTTCTGTGCTATCCTTTTTGTAGGTAATTGAGAGGCTGATAATTATTAAATATTAGCAATATTTTAGCTACCACAAAAATAAGTGGAGCATGAAAGAAGGAACTGTTGGAGAAAAAATAAAGATTTATCATACCTTTGTATTCAGAGCTCTGCATATTTTTGGATATATTTTCTTTCAGTAATATTAATTTCCTGTGAATATTCAATAATAACTTTGTAGAATTCTACCATTGTTAGTGTTAGTGAGCAATCTCAACTTTAAAGAGACACTAATAAATCTGAAATTCTGAATGATAATTCAAAATGAATTGCTTATGCAAATTGTTTGTAAAAGGCAGTTTCTTTATTTGTTTTCAAATGACAAAACAATATGAATAATATAAGAAAATTCAATACTAAAAGTTACCACACAATAGGAAAAAAACACATTAAGTTACATTTTAATTTTATATTTTTAATATGTAGCATTATTAAATACTAGAGGCCTGGTGCATGAAATTCAGGCACAGGGGAGGGGGTCCCCTCAGCCCAGCCTGCACCCTCTCCAATCTGGGACCCCTCGGGGGATGTCTGACTGCTGGTTTAGGTCTGATCCTGTCTGCCTGCCTGATTGCCGCTAACCTCCGCAGCCTGCCAGCCTGGTCACCCCCTAACTGCCCCCCCCTCAGCTGGCCTGGATTCCCTTTACTGCCCCCCTTTCTGGCCTGGTCACCCCCAACTGCCCCCCCCCGCCAGCCTGGTCACCCCTAACTGCCCCCCTCTGCCGGCCTGGTTGCCCCTCACTGCCCCCCTCTGCTAGCCTGGTAGCCCCTCACTGCCCCCCTCTGCTGGCCTGGTTCCCCCTCACGGCCCCCCCTGCCAGCCTGGTCACCCCAACTGGCCCCCCTGCTGGCCTGGTCGCCCCTCACTGCCACCCCCTGCCAGCCTGGTCATACCACGCAGCCTGCTGTTCAGTTGTTTGGTTGTCCCTCACTAACCCCCCTGCCGGTCTGGTCGCCCCACGCAGTCTGCTGTTACTGTGAGGGTGTCCTGACCAATTTGCATATGCATTACCCTTTTATTAGTATAGATTGCTACTTAGTTGCTGGACACAATTTGTTATAATTGTAAGCTAAAATATGAAACTGAATTGGAATATGCATTTGTAAAAATATAAAAGTATATATAATAAATACATTTTCTTCTCACATACTGACATAATTTGCCTATATTCTTACCCTGTGGTGACTTAAGACCTTAATAATGTTTATATTTTTAATTGTAAATAGCCATTTGTTATGGTATTACCATAATTTAGTTTAAGGTAAATTATAAAATATTTCCTATATTGATGCATTAGATAAGCTGGATTTTAAGATTTTTCATATATCTCATTAATTAAGAGACAGTGATTTAGGACACAATATTAATAAAAATTTTCCTGTATTTTTGTATTTAAAACTAGAGGCCTGGTGCATGAATTTGTGCATGGATGAGGTCCAGCCGGCCTGCCCCAATGGAGGCTGATCAGGTTTGCCTGGCAGTGGTGAGGGTCACAGGAGGTTGGCTGGCCGATTGGGGCCAGGCCGGTCAGGGGGAGGGACCATGGGAAGTTGGCCACCGACCTTGTCACCCCCCCTGATTGGGGTGCAGGGGGCCAATCGGGGGCTGGGTTGGATGGGGGGAGGGCCCATGGGAGGTTGGGGGTGAGGTTGGGGGGGCTAATAGGGGCCCAATCAGGCCAGTTGGCTGCCGCAATGCATGTTCCAGTCATTCTGTCATTCTGGTGGCTTGGTTTTTATATATATAGATATCTAATCAGGGTCTAATTTAGCATAGAGCATCATTTCATTTGCCAATTGACTACTAAGGGGTCATTTAAGCAGTCATGCTTCCGAAAGTTACTATAATTGGTATCTAATACTCCACATAAATACTGCTCTACACAAAATTAGCTAAAATTATGCATGCAAAAAGAAGTAGGACATTGGTGTTTTGATAAAGAAGGGGGACACTGGTATTTAGTTATTGGCTCGCATTTCACACTAATGGGTAAATTCTGGGGAAAAAAAGATAAAGTAAAAGAAACAGGTTAGCTAATTCTACAAGTAACCAAACAAATATCCTGGAAGCAATAATAGATCCCAAAACTCATTCTACTTATGATCATTTATCTACATTTAAAGTGCCTGACTTTATTCAATAGTGCTGTATCGTGACAAATTTCTCTTCCAATAGACAATTTTGATTACCCTTATGTGTCTGCAAAACTCCTCAAATTCTTCATTGTTATTGACTGTTGTGTATCTCAAACTTGAGGAATATTCTCTTTCTCCAGGCCTCACTAACAAATCTATCTATAGATTTTTTACACTTCATTCAAGCCTTTTAAACTTCAGAACACACTGAAATGTGTCTCTTTATCATTTACCCCCTACTCTGACCTATTCAATCATGTTGGGAGAGGTGATGGAGGACCGAATAGACACCACAACAGTGAATCATAACAGGAATATGGTGACAAGAAAATGATGATAGATTCAGTACTGGATATAATAGGCAAGTTTCTGATGTACAGAAATAAAAAAGCTGATACTCAGATGCCAGTAGGAAGATCTAAGAATCAAACTAGAAAATGTATTTTTAAAAATGTATACGAGGAATATTTTCAGGAAGGAAACTAAAGTTCAAGAATGAAAAAAAATACACACACAAAAACATCAAAGTACCAGTACAAATAAGTGAATCAACAAAGTCTTCTGGCCATGGGATGTTTAAAATGATGTAATGTCTGTTAACACTCCTTATGTATCTGAGTTCTTCATGCAGTTCAATGCTAGTTTAAGCATTTGTTCTATGTATTTTCTTCCCATTTCATTAATAAAACATTTTATTGGCATAGTAAGCAAGATGCACATCATTTAATCCTCAATGAATCATTTTAAAGAAAAATCAACACCCAGAAATCTATGACTTTTTTATACACCAATAGTGAATTTACAGAGAGATTAAAAAAACAATCCCATTTACCTTTGCACCAAAAAAAAAAAAAAATTAAGATACCTAGGAATAAACTTAACTAATGAGGTAAAGACCTGTACCCGGAAAACTACAGGACACTGAAAAAAGAGATAGAGGAAGACATAAACAGCTGGAAGAACATACCATGTTCATGGATTGGTAGAATCAACATCATTAAAATGTCCATACTACCCAAAGATGCACTCCCATTAAAATACCAATGACATATTTCACAGACCTAGAACGAACTCTCCAAAAATTGATCTGGAATAAAAAAAGACCCTGAATAGCTGCAACAATCCTGAGAAAGAAGAACAAAGTAGGAGGAATCCCAATACCAAATATCAAGCTATATTACAAAGCCACTATTCTCAAAACTGCCTGGTACTGGCACAAGAACAGACTTATAGACCATTGCAATAGAATAGAGAACCCAGAAATTGACCCAAACCACCATGCTCAATTAATATTTGACAAAGGAGGCAAGAGCATACAGTGGAGTCAAGACAGTCTCTTCAATAAATGGTGTTTGGAAAATTGGACAGACACATGCAAAAAAAGAAGTATGAGTTTAGCTGTAGGATTTTAAAAACTACCTTTACCAAGTTAATAAAATTTGCTTCTATTTTTATTTTTCATAGAGTTTATATCGTGATTTTTTTTGCCTCTTTTTATACAATTATGTGATTTTTCTTTTTTGACCAGTTGATATGATGGATTTCACTGAATTATTTTCAAATGCTGAACTAACCTTGCAGGTCTGGAATAAAGCCTCATTAGTAACAGAATATAATTACTTTTTTACATTGTTGGAATGCATTTATTGATATTTTTGAGGATTTTTGCATCCAGGTTCAAGATCATTACTTTTCCTTTCTTGTGTTGTCTTGGTCTGGTTTACATAGTAGAGTAATGCTGGTCTCATAGAACAAACTGCCAGGTGTTCCCTCTGCTTTGTTTTCAGGAATAGATTGTGGAAAATATCATTACAGCAGGTCCTTGAATAATGTCATATTGTTCAATCTAACTTCATTATAATGATGAGAGAAAAAAAAAAAAAAAAACACCCTACAAAACAACTGCATGGGTTTTCTCCAGGTACTCTGGTTTCTTGTCACATCCAAAAGATGTACATGTTAGGTGAATGGCATGTATAGATGGTCTCAGTCTGATTGAGTGTGGCTGTGTGTGTGAGTGTACCCTCCTGCGATAGAAGTGTGTCCTGTCCTGTTCCTGCCTTTTGCCCAGAACTTTTGGGGGAAGCTCTGTCACCCTTGACCCTGATCTGGAATAAGTGGGTTGGAAAATAATTATTTCCTTTGTTTTATTAATCTTTCTTAAACATATGTATAGTTCACATTTATTTCAATGTTTAATATTAAAAGTGCTTTTCATTTTTATTTATAAGTTTAGTATTGTTGCTTTTTTTTTAACAGAACTATGCCATAGGCACTTAACTCTTGTTTACATCAACTAGTTTATGATAAAATAGGTTTTGTTATACATCATTTTGCTTAAAATTTCAGTTTCCATGAACCTATCAACAACATTGAGTACCTATTGTGTTTTCTTAAATATTCAGTAGAAGTCAACAGTACATATGTTTGGGCTAGATGTTTGGAGCTATTTTGAAGGTTATTAAAATTTGATTTTAATTATTTTTGCATTTATATGTCATTTAATGACAGGTATATACTCTGAGAAATGCAATGATTTTGTTATTGTGTAAATATCATAGAGTGCATTTACACAAATCAAAATGCTCTGTTCTACAACAAACTAAGGTTATATAGTATAACCTATTGCTCCTAAACTACACTTTTATACAGCATGTATAGTTCCTATTATTTTAAACAGATAGTTACTGTCTATTTGGATCTATTAAGAATAAGGAAAATAACATATTTAATTTTGTTATTTTTATTCTTTCTCTAAGGTTCTTGCTTTATTTAAGTAGATCCAAACTTCTGACCTATATGGTTTTCCTTCTCTGTAAAATCTTTCTTATATCATTAATTGTAGGCTACACTGGTGAAAATTAATTCTCTCTGGGTTTTTTTGAGAATATCAAAACATTTTTCTTTCTTTTACTTTTAAAGGATAATTTAGTTGGATATATGATTTTAGGTAGGTGGAGTTTGTTTTGATTTTAATATTTTAACATCTTAAATATTTTACATCACTCTTTTTCTGCTTGTGTAAGTTTCTAACTAGAAGTCTATTGCAACTCTTCTTGCTATTTCTCTACAGTTAAGGTGTCCTCATTCCCACTGCTTTCTTTTGGAATTTTCACATTGTTTTTGGTTTTCTGCAGTCTGAGTATGATATGCCCTGGTACAAATTTTATGGAATTTATCTTTGAGATTCCCATCTCTGTGGTTTGTTGAATAATTATTGTCTGTTATTAATTTTGGAAATACATTGGCCACTTTATGTCAAATATATCTTATACTCATTTCCCTCCTTCTTCTCCTTCTAATAGTCCAATTAATTGGCTTTACCCTTTTGTAATTATTCCATGGTTAATTAATATCAACATATTTGCAATAGTTATTTAAAATTCCTGACTTATTATTTCCAAAATGTATCATATCAGAGTTGGTTCTGGTGCTTACTATCTCTGTTGACTGTTTTTACTTGTCTTAGCATATCTTATCATTTTGTTGTTGAATGCTAGACAGTTTTGGGTAATAGAAACTGAGTTAAAAGGGTTTTTTTGTTGTTTTTTGTTTTGTTTTGTTTTGTTTCGTTGGTGTGAGGTTTTATGATCATCAGACTAGGATTTGGACTGTGTTTAATTTTAGATTTAGGTATGCATGTCAAAAAATCCAAACACGTTGTTTTCCTTATTTTTGCCTGTTCTGTTGCTTTGGGTTACCATAAGAACTTCTCCTTAAGTAGATTCTGTGTCTTGCAGTTGTTTCATCTGCAATCCACTGTTACTCTACTGCAGCTGTTTTGATATGGTGGTAATGTGTTAGGAAAAAGAAATATTTTGTAATCTTAATAAATCTCAGTCTGTTGATGGGTATGTGGCCCGGGGTGATTATCTCCACAAGTGTTTCTTAGCTTTTATTTCCTTTCAGGTTAGATAGAAAAAAAAGAGCCAGATAGAGTTTGATAAATGGCCTTCCCTTTGTGTAGAAGAAGGCTCTGGTAAATTAATTTCCTTAGAGAATAGCCTTTGTTATGGGAAATACTGTGAATTTTTAAATAGTTTATTTTCCCCTCCCTTATCAGAGTCAAGTATTTTCTCTCAGCCTTCATGTCAGAACACTGAGGGGTTTCAGGAGGTAAACCCCAAAAGTGATGGTCTTACACTAGTGTAAATCAGCCTCCAAGAATTGGTCAAAATTACCAATTAGATGTTCTTACTCATTTACAGTTCCAGTGACTGGTGTTCCAGGTGAGCAGATCTCAGCTTGATTCTCTGTATGTGCCCGTCTCTCTAGATTCTGAGATGGTGGTTTGCCATGTAACCTTAATTCTCTGAAGAGTCTAAGAAAAGTCATTGATTTTCAATTGTTTTGTCTTTTTTTTGTGCTTAAGCATAGTACTGATAAATTCCAAGCTATTTACACATCAGAGCTGAAACAGGAAATTTAAAACAATTATGTCTTAAAGGTACAATATAAAATTCAGAGATCCTTTGGATCAATATTGTTCTAATGCTGTGTATGTACATCACCCAGAATAATCTTCATTGTGCTTATTTAGACAAAATTTAAAATAATTTTCAGAGCTTTACAATGAAGGTACAACAATGTTGCCACCCTAAACCTGTCTTTTGATATCATGATTTTAAACTGGTTATTAAAAAACAAAATAGTCAGAAAGAGCCTTTGACAAGGTCTATTTTATGTAGAAAATCCTAGGATGTTCACTTTAGCCTAATTTGAATTTGAGTATGGTACAGAGAAAGATGCCAAGCAGGGGCATAGTAGATAGAGCACCCCTGTGTCCCATTTAAGCAAGAATTTACCTGCCATGTATGTTCCACTTTTCCTCAACTACCTGAATTGCCTACTTCTTTCAAAATGCCATTACTGCACCCCACTTTCTCTTTAATCCAAAATGACGTGATACCCAATTTTATCTCACTGTCTTTGTAATTTTTGTGATGTGAATTACCCATGAGCATGTATTAAAATTTTATTTTCTCCTGTTAAACCATCTCTGTTAATTCGATTATTAATTCAGCTAGAAGAGCTTAGAAGGTGCAAGGTAAAGTATTATTAATTTTTAATTCCTACAACAACAACAACAACAACAATTTACTCCTTGCTCATGTTATAGGTGAGTCAGTTCTGTCTCTAATCTTAAATTTCACTATTCAGAAATTAAAAAAATATCCCCTCGCTGTGATGTGGTTTGTCTTGATGTGAGAAAGAAAAGATATATTATTTAAAAATATTCTGCTTGGAATTGGCCCATGTTGCTTTCATATTTTATTAACCTAAATAAGTTACAGGGGCAATGTTGTCAATGCTGAGGATAATATCTCCCACTATCACTGCTCTCATCTTTACCAAAATATAAAACAAGAATGAAGCCAACAATTTCATGACCAACCTGTTTGCCACAATCATCTAAAATAGGATGAACTGCATAGATGCATCAGAAGCACAGGGGCTGCTATACAAATGCCTGTATATGTTGCATATGAGTTATATTAAGAAAAGTGCCCTCAGTCTTAATCAGCACTGTAGGAAATATTTTATTGCCATTTACATGCTCTTTTTACAAAGTGGTGCTTGCTTAATTAACTCCACTCTTATGTAACAAAAGTTAGTTTACAAAACAATATTAAAAGAAATTCTAAAGGGAGCATTTGTTGAAATAAGTTGGTTAGCCATTTCTGCAAGAACAGCTTTGTGCCTACTAATGATTGGATTTATAACTGATGCCTACTACTTTTAATGTGATACTATATTTTCCTAAATGTTTCTCAGCATAGTAGCTAGATGCAAATTTTAAAAAAAGTTATCCTACTTTCTATTTCCTCTGTAATTTACAAATGCAATAAAAGACTAGTTTATTAATGCAAAGCACAAATATGGGCAATACTTACAGCTATATATACTCATACACAAACAGAAACATGCAAACTATTATGGCAATAAATATAAAATACAGGAGATTGTATAAAGTAAAAATTTCCCTTTTTAATAGAAAATCTGTGTACTGCATTTTAGTGCTGTAACTTGTCAAGCCTTCTAACCAAATTCATGGAAGAAAACAGAATGATATGAGAATAACAGCTAACAGTAATTCCTATTAGTGTGTGCATCTCAATGCAAACTCATTCAAGAAAATATAATAAACGAGGCCATGTTTCTCTAGAATAGTGCAAACATAATCTGAATTATCCTTGATTAGACAGCAGTGGATCAAATAAATTTGATGTAGCATATGTATTGTTCTAAAAACATATTTTTAATTCATCAGCGGTGGTAAATGTGAGCTGTAAAGATTTATAATACACATGTAAGAAAAGGAGAATTTTGCACACACAAAAATATTTTAAAAACTATTTTCATGGTCTAGATTGCTAGGGAATAGAAGGAAATGCTTAACAAGATACAAGGTCAATGTAAAAACGGTAGAGCATGAGGCTTCAGAAGTGTGGGATGACATATTAATTGATAACAAATCTTTTGTCCAAAATGTAGACAGATAATAATATCCTATCCACATTTTATGGATATATTTGTGTGGATATACAAAAGGTTTTTCTGAGTTTTTATTTCCCTCCCCATCATTTTAGCCTCTTTGAATATTTTAATTGGTAGTTTTTAATGAAATTACTAACTTAATGCGTGAGAATGTATATATTTCTTTATTGCAGTACCAGGCAATTTTATTTTTCTTTAATGGGTAATATAGATATTGGAATTAAAAATGCAGGCACTTTCTATTATCACATTTAAAACCCAAGTGGATATATTTAAAGAGCTATTGTTCTCAAGATTAGGATTCAAATTTTCTCACTAGTTGCGGAAAGACAGGCATCCTCTTAAAAGGAAACTTAAAAATATTTGATTTTTTAAAAGGTTTAATAGCATATAAGTCAGGTAAATGTATGAAAATGTAAATTTAATTCATAGATTTTGCATTGAATTTATGTTGTAATATAGAATCTTATAGCTGACACCATCTTTGTAATGAATGCATTAACAGAATTTTTAAACCAATTCACTTTTAGACAGAAAAGCCTAGTGTTAAAAGAAGAAAAGGAGTGGGGGGAATCCTCTTCAAGAATATTAAGATAATTTTAATCTCTAAGTAAAAGGAAAATATCTTTCAAATAGAGTATAATCTCAATTATTGCTTTCATAATAGTTTTTATACTCATCTAAAATATAGTATAATGATAATCCAAATTATATACTTTATTAGATTGGAGTTTTTATAGGAAACCATTAACTGACTTCTTGGTAAGAAATAATAAATGTAAATCATGAATAATAAATCATAATTTAAGAAAATGTAAGATTAAATTAAAGTATATATATATATAGATTCTCACATAGGACATTCCTTTTTAAACATAATATCGGGAAAATTTTTAGAAAACACATTGCAAAATTATATGTACATTATAATATCACAATGTTAAGGTTTAAATGAATATGGCAAAAGATGGGAATAAATAAAAATATGAAATGGTATGTAAAATTACTGAAAATAGAAATTATTGATTTTTTTCTGTTATGATATTAAATTGAATTTTTATTATAAATAATTGAAATATATATTATTCTTGCTCAATATCTTTTATATATGAGCTTGTTTTTAAAGAATAACATAAGACATTAAAATTATAAATAAACTATATAGCAATTATTATTCAGAACAAACTGAATTCTAGCTGAACAGAAGTTCTATGACTAAAGATATAAAGAAAAAGCCACATGGCTTTTTCTGGTAGGAGAGGTGGAGATGTGGAAGGGGCTAGTCCCATACCTAGGCAAAGGATAAAATTTTGGAGGGATATCTCCACACTGAATGTCCCCCCTGAGATGTGAGGTTTTCCAGCCCCACACCAGACCACCTAGCCCAGGTTTCTAGCCAGAAAGAGAAATCCTTATAACTTTGGTCTCTGAAAACCAGCACAGACTATGGCTCAATGAGATGGAGGGCTGCTGGAATTCCAGACGTTCCTTTTAAAATGTCCTGCATGGGTTTAGATTCACTTGCTCTGAGCTCTAGTGATGGGGCAGCAGCTCCAAAGGCACCAGAGACATACAGGGAGGAACTGAATTGTCTGACATCAGGGCAAAAGCTGGAGAAGCAGCTTTTTCTCAGACAGAAGTACAGACAGAGACCACTGTTCCTTTGCTGAGCCCTTGCCCTACAAGTAGGTGCCATATCTGAGTCTCCATATCAACCTAGATCACACTGTTCACCATGCTCAAGCAATTTCTGAGACCCTGCCTCCACCCAACCTTTGGGCCATCCTAAGCAATTTTCAGTGGTTTTTCCACACAAATGATCTGTCTTGGCTCATGCTGATGACTTCCCTAAAATCTCTCCAACGAGCAATATCTGTCCTTAACATGCCCCATACCTCGCCTTAAATGGCCCCAGGACTGGCACTAGCAACAGAAAGACTTGGTTTGCAGCTTGGCCTTTCTTATACAACTCTTAGCCCAGCACAATATGCAGCCATCTACAGATCACTTTGTAGCTCATGCCAGGTTGCCCTGGAAAGGCACAGGTTTTAGTTGACATTGGTATGTACCTCCTGAGAGATCCCAGAGACAATGCACTGGTAGACAGTCTGAGATCATACCAAAGCACCACCCAACAATTTTCACAAGCAATAACTTTAAAGGTGGGATGAGCAGGCATCAGAGCTCTCCTGAAGTAAATCCTGCTCATGAGGCCAGCCTTAGCACAATTGATACCCTGTAGTAATCACATCCAGTTCTCACAGCCTACCAGTCTGGGGTTAAATATCTCCCATTGACATTCCAACAGCAATCACAGCTCAACAATAACAAGAGGGTGTACACAGCCCAGACAGTGGGTTCACCTGGTGTGCCCAACTCAGGTGATGGGGAGGTTGTACCACTGGGACCCACAGGATACCTACTACATACAGTAAGGCCCTCCAGTTAGGAGATAGCTCTACCTAAGAGATAGAAATAAACACAGGGAAGCTGCTAAAATGAGGAGACAAAGAAACATATCCTATATGAAAGAAAAGAACAAAACTCCAGAGAAGAACTAAACAAAATTGATACACACAATCTACCAGATGCAAAGTTGAAAACACTGGTTATAAGGATGCTCAATAAACTTAGGGGAAAAGTAGAGGAACTTAGTGAAAACTTGAACAATAAGATAGTAAACAGAAGAAGACATATAAAAGAATCAGTCAGACATAAAGTATACATTAACAAAAATAAAAAATACATTATAGGGAATCAACAGTGGAATAGATGAAACAGAGGATCAAATCAGAGATTTGAAAGATAAGAAAGCAGAAAACACCCAATCAGAGCAACATAATCCAGAAAGATGAGAATGGTACAACTTCAAGTATACCAACATTTGCCTCATGGGGGGTACTAGAAGGAGAAGAGAGAGAGCAAGAAATTGAAAACTTACATTAAAAAAAAAAGAAAGATGGAAAACTTTCTTAACCTGGTGAGGGAACTAGACATACAAGTCCAGGAAGTGCAGAGAGCTCCAAATAAGATGAACCCAAAGAGACTCACACCAAGACACATCATAATTAAAATGCCAAAGGTTAAAGAGAAATTGAAAACCTCGAAAGCAACAAGAGAAAAAACAGTTGGTTGCCTATAAAAGAGCTCCCATGAGACTGTCAGCTGATTTCTCAACAGAAACTTTGCAGGACAGAAGGAATTGGCAAGAATTATTCAACATGATGAAAAGCAAGGACCTACAATCAAGATTACTCTACCTAGTAAAATGATCATTTAGAATTGAAGGATAGATAAAGAGATT
The DNA here is from genome assembly GCA_025583905.1 of Ia io. Taxonomy (NCBI): domain Eukaryota; kingdom Metazoa; phylum Chordata; class Mammalia; order Chiroptera; family Vespertilionidae; genus Ia; species Ia io. Next base: position 37,594,412 of record JAJQQW010000003.1, read on the forward strand.
CTCAATCAAAGGACTCATCTGCATGCATGTGAGCATAACCAATAGACACAGACAGGGGGTGGGGGCGGCCGGGGAGAGGTCAATGGGGGAAAAAGGAGACTTATGTAATACTTTAAACAATAAAGAATTTAAATTAATTTAAAAAAAGAAAAAAAAAGTTAAAGGAGTCCATCACCTCAAAACCAGTATTATAACAAATGTTAAAGGTTGTTTTTAAAGAATAAAAAAATTATGAATACTAAAATTGCAATAAATACATATCTATCAACAATTACTGTAAATGCAAATGGATTAATGCTTCAATTAGACATATGGAGACTGAGTGGAAAAAAAAGCACACCCATAATTGTTATATATGCTGTCTACAAGGGACTCACTTCATATCTAAAGAAACACGAAGAGAGTAAATAGATGGAAGTGATATTTCATGAAAACAAAAAAGTGAAAGTTGGTGTAGCAATACTTACACCAGACAAATCGACTTTAACACAAAGGTTATATAACAAGAGACAAAGAAGGACCAAGCAATTCCACTGCTAAGCATTTAACTGAAGAAACCCAAAACATTAAATCATATACATCCATTGCAGCATTATTTACAATAGTTAAGATATGGAAGCAACCTAAGTGTCCGCCAATAGGTAAAGAAGAAGTGGTGCATATATACAATGGGATATGAATTAGCCATAAAAAATAATGAAATCTTGCCATCTGCAACAGCATGGATAGACCTATAGGGTATTGTGCTGAGTGAAAAAGTCAGACAAAGGAAGACAGATGCCATATAATTTCACTTGTATGTGGAATCTACAAAACAAAATAAACAAATAAGTAGAACAGAAGCACACTCATAGATACAGAGAACACTTTGATGTTTGCCAGATGGAGGGGATATGGGGAAGGGATGAAGAAGTACAGGTTGGTAGTTATAGAATAGTCATGGGGATGTAAAGTACAGCATGGGGAATATAGTCATTAATATTGTAATAACTATGTATGGTGTCAGATGGTTACTAGACTTATTGGGGTGATCACTTAGTAAGCTATATAATTTCTGGGTTGTACACCGGAAAGTAATATAATTTTGCATGTCAAATGTAATTGAAAAATAAAAAAAATTATTTAAAGTTAAAAAAAAGATAATTCACCTAAAGCTATATGGCACCCTAAAAATGTCAGTTTGATTAAAACCAGAAATATGTTAAAAAAGTAAATCAAATTTTTAAAAAGAACTTATTAATGTGTATTTAAAAAAAACAAAAACACAAAATTTAGAACTCCTTAGACCTGAGTTGGAGTTCCATTTTCAGCAATAATTATATGTAGATTGAGTTGCATTTGTGTTAAACTATGAGCAGTAGTAGCACTCAGTTCTTGAGGTTGATATGATGGTGACATGAGATAATGTATGTGAACACCTTAGAACAGGGCCTAGTATATGTTAAGTAGCTTTAAAAAAACTAGAAAAATTAGTGGTCAAACTTGTTTTGCAGCAGTGAAAATATTGGGTAAGTATGGATGCCTCTCTTTAATTTCAGTCTAGTAATGAAGGTAAAGCTCAGCCACGGCCAGTGACAGGAGAAAATAGTAGAAAACGTCATTGTTTTTTTTCCTCAGGTTTATCACTATCAGATGTTTATTCTCTGCGTGCTTTTGTTTTTTTCTCAATCATTACCTATAAATTAAAGACTTCAATAGGGGGAAAAAAGTAAAGCCTATTATGTGTCAACAAACAAAAATAAAGTGATCTCTGTCTTCTGAGAGACTTTTTTGTCTATAAATTAAAATTTACAATTCTTAACCCCATACCCTTTTGGTGTTTTCAAAGTGTCTGTTGAGAAAAACAAATGTGTAGATGAATGGTAAGTGAATACTTTTCTTTCTTTTAGTATTAAACCTTTGCTTTAAAAAGAATGGGGATATTTCCTTACGAAGTTATAAATTTCCCATCCAGGTAAATGTTTGAGCAAATTCTGGAAGACTGACAGGATACCTTTGAGTAAATTTCTACATTGCTTCCAAGATCAAGGCAGGTGTTCTCAAAAGTCCCTCCGAATGGAGCACGCTAACATTCTCAATTAAGGATTCCATAACAGATATTTACTGTAGTTTTATATGACTTATAATAACCTTACCAACATAATTTTAAATTTTAAAAATGATTCTGGCTGGCCTAGCTGGCATGGCTCAGAGGTTGAACGTCGACCTATGAACCAGGAAGTCATGGCTCGATTCCAGGTCAGGGAACATGCCTGGGTTGTTGGCTGGATCCCCAGTATGGGGTGTACGGAATGCAGCTGATCAGTGATTCTCTCTCCTCAATGATGTTTTTATCTGTCTGTCCATCTCCCTTCCTCTCTGAAATCAATAAAAATATATTTTCAAAAGCTGAAAAAAAAAATGTATGGGGAAAACTAACATACATGTTGTGTGAGTAAATGATGCAATCAATTTAATGCTTTTCTAAAAATATAGTACTCCAAAGTTTAATAATATTCACTATAACATGATTCATCTAAAATTATATGGAAAGATAATTCATATTTTATTGATTTAATTTTAATGTTTTCTTTAAAAACATTTTAAAAATTTAGCATGATTACTCCCCTGTTATCCCACCACTCCATATTAATAATAAAAATAAGATTAGATATAGAAGTTAGCAACTACTGGACAAAATGGCCTCTGATTCTAATGATTGCTTTAAAATAATTCATTGAATACCACCTATAGTTTCACTACCACCAAAAATATATTTAATGTATGATTATTTGTATTATTAATATCCTTTCTTCATCTTTTTCTACTTTTGTCCTCCCACCCTCCTTTCCATCCCTCCTTCCTCTCTTTTTTCCTACTATGGTAGAATATGTAGTGAAGGAGGAGGTAATATCTAATACAATTTAACACAATTCCCTAACATAGTGGGTGACTTCATAATTGTCATTTTGCTTAATATATTTTTGAACAACAAAAACTATGTACTAGTAATCTGTTCTTTCTCATGAAAAGCTAAACTTGAGTAATTTATTCCCTCACATACGGTAACTGTACAGATTTTTATTATGTGGAATAATGCAGGGCTCTAAAGGGGAAAAGAAATCAAGACAGAAACAGAGAAAATAGATGTCCCTATCTATGGATGAGACAAAGAAACATTAAAAGAGCAATAAAAGCCCTATGTATGGTATTGCAGTAGCAGCAGCTGTAGGAGCATAAGTAGCATTAATTTATAGATGCATTTGCTCAAAGAATAATTATGTTGTTCATCAATAATAAGTAATTATCAGAAAAATTATCATGTCACATGCAAGCACATATGTCACTATAAAGATGTTTAAAAGTCATAAAAGCACATATGTCACTATAAAGATGTTTAAATATCATTCTCCAATATATTATCTTTATCAGATTAGATAATATTTTCAAACTCTATGCTATATGAAGAGTAGGCAGTTTATTTTTTGAAAATTTGTCAGAGACAAAATTACTTTACTTTTACAATTTGGGAAACTAAGAATAGATACCCATTATTTTTCTTTCTGAAACTGTTCAGATGTCCAGGTGAAAAACAGACTCCAAATCACATAAAACAAAACATTCTGTTTTAAGCCAACAGACACAATCTCCAATTATTCACTTGTCAGCCATGAGCTGACAGTTAAAATACCAGAATAGATGGAACCAATCATAGGCATCATCCCTTATTCTTCCATATCTATGATTGAACTCCACATACACTCCTATAGTATACAGTTTGCATTCAATATGTAATTCTCTTTAGGTCACATGACAGGTCTTCTATTATTATTTTTCATGTCTCCTGTCAGGTTATTTTCTCCTCCAATACTTTTCAAAGGATTTGGTTGGTAATAGAAATAAATATGCTGCCACAGATACTGAGTCTTAAAAACAAGCAGTTCTTTGAGGATAATACCTCAGATACTTTTCTCCCAGAGAAGCCAGAGGATCATTGCCATTCAGATATTATATATAGAAAATGTTAATTGTTACCTATTTAAATCATGTATATAAAGGAATAAACTGTCATATATTCCTAACCTATATTCATCAAATATTAACAATGTCTGCTTTTTATATATATATATATATATATATATATATATATATATATATATGTGTGTGTGTGTGTGTGTGTGTGTGTGTGTGTGTGTGTGTGTGTGTGTGTGTATCCTACCTAATAATAGACAAATATGCAAATTGACCATACCTCCGACACACCCACAAGCCACGCCCACCATCCAATCAGAGCGAGTATACAAATTAACCCAAACCAAGATGGCTACAGCCACAGAGAGCAAGGTTTCCTAGGTAACAGAGGAAGCCAAGCTTTCCACTTGTCTTTGCCAGACTTAAGCCTCCACTCAAGCTACAAAGTTTCAATTATAGAAGGTAAACAAATTCAAACAAATGGCGGCAGAATGGAGCTTGAGAGAGCAGGCCAGGGTTGCCGCCACCAACAGAGGAAGCAAAGCTTTCCGCACACCCTGGCCGGGCCCACCTGCTTAAGGCTACAAAGTTTCAATTATAACCCCAACAGAAATGGCTGCCAGCCTCAGAGGGAGCCCCAGGCTTGGCTCTGCTCCAGGCTACAAAGTTTCAATTGTAGAAGGAAAATAAATTCCAGATACCAGGGCCTCTGCTTGGGTTGCCAGGGGGTGTGGCCAGCCTGTAAACCACCACAGGCCCCTCGCTCAGGCCGCCCCACGCCCCAAGGGAACCCCCACCTGATCCGGGACACCCTTCAGGGCAAACCAGCTGGCCCCCACCCCTGTACCAGGCCTCTATCCTATCTAATAAAAGAGTAATGTGCAGATTGGTCATCACTGAAACACACAATAGAGCTGCCCCCATGTGGTCAAAGATCCTGCCCCCATGTGGACACAAGATGGCCACCACATGATGGCCAGCAGGAGAGGGCAGTTGGGAGGCACCCGGCCTGCAAGGGAGGGCAGTTGAGAAGGATCAGGCCTGAAAGGGATGGCAGTTGGAGGTGATCAACCCTGCAGGAGAGGGCAGTTAGGGGTGACCAGGCCGGCAGAGAAGGGAAGTTGGGGGCAAACAGGCTGGCAGCAGAGTGGTTAGGGGGTGATCAGGCTGGCAGGCAGAAGCGTGGTTAGGGGCAATCAGGAAGGCAGGCAGGCAAGCAGTTGGGAGCCAGCAGTCCTGGATTGTGAGAGGGATGTCCGACTGCCCGTTTAGGCCCGATCCCACCTAAACGGGCAGTCGGACATCCCTTGAGGGGTCCATATTTGGCGAGGGTAAAGGCTGGGCTGAGGGACAACCACCCTCCGTGCACGAATTTTGTGCACCGGGCCTCTAGTGTATATATATATATATATATATATATATATATATAAGCATAATATGCAAATTGACCAGACATCGGAACGACCAGTTAGCTATGAAGTGCACTGACCACCAGGGGGCAGATGCTTAATGCAGGAGCTGCCCTCAGCCCACAGGCTCTGATCACCTGATGGGGAACCGGAACTGGGGGTTGGTGGCAGTGGATGCAGGGAGCGCTGGGGCCCCTATTGCCCTACCGGTCACTCCAGACACAGAGGGCGACCAGGAGCACCTGGGGAAGATCAGCCCTGATCACAGGCACCCTACCCATGCATTAATTTTGTGCTCTGGGACCCTAGTTAATTTATAAAAAACAACATATATTGAAAAAGACATGAAATAACATAATTTTTGAACTCCTAATAGTTTAATCCTATTAGTGGGAAGTTCTGCTTCAATCACCAGGATACAAATACATCCCCTAAAGTAAGTTCCAGACTTGAACCAGTTAAAAGACCAAAGCCCTGTCATGAAGAAACTGGATTTTTTGAGTAAGAACCCTGCTACACTGCAAACCTTCCTCCCAGCCTTCCCAAAAGTGACAAACAGACATTTTCTAAGGTGACTATGTATTTAAAAAGGAGACATTTTGGCAATTATTTCCTTTGAACTGGTATTTCTTTTTGCACCAGTTCTATTATGACTATTAATATCTTATCAGAGAATATTTTTCTTGTATATGTATTTATTTGTTTGAGTATTATTGAGTCTACCAAAATAAAATATAACTTTCAAAAGATAAGAGATATTTTCTTGTTTGATGCTATATTTCAAGTTCTTAGAACATTGTCTTGATGGATGGTAAGTAACATATTTATTGGCTAACTGAGTAAAAGAATAAAATGTTTTCCATATGTCACAGAATAGTTTGGTTGCTCATTATTATTGAGACATAAATGAATCTAATTTAGCTGAGAGAAACAAATATTTGAACTTTCTGTTAAATTATTTTAAATAGCAATCCTATATAATATAGAAGTAATATGCAAATTAACCATCATGCCATCACAAGATGGCTACACCCACAGTGGAGGTGGGGTTTCTGTAACACAAGATGGCTGCATCCACAACAGAAGCGGGGTTCCCATAATGAGTGATCAGCAGAGACCTGAGGCTGCATGGAACCGGGCAGGGCAGGAGACCTGAGGCTGCGCTCCCCACCCAGCGGGACTTGATGGGGGGATGTCAGGCCATGCCCCCAGCCCTGGCGCTGGCCCAGGGGACCTCAGGCCATGTCCCCTGCCCCAGCATGAGGCCGGGGGACCTGAGGGTGCACCGGGGACCAGAGGCTGCACCCCCCCGCCCAGCAGGGCTAGACGGGAAACCTGAGGCTGCACCCCCTACCTGGCGGGGATTGATGGGGGAGGGGTGGGCTGGGTCTGGTTCTTGCGTGATTTTGAGGCACACATGGGTGGGCGGGGACTTGATTCTGGGTCCTGCGACGCGCCCCAGACTCTGACGGGAGGAAGATTTTCATATTCATTTTACTAATTTTGTTTCATCTCTGACACTTCTATTATAGAGAAAGAGCAAATAGCAATATTAAAATATTTCCTCTAATTCCCTTTTAATGTGTACAAATTTCATGCACTGGGCCACTAGTTAATTTATAATACACTTGCACACTTATAGCTCATATGTGAAATTATATTAAAAAGTAGATAGTCTTATTTTTATTTATTGAATCAATACCAATTAAGCATTTGCCATATATCTAACTTCTCTGGACATTAAAGATTCAACAATGGGTCTTTGTTTTCATGGAATTTACATTCAAGTTACTGAAGATAATTCTTAAATAAATAAACAAGTAAATATGTGTCTGGCTGTGAAATATGCCAGAAAAAGTCTCTATGAAAAGGAGACATTAGGCAGCATCTTGAAGAAAGTGAAAAATGTATGGATATGGCCATCTCATAAAAAAGTATCAGGCAAACCAAAACAAACGTCTAAAGAGCCTGAGTCAGGATCATGCCTGTTAAATTTGAGGCTGAGCAAGTCATTACAACTGAAGAGAATTATGCATAAAAGGAGTTGTTGATGTTGAGACCCCTGAGGCAGACAATTTCCATAATTTTAGGTGCTATAGACATGTGTCTACTATAGATCCTATTGCAAATGATACAGAAAGCTATTGGAACATTTGTTCTGAATTGGGGGGCAGGGCGGTGATCCAGTTTTGAAAGGACCATAAAAGCTGCACTGTGAAGAGTGGCTTGTGTTGGTAGAAAGGGGTAAGATAACAAATGGTAATGTTTAGGAGGCTGCTGCAGTTACTCAGGTGAGACATACTCATAATTTGAAAATCAACATAGTTCAGTAAGTGGTAAAAATGATAAAACTCTAGTTGATTTAGGTAGGATGTAAAGAAGGATTTATAATAAATAAGAGAAGAGAGAATTCAAAGATAATTATAAGTTTTATATTCTGAGAAAGAAGGAAAAATAATTTACTAAGAAAGTAGAAAAGTGGAATTGCCATTTATTTACTTCAGAAAGACTGAGAAATACCATATTTTATAAATCTCTATGACAGGGGTCCTCAAACTTTTTAAACAGGGGGCCAGTTCACTGTCCCTCAGACCGTTGGAGGGCCAGACTATAGTTTAAAAAAAACTATGAACAAATTCCTATGCATACTGCACATATCTTATTTTGAAGTAAAAAAACAAAACAGCAAAAACACCCGCATGTGGTCCATGGGCCGTAGTTTGAGGACACCTGCTCTATGACAATGTAACATGCTAACAAAGTATATGTGTGCATTGGACATTTTATTATTTAGCTTTTAATTTTTAATTACTATGGGAAGAAAGGAAGGAAGAAAGAAAGAGGAAGGGGATGGAAGAGGAAAACATAAGAATAGAGAAAATATAAATAATTACTTAAAAAATAAATAATAAAAATAAAGAACTACCATAGAGGAAAGAAAAGGAAAAAAGGGCACTCAATGAATGTTAAGGATTCATATTCATTTTAAATAGTGTTTTTATCAAACATTATCATTGCCTTATAATGTTTTTTGAAGTATACTTTGAAATTCCAAAAGGTATTTAAAAATCACCGAATTCTAGACTTAAAACATATTTTTACTGTAGAGTTTTCATATGAGGGTGTTCAATTTGAAGGAAACTACCCAAGATTATTATTTCACTAGAGGCCCAGTGCACAAAATTCGTGCCTGGGGGAAGGGGTTCCCTCAGCCCGGCCTGCACCCTCTCCAATCCAGGCCCCTTGGGGGATAACCAGCAGTCAGACATCCCTCTCGCAATCCGGGACCGTTGGCTCCTAACCACTTGCTTGCCTACCAGCTTGATGGCCACCTAACCACTTCCCTGCCAGCCTCATGGCCCCCAACTGCCTTCCCCTGCTGGCCTGATCACCCCTAACCGCCTCTGCCTCGGCCTCCACCAATGTGGATTTGTCCGGAGAGAAGTCGGGTGGTAGGAAGATGTCCAGTCTCCCAGTCTAATTATCATATTACCCTTTTATTAGTATAGATTAGTGGCAGAAAAAACATATTTTTACTCAGAAACCAAACAATATATATTAAGGGTTCAGATGTGTATGGTAATATATGGTTTGCACAAGACAGCATCATTTGCCTGTTAAGCAATGTGCAAAACTCAATTTCTTCAGGCTTATATTCTAAGCACAGTAACACAACCATTAACTGTAATGGAGAAGTAATTTTTTCACTGGGGGAGCTTCCAATATCGATAGCCAATGTAATTAAAAAAAAAAAAAAAATCACTGTAGCCCTGGCTGGGTGGCTCAATTTGTTGAAGTGTTGTCCCATACACCAAAAGGTTACAGGCTTGATTCTTGAACAGGGCACATACCAACGTGGCAGGTTTGATCCCCGGTCAGAGTGCTTGAAGGAGCAATCCATGGATGTTTTTCTCTCAAAGTATGGAGATTAATTAACTGTAAAATACACCAGTATGAGTTCCGTAGTTGTGACAAGTGTATAGTAACACTAGAGGCCTTTTGCATGAATTTGTGCACTGGTGGGGTCCGGTCGACCTGCCCCAATGGGGGCAAATGGGGGCCTGGCCGGCAGGGGGGAGAGAATGTGGGAGGTTGGCCAGCTGGCCCCACCCCCGATCAGGGTGGGGGGGCCAATCAGGGGTGGGATGACTAGGGGCAGGGGCCGCGCAAGGTGGGCTGGCCAGCCCCACCCCCGCTGGGCTGGTTGGCCACCACAGTGGGCATCATAGCGACCAGTCATTCCAGTCATTTCAGTCATTCATGTGTTCCAGTCACTGGCTTTTTATATACTTGTAGATAAGATGCTAACAACAGAGAAAACTGGATGAGGATTTAAGGGAGCCCTCCTTACTATCTTTGCTCCTTTGTAAAATAATCTAAAACTATTCTAAACTAAATATTTACTAAAGCATAAAGAATAATATTCTAGGAAGTCATTTCATTTTTTTTTTTAATTCTCACCCAAGGATAGTTTTCCATTGATTTTTAGAGAGAGTGGAAGAGAGAGGGATAGACAGAAAGAAATATCAATGTGAAACACATTGATTGCTTGTCTCCTGCACAAGCCCGACCAAGGCCCGGGCCGGGAAAAAGCCTGCAACCAAGGGATGTGCCCCTGATGGGAATCAAACCCAATACCTTTCAGTCCACAGGCCAATGCTCTATCCACTGAGCCAGCCGCCTAGGGCGTCATTGCATTTTGAGGACAGAAATAATCTTATAGATATCCAGGTAGTAATAGGCTGACCTCAAACTTCTTCAAAAATACTGATGGCTTAAGAACAAAGGAAAATACGTTTAAATTTTTAGAAAAAGAAATTTCAGCGTGATAGATACTATATCAAACAAAGTTATTCATCAAGTACAAAAAAATAAAGTATAATTTATACAATTGCATAGAAGGAAAATACATTTTAAATGAAATAATTCATTAAAAAATACCCAATCCATGACATAACTTATGAAAAAAAATACCGTTTTCTTATGAGATCAATTAGACAAATGGTGATTTAATTAACCCTTGAACTGTGAAGACAAGTATTGGCAATAAATATTGTAACAGGACCTTGCCCCTGAGACATCCTTTCCTCCCCTAGATCATCTCCGGTCACGTGGGTCAGATCATCCCCCTGACCTTTCTCCCCTGATATGTAGTTAGTCATGCGATAGACCCCTCCTCCCTTAGAGAAGATCAAGAAGGCTGGAGTAAAGCTCTTTCTGACTTCCATACAAGGACAGCAGACAATGGTACAGGCCCCGATAGGTCCACTCAAATAAGAAAACAGTAAATGCCCTCTAAGGGCTTAAAGGAGCCCTGGCACAGACCAATCACTGGAGACCACGACCCTGAAAGGGCACACCTGGAAAGCTTATGAATATTCTATTGGGATCCTTTCCTTGTTAATGTTATAATTAGTTAGTTATTAATAATAGGAAATAAGAAAAAAAATGGCCAGACATTATAAGCATGGCCATCCTGATGAAGCTGCCACTTTACACTCCCCAGGGGACTGGTTACCAGTCCATTCCCTGCAGATCACTGGGAGAAAGGGATTTACAAAGGGAAAAATGGAGTCATGTGCAGTAAAATTGGGGTGATGTCAGTCTAATCTGGAAACAAAGATAATTGTCTGGGGGGCAGAGCCACTGCAAGAGCATGAAATCTTAAAAGCTTAATATCTCCAGACAAAGAAATTCTCTCTGGTTCCTCTTTTGTTCCTCTGGTTTTGTTCCTGCTTCCTTGCATTGGCCCATGTTCCTAGAAGCGGCATGGCCCATAACCATGTGGACCCCACATGTACTGGACTATAGCTGGACTACAAGCTAAGCTGGCCTTATGCTGGACTGGACTGTGCTCCAACATAGAATGGACACTGGGCAATGGCCCTAATCCCAGCTCTGCTGAAGCCACAGTTGGACTTCTTCCTTGGCAGGACAGAGGAAGAGGTACCTTGGGAAATCAGTGATGTAATTCTACACAAATAAATACCACGCAGTCTCCAATGCGAGTCGCAGAAAATCCTTTTTCTCATTACATCACAAGAAGCCCACTTCCACCAGCAACAGGTGGGAATATGGAGAGCTCCCAGCGATAACACCTTGAGACCTCCAGATAAATACCATGAAGACGGAGGACCCAGTGCAGCTCCAAGCCGGCTGGCACCTTTCCCTACCCTTTCCCCCAGGCACAGTTTCTCTGCCTCTTCTTTCTCCTAAATTCCAAGGGCCCTTCTTTTTCCTCTATAACTTGTTTCCTGATCCCATTTCTTCTTCAGATTACTTCTTCTGCCTCTGGGAACGTTCTCTTACAGTTAGAGTCTTGACTCTGAATTTTTAGCCAGAACTTAAGAACTGATGTTGCTGATCCAAGGTTCGGTCTGATTCCACTGAGCTCTAAACCTGGTACCAATTCACCACCAACACTTACTTACATAATAAAAATCTATAGAAATCAAAATATCAACAAAATTTAATATTAAGATTTTGGATATTTAAATTACTAATATTAATAATAAATTGGGAAGAACAGAAAATAAGAGATAACTCAGTGTACATAATTTTCTCATCTTCAAAGCACTGTCAATAATTTTAAATTGAAGTATATACTTTAGGCTGGGTATGAACCAAAACTGCTCATCATTACCTATTTTTAAAGCCCATCCAGGTTCATGCTTTAATCAATTGTAAATTAATAGTAGGCAAGGCAGTGCTGCTCTTGTTGTTGCTATTAGTTCAAGTACAAACTTTCCCCCATCTCTAAAATATGTGTGCACACATAAATTACAGAGACAGACTTCTTGTTCTCACTGGGACAGACACCTTGAAGTGTGGACATCTGGCTAATCATTCTTGCAATCTGCCACTTCACTTCCCTCTTCATAAACTGATCTTTTGATCTTTGTTATCCCTTCAGAGACATGTCCTTATGAGTCTATCCATCAACAGACAGACTCCTGGCCTTACAAATATTTTTTGACAGGCAGGCATTGACTGACCCTGGGAGCCTACCTAGAATCCTGATTCTATAACACCTCAATTTATTCCTTTTGTATCTGGAAGACTTATTGTTTTAAACAATATTTGTTTCAAATACATATCCAAACCTCAAATACCTGCTTATCACTAGGCCTGAGAATATATGTGTACACACCCCACACACAGGCACATTCATTCTTATAATAAGAGCTATAGATATTAAATTTTAGCTGCTGTATGTAGATGCATATTTTTCCTATAAGTTTCACATTAATAATCAAAATTGTATACAGTACTAATAATGTCAAGGAAAATTGTACCACACAGAGTAAAACAGCCAAGGAAGACTTTGTTCAAGACTATTATGATAGGGTCAACACTATTGTAATCTGGAAAGAGACTAAACTCAGCTCCACTGAAACAAAAGGAAGGCTAGAAGATTTTTAAACACTAGGGTGAGCTAATGGAGAAGACATTAGAAAGTTTGGTCAAAGTGATTAGGCTATCTGTTTGTTAATTGTTGCTTATCAGAGTGAAAATTCTACTCTTCCCACAGAGACTGGGAAATAGGGACATCATCATTCTTGATGATTACATTTCAAAGGAAATGGTTGAGAAACACATTTATGGGTTGTAAAAGTAGCAAGAGGCCAAGAGAAGGTATACATCTCAAAGGGACACAGAAATTTTGCAGTTAGAAGTTTTCTAATGCAAAAAATTCTCAAAGCAAAGAGAAGTCAAGGGCCTGTAGCCAGGAGTAGAGCTGTCTCAAGTTTCTTCCAGCTGAGGGAAGTGTGAAGGTTGCCTTGGTTGGTAACAAAGCTCTGCGGGATTGCATTCCTGTTTCCACATCTGGCCTCACCTGCCTCCATCCCAGCATTCACACTGTCCATGGCTCCAGGCATACTGAATTACAACTTGTAGTTCTCAGATACTCATATGTTGTTTTATGCTTCTATTCTTGCCACTGTTTTCCTTTCTAGTGTAAACAATTCTCTATCAGATGGTCCATGCTTGGGGCCCCAGGAAATTTTCCTTGCTTCAATAATTTGATGTGTTTACCTTTAATCTCTCCCCCTATTGAATCCATATCAGGATGTTATAATGTTTCAAGTGTAGGTTCCAGAGTTACATTGGTTGAAGCTAATACTGGTCCAACCAGTGATTAGCTGTAGGACTTGTGAATTAATTTAATATCTTGGAATCTTGTTGGCTCATTTGTAAAATATAGATAATTATAGTAACTATCTCACTTTTTTGTCTTCTTTATTTAATTTTTTGGAGAGGATAAAATAAAATTATGTGTACAAAGTGAAGATCAGAGTATTGTTTTTAGCATGCCATTTAAACCTGTTACTAATTTCTGTTTGTTTCTCCATTTAAGCTGTAAATGACATTAGAATACTAAGAAATTTTATATGTTTTGGTGTATCCTTGGTCTAGAAGAGTGTTTTAATTTAGTATGTATTATTAAATGCTTGTTAATAGAACATTCAACTATTGAATTCCCATATATAAAATGTTATATTTTTCAAATGATATCAAGAGACTTATAGTTTTAATGAAATTTTACATGCTATTACTCTGAAAACAGAAGGCCAAAGCGAAAGGCAGCAAGCATTAATTTGAGATAAAAAAGAATAGCATTTAGGAAGCACTGATTCAGGAAGAAACTCAAATGTGTTCCAATTAGGGGTGAAGGCAAGGGCTTTTTATAAGAAAGGGAAGAAAAATAAGTCAAGAAAGGAATTTCTATGGGTGCAAATAAGCTAAGTTACTCTTTGTTATACATGGTGGTGCTAATTCTAAAGAATGTCTTTAATTTTCAGTCCAGAAGTCAGGATGTCTGCTTTCCTGTTGGCTTTGCAAAGGGTTGTTTAGAATAAAATGCTGCTTTAAGCCCAATTCAAAGGTTCTTTTGCCCAGTTTGAGCATTCTAAAGGTTTGAGGAATAAGGCATGCAAGTCAATTTCTCTCGGATGGCAGCTCTGACTCCATTTTCAAGTGGCTAAACATATATTATTTTACACAGTATTAAAAAAAATAATTAGAGTAAATGTGACTAAATAAACGTTTCTCTTTATTTGTTTATTTATGTGCCTATGTTTGCTTAAATTTCTTTTGGTTTAAAATCTGATTTTAGAAAGTAGTATTTTTTAATCCTCTGGGAGGAAAATACCACAGAATAGATAGTATCAAAAAAGATAAAAACTCTGTGTAGATCATTAAAAGATAAAAAAAAAAGTCAAGCTATATGAACTATTTTTTTTTTTTTAATCTTAACCTGAAGTTTGAGTAGAAAAAGCCAAAAAAAAAAAAAATGACAATGTTTTTCTTCTGTATCTGCTTAGGAAACCTTAAATGTCAGTCAGTGTGATTACTGCTGACATTGACTTTTCACTGACTTAGATTTTCCCTGAGGACATGAGTTGTTCCCATGATATGATGGGCAGTGTGACCAGAATGTAGGTCGGACAAAGCCACATAGAGATTTTGGAGTGGAAAGAGGGCCAAACAGTAACTTGACCCTTCTTGAACCATTTCAAAAATCAGTACGTTCAGAGAATGTAGAGTTTACATTCTAGGACTGTTCATAGCTTCAGTGGCACCACAAGCCTCTCAGGTTGTGGGATGAACTCACTGATAGCATAAATACAAAACAAACCCATTGCTAAGTTAACACAGGAGAAGAATCTTTGGATACAGATAGAGAGTGGACATTAGCAGAACCATAACATTTAAGAGCAAAAAACAGAGTCACCTTTTGCTAATTGAAATCAGGACAAAAACTATATCAATATAGTATATCCATAAGAGGCAGGGAAAATAGTTATCTTTTTGTAATTGATGTCCATTTGATATCCATATGGAAATGTAGTTGGGGGAATGCATGGTTAGAAATTAAATTTATATAGCAGCAGACAGCTCTTTAAGGAAAAACGTTAAAATTCCAAGTGAAACTATTTCTTGGAAAGCATCTCTGGTCTCACCTCATACTGTTATCATCATAATTAACTAGTTATTAAATTTAATAATAGAAAGACAGCAAAGGGAGGCCAGACATTATTAGCATGGCCGTCTGGGCAGCTTCACCAGGAAGCTGCAACTTCACACTCCCCAGTGAACCACCATCCATTCCCTGCAGATCACTGGGGAAAGGAGTCCAACAAAGAGGGAGATGGGTGCACGCACAGTGAAGACTGGGTGATGTAGGGAAGGTATGTGCCTGTCAGTATAACCTGGGGAAAAGATAATTGGCTAGGGGGATAGAGACACTGCAAGTGCCCAAAATTCTGCAGGCTTAATTGGTTAAGCTCCTGGTTATAATCCCAGACAAAGAGTTCTTGCTCTGGACCCTCACTTGCCCATGCGCTAGCCACCATGTGGCCTAGCCCATGGCCATTTGGACCCCACATGCAATTGTCTGCAGGTGGGAACACAAGCTAACCTAGCCAGATGCTGTACTGGACTGTGCTTTAATAGGGAGTGAAAACTCTGGGGATTGGCCTTAATTCTGGCCTTGCTGAAGACAAGATTGGACTTTTTCCATGGTGAGATGGAGAGAGATGGGACCTTGGAAGGCAACCTTCTTAATTTTACATCATCAATGAAGCTTTCCGCAAAATCCCATTCTCCCATGAGGGCCTCAGGAAATTATTTCCCAGTGGCACCCCAAGAACTCCACTTCCACCGGTAACAGGTGGGGACACAGAGGGCACCCCTCCGGTAACAATTCTATTAAATTGAATTGTCTCCAAAACTATATAAACTATAAACTGCTCCTTGCTGGCTTTAAATAAACAGAGATTTGCATATCCTGAGAAACATTTCTTATAATACGGTGCACTGGATGGGCAGATTTCAGATTCATTCATATCCTCTAACCATGATTATAAATGTTCTTTCAGTTTTCATACGTCTTACTGCTTTTTGGTTTGTGACTGAGATTTTGGAACACGTTTGGCATTAAATAATGACTCGCTTTCAAAACTCTATAGCACAGATACAAAGTACATTAAACCACATTTTCAAAAAAAAAAAAAAAAAATTAGAGGCTAAAAGACCCTCTCTCTCCATAAGTCAAACAAGCTAATTTTACTTCTATCATTGCTAAATTGTATTTTCCTGGTTGAACACAAAATGAAACAGATGAATTAAATTAGGTGTCCATTCTGAACTATTCTTTTTTCTTAACTAGTCTTATCCCCTGGTGATGCATTCTCATTGGTATTGGCTAAAGAAATACTAGGTGCTCAATTCCCATCCCCCACCACATTATTTTAGGGGCATATGTAAACTGAGAATGACAGGTGAAATTCACAGCACAATGTCCATCATTCTTGTGCCCATTCTAATTCATTCTCTCTCTCTCTTTGTCTCATCAGATAAACATATGTATTTTAAATACTAACAAGAGTCCCCACCTGCACACAAGAGTTTGAAGTCCTAAAGTAGAATGAACAAATTTGGTAAATTAAATATTCAATAAATTAGAAAACCTTTAATTAAAAAATAAACTGTACTTGTGTATAATCAATAAAATCAATTTAGTACAGTATGCATCAACTAGAGGTCCAGAGCACGAAATTCATGCATGGGTGCGGTCACTAGGCAGGGCTGGCGATCAGTGGGGCAATCAGGCCCCACTCACACCAGCTTTGGCCTGGCACCACCCACTCACCTGCACCACCATCCCACTGCAGTCCTGCACCATTGGGACCCATCGGGGCTGGCAGCACCTTCACTGCAGCCCACTGCCAGCGCCATGTCACTGACGCCTGCCATGTTCCATGCCACCCCCTGGTGGTCAGTGCACATCATAGCAAGCAGTCAAACTCCCAGTCGAACTCACAAACAATTTGCATATTAGGCTTTTATATATATAGACTAGAGGCATGAAATTCGTGCAAGAGTAGGCCTTCCTTTCCCTGGATGCTGGCACTGGCTTCCCTCTGGCACCCGGGACCCAGGCTTCGCTCCGGCTACCCTCAGGCACTCAAAACTTGGATTTCCCTTCGACCACCAACAGGCACCCAGGACCTGGGCTTCCCTCCGGCCCCAGCTTCATCTGGAAGGACGTCCAGAATGACATCTGGTCTAACTAGCATATTACCCTTTTATCCTATCTAATAATAGAGTAATATGCAAATTAACCATCACTCCACGACAAAAATGGCAGCGCCCATAGACACAATATGGCGGCACCCAGTCTTCTCAGGCCCGCCGGAGACCCCCAGTCCCAAGGAGAGCAATGAGAGCCGGCAGCATGGCCCAGGCTGTAGGCCTGGGAGGTGGCCGCGCCACCCCCCCCACACACAATCTGCTACTAGCCTTGGCCCGTGCATCCCTGGTGCGATCTGCTCCCAGCTGCAGCCCTGGCCGTCCACCTGGGAGGCTCCCGCGCCCCCCCCCCAACTCCCCTCCCGTGATCAGCTTCCAGCTCAGGCCTGTGGGCCTGCAAGGCGACCATGTCCTCCGGCGCGATCCGCTCCCAGCAGTGACCCAGATCATTGGCCTGTCGGCTGGGAGGCGCCTGCACCCCTCTCAGCACGTTCCGCTCCCAGCCATGGCCAGGGCTGTAGGCCTGTTGGCTGGGAGGCACCTGCACCCCTCTCTGCGCATTCTGCTTTTAGCCTCGACCATGGCTGTGGGCCTGGGAGGCGGCCGCACCTCCCAGGCGCGATCCACTCCCAGGTGTGGCCAGGGCTGTAGGCCTGTCAGCTGGGAGGTGCCCTTGCCCCTCTAGGCGAGTTTTGCTTCCAGCCTTGGTGAGGACTGTGGGCCTGAGAGGCAGCTGCACCCCTCTCCGCATGCTCCAATTTCAGCCTCCGCCAAGGCCGAGGCCTATTGCCTGGGAGGTGCCTGAGCCCCTCTCAGCACGATCGGTTCCCAGCTGTGACCTGGGCCTTAGGCCTGTTGGCTGGGAGGCACCTGCACCCCTCTCGGCAAGTTCAGCTTTCAGCCACTGCCATGGCTGTGGGCCTGGGAGGCAGCCACACCCCTCTCCACATGCTCCAATTTCAGCTGCCATAAGGGCGGAGGCTGGTCGCCTGGGAGGTGCCTGTGCCCCTCTCAGCGCGATCCGTTTCTGTGATCCGCTCCCAGCTGTGGCCCTGGCTGTAGGCCTGTCGGCTGGAAGATGCCTGTGCCCCTCTCAGAGTGTTCCACTTCCAGCTGTGGCCAGGGCTGTGGGCGCGCCTCTCCAGTGCGATCCACTCCCAGCCATGACCTGGGCCGTAGGCCTGTTGGCTGGGAGGCGTCTGCGCCCCTCTAGGCACATTCCACTTTCAGCCACCGCCAGCTTCTTCCCAACCTGCAAAACTCCAGCTTGATTCCCCTATAAAGGGAAGAGAATAGGACAGGACATTCCCAGGAAATGGTGACAACAGGTTGCATGTGTGGACTGTGCTGGAGCTGTGTCCAGGGCACTGTGTGAACACTGAGGAAGGAGCAAGCAGATCTGGCTGCAAGGATGGGGAGAGGGCCACAGAGACTTGGCCAACTCTCAAAGGGCCCAGTAGAACTTTCATAGGTAGAGAGGATTGAGATTATTAAGAGGAGAGAGGCATCTTGGAAGGAGTATTTCTAGCAGAAGGGAAAAAATGGGCCAAAAGTTTGTAGGAAAATGGATAAGTACAGTGTTAGTAGACCTCTATGTGAAAAAGCCTTCCATCTTGACACCTACATTACTTAACAGACTTGGCTCCAATTGACTTTGTCCTTTCAAAATAATTTTTGTAGGGAAAGATGGACAGTTGATTACACATCTATTGTTTATAAAAGAAAAGGAAACTTTTAGAAAATATGAAAAAATGTGAAATCACCTATAAACCTTCTACTTATTCAAATATATGCCCAACAACCACATGATATCACCTTTCCAAGGTCTCATGAAATTCCTGTTTAAGGAGTTTATTTTATGACACCTTTACTTTGGGTTTACATTTTTACTGGTTTGTCAAAACCACAGCAGGTACACTGTCCAATATGTTAAAGAAAAAAACCCAATCTAATAAAGAGGGAATATGCAGGGGAGGGCATTTGGGGGTGACTGGGCTGTCAGAGGAGGGCAGTTGGGGATGATCGGGCCAGCAGGGGAACAGTTAGGCGTCGATCAGGCTGGCAGGGGAGTGGTTAGGGGCAATCAGTCAGTCAGGCAAGCATTTGGGAGCCAGCAGTCCCGAATTATGAAAGGGATGTCCGACTGCCTGTTTAGTGCGATCCACTCCCAGCCATGACCCGGGCCATAGGCCTGTTGGCTGGGAGGCATCTGCTCCCCTCTAGGCACATTCCGCTTTCAGCCGCCGCCAGGATGAAAGGGATGTCTGACTACCTAAACTGTTTAGGCAGTCGGACATCTCCCAAGGGGTCCCAGATTGGAGAGGGTGCAGGTTGGATTGAGGGACACATCTCTCCCTCCCCAGTGCACGAATTTCGTGCACCAGGCCTCTAGTTATTATATGATATTTTAACTAATAAAGTTTACATTGCGAAAACATGTACCAGAAGGTTGTTTCTGTAATATGTTTTTGAGAAATTTGGTAAGATAAATGCTAAAATCAGTAAAAAATTAACAAAATATCTATCAATCTTAAAAATAAAATGTAAATTTTTACATATATATTTTCAGAGCAATAAATACCTATCGTTTTCTTGAGACTAGATCCGGTAACAGATGTGCTATATATACATTTATGAAAAAAATTACTTCTTATTGAAAGATATCAACTTTAAAGATACTATAGGAAGGGCAATGTTTAATGTAATTGGAAGTATCTCTGTTACTGGATGAGAAGATAATATTGCAAAGATAGTAATTATCTTTAATTTACTCTATTAATTGAACACAATTTCAATTATAGTCTGAGCATAGGCTTTCATAACTCTTAGCAAGTGTATCCTAAAACCATTTGGAAGTAATGAGGGCCTTAATATAGACAAGATATTTCTGAGAGACAAAAGCATTAGGGGATGCCTTTATCAGATAGTATATGTTATTTTAAATTTATAATAATTTGAAAATATGTTACTGAAGAGATCAATAAATAAATAAATTGGACAGAATAAATAGCTCAAATAAATATCAGCATATAAATTGGAACTCTTTACATGACAGAAACAGCATTAAAAATCAGTGGGAAATGGATTAAGAATTCCATATATGATACTAGGATATTATGGAAGAAAAAATTAAAACAAGTTCTCTACCTTATACCATAAACAAACACAAACTGCAGAGAGAAAACTGTCCTAAAAAGAATGCAAAGTGTGAAATCTCAGATAAAATTATAAGAGACTGACATTATGATATCAAGATAAAGAAACATTACTTGAAGATATGAAATTCACAGATTCCAAATGTTAGTAAATTACTATTTACATTTATTTACAATGTCTGTCTAAACATAATAACTATGATTTTGAAACAAGTAAATGCTTTTATGTATGTCTGATAAAGGAGGTATGATTTGAGGGACAAGTGGAGGAATTTGTGTCTCTTTGTTTTCTTTATTGATTTGTTTCAATTTTGAACTGAGGATCTTGGACCTGTTTGTTGATTAAGGCCCAGTAGATAGAATAATTTGTAAAAAAATGAGAAAACACAAAAAGATAATTTGATGAAAATCTACAAATATCCATAATGTACATTGATTTCATCAGATATTACTTAAGCAGATACAACTATTTTCAGTTAAGAATATTAAACTTTTTATTTGAACCTTATATTTTTTAAACTATGATAGAAATGTACTAATCAATACTGAGAACTATTCATTTTAATGCAAACACATCTTATGAATTCCTCTTTTGGCAGTTAATTTTTTTGGATATGTTTACAGTAAACAATAAAAATATCCATTTTTGATTCTTATGTGTCTATTTGCTCATTATTTGGGGAACAAAAATATAAGGTACTTTTATTTACTAATAAGTCTTATACTCTCTGTAGACTATATTATGATTTCCATGTGCTGTATAAATAAGGTTATGGATAATAATTGCACAGAAATTGTCTTCACATTTAATTTTGTTATGGATTAGTCTATTTGTGGGGAATATTGTGAATGGAAAATAATTATACCTAAATGGTACATTGTAACTGTTAATGAGACACGGCAAATAGTGTCTTACCTTGAGCTTCCTTGAAAAGAGAGACTGAGTCAAAATTTTTCTGACAATGCTCTATTAATAAGTGCAAACCCAGAGAATGAAGAGGAGGGAAAATGGAATGAGGCAGAGACTATGGAAAGCAATGGCTAGAAGACAGCTTGTTGCTCATTGTTTGTGAAATAGTACTACTTGTGATAGTGTCATATAACACTTCTCCATAGAGGCTCCATGGAATCAGAATATCTCCAAGTAATTCCATAGAGAGGAAGCAAAGGGATACTATTTTTCATCTCGTTGGTCTTTTATTGGTTAAATCTGCACCCCTGGGGAGTTAACTGTCCTTCATGCAAGAATGAGAGTCTCTCTATTTCTGTAGGTTCGGCATAAAGATACCATAAATGTGTGACAGTGGTGGGGACAAGAATTTGATGATTTTAGAAATAGCATGACACTCAAACCAAGAAACAAGCCAAGTGCCTGATTCTGGGGTAAGGGGAATTGAGGGGCAGGCAAGGCCAAACAAATATGGCATAGGACATAAATTGAGTTTGTCTATTTGGATCTCATATGAAAACAAGATGCACTAACCTCTTTCTACAGAGGCAAGGAACAAGTCTCATACTGCAAATTGATGGCCAGTTGCAATTTCTTAAAATGAATCAGAGGGAATTAATAAGCTCCAATGTTGCAGTTGATCCTATTTATGCTTGGTGTTTATCAGCTCCCTCTGTTACCAACCATTCTAGATTAGGCTGTTATGTATAACTTGCCTCTAGACCTTTAACCTCAAGTGATCTGAGCTAATTTAATACTTTATAAACTTTGATATGTATACATGTTCTCTTAACTTGAAAGCACTCAAACTATTTCAGAGAGATTATGGCAATAGAATTCTGAACTGATGATTTTCCAAAGATTTGCTTTTCCTCTTTAGTTTAGCCCTTTTTATTTTTCAATTTTGCTTTGTGAATACTTAAACATGTTTTCTATCTTGTCTGTATATGTGTACTTCCAGATTAGGTAGGACAGCTTACATTATTAAAAAGCCCTTGTTCATTATTTTTATTTATACCTTTGGATGTCCCAGATGACTTTCAGTAATGTTTACAACCTTGACTAATTCTTTAGGCAGAAGGATAATGACAGTTCATTAAACAGTTCAGAGCTAAGAAAATCTCACAGAGAGCAAACAATTCAGGTTCTTAAATTGTGTGAATATCAAAAGTTGATACATGGGACCATATTAGCCTTTGGATAGGAATTCAGAGTAATTAAAATCAGCTAAAAACAGTGCATTTCATATTGTGATTCATTGTTAACCTTTTTGCACTCAGATGTAGAGTGTGACTTGACACGGTTAGCATTAGAATAAAGGAATCGAGAAAAAAGCAAGCGAGTGCAAAGGGTTAATATACCCTAGTTTTAAACAATATTAAACACATACAGTGTGGGTCAAAAGTAGGGTTATAGTTGTGAGTATGTGAAACACAGAGTTTATTATTTTATTATCATTAATTAACTAGGGGCCCCTTGCACGAAGAGATTCGTGCAATAGGCCTTCCTTCCCTTGGCTTCCAGCACCGGTTTTCCTCCAGCCCTCAGCCAAGGCCTTCACTCCGGCCAGAGTCTGCCTTCTTTGTCTTTGCTGCAGACTCTGGCCAGAGTCTGCTGTCTTCATCTTTGCTGCAGACTCAGGCTGGAGTTTGCCATCTTCATCTTCGCTGCAGACTCCGGAGTCTGCGGTCTCGTCTTCACTGCGGCACTCCGCTTCTGTAGATCCCTTCGCCTCCCGTCCTCCCTCTCATAGCAGGCGCCCTGCCCCGCCTGGCCACTCTGCGCCTGGAGCAGCTGGGCAGCCACCACCTTTGGCCTTCTAATCTGCATACTCACTCTGATTGGCTGTGGGCGTAGCAGAGGTACGGTCAATTTACATGTTTGTCTATTATTGGGTAAGATTATTGTATTATTTGATGCATAAACAACTGTAAACCTATTTTTGTTTCAACCTGTACTATCTTAAAAAGTATATGTACATAGGCTATTAAACTAGGGAGCATACATATTTTTATCCTAACACTAATTATTAGTAACAAATTACTCTATCCACATTTAAAAGTATTTTAAATTTTATGTAATAAGCATGTATTAATGTATTAACGAAAAAACAAATATACAATAATAAATGGCTGCATCTGCATGAAAAGTAAAAAGGTGCACCAAAATATTTACAACTTAATTTTAAAAATTATCTATATCTATCTATATCTATATCTATATCTATATCTATATCTATATCTATAATATATAGAAACCCTGTTTTAAGTGCTAAATTAGATCATCATAAAAATGACAATTAATATTATAAAAAGTAATCATATAAATGAATTTATGATTTAAAACTGAGGTTTCTATTTTAATGAGTCCATTGATTATGAAGCAGCAAAAACTTGTTTAAAATATACCTCTAACATACTTTCAGGATTTTCAGTATCAGTGTATTCAACTTGGAGTAAGAAATTAAATTACATTCTTGGGACTGGCCAGTGTTGCTCAGTGGTTGAACATCAACCCATGAATCAAGAGGTTGCTATTTGGGGCACATGCCCAGGTTTCCAGCTCGATCCCCGGTAGGGGGTGTGCAAGGGGCAGCTGATCAATGATGTTTCTCTCTGATCAATATTTCTATATCTATCTGTCTCTCTAAAAATCAATTAAAAAATACATTCATGAAACATTCTGAAAAAATTATTTTATCTTTATTCTACACACATTACTTAACTGTGGTGTTTAAATAACTTTGTTAATAATGTTTTTAAAAATTAAATTGTTTTCACAGAAAAATACCTATGTTCACACCAATGTTTTACCAGTTTTTGTAAAATTTGATTAAATAATTAGAACTGTCACAAACAAGGGAAAAACACAGTGTATCCTTGGGAAGCATTCAACTCAATTTACATAATCAGAAGTGCAAAGTGCTATGGAAAATATCTTCAAGTTCTCAGTAAACCAAAAGATTAACAGCATTTCCACATTCCACAGAGTAAGAAAGGAAAACAACAGATGCGTGTGTGTGTGTATGTGTGTGTGTGTGTGTGAGAGAGAGAGAGAGAGAGAGAGAGAGAGAGAGAGAGAGAGAGAGAGAGAGAGAGAGAGAGAGAATGGTGTGCTCTGTCACAAAAGACCTGAAACAGAAATTAATGTTTGCTCAAAGCACAAAAGTGTGTTATTTGAATTCACTTAGTTATGAAAATGAAAATATGCTTATGTAAAAATTTAAGCCTGAATATATTTTTATATTCTCTTTACAGATTCAAGATTAAGCAAATTCTATACAATCGATCATGTGTTTAAAATGTAGGATGCAGGTTTTAATTTAATTTTAAGTAATTTGAAGGATGAGACCCCACTTAAACAATTAAGGTCTACAGTACGTGCTGAGCTTTTCCGTCAGGATTGCTGAATCAGGATTATGCTTTCTTGCTGATTAAAAAGATCATGCATGTCAATAGCTGATTAGAATAATTATGATGCTATTTTTTATGTGCTAAACTGGAGCACATCCTAGATCTTATTTACTATTTTGTCAAAACTACTTTTGATCACCCTAGCTGTTTTGGCTCAATGGATAGAGCATCAGCATCTGTATGCTCCCTAGTTTAATAGCCTATGTACATATACTTTTTAAGATAGTACAGGTTGAAGCAAAAAAAAAAAAAGAAGATATTTTTCATAGCACTTTGCACTTCTAATTACGTAAATTGAGTTGAATGCTTCCCAAGGATATACTGTGTTTTTCCCTTGTTTGTGACAGTTCTAATTATTTAATCAAATTTTACAAAAACTGGTAAAACATTGGTGTGAACATAGGTATTTTTCTGTGAAAACAATTTAATTTTTAAAAACATTATTAACAAAGTTATTTAAACACCTGAAGGGTCCCAGGTTCGATTCTGGTCAAGGGTACATGCCCTGGTTGCTGGCTTGATCCCCACTAGGGGGCATGTAGCACATAGCCAATCAACGATTCTCTCTTATCATTGATGTTTCTATCTCTCTCTCCCTCTCCTTCCCTCTCTGAAATTAATAAAAAATATTTGGAAAAAAACTATTTTGATCACTTAGGAGGATAAAATAAACCAGACTTCTCAAAAGTATGTATGTGTTTAAGGATTTTCTTCTTTAAAATAATTTGTATGGATATTTCCTTTAAAATGATGCAAATTCTACTGGTAAACAATACTAATAATGACAATAACATTGATAGTAATAACACAACATGATCAGGACTTCTGTCTCATAATTTCTTGAAATATGAAGAACACGTATCTAAGAACAAAGATGCTATTCAAACATTTAATGTTATGGGCAACAAACAGTCAGAAGATGTGACTCAGAGGTCAACAGGAATGCTGGCCTTGAACAACCTACATGGCTTTTCTGGAACAGACCCCGGCTTATGCTAATAGCTCTCTTGTTAGATAACACATAAGTAATGTCTCAATTATAATAAGCATCATCCATGGTGAAAGGTTAGGCAAGATCTAAAACAGATTTAACAGGGCCAACCTTCAGGAATAAATCTCACATGATATTGTGATAAAAGGATTGAATGTCTTCATTGTCTTTGTCTAGACTCTTCTCTCTAGCAATGTTTACTTTTCCTCATTTTTTTTCTTGTCCAATTCTTACTGTCTTTCAGCGACAAGATTTATAAAGTCATTTCCTGTTACCTTTTGTTCTTATTTAGGCACCTTCTTCCATACATAGCAAGCCCCACTTTTTGTGGCAGAATTTCTTCTTTGCCAATATTCTAGACAGGTGATGCCTTCTAGTTAATAAAATTTGATCTGCACAATGTTTTACTTCTTTTCTGTTTCATCTTATTGCTTTCAGTTAGCTTTTAGGGATTTGTGTACATTAGAATAACACAAACGAACATTTCTAAAATGATACAAATCAAGTGAAATTCATGTGCAATATTTTACAGATTCCTTCCAACAATGTAATTAAAATATTTCCCCTAATTCAGAAATACTTTGCATATTAAAAATATTTTTGTAGATCTTTATTAAGAATGTCTTTCTATAGAACTTTCAAATTAAGCAAATATTTGCTAAAATGTGTTGTTTTATAAAGTTCTTCATAGAATTCAGTGATTTTCATATTTTTGTTTTGCATTATCTTTTGTTGATTTGAAAAATTTATATTTTGAAAACTGAAGTATGGAATTAAGTGTTTATACCATTCATGGTATTGTGTAGGAATAATTTAATATTTCATAAGAAAAAATGTACATATATATGTTTTAATGTATATTCACACATCTTTTTACACATTCACGAAACACTAGCATGTACTTATTATATAAGGTAAATAAATATATATGAAGTATATAAATGAAATATATATATTTATCTTTGACATTCACTATCTTACTTAGACAAATATGCTGATACATTTTTTCTT
Source organism: Ia io (assembly GCA_025583905.1). Classification (NCBI taxonomy): domain Eukaryota; kingdom Metazoa; phylum Chordata; class Mammalia; order Chiroptera; family Vespertilionidae; genus Ia; species Ia io. Next base: position 37,621,327 of record JAJQQW010000003.1, read on the forward strand.
CTACAGTTTATTCTGATATAGTGGACTTAGAATAATAGTATATAAGATTATAGTGCATAAAACAATTTCGAACTCATATGAAACAAACTGTTTCTACAGTTGTTTGATAAAAAAAAACTGACAAGTTGAGAGTTAATTTGTTTTACTGATCAAGTTGCAACAGTATTTGTATATTTGCTGTTGATATCTACAAAACCAACAAATTTCATGTTTTTTACCTAGTTGAGCTAATCATCAAAGTAAAGCAAGACTCAGAGCAACACAACACAGTTTATACATTGAACCAAATTCTAAATGTCACGTTCAAATTAGCTATTGTTAACATCAAATATCTACTCTGTCAATTAAGAATTAGATATATTTTCTTAAAGTTTTCATTGGGGCATATGTTAAATGACTAAAATGCACAAGTTCTAGACATTAAACAATTTGATAAGTTTTGACAATTGTATACATACATGTCCAATAAAGATGCAAGACATTTCTATTATCTCAAAAAGATCTATTTGCCTCTTTTCATTTAAATTTCCCCCAAAAGAAGTTAACTTTCAAAAATAAAAAGCTTTATTTTTTTTTTACAGCAGTTTCAGATTCATAGCAAAATTGAGTGAAAAGTAGAGAGTTCCCATATACCACATGCATATCCTTCCCCACTGTCAACATCACTTATGGGGTTATGTATTTGCTGCAATTGATGAAGCTACATTGGCACATCATCATCACCCAAAGTTCTTAGTTCACATTAAGGTCCACTCTTAGTGTTGTACATTCTATGGATTTGACAATTGTATGTAATGGATATACTCTTGTTGTTGTTTTTTAATCCTAACCCGAGTATATTTTTCATTGATTTTTAGAGAGAATAGAAGAGAGAGGGAAAGACAGAGAGAAATATCAATGTGAGAGAAACACATCTACTGGCTGCCTCCTGCATGAGCCCCAAGCAGGGCCCAGGCCTGGGAGGAGCCTGCAACTGAGGTACATGCCCATGACCAGAATCAAAACCAGGACCCTTTGTTTTGAAGGCTGACACTCTATCCACTGAGCCAAACTGGCTATGGCTGGATATACCATTATCTATAAAAGGCTAATATGCTAAGTGTCCATCCAACCAATCGATATGATGTGCGTTGACCACCAGAGGGCAGACGCTCAACGCAGGAGCTGCCATGACATGCACTGGCCATTTATAGAGAAACTAGAGGCCCAGTGCACAAAATTCGTGCATGGGGGGGGTTCCCCTCAGCCAAGCCTGCACTCTCTCGCAATTCTGGGCTCCTTGAGGGATGTCTGACTGCCAGATGTCTAAACTGGCAGTCAGACATCACTCTCGCAATCTGGGACCGCTGTCTCCTAACCACTCATTTGCCTGCTTAATCGCCCCTAACCACCTCTGCCTCGGTGCCCGCTGCCACAGCTTCATCAAGAAGGACCTCCAGAATGATGTCCAGAAAGTTGTTCTGCTGTCCAGTCTAATTAGCATATTATGCTTTTATTATTATACTAGAGACCCAGTGCACAAAATTCACGCACTGGGGGTGGGGGGTGGGGGTTCTCCCGTCAGCCTAGCCTGCACCCTCTCACAATCCTGGACCACTGGCTCCTAATTGCTCACCTGCCTGCCTGCCTGATCACCCCTAACTGCCCCCCTTGCTGGTCTGGTTGCCCCTAACTGCCTCCTCCCTGCTGACCTGGTCACTCCTAACTGCCCCCACCACCAGCCTGGTCACCCCTTACTGCCCCCCCGCCAACCCGGTCACACCCAACTGCCCCCCTCTGCTGGCCTGGTTAGCCCTAATTGCCCCCCCCGCCAGCCTATTCACCCCTCTATGCCCCCCTGGCAGCCTGATCGCCCCCAACTGCCCCCCTGCTTGCCTGGTCACCCCATGCAGCCTGCTGTTCAATTGTTTGGTCATCCCTCACTAACCCCCCTGCCAGCCTGGTAGCCCCACACAGCCTGCTTTTTCAGTTGTTTGGTTTTCCCTCACTAACCCCCTGCCAACCTGGTCATAAGAAGCCTTATTGTGAGGGCATAAGGGGTAATTTGCCTATTACCTCTTTATTATATAGGATATATATCCTATGTAATAAGAGAGGAATATGCTAATTATCCATTATGCCCTGAGGTGTAACGACCCACCATGTTATGACCGGATCACGGATCTGCAGGAGGGTGGGGCAGCAAACTACAAGCTACAAGCAGGCGTCAGAGAGCTACAGGAAGGGTCAGGGCAGCAAGCTATGAGGGGTTGGAGGGGGGAGGGGAGCAGGGGAAAATACAGGAGGGCAGGCCAGCTGGCGGAGAGCTCCAAGAGGGTGGGGCAGTTAGCTACGAGCAGTGGAAAGCTACCAGCAGCGGTGGGCGGGTGGCCAGCTGAGGCAAGCGGCAGCAAGCTACTTGCGTACAGATTTGTGTGCAGGGCTACTAGTAGATATATAAAAGGCTAAGTTGACTCTCACATGCACGATACATATAGAGCTTTAGCTGGTGCCAATCGCACGGTGTGTTTTGATCTGTCATTGTCAATCTTGAATTTTGTTGGCACTTCTATTATAGAGAAAGGGTGAATAGCGATATTAAGATATTTATTCTACTTAATTTCCTTTCAATGTGCACAAATTTGTGCACTGGACCTCTAGTGGTATCATATAAAAGAGTTTCACTACCCTAAAAATCCTCTCTGATCTGCATATTCATTCTGTCCTCCACTATAACCAATGAACCACTGATCTTACTGTCGTCATAGTTTTGCCTTTCCCAGAATCTCATATAGTCGGAATCATGCAATTATATGCACACATTCACTTTTAATCTCCCACCATCACCATGATAAACTGACACCTTTTAATTAATGACTAATTTTACTCCCTCTTGTATATACTGTCTTTAGTGAGCCTCCTTAATAGAAAGTTTCCACTATTGAATTTGCTTTATCCCTTTTTTCCTTCAAATTATATTTCAGTCTCCTCATCTATATTTAAAGAAGCTTAAATTTCTTTAATTAAAAGATACTATCAGCCCAGCTGGTGTGGCTTGGTGGTTGAGCATCTACCTATGAACCAGGAGGTTAAGGTTTGTTTCCCTGTCAGGGCACATGCCCGGGTTGCAGGCTCAATCCCCAGTGTGGGGTTTACAGGAGACAGCCAATCCATGATACTTTTTCATCATTGATGTTTCTATCTCTCTTTCCTTCTTCCTTCCTCTTTCTGAAATTAATAATAACAATATATTTTAAAAAAAGATAATATCACACTTAACCTCATCTATTCATCACACCCTCTTAAAAAGTTAAACATTTCCCTTTGTCAAACATATCTTCACAATTCAATACCTCATAGTCCTATACAACCCATTACTGGTCCTACTTTTCACAGACACTGTTGCTTTGCTAATGACACCTGTAACTTCAATGTTGTTAAATGTAAGTTTCATTTCATGATCTGTAACTCTTTGTCTTCTCAACTGTTTTGACAACACACTGCATCCCCTTTACTGAAGGCTTCTCTTGCTTGATTGCTATGTATAACAAACATCTCACTGTTGGTTTTCTTTCCATCTCCTGCATATGCACTCATAGTTTTTCTGTGATGGCTCCACATGACTTTTAAATGAGTCTTCGTTTTGCCTGCCACACTCTTGTTTCATTAAGTGTTAGCACAATTAGCATAAATATTCAATTCTAAAATGTGGGAGATATCAATGATTCCAGAATATTCACAAGTATCCACCTCAAAACCATCACTAACTCAATCATAATGGCTTCACATTTTTAAAATCCTTTTGAGTTTCACTGTCCATCAATCCATTTATAATTTACCATTCAACCCTGAGGGTATGTTCTATATATTTTTAAACTGTCCACTACTTTGTATCCTCATGTTAACACTTTACCTCTTCCTCTATCACATATTACCTAGATTATATCTCTCTAGTCTTTATTGTGTGATCCTTTCTATACTTATTTTTAAAAATCATAATACAGAATATGTCCCTCCTATGTAAAAGGGCTTTTCTTTGTCCTTATCACACCACCCTCATGCCCTCCTTTCCAGTCTTCTTTCTGAACTTTTTCTACCTTATTTAAGACACTTCATCAAAACAATACCTTTTGGAGAAACCGAGATGGCGGCATAGGTAAACACCTAATCTGCAGCCTCGCACAACAATTTCAAAAATACAACTAAAAGTCAAAACGGACATCATCCAGAACCACAGGAAAGCTGGCTGACTGAAACGCCCAAAACTAGAAGGAAAGAGAAAACCACAAGGAAAATCAGAAGAGCCGTAGGAGCCTGAGGTACAGAGACATGGGTGGAACCACGGGCGCGCGCGCGCGCAGGGAGGACGGAGCCAGAGAGGACTGGGCGGTTGAGTGCTTGGCCGGCGTTCTCTAGCGGGAAGGAGATAAAAGCTCCAGATTGCGCTGAACCCCAGCTCTGACTGCACTGAACCCCAGTTCCGGGTGAGACCCTGGGAAGCCAGGCTCATGCTGGGGGAATCTGGGCTGTAAGGCGGAAACTCAGGGGCGCGGTGAAAGGCAGAGCTCCGGAGGCGCGCACATGAATGCGCACAGAGGACAAACTGTTGCCTGTGCCGCTGAATTGCCATAGCGGGAAGGAGACAAAAGCTCCGGACTGCGCTGAGACCCAGTTCCGACTGCACTGAAACCCAGTTCCGGGCGAGAATCTGGGAATCCAGATTCATTGGGGGAGAGACTAGACTGTTTGGCAGTGGGTGAAACTCCAGGGCACCTTTCTCTCAGAGGTGTTTGCAGGGAGTACAAAGGGACACTGAGGGACACTGAGACCCAGGAACCTCATAGGGCGGTGCTGACAGGAAGCCAAGGATGTAGGCTCCAACCTGAAACTCCGCCCCATCCAAGCTGAGGACAGAGGCTTTTACAATTTTGCAAGTCTAGTTGAATAAGGCTATCTCCCAGTATAGACACAGCTGATCCTCACAGCCAATTGGCCTGGAGGTCAAATCCTCCCAGTGTACCAACAGCAATCAAGGCTTAACAATACCAAGACTTTGCCTCAGCCCACAAAGGGGGGTACCAAGATCGACCACCTAGGGAGATTGGGGAAGCTGAGCTACCGGCCCCTATAGGTCACTGACCACACAAAGCCACTCCATCAACACAGGGAGGCAGCCAAAATGTGGAGACACCAAAGCAGGTCACGAATAGAAGAGATGGAGGAAAGTAAACTAATGGACGACACAGTATTCAGAACATTTATAAGGTTACTCAAGAATTTTCTAAAAACTGCTGATAAACTTGAAGAGACCTTTAAGGACCTTAATGAGAATACCAAAAAAATGGAAAAGGACCAGTCAGAAATTACGCATACACTGTCTGAAATAAAGAATATACAGAAACTCAACTGTAGATCACCGTACCTCAAGAGTCAAACCAAAGATCTGGAACATGAGGAAGCAAAAAACACCCAACCAGAGAGGTGGAAAGTAAGAAGAATCCAAAAGTGTGAGGATAGCTTAAGGAGCCTCTGGGACGGCTTTAAGTGTACCAATATCCGAATTTTTGAGGTGCCAGAAGAAGAGAGAGAGCAAGATACTGAAAACCTATTTGAGGAAATAATGACAGAAAACTTCCCCCACCTGGTGAAAGAAATAGACTTACAAATCCAGGAAGCGCAGAGAACCCCAAACAAGAGGAATCCAAAGAGGACCACACCAAGACACATCATAATTAAAATGCCAAGGGCAAAAGACAAAGAGAGAATCTTGAAAGCAGCAAGAGAAAAACAGTTAGTTACCTACAAGGGAGTACCCATACGACTGTCAGCTGACTTCTCAACAGAAACAATGCAGGCCAGAAGGGAGTGGCAAGAAATATTCAAAGTGATGAACAGTAAGAAACTACAACCAAGATTATTCTACCCAGCAAAGCTATCATTCAGAATTGAAGGTCAGATGAAGAGCTTCACAGACAAGGAAAAGCTAAAGGAGTTCATCACCACCAAACCAGGATTACATGAAATGCTGAAGGGTATTCTTTAAGAAGAGGAAGAAGAAGAAAAAAGTAAAAGTAAAAATTATGAACAACAAAAAGACATCAAATACATACCTATCAACAAGTGAATCTAAAAATCAAGTGAATAAACAAATTTGAAGAACAGAATGGACTGGTGAATATAATAGAATCAGGGACATAGAAAGGGAGGCGACAGACAATTCTCAGGGGGAAGGAGGTCTGAGGGATGCAGGAAGAGATTGGACAAAAATCTTACACCTATGGATGAAGACAGTAGCGGGGGGGTAAGGGTATGGGGTGGGATGGGGAATCAGGTGAAGGGGAGCTATGTGCAGGGGGCGGGAAGAGGAACACCTGTAATAATCTGAACAATAAAATTTATAAAATAAATAATAATAAAATAAAAATAAAAATAAAAAAACAATACCTTTTACTTTTTAGAATGTGATGAATTTTCCCTAAAATATGAGCCTTCTTGTGATTTCCTTTGAAGGAATCTTTCTTTCACTCCTCTTGTACTAAATTCACCAAGTGACTGCTACTCATGCTTTTGATCTGAGTTTAACTTGTCAGTTTAAATTTTAGTTGTTCCACACTAGAATAGATCCTAAATACTGAATTTAGTGACATCCAAAGAGGCCATAAGAAGGGAATTTTTCCATAAATGCATTATTTGATGAATTTTTTAAAATAAATTTGGATCTATATATGTATGTATATATATATTTTTTCCCACCTGTGAAGGTAGTGACTTGGAGGAGAACACGAAGCATCTTGACTTGGAGTAAAGAGAACATAGAGCATCTTCAGCGAGAAGATTCCTTAACTTGATGATTTATACCTGCCTCTTGTGCCACTTCATGTGGAGGAAGGTCTGCCCATGTGCTGTTATCTTCTCAAATTTCTTTCATGCCCCCTTTGTCATGACTCTCCTATTGCTGAAAATATATTGTTATCAACAGAAGAAATCCTTTAAAGTGAGTCATTTCCCCCTGAAGATCTCTAAGTAGTACACACATTCAACAGAATAGTTATAATCATCTAACTTGAAGTAAAAACAACTTGGAATGGAGAAATAATATATTTTTATGAGGAGGCAGGAAGAGGCAAAGTCTGTCAATATTTGCAGCATAAGCCAAAGCTATAAAGGCTATATATCCCTATGACAGAGGTCAATCATGAATCACAAGGAGGTGTGAAGGGAAAATTATTTTCAACAAAAAGAAAATATTCCCTAAGACTGCTTTAAGTTCTTTAATTTTGTTTTTGTTGTTGTTTTTTTATAATTCAGTACATCCATTTATAAAATGAAGTTAAAGTGTTTCCTGTACATTTCAAAAGACTATTATTTCAATGTCTTCTGGGCAAAGACACCAGGAATACATTTGTAGGTGAACAAGGGGATTTATTACCTCATTCTCTCTCTGCAGAAAGGAAGAACACACACTATAAGGAACGGTAGAGTAAGGCACAGAAAAAAAAGGATTAGAAAGCACCTGTAATTGGAATTGGTCTTTCATTGGATAATTTTGGGAAAAGAGTATGGGAATGGGAGTCCACGTTAGATTGTGTGCTTTCATGTCAGAAAGCAGCAACAGTTCTGTGATTGAACAGTTCAATAAATTTTATCTGTAGGAAGGGCAGATTAGAGCAAGAATAACAATGTAGTTGGTAAAAAAAAAAAATAGCGGTCACTCATAAGAGCTAAGAAATGGGGATGTTTGCTATTTCATGGGTGGGTTGTACTATGACCTTGTTTTTTTCTCACTTTATTATATCTCAGAATTGTCTTGTCTGACGTTGGTACCTACAAGATTATGTAAATCCCACAAGATAATCATATGGCCTGGCTATGAGTAGGGTGCCATGTTCTAACAACCCTGAGGCTGCAATTCTTGTATGTGAGGGGCTGCTTATTAATTCTCATGAAAAGCAAACAAACAAGCAAAAGATATAGAAAACAAAATTATGCATACATGACAAAGAAAAAGCAAAGATATTCAACATCCCTATTATCTATTATGTCACTTTGTTCATTTCTACTAGAGTACTTAATACAAGACCATTATGCTAAGCATTTCTATCTACAGCCTATTTTATATATAAGTGAGATGAATGCATATCTGTATTATTTATAATACTAGAAGCCCGGTGTACGAAATTCGTGCACGGAGGGGGGTTGTCCCTCAGCCCAGCCTGTACCCTCTCCAATCTGGGACTCCTGGAGGGATGTCCGACTGCCCGTTTAGGCCCAATCCTGGTGGCATCAGGCCTAAACGGGCAGTAGGACATCCCTCTCACAATCCAGGACTGCTGGCTCCCAACTGCTCACCTGCCTGCCTTCCTGATTGCCCCTAACCGCTTCTGCCTGCCAGCCTGATCACCCCCTAACCACTCTGCTGCCAGCCTGGTTGATGCTTAACTGCTCCCCTGCCAGCCTGTTTGCCCCCAACTTCCCTCCTCTGCTGGCCTGGTCACCCCTAACTGCCCTCTCCTGCAGGGTTGATCACCTCCAGCTGCCCTCCCTTGCAGGCTTGGTCCCTCTCAACTGCCCTCCCTTGCAGGCCGGGTGCCTCCCAACTGCCCTCTCCTGCTGGCCATCTTATGGTGGCCATCTTGTGTCCACATGGGGGCAGGATCTTTGACCGCATGGGGGCAGCTATATTGTGTGTTGCAGTGATAATCAATCTGTATATTACTCTTTTATTAGATAGGATAGAGGCCTGGTACAGGGGTGGGGGCCAGCTGGTTTGCCCTGAAGGGTGTCCCAGATCAGGGTGGGGTTCCCTTGGGGCATGGGGTGGCCTGGGCGAGGGGCCTGTGGTGGTTTGCAGGCCGGCCACACCCCCTGGCAACCCAAGCGGAGGCCCTGGTATCTGGAATTTATTTTCCTTCTACAATTGAAACTTTGTAGCCTGAGCGGAGCCAAGCCTGGGGCTCCCTCCGGGGTGGCAGCCATTTCTGTGGCAGTTAATTCACCTTCTACAATTGAAACTTTGTAGCCTGGAGCAGAGCCAAGCCTGGGGCTCCCTCTGAGGCCAGCAGCCATTTCTGTGGCAATTAATTCACCTTCTACAATTGAAACTTTGTAGCCTTAAGCGGGTGAGCCAGCCAGGGCGTGCAGAAAGCTTTGCTTCCCCTGTTGCCGCCAGCAACCCTGGCTTGCTCTCTCAAGCTCCGTTCTGCCGCCATTTGTTTGAATTTGTTTACCTTCTATAATTGAAACTTTGTAGCTTGAGTGGAGGCTTAGGCCTGTAACGGCTATGGAAAGCTTGGCTTGCTTTGTTACCTGGGAAACCTTGCTCTCTGTGGCTGTAGCCATCTTGGCTGGGGTTAATTTGCATACTCGCCCTGATTGGCTGGTGGGCGTGGCTTGTTTGGTGAGCGTGGCTTATGTAGCAGAGTGATGGTTAATTTGCATATTACCATTTTATTAGAGAGGATTATCCACAGTTCTTGCCAAATATTTGATATTTATTAGCCACTACATTAAAACATAATGAAGAAGAATTATATGGCAGACAACATGCTGAAGGATGATATAGGGTTTATTAAAGTTATGACTGAAGCTGAACTAAGAATGGACCTGATGTTGTCATGTACAATGGAGAACAAATGGCCTTAATAAATCATCTTATAAGTTGTCTTTTAAAGTAGCTTCAGATATTGCATCGCTTACATCTATATTTTGGGTAGTTATTATTTTTAAAATATATTTTTAATGATCTCAGAGAGAAAAGGAGAGGGACCAAGAGATAGAAGCATCAATGACGAGAGAAATTATTGATCAGCTGCCTCCTGTACACCCCCTACTGGGGATCGAGCCCATAATCAGGATATGTGCCCTGAGGTCTACACTCAATAACTGAGCCACACCAGCTGGTCTTGGGTAGATATTATTAAGGATTTTGAATCTGCAACTTCTTTTTATTTTTCTCTATTAATGCTGAGTCCAGTGGTAAAAATAAATAAATAAATAAATAAATAAATAAATAAATAAATAAATAAATAAATGGCTGTCATTCAATTGACTAAAAATGATTCCCTATTGGTTAGAATCCTGATTGGTTAGAAAGGTCTTCAGAGTAAGGCATAGTCCTTTTTTTTTTTTTTTTTTTCTCATGTCAAAGCTAGAGCAAGCCTGAATATGAGAAAAATAATATGCATAGCACTTATTGTATTTCTACAGAACATAAACCTAATCTGCAAAGGTAAGTTTTCAAGTAGTTATAAAAATGGTAATGATAGGAGAAGCTCTAATAGTTTACCTGTTCAGTATCAATAATATAAAACACCATCAAATACAAAATATATCTTTTAAGTTGCATATACCAATTATATTCCAATAATAATACTAGAGAAATATTTCAAAGAAAAATATATATATTATTTCATGTATGTTAAGTGAATATAAGCATGGCTATATTTAATGTGCCTGGATATCAGAATTATATCAAAATATTAAAGTGTTTGCACACATTATAAAATAAATTTGCATTTGTGATCTAGTAACTTTATTCCAAATATTTTCTCTCCTGTGTTTGCTCAGTGAGCTGAAAATTTCCTAAATTGTCCTAAAGATTCTTACCTTAGCCTTGAGATCATTGACTTTCTAAAACTATTGGAGTGGATATTTAAAGAAATTGCCTGTGCATTAAGTTTAAATTAGCTATCATTATTATTCACAAAATAATAAGACTGTGAGAAAATCATGTCATTAAGAACAGCTCTTTTATCAGTATCATATTTTCTCCTCTGTTTACTGCTAAATGTGCACTTTACCTAAAGAGGGAGTGAAAAGGGAACAGTGAGATAAGAATTGAGTCAACATTTATGGTTCCAATTCTCTGACGCAGGAATGCTAAAATGGGAAATTAAAAAATACTTATTATGAAATTATCATGTAAGGTATATGTATTTAAATATATAGACCTTTTTTCCATGAAAAAAATCAACAGCAAGTGTCATAGTTTCTAATCAAGTGCTAATATTAATCATAACCCAAATGTATCATGAGTATCATATAGGTTATTCTTAACAATTTGTAATGAAATTCAGTTGAGTCAAATATTGAAATTGTTTTTTTCCTAGTTTTGTACCTATTCTTTAAACTTTCAGACTAGTGTTCAGTGTCCTGAGTTTTTACTCATTGCTAGCCATGTTTCTGAATGTCATATTATGTTCCTGTGCAGATATCAATTTATTAGCTTTTAAATTATGTTTTCATATCTTATGTTCTATCTATGAAGCATTGAAAAATGTATAAAATTTAAAATTAGAGACATTTATGTTCAATCATAGCTTCACCATCTAAAAGCTGTGTGAATTAAGACAAGTTAACCACTCTGTTTCAGAAGTCTTTATATAAATGGCACAGTCCTTCACAGATTATTCACAGCATTAAATGAGAGAAGGATAATATGTTAATTATCTTAAATAGTACCTGACACAAAATAGGTACTAATTATAAATTATTTTACATTCCCTTTCTCTTCCTTTGAATTTCAAATATAATGGCACTTTTTTTTTTTTTTACCATCAGCTATTTACATACTTCACACCAGCTTGCTCCCCTCACATGTTTGCCTTCTTTACATTTCACACCATTTTAATTCTTCTCATCTCTGCTTCAATTTCTATGCCTCCACTCTTTCTTCTTCCCTTACCTTTTTACCAATAGAATAGTTGAGCTATCAGACATGAATACACTAGGCCAATATTTTGGAAGTATTAAATGAACTAGAAATTATTGAGATGCAGCCTGAGTTAAAAATGATAAATCAGTAAGGAAACAGAATAGTCACTATCTGCATTGTACAGACATTCATTGAAACAGAAGGAGATTCCTACTTGCCTTCTTTATTGGTCTTATTATTAGCAACTTGGACAACAGAAAACTTAACTCCAAAGAAGACAATCCATTGACAGACAAGGAACCAAAGCCATTAACTTCTTTGCATTTTGTATCATGACACGAATATGGTGAGTTGCTCAGGTAGCAGAATATTAGAAAGAACTATTGTTTAGTTAAGGATCTGACAGCAACCCAGGTTCATATCCTTCCTGACTATCCTTCTTGTTGGTATGATTTTACTTCTTTGTAGTCCAGGATATTTCATGAAATATATTTTTATTGTTTTAATTTAGTCATGTTTCTGTTACTTACAATAAACTTCTTCTAAAACAGACTAATTTTGGGATAAAAATTGATTCAGAAGCAAATTGATAGAACTTATAGATTATATTAATGTGTCTCTTAGATGTACCTCATACATCGTTTATCTAGCTGTTTTCTATCCTGCAGGATGAAATAGAACTTCAATCTAAACAAAGTATATTAAACCCAATGAATACTTTAATATGGAAGTTTCTGAATTCACTTGATTTTGCTATACACCATTAAATTTCATATAATAAACATTCAATGTGATAGAAATCTGTAACTGTTATCTAAAATTAATTACAGAACATTAGTAATTCATAAAAAATATACTGATACTTTATCTTAGTTTTTCCTTTATGATTTTTTCCTCCTAAATGAGTGATTACTCTGCACCATACCTATTTTCAAAATATTGTAAATTAGTAAAAAGTCGACAAAGTGGCTCAATACAAAGACACTATAATGAGCGACATTTTGTGTAAATATCTAATCCATATCTTGTATTATATATATGCATTAATCTGATATTTGTTAATATGCTTCAAACTAAAAAAATGAGTATTACAAATATTAAGCTATTAAACAAAATTTTAAAAACATATATGATAAAATATGACAAGAATTCATTATAGAAATACATGCAGTATGGCAAAAATGTTTCATATGCATCATTTATATCATATATATGTAGATATATATTTGAATACAACATAAAAATAATAAACTTATTAAAATTAGTTGGCTTATGTCACTATTATGATTTTAACAAATATTGCAATTATTTTTATTGTTTTGAAAAAATAAATAACAATGAAAACCCACTATAAGTAAAGAGTAATAGAAAATTTAGTCTCCAAGGTAAATATAATTTCTAAATTCAATTATTTAAGTTGTCTACAAAAGATTAATTTTGTCAATTAAGATGTAATAAAGTCCATAAAAATATAGAATTTTAAAAGAAAGTAAATGTAAACAGTTTGTCTGGAAGGTAATAGATACAGATATCATGGAACATACTTTTTAATAATGCTTAGTTTTAGGATCTGTATACTATAATTGTTTTTTTTATTATTGTCTTTAGTGTTGGGGACAAAGATAACCAGTTTTTTTCTTTGAGATTGTTAGGGGCTGAATTGTGCTGATGTTTTAACAGGATTTTGACACTATGATATTTTTCCCACTCTCTTTATTATTTCTTACTAGCCCAGAAGTGGAAAATACAATAATGAGAGGTCATAGATAGAGGAGAGAGACTCAGAAATCGTAACACAGTTGTACATATCAAACTACTTATTATTTTTTAGCCATTACTAATATATTCTGTGTCTGAAGTCTTTGCAAAGAAACTATTATCTTTAATCATATGGCAGCTCAATTTAATTAAACTTGCATAGAACTGTTGAATTCATGTTTCTATTGTCTATTAATCTGCATGTATACACACATACAAAATTCTACATATTTCTAAATACTATTTTAGGGATTGTGGAAACAAAGTTGACCTTATGACCTTTGTTTCCAAGAATATCATTGCCCACTTTGGTAGCTAAGATACTCTACTGTGAATAAGCTGCACAAAACTTTGGTCCATTTATGTTCTAAGCCAAGTAAAGATTGGCTTAGAACATAACTAATAAAGATTAATATCTTAAAATGTTGATGCCTTTACTGTTGTTCTTTACATTAGTGAGTTAATAAAAATAAGCAGGTTAACTTTGGGGCATGTCAAAGAAGGATTTGTGTGGTTAAAGGCAGTTGTAAAGAACAGTGTGTGCCATTCAATTCCTCCTTCATGAATGAGAGAATTATAACCCCACCCCCACCCCAGCATGGAGTGCCATGGCTAGGTAGCCTTTTGCTGTCAACTCTCTTATAGAATTGCCTGAGATTAAATTACATTCCCAGGGGACCTCACTCTGACTGGTCTACCACAATTGGGTGAACTCTGAAGGGCCATATCCACTTCAGAGCTCCCCAAGGAGTATATTTTGGCCTGCACTGAAACTATATCACATCACAACTTTTTCCTCTGCACAATCTATTTTTTTTTCCCTTTTCTTCCACAGGTTGATCCCAAGAGAAGCCTCTAATAAACTCTCCACACTCTAATCTACCTGAGAGTTTGCTTCCTGGGGAACTCACCTGTGAAAGATTAACATCTTAATTGAGGTATTTGGATTTAATGTAAGGATATCAGGAATTATGCATGAGAGGTAACAAAGTAACATTTTAGAAAGTCTGTTTAGAAATGTGAACATAGCACTAATTATGATAGCACCTCGAATTTACTTTTTAAATTTTAAGTTTAACCAGAATCCAATTAAAGTAATTTCGACAGATAGTGTTATGGTCAATTTTATGTGTCAACTTGATTGGGATAGGAGATGCTCAGATAGCTGGTAAAACATTATTTCTGGGTGCATCAGTGAGTGTGCTTTCTAAAGAGAATTGGTTGCGTTGAGCATATGAAATGGTAGAGTGAGTACAGATCCAGCTCACCAATTAGATGGGGATTATATAACCCATTGAGGACCTGATAACACTGAGGACTGATGAAAGGCAAATTCGCTCTCTTTGCTTGAGCTGTATAACTCTTTTCAACTAATAAGCATTTTTAGTGTATATTGTGTGACTCTTTAGTTGCAGGAAAATACACATGATAAAAAAATAACATAAATCATGTGATAGGCAGTTAGACATGAGTAGAACAAGCACAATGGGTCAGGTACAAAAGGTCACCAGGGCAGAAACCCTCGGATGCCTGACAATGGGCAAAACTGGGAAAATGAGGACCTTGCCCACAGGGTAACTTTTCCTACTCCCTAGCATATCACTGGTCAAGTGGTTTAGAGCCCCTGACCTTTCCTCCTTAAGGATAATATCTAGGCCTCAGTTGTATTTTAGCTCCAGGCCCAGAAAAGCAGCAATACCAGATAAGTGACACCATTGATCAATGACCCCCTGACTTAGCTCTGATCAATCAGTGGAGACCATGACACTGAAGGGACACACATGAAAAGCTGATGAATACTCTATTGAGATCCTCCCCTAGGATTCCCACCTGCAGGAGAGATAAATACTCTCAATGGAAAGGCCTCAGCACAAGCTCTCCCTCAGGGGAGCACAGCTGCGCCTTGCCCTTCCCTCTTTCCTTCCCCATAGGCACTCATCTCCTAACCTCTAAGGGACCCCAGGAGACTTACAACCAGGGGAGCAATGGTCAGTTAAGGGTCATCCCGGGCTAACCCCTTAAAAATGTCTCCAAGGCCCCCTTTTCTCTGACTTCCTAGTGAGCCCAAACAGCCCAGCCTAGGCTCTCCTGTTTCTCCTTCTATGCTAAGCCCTTCATGGTTCCACTATCACAAGCTTTAATCAATATCCCATCTGAGTGTGCTTTTGTTGCAACCAATCAATTCTTGATTGCTTTGCTGCAATTTGTCTCTGTACTGAAATCTTTCCTTCAAGAGGACAAGAACTGAACTGAGGTCTCATCATCTTACTGGTAACAATAATATTTATATTTTATGCTCATCTTCTCCCTCCCTCAGACATCAATGCTCCTGGTTCTCAGGCCTTTAAAACTTGAACTAAATTATACCTCTGGCTATCTTGGTTCTTCAGGTTGCAGACAGCAGATCTTGAGACTTCTTATCCTCCATAATTATGTGAACCAAGTTCTATAATAATTCTCCTCTTAACAATGTCTATATAAATGCTATTGGTTCTGTTTTTCTGGAGAACCCTGATTAATACAGGCAGAAAAATAAATAAGATCTTAGTTCTGAAGGAATCGTTGTGTAAAAGAGAGGAATTTTTCAAGGTATGGTTTAGAGACTTGCTGCTATGTATACACACACACACATGCACACACACACACACGTGCTGTATCACACATGCTGGGTAGTGATAAGTAAGCATGGTCTTAATTGTTATAGGCAACCAACCTGGCCATGATAAAATCCATGACAAAGGCAACTATGATTTGGAGAGTAGATCAATATTTGGAAACAACATTGGACTTTTAGTGACATCATTGAATTGATAAAATCTAACTTACCTTGAACATCTTATATAATAAAAGCCTAATATGCTAAGTGTCCCACCATTTGACTGTTTGACAAGTCGCTATGATCTGCACTGACCACCAGGGGGCAGACGCTCCAACTGGTAGGTTAGCTTGCTGCTAGGGTCTGGCTGATTGGGACTAGGTGAGATGGGCCAGACATGACTTGGAGCCCTCCCATGGTCCCTCCCCAGCCCCAATCATGCACTGGTGGGGTCCCTTGGCCTGTCCTGCACCCTCTTGCAAACCAGAACATCTCGGGCGATGTTGGTGAGCCACTCCACAGGCCAGGCCAAGGGACCCCACCAGTGCACAAATCCATGAACCAGGCCTCTAATCATACTACAATATGACTGATTGTTATGTAAGTAAATTTATACCCATATTATTTAAACTACTTTGAGTCCAGTAGCTAAAAAAGAGAGATGGAGCACAATACTTGAGAGATGAAGGAAACAAGATTGTAAATAGTATCTGGATAAGAATTTTAAGTAAAACTTGTAACAAGTATTAGAATTATTTAGTGTATCTTTATTGAGAATTGGGAATTTGCAAAATAGCTACTTTGGAGGGGTAATAATGAGGTCTTATTTTTTCTTTTAAACTTTTTAAATTGTAGTTTATAGCTGGAATTCAAGAACAATAATTTGAATAACAGCATCATTGATATTTAACACAAGGGAATATAGCTGGTGGTGGGGAGAGGCATGGAACAAGAGTATAAATAATAAAACTGTGAAGGATTTTCTTACATTTAGAGTGTATCCTTAGGCTTTATGGGGGAAATGTATTTCTGGATTTCTCCTCTTGGTTGAGCCTTGTGCTCTGTTTTCTCTTTCCTAAGGCCATGTGGCCCCCAAGTTTCTCTGGTTATACTAAGGCGTTCAGGATGAACATGAATCCTTGCTGCACAACTCTGCTTAATTTTCTGGATTCCAACATGTACTCATTCACAACCTCAAAATCCTTTTATTCTTACCAGCTCATCAGTGTTTGTAAAATAATTTTAAATATGTTATTTAGAAGTAATTTTATTGTCTACATCAGAGGTTTCAATCCAAATATATAGCCCACCATGCTATTGGAAATTCTTATTCATGACCACCAATGCAAATGAGATTGGCAGTGGCTTTCATATTAATGAAGTCAGGATCAACTTTCAGTTCTCACTTTTTTAAAACTCTCATCAACATTGGAAAAATCTAATTTATCTCTCTTCCTTGGGATGTTTCATCAATTTGCTGCCAGGAAAACCCATTCTCCTAGCTTCCTTTCTGCCTCACCTTTTAGAAGCTCCTGTTCAGTTTTGGTGCTGAGCTGCTCATCATTCCCAATCTTAGCCCTGGGAACCTTTTATCTCTATATTCATCTACTCTTTCATTGATTTATTTGACTCCAGGGGCTATTATTAAGCAAAGAAGCCTGAATCTATCCCCTAATTGACATCTCCAAATAGGTGATCAGTTGGTATCTCAAACATATCAAAAACTTCTGCAAGTCAACAAATGAAAAATGTCTTTCCAGTTGCTCATAATCAAAAGTTATCTCTTCACATCTCACATTCACTTTGTCAGCAAATCTAGCTTTCTTTCAAAAAATAAAACTAGTATGTAATCATTTCTCACCACCTCCCCAACCACCACTTTCAAACAGGCCACCAGATGCTCTCCTGAACCACATGTTCTTTCCTGCCCATGCTTTGTATAGTTAATCCATGTCTCCACATTATTCTTTGGAACATACCTTATTAGTTCTCTGCTCTAAATTCCCCCAATGTTTTCTCATATTTAGAGGATACTTCACCCCTATTGAATCTCTATAGACTTATTCATCTGTCTCTCTGGCTTAATCTACCCTGACTGGACTGGACTGAAATGTGTTTCTCAATCTAGCAAGTGATACTCCTATCTCAGGGACTTAGCACTTTCTATTATCTCTACCCATATTCTTTTCATAAAAAATTCCTCACCTCCTTAAGGTGTTTATCTAAAAATCACATTTTCACTCTTTAATAAACATGTATCAAATTGAGAACCTCTGCCCAGACATTCACTAATTTTTCTTTACTACTTTAATTTTTTTATATTGTATTCTATTGTATTTACTATATACAATTTACATGCTTTAATTATTATACACTTACTAGAGGCCTGGTGCATGAAATTCGTGCACGGGGGTGTGTGTCCCTCAGCTCAGCCTGCACCCTCTCCAATCTGTGACCCCTCGAGGGATGTCCCACTGCACATTTAGGGCAATCGGACATCCCTCTCAAAATCCAGGACTGCTGGCTCCCAACTGCTCACCTGCCTGCCTTCCTGATTGCCCCTAACCACTTCTGCCTGCCAGCCTGATCACCCCCTAACCATTGCCCTGTCAGCCTGATTGATGTCTAACTGCTCCCCTGCCAGCCTGTTTGCCCCCAACTTCCCTCCTCTGCCGACCTGGTCACCCTTAACTTCCCTCCCCTGCAGGCTTGATTGCCCCCAACTGCCCTCCCTTGCAGGCCTGGTCCCTCCCAAATGCCCTCCCCTGCTGGCCATCTTGTGGTGGCCATCTTGTGTCCACATGGGTGCAGGATCTTTGACCACATGGCGGCAGTTATCTTGATCTTGTGTGTTGGAGTGATGGTCAATCTGCATATTACTCTTTTATTAGATAGGATAGAGGCCTGGTGCATGGGTGGGGGCCAGCTGGTTTGCCCTGAAGGGTGTCCCGGATCAGGGTGGGGGTTCCCTTGGGGCATGGGGCAGCCTGTGTGAGGGGCCTGTGGTGGTTTCCAGGCCGGCCACACCCCCCCAGTGACCCAAGTGGAGGCCCTGGTATCTGGGATATATTTACCTTTTACAATTGAAACTTGGTAGCCTGGAGCAAAGCCAAGACTTCTGCTCGCTCCGTGGCTGCTGTCATTTCTGTTGGAATTTATTCACCGTCTATAATTGAAACTTTGTAGCCTGGAGTGGAGGCCTAGGCTGGCCAGGACAGGTTGAAAGTTTGGCTTCCTCAGTCACTGGGGGCAACCCTAGCCTGCTCTCTCCAGCTCCATGGCTGCTGCAATTTTTCTTGGTATTTATCTTCTATAATTGAAACTTTGTATCCTTGAGTGGAGGCCTGGGCCCACTGGGTGTGTGGAAAGCTTGGCTTCCTCTATTGCTGGGGAAACCCAAGCCTCCTTCCTGCTCTCTGTGACGGCAGCCATCTTGGTTGGGGTTAATTTGCATATTCACACTGATTGGCTGGTGGGTGTGGCTTGTGGGTGTAGCGGAATGATGGTTAATTTGCATATTACTCTTTTATTAGGTAGGATTAGTCTGACTTCTTCGACTTCTTCAACTAGAGTGAAAGCTTCATAAATGTAGCTTTTTTTTTTTTTTTTGGTTGAGTTCATTCCTGTGTCTATGTTTTATAGAAAAATTACTAGAACCTGTAAGTATTAAATAAATACTTGTTGACAACATTAAGTAGGTAACTTTTCACAACAAAATGCTTGATGCCTGAAAACATATTGATTGTTAAAGAGAAAATAAATACACATCTTCCAATAGATAATTAGGTAGTGAGAACTTTAACAGATTAAAGGAAAAATTAACAGAAGAACAAAAGCCAATATATCACTAAATAAAATTATTAATATCATTTCTTAAAGAAAATATAGGAAGGGTATGAGAAGATCAAAAAATAGAACACTGGACATTTGTCAATCTTAAATTATAGTTATCAATCTACCTATACTATCAATCATGTTTTGTTAGGACAGGTTTGTTGTGGTTAAATAGAAAAAAATTTTGATAAGATATTGAAAGTACTTATAACCCAATACCAATCACACTTCATTTCTCAGGGTGAATAAAAAATATTATTCTGTTTCATAATAATTGAAATAAAATCAGAAATTACATTTCACATTCAAATTCTGATTAACTAGAACAACTTTCATAACATTAAATGTGTTAAGTTACCATTTGTTTACCTACTGAAAATGTTGTAATTATCCAGAGCATATTCAAACACTTACTTTCTGAATTAAAAATAAAATAGGCCCTTTATATCTTTGTACATGGACTTACTTTGAATTTAAAATATATAACTTGAAAAATATCCCAGATTCCTACAACTTATTCATTCTTCCAAATGCTAATAGATCATAAACATTAACCCATTATTTTTCACATGTAACACCATCCAACCTACCACCAACTTACCACATTCCTATTTCTTCCACATATCTGTCAAAATACTTGCCCTCTGAGCAAATCTTGGAAACCCTACCAAGGCCATGAGTAATAAATAATACCCGGTAATAGGTTATAATTTGGCATGTATCCCCATGTCTTACTTCTCAGAGACTAAATGCATAATTTTCTATTACTAGTTGCTTGAAGTGGAAAGAGAATAATGTTATCTTTTCTTCTTTGTTTAAATAAACTGTTTCTATTTCTCCTATGTCTTTACTTTCCATTGTTCTCAAATTCCTTGTGATTATATTTAGTCATTATTTTAAATGCATTTTCTTTTTAATCTCTAAATATTATACACACTAGAGGCCTCGTGCACAAAATTTGTGGACGGGGGGGGGGGTTGACCCTCAGCCCTCACCGTCACCAATATATGGGAACCCTCTAGGGATGCCCGACTGCCCGTTTAGGCCCAATGGGATCGGGCCTAAACGGGCAGTGGGACATCCCTCTCACAATCGAGGACTGCTGGCTCCCAACCGCTCGCCTGCCTGCCTGCCTGCCTAATTGCCCCTAACTGCTTCTGCCTGCCAACCTGATCACCCCCTAACCACTTCCGTGCCAGCCCGATCGATGCCTAACTGCTCCCCTGCTGGCCCGATTGCCCCTATCTGCCCTCCCCTGCCGTCCTGATCACTGCTAACTGCCCTCCCCTGCTGTCCTGGTCGCCCCTAACTGCTCTCCCCTGCTGGGCTGGTCGCCCCCAACTTCCATCCCCTGCAAGCCTGGTCCCCCCCAACTGCCTTCCCCTGCAGGCCTGGTCCCCCCTATCTGCCATCCCCTGCCGGCCCAGTAACCCCTAACTGCCCTCCCCTGCTGGTCTGGTCACTCCTTACTCCTCTCCCCTGCTGGCCCAGTCACCCCTAACTGCCCTCCCCTGCTGGCCTGGTCACTCCTTACTGCTCTCCCCTGCTGGCCTGGTCGCCCCCAACTGCCCTCCCATGCAGGCTTTGTCCTCCCCAACTGCCCTCCTCTGCTATCCCGGTCACCCCTAACTGCCCTCCCCTGCAGGCCTGATTGCCCCCAACTTCCCTCCCTTGCAGGCCTGGCCCCTCTCAACTGCCATCCCCTGCAGGCCTGGTCGCTGCCAACTGCCCTCCCCTGCTGGTCGATCACCCCTAACTGCCCTCCCTTGCCAGACTGGTTGCCCCTAACTGCCCTCCCCTGCAGGCCTGGTCCCTCCCAACTGCTCTCCCCAGCTGGCCTGGTCGCCCCCAACTGCCCTCCCTTGCAGGCCTTGTCCCTCCCAAGTTCCCTCCCCTGCAGGCCTGGTCCTCCCCAACTGCCCTCCCTTGCTGGCATGGTCCCCCCCAACTGCCCTCCCCTGCAGGCTTGTTCCCCAACCAATTGTTCTCCCCTGGAGCCTGGTCACCTCCAACTGCCTTTCTCTGCTGGCCCAGTCACCCCTAACTGGCCTACCCTGCAGGCCTGATTGCCCCCAACTGCCCTTCCCTGCTGGCCATCTTGTGGTTGCCATCTTGTGTCCACATGGGGGCAGCCATCTTGTGTGTTGGAGTGACAGTCAATTTGCATATTACCCTTTTATTAGATAGGATAAATTGAAGTAAGTTTGAAATTTAAAAAAACTAACATTTATAAACATGTCACAGAAGCAATTCTTTAACATTTTGCAGTTATTTTTAATACTTTGAACTAAAGAAGCAAATAACAGTAGTATGAGAAATGGCACCATTTCAATTAATATGAGTTTCTCAGGGCAGCAATTTGTAATTCAAGGCTTAGATAACAAAAGATAAGCTAATGTTATTATTATTAACTCTCTTTCCTCTTAGCTCCTTGGTTAGAACAATGAGGAATGATTGGGTACTCTGTAATTTCAACTAATGTTCATAGGCAAAAATGTTACCATTTACTACAAATTTAAAACTCCTGAAAAAGACTTATGAGGTCTTCATAATATATATACAGACCCTATTATTTTCCTTAAAAGACTCTTAAGAATAGAAAATTTTGTAATAAAAATCTCTGTCTCTGACATAAGAAGCAAGTGTACAGTGTTCTCTAGTAAAAAATAAGCAGGTTTACTTTTCAAATATACTTTACTAGGGGCCCGGTGCATGAAATTCGTGCACCTGGGAGAGGTCCCTCAGCCTGGCCTGCGCCCTCTCACTCTCGCAGTCTGGGAGCCCTTGGGGGATGTCCGACTGACGGCATAGGCCCACTGCCATCAGTTGGACATCCTTAGCACTGCTGCAGAGGTGGGAGAGGCTCCTGCCACCACTGCTGTGCTCACCAGATGTGAGCCTGGCTTCTGGCTGAGCAGTGTGATCCCTGGGGGAGCACACTGACCACCAGGGGGCACTCCTGCATTGAGCATCTGCCCCCTGGTGGTCAGTGGGCATCACATCATAATGACCAGTCATCCCACTGTTTGTTCAATTTGCATATTAGCCTTTTATATGGGATACCCTTGGGGTAAGAAGATATGATTGCTATTAACAAAACAGTAAATAGCAATCATATCTTCATGCACCAGGCCCCTAGTAAAGTAGTAAAGGTCAATTGCTAATGAAAAGTATTTTAGTGTGTTTTCATTGTTTAATCTCTCAGTCTGAAATGTTCAAAATTTGTAAATTTTTTTGAAGAAAGGTGAAGGTTTATTTATCTTTATATTCAAAAATATTTTTTAAGTTATGTTTCCTATATTTTACAAAACAGCTATTTGATTACTGTATAGTTAAATACATATCTCTGGTATATTTTAAACACACAAAGTTTTATTATTATTTCAGTATAAAGTTCAAATTTTCCACACAAAAGATATATGACCTATTTATACTTCCTTTACTCTTCTCCTTCCCTTGGCAAAATTAGAGGACCCAGTTTCCCAAATGTATGTATATTAACTAAGAGATTCTAGCTAAACTCTCTGGATAACCCTAAGCATTAAATACTATATACTAACACAGTCTACTCTAGCTGGATTTCTACATTATACTTTAAAGCTTTTCAAGTTAAACATATCCATTTTGACCTCTGTTTAAGCCTCCTCTGAAACCAACATTATTTATTGGTTTCAACTATATTGATTTTTCAATTGAGGACAGCATTCCATTCATATGAAAGTTCATTTGTTACAGCTTTCCATTTTTAAGCCCCTGTGTCTTGACTTAATGCTATTTTCTTTCAGAAACTAAAGTTTGTAGGTCAATCTTGAAGAATGAGTATAACCACAAATATAGCAGATGCCTCATAAAATTATCTTCTACTGCTTCTCTGTGACCTCTGTCAAGGAAATAACACTCAAATCTGCGTCAGCATGAACAGCTGTGGATGCTGCTGTTAGATAGCCGTGACCTATCCTCCCAAGGGTAGTGCCCAACCGGGAGGGAATGGTGATTTTCACAGAGTCGATGTTATTAATGCCAACATAAATCAGAAAATACTGCTTCAAATCTAAAAATTAGATGCCACAATTCATAAAAAGAAGCAAACTTCCCTTATAATAAATCAAAGCAAGTTCTATGCAGACATTTATGGAAATGATAGTGACAATTATATAAAAATTTTTATATCCCTCAAAACTTCATTTATAATAATGTGCAAATGGACATATAAATTGCACATTTCTTTTTCAGATAAGCACATTAGAAATCATACTCATTTTTTCAGCTAAAAGAGTTTTTAAGCAGAAATTTACTCTGCAGAGGATGGTAGGAATAAACATTGCAGCTATCTTTATTAACTCTCACTGCTACCTGAAAA
This sequence comes from Ia io, assembly GCA_025583905.1. Classification (NCBI taxonomy): domain Eukaryota; kingdom Metazoa; phylum Chordata; class Mammalia; order Chiroptera; family Vespertilionidae; genus Ia; species Ia io. The sequence continues at coordinate 37,645,507 of JAJQQW010000003.1, forward strand.
TTACCTTGCTAGGCCAATTCATAAGTAGTAAGGAAATTGCAAAACTAGGAATTTGATTAACATGGACAAATGTATTCACTAAAATATAATTTATCATGTTATAATTTTTTCATGTGATCAATTACTCTTTCTATATATAAAACCATATTTATATTTATGTGTTTATGTTTTATTTATTTAAGTATAATATATTATATCTTTTATAACATATTATAATAAAAGATATAATATATTATAATAAATAATATCCTATCTAATAATAGAGTAATATGCAAATTAGGCATCGCTCCACGACAAAAATGGAGGCCCCCATACCCACAAGATGGCAGCGCCCAGTTCCCTCAGCCCCGCTGGTGAAGCGTCTGGCCTGTCCCACCAGCAAACAACACTGAGAGCAGGGCATGGTTGCTTCCTTAGTGCTGCGGCAGCGGGAAGCCGCCAGGCCCTGCACACACAGAGCCGGCGGAGGAGCAAGGCCTGGAGTCTTCCCACTGGTCGCCGCGGCGATCGGGAAGACGCCAGGACCTGCTCACAGGGAGCTGGCGGAGAAGCAGGGCCTGTGGCCACGGTGATCGGGAAGACGCCAGGCCCTACGCACACGGAACCGGCGGGGGAGCAGGGCATGGCGTCTTCCCGATGATCGCCGAGGCGATGAGGAAGACTCCAGTGCCAGCAGAGCAGGGCATGGCGGCTTCCTGATCTCGGCAGCCGGGAAGCCGCCAGGCCCTGCAAAGCAAGGCATGGCAGCTTCCTTAGTGGGGCAGTGGCAGGGAAGTCCCCAGACATGGCAGACAGAGCCCAGACAGCAGGGCTTGGGGGCTTCCTTAGTGGGCAGTGGTGGTGGGAACACCTCCAGGCCCCGCAGACAGAGCCTAGACAACAGGGCATGGGGGCTTCCTTAGTGTGTCCATGTGGGAAGCCCCTAGGCCCGGCAGACAGAGCACACTGCAGGGCATTGGGGCTTCCTTCACATGGCACATTGCGGCAGCAGGCAGAGAGCGACAGCAGGGCATGGGGGCTTCATCTCCATGGCTGCAGGGAAACCTCCAGGCCCTGCAGAGAGCAGAGAACCATGGGAAGTGGGCCTAAGCCATCAGTAGGATATCCTCTGAGAACTCCTGGATTGTAGAGGGTGCAGGTTGGGCTGAGGGACTCCCGTGCACGAATTTCGTGCACCGGGCCTCAAGTATATATATATATGACACATGTACAAATTTACATTCACATCAGACATACATATACTTGAATATACTCTGGTTTATCTGGTTTAAGTTTTCCTTATTACTTCTGAATAGATTTAAGCTGAAACTACATAACATTTATAATAAAATGCAGCCCAAGAAAGTTCTTAATAAAAGGAAAATAGCCCATTATGTTTATTTGCCATAAATTTTATGATTCAGCTTTAAAATGTTAAACTCTATGAGTTTAGAAAAATAAATCAAAATCACAAAATATTTTTACACATTAAAATGTATGGAAAACAATAACAAATTTGGGCTGTTAGATAGGACACTAGTGATGACAAAATTTCTGGTCAGGTCAGAGCTCATTGTCTCAAAAAATCAAAGAATGACTTCACAGACAGATACTAAGTGGAAGCAAAGTTTATTGAGAGTTGGACTTCTTGCAGCAGGGAGCAGCAGGGAAGGGACCCAAGCAGATTGCCAGTGAAGCTTCTTTGTCTCAGGTTCCAAAGTCCCATGCCCCTTAAGCCAGTGCTGGAAAAGGTGCAGCTGGGGTTAAGGAGAGCCAAAAGCAGGCCAGTGTCCTGAGCTTCCATTCCACATTGCGGCATCCAAGGTAATTAAAGTCCATTAGTCCAGGTATGGAGTCCCACATGGCCATAAGCCATGTGGGCATAGGGGAGTGTATATCATATGCCACAGGAAAGCCAGGAACGGAGAGAAGAAAGTGTTCTCCTTTGTCTAGGGGTAGATGCTTTGCTAGCTCCTGATTGGTTGTTTCAAAGAATTCTGCCTTAGTAACATGCATACATTTTATTTTATTTTATTTATTTATTTTTTAAATCCTCAATCGAGGATATTTTTCCAATGATTTTTAGAGAGAGTGGAAGAGAGAAGAAAAGACAGAGAGAAATATCAATGTGAGAGAAATTCATGGGTTAGTTGCCTCCTATACATGCCCTGACCAGGGCTGGGGCAGGGGCAGAGCCTGCACCCGAGGTATGTGCCCATGACCTGAATTGAACCCCGGACTTTTCAGTCCTCAGGCCAATGCTCTATCCACTGAGCCAAACCAGCTAGGGCAATTCAAACATTTAAAGCTCAAATCTCCCACACTCACTCCCTTCCTTCACAGCTAGGTTGCCTTAGCAACTCCCACCTAGCTGGGTTCAGCTCTAGGCCAATGAAATGGAATTTTTGTACTGGAACCCGGATTCTTTGTCCGGTGGAATTGAAGAATGAATCCACAGACAGAAGAGTGGTATAGCAAAGGTGGAGATTTATTGAAGAACAAGTACAGACTCCCACATGGGGAGAGGGAAAGAATCCCACAGAATGGACTTCCAAGTAGGGAGGGGGAAAAGGGTCCCACTGAGTTCCTTTTCCCTATGGCTTATAAAGGCTGCAGATCCTGGTGCCTTGATATCCCCTCTGATTGGTCACCATTCCCTTAGACTGCTTACTATAGTAACTCCTGGGCTCAAAGGTTGAACCTCACATGAGACATGTGATGTTCTCCCTGCCTCTTTCCCTACTGTTTTCCTAACCCCTTTGGGCTTCCTTCTTCTCCTTCTGGACAAAGGGCTTCCTTCCCTTTATTTTGTAAATATAGACCTTTTGCTGTTCCCAGCTCCCTCATTCTATGGAAAAGTACCTGTTGCAGCTTTTCCAGCTCCCCCAGTCTATGGAAATATACCTTCTGCTGCTCTGCAGCCCTGTGCTTCCTCCATGGTACCCTTAATTTCCAAAATTTCTAAAATGTCCTAAACCTGTCCTATTTTACCCCTAAAATTCCTGTTTCACCACTTTGTCTCTGTGGTTTTCCTTGGAACAGGGCACAGTCTGCAAATATCCTGTCTGTATCTGCAATGTCCTATTATCTTGGACTTCCTGGTTCTGCTTCTCCCCCATGGTACTGTCCCTGACTACCTAGCCCTCTTCTATCTCCTCACTGATTTTTTAAAATGTAGTGAGGACAACTGAGAGTGAACAAATAAACTATTATTTAATGTAAAGTATAGCATACTGTAAAAAAATAAATTGGGAAAGATACACAGTGAAAGAAAACTGATATTTTAGACAGAGGGCATAGGAAAATTTTCTCAAGAAGGAAACCAAAAAATGTAGACTCTGGTAGCATCAATATTTTGGAAGACAAGGTCTAGATAAGGGAACTTCAAATGCCTCAAATGTGTCTACTTCATGTGTTTGAGGAAAAGCAAAGAGGCCCGTGTAGCTGCGTTGGAGTAAGCTAGGAGGGTTAGAATAGGAGGTAAGAGGGGAGCAGCTAAGGGAACATGGTAGCCTTTCAGCCCCATTTAAGGAAGCCACCTTTTGCTCTAAGTGAAATGGAAACGCATTGGAGATGGGGCAGAAGGGTAACGTGGAATTATTAGTTTTTATAAAATCAATTCTACTACTCTGGAAAAAAAAATGAAAAGTTGGCAAAAATAATGAAAGGAGTTTTTAAGGGTGAAATAGGCAGGTTTAAAAAATTTTAGGAATTAAGGGGTCCATGGAAAAAGCACAGGGCTACAGAGCTGCAAAGGTTACATTTCCATAAGACAAGGGAGCTGGGAATAGCAAAAGGTACACATTTACAAAATAGGGGGAGGAATAAATGCCCAGTGGGAATAGGAGAACAATAAGGGAGAAGAAGGAGGGAACCTCATGTACTTCACCTGAGACTTGAGCTCAGGAGTTGCTATAGTGACCAAATCAAAGGGGAACAGTGAGCAATCAGAGGGCATATGGAGGCATAAAAAACTGCAGCCTTTATAAGCCGTGGAAAAAAAGGGGACTCAATGGGACTCTTTCCCCTCCCCACATGGGAGTATGTGCTGTGGGACTCTTTCCCCCTCCCCACCTGGGAGTCCATGCTTATTTCTCAATAAATTCCATTTGCTATACCAGTGGTCGGCAAACTGCGGCTCGCAAGCCACATGCGGCTCTTTGGCCCTTTGAGTTTTTAGCAAAGGCCAGTTTAGGAGTACCCCAATTAAGTTAATAACAATGTACCTACCTATATAGTTTAAGTTTAAAAAATTTGGCTCTCAAAAGAAATTTCAATCATTGTTCTGTTGATATTTGGCTCTGTTGACTAATGAGTTTGCCGACCACTGTGCTATACCATCCTCCGTCCGTGGTATCATTCTTGGACTCAGACAGACAAAGAGCCCAGGAAGCCATCCTGCTGCCCAGGGGGACACCTCGAGTTTCCAGTCCAAATTTCCCATTTCAGAAACATTAGAACGACCAGTTGGTAGGCTTCTGCAATAAGCCAGGTAAAGAGGATGGTTGAGTAAAAGAGGTGGAGGTGGAGGTGGGAAGAAGTCAAACACCAGGTATATTTTGAAGATGGAGCTGACATGATTTGCAATAGATTGAATGTGAGGAGGGAAAGAACAAGACCTTAATAATATCTCCTTTCCCCATAGTCCTTTATCCTTAGTACCTTTTTCACTCAAACTTTTACTGCCTGAACCCTGTGAGTCATTTCAAGCCAAAGTATACTAGAAATAAAAAGTCATGCTGAGTACAGATAGAAAAAATATATATATTTGACCAGTTTATTATTTTCTTTTCCAGTTAATCTGGCATGCCTGTAATAATCTTTCTTGATGAGTATCCATTTGTGAATCCTGAGAAGGGCACCATTTGTCTTTGGCATTACTCCATCTCTCTTTGAATCTCTCCCATTTATGAAAAAAATGGAACCGTCCTTTGTCTGTACCTGGCTTCCCAATCTCTTCATAAAGGACACCCTGTTTAATCTCCTCACTGGTCTAGGCAGTTATACTGTATTTGTTAAAAAGGTAGTATATTCCAGGCACTCTTCTGTTCACATGAAAATTAACCCACATAAGAACCATATAAATTAGGTTTTCTTTTATCTACATTTCATAGATAAGAAAATTAAATCAAACAGTAGATAGTTAATTTGTTCCACTTCACAAACCTAATGACAATAGACCAGGATCCATACCGTGGCAACCTGGATTCAGAGCTTAATCACTTAGCCTCCAGGCAGTGGGACCCACCACTCCATTCCCAACCTGTAAAACTTACTCTATGAAAATTTCTCCAAGTCCTGGTTTTCTCTGGAAACAGAAGCTTGGTGATGCTTTTTATTAGGTAAGTTACATGGAGCTAATCTATTCTTCAATTAAAAAGCAAATAAGCAAAAACAAATGTAAAAACGAAAGAAAAACTGTGTAGCAACAATGTACCAGTCTAATTAAAATGAACAAGCTGTCAAAACACCATTCTACTTACCAATTTCACAGGATAACATTTTTTTTATTAGATATCTTAATGCTTTTGTATATTTGCAAGGAACAAGAGCTCCTCTCAGAGAGAGAGAGAAGGAAAGAGAGACACACAGAGAGAGAGAGAGACAGAGAGAGAGAGAGAGAGAGAGAGAGAGAGAGAGATTTTATTATAAACTATCACCATAGTTTATTGAGGTACCTAGGTAAAGGAAGTATGCTCAGACCTCATTAGAGATCATTAGCAGAAATCCTGGAATGCTTGTCTCACAATTAATTTATCTCCACAGAATGTACACTGGACCTTGTCCTTTCTACCATACAGCATTATCTCTTTGTCACTTTCAGAATATTTTATTTATCTTCTTCATGAGTACATGACCATTAATAGCCATATATAATTATTGAGTTTATATGAACTAAGTTCAAATAATCAGCAAAAGTCATCCATGGCCTATAATTCCCTCTTTTATACTCTTGGAGAAAAACTCTGTTATCTCAAGCTTGAGTTAGGAGTACTACCTGCAGCATTATGTTGTATCAGCATCACCATCAGGCCCTGTGCTATGGGATATTTCTCAAATAACGCTGTCAGATATATACTTTTTCAAAAGCCTAAAACATAAAAAAATCCCTTTAGTTCACACTCAATCTCATCATAAAAATAACCTATACTTAAAGAAGTTGGAGTTGTGTTTTTTTTTTTTGATGCTTTTATAAGATTTTCTTTTCTGCTAAGACGATTTTATTTTCATGCCTTTATTAAAATATTTGATTTATGACTATAACTATTTAGAGAATAAACCATCATCTCAATAATTACAGTTAGGCAATGTTCATGGAAAGAAGTAAATACATTAGCAATCTTATCTGATAAATAGGGAATATGCTAATTGACCCTCACGCCATTGCAAAGATGACAGCACCCATAGCCAATAAAGAGGAAATATGCTAATTGACTGCCCTGCCCTCAAAGATGGTGGCACCCACAGTCAATAAGGAGGGAATATGCTAATTGACTGCCACACCCTCAAAGATGGAGGTGCCCACAGCCACAAGATGGCGGTGCCCAGCCCCCTCAGCCCTGCCGGGGCAGCAGGCATGCGGCAAGGCTGGGTCCGCCCCCAGGTGGGCCCGGCTGCTCCGCACACCTGCCTCCGGAGTCCCCAGTCACCTCAGCCCCCCAGCCACCCAGGGCCACCCGAAGATCCTGTAACAAGGGCCAGCCGAGGCTTGCGCTGCCGGCAGTGGCTGTAGCAGAGGTGTGATGGGGCGTTGCCTTCCCCTGATCGCCGGGTCGCCTCCCACCCCTGAAGGCTCCCGGACTGTGAGAGGGGGCAGGCCGGGCTGAGGAATCCTCCCTCCAGTGCATGATTTTTCATGCACCAGGCCTCCAGTATGAAATAAGGAAACAAAAATTGCACTAATAAAAACTAAGTTAATTTTTATTAAGAGGCAGAGAAGCATTGAACAGACTGTCAAACTACAGCAGGAAGGCTAGGGAGGGTTGTCGGGGGAGGTAAGAGATCAACCAAAGGACTTGTATGCATGCATATAAGCATAACCAATGGACATAGGACACTGGGGGGTGGTGAGTGCATCCACCAAGGGCTAGGGGAGGATGGGGGAAGGTCAATGGGGAAAAAAAGGAGACATATGTACTACTATTTGTAAATCTTCAAACAGTAAAATAAAATTTAAAAAATAAAAATAAAATAAAAAAGAGAAGAGCCCTAATCAAAATGGCCAAAATTGTGTGAGAAATTGGAGGAATACACATGCCAACAGGAAAGTCATCTTCAGTAAAGAGATATTGCCCTTTCTTGGTATCAGAAATTGTATTATCTTTCTTTGGCTTCTTAACACCTAGTGACTTGTAACATTCACATAAAATTATTAAATTTGTCTAAAGAAGGATCTGATTTTTCTTAACATCTTGGAAAATATTCACTCTTAAGCCCATTTTCCTTGTTCTCCAATGTCACTCCCATCAGCATGTCCAGTATAAATGGAATAAAACAATGTAATGTAGTTTATGCACCAAGTAAGGGAATGGTAAATAAAACATAAATCAAGAAAAAGAAAATGCAAATTACCAACTGGTGGCCCTATGCATAGATCAGAAAGAAAATGTGATTATGATTGTTAAAATCTGTAAAAGTGCCCGGCCAGCATGGCTCAGTGGTTGAGCATCAACCTATGAGCCAGATGGTCATGGTTTGATTCCCTATCAGGGCACATGCCCAGGTTGTGGGCTCAATCTTCAATAGGGGATGTGCAGGAGGCAGCCAATCAATGATTCTCTCCTTATTGATGTTTCTATCTCTCTCTCCCTCCCCCTTCCTCTCTGAACTAAATAAAAACATGTTTTTTAAAAATCTGAAAAAAAACTAAGATAATTTTTAAATAATGGTCATTTAAATGCATAATGGAGTACTTATTAGTTGACTTTTTTTTTTTAATTAGAGCATAAAGCTCACTCAGTAAAATGGTATTTCTATAAGCACAATTTTGTTAATTCACCAATTTATTTTATCTATATTCTTACTATGTGGCAGAATAAAAGATTGGCTGTAACCAAGAGGGTGGTTATAAAGCTTCCTGTTTCCTACTTTGGTTTCCAACTATTTTTCTTTGTTGGAATCCATTTCTATAGTAAAATTTCTAAATAATATTTTAAAAATGCAAACATAATAAATAAAGTAATATGTAAATAAGGCAATAATTCATTTAACATGAATCTTTGTTTGAGGAGTAAGTCTGGGGATAACATTGTGAACAAATGTTTTATTAACATGGTAAATAAAAGGGCAATACAAATTTTAACCAATATTGTAAGCATACATTGTAACTCTAATCAAACAGTGCTAGATTTCTAAATGGCATCTGGTGTACCCATGTAGGTGACTAAGATATATTAATATGCATAAATATTAGCTATATGCCTAAGTTTATTTTTCATATTTAAGAAAAATATATTTTAAAATATCTACTAGTATATTTATTCAGAGAGGTGACTAAAGGAGGTGAATATTGAGTTGTTGTTTCTATGTTCTTCCTCTGCATTTTTACTTCTGTTTTGTTCCTCAAATGCCAAATTTTCTCCTTTTTCTATTCAAACATAAGATGGGTAAAAATCATACTATTCATTAATGCTTTCTCTGGATGATCTCAATTTACATTAGAGTATCTATTTCCCCCACCCCTAGGATAGAGCATGATGTTATATGTATAACACCTCAAAGGTATTTTTACACCTAAGAGGGATTTATTAACATTTGTGAATTGATTAACTCTTGCTAGTAATAAATATTTGTTTCTCAATCCTTGAATTTTTATCCCATGTTCTCAACCCTCATTCAAGACTCTATTATTAACCTATTAAAATTAGGATTAAAGGAAAGGTTACTCAAAACTTCCTTTGTTTCTAGATGTTTCTGTTTCTCCCAACAGTGGCTCCTGAAATGCTACAAAGTGGAGGCAGCATTAATTTGATGTGGGAATAAAATAATGTACATAAAAACGTATCGCCATACAAATATTATTTTTGCTGTATTAATAATAGATATGATACCGAATTTTTGGACTGGAACCCGGACTCTTTGTCCGCTGGAATTGAAGAATGAATCCACAGACAGAAAGTGGTATAGCAAAGGTGGAGATTTATTGAAGAAGTACAGACTCCCACGTGGGGAGGGGGAAAAGTCCCACAGAACTCCTCTTCCCTATGGCTTACAAAGGCTGCAGATCCTGGTGCCTTGATATCCCCTCTGATTGGTCACTGTTCCCTTAGACTTGTTACTATAGTAACTCCTGGGCTCAAATGTCGAACCTCACATGGGACAGAAGCCTCACAACCAACAGGCCTACGGCCCTGGTCATGGCTGGGAGTGGATTGCGCACTGGAGAGGCGAGCCCACAGCCCTGGCCACAGCTGGAAGCGGAACACTCTGAGAAGGGCGCAGGCATCTCTCAGCCCACAGGCCTATGGCCAGGGCCACAGCTTGGAGCGGATCGCGGGAGGGGATCTCGCTGAGAGGGGCACAGGCACCTCCCAGGCGACTGCCCTCGGTCCTGGTGGTGGCTGAAAGTGGAGCATGCGGAGAGGGGCGTGGCTGCCTCCCAGGACCACAGCCAAGCACAAGTTTGGTCCCTTGGCCTGGCCTGCGGGGATCAGACCAAAACCAGCAGTCCAACATCCCCTGAGGGGTCCCGGATTGCAAGAGGGCACAGGCCAGGCCAAGGGACCCCACCAGTGCACGAGTCAAATGATATATATGGCTTGGCTCATTGATACTAATTCAGGTGCCACAGATCATTTCATTTTTAATATTTTATATATGAGCTGAATTTCTTAGATGCTCAGTTTTCTTTGTGAGTTAATGTCTCCAGGTATGTAACTGATTGCCCAGCAATGTGAAGGAGAGATTTAAACTGAAGTTTTGGATTATACAACAACTGGTGACTTTAGAAAGGGCACAATTAATTGATATAATAATATAGGTTGCCCACTTTCTGAATCTAACAACACTGCCTCACAGATAACCTCTAATTCTCTCCCAAATGCTGCTGTTTTTTAAAAACTATCTCCTCAGGTTGTAATCACCCAGACCTCTAAGTCTACACCTACACTATGTGGTGAAGGCCTGTCTGAGACAAATTAGTCCTGCATTTGTGGTGTTCCCATCTCAATCGCCTTCAATCACAAGCTTTGTGTTACTTATTCCATGCTCCAGGCTGGTGGTGGGCTGGTGATATTCTTTTTGTGTCTTGCATTGATGATAGGATGGAAAAGATACACCAAGAACAATATTGGGAACAGGACACAACTAAACTCTCTGCTCTGTCTCTTGTGCGGCGGCGGTCATGCACTTCTAATCAAGAGATAATTAATTCTCTGGTTTTAACTTTTATTAATTTCAAAGTTTTGTGTATTGCTATGTTAGAATCATTTCCAACTTTCAGATAGGAGGAGAATAAAATCTAAAATATACACATACACAGTGTATACACACACAATATCACACTATAACAATGAGAATAAATCATGGATTTCAAAGGTTTCATATATATTTAAAATATTTAAATATAAATATATTTTAAAATATTTAAATTTAAAAATACATGTTTAGAGTTTAACATATATTCATCTCAAATATCTCACACAGAGGTTTTTTTTATTTCTAAGTTTGGAATTTGCTTTTTATCATACTTTCTCAGAAAATGTTATTAAATTACAATCATAGATTTATATACTCTAAAAGATGGTTCTAAGACTGAAATATATGAGAATAAGGTAGACCCACAATAAAATAAGAAACAGATGAAAATGTTTTAATAACTGACCCTCAGCTTTGTAGGTCAAGAAACTTGATGTTGTTGATGTACAGGGAATATATTAGTCTCCTCTTGACCAATATATCTTCTAATTACCATTAAGGCTCTCCTCTCCAGAATCAAAATCTCAAAATTCTGTAACTATTCAGAGTGTTGCTCATTTAGCAGAGATTCCAGGAAAGAATGTAGGTAAATTTATAAGATATATCCCTGTTTCACAAGAGATAATACCTCCATTCTCCAAGTGAATCCCTAATATGAATCTGAGGTTTTATATTTTTTTACTTGCACATAGCTATATTCTGGACATTTACCCACAGCCAGCTCTTGTGAATATGTTACTTTTCTGTGCTTTCCCTGCTGACCATGTTTTATTCTTAGCCGACTTTCTTTACACATACTTTCATGCAGGGAGGTTTTCTGCCTCTTGCTATTATGTGTTCACTACGTTGTTTGATTTCAAAGGTCAGAAGGAGAATTACTCTTTCAAGCACAGTTGGCAATACTAAGAAGAGATTTTAGTATTTTGAATTGCATCCCAAGATATGAAATTAAAAAAAAAAATAGCATTGTCCCTCTAGTCAAGAAATATACATTGGAACTCTGGCTTTGCTATATAGTTAGGTAAAATCTTTTAGCTTCTCTACCCATCAACTTCTTTCTTAAGTACATCAACATTTATTATAGCTTTAAGATCTAAAAACTTGCTTATACTTTGCTGAAATACCCAAATATAATGATATGGGTGGCAAATATACCTATACATTGTATACATATACTGAATAGAGGAAAATACCTCTGCCAGGTATAAGGGATCCTCCATGATAAAACTGTACAGCATGTATTAGAAGATCACATAGCAAATTCAAAATACAGAAATGGTTAACAAATAATGTATACAAATTATCTCAAGGATAAATGCAAAAAGGAGTATGTGCTCATTAGTGCATCACTCATGATACTCTTGCATCTTGTATAACATGTCGTGTGATTTTATTCAAAAGATTATCAGAAATAGTCTTAGTAGACATCATTTGATTACAATACTAAAATGTCAAATCAGTCAGATTTTCTTTGTGTAAGCTGAAGCAATATTTCAGAGAAGTGTGAATCATTTTGCTCTAGGGAAATAGTTATTATAATTGAAAGATAAGTAATCTTATTCCTATTAAATTAATCCTTTATGATTATTCATTAGAAAAAAAGGTTTCTCAGTACCTATCACAGACATGAAGTCACATGAAAGTTGTAAAAACAATCATGACTATTCTTTGATAATTTCTCAATTTAGAAAATCTTAGGGGATATGAAATAGTTTTTTAAAAGCAAGTCTAGTATATATATATACATATACATACATATATATGTATATATATATACATATACATATATATATATATATATGTATACCTATATATATATATATACTAGAGGCCTGGTGCACAAAATTGTGCAGTGGAGGGGAGGGTGTCCCTCAGCCAAGCCTGCACCCTCTCCAATCTGGGACCCCTCAGGGGATGTCCGACTGCTGGTTTAGGCCCGATCCCTGTGGGATCGGGCCTAAACCGGCAGTCAGACATCCCTCTCACAATCTGGGACTGCTGGCTCCCAACTGCTCACCTGCCTGCCTGCCTGATTGCCCCTAACCACTTCTGCCTGCCAGCCTGATCACCCCCTAACCACTCCCCTGTTAGCTTGATCGACACCTAACTGCTCCCCTGCCAGGCCAATTGCCCCCAACTGCCCTCCCCTGCCAGCTCGGTTGCCCTCAATTGCCCTCCCCTGTCAGCCTGGTCACCCCTAACTGCCCTCCCCTTCTGGCCTAGTCATTCCTAACTGTCTTCCTCTGCCAGCCTGGAGGCCCACAACTGCCCTCCCCTGATGGACACCTTTTGACCACATAGGGGCGGCCATCTTGTGACCACATGGGGGAGGCCATCTTGGGACCACATGGGGGAGGCCATCTTGTGCAAGGGTGTGGTGGTCAATTTGCATATTACCTCTTTATTATATAGGATTTTATATATATATATATATACTAGTGGCTCAGTGCATGAAATTCGTGCATGGGGGCGCCTTCCTCAGCCTGGCCTGCACCCTCTCCAATCTGGGACCCCTCAAAGAATGTCCTTCTGCTGGTTTACAGGGATCGGGCCTAGACTGACAGTTGGACAGCCCTCTCACAATCCAGGACTGCTGGCTCCTAACCGCTCACCTGCCTGCCTGCCTGATTGCCCCTAATCACTCTGCCTGCCGGCCTGCTCACTGCCAACTATCCCCTACCGCTGGTCTGATCACCCCCAACTGCCTCCCCTGCCGGCCTGCTTATCCCCAACTGGCCCACGCCCTGCTGGCCTTCCCCCCGCTGTCCTGATCACCTCCAACTGATCCCCACTGACAGCCTGCTAGCCCCCAACTGGCCCCCCTGCTGGTCTGCTTACTCCCAAAGGCCCCACCCCCCACTAGCCTAATCACCCACAACTTCCATCCCATCCTGGCCTGATCACCCACAACTGCCCTCCCCTCTTGGCGTCTAACCACCTGTACCCTGGCCCCGCCACCATAGCTTTGTCCAAAAGAATGTCCGGAAGGTCTCCTAGAAGGTCTCCCAGTCTAATTAGCATATTACCCTTTTATTAGTATAGATAAAGGCCTGGTGCAAGGGTAGGGGCTGGCTGGTTTACCCTGAAGGGTGTACCGGAGCAGGGTGAGGGTTCCCTTGGGGCGTGGGGTGGCCTGGGCAAGGGGCCTGTGGTGGTTTGCAGGTTGGCCATGCCCCCATGGGGTGAGGGTCCCTGCTGGGGGGGCGTGGCCAGCCTGGGTGAGGGGCTGATGGCTGTTTGCAGGCTGGCCATGCCCCCAGGCAATCCAACCTCCAAAGGCCCTCCTTTTTTTCTTTTCTTTTTTTTTTTTTTAGCACCTCCTTGAGCAGAGGCCAGATCTAGCTGGAAGCAGGTATCTGGGATTTATTTATCTTCTATAATTGAAACTTTGTACCCTTTTGTGCAGAGGCCAGGGCGGCAGGAAGCTTGGCTTCCACCATTGCCAGAGGAAACCCAAGCCTCCTGCTCGCTCCAGCTCCGTGGCCGCCACCATCTTTGTTGGGTTAATTTGCATACTCACTCTGATTGGCTGGTGGGCATAGCAGAGGTACAGTCAATTTGCATGTTTCTCTTTTATTAGATAGGATATATATATATATATATATATATATATATATATATATATATATATTATAGTAGATTTGTTTATTAATCTACACAATTCTGTGTTATTTTACAAAATTTTCAAAAGTACGAAGTTTATATTTTCATGTTTTTCATATTGCACACACATTGGTTAATTTTAATATAGTTTTATATGTTCAAAATATCTCAGTGAAATACTTTAGTTTCTTGCTGCACAAATTGGGTTCTCAGAGCAGCAGCAGCACCTAACTTATTAGAAATGCAGAATATTGGGCCCACCCCAGATCTGCTCAATCAGATTCCACATTTTAACAAGATCATCAGGTAATTAAATACATATTACAGTTAGACATACACAGTTTTCATTTGTGAATCTTGTGTAGCAGCTGTAAGTAAAATTACTCCATTAAAGAAATACAAGGTTCAATTGGTAACCTGTATGTTAACTACTTCTTTCATAATTCACATAAACTCCTTACAGCATTTATATTTTTCAGGCAAAATATGTTTACTTGATTGTCAGCCTTACTTATTTCTTTTTTATTCATGTCTGGTTGATTTTACTAAGATACATAAATTTAGCCCCAGGTGCTGTATCTGATTGTGCTTTTAAAGTTCATTATATTAATACACTTTTCCATCAGAAGCATTTAGACAGTTCATACAATTCTTATTCATATCTCATATCAGAGCTTCCAATTCAGTGTAATAAATTCCACTTAAATATGCTGCAAGTGAAGAGATACATTGATATCTCTTAGCCTCTGAGTAGATGAACCAATGGCCAATCAGTCCAACAACACCTTTATTTTCCCAGTTGGCCCTCGAATAGCACCATTCTAATTATATGTATAATTTGAGAAAGATAAAGCACTGCTTTATGCCATTTCAGAACTACATAGTTTTGTATATTTGTATATTAAATTAACATAGTTTATTGAAGATAATTTTATATGTATGAAAGGAGACTAAGAAATTAAAAAGAATACAAATGTGATTCATTTGTTTTTCTTTTGCTGGGCTAAACATGGCAGGAAATGAAATGAAACATACTTAAGCTCATTTTTTTAGTATAATCCCCTCTAATAAAAGGGTAATATGCAAATTAACCATCACTCCATCACAAAGATGGTGGCACCATAGCCACAAGATGGCGGCACCCAGTCCTCTCAGCCCCGCTGGAGTCCCCCAGTCCTGGGGGCGTGGCCACTGAGAGTGGGCAGTGTGAGCCGCCTGGCGGAATGCTTGCCTTGTCGCCGTGGTGATGAGGCAAGCATTCCGCGCCCAGCCGCAGATGGGCCTCTGGGCTGCGGAGAGCCTCTGGGCAATGGGTGCGGAGTGGCCAGGCCCCACAGAGAGCTACTGGCACACAGATTCATGCACAGGGCTGCTAGTCTTATGTAATAAAAGGCTAATATGAAAATTGACCAAAGACTGGTCGCTATGATGCACACTGACCACCAGGGCACAGACACTCAATGCAGGAGCTGCCCTTCGGTGGTCAGTGCACTCCCACAGGGAGAGCCCTGCTCAGCCAGAAGCCGGTCTCACAGCTGGTGAGCACAGAGGCAGTGGTGGGAGCCTCTCCTACTTCCTTGGCAGCGCTAAGGATGTCTAACTGATGGCTTAGCCCCATCCTGAGGGCTCCCAGACTGTGAGAGTGTGCAGGCCAGGCTAAGGGACCCCTCTGAATGCACAAATGTCATGCATCAGGCCACTAGTAAACTTCTAATTTCAGAGCGACAATAATCTAAGAGTCATTCTTTTAGGCTCATGTGAAATACTTGACTCATTCTCTTAGCCTGAAATCACCATGGAATCTACTTTTTTATTATGTCTGAAGCATGATTAACCCCTCTTTTAAAAATAACAGTATCAAGAACATAGGAAAAGACCTTTATTGAGAACTGATAGTCTACAAAGAAACATTTTGAGATGTAATGACTACATAATTTGCAATTTAATTGAACCAATCACTCATTGATGCACACTCATCTCTGAATAATTGTCCCTGACTTATTCTTAGATCAGTTCTAATGTCAAAGTCTTTATATGTTACCAGAGGCCCGGTGCATGAAATTCGTGCATGGGGGGTGGGGGGAGTACCTCAGCCCAGCCTGCACCCTCTCCCATCTGTGACCCCTCAGGGGATATCCGACTGCCTCTCGCAATCCGAACCACTGGCTCCTAACCGCTCACCTGCCTGCCTGCATGATCACCCCTAAACACCTCTGCCTGCTTGATGGCCCCTAACACCCTCTGCCTGCCTGCCTGATCACCCTTAGCTGCTCCCCTACTGGCCTGATCACCCCTAACTGCTCCTCTGCTGGCCTGATCGCCCCTAATCACCTCTGCCTTGCCCCACACCCGGGACCCAGGATTCCCTCCTTCGGCCAGTCGTAGGCACCCAGGACCCAGGCTTCACTTCCTCTGGTCAGCCGCAGGCACCCAGGAATGGGGCCGGCTTCATCCGGGCTGGCCGCAGCCACAGGGGACCATCGGCGGGCGGCTTCACCCAGGCTGCAGCCACAGGCACTGGCACTCAGGAGTGCAAGGCAGGCAGCTTGTTCCTCTCCTGAGCTGCAGCTGCAGGTGCTGGTGCCCAGGACCACAAGGTGGGCAGCTTGTCTCTCTCCCGGGCCGCAGCCCCAGCTGCTGGCACCTGGGACCACAGGGACCGTGGGGCGTGTGGATTATCCCTCTCCCAGGCTGCAGGTGCAGGTGCAGCCACTAGCACCAGGGACTGCGGGGCAGGCAGCTTGTCCCTCTCCCGGGCCGCAGACCCAGCCGCTGGTGCCCGGGACCGCAGGGCGGATGGCTTGTCCCTCTCCCAGGCCACATCCTGGCTGGTCCCCATTCCTCTCTCCCTAGTGTTGAGTGTCTGAGTCGTTACAGCATGACAGCACGATGACCATTTGCATATTAGCTCTTTATTATATAGGATGTGAGTAAAGAAATGAAGGAAAACTCTGACACTGCATTATGGATAATTATGTGGGGTTTTTAAAAAGTAACATATTTCATAACAAATGAGAATTGAGTAAAATTATTTGACAACTATATGTGATTAAGTCACGGAATTTTTTCCAAAACCTTCCCCTAGTAGATCTGAATAAATCCATTGTCCTATGCACAGTTAGTTTAGACATTAAGTACTCTAGGCAGAACTTAAGTCCTATCAACTTTTCTGCGACCTCTGATGGTGTTTGAGACATAAACACAGTTTGATGGATCAATACACAATTATGTTTACAAAATGCAATGTTATATATGCAAACTACTTCACTGTATCAAACATATATTTAGAGATAAGGTTATTTATTATTGATGCTATACATATATATATTATATAAGGAGGCCTTCAATGTAATAGTAAGGTGATATCTCAAAATGTCTTAACATGGATCTAGCTCAATTTTCTGTTACAAAGGCTGTCTGAGTAAGGTTTTGAGTTTCTTCATCACTTCTACATAATTTCAGGTGAAGTATCCATATTTCATATTTGGCATCCTCCTTTTCCAACATCTCAGTGCTCATCTGTCAGCCTAGTTCTGATCCACATTTAGATGTTCCTGAATTGATATGATCCTTTCTCAGTAGACAAGTTATATTAAGAAATGCTAGCAAAATACACACTCACACACAAAGAAATTTTCTAACTGTGTGATTTAAGCCATTTGTGAGACTAGTAAGATAATGTGGGCTCTGAAGCCTCGATGAAGTTTAATCCTAAGTGTTCCCACCTACATTTCTTATGTGCTTGTCATACTACACTTGACATACCACATATCCCGGATACACTATTCTATGCTGTCTAGGTAGTTACTTTAGACATACATTCTTGTTCTATTATTAATCTTTTCTATCACATATAGCCAATTTGGCTGCTTTTTAGCTCTCACCCAGTTTCCCCTAAATCATTTAGTAATTCAGAGGCAAAGTTGAAGGCTTAGGCTGTGAAGAACTGAATGGCAATCATATGAGGTAAAAATGAGCCCTCGCAAAAGTACTAAGTGAAATCTGGATAATTAAAGGTCTCTTCACTCCAATTCTTTACCTTTGACTGCTTCTCTCTCTTGGTGCCTTCATGCTTAGAAAAACAGGAAGGAACTCTGGGAACTCAATATGATCTGAAGTTGCAACAAATCATAGCTCTCCTCAAGTGTTTCACACTCCTGCATTAATTATCTAACCTCCTGTCAGCATCAAGACTCCAATTCCCCTGACATTGTTAAAATGTCACACAACAATCTGATTAAACACATAGAGGTAGGTGTGGATAACAGCTGTCTTAACATTCTCACTAGTGTGTGATTATTCACTGGGTATCTTTCTATTATATGTGAGTATTGAGGTAAATATTCTAGACTGATAAATGCCTTCCTACTCCCAGTAGTATTCAATAATATTTGTTCCTTTTTTTTCTTATTTAGTCTGTAAGAAAAGGAAAGAAAGCTTGACTGAAAAACCTATTTAAAAAAAAATTAACTTTTCCAAAGAATGACTACATTTTATCCAGGCAAATCAGATCTAAGTTTCACATCCTTGGAGGACAAATATTCAGAGAGAACTGATCAAAATTCTACATGTTTCCAGACAGGAATTTAAACTCATGATGTAATGTCAACAGCACACCTGGGAGTGGATACCCCTCCTATTTTTAGATAAATTAGATAATTATGACTCTTCCTGATTCATGGACCATAAGGGAAGCAGCTGGAAATGGCAGGAGCAGATGGGGTAGGTACCGAGTGCCAAGTGGACGTCTTTTCTTCATCAGGAAAAGGTTTAGTTTTGAAGTATGTGAATGTCAGCCAAGAGCTTTGTAGAAGACTTTGGCATATACCAAATTAAGGAGAGTTTACAAACAATATGATCAATAAGACATATTTTCTTAATTTCTATTTTAACTGCTTTTTCTATTCAGGATTGCTGAGATAATTGCTTATAAATGTTATTTCCTCTTCCAGTTCTTATCATCATGGGTTTTTGGAGAGAAGAGCTAGCAAAATTGTCTCTTTGTCATATTTTCATTCACCTATGTCTTTAAAGTATATAATGAATAGTTGAAGGAGGGTTAGGAGTTAATGTGTGGAATGCAGAAGGAGAACACAATCTAAACGTGGGAGAAAAAGACTTTTAAGGAAGATTAGCTTATTTTTGTGTCCTGTATTACAGATTTCCATCATCGTTGGTTTCTGAAAAAGATACCCAGGGTTCTGACATTGATAAATAGAGATTTTTGCTTAAACTACCAGATAAATATTAATTACACTTAGTGAAATGAGAAATACTAAGAGAATAATTTCTATTATTAGAGTTAAAACAAAGTTCTCTTTTAGAAATTTATATTTGAGATATTGGCTAAATCAGTTAATAATGTGAGACTAGAAGCCAAAGGGAGATATCAATTTTTATTTTATCAGTATATTAATGATGAATAATGTTATAGCACAAGAAAATAACTCAATAATAATAAGATGCACCAGACTCTTATCAGGTATCAAGTGATATTCTAAATAATTTTATTAACTTATTTCAAAAAGCAAGCCTAAAATGGAAACATTATCATTGCCTTCATTCTAGGGGGAAGACAAATTCGATCCAAGGAAAGTAACTCTCTTGTCCAAAGCCACTAGCTAATAAATGATCAGACCTGAGTCCCAATCAGGGCAGTTTTGTTCCAGATCACATGCACTGAATCACTGTATACCACCTTGTACATGATATGAGTTATAATCCTATATAATAAAAGCCCAGGTGGCATCACGCGATGTCATCACAAAATTGTCCCGTGACATCATCACAAGATGGCTGTCACGGGAGGGAAGTTGGGGGCAACCAGGCCTGCAGGGGAGGGCAATTGAGGGTGACTGGGCCAGCAGGGGAGGGAAGTTGGGGCAACCAGGCTTGCAGTTACATAATTTCAGGTAAAGTATCCATTAGGCCAGCAGGGAAGGGCAGTTGTGGGCAATCGGGATGGAAGAGGAAGGCAGTTGGGGGTGATCAGGTCAGCAGGGGAGCAGTTAGGCATCAATCAGGCTGGCAGGGGAGCAGTTAGGGGGTGATCAGGCTGGCAGGCAAGTGATTAGGAGCCAGCGGTCCTGAATTGTGAGAAGGATGTCTGATCGGGCCGAAACCGGCAGTCAGACATCCTCTGAGGGGTCCCAGATTAGAGAGGATGCAGACCGGGCTGAGGGACACACATCCCCTGTGCACAAATTTTGTGCACCAGGCCTCTAGTAAATTATAGAAAAGAAGACCTTAGAGCATGTTTTAAGGCACTTAAACATTTTAAAATAAGAGATAAGTAATCAACAAAAAAATAAATGACTAATACAAAAACAATACAGAAAATATGGTATTCTGGAGTCCAAGCAAAGGCCATGTTTTAAGAATGAAGTGATCAATTGTGTTAAATGCTGCAGAGAAACTGATTAAGATAATGTCTAAGCAAAGATATATGGATTTTACAAAACAGAATTATTGGTTTATGAGACAAGATTAATTTCATTGGAGTCATAAGTGAAACGGTTTTTGGAGTGGAGTGAGGGGTCATAAAAGGCAAGAAGTGAAGTCTGTGTACAAACAACTCTGGGAAAAATATCTTTAAAGATGAACCAGATGGTTTTTGTATTTCAAGAGAATAATGCAAACGGGGGGTTTCATTTATGGTGGGAAATATAACAAAGAGGGTTTCATTTATGGTGGGAAATATAACATTGTGAGGGGTAAGCCAAGATGTTGAGTTTAATCTATGTTGGATTTGTAAGAATAAAGGAGTTTAGGGAAGGAGGTTTGTTACTTTTCTAATTCTTCTATAACAATTCACCACAAATTTCCTGGCTTAAAATAATGTCCCTTTGTTGTCTCACTGCTCTGCATGTAGAAAACCCAAACGTTTTCTAGGAGTGCTGTGTTTAGAGTCTCTTAAGATCAAAATAAAGTGATGTCCAGCGTGGGCTCTTATCTGGAAGTTCTAGAGGCGGATTTAGGTTGTAGGCATGATTCAAAGTCTGGAAGCTGGAGGATTGAGGTTCCCATTTCTTTGCTGACACTCAATCAGGAGTCATTCTCAATTTCTAGAAGCATCTGCATTTCATGGTTTGTGGTGCCTTCTATCTCCAAAGCCAACAATGACTAGCCAAATCTTTTCCATGTTTCAAATCTCATTTTTTCCCTTTTGTGAAGTCTCTTTGACTTCCTCTTTTGCTACCAGCCCTGATTTTAACTGCTCTTGTGATTACTGCCCCCCCCCCGCCCCGCCCCACTAGATAATCCAGAATGATCTCACTATATAGGGAGGTTGTGGGATTTTGGGGGTGATCAATGAAGTAGATAGAAACAAGAGAGAAACACACATCAAGATTTATTGGGTGGTGCTTGGACAGGGTTGCATGGGAGGTAATTGTCCCTCATAGCATGAGAGCTTCCAGAGATTTAGGGTATGCAAGTCACTACTCAGAAGAGAAAAAGGATAAGGGAACTCCTGAGGGAGAGATGGATCATAGAGGAAGCTGTGTGATTGGATAATGTCACTCAGCAGCATGGTAGAGACTGTCTAGGTCAGAGAACTTTGAGGGCAGCAGCGGATTGGGACCTTATAACCTTAAGATCCTGTCTTATTTATATGTAACTGTGGTTGTGTGAGGTTTCTGGGAATATGCAAAACAGGTAGCTGTAAATGGCTAAAAATATGCTTCGTTTAGGTTTTTGTTCTTTTTTTAATAATTGGATGTGTAAAAATTTGAGTTTGGCACCAACAGGTTTTGGAAGGTCTCAGCCTACAGTGAAAAAATGAATAACCAGGAAGTCAATATAAAATGACCATTTTTTTGCTCATTCATATAGCAATCCATCTCTCTGCCCCAGATTCTATTATAATCTAAATTGCATTTTAATTTGTCATGCTTGAGTTTGGAGCCAGTGATAAAGTATCTTTAAGTTTTCTAGAATTATTTCAAGGCACAAACCAGGATTTTGAAGACTTTTGCAGCCAGTCAGCTCATTTAAAGGGGGGGAAAGCAAGGAGAAAGGATCAGCAAAGATTTTGACTTGTTTTATCTGTTTAGTCAGCAGAATGATATTAAGGTCTCATTAGTAACTATCTGTAAAACTTGGTGTTATCTACTAACATGTAAAAAGATGTGCTAATTGCTCACAGACATACTCCTTTAACAGCCAATACATAATGTAGGGCTGATGTGACACACCAGTAGATATGTGGTTGAGACTGGTGAGAATAGGAAGATCTCAAGCTAGGAAGAGGCATGGCAAGGAGTAGGGGTCAAAGTCAGAGGTCAGCTGTGGCTGTCAGTGGGGGACCTGATTGTTCCCTGAGTGTCATCCTGATGCTGTTATGTTGTCCATGGACAATTAATTATATCTCCTGGATATTGGGAGCAAGTCCAGGTTTGTTCCACAATGTCTTTGGTAAAGCATAGTATGTGGGTAGTAGAAGATGCCTCTCTTGCTAATTTTATGGAATGGAACATGTTAGCCAAATATATAACTCTAAATCATTTATTTGTGTTATTTTAAATGGCATATGTTACGGTGATGAGATCTGTGAGAGGTGCTCTAATTAAAGGAACAGAGTTATTTAACTCCCTAAAGTCTATAGTTAGCATCCACTCATTGGAAGTGGCTGTAAGCACAGGTCATACCGAAGTATTGAAAGTTGAGATGGTGATGATCATTTTAATTTTTTTTAAACCAAGACTCCTATGATAGATCGTAAACCTTTAGTACCTCGAATTAGCCAGCACTGTAGTGTATTTAGCACCTGCATCTCCATGTGAAGGTTAACTGATTCCCACCAGATAGTGCCCGCTAATAGTGTATGACGTTACCTGTCACTGAGGAGGTCCATTCCACCATTCCAATAATAGGCTAGGGACAGTATCTGGGTTTAAAAATCATGATAAAAGCATCTTTTAGCAAAACTGAGCCAATTTTAATCGTTAAGCAGATAGTAAACCTCTTAATAAATCTTCCTTTCAAGACAATTAGTTCTTGGGCTGGGGAATGGGTGGTGGTAGACAGGGAATGAGGAGTTGGAGGAGAATGGGGAGAGGAAGATACTTACTCATTTATATAACACATTGTTTTAAGGTGAGAAAGATAAAATTTATGTTACAATTAGCAACTTGAATTACATCTGAAAAATACCTTTTGCCATATAAGGCAACATAATCCCAGGAGTAACAGGGAGTGATTTTCATGGGGACTAATATACTGCCTATTACAGGAAGTAATTGTAACTGTGAATATGGAAGCTTATATCAGAAATAAAGAAGACTCCCATGCAGTATAGTGTTTGCCAAAGGTAAGGCATTGAGGGGGTGGGAGAAGAAGGTAAAAGAGTGATAAGTGATGCTGGAAGGAGACTTGAGTTGGGGTGGTAAACACACAATACAATATATAGATAATATATTATCCTGTCTAATAATAGAGTAATATGCAAATTAGGCATCACTCCGTGACAAAATGGCGGCCCCCATACCCACAAGATGGCGGCACCCAGTCCCCTCAGCCCCGCTGCTGGAGTGTCTGGCCTGTCCCACCAGCAAAAAGAGCACTGAGAGCAGGGCATGGCGACTACCTTAGTGCTGCGGCAGCAGGAAGCCGCCAGGCCCTGCGCACATGGAGCCTGTGGAGGAGCGGGGCCTGGGGCCTTCCTGATGGTCGCGGTGGCGATCGGGAGGACGCCAGACCCTGCACACACGCAGCCGGCGGAGGAGCGGGACCTGGGGCCTTCCCGATGGTCGCCACAGCGATTGGAAGGATGCCAGGCCCTGCACACATGCGCACATGGAGCCGGCGGAGGAGCGGGGCCTGGGGCCTTCCCGATGGTCGCTGTGGCGATCAGGAGGACGCCAGGCCCTGCGCACACGCGCACACGGAGCCAGCGGAGGAGCAGGGCCTGGGGCCTTCCTGGTGGTCGCCACGGGGATCAGGAGGATGCCAGGCCCTGCGCACACGGAGCCAGCAGAGGAGCGGGGCCTGGGGCCTTCCCGATGGTCGCTGTGGCCATCGGGAGGACGCCAGGCCCTGCGCACACGTGCACATGGAGCCTGCGGAGGAGCGGGGCCTGGGGCCTTCCTGATGGTCCCAGAGGCCATGCGCACCCAGAGCTGGTGGGCGATAGGGAAGACTCCAGTGCCAGCAGAGCAGGGCATGGCGGCTTCCCGATCTCTGCAGCCGGGAAGCCCCCAGGCCCTGCAAAGCCAGGCATGGCAGCTTCCTTAGTGGGGCAGTGGCAGGGAAGTCCCCAGACATGGCAGACAGAGCCCAGACAGCAGGGCTTGGGGGCTTCCGTAGTGGGCAGTGGCGGTGGGAACACCCCCAGGCCCCGCAGACAGAGCCTGGACAACAGGGCATGGGGGCTTCCTTAGTGTGTCCGTGTCTGGGAAGCCCCTAGGCCCAGCAGACAGAGCACACTGCAGGGCATTGGAGCTTCCTTCACATGGCACATGGCGGCAGCAGGCAGAGAGTGACAGCAGGGCATGGGGGCTTCATCTCCATGGCTGCAGGGAAACCTCCAGGCCCTGCAGAGAGCAGAGAACCATGGGGAGTGGGCCTAAGCCATCAGTAGGATATCTCCTGAGAGTTCCTGGATTGTAGGGGGTGCAGGTTGGGCTGAGGGACCCCCATTCACGAATTTTGTGCACTGGGACTCTAGTAGAATTATATACCTGAAACCTGTAAAATTTTATTAAATAACTAGAGGCCCCATACATGAAATTCATGCAAGGGGCTTGGCCCTCACAATCCCAGATGCCTCGGCCCTTACATCCCTGGCTGCCTCACAGCCCTGGCTGCCTCGTGGCCCTGTGCCCCCTCCCCTCCCTCCCCCCCCCCGCCTCCACTGGTCATTCAGGAAGGTCATTCTGCGGTCTGGTCTAATTAGCATATTACCTTTTTATTATATAGGATGTACCCCAATAAAAAAGAAAACAAGAACATGATTCATTCATGATTCATATACTCCTTTAAGTGCAAGTATTATGTATTCATTTACAATGTTGCTCATATGAGAAATATACCTGGAAATTTATAAGGATTAGTCAAATTAATAAATGAAATAAGAGGGAAATTAAGACTATCAACAAATTAAAAACTTTGTAGATATGTTCAATTTACATCCAATCTTTCATAACAGGCAGAGGATTAGAGATATAATTATTGTGATTCTCCAGCCTATTTGGCTTTCTCACATGTTTTTATTGTTTTTGTTTCATGAAACTTCAAAAGAAAAATCTAAATATTATATTTAGTAAAGATGTAAAATTCTGTCTCTGATCTTATGGTGGTTAATTTAGGGTCAAGTTGACTGAGCTAAAGATGCCCAGATAGGTGATAAACATTATTTCTGGTAGTGCCTATGAGGGTGTTTCTGGGAGATATTAATATTTGATTTGGCAAACTGAATAGAGATCACCATCACCAAAGCGGTGGGTATCATCTGTTCCACTGAGGTCCCAAGTAGAACAAAAATGCAAAGTAGGGGATATTCTCTTTCTCTCTGTTCAGCTGGGACATACATCTTCTCCTGCCCTCAGACATTGGCACTTCTGGTTCTTGGACTTTTGGACTCAGACTGAGACTTACTCTATTGCCTTCCTTGGTTCTCAGTTTTTTGGGATTGGACTGGAACTATAGCACTGGCTCTCCTGAGACTCCATCTTGCAGAGAACAGACTGTGGGACTTCTCAACCTTCATAATTACATGAACCAAACACTCATAATAAATTGTTTTCTATTTATCATCTATCTATCTATCTATCTATCTATCTATCTATCTATCTATCATCATCTCTCTATCATCTATCAATCTATCTATCATCTATCTATCTATCAATCTATCTATCATCTATATATCTATCTATCTATCATCTATCATCTATCTATCTACATACCTACCTATCTATCTATATCTATCATCTACCTATCTACCACCCTACCTATCTTTTATTGGTATTGTCACTTTGTAGAAGCCCAACTGATACAAGTTCTATGTCCTTGTCATTAAATAGAGGAATAAGATATGAATGTGTCTATGTTTTTCTGTTTGGAAACTGTAAAATACTTTTCTGTCATTGAGTTTTCTTCAGAAAGAGATCAGAACTGCATTTAATATTTTCTGACTTCAAAATGAGGCAACCTCACAAGATATAAAAGTAAATAGCATTTTGCCTTTTGAATTGAACTAGAAATAAATTAGTGGCATCACATATTTTGATTGACCTAGTAGGTCAACAATAAAATTCAGAATTTCAATTTTTATATGCAAAGTTCTTTACAAGGTTCTAGTCTTTCCTTATTAATAGGGAGAATCCTTGTGCATCGCTTGACTGTTTTAACATCTGCATACTTCTGCTGTTTAGTTTTGCCTCATCAATCTTGCAGTGCTGTTTGCAGGAAGATCTGGTCCATGATAATCCAGGCATGAGAACATCTGATGTTCAGAGAGCCTGATATTTCTGATGTGACTTATACTAGCTGAGCATGGGATTTTCAACCCAGGTACACCTTATCGGTACTCTCCTGGCACAAAATAAATCATGCTATTATTTTATTTTTAAATTAACTAAGTATATTTTAACTTGTTTCATTTCAAGTATTATAGTTAATTTCAGAGTAATAGTGAAGGTGTTTTGGAAGTTTAATACATCTGTTTGCTTGTAAAGATGTCCAAATTTAAAAACATAATCATATATAAAACTTAATACCATTATTTATTTTTACACATCAAATAGATGACCATTTCACATGATTATAGAGCAGAAGGACATAACCTAGGAAAATAGGGCTTTAATACAACAACCAATGATTTTTTAGTTACATGATTTTAAGTGGAAAGACAAATCTTATCAGTCTATAGAGCTTACACAAAAGTCTATTCAAATATAATATTCCTGCCTATTACTTCTTTTCTGGTGTTGGATAGAATAACTCTGTAAGATCTACCATTTGCATTTATGCTCAAGAGGGGATAAGGCTCTTGGAGAAATTTAATAACTATCAAAAAGCATGGACTTGTTTAACATTAAAAAAAATCTGGAGCATAGCAGGGGATCAATAAACATCCTCATTGACTCATAAGATACGTTCACTGTGCTGTGCTTTATGTAGAAAACCAGCCAAGGAGCTATTTTCTTACCTATTTTGGAGCTTTACCCTTCAAATATTGTAATTCAGTTGTTGAATGATACTGAAAATTTACATATTTCAGTGATGCCCAGTTAATTCTGATTTTAATTCAAGTATGAAGGCCATTGCTCCATATTGCTTGCCAATTTAAACATTTGTATTAAAAATTTGGCCATTACATGAATGAATTTTTAATTGGAATTATTTAGTTTGACTTCATAAAGTAATTCAAGGAACTACACACTCCTCTTATGCAATATTCCTATTACTTCTTTTCAAATATTGGGTATGATTATTCATTGAATCTATTGTTATCTAACATCATTAACTCAATAACTAATTAAGTTTTACTATGGACAAATTGAGAAATATGTACTCTAGTATCTTGTATCCCGTGACCAGGGCAGATGTAGTTGTAATTTATTTTAATGCGTATCTATATATTATTTCTATTCAAAACCAAAATAAGTATCACAGGTAAAAGAAGAAGAAATTATTATATTCCAAATGAATCACAGGTTTTCACACTGAGCTTTTCCCTAAAAAGTTTAGGATGAATACTCCAAAATGTAGAGAACAATACAAATTGATATGCAAATATTATGAAGTAAAGTTCATTATATATTATCTCATCTAATGTCATTATTATATTATTTCACAAGAGAGAAATTATCTAAAAAGGATATTACATTTTCTAGGATGCAGTATTTGGGACAAATAAAATGTTTCTAGGATGAGCATATATATGGAGGATGTCAAAATATGTACATATAAAAAATTAAAAGCACAGCAAGCAATATCCTTAGGCACAAATGAAGAGTTTACAGTAGCCAAGAATTTCCTTGGTTTAATTCCTGCTCTTCTCATTTGTGTCCGCATCTGGCACTGATCATTTCTAAAAGTACTGCCAAGCAAGCTAATGAAATGCTTCTCTGAATAAGTATTATTTGGTTTTCATAGATAAACAAATGGTTATATGACTCATATTGCAATTAAGCTCTACCAAATTATGCACATACTCTCTAAATATGCAGTGACTGTTATTATTAATATTTAGGCACATCTGTGTTCTCCAATGATATCATCTGCAGTTAAAGAGATGCTAGAGCACATAAAACAGAAGTATTTGTCACCAATTCAGGAATTAACCATCATTCAACATTGTGGCAATAAGCATATTGAGTTTTGCTTCAAAATCTTGTTTTAGATGCTTCCTTACTAAGGAATTTCTTAGTAGAAACACTAAGAAACACTTATTTGAATTCCTCAAGTAAATAAAACTTTGCAAAAAATATTTATAATATTCTTCAAGGAAACAAACCAATTTTGTTAAGTAAATGCACTGAAGTTTTTAACCAAATACCCATTGAAATCTTTATACTTTACCAAAAGTACATCTTGAAATTTGGAGGAAATTTTATATTTCTGTGAAAATTACTCCAATTTTTAAATAATTTAATTACCTCTTGCTTGTGATTTTATGGTAATCATATCATCATTTAGACATTGAAAATAAAAACTTCTGATTGATAATTAAGCAATAAATATGTTTAAATTCTGAACAAATATTAAATAAGAATTTAATTTTGACTTAGAGTTAATTTTTTTATGTTTTAATTTTCAGAGAAGTAAAAAATAAATGTTTGGTATAATTCTGCATATATATCCATATGTATTATGAATATGCATGTGCTTATAACTATATTAATTTCTATATTCAAGCCAAAACCCTATCCATACTTATACCATTATATCTCTAACTTTAAAATGTTATCTAGGCAATACAGACTTCATCTGCTGAAAAATTATATGAAACTTAAAAAATACATGTTGAGTTTTTGTAAACCAGTCAAAAATTCAAAGGAATTAACCTTACTGTGTTGTTTCTTTTCTGCATTAGTGTATTAGTTTTACTATGTTTGATTGTATGCATTTTTGCTTACTGTATACCAGCAATTGTGTTTAGCTTATTACTTTCTAGGTATATTTAACTATTAGATTATCTGACACAGAAACTAATCACTTTAAAAATAATATGGTAAGCCCTGACCGGTTTGGCTCAGTGGATAGAATGTTGGCCTGTGGACTGAAAGGTCCTGGGTTCGATTCCAGTCAAGGGCATGTGCCTTGGTTTCAGGCACATCCCCAGTGGGGGATATGCAGGAGGCAGCTGATCGATGTTTCTCTCTCATCGATGTTTCTAACTCTCTATCCCTCTCCCTTCTTCTCTGTAAAAAATCAATAAAATATATTAAAAAAACACAGTAAGATTAAGAGTTACAATATACATTCTTTATGAAAGGAGAAGGGAATTACAAAATTTGGGGAAATTAAATAGGAAAATTTCCAGAAAATATAGCTTAAATTGAATATTGATAGAAACTTGGAATTAACTGGATGACATGGCTTCCTAAAGAGAAATCACTTTAGTTCTCAGAAGAGTGCACTAAGGTTAGGTGATGCTCATGGCAATAAAGGCGAAGTTCATGCCATGGAGGGCAATGAATGCTAGGAAGGAAAGAGGTGCCCCTGAACGTTTGGAAGTACCAAAATGACATAGTGAAATCTGAGATATAGATTGCTAACTTGTTCAGAAAAAAAGTGAGGTTTGCTCTAGCCGGTTTGTTTCAGTGGGTAGAACGCCACCCTGCAGACTGAAGAGTCCTGGTTTGATGCTGGTCAGGGACACATGCCTCAGTTGCAGGCTTGATCTCCAGCCTTGGTTGGGGAGTGTGTGGGAGGCAACCAATTGATGTGTCTTTCTCACATTGATGTTTCTCTCCGTCCTCTCCCCATCCCTTCCACTCTCTCTAAAATTCAATGGAAAAAATATTGTTCGTTGAGGATTAACAAACAAACAAAAAGTAAAGGTTTAAGGTGTTTCAAGACCATGATCAGTGATAGATCCTCCCTTCCCCCAACTGATGGATGGGGTATGACGTAAACTCCACCTGCAGCCGGACATTCCTGAACACCTTATATGGACTGTACATTGAACCACCAATCAGCACCTGCCATATACCCTAAGCCCCCAATTCCTAAATCCCTAGGCCCCTAACCATGTACCTTACATGAAACCACCAATCAGCGTGTGCTGAGTGCCCTAAGCCCCGTCCCATCTTTTCCTCCCCTTAAAAGGCACTCTCACCCTGGCAAGCTCTCTCTCTCTCTTCCCTTTTCCCCTCTGGAAGGCAGCCGGCAGGGTGATCGCCAATAAAGCCTGTGTCCTGGTATCCCATGGTCTCCGGCCCTC
This sequence comes from Ia io, assembly GCA_025583905.1. NCBI lineage: Eukaryota > Metazoa > Chordata > Mammalia > Chiroptera > Vespertilionidae > Ia > Ia io. Next base: position 37,675,895 of record JAJQQW010000003.1, read on the forward strand.
TGTTTCATCTTTCAATCAGGAAAGTCAACATGGAGGCTATGCAATACTCTAAGTGACATGTTACATTATCTAAAATAAATGAAAGCCAGGAAGATTGTGCTAAAGAGATAAGGACATAAGCAAGAAATAAAATCAGACAAGTATCGATTTGTTGTAGAAACTGAACAACAGCAAGATTAAAAGAAGGACTTCCAGGTTTCTAGTTCAGTTGATTAGGCTGAATGTGATGCAATCAGAGACAGGGATTCTCAGGAAAATAACTATGTTTGGGAATAAGGGTGGAGATCGTTGTATTATATTTTGTTAATCGAGCTTTATTGTTTGCAGTGTCAGAATGGAATTACTCAGCAGACTGTTTTTAGGTTAAAAGAGTATGGTGCAGCCTGGCTGGTGTGGCTAAGTGGTTGGTTGAGTGTCCGCCTATGAATCAAGAAGTCATCAGTGTGATTCCCAGTCAGGGCACATGCCCAAGTTGCAGCCTCTATTGGTGATGTTTCTCATCGATGTTTCTATCTCTCTGTTCCTCTCCCTTCCTCTCTCTCTCAAAATCAATAAAAGCATATATTTTTTAAAAAGAATATGGTACAGTATTTATGAATTAGCATAAGAAGATCTTATTTTCTAAAAGAAGTTCAGTGTCTCATATGCAAGGAACATTTGTTAAACATATATTCTGCCTCTTTTAGGTGCTAGACTGTGGACATGTCTATATGACCTTGGACATGTCCTTTTGCAGAGATGAAAGTAAATTCATACCCTCTATACTCTAAAATAATCTGTGCCTCAATTTTCATGTTTAAACATTGAGGAAATATTAATAGGACCAAATAAAGTGATATATAAAAGTAATATATAACATAACATACAAGAACAATCTGTAAGATACTGGTATGAAGCAAATATAGCTATTGTAATCAAAAGAATAGGAGGGTGTCATTCTTCACTAAAAAGCTGCTTAAGAAGCAGACATTTCATTTTCTCCTTGAAGGGAGCAGTTTTCTCTTTTCCTGGACATGGGGAAAATAATAATTTTATCAGTCACCATACTGAATTCTTCCCTGGACCTTAACCAAAGGATAATGGGCAGGCATCCCCAGGAAGTCACACACTGCTTACACACAATCACTAAGCAAAAGCAAGATCTATTTACACTTAATGTGATTAGTGACAGCCTAGTTTGTGGAAGAGAAAAACAATCTAAGTCTCTACCTTTCAATAACTGTGGACAAACTGGCTGCCTAAAAACATAACATATGTATCCTCCTTTGCCTATCTATTAATACCAACTCGTATGTGTAAGTGAATGGTAAAGATAAAGTTCACAATGCCTTCGCAATTGTAATATATTCATCCGGGTTCCCACTTGACCCTAAAGAACAAGGTGAGGAAAAATACTTGTTCTCTTAAGTTTTACTAATTTTCGAAGATTGACATAACATGCACTTAAATATTGTTTCCTAATATGTTCTGTTCTGGTGAATATTACTGATTGATTATTGGATTTTCTAATACTTTTTATGCATTTGAATTAAACTTCTTGATAAAGAATTATAAAAGATCTAAATTTAAGTATTTAAGTGTTTCTGCAGAGGAAATACATCATCAGCATAAGACAATAATATTTAAGAGTCAGTACTCTTTCTTCAATGAATTATAAATAATGACTCTGTTGCTTTAAAAAAAAAAAGAGATGTTTAATCCCTGTGACTTTTACAATTTAGAAATAAAAGTTTTATCTTCTTATGATTTGCATATAAGCCTTACTCCATTATAAAACGTCCCTCCCTTTATAGTAAAGAATACATTTAACAAAAAACAAAACAAAACACTTTTACTCAACCAAATGTCCTTAATTAATTTTCCATTCTAACAAGCTTATAAAGCTTTCTTAAGTAAGAGATAAAAATTTTTAAGATGAAAAAGAAAAACAAAACACATTTAGATCCAACAGGAGAACATTAGAGATTTAAGATCTGTCAAAAATGTGTTTAGCAAAGCTAATCTTTAGGAGCATTTAGCCACACTCCAGCTAAACTGCCCTCAAAGTTCACAAAATGTATGAAAGTGGGTAATTGGTCTCTTTGGGTCAATGCTAGCTTTACTATTCTTTACTAAAATATTTCTCCAAAGTATAATCTGAAAGTGGAAATATTGTGATTATTACAAAATGGCTATAAACTATTTTGTGAACATCATTAAATGAATACTGTTAATAAAGTAGCCAACAAGATCAATTAGTCTATTTAATATTTTATTCTGATGAAATAAGGCTAGGGCAGTAAGGAATTTTTTTTTAAGAAAAGAAGACCAAAGGCATATCTTACACTTGAAAGTCAATAGATTCAGTTTCCATCAGATTAAGATAGATGAGTTTGGAGAACCTCATGAAAACTTTTACTTCAATTTCTACTCAGTTTGTTTTTCTCTTAACTGATGATATCAGTTATAAGAGGGCAAAGGGAGAAAAACAGTTTGAAGGTAATCCGTTCATAGAGAACATAAAGTGTCTGCTAAAAATAAGCCCTGGCATTGTACTCAGGTCTGATCGGAAGCAGGGAGCATGTCAGGGAATTGCTTTGGGACACAGAATAGCAGGAATGTGGAGGTAATACAAATCAGGTTCAGGCAGTAATGCAGGCCAGGATGGGAACGAGAAGTTAGCAAGCAGTCTCTAACTCTCACAGTTAGTACCAGGGATAGTTGAAATAAAAAGCAAAGGTTAGGTTAAACTTACAAGCTGGTTTGTGAGACAAAGCACTCCTGTTCTATTCTAGGCTTGACAAAGATTTTCTGTATAAAAAAAAATAATAATTATTGCCCTAGCCAGTTTGGCTCAGGGGATAGAGCATCAGACTGCGGACTGAGGGGTCCTGGGTTGGATTCCAGTCAAGGGCACATGCTGGGATGTGATTCGATCCCCAGTAGATCCCCAGTAGGGGGATGTGCAGGAGGTAGCCAATCAATGATTCTCATCATTGTTGTCTTTATCTCTCTCTCCCTCTCCTTTTTTCTCTGAAATTAATAAAAACATATTAAAAATTATTATTATTTGTAGTTGGGAGAGAGGTGGTCAAGCTAGTGTATATGGAACTAAACTGCTATAGTTCCTTACTGGCAGTTCAGGCCCTGGGGGTGCAACTCTCAATTGCTGTTCAGAATTGTATATATCTCCTTGTTTAAGGTAGTGGTATTTCTAGAAGTTTCTAACAAATAAATCTCATGATGCCTTGCTATTGCCTTTGGTTGGATTAATCAATCATTCTGAAATATGAAATTTATTGAGGGATATAATAATGTGGGTATTCAGATTGTGTAAATATGGCTTAAGTGGGTAGAATGAGACGATGTATGTTTTTCCATCAAATTTGATATTCTAGTGTTTCTGAAGACTAATTTCTAAGTTGACTTGGAAAGTCAATCTCTAAATACAAAATCTGAACTGCAATTTGAAGTAAAACAAAAAAGAGCAATAGTAGCACTAAAGAAGTATTTGATTGGTCAGTATATATCAATAAATTTAATTAGTACTAAGTTGAATTCTAGCTCATAATAAGTACATAAAATGTGCATAATTTGTATGTTAAAACACACTATTGGGTTGTTTAATACAAATTAACTCTGAAAAACAAAAAACTTTCAAGATGTAAGAAGTATACAAACCACCAACTAGAGTTTCAAGCCGGGAATGGAATAGGGACCACCATTCAGATCTTTATTTCTGCAGTGGAAACGACTGCATGTTGACATATATAATAGCACTGCCAGGGCTGTGGAGGAGCATGAAGCATACGCACAGCAGTAATCATTAGAAACGCATTTCTGCCTTCAGCACTACTGTATTTTATTGATACACAATATTTCATTGACCTGATAGCTATGCAACACCTATGTCAGTACACACTTCCACAAATTCAGCAAGTCAATAATTTAATCAAACATTTTATAGCTCATATTGTTTTCCACCCTGCATCTGCTGAGATCAGTTATAAACAAGCAGAGGCAGGGACTTAACACCATATTTTTTTTTTTCCCCTTAAAGCTCTTTAAAAGCAAGGTTTGTGTTTAATTATTTTATATTTCCATTTCCTAACCCGGTCTAGCACAAAATAGGTACTTCAAAATATTTTTGCACTTACATTGAAGAGTTATTCAATTAAGATGTTGTGGAAAACATATTTTATATCCAGGGATACAGTCGTGAGCACAGTCTATTGCCCTCAAGAAATTAATAAAAATACAATAATTTCTTTAAATTAACTTCCCCTTTAAATTTTAATGGTGTTGTTCTGAATCACTATATGATAGTTACATGGATGGGTACATGGTAACACATTTCAATGAGATGAGTCAGGTGGAGGAATTTTTTTCTGAAATTTTACCAGTTGAGTTGCAAATAGCAATGTCTCCAAACATGTGTGAAAGGAATTAAGAGTATATGACAGGCTCTGGCCAGATGGCTCAGTTGGTTGGAGCATCCTCCTATACTCCAAAAAGATTTCAGGTTTGATTCCTGGTTAGGGCACATACTTAGGTGGTGGGTACCATCCCCCGTGGGAGGTGTATCTGAGGCAACCAATGGATGCTTCTCTCCCATACCAAGGTTTCTCTCTCTGTGTCTCAATCCCTTTCTCCCTTTCTAAATCAATAAAAACATATCCTCAGTGAAGATTTAAAAGAGAGAGAGAAAGAGTCAGAGTTCATTATTGGTGTATAAAAATGCCATAGATATTTGGGTGTTGATTTTGTATTTTGGAACTTTGCCAAATTCATTTATTAGACCTAGTAGTTTTTTGGTGGAGTCTTTAGGGTTTTCTATATACAGTATCATGTCATCTGCAAATAATTACAGTTTTACTTCCGCCTTTCCAACGTGGATGCCTTTTATTTCTTCTTCTTATCTGATCGCTATGGCAAAGACTTCCATATGTTGCAGAAAAGCGGTGAAAGCAGACATTCTTGCTTTGTTCCTGATATTAAGGGACTTTGACTTTTTACCCATTGAGTATTATGTTGGCTGTAGGTTTGTCATATATGGCCTTTATTATGATGAAGTATGATCCCTCCAGTACCACTTTGCTAAGGGTTTTTATCATAAATGGGTCCTGGATTTTACTGAATGCTTCTTTCTACATCTGTTGATATGATCATGTGATTTTATCTTTCATTTTGTTTATGTGATGTACCACATTTATTGATTTGTGTATATCAACCTTGTATTCCTGGAGTAAATCCCACTTGATCATGGTGTATGATCTTTTTAATATATTGCTGGATCCTATTTGCTAAAATTTTGTTGAGGATTTTAGCATCTATGTTCATCAGGGATATTGGCCTATAATTTTCTTTCTTTGTTGTGTCTTTATCTGGTTTTTTGGAATTAGGATAATTTTGGCCTTATAAAAAGAGCTTGGAAGTGTTGCCTCTTCTTGAATTTTTGGATTAGTTTGAGGAATATAGGTGTTAATTCTTTTTTGAATGTTTGATAAAATACACCTGTGAAGCCATCTGGTCCAGAACTATGGTTTGGTAGAAGATTTTTTATTACTGCTTCAATTTCATTAGTTATTTATTGGTTTATTCAGGTTTTCTGCTTTACCCAAAGCAATCTATAGATTCAATGCAATTCCTATTAAAATACCAATGGCATATTTCACAGAACTAGAAAAAAGTATTTCAAAAATTTTATATGAAATCAAAAAAAACCCAAATAGCAATCTTGAAAAAGAAGAACTAAGTTGGAAGTATCATAATACTAAATATCAAACTATACTACAAAGCCATTGTAATCAAAACAGCCTCATACTGGTATAAGAACAGGAACACAACAGTGATCTTCGAAGTCAACCCACACCTTTATGGTCAATTAATATCTAATAAAGGAGGCAAGAGCATTTAATGGAGTAAAGACAGTCTCCAATAAGCGGTGTTGGGGAAATTGGATGGGTACATGCAAAAAAAGGAAACTAGACCACCAACTTACACCATACATAAGAAAAAACTAAAAATGGATAAAATACTCAAATGTAAGTCATGAAACCATAAAAATCCCAGAAGAAAACATAAGCAATAAAATCTCAGACAACTCTCACTACAATGTTTTTTGCAGATATGTCTCCAAGGGCAAGGGAAACTCAGGAAAATATAAAAAATGGGTCTACATCAAGCTAAAAACTTCTTCACAACAAAGGAAACCACCAACAACATGAAAAGAGAACATATGCATGGGAGAACATATTCGCCACTGAGTCATCTGATAAAGGTTTAATTTTTAAAATATTTAAAGAGGTAATACAACTCAACACCAGGAAGACAAGCAATCCAATTAAAAACTGGGCAAAGGATCTGTATAAATACTTCTCCAAAGAGGAGCTAAATATGCCCAATAGACATATGAAAAAATGCTAAAAGTCCCTAATTAGAAGAGAGATGCAAATAAAAGCTACAACGAAGTGTCACCCGACCCCTGCCAGAATGGCTGTCATCAATAAATCAACAAACAGCAAGTGCTGGTGAGGATGTGGAGAAAAGGTAACCCAAGTACACTGCTGGTGGGAATGCAGACTGGTACAGCAGCCACTGTGTAAAACAATGTGGAGTCTCCAAAAAAAAAAAAAAAAAAGAAAGGAAGAAAGAAAGAAAGAAAGAAAGAAAGAAAGAAAGAAAGAAAGAAAGAAAGAAAGAAAGAAAGAAAGAAAGAGAAAGAAACATGGAACTGCCATTTGACCCAGAGATCCCACTTCTGGGAGTATAGCCTAAGAATCTAGAGGCACCAATCAGAAAGGATATATGCACCCCTATTTTCATAGCAGCTTATTCATGATAACTAAGATCTGGAAACAGCCCAAGTGCCCATCAGTAGATGAATGGATAAAAAAGCTGTGGTACATTTATACAATGGGATACTATGCAGCAATAAAAAAGAATGATCTCTTACCCTTTGCAACAGTATTAATGGACCTAGAGATTATTATACTAAGTGAAATAGGGCAATCAGAGAAAGACAAGTATCACATGATGTCACTCATATATGTAATCTAAAAAACAAAATAAACAGATGAACAAAAGGGATCCAGAAACATGAATACATGAAACAGACTGGCCAATGCCCAAGGGGAGGCAGGTGGGGAGAATGGATAGAGAATGTGAAGTGATTAGCTAAAGAACATATAAGCATACCCCATGATCATGGACAACAATTTTGTGAAGGCCAAAGAATGGGTAGGCAGGTGGAGAGTGGAGGTGGGCAAAGCCTGGGGCAGGGGAGGGGACTCCTAAAATAATGTCATCATTAAAAATAATAAAGAAATACAAAGTTAAAAAAAAGAATCATTACAAAGTTATTTTTGTATCCTTAAAATAATGTTTTATACTGAATTATTGCTTAGATTTTCATTGTTGTTCTTGAGAATAGATAATGACAGACAGGAAAATAGTAGACAACATTCTGATCTTTCAAAAATGTAGATCAGTACCTTGTCATAGTCAGACCAAAAAAAAAGACAAAAAGAAAAAGAAAAACAAAGACAACATTATGGTGATTACTAGAGAGTAAGGGGGTGGAGACAAAAGAGGGTAAGGGAGATAAAAGATGATGGAAGAAGACTTGAGTTGGGGTGATGAACACACACTACAATAGACAGATAATGTATTATAGAATTATACAACTGAATCCTACATAATTGTATTAACCAATGTCACCTCAATAAATTCAATAAAATTTAAAAATACATAAATACTAAATTAAATTATAAATAAGTTTTTAATTATATAGATTTACAAGTTTGTAGTTTTCTAAATAAGTCATATAAAATTGTGTGCATCTTACTAAAATTTCAGATTGTAGTTTATATATTTCATTTTGAATCATTTGGTTTGAAAGTTTGACTTTTTAATTGAATAAATTAAGTCAACATAAAATATTAAAATTATATTTTTGTGTTTATGTATATATTCTATACTGTAATATCATATTTATATTTATTAATTGTATTACATATGCTATATATATACACAGATAATTAAGATAAGAATCAAAACATCTTACATTTTAAGAAACATTAACATGAGTTCATAAACAAATGGGTTATATTTTTGTTCAGATATTATCCTACTACAATTAGTTATAAAAATGATTTAACCACTTTGAAAGTGCATAGTTACTATATTCATCTATAATAATAAAGGGTTATATGCTAATTAAACCAGACTTCCTCCCAGGCATCATTCTGGACATCCTTCCAGACGAAGCTGGGGCCGGAGGGAAGCCTCCCGGGTCCTGGGTGCCAGAGGAAAGCTGGTGCTGGCAGCAGGGGGAAGGAGGGCCTACTCTTACACAAATTTTTGTGCATCGGGCCTCTAGTTATATTTATAATGTTTAATAGCCTATTTTAAAATATTTGTCATATTTCTATCATATTTGTAAGTAGTCCATATTTTAGCCCAAGAAATATGTGTTGACATATATAAACTAAAACTTGAAAAGAATCCCTTTGAGAATATAGTCTAATATAATGTTTTGTCAAAGAAATATTGACTACACCTCTTACCATGATCAAACTTAGTCTTGATTATACCTTGTACCAACCATATAAATAATAAGAATTAAACCCATTAGTAGACTGCAAAATTTGTGGTTTTCTATGGTGTTTGCTTGGAGCAATATATGTGGTATGGTTTTCAAATCAGTATTACCAATTTATACATCAATTGCAAAATTGGTAATCCACAATTAAATATTTCCATCAAATTATAAATGAAAGGGGTGTTTATATATATGACATTATAAATAACATTTTAAAAACTACTTTTAGTAGATATTAAACACTTTCAATGGTTTTCTTTGAATTAGGTTAATTTGGGGGCAAATGTAAATTAGCATATTATCAAAGCAAAAATTGCACTGGACAAAGTTAAATAGTCAAGGATGACTTTATTCATGATTATTGCAGTAGAGAAGAAAGACCAGGACTGATTTTGATCTGAACTCCACTGATAAAAAGGGCAGGGGAGTTTTTAATGCTGCAGTGAGTTACTGCAACAAGTACTGGAGGAAAGTACTGGAAGGGACATTGATAAATAGGATGTTTCTAGCACACTGAATTATTACTGACTTTGCAAATTTTTTTTTTTTCTGTGTGATTAGACTCCTATGTTTGCTAATTGGCTCCCATTTAAGTTAGGTTCTTATTCTTCTACAGAGACTGAAAGATATGGGCACTGTCTTTCTTCATGGTCTTCCTCCATTTCAAAGGGATAGCTTTCAGGTCCTAGGAAAGACATTCCTGACTTATATAAGTGGCAAGAGACTTCTGGGAAAATTGACATTGTAAAGTAACAGAAAAAAAGTATTTTTAATTACAAATTTTCTAAAGTGAATGCTCAAAGAAAAGTAATGTTAGGGGCATATAGTCAGAAAAATGTTAGGGGCATATAATCAGTTTATTCAAGCTGAGAAGACCTTTAAGTCCATCTTGGTCAATATCTTAGGAGATCCAAGAATGAATTTTGAATTCTATAAACCTTTTATTTTATATAATAGATTCAGTTGGATTCCAAAATTTAATGAGCAATCAGTTATTATCCTGGCATAGAATCTTAGTTATTGTAAAATGTTATTAGACTTAACCATAAAGTACAGCATAATGAACATTATTTTCTGATTCAATGAGTATGTTTATTGAGTAGCTAGCATAGGATTAGTAATGCTAGTTCTCAATTGCTCCAAATGGGTGCCCAAAATAGCTAAAACATGATGTTAAGCTTTGGTTGATACACATGCCAAATGTGTACCAAAATTCCAGGTAAGTCTCACCAAATACTGTGAAATTAGGCATGCCCTTGTCATTTAACAAATGAGAAAATTAAAGTTCTGAGTTTCACTTTCATGATTATGTAGCCTATAACAGAGTTAATATGAAAGATAAAACCTGTTTAATCCTTAAATATGTGCTTTTTTTTACTATATAAGACTGTCCGAATGAATGGTTTCTTTATGAAGAGTGAAGGTTCATTCACATCATTACTTTAAGATTGAAATCAACTATGTGAGTTAAAATGTTGACATTGTTGTGAAGAAAAGGTCAAGTTTTAGATATTTTTTGTAACCCTTCATCGGGTAGCTAAAGAAATAGTAACTTAACCAGAACTGTTCTGAAACCAAGGCCCTGACACACGGTTTACTATGCTTAGATTCCTAACTTACCCACCTTTTGTATCACAGGCACTACATCACAATCATTGAAATTGCTTTCCCTTTGTTTCCATAATGTTTCCCCAAAACCACTGTAATTGTATCAAATACATAGAGAGGGAACTGAACAAGATTATTTGTTTAATTTAAACCCTGGTATGGAGAAATCCATCTCAACTGCGCCTAGCAATCGTTCAACTTATGATTTCATAAAGTAACTGTAACTGGGGTTCCAACTCATCAATCACAACATACTTTGCTACAAATATTAGATTTATTAACATATACATATGTTACATATTCTTATCATCTGAAAATGCTATTATATATGAGATTCTTCTAACTATAGTGGGATGCCACAAAATTCAGGTTTTATCTCTACAAAAGATATGATGTTGGCTATAACAATCATGTAAAATTCTCTGCTATTTATTCATTCAGCAAATAATTTGTTTTTATTATGTTAGGTATCATTGTCAGCAATGATGTCAATAAATTGTCACTTAAAATAATTTAGGTATACCTGATAAAGGTTGTCTTTTAAAATTTTTTCATATGCAGTCCCATAAAATACAATAACAAAGCTCTACAAAACAATTCTAGATGCATATATTAGTAGGTTTAAGAATTTAAGTTATCTGTGCAATGAAATAAGTATAGGCATGAATTAATTTAGGTACATATGCAGTAGCAGTACACTTAGTAATGGAAACTACTGTATTCCATAGTATAGTCGTTATACAGGAACTACACTATGACTCCCTTAACAACTTTGGAGTAAAATCAATGTAGGCTCAGAATTAAACTTTGATCAGAGTATAGACCAGACAATAAATATGTAGTCATTTTAATGTGGTTACTTGATTTCCAAACTCCACCGGGATCCACTATCCAAAGAGAGAAGATGGAAAGTCAGATTGTCGCCAGAGCCAATGGTTTTCTAGCAAACTATTTTTGTTAATAGGAAGCAATTTTTAAGTCCTGGAGAAAATAGTGAGTTGCTGAAGATTATTTTTTAAATTGCCATGAAATAAACAAAATAGCAGTAAAAAAAATTATTAGGAGTTCTAAAAAATTGTCCAAATGATTTGCTTTAAAAAGGCAGAAGTTTTCAGAACTTCAGAAATGAAAAAATGTAAAAATGATAAAAAAATTTTAATCATATCCAGTATCAAGATTTACATGTCTGTTTGACAATGACTTCTTAAATATAAAGGACATTTCTTTGTCATTGTTTTAATTGATATAATTGTTATACCTACTCAAATGTTCTCCAGTGATAAATGCTGTGAATGATCTAATCTCCAAAGCCAACAGCAACCAAAAGAAGTGGAGACTTTGTGTCCACAATATTCCAATCTGAATATTGATTTATAACCTGATGGAAGCAGCTTTGAAAATTTATTTTTCCCTTTCTAATACTTCCTTACTAGTCTTTCTCTCATCATTATTGTAAATAAATAAAACCTATACAATAATGGAGATATGACAGAAAATTAAAATGAGATCTGTCCTGATCTGTGACCACTCTGCTCTTCACATTTGACAAACCCTCAGCAATGTATTTTCTCTAAGACTGGTTTTCTAAGACCAAAAGGTCACCATCTATAGTTTCTGCAAGTAATATTTGCTTAAATGATAACTTTTAAAGCTTTAAAAACCGAAGCCTTATAAATATCCTAAATGAGCTGCTTCTAAACTTCAAATTTATGTAAATTTGAAATGATAAAATGAGCATTAAATAGCTTTTGATCATGACAAAGCATTTGCCTATAATTCATAATTAAAAGTACTTTCATCTTGTTGATTTATCTTTCCCTGCATATCCTATTTTCTATATCTAATTAGAATGTTTTTATTAAGAATAACACAAGTAACAAATTTTGAGTTTTTTTAATTGGTTATCTTTGTAGGAAAAAATAAATCACTCAATCCCCTGAAATAAAATAAATAATTGCATTTCAAAAAATACATATAGAGAGAAAGAGAGTTAGATAATGCTATATTTATATAGATTGTTGAACTGAAAGTCAATTCTTATTCTCTAAAGTATTAAAGCAATTATGAAATTTCTTAGCTCAAAATGCCTTTTCTACAATTTTATTTAAATAATACTTGAGTCCTGGCCAGTGTTGCCCAGTGCTTAGAGAGTTGGCCCATGAAGCAAAGGGTCGCAGGTTTGATTCCCAGTCAAGGGCATGTTCCATGGGTTGCAGGTTTAATCTCTAGCCCCTATCAGGGTGCATGTAGGAGGCAACCAATCCTTGTATTTCTCTCTCTCTCTCTCTCTCTCTCTCTCTCTTTCTCTCTCTCTCTTGCTCCTCTTGCTCCTTCTCTTTCCTTCCCTCCCTGCCTTCCACTCTTTCTAAAATCAGCAACAACAACCGATGTGGCTCAGTGGTTGAGCCTCAACCTATGAACCATCAAGGTTTGATACCCAGTCAGGGCACATGCCTGGGTTGAGGGTTTGATCCCCAATGGGGGGCATGCAGGAGGCAGTTGATCAACGAGTGTCTCATTATTGATGTTTCTATCTCTCCCCCTCCCTTCCTTTCTGAAATCAATAAAAATATATTTTGTTAAAAATCAATGGAAAAGATATCCTCAGCTGAGGATTAATAAATAACACTTCAAATTTTTATTTTTTATGAAGGTTTTCTTGTTTATCAAAGGTGATTTTGTCCAAACTTACCCAATACAGAAATTTAAACCCAATGCTCCTTCCTTATAATTACCATTTATAAAGATTCCACATATTTCAAACAATTGAGTTCCTTTTATCACTTTAAAATTCATCAAATACTTTACAGTATATTACACACTACATATTGGGGTATGTGATAGAAAGTCACAATAAATAAGACATGGACAGACATCCAAAGAATTCATAGTACAGTACTGTAGATAAATGTGTGAATAAATTATATTATTTCCATACAGTATAATAAATTATATGATAAAAAAATAGTGTAGTATTGTATGGCAGAATAAGTGATTGATTTTCTCAGGGAGGGGACAGAGATACTGTTACAAAAAGGCAAAGACATTTCTGGATTTTGAAAGGGACTTACTAACATGAGAGGAAGAACATTATGAAAAGAAGCAATAGCATGCTTAGAAGAAGAGGCATAAACTAACATGTATTCAAGGAGTTAATCTACAGAAGTAGCTGAATCACATAAGGCCTTGTAGAAAGTAGAGGTAAATAATATGAACAGGTAATAAAGGAAATTATCTTACAACCAATGGAGAATCCTTAAAGATTTTTAAGCTTGAAATAAACATGGTAGAATTAATCCTCCTATCTAATAAAAGAGTAATATGAAAATTGACCATACCTACGCTACACCCACAAGCCATGCCCACCAGCCAATCAGGAGTGAGTATGCATATTAACCCAACCAAGATGGCTGCAGCCATGGAGAGAGCAGGAGGCTCGGGTTTCCCCAACAATGGAGGAAGCCAAGCTTTCCAACTGCCCTGGCCTGCCTTGGCCTCTGCATAAGGCTACAAAGTTTCAATTACAGAAGATAAATAAAGCCCAACAAAAATGACGGCAGCCACGGAGCTGGAGAGAACAGGAGGCTTGAGTTGCCCCTGGTGATGGAGGAAGCCAAGCTTTCCACAGGCCTGGCCTGCCTTGGCCTCCACTTAAGGCTACGAAGTTTCAATTATAGAAGAGAAATAAATCCCAACAAAAATGGCTGTGGCCACTGAGTGAGCAGGAGGCTTGGGTCCACTCAAGGCTACAAAGTTTCGATTATAGAAGATAAATAAATCCCAGATACCAGGGCCTCTGCTTGGGTTGCCAGGGGGCATGGCCAGCCTGCAAACCACCACAGGCCCCTCGCCCAGACTGCCCTATGCCCCAAGGGAACCCCCACCCTGATCTGGGACACCCTTCAGGGCAAACCAGCCAGCCCCCACCCATGCAGCAGACCTCTATCCTATCTAATCCTATCAAATAAAAGAATAATATGCCAATTGACCGTCACTCCAACACACAAGATGGCTGCCCCCCTGTGGTCAAAGATGACTGTCCCCATATGGACACAGATGGCTGCCACAAGATGGCCAGCAGGGGAGGGCAGTTGGGAGGGACCAGGCCTGCAAGGGAGGGCAGTTGGGGGTGATCAAGCCTGCAGGAGAGGGCAGTTAGTGGTGACCAGGCCTGTAGGGGAGGGCAGTTAGTGGCAAACAGGCTGGCAGGGCAGCAGTTAGGCATCAATCAGACTGGCAGGGGAGTGGTTAGGGGGTGATCAGGCTGGCAGGCAGAAGCGGTTAGGGGCAATCAGGAAGGCAGGCAGGCGAACAGTTGGGAGCCAGCAGTCCTGGATTGTGAGAGGGATGTCCGACTGCCTGTTTAGGCCCAATCCTACTGGGATCGGGCCTAAAAGAGCAGTCAGACATCCCTTGAGGGGTCCCAGATTGGAGAGGGTTCAGGCTGGGCTGAGAGACACACACCCCTGTGCACGAATTTCATGCACCAGGCCTCTAGTACTTTAATAAAATAACATTGATAAAGTTATGGAGAAAAGATTATTGAAGGGAAAATAAAGCTGGTGAGACAGAAATTTGTAAGTGCACACCAAACTTGGTTCATCTTTCTTTCTCAAGCAGGTGGAAGGCATCTTAACCTGCCTTGGGTTTACTTTGGGTCCATGTGACTAGTTCTGGCTAATAGGATCTGAAGGATGTTATGATCACATGTGATTTTATCATACTCTCTTCTGATGAAGAACTCTAAAGCAGTGATGGGCAACCTTTTGAGCTTGGTGTGTCAAACTTCGCCAAAACTGAGCATAACTCGGGTAGTGTGTCACTTTGAGGAAAAAACTAACTCCAAGACTCTAGTCACAAATGTTTCATCCTCAGCAGCAGCAAATGTTTCATCCTCGACATGCGGCCGCTTGTCATCAGAAATGGCTACGCTTGTCAGTGCTGACGCGCGTGTCATAGGTTCACCATCACTGCAAAGCCACATCTTTCATGTAGAAGGAGTACATGCAAAGCCCTAAACTGGATTTTAAAGATATAGATATGCTACATTAAGGCCAATATGATGGGATTACAGGGAATAAAGGGGAGATGTGTAGAAAATGAGGTCAGAGGTTAAGCCAAGAGCCCTATCACGTGCGATCTTCTGGGACTTAGTAAGGACTCTGTGTGATAGACCAAGAATGAATGTCATTGCTAGAAATAACAAGAGCTTTAACTGTTATTTTATCTAAATATTTGAATCAGGGTTTTCCTTGATTTTGTTACCCCTTCCAAAAATGTTTATTTCTCATGTTTGGAAGTTTTTCTCCATTTCACCATTGAATAATTCTTCAAAATTGTATATATCTCCAGTATACAGAATTCTAAAATTATTTCTCTGAAGTTAACCAAAGTTTTATAGTTGTAAAATTCTGTAGACTTCTCTTTCTCTTCAACTTCTCATTATTGGAAAATTATGATCTGCTCCTTCTCATTACTTTTTTTTCTCTAAACTATTGTGAAAATCACTTATTATGATTTTTCCATGTCCAAGATTATTATCTGATAGTATTTTGCCTGCTCATTTCATTCCCAGAACTTCCAATGTTTCCCTCTTTATTTTTATTATATTTTCTGAAACTTTTGTAATCTAGCATATAAATAGCCAATGCCATAAAAATATAAATTTCAAATTTGTAAAACTTTTTATTTCTTGAGCTACAAAGAATATTTTCAAATGACTGATGAATAATTTCCTGACTTTGTAATACAATATATTTGAAATTAAATCATTGTAAAAGGATTCCATTCTCCAATGTTTCCCCCAACCCCCAAACTTTTTATTTCTCTGTGGCATATGTTCTATTTTCCAGTTTTATTAAGAGCTTTCTTTGGACATAAGTTCTTAAATAATCTATAATTAAATTGTGTTAAGAGTTTAGTTTAATCTTATCAATGGGATATTTTGTTGAGTGAGAAAGTAAGCATTACTAGCTAATAAATAGTTGATTTCAAAATACTATAACCCATAAAATCTAATAATTACAGCTATAAAACCTCAAAAATTATTTTAGATGGCGTGTTACTTTCTTTTTGATGCTGCATCTAATTACCACAAATGCAGTGGCTTAAAACAACAACAAAAATATTATCTTACATTTTTGAAGGTCAGATGTTCAAAATGGGTCTTAGTGGGGTAACATCAAGGTGATTGCAGGGCTATGTCACTCTCTGGTAGCTATAGTGTAGAAACAGTCTCCTTGCTTATTTTGTTTCTAGAACTCACCTGTATTGCTTGGCTCAGGATCCTGTTTTTCTACCTTTTAAACCAGCAACTTCAAGTCAGATACTTCTCATAATGCCATTTCTCTTTTTCTCTGCCTTCTTCCTTCATTTATTTATCAAGACTCTTGGCCCACCTAGATTATTCAAGATAATTTCTGCATCTCAAGGTCTTTTTTTTTTTTTTAAATAAAAATGAATAATTGGTTTTTATTTCAGTTCTACCAGCCACTTGCAATGTGATAGCTTCAGCCACCTGCCTGGTTTTAATTACTACAAGTTTTTCAAGGTCTTTTTATTAGCAACCTTTGTTTCATCTGCAACCTTAATTCCCCTTTGTCATGTAACCTAATTTAGTCACAAAGTTTAGGGGTTAGAATGTAGATATCTAGGCAGTCATTATTCTGCTTAGCAGAGATGCAAATACTATTTTAAATACCAGGACACATTTAGAAATGAAATGCTTCTTAAAACTTTATTAAGATTTTATAGCACAGAAAATGACTCCAGTTTTCAAAAGCTATTATACTTATACATTGAACACTAGGGAAACTAGATAGAGTTCAAACACACGTTTGAGTGCTCTTTCAAGAACCCAAATCATTTAATAGAAGAACTTTGAACATTCTTAGCACATTTTATTATTGTTTGTATTTTACAATTATTGTTTAGTATTTTAATTTTTTAAATATATTTTTATTGATTTTAGAGAGAGGGAAAGGGCTAGAGAGATAGAAACATTGATGAGAGAAACAATTGATTTCTCCCTCTCCTTTAATATATTTTACTAGAGGGGTTGTCCCTCAGCCCGGTCTGCACCCTCTCTCAATCTGGGAACCCTTGGGGGAATGTCTGACTGCCAGTTTAGGCCCGATCCCTGTGGGATGGGGCCTAAACTGGCAGTCAGACATCCCTCTCACAATCCGGGACTGCTGGCTCCTACCCACTGGCCTGCCTGATCACCCCTAACCACTTGCCTGTCTGCCTGATCGCCCCTAACTGCTCGCCTGCCTGCCTGCCTGATCACCCCTAACCACCTCTGCCTTAGCCTCCACTGCTGTGGCTTCATCCAGAATAATGTCCAGAAGGTCTAATTAGTATCTTATGTTTTTACTAGAGGCCCAATGCACGAAAATTCATGCAAGAATGGGCCTTCCTTCCCCTGGCTGCTGGCACCGCCTTTGCTCTGGCTGGAGCCGCCTTTCCACCTTCCCATGCTGCCCAGAGGCCCAGAGCAGCTGGGGCAGTGCAGAATGCCTGCGTCATCGCCATGGCGACGATGCAAGCATCCCGCCCCACCCCCCGCCACTCTGCACCTGCATATGCAAATTAACCCTCAATCTTTGTTGGGTAAATTTGCATACTCACTCCTGATTGGCTGGTGGGCATTGCGAAGGTACTGTCAATTTGCATCTTACTCTTTTATTAGTGTAGATTATTATAGATTTTATTGGTTTCCAATCAGGGCCAGGTTTATTGAAGTGAGAATTGTGCAAAAAAGAAGACCCTGAACTTAGATGGGTTTAATGTTCTGTTACCATTCTTTTAAATAATTTTTTAAACAAAGGGTTTTATGTGTTTATTTTGAGCTAGATCCACAACTATGGCACCAGTCCTGCTTCCAATACATCACACTCTGTGTTTTCCTCCTGTCTTTATCATTGTTCCATCTATCTCCATCTGTGTTCTTTTTCTACTATTTTTCAACCTTTGTCTCTTGTATCTACAGTCATTTTTCAATTGCCTCACCCATTTTTATGGTGAAAATACCATTTATTAACTGACAATTTCAAAAGTTCTATTTCTAGACCAGGCAAACTACCCTCCCAAACTCTAAATTTGTATGCATAACTGTCCATTCAATCTTCCAAATCCAGCGTGTCTGAGATTGATCTCATTATCTTTCATCCTCAATCTGCTCTGTCCACTGCCTTTCTCATCTTGGTTGACAAAATATCTTCCCAGTTGTTCATTTACTTGTACCATTTTGCTTCTCACATCTGATTTGTCAGGGAATCATGCTGGGTTTACCCTCAAAGTATATCTACAATATTATAATTTGGTCATTGCAGGCAAGGCAATCATGATCCAAGGTATCATGATCTTTTACTGGATTACTGCAATAGATTTCTTGATTTTCTATAATCTATTGTCAACACAGCAATCAACATCTCTATTATGTAAAATGGTTAAAATCATTCCTGTATTAAAACTACACAATGGTTCCATATTTTCCCTACAGTAAAAGACAAAGCCTGAACTACAACTTAAAAGGTCCTACATGATTTAGTCTCCAAATACCTGCGGATTCTTTTTACTGACTCATTACTCACTCAACTCTATCACACTGGTCTCCTTGCTGTTTCTCAGACATACTAGTTATGTTCATATTTAGCATCATTGTTCTAACTGTCTCCTCTACCAGAAACATTTTCTTTTAGATATATGATTGGTGAACTCTCTTGCCACATTTAAGCCAGTGTTCATCTATTTCAAGTTCCCATGAGGGTTGTCCTGACTGCCCTATTGAAGATTTTATCCTGCCTTCCTTGCATTCCCTATCTTACATTGTCATATTTTCTATTTTGCCTCTCTCTCTTCTTCCCTCCCTCCCTTCCTATATGTAACACAAGCATGTCAAACTCGTGGCCCATGGACCCCTTGCTGCACACAACAAATATTTTTGTGGCCCAGTCAATATAATGGGATGTAAGAAACATTTTAATAAAGATTTCATATTAATTTTTACAATATTCTCTTATGCATAATTATTAATAACAAAGTACAATGTTCACTAATGACTGAATACTATAACCGTGTTGCATTCATTTCCCTTACGCACCTTACGTACAGGCACACCATTTCTCTCCACTAATACTAGCAGCAAATTTTTTAGCAGCTGATTTTCACATCATTAGTCTTGGACTGACTTATTTTGTGTGTGCAACAGGAAATATTTTGCTTTTAGAGAACAAGAAAAATAGGTTTATTTGTGTTACACTTATTAATTTATGCAGTTATTCACTGTCAGGTAAGTTAATGTTCAAGAAAAAATATTAATTTTTATTAAAATGTTCTATTATTTTATATTAACCATTACTCATTTATCTCAGCCCTTTGTATTCAGCTTGTCTCTATCAAAATAAACCTACATTTATATGCAAATTGAAACTTTTGGGTTTTGTGCAGCCCACATAAACTTAAACCTTGTTTATTTGGCCCGCGTTAGCCTTTGAGTTTGACATGCTTGCTGTAACAATTGAAAGCATCACCTCTAAATATCAGCATGGATTTTCTAAATATAAGACTATCCTATATAATAAAGCCTAATATTCAAATTGTCACCTCTACCAGGAGTTCAACCGCTCACTATGACATGCGCTGACCACCCAGGGGCAGCACAAAACATGGCAGGCATCAGCAACACGGCGCTTGGCAGCAAACAGCAGTGGAGGCACTGCTGGCCCTGATGGGCCCTGATGAGAGTGGGAATGTGGCAGAATGGTGGAATAGGTGAGTGGGCAGCACCAGGCCAAGGCCGGTGTGAGCAGGAACCCGATCACCCTGCTGACTGCCCGGCAGACAGCAACCAGGCACAGAGGCGGGCACTGAGGGAGCCAAGCAGGGGCCCGATGACTTAGGTGGAGGGGGTGCCTGAGGGTCTGGAGGTCCAGGTACTTCCCAGGGCCCAGAGGTCAGTTGGGACCTGCCCTTTCATGCCAGATGCTCATGCTTCAACTGCTGGCCAGGCCTAGGGACCACACCTGTGCATGAATTTCATGCACCAGGTCTCTAATTATCCTATATAATCAGAATATTATTGCCATACTACAGAAAATTAACTTTCTAATGAAACCTAATAACCAATCCATTTAAAAATGTCCCTTGCTTCTATTTTTTCTTTCTTGTTTTTTGTTGTTAAAAGTTTACATGTGTAGTGGATTGAAGAATAGGAACTTCAGAATGTGACCTTGTTTGCAAATTGGGTAATGAAATTAGTTAAAATGAGTTTATACTGGATTAATATAGGCCCTAAATCAAGCAACCTGCATCCTTATAAGAAGATTAGTGTTATACACACACAGAAGGAGATCATGTGACATAGAGCCAGAGATTGGAAAGATGCAGCAACAAGCCAATAAATTCCAAGGATACTGGGAGCCTCCAGAAGCTGGAAGAAGAAAGGATTTTTTTTTCCTGGAGCTTTCATAGGGAAAAATGGCACTGCTTACATCGTGTTTTGGACTTCTATTCTCCAAAAGTGTGAGAATAAATTTTGTCACTCAAAGCCATCATTTCCAAAACTTTGTTATGGCCATCTTAGGAAACTAATGCATCCTTTACAAAGCAGATATTTTCAACATAAAAGAGGTTATGTGAAATTTCTTTGCAATACAGAAGTGATCACTTTTTTAAAAAGTTATCTTTATTGTTTGAAAATATTACAGATGTCCCCTTTTCTTTCCCCATTACAAAAGATACTACTTTAAAAGTTTTGGCTTCCCTTATATTCTTTTTTTAATGCAAAATAAATCAGAATAAATTATCTAAGGTCAGAAGGACAAAATTTACATGGGTTAATTGTATGCATTTTTAAATTTAGAACTAAACATACTTCTCTAAGAGTATATTTATAGGTAGATAATTTTGTAAATGAAAATATATAATGACAGACATTATGCATGCTTTTCTAAAAAATGTAAATTAGATTATTCTTGTGTATTAGTCATGAATAA
Organism: Ia io; assembly: GCA_025583905.1. Lineage (NCBI taxonomy): Eukaryota > Metazoa > Chordata > Mammalia > Chiroptera > Vespertilionidae > Ia > Ia io. The sequence continues at coordinate 37,697,081 of JAJQQW010000003.1, forward strand.
TAAGAGATATAATCTAATACTTTTACTTCATGGTTAGAACCAAATTAGTTTAGAACAGATATAATAGTCTTTTCTAAGAAAAGATTATTAGCAAAGAGTTGACTGGATAGTTAGTATGTGTTGCATTCACACTAATCTTAGCTTTTTAAATAAAAACTTATCCTTTACCTCTGCTGCATTGTACATCTTCTTCCACTAGAAACATATTTATTGGGGTTAACCTGTGGACAATCAAGATTGTGTGAGTGAGGAATGCACCAAGCTGTTTTTTATTTTATTTTTTTAACTTATTTATTAATTGAATTTCTTTGTTTTAGAGAGGGAGGAAGAGAGAAAGTTATTTATACAATCACTTGTATGTGCCCTAACAGGGAGATTAAGCCCGCAACCCTAACATATCTGGAGGATACTTCAACCAACTGAGCCACTTGGCCAGGGTAGTATCTGCTGTCTTGAGGTGATGGGACAAATAAAGAAGAAGCCAAGTAAGGCAACAGCTGGCACAAAGTCAGGGCCAAATAGACAGGTGTCAGAGAAAATCAGTAGTTGGCATGGAATTAAGGTCAATTAACAAGGTAACAAGCAAAGCAGCAGTCTGAGCTTGGTAAGAGCCCTAGTGCCACTGCTATGATTATTAAAAAAAACAGAAGGAGACACAGTTACTGGCTTTCAAAATGGAGGAAGGAAGCCACCAACCAATAAATATAGATTGTGTCTAGAAAATGGAAACAGCAATAGTATTGCTACTAGTAATAATAGTAAAAACAATCACAATTTTCCCTTAGAGTCTCCAGAAAGGAAGTCCTGTTGATGCCTTGATTTTAGTCCAATGAGACTTATATTGGACTTCTAACTTCTAAAACATCCTACATAATAAAAGCTTAATATGAGATTGAAAAAAAGATGGCGACCAGCAAGAAGGTAGGGAGAGAGAGAGTGTGAGTGAGGAACCCATAGAGGAGAGTGTAGACGTGTAGACGTGTGTGGTGTGTGTGTGTATGAGCTAGGGTCAGTTAGATTCTGCAGGTCTTCCAAGGGGCTGCCTAACCGGGCAGTCCTAGACGGCGGAGCCCCGCGCACAAAGCGGACACTTCTCGGCGGCTGGTGCGGACGCGGAGACCACACCATCTTGAGAAACAGAGCTGCCTGAGACTCGGATCCTGGCTTCTGACACAAACCAGGACCCTGCAGCCACTGGGGACAGAGAACTGCTATCACAGCTTCAGAGGAAGAAACAACAAGAACCCAGACTTCCCGGCAGATTCCCGTGAGTCAAAGAGCCTATCCCCCTCCCAGCAGGCGCTTGCGGATAGAGCCGTAGTAACTAATAGACACGCCCCTCGCTCAAGCTGCAGAGCTTTGCGCAGGGATGCGCGCTCCACCTTAGGGAATTTGGCGCGCAGGACAGAAGCAGCTCACCTTCGGGGAAATCTGTCAGTGTGCACAGAGGACTCCCCTTTGGGGAACTGGGGGGAATTTGGCTTGCGGGTCACAGCTCCCCTTCGGGAAATCTTAGAGCGTGCACAAAGGGGCTTCCCTTTGGGGAATTTGGTGCGCAGGACGGACTCCGCCCCTCTTCGGGGATTCTGGGAGAGTGCACAAAGGCAGCTCACCTTCAGGGATTTGAGAGTGTGCGCCCTAGCCGGTTTGGCTCAGTAGTGAGAGCACACACAGGACGCAGCTCCACTTCAGGGAATTTGGCATGCCGGACATAGCTGCCTGGGATCCCTGACTCACAGCACATTCACACTAAGAGCCAATGACCCCAATTGTTGGTGCATGCACACACAGGGACCCTGATTCTCAACGAGAAACTGCACAAGGCAACAGAGACTCTGACACTTGATTCTTGGTGCAGATACAGGGAAACTCTGACTCCTGGCACATGCTAAGGATCTCATTTTTGGCACATACCAACAGTGTGGTGCAGACAGGGCCCCTGATTCTAAGTGTGCACACGAGACCACATGGAACACTGGGGACACTGACCCTGGGCAAGTCTGGTTCCCACCAAACAAAGGCAGCCACACGTTCTAGTGTCAGAGCACTTCAGTGAAACTCGGGTGGAGCGAAGTCCCCACAGCGCACGGCCTAGGTCCACACAAACGGAAGCTTGAGCTTTCTGGTGATAGCCAGAATGGGGAAACGAAATAACTCACAGAGGAAAGAAAATGTGGAGTCACCAAGAAAGGAAATTAGTGAAACTGAAGCTTGCAACATGACCAAAAAGGAGTTCAGAGTAATGGTCGTGGAATTTATACATCGGATGGATGAGAAAATCAACAACTTATGCAAGAATCAGGAAGAAATGAAAAGTGATATAGCTACAATCAAAAACACCATGGAAAGTTTCAACAGTAGACTACAAGAAGCAGAGGACCGAATTAGTGAGTTAGAAGATCAGGTACAGAAACAAGCTCAATCTGAACAGCAATTGGAGAAAAAAATTAAAAAGCAGGAGGAAAGCCTGAGGGAGCTTCGGGACAACATGAAGCGAAGTAACATGCATATAATAGGGCTGCCAGAAGGACAAGAAGAGCAGCAGGGATTAGAAAATCTATTTGAAGAAATAATGACAGAAAACTTCCCTGATATGGGAAAGATAAAAGTTACGCAAGTACAGGGAGTCCCAAGCAGGATCGACCCCAAAAGACCCACACCAAGACATGTCATAATCTCAATGGCAAATATAAATGATAAAGAGAGAATCTTAAAGGCAGCAAGAGAGAGACAGAGAGTTACCTACAAAGGAACACCCATCAGATTGTCAAATGATTACTCAACAGAAACACAACAAGCTACACAACAAGCTAGAAGTGAATGGAAGGAGGTATACAAAGTGTTGCAAAGCAAAGGACTGAATCCAAGAATACTATATCCAGCAAGACTATCAATCAAAATTGAAGGGGAAATCAGGAGCTTCGCAGACAAAAAAAGACTCAGGGAGTTTATCACCACCAAACCAGCAATGCAAGAATTGCTAAAGGGAATACTATAAAAAGAAGAAATAAACAGGTAAGAAGGAATACAGACACAAAAATAGATATGACTACAAACAAATACCTTTCAGTAATAACTTTAAATGTAAACGGACTAAATGCTCCAATCAAAAGACATCGAGTGGCTGGATGGATAAAAAAGCATGACCCATATATATGCTGTCTACAAGAGACCCACCTCAGAACAAGAGACTCACACAGATTGAAAGTGAAGGGATGGAAAAATATCTTCCAGGCAAATGGAAATGAAAAAAAAGCTGGGGTAGCAATACTTATATCTGACAAATTAGACCTCAAAGTAAATGCCATAACAAGAGATAAGGAAGGCCACTTCATAATACTAAAGGGAGAAATCCAACAAGAAGAAATAATTCTGGTAAACATATACGCTCCCAATATAGGAGCACCCAAATACATAAAAAAACTCCTGGAGGATAGCAAGGGAGAGATTAATAGCAATACAATCATAGTAGGAGACTTTAATACCCCACTATTACCATTGGACAAATCCTCTAAACAAAAAATCAGCAAAGAAACATCAATCCTAAATGACTCACTAGATCAGATGGAATTAATTGACATCTTCAGAACATTTCACCCCAAAGCCACAGAATATACATTCTTCTCAAGTGCACATGGGTCATTTTCAAAGATAGACCATATGCTGGGTCACAGGCAAAGTCTCTTCAAATTCAAGAAGATAGAAATTATATCAAGCATCTTCTCAGATCACAGTGGCATAAAACTGGAAATCAACTACAATAAATACAATCCAAAGAAATCAAACACATGGAGACTAAACAGCATGCTATTAAACAAGGACTGGGTCACCAGAGAGATCAAGGAAGAAATAAAAAACATCATGGCAACAAATGACAATGAAAACACAACAATCCAAAATCTATGGGACACAGCGAAAGCAGTCTTGAGAGGGAAGTTCATGCCTATTGCAAAAAACAAGAAACAATGGTAATAAATTACCTAACCCTACAACTCAAAGAGCTAGAAAAAGAGCAGCAAGAAAAGCCCAGTGTAACCAGAAGGAAGGAAATAACAAAGATCAGAGTGGAGATAAATGACTTAGAGACCAAAGAAACAATACAAAAGATCAACAAAACCAAGAGCTGGTTCTTTGAAAAGATAAACAAGATTGATGGACCTCTAGCCAGGCTCACCAAGAAGCAAAGAGAGAGGACCCAAATAAACAAAATCAGAAATGAAAGAGGTGAAATAAAAACAGACCCCGCTGAGATACAAAGGATTGTTACAAAATACTACGAACAGCTCTATTCCAACAAACTGGACAACCTGGAGGAAATGGACATATTCCTAGAAAAATACAACCTTCCAAAAATCAATCAAGAAGAATCTCAACAGCTCAATAGGCCAATAACTATGGACGAAATTGAAGAAGTCATCAAAAAGCTTTCGGCAAACAAAAGCCCGGGGCCTGACGGCTTCACAGGAGAGTTTTACCAAACATTCAAGGAAGAACTAAAACCTATCCTCCTCAGACTATTCCAAAAAATTCAAGAGGAGGGAACACTTCCAAGCTCCTTCTATGAAGCCAGCATCACCCTAATACCAAAACCAGATAAAGACAACACAATGAAAGAGAATTACAGACCAATATCCCTCATGAACATAGATGCCAAAATCCTCAACAAAATTCTAGCAAATCGGCTCCAGCAGTACATCAGAAAGATCATACACCATGACCAAGTAGGATTTATCCCAGGAATGCAAGGATGGTACAATATCTGCAAATCAATAAACGTGATACATCACATAAACAAATTGAGAGATAAAAATCACATAGTCATATCAATTGATGCAGAAAAAGCATTTGACAAAATCCAACACCCTTTCTTGATAAAAACTCTCAACAAGGTGGGAATAGAAGGCTCATACCTCAACATAATAAAAGCTATAATGATAAACCCACAGCAAACATCATACTCAATGGACAAAAGCTAAAATCATTTCCCCTAAGAACAGGAACAAGACAGGGATGCCCACTCTCACCACTCCTGTTTGACATAGTAATGGAAGTATTAGCTATTGCAATTAGACAAGAAGAAGAAATAAAAGGCATCCAAATTGGAAAAGAACAAGTAAAGCTGTCTTTATTTGCAGACGACATGATATTGTACATAAAAAATCCGAAAGACTCCGTCAAAAAACTAATAGACTTAATAAATGAATTCGGCAATATAGCAGGATACAAGATTAACGCCAAGAAATCTATGGCCTTTCTATACACCAATAGTGAACTTACAGACAGAGAGACTAAAAAGGCAATCCCATTTACCATCGCACCAAAAAAATTAAGATACCTAGGAATAAACTTAACTAAGGAGGTAAAAGACCTCTACACGGAAAACTACAGGACACTGAAAAAAGAGATAGAGGAAGACGTAAACAGATGGAAGAACATACCATGTTCATGGATTGGTAGAATCAACATCATTAAAATGTCCATACTACCCAAAGCAATCTATAGATTCAATGCACTCCCCATTAAAATACCAACGGCATATTTCACAGACCTTGAAAGAACTCTCCAAAAATTCATCTGGAATAAAAAAAGACCCCGAATAGCCACAGCAAACCTGAGAAAGAAGAATAAAGTAGGAGGGATCTCAATACCAGATTTCAAGCTGTATTACAAAGCCACTATTCTCAAAACAGCCTGGTACTGGCACAAGAACAGACATATAGATCAATGGAACAGAATAGAGAATCCAGATATTGATCCAAACCACTATGCTCAATTAATATTTGACAAAGGAGGCATGAACATACAATGGAATAAAGACAGTCTCTTCAATAAATGGTGTTGGGAAAATTGGACAGACACATGCAAAAAAATGAAGCTAGATCACCAACTTACACCATACACAAAAATAAACTCAAAATGGATACAGGACTTAAACATAAGACGGGAAACCATAAAAATACTAGAGGAATCCACAGGCAGCAAAATCTCAGACATATGTCAAAAGAACTTCTTCACTGATACTGCCCCTAGGGCAATAGAAGCTAAAGAGAAAATAAACAAATGGGACTACATCAAAATAAAAAGCTTTTTTACAGCAAAAGAAACTATCAACAAAACAACAAGAAAGCCCACTGCATGGGAGAACATATTTGCAAACGGCATCACTGATAAAGGTTTAATCTCCAACATCTACAGGCAGCTTATACAACTTAATAAAAGGAAGATAAATGATCCAGTAAAAAAATGGGCAACGGACCTAAATAGAATCTTTTCAAAAGAAGACAGAAGGAAGGCCAAGAGACACATGAAAACATGCTCAAGGTCACTAATTATCCGAGAGATGCAAATCAAAACAACAATGCGCTATCATCTCACACCTTTCAGAATGGCTATCATCAACAAATCAACAAACGACAAGTGTTGGCGAGGATGCGGAGAAAAAGGAACCCTCGTGCACTGCTGGTGGGAATGCAGACTGGTGCAGCCACTGTGGAGAACAGTATGGAGTTTCCTCAAAAAACTGAAAATGGAACTCCCATTTGACCCAGTAATCCCACTCCTAGGAATATATCCTAAGAAACTGGGAACACCAATAAGAAAGGAAATATGCACCCCTATGTTCATAGCAGCACAATTTACAATAGCTAAGATCTGGAAACAGCCTAGGTGCCCATCAGCAGATGACTGGATCAGAAAACTATGGTACATCTACACAATGGAATATTATGCTGCCATAAAAAAGAAGGAATTCTTACCATTTGCAGCAACCTGGATGGAATTGGAGAACATTATGTTAAGTGAAATAAGCCAGTCAATGAAAGAAAAATACCACATGATCTCACTCATTTATGGATAATAAATAACATTAAAAACTTGAACAAAAAGATAGATACAGAGGCAGTAAAGCATCAAACAGTCTGTCAAATTACAGCAGGAAGGTTAGGGAGAGGTGGGGAAGATAAGAGATCAATCAAAGGACTTGTATGCATGCATATAAGCATAACCAATGGACGCAAAACTCTGGGGGGTGAGGGCATATATGGGAGTGGGGAGGGGCAATGGTAAGATATGTACACATATAATACCTTAATAAAAAAATTGGAAAAAAAAAAGCTTAATATGCTAAGTGTCTGGTCGTTAGTTCAACCAATCAAAGCGTAATATGCTAATGATATGCTAAGGCCACTCAACCATTTGCTATGATGTGCACTGACCACCAGGGAGGAGAGAGTCAACCAGTCAACCAGTCAGTATGATGTGCACTGACTACTGTGGGAAGATGCTCCGACCCGTAGATTAACTTGCTACTGGGGTCCGGCTGATTGGGACTGAGCGAGGCAGGCTGGACACACCCTGGAGCCCTCCTGCTGTCTCTCCCTGGCGGGCCAACCTCCCGCATCCCTCCTTGGCCCCGATTGTGCATCAGTGGGGTCCCTCAGCCTGGCCTGGGCCCTCTCACAATCCAGGACCCCTCAGGGGATATCGGAGAGCTGGTTTTGATCCAATCCTGCAGACCAGGATGAGGGACCCCAGTGGTGCACGAATTCATGCACCGGGCCTCTAGTTAAGGTAATAACTGTGTTGTTTCAAGCCACTAATTTTGAAGCAATTTGTTAAGGTTACAATAAAAAGCTAATAGAAAACTCAGGTATGTCACTATCAGAAAAGTTGCAAATATGGAAAGGGGAGAATCTAGAATAAACTGTGTGTGTTAGATTGAAATTAGAAGTAATGGGTTGAACTCACATGTATTTCTAGGTATAGATATAAAACTAGCTATAGTTTTATACATATATATAAAGTGTGTCTCAAAAAATGTACATTAATAAATACTGACTTTATAATTATTCAAAGTGTCCCAAAAATGTATACACAATTTGAATATTTATAAAGGCAGTGTTTGCAACTATATTTTCAAACTTCTAGTAGCATTTTAGAATGAATTTATTTTGTCCAAAGCTTAGTCTGGCTGAAAAGAAAGACACATCAATTGAGGTATCAGCTGTTAATATATGTATACATGTTTTTGGGACAGTATTTAATGTGTTGTATATATATATGTTTGTGTGTAGTTATGTGTGTGTATAGATACTTATACTTTTATTTTTTTAAGTATATTTTATTGATTTACAGAGAGGAAGGGAGAGGGAGAGAGAGTTAGAAACATTGATGAGAGAGAATGAGAGAGAAACATCAATCAGCTGCCTCCTGCACACTCCCTACTGGGGATGTGCCTGCAACCAAGGTACATGCCCTTGACCAGAATCGAATGTGGGACCCTTGAGTCCACAGGCTGATGCTCTATCCACTGAGCCAAACCTGTTAGGGCAATACTTACACTTTTAACATCAGTTCATTGATAGGGACTGAGAGTACGAGCATTTCATTAGCAATGAGCAAACTTGGTGTCCTGGTCTCAGATTCGAAATATAATTTTTACTTAAACTAACCATAGCTTCTATGAAAAATGGTTGAACATAGGACCAGGAAAGGAAAGTACTAGATGAGATTGAAATATCTTGTACCTGAAAGTAAGAGAATGTCAAAAGAAGGATGGGGTTTTGTAAGCAAAACAAAACAAAACAAAACAAAAAAAACAAAACATGTTAGCTTAAAGAGGCTTCTACTACACAAACCCAGGACAATCTAGGGTAACAAATTATAATACAATAAACAATCTTTTTCACAATGATGTAAAAAAAGAAAAAATGGGAAGAAGCACAGCTTTTATTTATACTAGGAGCTAATGTATGTGGAAGAAATAATGAATAGAAAAATAAACCTTTGTAATATTTCACAGTATTGTTGTCCAGACAAAATTTTTATCAATGGTTGCTAAAAACAGAATAGTTTAATGAGGGAAATTGTATTCTCATAGCCTCAAAGTGTCTCCCTACAATTTTGTAAGTAATTTCAATAGAGAATATGCAGATGTTACAATGGAGGAAGGTAGAAGCTCTACCAGATGATAATAGTTAACATTGCCAGTGAAAACACAGATGATATCATGTGCCATGTGCTACAGAATGCACTGCGAACCCAGGGTTACATTAGTAATATTTATGCCAAAAAATGCAAAACCTGAATCTGTACATGAAGCTGCATTAGCCAAACCCAAATTGAAGAACGTGCTAAAAAAATAACAGACCTCTCATTTCAAAGAAAAATGTAGGATTCTGAAAGACTGAGGAATAGGATTAGATTGATTGATTGATGGATTGATTCAAGAGATATGGCAGCTAGATGATACTCCCAACTCTGGGTGGATCCATTTGCTACAAAGAGAGCTATATTTAGCAGTATCGATTTCCTTATTTTAAAGAGGTATACTATAGAAGGAAAGACCTTATTTTTAGGAACTAGACCTTTTTAGTTAGCTTTACTGAGACATCATATCTGAATATATACAAATACATGTGAGCAAAAGAATAATTTAGTATAGACAATATATTAACAAGAATATATGACTGAAAATATTTTAGTTTCTTTTTACTCTATTTTTAATTTTTGAATCATTATAATTTTTTCAAGGCAAAAAGTAAAGGAAAATGACTTTATTTAACAGTCACCATGAATAATTTTACTCTGAGGTCTACTGTTGCTATAATAACTTTAATAACAAGGATGTCAATTTTACAAGATACTTTGTTTTTCTCAAATATATAGCACATTAGAAAGCATGCTTTTATTCTTCTGTGCTCATAATTAATTTTACAAGCTATGATTTTATGTATTTCATAATAAGCAACTCAAAATATTCTACTTGCCTAACTATATCTTTGAAAAATATGAGCATTTAAGTTTCGTGGTTTTGTTTTGTTTTAATTTGTATTTCATCTACACCTGTTTCTCTAAAGCTACCAACCATTGTCCCTAGACCAACCTCTATGGTGTTATCTAGACAAAATAAAATCCCAGATGAACACCAGAACTTACCACTTAACAAAAATTGATTCATTTAAAGAACAAATACTGTCCTGGGAAAAGGTACTAGATAAGAGAAGAGTAGCATTAAATCAAGATTATAAATAATGATGACACATAATAATTAAGACACATATTACATCTTTGATTTTATGACTTATTTTTCAAAAACAGATATGATTGACAACCACTTGAATTAAGTAGGCTGCCAATTATAAAAGGTTGCAAAAAACTTTTCCTCATTCATCCATGCAGGAGATCTTATACAATGCCCATGAAACTAGAAAACACATTTTTTTTGCAAAACATTTTCACATCTGCTCTTGAACATTAAAAATTCACAATGAAAGATAGAAAAAATGGTATATTTGATAGATCATAGATAGATAAGATATAAATAAAATCCTTAGCTATTAGATATTTAATAGTTTTAAATTTTGAGATTATTATGTAGTGGATAATGTAAACATGCTAATCCAAAATAAATATGCTAATTGTTGATGATAACCATTCTGACAGGTATGAGATGGTACCGCATTGTCGTTTTAATTTGCATCTCTAGGATGATTAGTGACTTTGAGCATGTTTTCATATGTCTCTTGGCCTTCCTATGTCCTCTTTGGAAAAGTATCTATTTAGGTCCATTGCCTGTTTTTTTATTGGGTTGTTTATCTTCTTTTAGTTATGTTGTATGAGTCCCCTGGAAATGTTGGAGATTGAACACTTATCTGTGATAACATTGGCAAATATGTTCTCCCATGCAGTGGGCTTTCTTGTTGTTTTTTTGATGGTTTCTTTTGCTGTACAGAAGCTTTTTATTTTGATGTAGTTCCATATGTTTATTTTCTCTTTAGTTTCCATTGACCTAGGAGCTGTATCGGTGAAGATTTTGCTGCCTGTGGATTCCTCTAATATTTCTATGGTTTCCCATCTTATGTTTAAGTCCTTTATTCATTTTTAGTTTATTTTTGTGTATGGTATAAGTTGATGGTCTAGTTTCATTTTTTTTGCATGTATCTGTACAATTTTCCTAACACCATTTATTGAAGAGACTACCTTGACTCCATTGTATGTTCTTGCCTCCTTTGTCAAATATTAATTGAGCATAGTGGTTTGGGTCGATTTCTGGGTTCTCTGTTCTATTCCATTGGTCTGTATATCTGTTCTTGTACCATTACTAGGCAGTTTTGATAACAGTGACTTTGTAATATAGCTTGATATCTAGTATTGAGATCCCTCCTACTTTGTTCTTCTTTCTCAGGATTGCTGCAGCTATTCAGAATCTTTTTTTTATTCCAGATGAATTTTTGGAGAGTTCGTTTTAGGTCTGTGAAATATGCCATTGGTATTTTAATGGGGGGATGCAGAGAAAAAGGAACCCTCGTGCACTGCTTGTGGGAATGCAGACTGGTGCAGCCACTGTGGAGAACAGTATGGAGTTTCCTCAAAAAACTAAAAATGGAACTCCCATTTGACCCAGTGATCCCACTTCTAGGAATATATCCCAAGAAACTAGAAACAATAATCAGAAAGGATATATGCACCCCTATGTTCATAGCAGCACAATTTACCATAGCTAAGATTTGGAAACAGCCTAAGTGCCCATCAGCAGAGAAGTGGATTAAAAAACTGTGGCACACAATGGAATAGTATGCTGCAGTAAAAAAGAAGGCATTGTTACTATTTGCAACAGCATGGATGGAACTGGAGAGCATTATGTTAAGTGAAATAAGACAGTCAAAGAAAGATAAATATCACATGATCTCACTCATTTGTGGAATATAATGAACAACATAAACTGATGAACAAAAACAGACCCAGAGATGGGGAAGCATCGATTGGACCGTCAAACCTCAGAGGGTAGGTAGGAGAGGGTGGGGGTAAGGAGGAGAGATCAACCGAAGGCCTTGTATGCATGCATATAAGCATAACCAATGGACACAGACACCAGGGGGTTGAGGGCATGAATGGGGGGGAGGCAATGGGGACATAAGGACACATATGAAATACCTTAATCAGTAAAGAAAAAAATGCTATATTTACTTTCTTCTTTACAAAGTTTCTCTTTAATAGTTTTTAATTATGAAAAATGTACATATAACAATAATTTATGGGCAGGGCTGTAAGTTTACATTTATAAGGTATATTAAATCTTTTTGTTTAAATATATCTTTATTGATTTTAGAGAGGAAGGGAGAGGGAAAGAGAGATAGAAACATCAGTGATGAGAATCATTGATTGGCCGCCTCCTGCACATCCCCCACTGGGGATCAAGTCCACAACCCATGCATGTGCCCTTGACCAGAATTGAACCTGGGACCCTTCAGTCCACAGGCTGATGCTCTATCCACTGAGCCAAACCAGCTAGGGCATAAATCTTTTTAATTGAACAACAATTTATTCAAGTTTACCTTAAGTTTATATATTTTATTTTTTCTCCTAATTTTTTATACTTTCAGTTGATTTAAAAATATTTTATCTAGGCTTTTATCAGAAAAATTCACAAACCCTGTTTATTGCTAACTGGATTATTCCAAAGTGAACACACATACCTATGTACTGACACCCCAATTAAGAAACTAAACATTAACAATACCCCTAAGAAACTCCCTTGTGACCTTCCAAGCATTATTTTCCCACCTCCTCACAATAACAGAAACAATAACAACTATTTTGACTTGTAACATCATAATTCATTTGTTCTTGAACATTAATAATTGGAGTTATAGAGTATGTACTGTTTTATGTCTGGCTTTTTTTACTTAACACCATGTTATGAAATGGAATTTATATATTTTCTAAAGTTAGATGTGGACAAATTTTAAATAGAATTTTTTAAAAATTTAAAAAGTCAATATGGTGAGCAAATAACATCTATTGAATTAAAACAAAGTCATTAAATTTATAGATGAGCAGAACGTAATTTTAGTATATAAAATGATCAAAAATTTTAGAATGTTTATATTTATAATATTTCAGTATGTATTATTCTTTCCTTGATAGTGTGAGAATATTCTGCTCACCTTGACAGTAAACTCTGTGTACACTAATCTAATGCAAAAATTCTGTTATACAATACTAGAGGCCTGGTGCACGAAATTCGTGCATGGGGGGGTGGGCAGGGCAGTTAGTTGTGCCACTCAGCCCAGCCTGCACCCTCTCCAAACTGGGACCCCTCGAGGGATGTCCGACTGCCCATTTAGGATCACGCCTAAATGGGCCGTCGGACATCCCTCTCACAATCCAGGACTGCTGGTTCCAAACCGCTCACCTGCCTGCCTGCCTGACTGCCCCTAACTGCTCTGCCTGCCAGCCTGATCACCCCCTAACCACTCCCCTGCCAGCTTGATCGACACCTAACTGCTCCCCTGTTGGCCAAATTGCCCCTAACTGCCCTCTCCTGCTGGCTGGTCACCCTTAACTGTCCTCCCCTGCAGGCCTGGTCACCCCCAACTGCCCTCCCCTGCAGGCCTTGTCCCTCCCAACTGCCCTCCCTTGTAAGCCCGGTCACCCCTAACTTTCTCCCCTGCTGGCCCAGTTGTCCCTAACTGCTCTCCCCCGCTGGCCTGGTCACCCCCAACTGCCCTCCCCTGAAGGCCTGATCATCCACAACTGCCCTCCCCTGCTGGCCATCTTGTGTCCACATGGGGGTGGCCATCTCGTGTGTTCGAGTGTTGGTCAGTTTGCATATTATCTCTTTATTATATAGGATTATTTTTTAAGAAACCAAGACTTTATGAAAGAATATAAGATATTTTTATGTTACTTGGAATGAGTTAAAGATCTTCATTTTTCCCTTAAAAAGATATTGAACTCTAATGAACAATTCTCATTACAGAAATATAGCATAGCTGGTTGACTGGTCTCTAAACCATTAGTCTTTTATTTGTTTCTTATCTATTAGGAATTGATTTCAGAGAAAACTTGAGTACCTCTGAAAAAACAGAATAGATAGAAAAAAATTAGAAACACCTTATTCTATCACAGGTATGATAGAGGAACTTTGTAGTTCCATCAAGGAACTATATCACAATCTTTCACTTCTTAACTTTTAGAATTGTTTTTACAAATAATGTATATATAATTCTCTAATATTTATAAGAAAATCCTTAAAAATGGCATTTAGTCTAGAATTTAGTGTATGTTGTAAAATCATAGCCTTTATGTAGCTCAGGTTCATACACACAAATGATCATTTAATTTAGCAGTGGAATTTACTAGTATATACTAAGGGGAAAAAGTAAAGGAGCAGGTGACCTAAAAAACATCAAACAAATACAGGAAGATTATTTGTGAATTTTTTACTTGTTTTGTTTTTATTATCATAGTTAGGAGTTAATACAAATGTTTCCAAAGATATTTGTATATCAGGACATTTATCAATTCCTATTATATATATATACACTGAGTGGCCAGATTATTATGACCACCTTCAGTGGGGACAGCTCCCTGCAGCCAACCTGAAAATGTGGCATTCTCCTGGAGGAGTTAAGAGTTGGAGACTCTAGCAGAGACTGTATGATATGGCTCTGGAGTGGAAGCCACATTCTCCCCATTGAGTGTCTGAGCTTGCTATTCTCAAGTAGGGGATCCACTAGCCCCATCCTCCTGACCAGGTCACCCATCTGACCATGCTTGATGCCTGTGGAAGGGTCATAGAGATGTGGCCAGGTTGGGCTCACTCTACAGCCTTTCTTCATAAGACTTGGGGGTAAGTTCAGGCTACCTTGGGGAAGGGCCATGGAAAAGTAGCCAACAGGTGGGCATGATCACAGGGAGCCTTGGACTTTTGTTGACTTGCTCCCAGCTCAGAGCTTCAGAAAGCCAATCCTGGAACATAGCCTGCCCCCCCACCCCACGCCCACACCCAGGCCCAGGAGACACAGCCACAAACAGTGAAGAGCCTGGTAGCACCAGATGGGTATCCCAAGGCCAGTTACACACAATATCTGACATCAACCTGCACTGAATCCTTGGCCAAGGGAGCCCCAAATCAATGCACCAGAGGTTGACCCAACTAGCCACACAAACAACACAACCAAAGGGGAAATCCAGCAGATACCAGACCCTGATAGTACCAATTCTGTCTTGGGGGACAATCCCTGAACAACAACTCATACACTGTGAATGAGGTATATCCTTATAGTCAGCCAGCCTGAGGGTTAACCCTACCCATGAACAGGCCAACAGCATCAATACTCAACTACAACAGCAGAGGGCACATAACCCACACAAGAATCATTTCTAGATTACATAGCTAGGGTAATCTAGATGACTGCACCACAGAGACCCACAAAGCACCTATATCAGAAATCCTTTATAACAAGCTTGGGAATCATAACAGATCTACCTAATACACAGAGACCAGCACAAAAAAAGCAGACAAAATTTGGAAACAAAGAAATATGCCCTAAGTGAAAGAACAAAAGAAATCCCCTAAAAAAGAATTACATGAAATGAAAGCAACCAAAATACACAGATGCAGAGTTTAAAACAATGGTTATAAGGATGCGCAAAAAACCTTAGAGGAAGAATGGATGATCTCACTGAGAACTAAACAAAGTGATAGTAAGCACTAAAAAAATAACATAGAGAAACCACACACACATACACACACACACACACACGCACACAAATACCATTTAGAAATAAAGAATACAATATCTGAACTGAAGAATACACAAGAAAAAAATCAAAAGCATGTTAGATGAAACAGAGGATCAAATCAGCTATTTAACAAAACATCAAAAAGAAAAGGGAATTAGAATAAATGAGGAACATATAAGGGGCCTCTGGGACAATGTCAAGTGTGAAAATACCCACATTATGGGGTATTAGAAGAAGAAGAGAGTGAGCAAGGAATAGAGAAATAATGTCTAAAAACTTGTTTGAAGAAATAATGTCTAAAAACTTCACTAACCTGCTGAAGGAAAAGCTAACACAAGTTCAGGAAGCACAGAGATCTACAATCAAGATGAATCCAAAAAGACCCACACCAAGACACATTATAATAAAAAGAGCAAAGATTAAATACAAAGATAGAATATTAAAAACAGCAAGAGAGAGACAGTGAGTTACCTACAAGGGAGCTGCTATAAGGATGTCAACTAATCAACAGAAGCACTACAGGCTAGAGGTATCAGCATGAAATAGTAAAAAGTGGTGAAAAGCAAGGATCTACAATCAAGACTTCTATCCAGCAAGGCTATTATTTAAAATTTAAAGTGAAATGAAAGACTTACCTGATCAAATACTAGTACAAGCTGAAGTTCATTACCACTAAACTAGTATTGCAAGAAATGTTAAAGGACCTGTTTTAAGAAGAAGGAAAAAATAGAGAGAAAGGGGAACATAAGAATAAAGCATAAAATGGCCATAAATAAGTACCTATCTATAATAACCTTAAATGTGAATGCATCAAATCATCCAATAAAAGATGTAGGATAGCTGAATGGATAAGAAAAGATGACCCATATATATGCTGTCTACAAGAGACCCACCTCAGGTTAAAGTTACACACAAACTGAAAGTAAAAAGATGGATAAAATTTTCCATGCAAATGGAAATAAAAAAATAAGCTGGGGTAGCAATATTTGTACCAGTCAAAATAGACTTCAAAACAAAGGCCATAGCAAGAGCCAAGGGAAATCACTATATAATACTTAAGGGATCAATCCAACAAGAGAATGCAAACTCTTACCACCCCCAAAATGCAAAGGGAACCCATGGTATGGGAGAATACATTTGCCAAAGATATATCAGATAAGGGATTACTTTCTAAAATATACAATACAAAGAACTCATACAACACAAGAGTAAGACAATCAAGCCAATTAAAAAATGGGCAAAGGACCTGAATAGACACTTCTCCAAATAGACACTTTCTAGTATATATATATATATATATATATATATATATATATATATATGAACAAACAAAGCACAGAGTAATTAGAGAAATGAATAATAAATATCAAAGCAGAAATAAATGCCATAGAGACTAAAAACAATACAAAAGATCAATTAATCCAAGAGCTGGTTCTTTGAAAAGATAAACAATATTGACAAACTTTAACCAGACTAATAAAAAGAAGAAGAGAGAGGACCCAAGTAAATAAAGTCAGTAATGAAAGAGAAGAACTGATACCACAGAAAGGCAAAGGATTCTAAAAATTAATAAATATATACTATGAACAACTATGTGCCCACAAATTGGACAACCTGGTCAAAATGGATAAATTCCTAGAAATGTAATCTGTCAAAACTGAATTGAGAAGACTTAGAAAACATGCATAGACCAATTACAATTAATGAAATCAAAGCAGTAATTTAAAAACTCCCAGCAAAAATAAGCCCTGGTCCAGACAGCTTTGCAGGGGAGTTTTGCCAAACATTCAAAGAAGAACTAACACCTATCCTCCTCCATCTATTCCAAAAACCAAGCTCTTTTAATAAGGTCAGCATTATCCTCAATCTAAAACCAGATAAAGACTCTCCAAAGAAAGAAAATGATAGGCCAATCTTTCTGATGAGCATAGATACTAAAATCCTCAGCAAAATATTAACAAATCAGACCCAGCAATATAATACCAAGATCATACACTATGTTCAAGTTGTATTTATTCCAGGTACATAAGATTAGTACAATAATTACAAATCAATAAACATGATATATCGTATAACAAAATGAATGAAAAAATCACATGATCATACCAATAGATACAGAAAAAAGCATTTGATGAAATCTAGTACCCATTTACGATAAAAAATTCTCAGCACAGTGGGTCTGGAGGGATCATTCTTCAACATAATAAAGGTCATATATAACAAACCCACTGGAAACATCATACTCAATGGGTAAAAATAAAAACATTCCCCTATGATCAGGAACAAAACAGGGATACTCCCTTTCACCAATCTTATTCAACACTAGAGGCCTGGTGCACAAAATTCATGCACTTGTGGGGGGTCCTTCAGCCTGGCCTGAGCCCTCTCGCAGTCCGAGAGCCCTCGGGGGATGTCTGACTGCCGGCTTAGGCCCACTCCCCTAAGCCTGGCAGTCGTACATCCTTAGCTCTGCCGCAGAGGTGGGAGAGGCTCCCACCACCACTTCTGCACTTGCCAGCCATGAGCCTGGCTCAGGGCTTCTGACAGAGCAGTGCTCCCCCTGTGGGAGAGCACTGACCATCAGGGGGCAACACCTGCATTGAGCATCTGCCCCCTTGTGGTCAGTGCATGTCATAGAGAGCGGTTGAGTGACCTTATCATATCATTAGCATATTACAGTTTGATTGGTTGAACGTCCAATTGGATGACCAGACACTTAGCATATTAGGCTTTTATTATATTGGATTATGCTGGAAGTTCTAGCCATAGTGATCAAACAAGGAAAAATAAAAATAAAATGGCATCCACAATGGAAAGGAGCATGTAGAACTGTCGTTATTTACAGATGACATGATATGGTATACAGAAAACCCTAAAGATGTCACCAAGTAGCTCCTAGATCTAATAAATGAATTCTGAAAGTAGCAGGATACAAAATTAATATCCAGAAATTGGTGGCATTTTTATCTACCAATAATAAACTATCAGAAAGAGAAACTATGAAAAAAATCTCATTTAATATTGCAATAAACAAATAAGATACCTAGGAATAAATGTACTAAAGGAGGTAAAAGATATGTACTTGTAAAATTATAGGATACTAAAGGAAGAAATAGAAGGAGATACAAATAAGCAGAAGCATATATTGTGTTCATAGTTGTAAGATAACATCATTAAAATTTCCATACTACCCAAAGAAATATATAGATTCAACACAAATACCAATGGCATAGTTCACCTATCTAGAACAAATATTGCAAAAATTTATATGGAACCAAAAATGACCCCAAATGGCTTCAGCAATCTTGATAAAAAATAACAAAGTTTGAGGTTATCACACTACCTGATACCAAACTATTCCACAAAAGCATTATAAAAAAAAAAAAAAAAAACAACAACAGCCTGGTACTAGCATAAGAGCAAGCGTATAGATCAATGGAACAAAACAGAGAGCACTGAGATAACCCATGTATTTATGGTCAATTGCTATTTGACAAAGGAGGCAAAAGCATACAGGGAAGTAAAGACAGTTTCTTCAATAAAAAGTGTTGGGAAAACTGGACAGGTACATGCAAAAAATGAAACTAGACCACCAAGTTACACTCTTCAGAAGAATAAACACAAGGGATGAAAGACTTAAATGTAAGTCACAAAAGAATAAAAATCCTAAGGAAAAACATGGGCAGTAAAACCTCGGACATCTCTTGTGGTAATATTTTTGCTTATATACTCCTTGGCCAAGTGAGACAAAGAGAAAAATAAACAAATGGGACTATATCAAACTAAAATGCTTTTACACAGCAAATGAAACCATCAACAAATTGAAAATGAAACCCACTAAATAGAACATATTTGCTAATGATACATCTGATAAGAGGTTAATTTCCAAAATATATAAAGAACTTACACAACTCAATGCCAGAAAGACAAACAATCCAATTAAAATATGGCCAAAGGACCTGAATAGATATAAAGATGGCCAATAGACATATGAAAAAATGCTCAACCTCATTAATCATCAGAGATATGCAAATTAAAACA